>OZ030024.1:28524166-29970833 GCA_964023405.1 Apodemus agrarius | reverse complement strand
ACTAACCAAAGGGCACAAAGATAGTATACAAATTAACAAAATTAGAAATGAAAAGGGAGATATAACAACTGAAACTGAGAAAATTAAAAAAAATCAGCAGATCCTACTACAAAAGCCTATACTCAACACAACTGGAGAATCCGGAGGATGGACAATTTCCTAGACAGATACCAAATACCAAAACTAAATCAGGATCAAATTGATTATCTAAACAGTCTCATAACCCCTAAAGAAATAGAAGGGGTCATAGAAAGTCTTCCAACCAAAAACAGCACAGGACCAGATAGTTTTAGTGCAGAATTCTATCAGACCTTCAAAGAAGACCTAACACAATACTCTTCAAAATATTCCACAAATAGAAACAGAAGCAACACTACCCAAGTCATTCTACAAAGCCACAATTATGCTGATATTGAAACCACACAAAGATCCAACAAAAAAGGAAAACTACTAGCTAATTTCTCTTATGAATATCGATGCAAAAATACTCAATAAAATCCTTCCCAATCAAATCCAAGAACACATCAAAACTGTCATTCATCATGATCAAGAAGGCTTCATCCCAGGGATGCAGGGATTGTTCAATATAAGGAAATCCATCAATGCAATCCACTATATAAACTCAAAGAAAAAAATACATGGTCATTTCATTAGATGCTGAAAAAGTTTTTGACAAAATTCAGCATCCTTTCATGCTAAAAGTCTTGGAAAGAACAGGAATTCAAGGCCCATACCTAAACATAGTAAAAGCAATATATAGCAAACTGGTAGTCAACATCAAACAAAATGGAGAGAAACTTGAAGTAATCCCACTAAATCAGGGACTAGACATGGCTTGCCCCCTCTCTATATATCTTTTCAATATAGTACTTGAAGTTCTAGTGAGAGCAATTAGTCACCATAAGGAGGTCAAAGGGATTTGAAAGGAAGATGTCAAACTATCACTATTTGCAGATGATATGATAGTATACTTAAGAGGCCCCCAGAAAAACTCCACCAGAGAACTCCTACAGCTGATAAACAATTTCAGCAAAGTGACTGGTTATAAAATCAACTCAAGCAAATCAATAGCCTTCCTATCCTCAAAGGATAAGCAGCCTGAGAAAGAAATTAAGGAAATGACACCCTTCACAATAGCCACAAACAATATAAAGTATCTTGGTATATCTCTAACCAAACAAGTAAAAGATCTGTATGACCAGAACATCCCGTCTCTGAAGAAAGAAATCTAAGATGACCTCAGAAAATGGAAAAATCTTCCATGCTCATGGATTGGCAGGATTAATATACCAAAAAGTCCATCTTCCCAAAAGCAATATACAGGATCAATGCAATCCCCAACAAAATCCCAACTCAGTTCTTCATATAGTTAGAAAGAGCAATTCTCAAGCGGCAGGCCTCCATATTGCAACCAGGACACAGCTGGAAAGGCACAGGTAGACAGATTCCATCTGGGGCTACCGCAAGGGGGGATCTGCTAGGCTCTCGCCACCAGGCAGGCCCAGCGGTGCCCACCTAGGCTCTTCCCCGTGACCTTAGGCCATGCACCAAGGCAGCCTGAGGCAGCCAGCTCCCAGGAACCTGGACCAGCAATAGCGGCAGGCCTCCATATTGCAACCCAGACACAGCTGGAGAGGCGCAGGTAGACAGATTCCATCTGGGGCTACCGCAGGGGGATCTGCTAAGCTCTCGCTGCCAGGCAGACCCATTTGCACACACCGAGGCTCTGCTGCACTTTCCAGCACTTCCCTGAAACCTCAGGCCTTGGACCAAGGCAGCGGGTGGCAGCCAGCTCGTGATCCCTTTGAGCAGCAGTCACGCATAACCACCAGTAGAGAAACAACAGGTGAGCCCAGCCTCACGGGAGATTCAAACACAAGCCAGTGACAACAAGGCCAACTAACACCAGAAATAACCAGATGGCAAAAGGAAAACTAAGGAACGTCACTAACAGAAATCAAGGCAACATGACAGCATCTGAACCCAGTTTGCCAACAACAGGAAGCCCTGGATAGCTCAAAACACCAGAAAAACAAGACTTGGATATAAAATCACTGGTCAGGATGCTGGTAGCTGAACACATAGAAAAATCTCATAAAGAAATAGAGGAGAAAATGGATCAAAAGTTAGAAGCCTTTACAAGGCAAATACAAAAATCACTTCAAGAAATGCAGGAGAAGATGGATCAAAAAGAAGAAGACAATAAGGAAGAAAGACAAAAATCACTTAAAGAAATACAGAAGAACGTGGGCCAACAAGTAAAAGCTATGAAAGAGGAAACACAAAAATCTATTAAAGAAATACATGAAAACACAATCAAGCAAGCGAAAGATCTGAGCACATCCATCAAGATACTAAAAACAGAAGTAGAAACAACTAAGAAATCGCAGAGGGAGACAACATTGGAGATAGAAAACCTTGGGAAGAAATCAGGGGCCATAGATGCAAATATCAACAATAGAATACAAGAGATAGAAGACAGAATATCAGAAGCCGAAGATACCATAGGAACCATTGATTCAACAGTCAAAGAAAATACTAAGTGCAAAAAGGTTGTAACCCAAAACATCCAGGAAATCCAGGACACAATGAGAAGAACAAACCTAAGGATTATAGGTATAGACGAGAGTGAAGATTTATAAGTTAAAGGGCCAGCAAATATCTTCTACAAAATGATGGAAGAAAACTTCCCCAACCTAAAGAGAGAGATGCCCATGAATATACAAGAAGCATATAGAACCACAAACAGACTGGATCAGAACAGAAATACATCCCGTCACATAATAATCAAAACTCCAAATGTACTAAACAAAGAAAGAATATTAAAGGCAGCAAGAGAAAAAGGCCAAGTAACTTATAAAGGAAGACCTATCAGAATAACATCAGACTTCTCACCTGAGACCATGAAAGCTAGAAGATCCTGGGCAGATATAATGCAAACTCTAAGAGAACACAAACTTCAGCCAAAACTACTTTACCCAGCAAAGCTCTCAATCGCCATAGATGGAGACATCAAGGTATTCCATGACAAAACCAAATTTGCAAGATATCTTTCCACAAATCCAGCCCTACAAAGGATAATAAGGGGAAAACACCAAGACAAGTTCGAAAACTACACCCGGGAAGAAGCAAGATAGAAACCTCCTCTCATCAAACCCAAAAGAAGATAACCTCTCAAATATAAAAAATAAATAAATAAAATAAATAAATGTAATTTCAAAAGTGTCTGGAGGTAATAATTACTATTCCTTAATATCTCTTAACATCAATGGACTCAATTCCCCAATAAAAAGACATAGATTATCAGACTGGATACGGAAACAGGACCCTACATTTTGCTGCTTACAGGAAACACATCTCAGTGTTAAAGATAAACACTGCCTTAGTGTAAAAGGCTGGAAGACAATTTTACAAGCAAATGGTCTCAGGAAACAAGCTGGAGTAGCCATTCTAATATCAGATAAAATTGACTTCCAACCTAAAATCTTCAAAAGAGACTCAGAAGGTCACTTCTTGCTGGCCAAAGGGAAAATCCACCAAGAAGTGCTCTGAATACTGAACATCTATGCTCCAAATGCAAGGGCACCCTCATTCGTAAAAGAAACCTAACTAAAGCTTAAAGCACACATTACACCTAACACAATAATTGTGGGTGACCTCAACACTCCACTCTCCTCAATGGACCGATCAGGAAAGCAGAAACTAAACAGGGACACAGTGAAACTAATTGAAACTCTGGACCAACTGGATTTAACAGATATATATAGAACATTTCATCCTAAAGCTAAAGAATATACCTTTTTTTCAGCACCGCATGGTACCTTCTCCAAAGTAGACCATATAATTGGTCACAAGACAGATGTCAACAAATACAAGAAGATCGAGCTAATCCCATGCCTCCTATCAGATCACCATGGAGTAATACTGGTCTTCAATAGCAACAAAAACAACAGAAAGCCCACATACACAGGGAAACTGAACAATACTCTACTCAATGACACCTTGGTCAAGGAAGAAATAAAAAAAGAAATCAAAGACTTTTTAGAATTCAATGAAAATGAAGGTACAACCTACCGAAATCTATGGGACACAATGAAAGCAGTGCTAAGAGAAAAACTCATAGCTCTAAGTGCATCCAAAAAGAAACTGGAGAGATCATATACTAGCAGCTTAACGGCACACCTTGAAGCCCTGGAAGAAAAAGAACTTAATTCACCCAAGAGGAGTAGAAGACAAGAAATCATCAAACTCAGGGCTGAAATCAATCAAATAGAAACAAAGAGAACCATACAAAGAATCAACAAGACCAGGAGCTGGGTCTTTGAGAAAATCAACAAGATAGATAAACCCTTAGCCAGACTAACCAAAGGACACAGAGACAGTATACAAATTAACAAACTTAGAAATGAAAAGGGAGACATAACAACAGAAACTTAGGAAATTCAAAAGATCATCAGATCCTACTACAAAGGTCTATACTCAGAACAACTGGAGAATCTAGAGGAAATGGACAATTTCCTAGACAGATACCAAATACCAAAATTAAATCAGCATCAAATAATCAGCTAAATAGTCCCATAACACCTAAAGAAATAGAAGGGGTTATAGAAAGCCTTACAACCAAGAAAACTACGGGACCAGATGGTTTTAGTGCAGAATTCTACCAGACCTTCAAAGAAGACTTAACACCAATACTTTTCAAACTATTCCACAAAATAGAGACAGAAGGGATACTGCCCAACTCATTGTTTGAAGCCACAATTACGCTAATACCTAAACCACAAAAAGATCCAACAAAGAAAGAGAACTTCAGGCCAATTTTTCTTATGAATATCGATGCAAAAATACTGAATAAAATTCTTGCCAACCGAATCCAAGAGCACTTCAAAATGATCATTCACCATGATCAAGTAGGCATCATCCCAGGGATGCAGGGATGGTTCAATATACGGAAATCCATCAATGTAATCCACTACATAAACTAAAAGAAAAAAACCACATGGTCATCTCATTAGATGCTGAAAAAGCATTCGACAAAATTCAGCATCCTTTCATGCTAAAAGTCTTGGAAAGAGCAGGAATTCAAGGCCCATACCTAAACATAGTAAAAGCAATCTACAGCAAACCAGTTGCCAACATCAAAATAAATGGAGAGAAACTTGAAGCAATCCCACTAAAATCAGGGACTAGACAAGGCTGCCCTCTCTCTCCATATCTTTTCAATATAGTCTTTGAAGTTCTAGCGAGAGCAATTAGACAACATAAGGAAGTCAAAGGGTTACAAATTGGAAAGGAAGAAGTCAAACTATCATTATTTGCAGATGATATGATAGTTTACTTAAGCGACCCAAAAAACTCCACCAGAGAACTTCTACAGCTGATAAACAACTTCAGCAAAGTGGCTGGTTATAAAATTAACTCAAGCAAATCAGTAGCCTTCTTGTACTCAAAGGACAAGCAGGCTGAGAAAGAAGTTAGGGAAATAACACCCTTCACAATAGCCACAAACAACATAAAGTACCTTGGTGTAACTCTAACCAAACAAGTGAAAGATCTGTATGACAAGAACTTCAAGTCCTTGAAGAAAGAAATTGAAGAAGACCTCAGAAGATGGAAAAATATTTCTTGCTCCTGGATTGGCAGGATCAATATAGTAAAAATGGCCATCTTGCCAAAAGCCATCATGCGGTTGGATATGCCAGGCCCTTGCCACCAGCCAGGGCCAGGGCCGAGGCTCTGTGGGACTTCTCCACACCCTCCGGCCTGGGAGCAGCCTGCCCGTGGTCCCTTACAGCAGGGGTTGCGGGAGGTCTCCACCAGGACACCACTAGAGTGGCTCAGGTAGACAGATACAATCAGGGGCTACTATCACTTGGGAGGAGCCTCCAGGCTCACCCCATTAACCAGGGCCAGGGCAGCTGCTGGAGAGACATCTCCACGCCCTCCAGCCTTGCACCAACCCGGTTGGGAACTACCCTCCCTGATGTCCCCTCAGCACTCGCAGAGGCAGTCTTTATCTTGCAGCATAGTGACCAGTAGGGAAATAACAGGTGAGCCCAGCCTTGTGGGAGGTTCAAACACCAGCCAGTGACAAGAAGGCCAACTAACACCAGAGATAACCAGATGGCAAAAGGAAAACAAAGGAACGTTACTAACACAAATCAAGGCAGCATGACAATATCTGAACCAAGTTTGCCCACAACAAGAAGCCCTGGCACACCAGAAAAACAAGACTTGGATCTAAAATCACTGGTCAGGATGCTGGTAGAAGAATACATAGATAAATCTCTTAAAGGAATACAGGAGAAAATGGATCAAAAGTTAGAAGCCTTTACAAGGCAAACACAAAAATCACTTAAAGAAATTCAGGAGAATATATATCAAAAAACAGAAGCCAATAAGGAGGAAACACAAAAATCACTTAAAGAAATACAGAACAACGTGGGTCAATAAGTATAAGCTATGAAAGAGGAAACACAAAAATCTCTTAAAGAAATACCTGAAAACACAATCAAGCAAGTGAAAGATCTGAGCATATCCATCCAGGTTCTAAAAACAAAAGTAGAAAAAACTAAGAAATCGCAGAAGCCAGGCGTGGTGCCACACGCCTGTAATCCCAGCACTCTGGGAGGCAGAGGCAGGTTGATTTCTGAGTTTGTCGTCACCCTGGTCTACCGAGTGAGTTCCAGGACAGCCAGGACTACACAGAGAAACCCTGTCTCAAAAAAACAAAAAACAACAAAAAACAAAAAACAAAAACAAAAACAAAAAACAAAAAAACCCCAAAAAAACAAACAAACAAAAAAAAACAAAAAAAAGAAAAATTGCAGAGGGAGACAACATTGGAGATAGAAAACCTTGGGAAGAAATCAGGGGCCATAGATGCAAATATCAACAATAGAATACAAGAGATAGAAGACAGAATCTCAGATGCCAAAGATACCATAGGAACCATTGATTCAACAGTCATAGAAAATACTAAAAGCAAAAAGGTTGTAACCCAAAACATCCAGGAAATCCAGGACACAATGAGAAGAACAAACATAAGGATTATAGGTATAGATGAGAGTGAAGATTTACAAGCTAAAGGGCCAGGAAATATCTTCTACAAAATGATGGAAGAAAACTTCCCCAACCTAAAGAGAGAGAGATGGCCATGAATATACAAGAAGCCTACAGAACTCCAAACAGACTGGACCAGAACAGAAATACATCCCGTCACATAATAATCAAAACTCCAAACGTACTAAACAAAGAAAGAAGTTAAAGGCATCAAGAAAAAAAGGACAAGTAACATATAAAGGAAGACCTATCAGAATAACATCAGACTTCTCACCTGAGACCATGAAAGCTAGAAGATCCTGGGCAGATATCATGCAAACACTAAGAGAACACAAATTTGAGCCAAAACTACTTTACCAAGCAAAACTCTCAATCGCCATAGATGGAGACATCAAGATATTCCATGACAAAACCAAATTTGCACGTTATCTTTTCACAACCCAGTCCAACAAAGGATAATAGGGGGAAAACACCAACACAAGGAAGGAAACTACATCCCAGAAGAAGCAAGATAGAAACCTTTTCTCATCAAAACCAAAAGAAGATAACCTCTCAAATATAAAAAAATAATTTCAAAAATTTCGGGAAGTAATAATTACCATTCCTTAATATCTCTTTATTTTTTTTTTAGATTTTTTTCTTTATTTTCTATATTCTTTGTTTAAACATCAACGGACTCAATTCCCCAATAAAAAGACACAGACTAACAGAATGGATACGGAAACGGGACCCTACAATTTGCTGCTTACAGGAAACACATCTCAGTATTATAGACAAACACTCCCTTAGAGTAAAAGGATGGAAGACAATTTTACAAGCAAATGGTCTCAGGAAACAAGCTGCAATAGCCATTCTAATATCAGATAAAATTGACTTCCAACCTAAAATCATCAAAAGAGACTCAGAAGGTCACTTCTTGCTGGTCAAAGGGAAAATCCACCAAGAAGAGCTCTCAATACTGAACGTCTATGCTCCAAATGAAAGGGCACACTCATTTGTAAAAGAAACATTACTAAAGCTTAAAGCACACATTACACCTAACACAATAATTGTGGGTGACTTCAACACTCCACTCTCCTCAATTGACTGATCAGGAAAGCAGAAATTAAACAGGGACACAGTGAAACTAAACTTTGGATGAATTGGATTTAACATATATATATATATAACATTTCATCCTAAAGCTAAACAATGTACCCTTTTCTCAGCACCTCATTGTACCTTCTCCAAAATTGATCATATAATGGGTCACAAGACAGATGTCAACAAATACAAGAAGATCGAGCTAATCCCATGCCTCATATCAGATCACAATGGAGTAAGACTGGTCTTCAATAGCAACAAAAACAACAGAAAGCCCACATACACATGGAAACTGAACAATACTCTACTCAATGACACCTTGGTCAAGGAAGAAATAAAAAAAGAAATCTAAGACTTTTTAGAATTCAATGAAAATGAAGGTACAACCTACTCAAATCTATGGGACACAATGAAAGCAGTGCTAAGAGGAAAACTCATAGTTCTAAGTGCATCCAAAAAGAAACTGGAGAGAGCATACACTAGCAGCTTAACAGCACACCTTAAAGCCCTGGAAGAAAAAGAAGTTAATTCACCCAGGAGGAGTAGAAGACAGTAAATCATCAAACTCACGGATGAAATCAATCAAGTAGAAACAAAGAGAACCATACAAAGAATCAAAAAAACCAGGAGCTGGTTTGTTGAGAAAATCAACAAGATAAATAAACCCTTAGCCAGACTAACCAAAGCACACAGAGACAGTATCCAAATTAACAAAATTAAAATGACATAACAACAGAAACTGAGGAAATTCAAAAGATCATCAGATCCTACCACAAAGGTCTATACTCAACACAACTGGAGAATCTGGAGGAAATAGACAATTTCCTAGACAGATACCAAATACAAAAATTAAATCAGGATCAATTAGATCAGCTAAATAGTCCCATAACCACTAAAGAAATAGAAGGGGTTATAGAAAGCCTCCCAACCAAAAAAAAAGTACGGGACCAGATGGTTTTAGTGCAGAATTCTACCAGACCTTCAAAGAAGACTTAACACCAATACTTTTCAAACTATTCCACAAAATAGAGACAGAAGGGACACTGCCCAACTCATTCTTTGAAGCCACAATTATGCTAATACCTAAACCACAAAAATATCCAACAAAGAAAGAGAACTACAGGCCAATTTCTCTTATGAATATAGATGCAAAAATACTAAATATAATTCTTGCTAACCGAATCCAAGAGCACATCAAAACAATCATCCACCATGATCAAGTAAGCTTCATCCCAGGGATGCAGGGATGGTTCAATATATGGAAATCCATCAATGTAATCCACTGCATAAACAAACTAAAAGAAAAAAAACACATGATCATCTCATTAGATGCTGAAAAAGCATTCCAAAAATTCAGCATCCTTTCATGCTAAAAGTCTTGGAAAGAGCAGGAATTCAAGGCCCATACCTGAACATAGTAAAAGCAATCTACAGAAAACCAGTAGCCAACATCAAACTAAACTGAGAGAATCTTGAAGCAATCCCACTAAAATCAGGGACTAGACAAGGCTGCCCTCTCTCTCCATATCTTTTCAATATAGTCCTTGAAGTTCTAGCGAGAGCAATTAGACAACATAAGGAAGTCAAAGGGATACAAATTGGAAAGGAAGAAGTCAAACTATCATAATTTGCAGATGATATGATAGTTTACTTAAGCAACCCCAAAAAACTCCACCAGAGAACTTCTACAGCTGATAAACAACTTCAGCAATGTGGCTGGTTATAAAATCAACTCAAGCAAATCAGTAGCCTTCTTGTACTCAAAGACAAGCAGGCTGAGAAAGAAGTTAGGGAAATAACACCCTTCACAATAGCCACAAACAACATAAAGTACCTTGGGGAAACTGTAACCAAACAAGTGAAAGATCTGTATGACAAGAACTTCAAGTCCTTGAAGAAAGAAATTGAAGAAGACCTCAGAAGATTAAAAAATATTTATTGCTCTTCGATTGGCAGGATCAATATAGTAAAAATGGCCATCTTGCCAAAAGCAATCTACAGATTCAATGCAATCCCCATCAATATCCCAATTCAATTCTTAATAGATCTAGAAAGAGCAATTCTCAAATTCATCTGGAGCAACAAAAAACCCAGGATAGGTAAAACCATTCTCAACAATAAAAGGACTTCTGGGGGAATCAATATCCCTGACCTCAAGCAGTACTACAAAGCAATTGTGTTAAAAACTGCATGGTATTGGTACAGCAACAGGCAAGTAGATGAATGGAATAGGATTGAAGACCCAGAAATGAACCCATAGACTTATGGTCATTTGATCTTTGATAAAGGAGCCACAAACATCCAGTGGAAAAAAGACAGCCTTTTCAACAAATGGTGCTGGTTCAACTGGAGGTCAACATGCAGACGAATGAGAATCAACCCACTCTTATCTTCTTGTACTAAGATCAACTCCAAGTGCATCAAGGACCTCCACATAAAACCATACACACTGAAACTATTAGAAAAGAAACTTGGGAAGACCCTGGAGGACATGGGCACAGGGGGAAAGTTCCTGAACAGAACACCAATAGCTTTTGCTCTAAGATCAAGAATTGACAAATGGGACCTCATAAAATTACAAAGTTTCTGTAAGGCAAAGGACAATGTCAGAAGGACAAACCGGCAACCAACAAATTGGGAAAAGATCTTCACCAACCCCACATCCGACAGAGGGCTAATATCCAATATATACAAAGAACTCAAGAAGTTAGATCCCAACGACCAAATAGCCCTATCAAAAAATGGGGTACAGAGCTAAACAACGAATTTTCACCAGAAGAAATTCAGATGGCTGAGAAACACCTTAAGAGATGTTCAACATCATTAGTCATCAGGGAAATGCAAATCAAAACAACCCTGAGATTCCACCTCACACCAGTCAGAATGACTAAGATTAAAAACTCAAGAGACAACAAGTACTGGCGAGGATGTGGAGAAAGAGGAACACTTCTCCACTGTTGGTGGGATTGCAAGTTGGTACAACTGCTCTGGAAATCAGTCTGGCGGTTCCTCAGAAAATTGGGCATGTCACTACCAGAGGACACTGGGATACCACTCCTGGGCATATACCCAGAGGATTCCCTTGGATACATAAAAGACACATGCTCCACTATGTTTATAGCAGCCTTGTTTATAATAGCCAGAAGTTGGAAGGAGCCCAGATATCCCTCAAAGGAGGAATGGATACAGAAAGTGTGGTATATTTATACAATGGAATACTACTCATCAATTAAAATAATGAATTCATGCAATTTGTAGGCAAATGGTTAGATCTCGAAAATATCATCCTAAGTGAAATGCAATCACTGTTAAGTGGATATTAATGAGCCCCAAAGCCCTAAATACTCAAGGCATGATTAGCAAGTCTTGGGTCTGAAAAGATTGGATCCAGTTTTGTATGAGAGTACCAGAACAGAGAAATGGTAGTGGGGGTGATTGGGAACTAGTTGGGGGGAGAGGACTTATGGGATGTATGGTGGGGGGGGGGACTGGGAAAGGGGAAAGCCTTTGGAATGTAAACAAAGAATATAGAATAAAAAATAAAAAAATAATGCATCTGCTCACCAGGATAGCACCTGCTTCCTTTACCTGTAGCAATTAAAAAATGAATTAATATGTGGCTTCAGTAAGGTGTTATGTGAGTTATGTGCTACAGCCTCACCATTTACAAATGTCTGAGACCCAGCATAGAGCTTTTCATGTTGCCCACGTTTAATATATGTGTGCTTCATATTAAAATGCACTCATGAGTCCTATCCCTTCTATAAAACTTGGTATCAAAATGGACTTTGGTTTACTATGTGAGTAAGCAAACAAACAATGTCTCAGTGGGTAAACCATTCAAATTAACAATGTAGGTATTCTCTTGATGTTATAGCCTACTGCAGTTTTGAAAGAAAGCATGAATACTTAATCTCCACATTTCCAAGTACCAGGCTTTGACCTGTTTAACAGTTAAATGTGAGAAAAACAACTTATCAAATGTAGTATTTTTCTTTAGAGACTTAACATGGCTTGTTGCAAATTCACATCAGGACAATTAAAGTATTTCTTTAACTTTTATGGTAAAGGCTTTAGAGTAATCTCTGCTTCAGATTATTATAATAACAACTCGAATTCCAGCTGTCATATTGGCCATGGCTTTAAGCTGTGAGTTTAGCAACACTGCTTTGAGTCTCATGTGTGTACCTGCCCAAGAGCTACCTGGATTTGCTGAGGTGTACCTGCTCAAGAGCTCTCTGGATTTGCCGAGGAAAGAAACACACACACACACACACACACACACACACACACACACACACACACACACACACTCCAGTTAATTTTAAAATGCCTTGGCTACCTCAAAGGCTGGACACTTCTAAACCTTTCCCTGCTACTGCAGGCCCAATTGGGGAAGTGGCCAATGGCCACTCACATAAATTCTTTCATGGCTTGTGGCTTTCTCTTTTTCAGCTCCTATGTTCCATCCCTTCTCACATGAGTCATGACAATTATGTGTCTGTTCTCCTCTCTCCCACATCTTAGCCCCACAAACCTAAGTATCCTGGCCAGTCTCCTTTTGCCCAGGCATTAACTGCTGGCATCTTTACTGATCAATCAAAAACCAACTGGGGACAAGGACATTCAGAATTTGGACACACAGAATTCCAGCTTAATCAAAGCATTAGAACCATTCCCCAACACAGGTAGGCATATTTAATGGCTCTGTGCAGAAGAACAATATAGAGATAAGAGTTGCCTCAGCAAGATTAGCTGTGTTTATAAATGAAAGCATTTAGTGAATAACCAGTTTTTATCTTTGCTGGAAGAGCAGCAGCCATAAATGACACTTCAGACATTTCTCATTTAAGGGTTTCCAACCTTCTCTTGGGGAACAGTAGTGTGGCAGAGGCTTGCTCTCCACAGAAGAACCCTGCAGATAGAATGTCCTTTACTTTTAACTCATGGATCTCATCTCATCTCATCTCATCTCATCTCATCTCATCTCATCTCATCTCATCTCATCTCATATCATCTCATCTCATCTTATCTTTTTTGCTAGGGGTGGGGCTTGTGTAACCCCACATGATTCATCTTTACTGATGTGTCCTAGAAGCATTGGCAAGTGGCATACAGGTCAGGGCATCACAAAGATATGCTTGCTTTCATTTATTTTCTTTTTTTATATTCTATATTCTTCATTTACATTCCAAAGGCTTTTCCCTTTCCCAGTTCCCCCCTCACCATATGTCCCATAAGTCCTCTCCCTCTCCATTTCCCAATACACCACCCCCACCATTCTCTGTTCTGGTACTCTCCTACAAAACAGGATCCAGTTTTTTCAGGACCAGTGTCCTCTCCTTCTTTCTTCTTGGGAATCTTTTGATTTGCTAATTGTGCCTTGAGTATTCAGAGCTTTTGGGATCATCAATATCCACTTATCAGTGATTGCATTTTGTGTGTATTCTTTTGTGATTGGGTTAACTCACTTAGGATGATATTTTCCAGATCCAACCATTTGCCTACAAATTGCATGAATTCATTATTTTTAATTGCTGAGTAGTATTCCATTATATAAATATACCACACTTTCTGTATCCATTCCTCCTTTGAGGGACATCTGGGCTCCTTCCAACATCTGGCTATTATAAATAAGGCTGCTATGCACATAGTGGAGCATGTGTCTTTATTGCATACAGGGGAATCCTCTGGGTATATGCCCAGGAGTGGTATGCCAGGGTCCTCTGGAAGTGTCATGCCTAATTTCCTGAGGAACCACCAGACTGATTTGCATAGCAGTTGTACCATCTTGCAATCCCACCAACAGTGGAGGAGTGTTCCTCTTTCTCCACATCTCCACCAGCACCTGTTGTCTCTTGAGTTTTTAATCTTAGCCATTCTGACTGGTGTGAGGTGGAATCTCAGGGTTGTTTTGATTTGCATTTCCCTGATGACTAATGATGTTGAACATTTCTTAAGGTGTTTCTCAGCCATCTGAATTTCTTCTGTTGAAAATTCTTTGTTTAGCTCTGCACCCCATTTTTAGATAGGGTTATTTGGTTCTTTGTGGTCTAACTTCTTGAGTTCCTGTATATATTGGATATTAGCCCTCTGTCGGATGTGGGGTTGGTGAAGATCTTTTCCCAATTTGTTGGTTGCCGGTTTGTCCTTCTGACAGTGTCCTTTGCCTTACAGAATCTTTGTAATTTTATGAGGTCCCATTTGTCAATTCTTGATCTTAGAGCATAAGCTATTGGTGTTCTGTTCAGAAACTTTCCCCCTGTGTCCATGTCCTCCAGGGTCTTCCCCAGTTTCTTTTCTATTAGTTTCAGTGTGTTTGTTTTTATGTGGAGGTCCTTAATCCACCACAAACAATATAAAGTATCTTGGCATGACTTTAACCAAACACGTGAAAGATATGTATGACAGGAACTTCAAGTTTTTGAAGAAAGAAATCAAAGAAGACCTCAGGAAATGGAAAAATATTTCATACTCTTGGATTGGCAGGATCAATATAGTAAAAATGGCCATCTTGCCAAAAGCAATCTACAGATTTGATGCAATCTCCATCAAAATCCCAAATCAATTTTTCATAGATCTAGAAAGAGCAATTCTCAAATTCATCTGGAGTAACAAAAAACCCAAGATAGCTAAATCTATTCTCAACACTAAAAGGACTTCTGGGGGAATCAATATCCCTGACCTCAAGAAGTACTACAGAGCAATTGTGTTAAAAACTGCATGGTATTTGTACAGTGACAGTCAAGTAGATCAATGGAATAGGATTGAAGACCCAGAAATGAACCCACAGACTTATGGTCACTTGATCTTTGATAAAGGAACTACAAACATCCAGTGGCAAAAAGATAGCCTTTTCAACAAATGGTGCTGGTTCAACTGGAGGTCAACATGCAGAAGAATGTGAATTGACCCACTCTTATCTTATCTTACCTTAGGGATAAATGTCTTCAATGGGTCAAAACGTCTATTTCTGCTATTGGTCATAACTGTCCCTATATTGTGCTTTGACTGCTGATCTTCAATGTTGAGTCCCACAGAAAGAGCACAGAACACTGAAAGCTTGAGGAGCATTATTGAAAGTGCACATTGAATGGTGATGTTTGCCTAATAAGGACGTAAGAACTCTATTCAAAAATTAGATTCTAGTATCTTCCATCAACTGAACACCAGTGATGCTTAGATTATTTTTGAATTCATGCTGGTTTCAGATGTTGAATCCTTCTGTTCCAGCTTCATAAGTATCTCATTGACAGATGTGCTTAGATATATGAGGTTATGTGCAATTATTTTCCTACATCATTGATCAGTTTTTTGATAAAGGTTATCTTTGAAAGAAGGGATGAAGTTCTGTCATATTAAACAAAATTTACCTGATTAAACCTTTCATGAGTGTTCATACCTTCCCTTCATATTCTCAGAAATTTGGATAATAATTTCAAATTTTAGAAAGCCAATTTGAAAGGTACACCATAGAAATGAAAATTGCTTTGACTTGAGCAGAAAATTTTGTAAGAGTACAGATGCAGTGATAGATGCAGAATAGATGATGTTAGCTTTGATGATCATGAGCTTAACTACAATAAATTCTATTGCTTCTAATTAGAGCACCCATCACAGAGAGAGATAGAGACAGAGAAGCACACACGCACACATGCATGTGCTCACATGTGTGTGTGTGTGTGTGTGTCTGTGTGTGTGTGTGTGTGTGTGTGTGTGTGTGAGAGAGAGAGAGAGAGAGAGAGAGAGAGAGAGAGAGAGAGAAAGGATAATATCTCTTAAAAACATTTTATATATTTGACCTCATATTGCCTCATATAAAAAATTACAGCTCTGAAGTGGATACCTGAATTTGAGTGGTTTTTCTCCCCTGGGATAATTTCATTTGATAAATGGCAGCTTATTATTATATACCAGCAATTTTTCTCTGACATCATTTTAACTGTGTAAATATGAAATGTGTTGTGAATGAAATCAATGTTAGTTATTGACGTATCTGAAGGCCAGTGATAAATACTGACTATAACCATTTTTGGAGGAGTTGATACATCCATCTCTGTCTCTATCTAAGAACAACTGCACACTCACTTGCTTTTGTTTTGGCATAAATGCTTTTTTGGATTATTAATTTATTTTCCTCTAAGCTCACTCTGTAACAAATAAAAGTCCTATCAAGATAAAGACTACAGAAAATATGCTCCCAAGGAACTTTGTAATACAAGTTCCAAGTATTAATGAATCTTTATTAACTCTTGGGTACTGTGACCTGCTACATAATGGGAAACTAGTTTCCAAGGGAGGCATGCCCCAACACAGCTCATAACGGTCTCCTACATTCTTCTACCACGTTTCTCTGTGATTAGTGTACAGGTGGTCATGTGGAGCTCCTTCATTAACTTAAGGCTAGCCAACAGCCACTCACTTGCCACTTAATGAACAGGGGAAATGGTCCACTTCATGAAAACACCTACGTTTAGCTGCTGTTAGAACAAAATTGTTACTAACTGACACTAAGAAATCTTAATTGAGACACCAAAAATGTTCCCATTCTTAAGATAACCCAGGGCAAAGACCTGATTAAACACAGAAGCACTGCCTGCATTAAAGGTTTCTTAAACAAGGGAAAGACAAGGTATTAGAACCTATAGCTTAGCAGAAAGACACCAATCACTATAAAGTTGTTTGCTTCTTTTGAGTTGGAGACATTAATTCTGACACTTTTCTACTTGATATACTGTGGCCCACCACATCCTCATGGATTCAAACTTATGGCACAATAATAAAAACATTTTCTATTATTATTAGTGTCTTAATCACTGTTCTCCTTCCATGGACCCTCTTCTCCAGATACGCTACCCCCCCCCTCTATTTCCCTTCAGAATGGAACAGGCCTCTGAGAGACAACAACAAAACATGGCAAAGCATGATAGAGTAAGACCCTCATATTGACACTAGATGAGGCAATCCAGTAGTCATTCAGCCATGTACTTCTGGAATCCTCCATTTTCTCTGACTTCTACAATCTTTTCTCTTCCCCCTTCATTGGGTTCTCTGATATCTGTGGGAAGGGACCATGTAGAGTTCTCTCTCTCTCTCTCTCTCTCTCTCTCCCATCTCTCTTTCTCCTACCCTTTCTCTCTTTCTCTCCCACCTCTCTCTTTCTCTTTGCCTCCCCAATGACTAATGTCTACATCATGTCTGGCTATAAGTTTCTGCACTTACTCCCTTTGCTGCTAGAGGAAGCTTCTATGATGGTATCTGGACAAGACACCTATCTATGAGTAATATCATTAGCAATAATTTTACTGACATTTTTGTCACTTCTGTTTGGTTCTATTCTGTGTCTGTGTGTGATTCTACCCTGCACTATTATGAGGTAGAAATTTCTAGTTTCTTTGAACAATTAGTTATATCATATGATCATTTGCTGGGCCAGACAGGTGAAAGGATGTTTTGCTGAAGCAGGCATGTGATGTTTAGAAAGAATATAAATATGACCCCATAGACTAGTATTGGATTGCCTTGCCTTGAATTGCTGGTCTTTATTTGTAACTTCATACAGAGTAACTCACAAAAGAACTTCCAGCAGCTTCTTGCTGCTTCCACTGACTTGGAGCGATTGGCAGAGCCTCATGATTTCTTCTGGATTGCATTGTCATTGCTGATACTTGAATGGTGATTGCCAAGTGGACCAGACCAACACTGCTGATTTGTGTTGGTATTTTGCTAGAGAACTGGACTGGTGACAACAAAGATTGGAATTGCCCCAAAGAACTATTTCTGAACAGGCCTGCATCCCATTTGCTCTATTAATTAAATTTTCTTTACCACTACCTCTAATGAGTGGTGGGGTAGAAGGGAGCTTGAACCTTTAAAACTCATTAAAGTGGGTTTTGAAAAATCCAAGCTGATCTCCAAGATCTAGTCTGAGGCTGTCTACTCAGTGTTAGCAAGGTCTCCATCACATGACCCGGGCATCAAGTTGAAGGAAAGATTGGGTGGTCTTTCCCACACATTATGATTACTTTATGTTAAAATTCAAACTTAATAAATAGCTATTGGATTGCCTTTCTTATTCCCCTACATTTTTAAATGCTGCTAGGGATGGCAACCACAGTGACATCGATGGTTAGAATGCATTCTATTGCTGAACTGCGTCCTAAGCCATCCTCTGTCACCCTCGCCTTCTCTTATTTTGGGTAATTAAATTTTACATGCAAGGATGATTTCCTGAATATTTCATCTGTACACTACATGCATGTGCAGTACCTGAAGAGGACAGAAGAAGATACTCTGCAGCTGGGGATACAAAATGGCTTTGAGCTACCCTGAGGACTCTGCGACCTGAACCCTGGCATTCTGAAAGAGCTACAAAAGCTATAGCTACTTTACTGCTTCATATGAAACAATGGAATTAATCCTCTGATCACTAGCCTTATCGATAAATCATATATCAAAATTGTATGTATTAAATATGTTGATGCAACTGGAAACTGATGGAGTGTTGTAATTGTCAATGCTTTAAGTATTTGAGAAACACGCAGGTGAAAGTTGCTTTCAGAAATCTAACTGGAATCTATTAATCCATCAGACTTTGTGTGTGTGTGTGTGTGTGTGTGTGTGTGTGTGTGTGATAGCTTATTAACCTGCCTAGAAACAGTGGTACTTTAGAACCCAAGACACCCCCACACAGACACATCAAAATAAAGTGTGAATTCTATCCCAAGTTAGGAAATAGACACAATAAGGTGAAATACTACTTAAAGGTTGCCTTTTTCACCTTCTCTTGTACTTTCTTATTAGAGGCAAACTAGTGCTGGAAAACTATCTGGAGGGGTAGGGATTAGATAATCCATCACAGAGATTCTCTGTTTTGTACTTTTAACCTGCAGAGGTGAAAGGACATAGTAAGAAAATTACTTATGGGAAGCATAAATAAAATCATTAGACTTTGACTTTGGAAGAATTAAAAAGCAATCATTGCTAACAGATAATTATAGTACCATTAAGGTAATGAGTTAATTATTATATTAATTGACAGGTTAATAGAACTTCAATATGGATTTTAAACTCTGCATTTAAATAACTAGAAAATGTTACCTAAAGAATGTTTTCCAGACACCATATCTATGTGGAAACAGCTTGTTTCCCCCCCAAAAAAATTTCTGATTAAGCATTTTGGGGGAGAGGAAGTATGGGACATATGGTGGGGGGGAACTGGGAAAGGGGAAAGCCTTTGGAATGTAAACATAGAATATAGAAAATAAAAATTAAAAAAAAATTTACTGCTCTGAAACACTTTGGAAATATCTAAACAAAAAATGTAGGAGACCTTAAAAAACATGGAGTTTTAATGCAAGCACATATTATGCTTTAATTTGGTATTTTTTATCCAAAGAAATAGTATGTGATATGATGTCACTTTCATTGAAATGTTTTCACATATTACATTTTTATTTGATTAGAAAGGCATAAGTCTTTCTAATAATGACAACATCATTCTCCTCTTTCTAGCTTGTTTACCAAAGTCTGAAATTAGAAAAAAGAATCCTAAAATAATTTTGTGCTGATGAATGCATTAGTACAGGCAACAACTTCCTGAACATAACATCAATTACACAGGCATTAAGATAAAAAAATAATAAGTGGAATCTCATGAAATTTTAAAGCTTCTGTAAGGCAAAGAACACTGTCAAAAGGACAAAATTGCAGCCTGCATACAGAATGGGAAAACATCTTAACCAACCCCATATCTGACAGGGGTTGATACCCAATAGGTATAAAGAACTCAAGAAACTAGACATCACAAATAAATATTTTAATTAAACAATGGGGTACATATGATCTAAACATATATCTCAACAGAGAACTCTGTAATGGCTAATAAACAACTAAAGAAATGTTCAATCCTTAGCCATCAGAGAAGTGAAAATTAAATGACTAATATTCCATTCATCTGAGACAAAGCCAGAGTCTCACATCTCTTCGGTCTCAGCCTGTCAGGCATCTGCCTTCACCCAGGGCCCCGGCAGCTCTGCAGGCCATCTGTGTGCCAGCCGTGTCAGGGGTCATTTGCCCTGCAAAGTGATCAGCACTTGGAAAAGATCCCCCCAGCATCTGCAAGCTCCTCTCCTTGACAGAGCAGACAGGCAGCACCAGGTTCACAGAGACAACCCAAGTATAACCCAATTCTTGCTTGGGGCAAGACACAGTAAGCCTCCAACAGCACCCAAGAGGAGAGCAATTCATCAGCAATCTGTACCAGTGGAAACCCAGTCATCCTGTAGTGCAGAAATAGTCTTACAGGCTCACGGGAAGTTCAAGCACCAGCCAGTGACAACAAGACCAACTAACACCAGAGATAACCAGATGGCAAAAGGCAAATGTAGGAATCTTACTAACAGAAATCAAGGCAATATGTCAGCATCTGAACCCAAGGCTCCAACAACAGGAAGTCCTAGATACACCAAAACATCAGAACAAAAAGATTTGGATTTAAAATCACTGGTCATGATGCTGTTAGAAGAAGAGAAGAAGGACATAAATCTCTTAAAGAAATACAGGAGAAAATGGATCAAAAGGTAGAAGCCCTTACAAGGGAAACACAAAAATAATTTAAAGAAATTCTGGAGAATATGGGTCAAAAGATAGAAGCAAATAAAGAGGAAATGCAAAAATCACTTAAAGAAATATAGGAGAACATGGGACATCAGGCAGAAGTCATGAAAGAGGAAACACAAAAATCTCTTAAAGAATTATAGGAAAACACAAACAAGCAAGTGAAAGAACTGAGCAAAACCATCCAGGATATAAAAACAGAAGTAGAAACAACTATGAAGGGAGACAACTTTGAAGATAGAAAACCTTGGGAAGAAATCAGGGGACATAAATGCAAATATCAAAAAAAATTACAAGAAATAGAAGAAAGAATCTCAGATGCCAAATATACCATAGAAAGCATGGACACAACAGTCAAAGAAAAGGCAAAATGCAAGAAGCTTGTAACCCAAAATATGCAGGAAATCCAGGATACAATGAGAAGACCAAAGTTAAGGAATATAGGTAAAATTGAGAGTGAAGATTTACAACTTAAAGGGTCATCAAATATCTTCAAGATAATTATGGAAGAAAACTTTCCTAACCTAAAGAGAGAGAGAGAGAGATGCCCATGAATATACAAGAAGCCTACATAACTACAAACAGACTGGACCAGAACATAAATACCTTCAGTCACATAATAATCAAAACCCCAAGTGTACTAAACAAAGAAAGAATATTAAGAGCAGTAAGAGAAAAAGGCCCAGTAACATATAAATGAAGGCATATAAGAATTACACGAGACTTCTCACCAGAGACCATGAAAGCTAGAAGATCCTGCGCAGAACTCATGCAGACTCTAAGAGAACACAAATGCCAGCCAAGACTACTATTCCCAGCAAAACTCTCAATCACCATAGATGGAGAAATCAAGATATTCCATGACAAAACCAATTTTACACAATATCGTTCCACAAACCCAGATCTACAAAGGATAATAGGCAGAAAATACCAATACAAGGAGGGAAACTACATCCTGGAAAATGCAAGATAGTAACCTTCTTTCATCAATCCCAAAAGAAGATAAAAACTTAAATATAAAAATAACATAAAAATGACTGGAAGTAATAATCACTATTTCTTAATATCTCTTAACATCAATGAACTCAATTCCCCTATAAAAATACATAGACTATCTTGCCTCGGGTCACTGTGGACTGCTGGCTGCTGGGGTCAGGTGTGTGGACAGAGACCTAGCCTAGCATCGACTACACCGTCAGGCTCTTGGCTGTGCACAGAGCCAGAGGAGCTTGGCAGGAGGTCTGTGCATCTACAGCTCAGCAGCTGTCCCTGACCACTATGGGTAGGCTTGCTGGGCTTGTAGCGAGGCCGTCATCTTGCCTCAGGTCACTGTGGACTGCTGGCTGCTGGGATCAGGTGCATGGACAGAGACCTAGCCTAACATCAACTACTCTGTCAGGTTCTTGCCTGCACCCAGAGCCAGATCAGTTTGGTGGGCAGTCTCTGCACCTACCAGCATGGGCAACAACCAGTTCTTGGGTCTGTGCCTGGAGTACAGTCAGAGGCCAACATCTTGCCTCAGGAAACCACAGACAGCAAACCAGACAGAACTCTGTGGACTGAGAGCACCATCATCTAGGTTCCAGCAGTCCAAGCAGGGAACCTCTAAAGCAAAAGACTATAACTTATTTTCAGCACCTCATGGTACCTTCTCAAAATCGACCATATAATTGGTCACAAGACAGACCTCAACAAATATAAAAAGATAGAACTAATCCCATGCCTCCTATCAGATCACCATGGAGTAAGAGTATTCTTCAATAGCAACAAACACAAGAGAAAATCCTCAAATACATGGAGACTGAACAATATTCTACTCAAGGATAACTTAGTCAAGGAAGAAATAAAGAAAGCAATCAAAGACTTTTTAGAATTTAATGAAAATGAAGGCACAACATACCCAAATCTAAGGGACTCAATGAAAGCAGTGCTAAGAGGAAAACTCATAGCCCTGAGTGCCTCCAAAAAGAAACAGGAGAGACCCCATCCAGCCGGTGGCGGGGAAGCCGGACCCAGCCAGCTTGCCAGGTGCTCAGACCCAGCCAGCAGCGGAACCAGGTACCCGAGACAGCCCGAGTTTAAGACCTTCAGGGACTCAGGCCTGGAGCGGGAGTTGGGCACAGAGTAGCGGTTAGGGGCACAGCGGCTGAGCCTGCGCTCTGCATGCTCGCGGGGCAGACCCCTAGCTCCCTGCAGGCAGCTGCCATCTTGCCTGCAGCTTCCCACCCAGCTGGTGGCGGGGAAGCCGGACCCAGCCAGCTTGCCAGGTGCTCAGACCCAGCCAGGGGAACCAGGTACCAGAGATAGCCCGAGTTAAAGACCTTCGGGGACTCAGGCCTGGAACGGGAGCTGCGCACAGAGTAGTGGTTTGGGGCACAGAGGCCTAGCCTGACCTCTGAACTCCCGGGGCGGAACCCGAGCTCCCTGCAGGCAGCTGCCATCTTGCCTGCAGCTTCCCATCCAGCCGGTGGCTGGGAAGCCGGACCCAGCCAGCTTCCCAGCAGCTTTGGACCAGCAGGCAGAACCAGATAACTGATATATCCCAACTTTAAGACCCCTGGGGAAACAGGATATCAGACAGCAAACCCTGAGCAGGAGCAGTGCAGAGCAGCCGCCCAACAGGCAGAACCAAGTACCTGGGATATCCTGAGTTTAAGACCTCGGGAGACTCAGGCCACCTGTCAGCAATCTGTGAGCAGGAGCCCTGCAGGGCAGTGGTTCAGGTGTCCCAGTCTCTGGGAAATAGCCTTACGAGCCCACAGGAGGGTCAAGCACCAGCTAGTATCTACAGGACCAACTAACACCAGAGTTAACCAGATGGCAAAAGGCAAACGTAAGATCTTTACTAACAGAAATCAAGGCAGTATGGTGGCATCCGAACCCAGTTCCCCGACAGCAATAAATCTTGGATACCCCGAAACAACAGAAAAACAAGACTCAGATCTAAAATCACTGGTCAGGATGCTGATAGAGGAACACTTAGATAAATCTCTTAAAGTAATACATGAGAAAATAGATCAAAAGCTAGAAGACATTACAAGGCAAACACAATTAAATCTCGGATATCTCAACACACCAGAAAAACAAGACTCAGATCTAAAATCACTGGTAAAGATGCAGATTGAGTATCACTTAGATAAAATACTTAAAGTAATAGAGGAGAAAATAGATCAAAAGCTAGAATCCCATACAAGGCAGACACAAAAATTACTTAAAGAAATCCAGGAGAACATAGAGCAAACAATGAATCCCAATAAGGGTGAGAAACAAAAATCACTTGAATAAATACAAGAGAACATGGGTGAACAAGTAGAAGTCATAAAAGAGGAAACACAAAAATCCCTTAAAGAATTACAGGAAAACACAAACAAGCAACTGAAAGATCTGAGCAAAACCATACAAAATCTAAAAACAGAAGTAGAAACAACTAAGCAATCGCAAAGGGAGACAGCGTTGGAGATAGAAAACCTTGGGAAGAAATCAGGAGTCATAGATGCAAATATCAACAATAGAATACAAGAGATAGAAGACAAAATCTCAGATGCTGAAGATACCATAGGAACCATGGATTAAACAATTAAAGAAAATGCAAAATGCAAAAAGTTGGTAACCCAAAACATTCAGGAAATCCAGGACACAATGAGAAGACCAAACCTAAGGATTATAGGGATAGATGAGAACGAAGATCTACAACTTAAAGGGCTAGCAAATATCTTCTACAAAATTATGGAAGAAAACATCCCCAACCTAAAAAGAGAGATGCCCATGAATATACAAGAAGCCTATAGAACCCCAAATAGACTGGACCAGAACAGAAATACTTCCTGTCACATAATAATCAAAACCCCAAATGTACTAAACAAAGAAAGAATATTAAAGGCAGTAAGAGAAAAAGGACAAGTAACATCTAAAGGAAGACCTATCAGAATTACACCAGACTTCTCACCTGAGACCATGAAAGCTAGAAGATCCTGGGCAGACCTCATGCAGACCCTAACAGAACACAAACTTCAGCCAAAACTACTATACCCAGCAAAACTCTCAATTGCCATAGATGGGGAAACCAAGATATTCCACGACAAAACCAAATTTGCAAGATACTTATCTACAAACCCAGCCCTACAAAGGATAATAGGGGAAAAATACCAACACAAGGGGGGAAACAACACCCCAGAAGAAACAAGATAGAAACCCCATCTCATCCAACCCAAAAGAATAGGAACCACTCAAATACAAATAATAATAATAATAATAATAATAATAATAATAATGCCCAAAATGTCAGGAAGTAATAATTACTATTACTTAATATCTCTTAATATCAATGGACTCAATTCCCCAATCAAAAGACACAGACTAACAGACTGGATACAGAAACAGGACCCTACATTTTGCTGCATACAGGAAACACATCTCAGTGTCAAAGACAAACACCACCTTAGAGTAAATGGCTGGAAGACAGTTTTACAAGCAAATGGTCCCAGGAAACAAGCTGGAGTAGCCATTCTAATATCAGATAAAATTGACTTTCAACCTAAAGTCATTAAAAGAGACTCAGAAGGTCACTTGTTGCTGGCCAAAGGGAAAATCCACCAAGAAGAGCTCTCAATACTGAACATCTATGCGTCAAATGTAAGGGCACCCTCATTCATAAAAGAAACTTTACTAAAGCTTAAAGCACACATCGCACCTAGCACAATGATTGTAGGTGACTTCAACACTCCACTCTCCTCAATGGACAGATCAGGAAAGCAGAAACTAAACAGGGACACAGTGAAATTAATTGAAGCTTTGGACCAATTGGATTTAACATATATATATATATATATATATATATATATATATATATATATATACATATATCATTCCATCCTAAAGCAAAAGAGTATACCTTTTTCTCAGCACCGCACAGTACCTTCTCAAAAATTGATCATATAATTGGTCACAAGACAGACCTCAACAAATACAAGAAGACCGAACTAATCCCATGTCTCCTATCGGATCACTATGGAGTAAAAGTGGTCTTCAATAGCAAGAAGAACAACAGAAAGCCCACATACACATGGAAACTGAACAATACTCTACTCAATGACACCTTGGTCAAGGAAGAAATAAAGAAAGAAATCAAAGACTTTTTAGAATTCAATGAAAATGAAGGTACGACCTACCCAAATCTCTGGGACACAATGAAAGCAGTGCTAAGAGGAAAACTCATAGCCCTGAGTGCCTCCAAAAAGAAACTGGAGAGAGCATACACTAGCAACTTAACAGCACACCTGAAGGCCCTGGAACAAAAAGAAGCTAACTCACCCAGGAAGAGTAGAAGAGAGGAAATCATCAAACTAAGGGCTGAAATCAATCAAGTAGAAACAAAGAGAACCATACAAAGAATCAACAAAACCAAGAGCTGGTTCTTCGAGAAAATCAACAAGATAGATAAACACTTAGCTAGACTAACCAAAGGGCACAGAGATAGTATCCAAATTAACAAAATTAGAAATGAAAAGGGGGATATAACAACAGAAACGGAGGAAATTCAAAAGATCATCAGATCCTACTACAAAGGCCTATACTCAAAACAACTGGAGAATCTGGAGGAAATGGACAATTTCCTAGACAGATACCAAATACCAAACTTAAACCAGCATCACATAGATCAGCTAAACAGTCCCATAACCCCTAAAGAAATAGAAGGGGTCATAGAAAGCCTCCCAACCAAAAAAAGTACGGGAACAGATGGTTTTAGTGCAGAATTCTACCAGACTTTCAAAGAAGACTTAACACCAATACTCTTCAAACTATTCCACAAAGTAGAGACAGAAGGGACACTGCCCAACTCGTTCTTAGAAACCACAATTACGCTGATACCTAAACCACAAAAAGATCCAACAAAGAAAGAGAACTACAGGCCAATTTCTCTTATGAATATTGATGCAAAAATACTAAATAAAATTCTTGCCAACCGAATCCAAGAGCATATCAAAACTATCATTCACCATGATCAAGTAGGCTTCATTCCAGGGATGCAAGGATGGTTCAATATACTGAAATCCATCAATGTAATCCACTACATAAACAAACTAAAAGAAAAAATCCACATGGTTATCTCAGTAGATGATGAAAAAGCATTCAACAAAATTCAGCAGCCTTTCATGCTAAAAGCCTTGGAAAGAGCAGGAATTCAAGGCCCATACCTAAACATAGTAAAAGCAATCTACAGTAAACCAGTAGCTAACATCAAAATAAATGGAGAGAAACTTGAAGCAATCCCACTAAAATCAGGGACTAGACAAGGCTGCCCTCTCTCTCCATATCTTTTCAATATAGTACCTGAAGTTCTAGCGAGAGCAATTAGACAACATAAGGAAGTCAAAGGGATACAAATTGGAAAGGAAGAAATCCAAGTATCATTATTTGCAGACGATTTGATAGTCTACTTAAGTGATCCAAAAAACTCCACCAGAGAACTTCTACAGCTGATAAACAACTTCAGCAAAGTGGCAGGTTATAAAATTAACTCAAGCAAATCAGTAGCCTTTTTGTACTCAAAGGACAAGCAGGCTGAGAAAGAAGTTAGGGAAAGAACACCCTTCACAATAGCCACAAACAACATAAAGTACCTTGGCGTAACTCTAACCAAACAAGCAAAAGATCTGTATGACAGGAACTTCAAGTCCTTGAAGAAAGAAATCGAAGAAGACCTCAGAAGATGGAAAAATATTTCTTGCTCCTGGACTGGCAGGATCAATATAGTAAAAATGGCCATCTTGCCAAAAGCAATCTACAGATTCAATGCAATCCCCATCAAAATCCCTAATCAATTCTTCATAGAACTAGAAAGAGCAATTCTCAAATTCATCTGGAGCAACAAAAAACCCAGGATAGCTAAAACTATTCTCAACAATAAAAGGACTTCTGGGGGAATCAATATCCCTGACCTCAAGCTGTACTACAGAGCAATTGTGTTAAAAACTGCATGGTATTGGTACAGCAACAGGCAGGTAGATCAATGGAATAGGATTGAAGACTCAGAAATGAACCCACAGACTTATGGTCACTTGATCTTTGATAAAGGAGCCACAAACATCCAGTGGAAAAAAGATAGTCTTTTCAACAAATGGTGCTGGTTCAACTGGAGGTCAACATGCAGAAGAACGCGAATTGAACCACTCTTATCTCCTTGTACTAAGATCAACTCCAAGTGGATCAAGGACCTCCACATAAAACCAGACACACTGAAACTATTAGAAAAGGAA
Organism: Apodemus agrarius; assembly: GCA_964023405.1. NCBI lineage: Eukaryota > Metazoa > Chordata > Mammalia > Rodentia > Muridae > Apodemus > Apodemus agrarius. The sequence goes on along the minus strand of OZ030024.1, from coordinate 29,942,814 downwards.
CTTGGGAAAACCCTGGAGGACATGGGCACAGGGGGAATGTTCCTGAACAGAACACCAATAGCTTATGCTCTAAGATCAAGTATTGACAAATGGGACCTCATAAAATTACAAAGTTTCTGTAAGGCAAAGGACACTGTCAGAAGGACAAAACGGCAACCAATACCGTGGGAAATGATCTTCACCAACCCTACATCCGACAGTGGGCTAATATCCAATATATACAAAGAACTCAAGAAGTTAGACCCCAAAGAACCAAATAACCCTATCAAAAAATGGGGTACGGAGCTAAACAAAGAATTTTCACCAGAAGAAATGCGGATGGCTGAGAAACACCTTAAGAGATGTTCAACATCATTAGTCATCAGGGAAATGCAAATCAAAACAACCCTGAGATTCCACCTCACACCAGTCAGAATGACTAAGATTAAAAACTCAAGAGACAACAAGTGCTGACGAGGATGTGGAGAAAGAGGAACACTCCTCCAATGTTGCTGGTATTGCAAAATGTTAAAACCGCTCTGGAAATCAGTGTGGTGGTTCCTCAGAAAATTGGGCATGCCACTTCCAGAGGACCCCGGCATACCACTCCTGGGCATATACCCAGAGGATTCCTCTGCATACAATAAAGACACATGCTCCACTATGTTTATAGCAGCCTTGTTTATAATAGCCAGAAATTGGAAAGAGCCCAGATATCCCTCAAAAGCAAATGGATACAGAAAATGTGGTATATTTATACAATGAAGTACTATTCAGCAATTAAAAATAATGAACTCATACAATTTGTAGGTAAATGGTTAGATCTGGAAACTATCATCCTAAGTGAGCTAACCCAATCACAAAAGAATACACATGAAATGCAATCACTGATAAGTAGATATTAATGAGCCCAGAAGCCCTAAATACTCAAGGCACAATTAGCAAGTCAAATGACTCCCAAGAAGAAGAAAGGAGAGGACCCTGGGCCTGTAAAGATTGGATCCAATATTGTACACCCACAACAGAGAAATCGTGGGGGGGGGATGAGTGGGGAATAGCAGGGGGGAGAGGAATTATGGGACATATGGTGGTGGGTAACTGGGAAAGGGGAAAGCCTTTGGAATGCAAACATAGAATATAGAAAATAAAAATTAAAAAAAAAGAAAGAAACAGGAGAAAGCATATACTAACAACTTAATGGCACACCTGAAATCTCTGGAACAAAAAGAAGCTATTTTACCCAGGAGGAGTAGAAGACAGGAAATCATCTAACTCAGGGCTGAAATCAATCAAGTTGAAACAAGGAAAACCATACAAAGAATCAACGAAACCAGTAGCTGGTTCTTTGAAAAAATCAACAAGATAGATAAAACCCTAGCCAGACTTACCCAGGGCACAGAGACAGTATTCAAATCAACAAAATTAGAAATGAAAAGGGAGATATAACAACAGAAACTGAGGAAATTCAAAAAATCATCAGATCCTACTACAAAAGTCTATACTCAACACAATTGGAGAATCTGGAGGAAATGGACAATTTCCTAGACAGATACCAAATACCAAAAAAACAAAAAAATCAGGATCAAATAGATTGCTTAAACAGTCCCATAACCCCCAAAGAAATACATGAGCTCATAGAAAGTCTTCCAACCAAAAAACAGCACAGGACCAAATGGTTTTAGTGCAGAATTCTATCAGACCTTCAAAGAAGACCTAATACCAATACTCTTCAAACTATTCCACAAAATAGAAACAGAAGGGACACTACCCAACTCTTTCTACAAAGCCATAATTACCCTGATACCAAAACCACACAAAGACCCAACTAAGAAAGAGAACTTCAGACCAATCTCCCTTATAAACATCGATGCAAAAATACTCAATAAAATTCTTGCCAATTGAATCCAAGAACACATCAAAACGATCATTCACCATGGTCAAGTTGGCTTCATCGCAGGGATGCAAGGATGGTTCAATATACAGAAATCCATCAACATAATCCACTACATAAACAAACTCAAAGAAATAAACCATATGGTCATCTCATTGGATGCTGAAAAACATTTGAAAAAATTCAGCATCCTTTCATGCTAAAAGTCTTAGAAAGAACAGGAATTCAAGGCCCATACCTAAACATAGTAAAAGCAATTTACAGCAGACCAATAGCCAACATCAAAGTAAACAGAGAGAAACTTGAAGCAATCCTACTAATATCAGGGACTAGACAAGGCTAACCCCTCTCACCATATCTCTTCAATATAGTACTTGATGTACTAGCTAGAACAATTCAACAACATAAGGAAATCAAAGGGATACAAATTGGAAAGGAAGAAGTCAAAATATCACTATTCACAGATTATATGATAGTATACTTAAGTGACCCAAAAAACTCCACCAGAGAACTACTACAGCTGAAAAACAACTTCAGCAAAGTGGCTGGTTATAAAATCAACTCAAGCAAATCAGTAGCCTTCCTATACGCAAAGGATAAGCATGCCAAGAAAGAAATTAGGGAAATGACATCCTTCACAATAGCCACAAACAGTATAAAGTATCTTGGTGTGACTCTAACCAAACAAGTGAAAGATTTATATGATTAAAACTTCAGGTCTCTGAAGAAGGAAATTGAAGACCTCAGAAAATGGAAAAATCTTTCATGCTCGTGGTTTGGCAGGATTAAAATAGTTAAAGGGCAGTCTTAACAAAAGCAATGTACAGATTCAATGCAATCCCCATCAAAATCCCAACTCAGTTCTTCATAGAGTTAGAAAGAACAATTTTCTGTACCCCATTTTTGGATAGGGTTATTTGGTTTTCTGGGGTCTAACCTCTTGAGTTCTTTGTATACATTGGAAATTAGCCCTCTGTCGGATGTGGGGTTGGTGAAGATTTTTTCCCAATTTGTTGGTTGCTGATTTATCCTTTTGACAGTGTCTTTTGCCTTACAGAAACTTTGTAATTTTATGAGGTCCCATTTGTCTATTCTTGCTCTTGAGCATAAGCAATTGGTGTTCTGTTCAGGAATTTTTCCCCTGAGCTGATGTCTTCAAGGGTCTTCCCCAGTTTCTTTTCTATTAGTTTTAGTGTGTCTGGTTTTATGTGGAGGTCCTTGATCCACTTGGAGTTGAGCTTAGTGCAAGGAGATAAGAGTGGATCAATTCTCATTCTTCTGCATGTTGACCTCCAGTTGAGCCAGCACCATTTGTTGAAAAGGCTATCTTTTTTCCACTGGATGTTTTCAGCTCCTTTGTCGAAGATCAATTGGCCATAGATGTGTGGGTTCAATTCTGGGTCTTCAATCCTATTCCATTGATCCGCCTCCTTGTTACTGAACCAATACCATGCAGTTTTTAATACCACTGCTTTGTAATATTGCTTGAGGTCTGGGATATTGATTCCCCCAGAAGTTCTTTTGCTGTTGATGATAGTTTTAGCTATCCTGGGTTTTTTGTTATTCCAGATGAATTTGAGAATTGCTCTTTCTAACTCTATGAAGAACTGAGTTGGTATTTTGATGGGGATTGCATTGAATCTGTATATTGCTTTGGGCAAGATTGCCATTTTGACTATATTAGTCCTGCCAACCCACGAGCAGGGAAGATTTTCCCATTTTCTGATGTCTTCTTCAATTTCCCTCTTCAGAGACCTGAAGTTTTGGTCATATAAATCTTTCACATGTTTGGTTAGCGTCACTCCAAGATACTTTATATCATTTGTGGCTATTGTGAAGGGTGTCATTTCCCTAATTTCTTTCTCGGCCTGCTTATCCTTCGCGTATAGGAAGGCTAATGATTTACTTGAGTTGATTTTATACCCAGCCACTTTGCTGAAGTTGTTTATCAGTTGCAGGAGTTCTCTGGTGGATGTTTTTGGGTCACTTAAGTATACTATCATATCATCTGCAAATAGTGATAGTTTGACTTCTTCCTTTCCAATTTGTATCCCTTTGACTTCCCTCTGTTGTCGAATTGCTCTAGCTAGTACCTCAAGTACTATATTGAAGAGATATGGCGAGAGGGGGCAGCCTTGTCTAGTCCCTGATTTTAGAGGGATTGCTTCAAGTTTTTCTCCGTTTACCTTGATGTTGGCTACTGGTCTGCTGTATATTGCTTTTACTATGTTTAGATATGGGTCTTGAATTCCTGTTCTTTCTAAGACCTTTAGCATGAAAGGATGCTGAATTTTGTCAAATGTTTTTCAGCATGCAATGAGATGACCATGTGGTTTTTTTCTTTGAGTTTGTTTATGTAGTGGATTACGTTGATGGATTTCCATATATTGAACCATCCCTGCATCCCTGGCATGAAGCCAACTTGATCATGGTGAATGATCGTTTTGATGTGTTCTTGGATTCGGTTGGCAAGTATTTTGTTTAGTAATTTTGCATTGATATTCATAAGAGAAATTGGCCTGTAGTTCTCTTTCTTAGTTGGATCTTTGTGTGGTTTTGGTATGTTCAACATCACTAGTCATTAGGGAAATCCAAATTAAAACAACCCTGAGATTTCACCTCACACCAGTCAGAATGGCTAAGATTAAAAACTCAAGAGACAACAAGTGCTGGCGAGAATGTGGAGAAAGAGGAATACTCCTCCACTGCTGGTGGGAATGCAAGCTGGTACAACCAGTCTGGAAATCCATATGGCGGTTCCTCAGAAAACTGGACGTGATACTTCCGGAGGACCCAGCCATACCACTCCTGGGAATATACCCAGAAGATTCACCAGCATGCAATAAGGATACATGCTCCACTATGTTCATAGCAGCCTTATATATAATAGCCAGAAGCTGGAAAGTACCCAGATGTCCCTCAACAGAGGAATGGATACAAAAAATGTGGTGTCTTAGTCAGGGTTTCTATTCCTGCACAAACATCATGACCAAGAGCAAGTTGGGGAGGAAAGGGGTTTATTGAGCTTACACTTCCACACAGCTGTTCATCACCAAAGGAAGTCAGGGCTGGAACTCAAGCAGGTCAGAAGCAGGAGCTGATGCAGAGGCCATGGAGGGATGTTACTTACTGGCTTGCTCAGCCTGCTCTCTTATAGAACCCAAGAATACCAGCCCAGAGATGGCACCACCCACAAGGGGCCCTCCTTCACTTGATCACTAATTGAGAAAATGCCCCACAGCTGGATCTCATAGAGGCACTTCCCCAAGTGAAGCTCCTTTTCCTATGATAACTCCAGCCTGTGTCAAGTTGACACACAAAACTAGCCAGTACAATTGACCCCTTGTCAACTTGACACACCAACATATCACTATTAAGCCTCAACCCTTACTTTCTTATTCATCCCCAAGATGTAAATAACGTAAAAAGTCCCACAGTCTTTACATATTAAAAGTTCAACCCCTTTAAAATGTCCAATATCTTAAAATTCAGTCTTTTAAAAATTCAAGTCTCTGAAATGTGGGCTCCACTAAAATACCTTCTTTCAAGAGGGAAAAATATCAGGGCACAGTCACAATCAAAAGCAAAACTCAAACTCCAATGGTTCAATGTCTGGGATCCAACTCACGATCTTCTGGGCTCCTCCAAGGGCTTGAGTCACTTCTCCAGCTCTGCCCTTTGTAGCACACACCTTGTCTTCTTGGCTCCAGCTGCCTGTCCTCCACTGCTGCTGCTGTCCTTGGTGGTCATTGCATAGTACTGGCATCTCCAAGCCTCAACTCTTTTGCATGACCCCTTCAGTCCTGGGCCATCAATTACAACTGAGGGTACACTTTCACCAATGGCCTTCCGTGGCCTCTCAGCATACCAAGCCTCAGCTCTTCTTCATGATGCCTTCATGCCTTCAAAAGCAGTACCACCTGGGTGACTCTTACACAGTACCAAGTCCTGCTACAGCACGAGGCACAACCTTGGCTATCTGGAACACACTCTGTGCTCTCAGAAAACACATCCCAGAAGATTTCACCTCAGTGATGCTGGTATCTTCTTACTCACCGCTAATTTCTTAGCTCCAGCTAACCAGCATCAATAGTCCCAGTAACACAAAGGTTGACTTTAATGGTTTTGGTATCTTGTTACTCACAGCTGATTCTTCAGCCCCAGCTAACCAAAACCACAGAATCTTCATGGCCCTGATAAGAGTCTTTAATTTTCCCTCTGAAACTTCACAAGCCAGGCCTCCATCTTCTGCCTTGTTCTCAACATTATCTTCCAAGCTCCTACACAACGGTCTCACAAAGGTCTCATCACTGAATGGACCATCTAGCCCAAAGTTCCAAAGTCCTTCCACAGTCCTCTCCAAAACATGGTCAGGTTGTCACAGGAATACCCCACTACTGGTACCAATTTGTCTTAGTCAGGGTTTCTATTCCTGCACAAACATCATGACCAATAGCAAGTTGGGGAGGAAAGGGGTTTATTGAGCTTACACTTCCACACAGCTGTTCATCACCAAAGGAAGTCAGGACTGGAACTCAAGCAGGTCAGAAGCAGGAGCTGATGCAGAGGCCATGGAGGGATGTTACTTACTGGCTTGCTCAGCCTGCTCTCTTATAGAACCCAAGAATACCAGCCCAGAGATGGCACCACCCACAAGGGGCCCTCCTTCACTTGATCACTAATTGAGAAAATGCCCCACAGCTGGATCTCATAGAGGCACTTCCCCAAGTGAAGCTCCTTTTCCTATGATAACTCCAGCCTGTGTCAAGTTGACACACAAAACTAGCCAGTATATGTGGTATATATACACAATGGAGTACTATTCAGCCATTAGAAACAATGAATTCATGAAATTCTTAGAGAAATGGGTGGAGCTGGAGAACGTCATACTAAGTGAGGTGACCCAGTCTCAAAAGAATACCCATGGTATACAGTCACTGATAAGTGGATATTAGCCTAGAAGCTTGGAACACCAGACATAAATCACATATCAAGTGATGTCTCACAAGAAGAAAGGAGTGGACACTGGTGCTAGAATGGACCAAAACATCATTGTGGGGGAGTACAAGAACAGTAAGGTGGGAGGGGGTGGATGAGAGAGCAGGGGGAGGGAAAAGGACATGTGTGATCTTTGGAGGTGGGGAACCATAAAAAGGGAAATGAATTGTAAATATAGAATATATCCAATAAAAATGCAAAAAAAAGAAAAAAAAGAAAGAACAATTCTCACATTCATCTGCAATAACAAAAAACCCAGGATAGCTAAAACTATCATCAACAGTGAAAGAACTTCTGGGGGAATTAATATCCCAGACCTCAAGCAATATAACAGAGCAGTAGTGTTAAAAAACTGCATGGTATTGGTACAGTGACAGGGAGGTGGAACAATGAAATAGGATTGAAGATCCAGAATTGAACCCACACATCTATGGCCAATTGATCTTCAACAAAGGAGCTGAAAACATCCAGTAAAAAAGATAGCCTTTTCAACAAATGGTGCTGGCTCAAATGGAGGTCAACATTCAGAAGAATGAGAATTGATCCAATCTTATCTCCTTGCACTAAGCTCAACTCCAAGTGGATCAAAGACCTCCACATAAAACTAGACACACTAAAACTTGTAGAAAATAAACTGGGGAAGACCCTTGAGGACATTGGCTCAGGGGGCAAATTCTTGAACAGACCACCAATTGCTTATGCTCTAAGATCAAGGATAGACAAATGGGACCTCATAAAATTACAAAGTTTCTGTAAGGCAAAAGACACTGTCAAAAGGACAAATCAGCAACCAACAAATTGGGATAAGATCTTCACCAATCCCACATCTGACAGAGGGCTAATATCCAATGTATACAAAGAACTCAAGAAGTTAGACCCCAGAAAACCAAATAATCCTATCCAAAAATGGGGTAGAGAGCTAAACAAAGACTTTTCACCTGAAGAAATTCGGATGGCTGAGAAATACCTTAAAAATGTTCAACATCATTAGTCATTAGAGAAATGCAAATCAAAACAACCCTGAGATTTCACTTCACACCAGTCAGAATGGTTAAGATTAAAAACTCAGGAGACATCAGGTGTTGGTGAGGATGTGGAGAAAGAGGAACACTCCTCCACTGCTGGTGGGACTGCAAGCTGATACAACCCCTCTGGAAATTAGTCTGGCAGTTCCTCAGAAACCTGGACATGATACTTCCAGAGGACCCAGCCATACCACTCCTGGGCATATACCCAGAAGATTTCCCTGCATGCAATAAGGATACATGATCCACTATGTTCATAGCAGCCTTATTTATAATAGCCAGAAGCTGGAAAGAATCCAGATGTCCCTCAACGGAGGAATGGTTAAAAAAAATATATGGTATATATACACAATGGATTACTATTCAGCCATTAGAAACAATGAGTTCATGAAATTCTTAGAAAATGAATGGAGCTTGAGAACATCATACTAAGTGTAGTAACCCAGTCTCAAAAGAATACCCATAGTATGTACTCACTGTTAAGTGGATATTAGCCTCAACTCTTGGGACACCAAAGACACAATCCACATATCAAATGATACCCGACAAGAAGGAAGGAGTGGACACTAGTGCTGGAAAGGATCAAAACATCAGTGTAGGGGAATACCAGAACAGGGAAGTGGGAAGGGGTGGATGGGGGAACAGGGGAAGGGAAAAGGGCATGTGGGACCTTTGGGGGATGGGGAACCAGAAAAAGGGAAATGAAATGTAAGTATAGAATATATCCAATAAAAAAATTTAAAAATATACATAGACTAACAGACTGCATATTAAAACAGGACCCTACATTTTGCTGCATACAGTGTCAAAGACAAACACTACATTAGAGTAAAAGGCTAGAAGACAATTTTACAAGCAAATGGTCTCAGGAAACAAGCCAGAGTAGCCATTCTAAATCAGATAAAATTGACTTTCTACCTAAGTCATCAAAAGAGACACAGAAGGACACTTCTTGCTGGTGAAAGGAAAAATCCTCCAAGAAGAACTTTCAATTCTTATCATCTATGCTCCAAATGCAAGGTTACCCTCATTTGTGAAAGAAAGTTTACTAAAGTTCAAAGCACACACTGTATCTAACACAATAATTTTGGATGATTTCAATACTCCACTATCCTCAATGGAATGATCAGGAAAACAGAAACTAAACAGGGAAATATTGAAACTAATTGGAGCTTTGGACCAATTGGATTTAACATATATATATATGTTTATATAACATTTCATCCTAAAACAAAAGAATTATACCTGTTTCTCAGCACCTCATGGTACCTTCTCCAACATAGATCATGTAACTGGTCACAAGAAAGACCTCAACAAATATACAAAGATTGAACTAATCCCATGCCTCCTATCAGATCATTCAGGAGTAAGAGTGGTCTTCAATAGCAACAAAAACAACAGAAAGCCCACATACACATGGAGGCTGAACAATACTCTACTCAATGATACCAAAGAAGAAATGGCCAAAGAAGAAATAAGGAAAGAAATCACAGACTTTTTAGAATTTTATGGAAATAAAGGCATATCATCCCCAAATCTATGGGATACAATGAAAGCAGTGCTAAGAGGAAAATTCGTAGCCCTGATTGCCTCTGCCCCCCCCCCAAAAAAAAAAACTGGAGAGAGCATACACTAACAGCGTAATGGCACACCTGAGAGCCCTGGAACAAAAAGAAGCTAATTCACCAAGGAGAAGAAGACAGGAAATTATCAAACTCAGGGCTGAAATCAATCAAGTGGAAACAAAAGAACCATACAAAGAATCAACAAATCCAGGATCTGGTTCTTTGCGAAAATCAAAATGATAGATAAACCCTTAGCCAGACTAATCAAAGGGCACAGAGTCAGTACCCAAATTAACAAAATAAGAAGTGAAAAAGGAGATATAACAACAGAAACTGAGGAAATTCCAAAAATTATCAGATCCTACTACATAAGCCTATACTCAACACAACTGGAGAATCTGGAAGAAATGGGCAATTTCATAAACAGATATGAAATTCCAAAATTAAATCAAGATCAAATAGATCATCTAAACAGTCCCATAAACCCTAAAGAAATAGAAGGGGTCATCAAAACTCTTTCAACCAAAAAAAGCACAGGACCAGAAGGTTTTAGTGCAGAATTCTATCATACCTTCAAAGAAGACCTAACACCAATACTCTTCAAACTATTCCACAAAATAGAAACAGATGGAATACTACCTAACTTGTTCTATGAAACCAAAATTAAGCTGATACCAAAACCACACAAAGATCCAAGAAAGAAAGAGAACTTCACGCCAATTTCCCTTATGAACATCGATGCAAAAATACTCAATAAAATTCTTGCCAACTAAATCCAAGAACACATCAAAACAATCATTCACCATGAGCAAGTAGGCTTCATCCCAGGGATGCAGGGATGTTTCAATATAAGGGAAAGTCATCAATGCAATCCACTACATAATCAAACTCAAAGAAGAAAACCGTATGATCATCTCATTAGATGCTGAAAGAGCTTTTGACAAAATTCAGCATCCTTTCATGCTAAATCTCTTGGAAAGAACAGGAATTCAAGGCCCATACCTAAACAGAGTAAAAGCAATATACAGCAAATCGGTAGTATATTTAAGTGACCCAAAAAATTCCTACAGCTGATAAACAACTTCAGCTAAGTAGCTGGTTATAAAATCAATTTAATCCAATCAGTAGCCTTCCTATACTCAAAGGATAAGCAGGCTGAGAAAGTGATTAGAGAAATGACACCCTTCACAATAGCCACAAACTATATAAAGTATCTTGGTGTGACGCTAATCAAACAAGTGATAGATCTATACGACAAGAACTTCAGGTCTCTGAAGAAGGAAATTGAAGAAGACCTCAGAAAATGGAAAAATCTTTCATACTCATGCCTTCATCTTTCATACAGATTCAATGCAATCCCCATCAAAACCCCAACTCAGTTCTTCCTAGAGTTAAAAAGAGCAATTCTCAAATTCATCTGGAATAACAAAATACCCAGGATATCTAAAACTATTCTCAACAGTAAAAGGACTTCTGGGGAACCTCAGTATCCTGGACCTCAAGCAATAATACACAACAATAGTGTTAAAACCTTTATGGTACTGGTACAGTGACAGGCAGGTGGATCAGTGGAATAGAACTGAAGACCCAGAAATGAACCTACACATTTATGGTCACTTGATCTTTGACAAATGAGCTGAAAACATCCAGTGGAAAAAAAGATAGCCTTTTCAACAAATGGTGCTGGTTCAATTGGAGGTTAGCATGAAGAAGAATGGGAATTAATCCATTCTTATCTCCTTGTACTAAGCTCAACTCCAAGTGGATCAAGGACCTCCACATAAAACCAGACACACTGAAACTAATAGAAAAGAAACTGTGGAAACCCTTGAGGACATGGGCACAGGAGGAAAGTTCCTGAACAGAACACCAATAGCTTATACTCTAAGATCAAGAATTGACAAATGGGACCTCATAAAATTACAAAGTTTCTGTAAGGCAAAGGACAATTTCAATAGGAAAAAATGGCAACAAACAAATTGGGAAAAGATGTTCACCAACCCTACATCCAACAGAGGTCTAATATCCAATGTATACAAAGACCTTAAGAAGTTAGACCTAAGAAAACCAAATAATTCCATTAAAAATGGGGTATAGAGCTAAACAAAGAATTTTCACCTAAAGAACTTTGAATAGCTGAGAAGCACCTTAAGAAATGTTCAGCATCATTAGTCATTAAGGAAATGCAAATCAACACAACCCTGAGATTTCACCTCACACCAGTCAGAATGGCTAAGATTAAAAACTCAGGAGACAGCATGTTTTGGCGAGGATGTGAAGAAAGAGGTACACTCCTCCACTGTTCGTGGGATTGCAAACAGGTACAACTACTCTGGAAATCAGTCTGGCGGTTCCTCAGAAACCTGGACATGACACTCTGGAGGACCCTGCTACACCACTCCTGGGCATGACACCTCTTCCACTATGTTCATAGCACCCTTATTTATAATAGCCAGAAGCTGGAAAGTATCCAGATGTCACTCAGTGGAGGAATGGATACAGAAAATGTGGTATATTTACACAATGGAATACTACTCAGCAATTAAAAACAGTGAATTCATGAAATTTTTAAGCAAATATTTGGAACTGAAAAGTATCATCCCAAGTGAGGTAACTCATTCATAAAGAACACACACTGAATGTAGTCACTGAAAATTGGATATTAACCCAGTATCTCAGAATAATCAAAACACAACACACATATCAAATCATTCCCAAGAAGAAGGAAGGAGACGGCCCTGGTCCTGGAAAGGCTTGATGCAGCATTGTAGGGGATTGCCAGGACAGAGGAGTGGGAGGGGTTTGATTGGGGAATTGGAGGAGGGAAGAGGACTTATGGGACTTCTGGGGAGGGAGGAACCAGTAAAGGGAAAATCATTTGGAATGTACACAAAGAATATAGAAAAATAAAAATAAAATAAGCAAAGTTAAAAAAAGATTTCATCTATCTTATTCCTGTCAGTATGGCTAAGATCAGAGATACAAGTGATATCTCATGCTGGTGAGGATGGGGATCAATTAGAACATTCCTCCACTTCTGGTGGGAGTACAAACTTTGGAAGTCATGGTAGTTTCTCAGAAAAATTGGGAATCAATCTACCTCGAGACCTATCTATATCACTCCTCGGCATCTACCCAAAGGACCCTCCACCATGCCAAAAGGACACTAGCTCAATTGTAGCAGCTTTATTTGTCATAATCTGAAACTGAAAACAATCTAGATATCCCTCAATTAAAGGATGGATAAAGGAATGTGGTATATTTACAATATGGAGTATTACTTAACTATTAAAAACAATGTCATCAAGAAACTTGCAAGTAAATGGATGGAACTAGAAAAATTCATCCTGAATGAGGAGACCCAGATCCACAAAAGGCAAATATGGTATGTACTCACTTATTAGTGGATATTAGCCATAAAGTAAAGGATAACAATGCTCCAATTCACACACCTAAGGAAGTTAAGTCACAAGGACAGACCAAGTGGGGTTACTTGTATCTCACTGAGAAGATGAAAAAATAATAGACACCACAAGTCAATAGCGAAAGGAGACAGGATGTGGGTAGGGGTAGGATCAGTTTCAGTTAGGTCAGAGGTAGAGAGTACTGAGAGACAACTGGATTAGGATGAGCAATAAACCTATGACAATGGAAACTCCTGTGAATGTAGGACAGTGATCCCAGTTAAGACTCCTAGTAATGGGGCATATGGAGTCTAAAATGGCCATCTCCTATAACAAGGCAAGACTTCCACTGGAGGGATTAGGACAAGAACCTAGCTACAAAACCTTTGACTTAAATTTTGCCGTGACTACAAAATGTTTGAGGTAAAGGTGATATAGAGATTGTGGGAATGACCAAGCAATGAGTGGTCCAGCTTGAGATCCATGGCATGATAGCAAGCCCACCCCTGACCCTATTAAGACAGGAATCACAGCAAGACAGCTGAAAAACTCATGATAGAAATAGGAATGGAAAAAAGTCAATGAAATAATTCCTAATGATATTCTGCTAAACTGATAGATGGTAGCTATCCCAATTGCCATCAGAGAACTTTACCCAGCAACTAATGGAAACAGATGGAGACACCCATACTAGGTAGTGTTTGTGGAGGTAACATAGGAGAGGGGAAGGAAGGATTACAGGGGCCAGAGGAGCAAAGGACACTACAAGAAAAGCCACAAGAATCAACCAACCTTAGACCATAGTCACTCACAGAGACTGATCCACCAACCAGGGAAGTTGCATGATTCTGATCTAGGCCCTCCACATCTGTGTTACAGTTGTGTAGCTTGGTCTTCTTGTGGGGTTCCTAACTGTGGAAGCATGGGCTGTATCTGACTCTGTTCCCTGACTTCGGAACCCTGTCCTTGGAACCCTGTCCCGATAGTGGGTATCCTCTATCCTCAATAGAAGACAATGTGCCTGGTCTTCCTATAACTTGATAGATCATAGATAACTGAAGAGAAATGAAGTAGAAGAGAAAGAGTTGGGGTGGTAATGTGAGGTGGGTGAGAGAATTGGGAGGAGAGAAGAGAGCGAAAACTGATCAGGATGTAAAATAAACACAATAAAACAAAAACAAAAGCATAAATAATAAAATACAGAAAGAGGCAGAGAGAGGGAGAGAGAGAGAGAGAGAGAGAGAGAGAGAGAGAGAGAGAGAAAGAGAGAGAGAGAAAAAAAGAGAGAGAGAGAGATTGAGAAAGCATCCAGTAGGACAAACCACTCTCAAGCTGTGCAACTTTGCACTGGAGTTTTTCAAATTCCCTTTTAATTGTATAGAAAATTGTTGAGATACATAGACTTTGGGTCTGGTTAATTTCACTGTTGGGTTGGTTATTATTTACAATGATTTTTAGGTTAAAGTTTTAGCATAAGAGAGAAAAGAGAGAAAATTAACTGATTCAAGTTTTTTTTTCCCCCTTAGGTGTTTATTGGGGGTTGGTTCCAGTGACCTCCCTCATTTCATGTGTATCAAATTTCGTGGTCTTCAAGCCCCTTGTTTACAGTGGAGTAGGACTACACATATCCTCCAACTCACTTTAAATCAGTAGATCTCAACCTTCCTAATGCTGCAACCCTTTAATATAATTCCTCATGTTGTGGTTACCCCCACACACACCTTAAAATTATTTTATTGCTACTGTAATTTTTCTAGTTATGAATCATAATATAAATATCTGATATGTAGGGTTTCTGATAAGTGACCCCCCCCAAGGGGTCACAACCCAAGATGGAGAATCACTGCTTTAAATCATCTCTAGAATGCTACTCAATCTAAATTCTATATATACATACTGTTATTATCTGACACATAATGATAATCAAGAAAGCCTATATCAATTCAGTATAGATAAAAAAGGTCTTTATTGTCTTTGTTTTTGTTTTGTTTTATTTTATAATGTTTTCATTATCAGTTGGCTGCTGATTCAAGTTGTTGTTAGACAAACTGTGATTATGATGTCATAAAGACTTATATGTAAATAAACCATACACACATACACACACAATCACACACATATTTTTTGACAGATATTTTGAAACCTGAACAAAAGGAAAAAATGAGTCTCTCTTAGTCACAATACATTCCTTAAAAATATGTCTGTGTTGGTGTTGAGAAGGTAACTCCTACATGTCTTCAAAATACTGAGCCACTGATGGTTTCCAGAGAAACCCACCATGTAGTTACTCATTTGGAATTTTTTGCTCTACCATACCTTTGAAGCTCTACAGGGAGAGACAAGTTGAATAGAAGAATGACACTGATGAGTCAGGCCATAATCAATCATTCTTATATGATTGAACTCCTTAAAACACCCAAAAAAGTTTCAGAGGGTGTATGGAATGATAATTGTACCACATACCTAGCACAATATAGCCCACCTCTACAGGTTCAGAAGCTCTACCACTCAGCAGCATTTTAGACTGTTTTACTGCATAGCTACCCGAATCCTCTAATAAGCCGATTAATGGAAGTCAAGGATATTTTACAAAATTATATCAGGAAGGAGGAAAATACAGCAAGTGACAAGTCACAGACCTTTGGTCAGATATACTGAATATCTCAAACATGTGGCTGTGCTTTGACGAAAGGGGCCATTTCATGGAGCTGGGCACTTCTTATGCTGTATGGTTTGATGATCACTCTTGGTTATTATTGCCAGAAGATTGAATGAATACTTGGATAAGAGCTGGTTTTGGAAAACTGGAAAAAAGTTATGACTCACTTCATTTCAGAATGTTTTTTGTTACCTGTTTTAAGAGAGTCTTAACATGTGTCCCAGGCAGGTCTAGAACTCACAGCATTCTTCTTGCCTTAGCTTTCCAAAAACTTTGTTGACAGGTAAATTGAGATGGAAAAATATATGACTCAATATACATATATTGGAACAATAATCTTCATGAAATAATATTTGAAGCTGGTTCCTTTAACATCTATTTGAGGATCATTTCTTCATGGAAAAAGCCTGGAGAGCTAATTATTTTTCTACCACATGAAAATACACTGAGAATCTATGAACTTCAGAGCAGGAAATATATTCTCAATATTAGTACAATTGCCACCATCTTGACCTTGGATGTCCTAGTCTCTAGAAATTTGATAGCTACATTAGTTATTTAGGACATCGGGATTTTGGTCTTTATTAGAGTAGTCTTAGAGTAGGATACTATCCTATGTATTTCTCCTTTTGGATATTCTTTGGTATCTTTAATTATGAAATGTCTAATCCTAAGTAGAGGATTTTCCTGAGTCCCACGCTGTTACTGAATTATGAAACCTCAAGTTTGGCAGTAGGAATCCCTGAATTTATGACCCTGCTGAGCAATTAAACTTTAGAAGTAGTTTCAACATGAATTCTGAAGCTATTACCACATTGTATGTCACAGTTTTCAATTGATTCAGTGTTGTTAGTGATTTTAGATGACATTTTTTAGCTCAGAACTCAACAATTAGTCTTTTATTAATCGTGCTAAATTGAGATTAAAGATAACAATTGATTCTCAGTTTTAAGAATCTTAAAATATGTCAGTGTCCCACAGTAGCTCCCTTTTTTTTTAAATCTCCTTAGGATACCACTGTGCCTTAGACATATTAATAGCTTCTCAAAGCTTGTCTTGATTGGTGACTTTTTCTCCAATTTTACAAAGGTAAAATTAGAGAAAATGAATATCTACTCTAATATTCATACTTATGGTATTAAATAGGTACAGAAGTCTGAGGAAAAGGGCAGGATAAAGACAATGCTTTTATATGAAGACACAGAACAATGTCCTTTGCTGAAATTCTGTACATCCCTACTCCTATACATCGGCACCATCACAAGGCCGAACCTGTCTGTTTACCTGTCACTTGATTTTACCCCAAAGATGCCATTGGTTGGTATACGAATATGTGAGAGTGTTAATGAGGAGGGGAATAGAAAGGAAAAGCAGAAATTAAGTCAGTGTGCAAGATAGACATTAAACATCACAAGCATCTATTGTGTAAAATACTCTTGCTGTAGTTGTTCCCGTTCCAAGCACCTCTGGAGTACTAAGTATTCACATAGTGTTGGTTTGAGTAAAATGTTGTTGCTGTCTCCACTGGTGTAGCGAATCCCTCCCCAGCCCTATCTCACATTTCTCCCTTTCATCAAGGGAGCAGAGAAAAGTGAGCCTGTTTGGATGTTATTTGAGAAATGTCTGGTATAAACTTTGGGCATTGTGTGTAAGGTATTATTTCAAGATCACTGCCCCCCTGCATTCTCTGATTTCTGAGTAGTATCACCAATTTCCTCAGCATTTTGGACACTCTTGGGCTTCTCACACTGAATACGTTTCCTGAAAATGGGCACCACAAGGTTTGGCAATCTTTCTGGAAGTCAGACCCCAGGAAATAAATTGCAAAGCAATCTTCCTTACCGAACTCTTGCAAACATCAGTCAAGCCTGTTTTCTCTCATTTTTCAGTACAGCCAAGAACTTAAGAAAGAGGGGTGGCCCCCGAGAACCCTTCCTGACACAGGCACTGAGAGAGAGACACAAAGATAATGGTTTCTGTCACAGAGCAGAACAGCCTGAGATGGCTTTTTCTGCAGGAGTTATAAAAGTGAGGCCAACACTCTGTGTGAGCTCGGCTGCTGCCTCTGTCAGAGAGATGCAGAGAGGCTCATGAATACTGTTTCCAGCAGCCACTGCAGCTGCCCACTCCGCAGAGAGGCAATGCCACATGCGTCTTCTGTACACTCCCAGGTAAGAACAAAATACAGACATGTCCTTGGGCATGCTGGTCCTCTGTCGCTAAGTGACCCTCCCAAGTTCCCACGGTCAGTGTCAATGCCACTCAGTCCCTTTGCTAGGACTGTTTCCGTTTAGGTCATTGACTTTTTTTTTTAGTGGTTTTCATTTCTTCTGCCTGACTACTGTACTCTTGTTAACTGATTCAAACACATTCTAATTTACCATCTAAAAATGACAATATACTCCAATCTAATAATGACAGACACGAATATTTAATTCTCTGGCCCATCTTTCCCACATTAGTCTCCTCCAACACTTGACTTAGGATTTGCAGAACCTCTGACCTCTGGAACCCACTATGTATTTCTGCCTTTTTCAATTTTTCATCAGATTTGGTATATTATCCTGAATATTAATGTTAGATCCTTGACTTCCCTCCTAGAATGCAATTATTTCTTTAAGACTAAGTATGATTCTGGCTCTATCAATAAGTCAACAGCAAATGGGGATTCTATTAATTCATTCCTCTGCTCCAATAGTTCCTAAGACATTTTGAAGGTGGGCATTACATTCCACACTTTGCCAAATCCTACAGATGACATTGGTGTGAGATTTTAATTCTGAGTAATTTGAATTTGGTGCTGTGTAGTTTTATGACAATGAGACAGAAGCTTGAGACATCTGAAAGGAGGGAACTCAATTGAAAAAATTCCTCTATAGGATTAGGTTTTAGGCAAGCCAATAGAGCACTTTCTAATCTGTGATTGATGTGAGACAAGGCTGGGATGGTGGCCTTGCATGCTGTAAGAAAGCAGGTTGTGCCAGCCATGATGTGCAAGCCATTAAGCAACTCTCCACCATGGTCTCTCTTTCATCCAGGTTCCTGCCTTGATTGAGTTCCTATAATGACCTCTAACTAAGGAGATCTGCTGGGCTCTGGCTCTGAAGAGCCCTGAGCATCCAAAGATGGCTCTTTGGCTTCTACGCTGGAGTTGCAGGATACTAAGCAGTAGGGAGGAAGATCTCTCCTGAGCCAACGTAGTACAGTGACTAGAAGCCAAAGTCTGGGACACCAAGTAGGAATGATACAAGCAGCTTCCAGTGGCAAAAGTTCTGGGAGATAACTTCTCTTCTCCAAAGTGTTACAACTCTATATGACAGAAGCTCTCGGACAATATATGATGAAATAACTCTAGCACTTTATTCCTTGTGGACAAAGTCTCATATACATTGGGGACTGTGGTGGGGTATGTTTGTTTGTGTGTTTGCTTGGAGGGTTGGCTGTAGAAGGAATTTTGGACTTTGGACCGAAAAGGGCATTGAGTGCTGTCCAATGTGCTATTCTTTGAGACATTAGTAGATCAAAATGTTCTAAGAATTGTGGATAATAGAAGCCAGCCTTGTGATCTTTCAGAAAGAAATGTAAAGTTTCTATTGGGGCCATTGCTATTTTAAATTAAGAATCTATAGAGTCTGGTCAGCTTATTCTTGAAGAATAGGCATTGATTAACAAGATACCAGCATCACTTAGTTTAAACCATCACTTTACTGGGGCAATTGATGTTGGTTAGTTGGAACTGACTAACCAACTGTGGTTAAGAAGAGACCAGCATCACTGAGATGAAATTTTCTGGGAAATGTTTCCTGAGGACAAACACATAGAAGCTGTGATCCAGAGCTATACCTTTTGCTAACAGCAAAACGTGGTAATGGATAAGAGTGATCTTGGTGATACTGGTTTTGAAGGCATGTAGGACTCTTGGAGATCAGCTGAGAATTGGCAGTATGTGGTATGGCTGGAATCATTCAATTTGTTCACAAGGGAGTCTACACTTTCACTACAGTCTCTCCTGCAAAGACCACCCATGGGAAGACCACTGAAAACAGCATCTTCATGGAATGGAGTAAGTCTGAGCCTAGAAAAAAGCTGTGTGAACTAGAAAATGTGGAACCAAAGAGGTAAATCAAGCTCTTTCAAGGAGAGTGTATCATGAGTGAATTCTTGACATTGGAGAAAGATTATTTATATTTCAGAGTTGGTGTTGTTTGTTCAAATTATGATTATGCCCCAGTTCTCTCCTCTTAAAGCATTTAACTTATTTTTTTCATTTTGCATGAGCCCACAGTGGTGAGACTTTAATGATTTTTTTAAATGTATTTTTAGCTAGTTTAAATATTTAAAAAATACTTTGGTTTCTGGCTACTTGAATTTTGGAAGACTGTTGGCCATATAAAAGTTGAAATATTTAATATTGTGATGTTGACATTAATGTGTGATCTTAGGGATTAACAAGAAAGGAATGGTTGTGGCTTCACACTGAAATTTTGTATATCAAGTTGCTAAGAGTCATTTACCCCAGTTTTATGTCAACTTGATGCAAGCTGGAGTCTGCTGAGACGAGGGAAGCTCAACTGAGAAATTGGCTCCAGAAGATCAGGTTGTAAGAAAGCTTTTGGGTGTTTTAATTGGTGATTGATGTGTGAGGATCTGGCCATTTTGGGTAGTGCTACTCTTTGGCGGGAAGCTCTCGATTCTTTTTTTTTTTTTTTTTTACAATTTTTTTTAATTTTTATTTTCTATATTCTATGTTTACATTCCAAAGGCTTTCTTTCCCCTTTCCCAGTTCCCCCCCACCATACGTCCCATAGTTCCTCTCGATTCTATAAGAAAAGAGAATGAGCAAGTTCGGAGAAGCAAGCTCCTACCACACTCCCCCATGCCTCTACTTCAGTTCCTGCCTCCAGGTTGCTGCCCCATTTGATTTCTTTCCTTGGCTTCACCATGGAGTGATTTAGGATTTGGAAGCCAAACAATCACTTTTCTCTCCAGGTTGCTTTTGGTCAAAATGATTCAACACAGCAATTGAAATGGTAACAAAGACAGAAATTTGGGAAATCCTTACCCAATATTGCATCCTCAATACAGACATGCTTTAACACTTCAGCATCAGCTCCAATGAAGACAGAAAGAATGTAAGCAGGTGCCATAATCTCTAGCAAGTACCTACGATCAATAAACAGAAGAACAAGCCTATAAATGATGCTTAAATAGCACATGTGCTGGCTATAATATGAATGCTAATTTCAACGTGTAAATACAAAGATATACACTAGGAAAAAAGAGGAAAGATTAAAAGGAGGAAAAATATGATAAAAACTAACTATCAACTTAATAAGAAGACTTCAATAACAAACTTGAAAAGAAAATTCAAGACTTTCTAGCTCCTTCAAAACATAGGTTCTTAGGCAACAGGAGGATTTACCTGTTGTCCCTTGCTTTTAATTATAATTAATGCAATGATCATAAGTTAATTTTTTTTAATGCTTAATTGTCAGGAAGTGGCATTATTTGAGATGGATTAGATTTATGAAGAGGTGTGGTCTTTGGAGGAAGGGTGTCATTGAGGGTGAGCTTGGAAGCCTCAAAGTTCATTCCAGACCCAAGCTCTTTCTCTTTCTGCTGCCTGCAGATCAGGATGTAGGACTGTTTGGTACTTCTCTAGTACCATGTCTGCTTGTGTGCTGCCATGATCTCCACCACAATAACAGACTAACCTATGAAACTGTAAGCAAGCTTTCTTTTCTAAGAGTTACTTTGCTCATGGTGTCTCTTCGCAGTAATAAGACAATGACTAAAACAGATATAAATTATACAGAAGCGATTTTTCAGCATATCTCAAGAAAAACTTTATCTCACCTGGAAAATGTTGCTACATGATGGGAATGTAGTCACTAGAACTAGTCAAAAATAAGGTAAAATTGACTTTCTAAGGTGTACTTAAAAAATAAAAGAATATCTAAGGTATTCACATCAACATTTAAGTCAAACTGAATCTGTTGTAAAAACAATAAAGCGTCTAAGGAATACAGAATGTAATCATCTTGTGATAAAGCACTTTGAGTTGGTGAAAGACTGAGAATGTATACATGGGCTATGACTTCACAAGTGCAAAAAAGGAGTTGAAGGGTACCTGGTCCTAGGACTGAAAATGTTTCTCCAAAGAGCTTGACCCTAACTTCAATCCCTACTGACCCTCCAAATAAATAAATAAATATTGTTGATAAATAGTAATGAATAAACTTAACTTTTCCATCACATCTATTTATATTTGAAGTTAGAGAATGTTGGTGCAATCAAATTAATTTAAAACACTACAAAAGTAACAGGACCATGATAACAAGTAAATAAATACAGCTGGAGGAGGACACAGTCTAAAAAGATGTGAATTAAAAAGAGATTGGGGAACTAAAGAAATGTATGAGCATTCCAAGACTCAAATTTCCAAGACAAGCATTTATCAACAACTAGCTTCATACTATTTCTTTTAGTTTGTATAAACATAGACATAACCTATTGATAAGAAGTGAGTGCCTTGATCTTTCACATCTAAGGTGAAGAGGTCCCAGTACAATGAACCAACAGAACAGCTGGAATACACATTGCACATGGGTATTTTCTAATTATCACAAAATAGATTGTGTCTTATGCTCTGTCCACCTGCTGGCATCAATGTTGCAAGAAAGAGAAAGCAAATACATGATATTTCAAAGTTACCTTAAGGAGCTAGATTTTGTTTGTTTAAAACAAAACTGTTCTAAAACTGCTCTGCTGATTTCAGCCTTGATCTTACAAACTTCCTGGGATAGCTAACTCCCTGCACAACTCTTAGCTGGTCAAAGTACTTAGAATAAATTATTGTTGAGTTCCCAGCCCTAAGTAAGACTTATGACAGTCACACTTAATGCCAGGGAATATTGCAGAAGAGAGGTTGAAAAAGTTGTAAGAACAGAAGGCTGGGAGGAGTCCCGTGTGATTCTGTTTATTGACTACAACAGTCGTGACAATCATAAGCTCACATTAGGAATGGCTACTTACAGAAGACCTACATAAAATAAAGACATAAAGGCAATCAGGGGAGTTCTGGCTGAAAGCAAGAATGGGATGAGCAGGTGTGGAAAGGTGATAGGAAAGAAAGATGATATGGGATTATGGTCACATGAAATTCATGAGTTTAATTGACAAAATAAATATTCAGATATTATGATGCTTTGAGGCATGGAGTGTGGTAAAGTCTGGCATATCTCCAACATATGCCATAACTCAAGTACATCTGTGCAAATGGGCATGCCCGTGCATGCATTCACACACACACACACACACACACACACACACACAAAAGAGTGAGGGGAAACAAAGGGAGAGAGAGATGGAGAGGGAGAGAGTGTATGTTTTATGTCATCAAATTGTCAGTAAGAAATGTCCTTTTCTCATTTGCAAAATAGGATAGTATCTTTTATATGTGTAAATGAGAAAAGCAATAGACTCCTCAAACAGAGTGGACAGAAACTGGACTCTGCTGCCTTCTAGGTTTAACTTAGAGATTTTCTGGTTCAGAAATATTAGTTTCCCTGTATTTTAGGAAAGATCAATTTAGTGCCTGTATTTCTTACGCTTATGTATAAAAAACATCTTTAAGTGAGCTTGAACATTATGCACTACTTTGTTTATGTCCGTGGCCACCTCTATAGGAACTTTGAATAGGGAGCTCTAGTTTTGACACCTTTGATTTTTCTTTTACCTTGTCTTTTCTTAAGTAATAACTTTCTGATTAATATAATGCTTATTTACAAGAGAATGTAATATCTTATGTTGACATTAAGAGGGAAATATTACATAAAGTCTGACTTCATGTGTCTATAACTTTATAGAGTTATAAAGTTAAAAACTTTATAACTCTAAGTTTATAACCATGAAAAAATGTAACTAACCTGTTTATCTATGAGTATTTTAAATTTGAATTATCTTTATTAACCTAAACCTCATGTATAGACTTATTTGGGGTAATTTGGATAATAGGGGCTGACTTTGTGTCCTTATGGATTAGTCAGCTCAGGTTTGGAGTTTAAAGAACTAATTCAACAATATAACACTCCTAGCTATATGAGAGCAGATATGAGCATGTAGGGTAACTTGAAGATCCATCTACTTAATCACCACTCCACAGGCAATGCCATGGAGGTTAGCAGAATACATCTTTCAGAGTTGGTAATGGATTTGATAGTATTGCCTGTAAGGGTTGTGCTGGAGAGAATGTCCTGTGTTTGGCATGTATCTAGAGGCCAGGCATCCTCCCATTATTGAACCTTTGTGTTTGCACACAAACTGTTCTTTGTACAATATTCACTACTATATTTTTGTCCTAAATGGAAATAGCTTACTCTAGATTTAATAACAACAAATCAACTCCTTGAAATATATCTGAGATTCTACCTTAGTTTCAAACAATGTCCATTTTCTACAGGTTAACACTGACACATGTGCGTTCAACCCCATAAAATTACAGCAATATGCCTGTTCCCTTTCATGTCTTCTTGGTATCCCCAAGTGTGTTTCTTAAATAAAAATCCTCATCTAAAACATTTATAAACATTTAAATGGTGTCACAGACAGAAAAAAAGTACATAAATAGTTTTACATTCTGTTGTTGACATTACTACAATAAAGAAATATGAAAGCGAAGGTGACATATATAGCCTTGTCTTTAATTGCTTACAGTAACTAGGGCTAGCACTGTGTTGATGTATGAGCTCCAAAATATATGAGGGGATATCTCCTTCCTCATATAACTGTTGGCTGTTTTATGATTTCTGTGATCAAAGAGGAGTGCCCTAATTAAGATTTTGTAAATTTGACACAAAGCAGGGGCATCTGGGAATAACCCCAAATGAGAAAAAGATCCCATCTGATTACCTGTATACAGGTCTGTGGGGCATCGTCTTGATCACTGATCAAAGTCAGAAGGTCTAAACCACTAATAAAATCAGTGTCATCTTGGGGCCAGTCGTCCTGGATGGATTAGAAAGCAGGGAGGACCAGCCAGTGAGAAGCACACCTCCATGGATTCTGCTTCACTTCCGCCTCCAGTTTCCTGACCTGCTTGAGGTCCTGCCCTGACATCCATCAGTGATGGATTATGATTTGGAGATACAAGCCAAATAAATAATTAATTTACAAAGTTGAAAACAACCTTTATTTTCTGTGATATTACCCTTGGGCACAATTGTCATTCACATCCACAAACCCCACCACCAAAGGATCTTTTCTCCCCTCCTATCTCTGCAGCCCAGGGATAATTGGACTTCTCTTTCTGAGCTTCTTCCATTTTGACTGGTCTCCCCTTATGGAGAATATATCATTTCAATGAGAATCCTCTGCTGTATATAATGTGGTTTCATATCTTATATTTCTCCTATCTCCTAATTTCTGGGACACTCAGCACTGAAACTCTGTGCATTTAAAGTACTTGACCCTCCTCTTCCAATTCCTGTATGGTGCCTGTTTCTTTATATTTATATTGCATTTATAAAGTACTATACAAATGCAATAACCATTAGATAGTCATAAAATTAATTAGCACCACTATAAAACAACCTAAATTGAACAACATGTTGATCTTTTTACCTCTGCAGAAATCCCTCCTTTTCTCCATAATTTAACAACTGCCTGCCTAATATGCAACTCTCTGATCATCCAATGAATATTTTCTTTCTTTATCCATGCTTGATCACAAATTATGCTTAGGGACCAGAGGATAGAGTTGTAAATGTGAAAGCATTGGTAATTTTAGCTATTATAGGTTACTTTTTCATTGATAGTTTGAAATTCAATTGGACAGTTGTCCCTTCTATGGATAATATTCCTTTACCACATTCCTCTTAGGTATGTGTTTGTTTTTCACATTTAACTACTCATGTTCAGGGCTTAATTTATCACTACTCCATCACAGTCTGATCCATTTAATTTATAAGATATAACTAAATCTTGAATGGGAGCAAGGGAGAGACAAGGGAGTGAAAGAGAGAGGGGGGGGAAGGGGGAGGAAGAGGACAGAGTGATAGAGAGAATATAGTGAATGCACACAGTCCTCTGTCCTCCATAGAAAAACCCAGAATTTCCAGCAATTACAGAATATATTTAAAATTCTTTCATGATTTAAAATGGATATTCTTAAGTGTTCAACCTATCCAATATTATGTTGTTGATTCTTTTAACCTTGAATGTTCCAAACCTTTCAATCCTCTCAAACTTACATTTACTCATATAGAAAATCATATTTTCTATTTCATATCTTCCTGTTAAAGTCCTGTCACTCACACTATGTAGCTAAATTTCTTTTCATTAAAAGAAAGGAAAAACAAAGCAAGGCAGGGTGGCACATTCCTTTAATTTCAGAACTCAGAAGCAGAGACAGGCTTTGACTATCAGGCCAGGCTGTTTTACAGAACTAACTTATGGTCCTTGCCACCAACACATCATTGCTGGTGGTGGGCTCTGTTCTGTGTGCAGTTGCTGAAGTAGATGAACTTAAATTTATGTTTACCCAGCTTTACATACAGGTTTCCCTTTCCCTATTTCAGTCCTTATCAGATAAAAACACTTCGTGATCTAGGCACACCATTGTCTATAGCAAGATGCTTTTAACCAAGAAGTATCCCTACCCCTTGCCATTCAGGAGTTTCTTCTAGTATATGGTCTAAGCATCTCCACAGAGAATTCCTAAAATTATCAACATCCAGGTGTCAAAATAAAATGCTCTATTTTTCTGCATCATCAATTAACAGAATATTTCTCCTTGCTACTTTTATTTTTCTTCTCTGCCCTTGTCACTTCCAATGTAAATATGGACTTAGACACTTATTTTGGAGAATCAAAATTGATATGGTACAAGAAAACTTAATTCTGATGCAATAGTGTTCTTAAATATTCTGCTTATATCAACATTTTATTGTCTAATTTTTTTCAAATATGGGTCACATATTCTATTGAGTGGACTCCTCCCTTTTATTTATTTGTTTTAGTCTTTCAGCATTGAAATATTGAAAAAATGCAGGGCCAATTTTCTTAGAATATGTAATGACTTGCATTTGTTATAAATCTTCTCCTTGTGGTGGCTGTCAGATCAAACAGCATATAACGTGCTTGCTGTTTCAGTATCTATGAGCCCATGTGAGCACAGCTTAGTTCATTCAATAAGCCATTTTCTCCTGCTGTCCTCTGCAATCTTGCCTCCCTCTCTTCCAAGGGGTCTCTAGAACTTTGAGGAAGAAGGATAGAAACCTCAAATATAGATTCAGTTCCCATATAAAGTTTGGCTGTGGGTTTCTGCACCTGCTCCCCCTCTACTGCAAGAGGAAGCCTCTCTGATGATGAGTGCATAGGCCTTCTGCACGTCTTCTGCAAATTTGTGATGAGTGTGAGCTTGGTATGCTTATGTGGCTATTACCAGTAAGAGCAAGTGTGTCTCTGACTCTTATGACTGCTCTTGGTACTCTGTTTTTCTTTTTGGGCTGCCTTGTCCAACTTCAAAATGGGTCATAGCATATCTTATTTTGTCTTCTTTGATTGTTGTTCTGTGGAGCCCTGCTCTATACTGAAGCGAAATTGAAGGAAAGCAGATCTAGGTAGAGGGGAAGTTGTAACTGCCCGCAGTTACATTGAATGGGTTACCTGGAAGGGAAGCTGGGGATGTATGGGAAGGCGGCAAAAAAGAGATGGAGACCAAGATAACACCTGCTATTCAAGGTCTCAAAGTTTAATGCAGAACTTGCTATATATCTATATCTATCTATATCTATATCTATATCTATATCTATATCTATATCTATATCTATCTATATATCTATATCTATATCTATCTATCTATATATATCTATATCTATCTATCTATCTATCTATCTATATATATATATATATATATATATATATATATATATATATATAGAGAGAGAGAGAGAGAGAGAGAGAGAGAGAGAGAGAGGGCGGGGGGCAGTGGAAAAGTCTGGAAGCTTCTCAGCCGAATCAATTCAGTTGCTCCACAGATGGCTAGTGTTTCTCAGGAGAATGTAGGTCCT
This sequence comes from Apodemus agrarius, assembly GCA_964023405.1. Lineage (NCBI taxonomy): Eukaryota > Metazoa > Chordata > Mammalia > Rodentia > Muridae > Apodemus > Apodemus agrarius. Next base: position 29,915,222 of record OZ030024.1, on the reverse strand, counting down.
TGAAGAACAATAGGCTTCACTTTTGTCTGAGCACTCCACCCTAGGTGGAGGGGATAATGGCTAACACAGGAGTTTCCACTCAAAGGCTGGGAGAGGAACTTCACATTGGTTGATATCAATTTCCTGCCAGGTGGCATGGCACCTCAATAAGACTCTCTAAAGGAACTGGAGAATGTTTGGAGGGATGAAGTAAGGGGAAACTGTGGTCAGGATATATTGCATATGAGAAGAATCTCTTTTCCATTCTTTTTGATATGCATAAAGTAATATTATAACATCTCCATGGATACCAGGCATGATGGAAGTTTTATAAACTCAGTACTCTGGAGTCAGATGCTTGTGAGGATGTGGAGAAAGAGGACCACTCCTCCATTGCTGATGGAATTACAAGCTGGTACAACCACTCTGGAAATCAGTCTGACTATACCTCAGAAAATTGGACATAGTACCTGTGGACCCAATTATACCACTACTGAGCATATCCTCAAAATATGATTCAACAAATGACAGGGACACAAGCTCCACTATGTTCATAGTAGCCTTATTTATAATAGCCAGAAGCTGGAAATAACCCATATGTATTTTAACAGAGGAATGGATATAGAAAATGTGGTATATTTATACAATGGCATACTCCTCAGCTATTAAAAACAATGACTTCATGAAATTCTTAGGCAAATGGATGGAACTAGAAAGTATCATCCTGAGGTAACCCAGTCCCAAATGAACATATATGGTATGTACTCACTGATAAGTGGATATTAGCCCAAAAGCTCAGAATACCCAAGATACAATTCACAGATCATATGAAGCTCAAAAAGAAGGAAGACCAAAATGTAGATGCTTTGGTCCTTAGAAGGGGAAAAATACTCACAGAGGAAATATAGAGACAAAATGTGGAGCAGAGACTGAAGGAAAGGCCATCCAGAGACTGCCCCACCTGGGGATCTATCCCACATATAGACACCAAGCCCAGACACTATTGTTGATGCCAAGAAATGCTTGCTGACAGGAGTCTTTATAGCTGCCTCTGTAAGAGCCTGATGTAGATGCTCACAGTCAACTATTGGACTTAGCATGGGTCACTAATGGAGGCATTAGAGAATAAAAAGCTGAAGGAGCTAAAGGGGTTTGCAACCTCACAGGAAGAACAACCATATCAACCAACCAGATGTCTCAGACTCCCAGATATTTATTTACCAACCAAAGAGTACACATGGAGTGACCCATGGCTCAAGCTGCATATGTAGCAGAGGGTGGCCTTGCTGGTCATCAGTGGGAGGAGAGGCCCTTGGTCCTGTGAAAACTGGAGTCCTCAGTGTAGGGGAATGCCAGAGCAGTGAGAGGGAGTATGTGGCTGTGAGGGGAGCATCCTCATAGAAGCATGGGGAGGGATCATGGTAGAGAGGGGTTCCCAAGGGGAAAGTGGGAAAGGGGATAACATTGGAAATGTAAATGCATAAAATATCTAATAAAAAATGGGGAAAAGATGATTAAGAGTTTCAGGACAGCCTAGACTAGTTTTATAAAAAGACTTTGTCTCAAAAGTTATAATGCCCCCCTCATAATTTTGTCAAGAAAATATATTTTCATATTATAAAGATTTGTTTCTATCTGACTTCTGTATTTGAACCCGTTCTTTTCTGCTCATCTTACAGTTGTTCATGACCTGGATGCATTGCAATCTTTTAGAGGACATATTTTAGTCTATAAAATGTCTTCCTGCATACATCTGAGCACTTACTCTCTGCAACCTAAGTCCCAAGTAAATTCATGGTAATATCTTTGTCACCTTTCAAGTATGATGGTTGATGTTCAAATGATGATAGTTTCAACTGAATTAATTAAACTACAAATAACCTTGCTAGAAAGCTGGCTCCATACACAGAATGAGTGGATTATGGGTCCACAACTCCTCAAATAAAAGCTAGATATGATATCTTGTAACCCTAGTCCTGATAGCTGGGGTAGGAAAAAGTCAATCCCAAGAGCTCACTATCCAGTCACTTTAGCTAAAATGGTAAATTTCTATTTCAGTGAAGAGAACTTATCTCAAAAGTAAGTTAGACCACAATCCTGATGTGCACCACTATCTTCTTTAAGTGTATGCATGGGAACTCACATGTAAACATGCATGGATAACACACACACACACACACACACACACACACACACAAAATAAATGTACAAATAATCCCAATATTTTTGAAGTTTTGAAAGTTCTTTTCTGTGGTATTTTTATTAGAGTAGTGCTAAAACATTTTATTCTTCTTTTGGTTATATACGAGAACAGACAAATCCACCCTACCTCACTAGATTCATCCAGTTGCAACCTAATTGAACTAAGTTGGTCTCTAACATTTCTCACACACTCATATGCTGATACATATCAACATGTGCGTTATTATGAATTTCTGGTAACTTTACAAAAATTGAGCATTTTTTTTAACTTGTGAAAAGTTGCCTTTTATTACTGTAATTGGGAATTAAATTTTTAACGTTTTCAACCTTTGAAATCCAGTCCATTCACAACCAATCATTTATTAAATTTAGAAACTGTTCATTTTCTTGGTAAGTTGCTCCCCTCCAGATTTGATATATAATGCAATTTCCTGCACCAGGAAGTTTTCAAATATACCCTACAGAGAATGGAACTTACAGTCCTGGTAAAGAAAATAATTTTGCCCGGTATCCCAGTTTTGACAATGATGGGGTTTCTCATTGCCCTCCCACTCCTCGCTCACCTGCATGGACATTATGTTCTAGCCAAACGTTTCCTGAATGTTCAGCAGACTTTCTTTCCCCTGACCTACAAAATCACTACAAAACCTGCCACTCAAAATGTCTCTACAAGGGGTTATCTATTTCAAGTCACAAAGGAGAATATATGGAGGGAAAAAAAGGAAACTTCTCTTAAGAGAAATATTACTTTCTATTATAATGTGGTTCTGTCAAGCACGCTGTCCTGTGGCTACTTGAGCTCTGAAAAGAACACTCTGCGGTTCTTTTAACAACCAATCGAATCCTTCTGTGACTAATTTTCTTACCCCTAAGTTGTGCTGCTGATCCAAAATAATCAGCATTCCGATGCTATGTTTTCAGTACATCCCAGTTAGCCAGTTGACTCTTACAGACTGCACAGGAACAACTTGTCAGTTCTGCATCACCCTCCAATCTGCACCCTTAATTATTTTGCCCTGCCTTCGTATCAGTGAGCTCTTGTCAATAAGGTCTCACCTTTTCTTACCATGTGCCATTTATAGTAAGGTCTCCTGCAGTTGGATATAGTGTGTATACCTACTTTCCTTGGGACATGATATTTTCTTCTTTGCCAAAACCTGTTATCACAAATTGTATATTTAGCTTTTCATTTGTTTTTCTCTCTAGCATGACATATATTTAGGAATATATATCACGTATGTATTTAGGAATATCTTTAACTTATGCTATGTAACCACTTTCGGAGATTGCTGTGGAATATTATCTGTATATAGAATACAGAACTATCTGAATCTCATTCTACATTAGGGGCTTTATTGGTTCTCTTTTCTCTTGGAAAGCTCTCTGAGCTATGTCATCTTCTGTTCTCACCAGCTTATAAACTGATTAAAAAAGATTAAGCAGCTGGCTCGCATTCATGTACCTAATAAGCAGCTATTGTAGCCTTCAGGCCACTTCTCAAGTCTTGTCTCCAGACCATACTACGTTTTAGCCATCCAGCAGCCATGGATGAACTAGGTGACTGGAAATGAAAAAGGAACAGGTTGGGAGAGAAGGATGAAGTCAAGACAAAGCTTCTGATCAAGGCTCAAAGTTTAATTTTCATCACTGAGTTTGTATAGGGAAAGCCCACAGATCATATTCTTTGTTTCAGCTGGATTATGTTGCAAAGCAAGCTCAGAGGGCAGACTACTCCTGTAGGAAATTGGAAATGCCAGAGACTCCAGCAAGGTTGTAAAATCATTTTGGGTCTGTTTAGCCTACTCAGGGCTGGGGGAAGGGCACACTAATTTAAGGAAAATGAGACAAGACACAGTGATTTTTCAACATGGATTGACAGTTGTGATATATTTAGTTTTTTCATTATAGTTCCTTTAATCAGCAAATTGTCAAAATGAATAAATGGCTTCTTAGATTTGTTAGAACTGTGAAAACAATGATAGGATATATTCTGAATGTTGATATGCCATGTAAATATCTCACTTACGTGTTCTTTTAGATTTTCATTCCTTAGTTTTTAAAAACTGCCATTATGCTGACAATTTCACACACACACACACACACACACACACACAATTTTATGATTATATTCTTTTCTCCTATACCTCGGTTATCACTCTCTACTCCTGCTTCTTTTTCACAAATAGTAACCTCCATCTTCTTCAAGTGTTTCCCAGCCTATTTATATGTCCTTAAAAATTTTGATCCAATGAGTATAATTACAGTTACCTCCATATGAATAGAGTTATCTCCTAGAGCGTGGACAACTTACCAATGACTATACAAAAAAGTATACTACCACACCCAGCAACAATTCACTGCCAAAAGTAAAGTTTTCTTTCTTTCATTACCTGGAAGTCTCTCAATTGTGTCATCTATGGTTTCAACATCATACATATGTATATGATATGCACATATACACCCTCCTCCCAGAGGAGCCTCTCCTGCCCATAGAACAACTAGGCAATGTAACAGGTCCCCAGTCTTTAATAGGACCCCAGATCTTTGCACAACTGAGACTGTCATGCAAGTACCATTCAGTCCTTGGAACCCAGCATCTTGGCAGCAATATGTTCCAAAATGAGAGCAAAGACATAATGCGACCATGGCCATAGTTCTGCAAAAGTGACTAAATGTACTAACCTTGCCGTTTGGGTGATATAGTTGTTTCTGGGTAATTGGTCTTACTAACTGAGGTGTGTTAACACATGATATGGTTTCTATGCTTAAGAGCTCCTCCTAAGAAAGCCTCAGGACTACACTGAGGTTTAAGACATGCACTATGGTTGCCAGGTGGTCAAGAAAGACTTTCAATTGCCTTTGAACCCATGTCCATGCAGTTTCCTCTGATGAACGACAAAAGCAACATGTGTTCTAAATTATTGAGCTGTCTCTATAGCTTCTAGAATATTTTCATAATAGATTCTAAGAACTAGATTGACTATGCTACAAAGGTTGATATGGGGACCTCCAAAACATGTGACTTCACATAAGCGACAGCACGATCCGCACACCTGTTGCCTAGGTGACAGCCACCAACTCCCCAGAATCCACTTGACTCACCTCCCACCTTTAGCTGTGGCTTTGTCACCATTCTTATATAAAGGAAGACCCCTCTGATTTCTCTCTCTCTCTCTCTCTCTCTCTCTCTCTCTCTCTCTCTCTCTCTCTCTCTCCCTCTTTCTCTCCTCCTTCTCTTTCTGCCACCACCTTGCCCTTTTGTCAATAAACCTCACATGGAACTATTTGACCTGGTGTGCTCTTTCTGGAGTGGCGTGATGATCACAAAAATAAACAGCACTGTAATTAAAAGTATTCTGATATTTAAAGAGAACAATTCAATTTACACAAAACGATTTGACTATATAAGAATAAGTGTAGATGGAGGTGCCAATGTTATCTTTGAAGAATTGAGTGAAGCAACAAGCCCAAATATGCTAGCAGTCAAGAGAAGTTACATGAGACCAGGGCATATTTCTCCTTAGAGTCTTTAATGGAGTTCTGTGAACGATAGGTCCTACCTACTATTAGGTTTATTCCCAGTTATATTAACATCCTAAATGGTAAAAGAACAAGTATGTGTTGGAGTTACATAATTATGGGAGTTTATTATAGTAGCTTCATTATTTTCATATATCCCTATAGTATACAGAAACATACATTATGGGATGTTTTTCTAAGAAAATTTGTCAAACACTCTGAAGTTCCATGTGCATGGTTATGGATTGTGTGATTTTTGGCAGATGACATATTCTCTCACCATCATTGTCTATAATTGCATTGTGGCAGTGGGATGGGAATGCCGCTCAGTAGCTGAGTATTATGCATATGCTGGGTGATAGCACAGATTCATTTCCCAAAATGCAAAATATAAAGCTTTATAAAGTCATGCAAAATGATAATATAACAGTTATTTTCATAATTTTGCATGATGAGAATCATTTTTAATCTCCTACCTTGAAAATAAGAAACGTAAGTCTCTAAAAGCAGGATTTTAGTTGGATCCTTAATTAGTTTTCTGGTAAGATACAAGGATGCTCGATTGGAAAGCACATTGCAAAATCTGGTTCTCTAATATTTTAATCCTTGTATGTAAAATTCAAAGCCTTGGAGGGTGGGTATCATCCTTACCGTCCTCACTGGGAGGCATCCCTTAAAATGATCACAGACCTTTGTTAACATGAAGGCAACAACACTTCTAAAAGAAAAAGGGAAACATGAAGTAATCTGAAGTTATATTTTAAAATAAGGGAAACCAAACACAAATCTATAAAGATGATTTCTTAGACTGTAGCACATTAACTCTTTAATTCTTTAAAAGGCAGTCTATTCAAGACCCAACCAGAAAACAAAATAAAAAACCCAGGAGAACTACATATAACAAGGAATGTGTGTCCAAAACTCACTGCAAATAAAAAAAAAATACAAAAATATCCATAACTTATCTGATTAAAATTTTAATGACAATAGTTGAGAGGATTTATTAAATGCATGTAGATGCATCAGAAATGGAGATTTAGCATTATTCATTAGGGAAATGTAAATCAAACCTACAATTAGATAGTGATATTTACCAATCCAAACAAGTTATACAAGAAGAAAGGCCCAAGTGAGGATGCCTGAATACTATTTAAATGAGGAAACAAAATAGTTATGGTAGGCAGAGAGAGGCAGAAAGTTGGGTAGGTTAGGGGAGGGCTGGGGTAAGAGGGGGCAGGGGCAGGCATGGGGAAAGGCAGGAGAGATTGCCAGAGGGCCAGGAGAATGAAAGAAAATAAATAGTTGCAGGGGCTGGTGGGTTTAGGAAAGGTGAGATTCTCTAAGAAGTCCCAGAATCTTGGGATGAGGAAAGCATCTAGGAATCAATATAGGTGACCTTAGCAGAAATGTCCAACAGGTGGGATGTGGAACCTGAAGAGACCACCTCTAGTGGCCAGACAGAACCCCCAGTGGAGTGATGGATGCCCCAATCCACCTATAAATCTTTTGACCCCGAAATTGATCCTGTCTAAAAGAAATACAGGGACAAAGATGGAGCAGAAACTGAAGGAATGGCTGACCAGTAACCAGCCCATTCTGGGACCCATCTCACAGGCAGGCACCAATCCTTCACACTATTAATGATACTGTGCTGTACTTCCAGAAAGGAGCCCAGTATAGTAAGCCTCTGGGAGAATCTAGCCAGCAGCTGACTGAGACAGATACAGATACCCAGAGCAAAACATTGGAAGGAGGTCGAGGGTTCCTGTGAAAGAATTAGGGGAAGTATTCAAGGCCCTCAAGGAGATGGAAACTCCACAGGAAGACCAGTAGGGTTAACTGAACGAGACGCCTAGGAGCTCCCTGCAACTGAGCCACCAATCCAAGAGCATACCCTGGCTGGATTGCTGAGCCAGTCACAGATATAGTAGAACGCTGCCTTGTCTGGTCTCAGTGGGCAAGACATGCTTAGTCCTGAAGATCCTTGATGTCCCAGGGTGAGGGGATATGGGGCTGCCCTCTCAGAGGTGAAGGGGAGGGAGGGTGGGGAGGCACTCTGCGAGGGTGACCTGGAGGAAGGGATGCAAACAAACAAGTAAACGAACACCTAAAAAAGAGATACACTGTAAATTTCTATTAACTGGGAAAATGGATAAAATATAGTAATGTATTTACAAGATAAACCACAGCCAAGCGAAGTCACTGCTACTGTGCATACAAATTGGGATTGGTCTCCCAGATATTATGATAACACACACACTAAGCACAGGCACTACCTCCTACAAGGATCAATTTGTAATAAGTTATGTAAACAGAAATGATTGTGACACCAAAATAAGTATTTTCAGGACCTAAGAAGTTAAGAAGGCAGATTGGTTTGTGAAAAGAAGATGCTGGTATGCTTTTGATATTCATTAACATTGTTAGGCAAAACATCACTGGGCTCCAGGGAGACTCTGATCTCTTGTGACTGTTTCAAAGCATTTTCCTCCTACTCATGTGGAAAGGAATAGGATCCCGGCTAGTGTTCTCTGCTGTGGAAGATTGTTTTTCATGAGGAAGAAATCAATGCCCAATGCAAGCAACACAAATGCTTCAGACATTTGTTGATTTGAGGTTACTTGGCCAAATATTAATCTTCATTTTCATTAAAGATTTGATGTTTGGCATTGGCATTGCCAATAAATCTAATGGATTAAATTATGTGGAAGAAATCACAAACTATTGATCGTCATTTCAAGGCTGAGATGGAAATTACTCATATTGAGATCTGAAAGACTGTACCAAAGCTGTTGTCTTTTAGAGGGAATTGCATAAGCAGAAAGGAAATATTCCTGTTATATGTGCACACAATTTCCCTCAGGGAATCAAAAGTCTACCTAGTCAAAATTTTTAATTTCACCCAAGTGCCTGAGATTTAAGTGGGATTTTCTCCTAAAAGTAAATAAAGAAAAATAAAATACAGTAAATTCTAATAAAGTATACCAGATGTTATTACACAGAACCCCCCTAAAAATGTAAATATCTGTGTTCTATTCCAAACTACTTTATCTTCAGAATTAAATCTTAGAAATTCTACAACATAAGCCTATTAACTTCCTGGAGAAAGAACAAAAGGAAACAGTGAAGAGTAGTCAAAACTCCTCACTTCTTATTGATGAATTTAATCTACACTCCCTGAAACAGGTTTAAGCAACACCCATATTGTCAAATGCTGTCATCAGGAGGATGTGCTGGGGGGGAAAATGATTTCTCCACATGCACAAGTTTCAAGGGTAACTCAGTCCTCATAATGTGAATGATTGTGCCCTTCTATAACAAATGACTATGGATAAATGAATCCCAGAGGTTTGCAGTACAAAGGGTAAGAAGAGAAGCTGTGACTCAAGATCTATTTTTCATCACCGCATAATGTTCTGATTCACTGACCTATCACTAAATGACAGCTGCACAGCCTGCGGCACAGTGCGCCCCAGGAGTGACAAACACTTCAGTTAGTGCCTGGGAATCTGGGCTTGCCTCAGGCCTTGAACAAAGTCGCTGGCTATAGAAGGAGAGCTGTTGAACTGTTTTCTTCAATCTTCTACAAAACACACACACACACACACACACACACACACACACACAGGCAGGGCATACTGCAGCAGATGCACACTCTCCTGTGTAGCCTTCATTATCACCGCACATGCATCTGTCTTTCTAGAAATGAAGAGTTGTTTGGGAGCAACTGGCATCATCTGTTTGTTTCACAATGATGTTGAAAGAACAGCCTTTGGTCATAAACCATTCCAGCTCAGTTTCCACTCTGGATTTTGTCTTTTTTTATTAGATATTTTCTCTAATTATATTTCAAATGTTATCCCCATTCCTCATTTCCCCTTTGAAAGTCCCCTATCCCATTCTCCCTCCCCCTGCTCACCAACCCACCCACTCCTGCTTCCTTATCCTGGCATTCCCCTACACTGGGATATCAAGCCTCACAGGACCAAGGGCCTCTCCTCCATTGATGCCCAATATGGCCATCCTCTGCTACATATTCAGCTGAAGCCATGGGTCCCTCCTTGTGTACTCTTTGGTTGGTGGATTAGTCCCTGGTGTTCTGCACGCTTTTTTATTTTTTGCTCATCATTCCCTAGGCCCACACCCCTGCTGAATAAATGCTTAAAATATAGATGCTGCCTTTCCTGTTATTCTAATTAGCAGATAACTCTACTTCAATCTCCAGATGTTGCAGAATGCCCTTCCCATCAGTTTTCTGCATGTAAGTATTGCAGTTAGAATGAACATTAAAAATTTTCCTAATTCAAATTAATTATGAGTCATAGAGAATAAGCACATTTATTTTTCATAGATACAATCAAACAATGTTTTGAGACTAAGAAGAGAAGATATGATATTAAAAATAACATAATCATTGTATATAGGGTCATTATTTGTAATGAGCATCGCTATGGTGATGGTTGCCTATTGATTGTGTACTAAGATTTATAATTGATTCCAAGAAATAATCTATATGTCAGTATAGCTTTATATTAGTGATTGTTATGACACCGAAAGAATTTTTGTGAGTCTTCTCTGTTATGGCATAGATAAATTCTGTTGTCACTATATCTTTCATTCTCTACAAGTAAAATTTTTAAGTGGTATCAGTATTAGAACTTTTGAGAGAAGGAAGAAAGTATGCTGACTTCAAGTTAGCTGATCCCTTTTTCTTTGTGTATATGCAATACCCAAATTTCTGGTAACTCAGTAAAGGCACCTAATTATGCCAGCAGCTGTTTCAATCACCATATACAGCATCACCTTGCTAGTTTAACAGCTGCCATCAAGACAGATAAACAAGAATATAAAAGGTGTAAGTCTTAGGTTCTTCTAAAGCAAAACTCCAGAAATGGGTGAATAGAGGACTCATTTACTTCATCATTTCTTGGTTTAACTTATCTAAACAGACAAACAGTCAGATGCACACACACACACACACACACACACACACACACACACACACCACACGCATACACCTGAATAGGTTTTAGAAGTTATATATGTCACAAATAGCAAACTCTTAGAAAAATAGAACACTAGTTCATTGTATAGTCTCAGATCCAAGAAGCATTTCATTTTGAGGAAAATAAAAGAAATTAAATCAAACTGAATGGAGAAGGCAGAAATAGCTCCTTTAAAGCAGAGGATCTCATGACCACTTTGGAGACAGAAAGACCCCTTCCCAGGGCTCACTTAAGACTATTAGTAAACACACGCACATTTACATGATAATTCATAACCCTAGCAAAATTACAGTTATGAAATAGGAATGAAAATAATTTAATGGATGAGTGTCACCACAACATAAGAAACTAAAGGGTTCTGGAATTAGGAAGGTTGAGAACTACTACTTTCAAGCCACAAGTAGTGGAGAGGGCTTCCCTGTCTTACCAATGGGTTTATGGTCATAGTAACCTAGTATTCGAGAAAGATGTGTAAAGGTGACTGCTACATGTCCTCAATCAGACTTGATAAAGGTCTTTTTTTCACTGTCTGTGTCTACATGAGAAGAAATTTTCCTTGTGGATTGGTAAGAAAAAAGGAAGAAAAAAAAAAAAACATACAGACCAAACTATTATACAAAGCGAAAGCTAAAGGTAGTCTTGGGCACAGCTTGTATTTTCATTCAGAATTGCATTTTAGCACGTTTCCTGGTTGGTTCCAACATTTTAAATAAAATGTTCACTAAATTAAGAAAAATAAATAGAAATAAAATAGTATTGATCTAATCATTCAGCTCTGTCAAGAAGGTAAAATCCAGCTATGGCATAGTCTTGCATGCTTGTAGTTAGAGATCTCTGAAAATACAGAACAGGAGTTTACAGTTATCCTAGGCAATAAGTCTGAGGCCAGGCTTTTCTTTCTTTCTTTCTTTCTTTCTTTCTTTCTTTCTTTCTTTCTTTCTTTCTTGGATATTTTATTTATTTACATTTCAATTTTTATCCCCTTTCCTGGTTTCCCCTCTGAAAATTCCCATCCCATCTCCCCTCTCCCTGCTTCTATGAGGGTGCTCCACCCACTCGACCACCCACCACTCCTGCCTCCCTGCGATGGCATTCCCCTATACTGGATCATTGAGCCTTCACAGGACGAAGGTCCTCTCCTCAGAGTGATGCCAGATAAGGCCTTCCTTTGCTCCACATGCAGCTGGAGCTGTGGGTCCCTCCATGTGTGTTCTTTGGTTGGTGGTTTAGAGGCCAGACTTCTAAAGAGTGAAAATGAAGGCCTACAGAGATGGCTCAGGGGCTAAGATCACACACTGTTCTTGCAGATGAGTTGAGTTTGGTTCCCATCCCAGAATCAGGATGATCTACTACTTTGGTCTCCCAAGGCTCCAGAATGTCCAATACACACACACACGCACACACACACACACACACACACACACACATGAACATACACATAATTAAAAATAAAACAGTTACTTTTTAAATGATGAAAAAAACCTTTGCAGGTAAAGGGAACATGTAATAAAATGCTCACATTCTGAGTCTTAGCCACCCTGCCATAAACTGCCAAGCATATAGTGCTACTACCATTTAACAATGTTAACTCTATTAATAATGCCCTCTGCAATGAGGACATGGGCTGTAATCCAAAAACATGATTCATTTTTGGATTATCTTGAGTTAACTTATTTCTTGAGAATGAATTAGGCACAGCAGCTGGTTAATTAATGAGTCTAAAGACAGGAGTGTGAAGCTGTTGGCCTTGCAGCGTTGTTCCCTCTTTAATTAAAAATACATCTCAAAAATTCAGCACACTTGATTAGCCTCCCCAGTTCGAAAATCCTGTTTCCCAACCACATGTGGTGAAGTTTAAATACTTGTTCCCTGGTCCTTAGTGGTTCGAAATTCTTAATGACTAGTTGTTTTCTGGAAAAGAAAAGAGAAAATAATGTTTTTCAGTAGGACTTATAGTTTAGGTGGCAATTGCAAATCTAATGTGGATACCTAAAGGAAAAAAATCAATTTTCTTTATATTCAGTGTGTTAATAATGTGAACAAGACTTTCCACACATTCAATGCAGTGGTTAGAAAAATACACAGCAATGACTCCTATGGTCTTTGCCTTCCAAACATTTGTCATGCCACTGGGGAGTGATCTCTAAGGAACACAATTATATAGCATTTTAAAATCCATTTTGTTAAATACAGAAATGTTAAGTTCAGGATAGGGATAGGTACGAAGTTTAAAACATGTTCACAAGCTTTCTAGGAATACTCAGTTGACACAGGACAGACATTCTCATTCACAACAGTGATGGATAAGTAAAGGTACTTTTTTGCCCTTTGGACATTCTCAAAAGCTGAGATACATAAAAAGAAGACTATGTTGAAGGATTAGGAATATAACCCAGACTAAGAAGGGTCACAACTGTGAAACAAAAATATTTTAATACAGAGTCTCTTTGTCATGATCATTATTTGGTCTAACATGGCATATATACCATGTGACTTCTCATAATTATTTATCATATGTAGATATTCATAGAACTGTCTCTATCTTTTCCCAAACATACCTCCCTAGAAGCATGGCACATACTGAACGTGATCTATAGAGAGGTTTCAAGTCTAATTAAAGAGTATTAAAACATACACCGAGATCTTTCAGAAGTTTTCCATGGCAACTCTCAGGAAGTACCTCTAAACAGATTTTAACTCAAAACTACAGAATATACAAGTGCAAAAATGCACAGGGCTGTAGATAACGCAAAGTGATTAAGAGTACTACCTTTTCTTGCAGAGGAACTAAGTTCAGTTTAGTACTTGCATAGTCTCTGTAACTTCAGTTCCAGGGATCTTGTGCCTTTTAGGCTCCTCAGAAACCAGACATGTACCTGATACACAGGCGGGAATTCCTGCAGATAAAGCAGAAACACTCCCACAGATAAAATATAATATATATAAATCTATAAAGGAATTTAAAACGTGCAAAGCTATACTTATTCAGATTCATGTTGAGCAATAAAGTCATGATTGGAAAGCAAACAGCTATGAAGGTGCGCAACAATCTCTCTTCACAAGGACCACACATCTTAAAGGCTTATTTCAGGGGCAAAATCACCAGAAATGTTACAATTCTGGAGACTATTTAGAACTTTATCTTGGAGCTGTTAGACAACATAATTCAGAGATTTGGAGTCTTAAGCACTGGAAGGTTACAAGCACTTATATAGAAGATCAAATGGAAAAAAGGAAACAGACTAAAAGAAAGTCAGAGATAGAGCAATTATGACTCTAAAGTGTTTTAGAAATCTTATGAAAGAATATTATCTCACGCTGTCTCTAAAGGTATTTTTGTACTTTATAGTCCCTCTGTGTTATTTGTTTCTTTACATTAACTTTTACATTAACCTTTACATTAACTTTTGCAACACAAATGGTAACAACCAAGAAAAACAATAGAAACAGAAGAAATGAGGGCTAAGGTAAATTTAATTGAATCAATAATTTGAATACTGTGATGCTTAGTATTGATTGTGAACTTGATGCTAGTGGGAATCATGTAGGCTATGTATATGTGTGTATTTGTATATTTTTGTATACATGAGTATACAAATTGTGTGCACATGGGCATGCATGGACATGTGCATGCACATGCATGTTCATATGTGTGCATGTGTGTGCCCAGAGAGGTTTTAGTGAAGAAAACCTATTCCGAATGCTGAGTGTATATGTCATCATCCAATGGGCTTGAATCCAGGCCAAAAAAAAAAAAAAAAAAAAACCACAACCAAAATAGTTGAAAACAGTGTTTACCTCTCTGTGCTTGCTTTCAGTGAATACAATGTGACCAGGTCACCCCAAGTTCGTACTGTCATTCCTTTTTAGGCATTACAGACTATACCTTTCAACTGCAAGCAGAAATAAATCCTTCCTTTTTTTAATGTGTCATGTGATTTGGTGTGATTTTTAAAATCATAGAGGATTAAGTAGCAAAACAACAAAGCAAAACCAAAAACAAAATAAAACAATAACAACAAAAAGCTTATGAAAATAAATGATACCTTTACGCACAAAATTGGCTAATAATTGCATACTTTGGCATGACAATTGATATAGATGTCTTTATGATTGTTTGGATTGAAGCCTCAGTGCAGACTTGCTAAAAAACTGGTAGTTCTGCCCTTCCCACGATGTGTGTTGTTTCTGATCTACACTAGGCAGACAACAGGGTGGTTCACATCCTAATCATGGATAAAATGTTTCTGGTTAAACAGAATATTTACATAACAACCTGCATTGCATTTACACTTCATCATCTTTCCTTTCTTGGTGTAGCTCTAGTTGCCTTGCTTTCCTCTTTGCAATCTGGGTATCCACAATTCCCTTTCCTTTTTTCCAAGCCCTGTCTTTATTACAGAATCTCAGAAACAAGTAGTAGTGTCCACAGCTCTTTGCTGTCACATACTCAAATGAGAAAAAAGCAGTGGTGGTTCGGGTCATCTGTATTCTCCTTAAAGTGTACATAGCACAGAAAAGAGGACAGAAGAAATAATTGTGCTTGCCGACAAGAGGTTGATATAGCTGTCCTCTGAGAGGCTATGCCAGAATCTGATCAATACAGATGCAGATGCTCGCAGCCAACCATCTGACTGAGCACAGAGACCACACTGGAAGAGTTAGGGGAAGCTGAAGGAGTGGAAGGGGATTGCAACCCAGTAAGAAGAATAAAAGTATCAGCTAACTCGAACCTCCAGAACTCCCAAGGACTAAACCATCAACCAAAGAATATACATGGAGGGCCCCATGGCTCCATTGTATATGTAGCAGAGGATTGCATTATCTGGCATCAGTGGGATGGGAAGCCCTTGGTCCTGTGAGGGCTCGATGCCCCAGCTTAGGGGAAAGCTAAGGTGGTAAGGGTGGGTGGGGGAGCTTCCTCATAAAAGCAAGAGGGGGGATAGGGGGATTTGCAGAAGGGAAACTGAGAATGAAAATAGCATTTGAAATAAATAAATAAATAAATAAATAAATAAATACTGAAAGATTCTGGAATTCAACATTACATGCTAAACATAGTATCAGCAGTCTATCAGCCCTGTATCAGTTCACCTATCTCTTTTGTCTGATTTAAGAGCTCCATCTCTGCTTATGAGTTAAGACATCATGAGTCAAAAAAAATAGCAAAAGCTAAAATTTCAAATATTTTATAGGAAGGAATTCTTTTCAAAATATAGGAAATAACTTTTCCATAAAAAAATATACACACATGTTGTCATGATTCAGTAAATGGACCTCACATCAAGCACACATTTTTAAAGAGTGGAATTTCAGTAACTCGAACCCACTTGCTAGAACATGCATGTTTTACCTTTTAAGAAATTAGAAACTAAAATTAAGGTGGTCCTGGAACTCAGTTGTTATAATAAAATAAATATGGCTTCCTTATCATGGACAAACTTAAGAATTCTACAATGCATAACCTGGTAACCTGGCTAGTTTATGTCAACTCGATACAAGCTAGAGTCGTCTGCAAGCCAGGAATCTCAATTGATATTATGACTCCATAATGTCAAGATGTAGGTCAAAGTTAGCATTTGATAGGTGAGGGCCTTGCTTATTGTGAGCAGTGCTATTCCTGGGCTAGTTGTCTTCCAGTCTATAGGAAAACAGACTGAGATTCCAGGACAAACAAGCCATGATGAGCAAGGCATGATGAAATTCAAGAAGACAGAAGAACAGTGTGGATGCCCCTTCGAAGGGGCAACAAAACACTCACAGGAGGTAGAGTGTAGGGTGGACTTGGGAGGAAGAGAGGAGGAGAGGAGGGGGAAAGTGAGGTGGGGGGGTATGATCAGGTATGGGACAAGACAAGGATGATATACAAAGGTTCAGGAAACTGATCAGAGTTGTAAAATAATGGAGAATGGAGAACTGGGGGTTAACCACCAGAAAGTTCCGGACACCAGGAAAACAAGAGGCTCCCAGGACCCAACAGGGATGAGATTAACTGAATTGACCAACAAAGGGGAGGAAGAACCTCTAGAGATAATATCCAGAGGTTTAGCCAAGGACCCTGTTTGGGGAAGAGCCACCCACTCATCTCCTAATTTTTAACCCAGAATTGTTCCTCTCTAAAGGAAATACAGGAACAAAGTGTGGAGCAGAAACTGAAGGAGAGAATATCCAGATGCTGCCCCACCTGGGGATGATTCCCATATACAGACACCAAACATAGACACTATTGCAGATACAAAGAAGTGCTTGATGACAGGAGCCTGGTATAGCTGTCTTCTCAGAGGCTCTGCCAAAGCATGACAAATAAAGATATGGATGCTGGCAGCCAACTATTGGACTGAGCACAGGGACCCCAATAGAGGAGGTAGGCAAAGGAATGAAGGAACTGATGGGGTTTGCATGGCTCCAGCAGCATATGGAGCAGAAGATGGCCTTATCTGGGATCAATGGGAGGAGAGACCCTTGGTCTTGTGAGGGCTCAATCCCCCAGTGTAGTTGAATGCAATAAAGTGGGAGTGAGTGGGTAGATGGGGGAGCACCCTCATTGGGAGGATGGCAGAGGGGGTTCCTGGAGGGAAAACTGGGAAAAGGGATTTACATTTGAAATGTAAAAAAAATATCCAATTAAAAAAAAACAGAAATGATAAGTAGCTGAGAGATAATGAAGATCAAATACAGACTGAGCACCAAAGCCAAGTTCAGACTGGTTCTGCAGTTGCTAGGATTTGCATATTCTCACTGTTTAAACACACTTACACAATTGTTTTTGTCTTCCTGCTTAGAGCTCAGAGTAGTTGTAAGTTTTAAAACTGAATCCAGAAGATGGCAGTTATTGTAAACTGAACACACTGATTAGGGTAATGCAGTAGGGCAGTCTCAGGACCTAAACTAAGCAATCTTTGGGTATGTGGGGAAGCTTTAGTCTAAGTCATGACAACTTCTTTTTCAGCAGTCATTTCTTACCTCTGCAACCCGTTTTCCCCAAGGAAGTAAGTGGAAATGCCCAATTAAACATTCCTTTTGTAAAAAACAAATTTAATCTTTATTTATTTATGTGTGTATGTATGAATGTATGTATATATGTATCACCAGATTTTATTCCCTACCAGTCCATCCTCTGACTGTTCCAAATCCCTTACCTCCTCCCTGCCTCCATCTCCATGAGGATTTCCCCACTGCCCACCCACTCCATCACCCTCCATCCCACTATACCGCTAGACTATCTGGGACCTCCAGTCTCCTGAGGGTTAGGTACATCATCTCTAATTGAACCCAGACCGGTGGTCCTGGGTGAGCCTCGAATCATCAGCTGGTACATGCTGCCTGGTTGGTGGTCCAGTGTCTGAGAGATCTTAAGGGTCCAAGTTAATTGAGACTGCTGGTCCTCCTAGAAGGTTGCCCTTCACCTCAGCTTCTTACAGCTTTTCCCTAATTCAACCACAGGGGATAGCAGCTTCTGTCCAATAGTTGGGTGCAAATATCTGCATCTGACTCTTTCAGCTGCTTGTTGGGTCTTTTGGAAGGCAGTCATGAGAGGTCCCTTTTTGTGAATGCCCCACAGCCTCAGTAATAGTGTCAGGCCTTGGAACCTCCCCTTGAGCTGGATCCCACTTTGGCCTGTTGCTGGACCCTCTTTGCCTCAGGCTCCTCTCCATTTCCATCCCTGCAGAAAGCCTACTGAATAATTGTTCAGGTTTTACTAAGAAACACAAAAAGATCTTCAAAATCAACATGCCTTGCCAGTCTGAGATAGCAACTGGATAGAAAAAAATATAAAAACTTATAGGTTATTTCTACCCAGGACTCTCCAAGGTCATGACAGAAAAAAATATGACAGATTTTATTAATTCAATTTAAGAGATGGAGGAAATGAGGCATGGGAAAGTTTACTTATTCACTCTCACTTTTCTATTTTACATAGTTTTATAAGATGCAAAATACCAAATAATGCACCTTGTTGACAAGAATTTAGGAGATTATGCTGTGCAGAACCCTAGTTGGGGGGGGCAACTATTAAGAGGGCCTAAATAAGTTTGGAAGGCTCTAGTTTGAATATAATTAAACTCTAATGTGGGGGGGGTCCTAAAAAAGTCATGCTAGACTGCATTGCTTTTTATCTTTCTTAGCTAGAGGAGTTGGCAAGGCTTCACAGATGAGCAAGGACAGAAAATAACCTTCAAATAGAGTTCTTGTTTTCCAGTTTTTGCAAATAAAAAGTTGAATGCTATTCTTTGAAAAAGTAAGCAAGTTTTTTCTTGACTTGCCCTAACCTAAATATTCTATTTCAAAACTAATTTGTAAAAGATGATAGACAGTGGAATTAAAGGTTGAATCTGATTTTGGAAATATTGGTTAGCCTGTAACAAAAGATGGATGAGTTTCTGTGGGTCAGAGTAGATATGAGGTCTCTTGGTTCTGTGAGATGTTTGAGGTTCTGAGGACTGAGAGTTGTTTTCTGGAATAGCTAATTGCTTCACAAATAATTTTACATGTCAACTCAAAATACTGGATGTAAAAAACTATGCCATTTAGAGTTCCACAAACTACTTTTTAATTTAAAAAGGTTGGACAATATATTTTATTATATTATTTCCCTTCTTCTAGATTCTTCCTTCCTCCCTACATACCTAACTTCATGCTCCATCTGACTTCCTTTCCTTGAGACTGCTACTCTCTGTTGTCTCATATGCATTTAGCACCCACCTCAGGACCATTTTCTCAGGTTCCTCCAATATTCGTCTTTTAATAGAAAAAAATATCTAAAGGAGCCTAGCTCGTGTCACTTGACTGAATCCCATCTGCTCCAACAGAGATTTTCAGTGTTCCTGGCTTTCTCCTCTCTCTATTCCACAGTGAGGGTTTTAGCTCGCAGCATTTCATGCCCAATACAAAACAGCACCATAACGTCACAATACCTTATATATCAGCATCATGATAATTAAGCAAATCGATCCTTAGAAGTAGAGAGGGAAGGAAGAGTGAGAACATAGGGAGTTAATTGACAAGGTTCCAACCTTAGGGCAGGAAGAAATCAATCTTCAAAAGGGAAGATTGTCTAAACCTGTTATGGTTTCCTCTGCTTCCAGAGTGTCCTCATTCTCTTTCATGCAGGATTTACTTTCCAAGAACATGCCTTACTTTATATTGAAAGAAAACAATGAAGTTGCCCCTCCATTGTGCCTAATATTTTTTGAGAGTGGAGACATTCTCAGCTCTCAAAAAATATTAGGCACAATAGAGAATGGTGTCCATGATCCTTTACTATTCTAAAAGATGAAGGTTATATGCAGGTTCAACATTAAATTTTAAAGGTGACAAATAAGCTTCCAGTTTTTCTTTCATATAAATTTCCTTCAGTTCCTCAAATACACTAATCTGGTCTGCTGATATTAAAATATGAAGTTCATTCTGTAATTGTAAAGACTACCACACATATAATAAGGCCAAGTAAGAATTCTCAGAACTGAAGCTCAGGAGTAAAGTGACACTTACCCGTTAAGAAATGCAATCCCATTATTACCAGGTGTGAGTCCAGGGGACCTGGTTTGCTTGACTTACACATTCAGTAGACCTTTTGTTTATATATCTGGGTCATGGTCAAAGTTAGTGGAAGTCCATAATAAATTGGGCAGGGGTGGGGTAAGAGTTTGAAAAATTACTATTGAGCTGACACAAAATGGAATTAGGGTAAGACCAGGACAAGATGGTGTTATCTCCATCACTTCATTTCTTACTATGCAAAGCATCTCAGGAGACATGTTTTAGGAAGTGATGGTGTCTGTTGTTCTTCTGGAGTGCCTGTCAGTCATTAGTGCACTTATCCATAGCCTTCAACTCAGTAATTTCTATGGCTTGGATTTAAAGCCAATCTTTTCCTCCTATAGTCCTTATTGTGCTAAAGTGCTCAGATTCCTTTCTCCACTTTCTGCTTAATTTACTTTTTTTCAGTGCAAGACCATAAAATAAATTCATAAGTATATGTGTGTATGTTTATGCACACTTTTTCCTGAACACTATGCCAGTTGCTTTGCTATAGACACCAGATAGGTGTTCTCTGATTCAATTCATTCCTTCTACTCTCCATATGGAAACAAGATTGAACTGGTTGAGAGCTAAACCCATAGACCTGCCTTTCTTTGCTTTTTGTTTTTGTTTTTTTCTTCTTTTTTCTTCTTTTTATTGAATATCATCTTCATTTATATTGCCAATGGTAACCTTTCCCAATTTCCCCTCTCCCCAAATACCTCCAACCCCTCCTCATACGCCCTGCCTCCATGTATATGCCTCTCCACCTGACACACTCCCACCTCCCCGACTCCTTGGTTTCCCTTTGTTGAGGCCTCTATTGAGCCTTTACCTGATCAAGGACCACTTTCCCATTGATGCCCAGCAAGGCCTTCCTCTGTCACATTTTTGGCTGGAACCATGTGTACCCTTTGGTTGATGGTTCAGTCCCTGGGACTCTTGGGGTGTCTGGGTGGCCGAAATCGTTCTTCCCATGGGGCTATAAACCCCTTCAGCTCCTCCGGACCACCCTCCAGCTATTCCATTGGGGACCCCATGCCCAGTTCAATAGTTGGTTGCTAGCATCTGCCTCTGTATTTGTAAGGCTCTGGCAGGGCCCCTCCGGAGACAACCATGGCATGCTCCTTTTGGTATATGCTTCTTGTCATAGTGTCAGGGTTTGGGGACTGTTTATAAAATGAATCCTCAGGTAGGACAGTCCACACAAAGTGTGGAGCAGAGACTGAAGTAAAGGCCACCTTTGTCTCTCTTATTGCTCCTGTGAGTATTTTGTTCCCTTTTTCAGAGGAACCAAAGCACTCTCACTTAAGTTCTCCTTCTTCTTGAGCTTCCTGTGCTGGGTGAATTACTACCTATGGACCAAGCTATACCACTCCTGGGCATATGCCCAGAAGATTCTCCAACATGTAATAAGGACACATGCTCCACTAAGTTCATAGCTGCCTTATTTATAATAGCCAGAAGCTGGAAAGAACACTGATGTCCCTCAACAGAGAAATGGATACAGAAACTACAGTATATATACACAATGGAGTACTATTCAGCTATTAAAAACAATGAATTCATGAAATTCTTAGGCAAATCGATGGAACTAGAAAGTGTCATCCTGAGCGAGATAACTCAATCACAAAAGAATGTACATGGTACATTCACTAATAAGCAGATGTTACCCAAAAGCTCAAAATAAATGAGGACCTGCCTTTCTTATTTCCTAATATCAAATCCAGATATAATAAACTGACTATAAATTAGGTTTCCCACAATTTATTCTTGAAGTTCAATTAGTTAATGGCAATATTTCACAGTACCTTGGGAGATACATATACTTACCATTTGTTATAAAATATATTTCAAAGAACAGCAGATATAGCCAACCAGAAGAACAAGTGCATAGATCCAGGAACACAAGGATTCCACCAAAGCAGTTTGACCCTGGAGGAGTTAGGGTTTGACATGCTCCCAACACAGTCAGGTGCTCTTCACCAACTGGCAAGCCAACTGGAATGGGTTTTGTTATTATCTTTTTTAAATCATCTATTTGAAACTTTAGCCCACAGGAGCACAGTTAAGTGAATCAATTATCATAGTCCTCTTTGCCTTCACTTGTGCTCCATTCTTTGGCTGAACATCACAACTTTCTAACCATGCACTGTCTTCTACAGGCTATAGCAGCCTCACCTCAAAACCACACATTTTGTCTTTCAGATAATACAACAGTTCAATGTCTTACTTGTGACTTTCTCCTCAGAAGCACGTTTCATCTTCTTATACTAGCCCCTATGTGTCATAGCATGACTTGGAGGAGAGGTGTTTGAGGAAATTATTGAGTAAAAATCTAAGTATTTGGTGTCCATTCTGGGGTATTGCAAATAGTATCATCTTTAGTTTTTATGTATATGATATATGTGTGTATAGGCAGTTGTATATATGAATTTGTGAAGATACAGGCGACTATAAGTACATGTAGTGTGTGGATACCAGTGATTAATGGCCAGTGTGTTCTTAAGTTTATTTCTACCATTTCATTTATTTTGAGATCTCTCACATGAACATGAACTCACTGTTTAGGAAAAAAGTGGCAGGTTGCCAATACTTCAGTATACCTCTGTCTGGTCTTTCCATGATGTAGAATTATAGGTTCTCTTTGGCATCTCTGGTTTGACATATGCGCTAGTAATCTTACCTCAGGTCCTCTTTCTTTGGCTGCAAATAATTTACCTAGAAAGCACTTAATCTCAGCCCTCAAATATGTCATTTTTAATTCTGAGTATAATAATAGCAAGTAGATAGTATGATGATTTCCCTTTATGGTGTAAGATATAAGAATCTCTGAGACCATTTATCTTTCAAAAATCGTGGTTCAAGGATATTATTCTAACATAAACCCAATATTGTAGCTCCCTTTGCATATACTTTCTGTTCAGAATTCACTTCATGCTTCAAACATTCCATCAGACTCATCCTTTCTTATATTCATTGTTTGTTTGCTTGTTTGTTTCTGACTCATGAATAATGATAGACAAAAATTATAGGAGACATAAAAACAAAATTATAAACAAAATAAAATGAACCAACAATAACAAAACACACATATATATGTATATATATATATATATATATATATATATACACACAACACAAAAAAACAAAACACACCACAAAGAAAAAAACCAAAGTGATATCCTCCCAGTCTCTGGGTTCATTAGAAGTATAGTATCTAAACTCCAATGGCCTAGAATTCATGCACTACCAAGATTCTGTCTGCATCTATTTGAATTGGTAAATAGTCATCAATGTTCCTGCTCTTGCTCACTCAAGACTAAATCTCCTCAGTGACCTCACATTGGAATCAACACCAAGTTTCACCAGGTTCTATAGCTGAACTTTATTTAGATGTTCCTCTAGGAAGACTCAGAGGAAAACAAAATAAACAAACAGAGTGGGAGAAATAAAAAGGTAAGTTGAAAGTCAAACACCATTCTGAAGGTACACAGAGAACAAAGAACCACAAAATAATATCATAAGGCTCGCAACCAAGACTCATCATGTACAACCTTACACAAGTCCTAGAAAGCAAGTCAAAATCAGAGAGGAAGTTGGAATATTTTAAAAAAGAATTCAGCATTTTACTTTCTAAGATAACCATGTAGATGATTCTGCACGTGAATATTGAACTAAGGAAAGTTATATACCCCAAATTTTTGACAAAGTGGTAAAAAAAAATGAAGTGAAAGGAAAAGATGGCTTCATTAACCAACAGTATTGTCAAAACTTGTTATCCAACTGCAGAACAGTTAAATTAGCCCTCTATCTTTCACTTTAATAAAAATGAACTCAAAGAGGAATGAAGATTTTAATTTAACACCTGAAAAATGGAAACTGCAGAGAAAACCATAAAGAGTTATCTTCAAGGCGCAGCTTGAGGCAAGGACATTCCGAAAACTTAGATAGCATGGGAGCTAGCCCTGTATGTAGTGTAGTGATCATAAAAAGATAAAGTGGTGTAAGAATATGTTCTATGGGGTGTATTGAGGTGTGGCGGAAGGGGGTGTCTCAGTGTAACACATAGAACTAGAGAAAATTTAAAATGTTTCTTCACTTTCAGGCTGTAGAGATGGCAGCTGACTAATTGACATGTGTTTGAATTACAGCACTTACACTGCAGCTCACAACTGTATGTGCCTTCAGTTCCATGCACTACCAGGATTTTGTCTTCTTTTGGTCTCTGTTGGCACCAGTGAGCACACTGTACAGACAAATATGTCAGCAAAGTACAAAAGCATATGCATGTGCGATCTCTCTCTCTCTCTCTCTCTCTCTCTCTCTCTCTCTCTCTCTCTGTCTGTCTCTCTCACCCACACATTCTCTCTCTCTCTTTCTCTCTCTCTCTCTATCTCTCTCTCTCTCTCTCTCTCTCTCTCTCTCTCTCTCTCTCACACACACACACACACACACACACACATACACACACACACACACACACACACACACACACATACATTATTTAAAGTATCTTCACAGTAAAAGAAACTAGTAGCCTAGCACATAGATAGCCCAACAACTGGTAAAATGTTGTTATAAATTTCAGGCAGGGTAATACCCAGAATTACAAAGAACCACAAAAGTTATTTACCCCCAAACCTAAACTGACATGGCAGTCAATAAATGGCCTACTTAACTGAAAATACAGTTCTCAAAAGAACAAACATAAATGGCCAATGAGTATTTTCAAAATCATCCCACATGCCTCCTCATCAGGGGAGTTCAAATTAGAAGTACATTGAGATACCACTTCCACTATTTGAATAGCTATTATTAAGAAGTCTAACAACAAATGTTGGCAAGGATGTGGGGAAAGAACTTTCCTTATTTACTGCTGGCTGAAGAAGAAACCAGTATAGTGAATATAGAAATCATTATGGGCAATTCTTAAAAAGAAACAGAATTAACACTCTTGGATATCTATCCAAATATCCTCTATTCTATTACAAAGTTACATACACCTATGTTTATTGTTAGTCTATTCACATGAGCAAAATAGTTGAAAAAGATTTGATGTCTGCCAATAGACAGACTAACCAAATAATAAGAATGAGGTATACTTACACAATAGAATCTTATTTATTTAGAAACTACAATATTTCACAAGGAGATGTAAAATTAAAAAGACAAAAACTACCTGGGAATCCTAACATGTGTGTATAAACACACACATGCACACACACACACACACACACACACACACACACACACATTTTATATATATAAATATATATATAAACTAGTAGCCTAGCACATAGATAGTCCAACAACTGGTAAAATGTTGTTATAAATTTCAGGCAGGGTAATACCCAGAATTACAAAGAACCACAAAAGTTATTTACCCCCAAACCTAAATATATAAACATATATATATATATATATATATATATATATATATGTGTGTGTATATGTGTGGGGATGTGTATATTAATGTCTGCATATATGTGTGTATTTGTTTATTTGTATGTTTATGTCTACATGTATTTGTAAATATGGATATAACCTGGACAATTATAAAAACAGGCTGGCTGAGGCTGAAATGGTCTATAGAGTTGGAGAGGGTGTGGGAAAATAACACATAAGCTATGAAATAGAAAAGATGGAAAGCTGGCAGTGTAAGTAGGATCAGTTGTAGAAGGTGGGAGAAAGATCAGAAGAGTCTAATGATACAACTTTGTCAAAATGTAATGATGATATTTACGTCCTCATAAGCTAATTGCTAATTTAAAAAATAAAATGGTAAGAACCAAAGTAAGCTAAGGAAATATTAGAAGCAATGATGTAACATTGTTTAAGTTTTCAAAAAGTATGAATCAAATGTTTTATTCACATCATTTAAAGAAAAGTCAGGTATTTGAAGAAAATCACTCTCTAAATTTTATAAAGATCATTTTCTTGCAAATTACTTCATTTTTAAAAAGTGTATTTTGGGTCATCCTGGGAAGACTCATGAGCAAATGATTTATCAATGATGCGTTCTCTAGGGAAATCTGAGCAAAAAAGAAAATTCATTAAGTTGGACCAAGAAAAAAAAAAGGGCTAGGTGAAAATGTCCTGTCAGCAGAAGTTTAGCTCTGGGCTTAAGGGACTCTGCCTATGAAATATTTTATAGGACTGCTTCATAAGAGCAGGGGCTAGACTGTTATTGATTATATTCGTATGTCATTTTTCATGGGCTATCCTAGGCTGAAGTTTGCATCAGCTCCAGTCTCATTTCTAAGTATATCCTGTCATCTCTAAGTATAACACAGCCTCCAGAGTACAGAAGGAAGGCTCCTTAGCTTGAGACACTGACCCTGTCTCCTCTATACGGGAGAGGTCATTATAACTGATTTTCAAATTTCAATGAAATCTGTGTAAATAAAGCTCAGAGTGCCATCGAGGAAGTGCAAACATTGATAATTTGATCATTCTTTTATATATATATATATATATATATATATATATATATATATATATATATTTTAATTTTCTATATTTTTTGTTTATATTCCAAAGGGTTTCCCCTTTCCCAGTTCCCCCCTCACCATATGTCCCATAAGTCCTCTTCCCTCAGCCCATTCCCCAATCACCCCCCTCCCCCATTTCTCTGTTCTGATACTCTCCTACAAAACTGGATCCAGCCTTTTCAGGACCAGGGACCTTTCCTTCCTTCTTCTTGGGAATCTTTTGATTTGCTAATTGTGCCTTGAGTATTCAGAGCTTTTGGGCTCATTAATATCCACTTATCAGTGATTGCATTTCATGTGTATTCTTTTGTGATTGGGTTAACTCACTTAGAATGATATTTTCCAGATCCAACCATTTGCCTACAAATTGCATGAATTCATTTTTAACTGCTGAGTAGTATTCCATTGTATAAATATACCACATTTTCTGTATCCATTCCTCCTTTGAGGGACATCTGGGATCCTTCCAACTTCTGGCTATTATAAATAAGGCTGCTATGAACATAGTGGAGCATGTGTCTTTATTGTATGCAGGGGAATCCGCTCGGTATATGAGCAGGAGTGGTATGACAGGGTCCTCAGGAAGTGTCATGCCCAATTTTCTGAGGAACCGCCAGACTGATTTCCAGAGCAGTTGTACCATCTTGCAATCCCACCAACAGTGGAGGAGTGTTCCTTTTTCTCAACATCCCCGTCGGCACCTGTTGTCCCTTGAGTTTTTAATATTAGCCATTCTGACTGGTGTGAGGTGGATCTCAGGATTGTTTTGATTTGCACTTCTCTGATGACTAATAATGTTGAACATCTCTTAAGGTGCTTTTCAGCCATCCGAATTTCTTCTGGTGAAAATTCTTTGTTTAGCTCTGTACCCCATTTTTGATAGGGTTATTTGGTTCTTTGGGGTCTAACTTCTTGAGTTCTTTGTATATATTGGACATTTGCCCTCTGTCAGATGTGGGGTTGGTGAAGATCTTCATTCTTTTTGCCTATTCTGCATAGGTATTCACTAATATCTTACCTGCAGTTGTCTTTAGAAAAATGCCCTGGTTCTTTCATGTTTCCTAGTTTTTTCAGTTCTCAAGTGATATGATTTTTGTCCTTTGTGAGTATTTCACAGGCTTGAATTTTAGTTCCTAAATTTTATTTCTTTGCTAGTGACTTCAAATGCACCTGATAAAGAGATTGAGTAAATAGTAAACAATTTTAAAATAAGAAACACTCTTTTCTAATGACATGAAACAAATATGATAAATCCCACACCTTTGAAACTAAAGTATTTAGTTTTTAATTCAATCATAAAACTGAACATTTTCATCGAGAAGACTCCTTAAAAGTAACACTTATGAAGTTTACTAAAATATTCACTTTATATAATGATCTGTATTTAAATTTTATCTTTAACATTTATTAAAGTAATAAGTCTTTAATATATTTGATAAAACAATTATGGAAATATCAAGTTCAAACATATTCTGAAAACCTTTTAATTTAATGAAAGCACCCACTGGCCCTTCCAATGATTATTTTATCTAACCAGGCACTTAAAACGACAAGGTCATTTTCTTTTCTGTGACATTTAAACCCTTTGAATGCCCTAAAACAAATTATTCATTATTCACAAATCCAAAATAAAATAGCAAGGTCAGCACAGTGCATCCCCAACATTTCCAACCTGAAGAAATCATTAAGCTTCTATAATTATCACAGTCTTATCAGAGAGCAACCATCCTTCCACCCAGACACAGTATGGTCCTCCAGGTCATTGTGTCCCTTTGCCATTTCTCAGAAAAACAAATGATCAAGAACTATTGCCCATGTTGGTCCCGGGAAGAAAAGAAAATAGCAAACGGTCAAACATCATTAAGGAAAGGAGCAGGCTGAACTCTGGGCAACATTATGAGTCAGTATTTGTTTACTTCAATTTCTCTCTTTACTTTCTCACTTCAAGTCTATGATCAAGAAAACAAAAAATGTGTGCTGTATTATTCAAGGGAGAGCAGGTCTCAGCTGTGTTGACTATAGGATTCTAATATCTTTGTGTGGACAGATTTAAAATCAAGAGCGAGGCCATACATGGATGACCTCAAGTACTTCAGCTTCTCAGACTCACCAGTTGCTTTAATATGCAAATTGAAATGGCACATAAAGCCATGTCATTTATTGTAGGAAGTTTGATAATGAACATTTCTGAGAATCTCCCAATTTTGAACTCCCCTACCTGTATTACTACATTTACTGGATAGCTTAACTTCTGGTAACTACTTTACACTTACACACACACACACACACACACACACACACTAACACAAACAGGGTTGATCATCTTTATTCTTTAAAATAGTATTAATACAAATTGCCACAACTAAAAGAGCTTTACTCAATGTTTGTTTTTCTTTATTCTTTCTTTACACTCCATATTTTATCCCTCCCCTGTCCACTCTCCAACTGTTCCACATCACATACCTACTCCCAACCCCTGTCTCCACATGGATGTCCCCACCCCCACTCCATGTGACTTCTAAACTCCCTGGCGCCTCCAGTTTCTTGAGGTTAGGTGTATCATCTATGAATGAACACAGACCCAACAGTCCTCTACTGTATGTGTGGTGGGGGCCTTAAAAGGTGATTAAAGCCAAATTAAAAATTAGTCAAAAATCTTGATACTGAATATTAAATGTGAATATTTTAAATTCCCTTACCTCCTTTTACCTCCATGAGTTATCTATTATAAAATTAATTTAGAAATTGCTTAATTTAATGTTATCCAAAACATGGGAGTTATTGTCATCTTCATTCTCAGAATAATCTCTTAGGCTTTGTATATGATGAGAAAGTCACTTAAGATTAGACTAGTCGGAACTGACAGAGTGTACAGCAACTATTGAGTTTTGAACATTAGTTCAAACCAGTTTCTTTTACACTACTGAAGAGGCAGAATAGGAACCTTAATTTGGATCAGAATCAACAAGAAGTTGCTACAAATTTTGTAGCAGCAATGGTACCATTTGGAGGAAGAAGTAGAGCAGATTTTTGTCATAAAACTTTGCTTCTAACATTATTTTTGTGATGTCTGCTCATGATTATAAGTCCCAAAACACCATGTGAGGCAACTTTATTACAGTAAAGATTTTATAAATTAATTGATGTTATTGTTTTTTTTGTTGGTACACTAAGCAACTACCAGTGAGACTGGAGCTTGCTGCTAAACTGAAATAGATTGCTATCCCTAATACCTAATAGAATGCTATCCTTTGTTCATAGGGAAATTTGCCTGAGGTTTATTGCCAAGGAAGGTTGGGCTCTGTTATGTACCTCTTGGCAATTTCAACAGATCCTCCCCTATGGCCAATCCTGTACTGCTGGTATTACATTGCTAGAAGCATAATTCAGAAGATATGCAAACAGTCAGCAGTGAGGAACCCACTGGAGCATTTTCCACAACACTGGGAAAGCCTGAGAAAGAACTGATCTATTCAAGATTTTCCTCTTGTTAGCCTGAAATTAGAACCAAGGTGACCTAAATTTGGAGCCCTTAATGCAAAAAGATTTGCGTTTTCAGCATCAACTCTTACTATGTCCTATATATGAAAATGTGGTACTATCTAAGTAGGTACAAAGCAGAGATAAAGGGAAAGAAATTATCTTTTTAGTTAGGGATTTAGCTACGCATCTATGTATCTCCCTAAGTCCTCCATGTAAAAGATAATTTGTTAGCTATTTTCTTTAACAGGAGCTATCAATACTGAGTCAATGTTTTCAATAGTGAAAGCAAACACATAACGATGGTCAGAAAGGTTGGTGATTGAGTTCAGTGGTATAGTGTTTGTCCAGCAAGCACAAGGCCCTGACTTTAGCTTTGTCTCTGACAGGAAAGGACTCATGAATTCACTGGGAGCCTGGAGAGGTAGCTCAAAAGTTAAGAGCATGTTTTGATCTTGCAGAGAACACTGATTTGTTTCCTGTCACCCATGTGATTGCTTACATCCATTCAGAACTCCAGTCACCAGGGATCTAGAAGGCCTCAATATGGTGTATACAAATATATAGAGGTAAAATATTCATGCATATCAAGTAAAATAAATCAATCTAAAGATAAATTTATAGGTGTCTAGGCAACACTATGAGTAATAACATAGGCATTGGAGTTCATCAAAAGTGACATTGACACTTGATTTCACCACTGACTTGGACTACAGTTTTTGAAAATATTTTTCAGCATCATGTAATGATATCAGACCTTATGTTGTATATTGTGATTAATAATATTTTATGTGAACATAAATCTGTGCATGTTGCCTGATATGTAACAAATGCTCAAAAATATAGAAATATTTAGTACTTACAATTTTAGAAAATTTTTTAAAAGAGAGAGGGTTGGGGGAGGGAAAATAATAAAAAAATTAATCAGAATATACTATTTTCAATAAAACATGTATAAAAGAGGATAAATGACAAAAATAAGTAGGCATAAAATTCTTGGGAATAGATTTATGTTGCCAATTTTTCAAGTAAACATCCAGAGGAATAAAGTTAATCATCAACTTGATCATTTATTTGCTTAAAATACCCTGTAAACCACAGTCTTCTTAGATCTGACATATTTTTACTAGAAATGTTTCTTATTATTTCAAGTCAAGAACTCAACGCTTCTGTCTTCCTCAGGAAATCATATTTTCATCTTTTATTTGAAAAAAAAAAGGTCTAATTTTATCTTATGTGTATGGGTGTTTTAATTGCACGCAATTGTACACATCACATCTTTGCAACACTTTCAGAGATGAGAAGAGGATTTTGGGTCCCTGAAGCTGAAATCACAAATGCTTTTTTACTCTCATATGGGTGCTGGAAACAGACGTCAGATTCTATGCAGGAGAAACAAATACTTCTAACCATCTAGCCATTTTGCCTCTATCTCTAAAATAAAATTCCATTATGATTTATAACAGTATCAAACTTACAGTTTAAACAGTTTTATCTTAGGTCATCTGATTTGCTTGTTATATAATGAACTAAGTATCTTTAAAGGAAGATGTTTAAGATTTTACTTCATTGTCTTCTAAAGCAGTGTTCCTAACCTTTCTAATGCTGAGACCCTTTAATATAGCTCCATTTATTGTGGTGACCCCAGCCATAAAATTATTTTTGTTGCTACTTCATAACTAAGTTTGCTACTATTATGAATCATAATGCAAATACTTTTTGGAGATAGAGATTTGGAACCACTAACAGTTTCATCACTTTAATGGAATGCATATCTTAAGCTATTTTATTCATTAAAAGTCACAGACATATTTACAAGGTCTATTGTTCTAACACAGATTTTAATTTATCCTCATACTGAAAACTCATATTCCAAATAATTCAGTGTTCAAGTTGATATATTCAAAGTACACAGCATTATAGAAGTCCAATGTTTATTGGGATCAAAAAGCTGGAAGCAGTTGAGGAGGACGGTTATCCTATAGGAAAAACAGCAGTGTCAACTAACCTGGTCCCTTAGACACTGAAGCACCAACCAGGCAGCATGATTTGAGGTACAACACGCATATAGCAGAGGACTGCTGAGTCTGGGTTCAGTCAGAGAAGACACACCTAACCCTAGAGAGACTTGGGACCCCAGGAAGTGGGGAGGTCTGGTGGGGTGCTTATGGGTCGGGGCATCCTCTCGGAGACACAGGGTGGGGAGGAGGTGTGGGATGTGGAAGAGTTGGAGGGTATACCGGAAGGGGGATAAAGTCTGGTTTGTAAAAAAGATTAAATAATAAAGAAAAAAGAAAAAAGACTCAAATATTCCAATTAAAAAAAAGATTGTAATTTTCCCCTTTATTTTATCATAAATTACCAGTTGGTAAACTAGAAAAAAGTACACCCTGAAGGCAATACAATACAATTTAGATTCTTGAATCTTATTTTTTTTCCCCTGACAGGTTGTGAGGAAGGTTGTCCTAATTACTTAGCTCTTATTTAAAAATGTCCAAGCATATTGGGAGTTTAGTTAAGTGATTCTGTTTTTATTATTAGCAAACTAGGAAACGCATGCTAGGCAGTAGAGCACTGAGCCATGAAGGTTGGACTGCATATGTATTTGACTTGATTGGGGACTTTTGAGGAAAAGCATCAGGCTGGACAGAAATAGTAATACTTGTGAATTTTTTATTTTCAGAAGATACAGTTGTTTCTTTCCCTACCTTTGTTACTTGAGAACTAATTTTTAAGAAGTCATGACAGATATATTCCATATAATATGGTAATGTCTGGTTCAGCTGGAGGTATGACAGAGTGTCTAGTGGTTGTAGTTGTAAAGTTTGGAGTTTGCCTCAGTTAGTTACAAGCTGCACAAGTAACTAAAATTCTCTCATTTCCTCTCTTTCTTTTTCTGGCAGATATGATCAAGCTGAGTAATTTGCAAGTAAATTACAGTCTATTGAGTGCTGGCTAACTACGAAAGGACAGTTATAATTGGCAAAGCAATGGAACTCCTTTATTCGGGTATTGTGATGAAATTGATTCTAGAAATGACATGATTTCTACTTTGGAGCGCCTTATCTCTTCTGTCAGCACTGCTCACATCTTTTTATATCTTTCAGGTCTGGAAGCAACGTGAGGCTAGAAACTAAGTTTTGATGCTCTTAGTGTCACTAGAGGTTGTACAATAAACACCTAATCATGTGTGCCATGGTATAAGAAGGGTTTTGGATGTCTAATGATAGCACTGCTCTCAGAAGTTACTCAGCCTCTGCATCCTTTCTAGCTAGATGAGGCTGTGTTTTTATGTGTGTATATGTGTGCATGCATGAGAGTATCTGCATACATGGGCATGTAGGTCCACATATGTGTATAGGAACATGTATGTGAGTATGCACGACTATTTTTGACAGAATTATGAGAACTTTAAAGGAGGCATAATTCTTTATATTTTAATTCACTTTGATATAAAATATTGGTTTGACTTATTTAATTTTCTATACATGTATTTAATACTGTGTCTCCAGTACTCTCTTCTATTACATACCTTTGACAAGATACAATGAGAAAACAGTTGAATAAGAATAAGAATACATTAGAAGTGGTATATGTACAAATAAAGATAATTTGTTCCTTAATCAGAGATGTTATTCTGGCTCAGTAAAAAATTGGAATAAAAACGACAGGGCTGATCTTCCCAGCTGTTTCGAACCAGCAGGCAGAACCAGGTACCCGAGATATCCCGAGTTTAAGACCTCTGGGGACTCAGGCTGGGAGTAGGAGCTGCACACAGAGCAGCAGTTGGGGGGGCAGCCAGGCATGGGCTTTGTGCCCTGAAGAGGGACCATGCACTTCCTGCAGCCTCAGCCATCTTCCCGGCTGTTTTGACCTAGCAGGCAGAACCAGGTACCTGAGATATCTCGAGTTTAACACCTCTGGGGACTCAGGCCAGCTGTCAGCAATCTGTGAGCAGGAGCCCAGCAGGGCAGTGGTTCAGGTGTCCCAGTCATAAGGAAATAGCCTTATGAGCCCACAGGAGGTTCAAGCACCAGCTAGTAACTACAGGACCAACTAACACCAGAGATAATCAGATGGCAAAAGGCAAACATAAGATCGTTACTAACAAAAATCAAGGCAATATGGCAGCATCCTGACCAAGTTTCCCAACAGCAATAAGTCTCGGATACCCCAACACACCAGAAAAACAAAACTCAGATCTAAAATCACTGGTCAGGATGCTGATAGAGGAATACTTAGATAAATCTCTTAAAGTAATGCAGGAGAAAATGGATCAAAAGCTAAAAGTCATTACAAGGCAAACACAAAACAATCACTTAAAAAAATTCAGGAGAATATGGATCAAAAAATGGATGCCAATAAGGAGGAAACACAAAAATCACTTAAAGAAATACAAGAGAACTTGGGTCAAGAAGTAGAAGTCATAAAAGAGGAAACACAAAAATCCCTTAAGGAATTACATGAAAACACAAACAAGCAAGTGAAAGATCTGAGCAAAACCATCCAGAATCAAAAAACAGAAATAGAAACAACTAAGAAATCACAAAGGGAGACAACTTTGGAGATAGAAAACCTTGGGAAGAAACCAGGAGTCATAGATGCAAATATCAAAAATAGAATACAAGAGATAGAAGAAAGAATCTCAGATGCTGAAGATACCATAGGAACCACAGATTCCACAATTAAAGAAAATGCAAAATGCAAAAATCTGGTAACCCAAAACATTCAGGAAATCCAGGACACAATGAAAAGACCAAACCTAAGGATTATAGGGATAGATGAGAGAGAAGATCTACAAATTAAAGGGCCAGCAAATATCTTCTACAAAATTATGGAAGGAAACTTCCCCAACCTAAAGAGAGAGATGCCCATGAATATACAAGAAGCCTACAGAACCCCAAACAGATTGGACCAGAAGAGAAATACCTCCCTTCAAATAATAATCAAAACCCCAAATGTACTAAACAAAGAAAGAATATTAAATGCAGTAAAAGGCCAAGTAACATATAAATGAAGACCTATCAGAATTACACCAGACTTCTCACCTGAGACCATGAAAGTTAGAAGATCCTGGGCAGATCTCATGCAGACTCAAAGAGAACACAAACTTCAGCCAAAACTACTATACCCAGAAAAACTCTCAATCATCGTAGATGGGGAAACCAAGGTATTCCATGACAAAACCAAATTTGCATGATATCTATTCACAAACCCAGACCTACAAAGGATAATAGGGGAAAAACATCAACAGAAGGGGGGGGGAACTACACCCCAGAAGAAGCAAGATAGAAATCCCCTCTCATCAAACCCAAAAGAAGAGAACCACTCAAATATAAAAATAACGCCCAAAATGTCAGGAAGTAATAATTACTATTCCTTAATATCTCTTAACATCAATGGACTAAATTCCCCAATAAAAAGACACAGACTAACAGACTGGATACAGAAACAGGACCCTACATTTTGCTGCATACAGGAAACACATCTCAGTGTCAAAGACAAACCCTACCTTAGAGTAAAAGGCTGGAAGACAATTTTACAAGCAAATGGTTTCAGGAAACAAGCCGAAGTAGCCATTCTAATATAAGATAAAATTGACTTTCAACCTAAAGTAATCAAAAGAGACATGGAAGGTCACTTCTTGCTCGTCAAAGGGAAAATCCACCAAGAAGAATTCTCAATACTGAACATCTATGCTCCAAATGTAAGGGCACACTCATTAGTAAAAGAAACTTTACTAAAGTTTAAAGCACACATTGCACCTAACACAATAATTGTAGGTGACTACAACACTCCACTCTCCTCCATCGACTGATCAGGAAAGCAGAAACTAAACAGGGGCACAGTGAAACTAATTGATGTTTTGGACCAATTGGATTTAACAGATATATATAGAACATTTCACCCTAAAGGAAGAGAATATACCTTTTCTCAGCAATACATGGTACCTTCTCCAAAATCTATCATATAATTGGTCACAAAACAGACCTCAACAAATACAAGAAAAAATAATCCCATGCCTCTTATCAGTTCACTTTGGAGTAAAAGTGGTCTTCAATAGCAAGAAGAACAACAGAAAGCCCACATACACATGGAAACTGAACAATACTCTATGTTCATTTACCAACGTGTCAATACTAAATGACACATTGGTAAAGGAAGAAATAAAAAAAGAAATCAAATACGTTTTAGAATTCAATGAAAATGAAGGTACGACCTACCCAAACCTATGGGACACAATGAAAGTAGTGCTAAGAGGAAAACTCATAACCCTGAGTACCTCCAAAAAGAAACTGGAGAGAGCATACACTAGCAACTTAACAGCACACCTGAAGGCCCTGGAACAAAAAGAAGCTAATTCACCCAGGAGGAGTAAAAGACAGGAAATCATCAAACTAAGGGCTGAAATCAATCAAGTAGAAACAAAGAGAACCATACAAAGAATCAACAAAACCAAGAGCTGGTTCTTTGATAAAATCAAAAAGATAGATAAACCCTTAGCCAGACTAACCAAAGGGCACAGAGACAGTATCCAAATTAACAAAATTAGAAATGAAAAGGGGGATATAACAACAGAAAGTGAGGAAATTCAAAAAATCATTGGATCCTACTACAAAAGCCTATACTCAACACAACTGGAGAATCTGGAGGAAATGGACAATTTCTTAGACAGATACCAAATACCAAAATTAAATCAGGATCAATGAGATCAATTAAACAGTCCCATAACCCCTAGAGAAATAGAAGGGGCTATAGAAAGACTCCAAACAAAAAAAAGTACAGGACCAGATGGTTTTAGTGCAGAATTCTATCAGAACTTCAAAGAAGATCTAACACCAATACTCTTCAAACTATTCCACAAAATAGAAACAGAAGGAACACTGCCCAACTTGTTGTACGAAGCCACAATTAAGCTGATACCAAAACGACACAAAGATCCAACAAAGAAAGAGAACTACAGGCCAATTTCCCTTATGAATATCGATTCAAAAATACTAAATAATATTCTTACCAACCGAATCCAAGAGCACATCAAAACGATCACTCATCATGATCAAGTAGGCTTCATCCCAGGGATGCAGGAATGGTTGAATATACAGAAATCCATCAATATAATCTACTACATAAAAAAAATAAAGGAAAAATCCACATGGTCATCTCATTAGATGCTGAAAAAGCATTCAACAAAATTCAGCAGCCTTTCATGCTAAAAGACTTGTAAAGAGCAGGAATTCAAGGCCCATACCTAAACATAGTAAAAGCAATCTACAGCAAACCAGTAGCCAACATCAAAATAAATGGAGAGAAACTTGAAGCAATCCCACTAAAATCAGGGACTAGACAAGGCTGCCCTCTCTCTCCATATCTTTTCAATATAGTACTTGAAGTTCTAGCAAGAGCAATGAGACAACATAAGGAAGTCAAAGGGATACAAATTGGAAAGGAAGAAGTCAAACTATCATTATTTGCAGATGATATGATTGTTTATTAAGCGATCCAAAAAACTCCACCAGAGAACTCATACAGCTGATAAACAACTTAAGCCAAGTGGCTGGTTATAAAGTCAACTCAAGCAAATCAGTAGCCTTCTTGTACTCAAAGGACAAGCAGGCTGAGAAAGAAGTTAGGGAAATAAGACCCTTCACAATAGCCACAAACAACATAAAGTACCTTGGCGTGACTCTAACCAAACAAGTGAAAGATCTATATGACAGGAACTTCAAGTCCTTGAAGAAAGAAATCAAAGAAGACCTCAGAAGATGGTAAAATATTTCTTGCTCTTGGATTGGCAGGATCAATATAGTAAAAATGGCCATCTTGCCAAAAGCAATCTACAGATTCAATGCAATCCCCATCAAAATCCCAAATCAATTCTTCATAGATCTAGAAAGAGCAATTCTCAAATTCATCTGGAGTAACAAAAAACCCAGGATAGCTAAAACTGTTCTCAACAATAAAAGGACTTCTGGGGGAATCAATATCCTTGTCCTCAAGCAGTACTACAGAGCAATTGTGCTAAAAACTGCATGGTATTGGTACAGCAACAGGCAAGTAGATCAATAGAATAGAATTGAAGACCCAGAAATGAACCCACAGTCTTATGGTCACTTGATCTTTAATAAAGGAGCTAAAACCATCCAGTGGAAAAAAGATAGCCTTTTCAACAAATGGTGCTGTTTCAACTGGAGGTCAACATGCAGAAGAATGTGAATTGACCCACTCTTATGTTCTTGTACTAAGATCAACTCCAAGTGGATCAAGGACCTCCACATAAAACCAGACACACTGAAACTAATAGAAAATAAATTGGGAAGACCCTGGAGGACATGGGCATAGGGGAAAAGTTCCTTAATAGAACACCAGTAGCTTATGCTCTAAAATCACCAATTGACAAATGGGACCTCATAATATTACATTTCTCTAAGGCAAAGGACACTGTCAGAAGAACAAAACAGCAATCAACAAATTGGGAAAAGATCTTCACCAACCCCACATTTGACAGAGGGCTAATATCCAATATATACAAAGAACTCAAGAAGTTAGACCCCAAAGAACCAAATAACCCTATCAAAAATGGGGTACAGAGCTAAACAAAGAATTGTTACCAGAAGAAATTTGGATGGCTGAAAAGCACTTTAAGAGATGTTCAACATCATTAGTCATCAGGGAAATGCAAATCAAAACAACCCTGAGATTCTACCTCACACCAGTCAGAATGGCCAAGATTAAAAATTCAGGAGACAACAGGTGCTGGCAAGGATGAGAACGACGTACACCCCTCCACTGTTGGTGGGATTGCAAGATGGTACAACCGCTCTGGAAATCAGACTGGTGGTTCTTCAGAAAATTGGGCATGACACTTCCAGAGGACCCTGTCATACCACTCCTGAGCATATACTGAGCGGATTCCCCTGCATACATTAAAGACACATGTTCCACTATGTTCATAGCAGCCTTATTTATAATAGCCAGAAG
The DNA here is from genome assembly GCA_964023405.1 of Apodemus agrarius. Taxonomy (NCBI): domain Eukaryota; kingdom Metazoa; phylum Chordata; class Mammalia; order Rodentia; family Muridae; genus Apodemus; species Apodemus agrarius. The sequence goes on along the minus strand of OZ030024.1, from coordinate 29,876,041 downwards.
TTGGAAGGAGCCCAGATGTCCCTCAAAGGAGGAATGGATACAGAAAATGTGGTACATTTATACAATGGAATACTACTCAGTGATTAAATATAATGAATTCATGCAATTTATAGGCAATGGTTGGATCTGGAAAATATCATCGTAAGCGAGTCAACCCAATCACAGAAGAATACACATGAAATGCAATCACTGATAAGTGGATATTAATGAGCCCAAATTTCTGAATTCTCAAGGCACAATTAGAAAATCAAAATATTCCCAAGAAGAAGAAAGGAAAGGACCCTGGTCCTGAAAAGACTGGATCCTGTTTTGTAGGAGAGTATCAGAACAGAAAAATTTGGGGGTGGGTGGTGAATGGGGAATGGGTGGAGGGAAGAGGACTTATGGGACATATGGTGTGGTGGGAACTGGGAATGTAAACAAAAAAATAGAAAAAAAAAACACAGGGCTTTGGTACGGAGAAATAACTCAGCTATCAATCCACTTCAACAGCATCACATCCTACTCTTTTCCTGCTACTTATTGTTAGTCCAAAAGCACAATTATTTATGTTTTTCTTCCTTTATTTCATTTTAATTATGATGGAACACTGATTTTAAAGTATATAGCAACCAAAATACAGCATCTGAGTACAGGTTATATGTTGGGGATGAGCCTATTCATTCTAAGAATTCAGCTTCTAAAACAGGCTCTTTCCTTTGGACAGTTGCCCATCAGACATAGGCTTGTGTTTTGTTTATCGAATTTTGATTCAATATCTGCCATACCCATCTTAGAATACAGCTATGGTTGTGATTCTCTGTCGAGTATGTGCCTCCTCTTGCTGCAGGTGGCTAAGTTTCTCACCTGGAAAGCACACAGGTGAACATCTGGCATGGTATGTAACAGCAGAGGGGGGTTCCTCCCCGACCGATCTCATTCCAGCATAAGGCTTAGAGTGTAACAGCATATTAAGAGCTACATGAGAGAAATGCTTGTAGCTCTGACCTAGCAGAACAAGCAGTTTGCCGTCCTCCCCCCAAAATTTTACCTGACCAGATTTTATAAATAGAGTTCATCTATGCTGTATGCCTCTGAGAGTATCTTATCCTTTACATTAATCAAACAGCTTGAGGCACTTAAATCAGCTTTTAACTTAGAAAAAGAAAATCCTGGCTGTATTCAAAATCTCAATGAGTCACATGCATGATGGAGCAGAGAAGCTATGTCCTCACCCTTGAATGGAATTTGAAGTTTGTACCCAATTCAGAGAACTGTTTTTGCGTGTCTGATAAGATTTCTTCTTTTATTTATTTAGGAATTATTTATTCATTTTAAAGTGTCAATAAGCTCAAGGGGATATAAATATCCAGTAGATTATATATAGAGAGAGGATATTAATTATAGATATTTTCCCTGTAAGATATTAGGTAGATAGGTAGGTAGATAGATAGATAGATAGATAGATAGATAGATAGATGATAGACATAGATGATAAACAATAGACAGATGATAGATAGATGATTGGTTTTGTGTGTGTGTGTGTGTGTGTGTGCGTGTCCGTGTGCGTGTGCGTGTGCGTGTGTGTGTGTGTGTGTGTGTGTGTGTGTGTGGTCCCAGGCCAAATAATTAACTAGCACTTATATTTCTTTATGGCAAATAAACAAACCTGTTACAAAATGATAAATATAATTAATAGCCAAAGATATGGCCCTAAGCCATATTGAAACATCTTTACCACAAAAGATACTCACATCATGGTGTTAACATTTTCATCTTCCTTAGTGCCTGTCTATCAGCTTCCAGTCTCGGAATGAATGTCACAAAGCCAAGCTTTCCCCCCTCACTAGTGTCTCTGCTGTCACTCTGCTCTCATCCAGTTCATACCCTCTATGTGGATGCAGGCTATGTGCAAATTCACCAAGCAGACTTTATTGTTTTATATTTGTTTCTCTGTCTTTCCCTGCCTCTCTCTGTCTTTCTCTGTCTCTCTCTCTCTGTTTCTCTGTTTCTGTCTCTGCCTCTCTCTTTCTTTCTCCTCTCTCTCCAGCCTGAAAACATGTCTTCTTACTATTCATCAAAGAAGAATAAATTTAAGATGTTACTTTAATGCTCAAAATATTCTATGTATCTCCTCTAGCAATTATAAAGATTCAATCATGCATTCAGGATGTTTAGTACTTTTAATACTCATGTCAGTACTTGTATATTTAAGGGTTTTTTTTTATTTCAACCAAATTTAAGTATTCATATTTTCATTTATTAAAGCATTTGCAAAAGCAAAGCAGTTAATAAACACCTATGTGTGCCCAGCTGTCATGTAGGAAACTGAAGTGTGGCACATTAATAGAAATTATAAACAATCAATAGAAGACAACCATATGTTTAATTATGATTATGTTTCTTAGGGCATATGCTTGCTTGCAGCACAAATAAATTAGTAAAAAATACATAGTATTTTGTTATACTTCAGCAGAATGTTGCTATGGCAAAAATGGTATTTGTTTAGACCTACCAATTTTTTTTTTGAAATCTACTTATTACAAACAAGTTGACTGTGGATTTCAGCTCAAAGAAATATACTATGTAGTTTTCTTGTTGTTTGAGAATATCATGTTGTTAATATTGATTACAATTTACAATGTTTATCTGAAATTCTTTCAGATAGGTTCTGAAGACTGTTATTTCAGAGGTAGAGAAGTAAGATGAAAGCTAATGAATTATTGAAATGTAGAAATAGAGTGGGGCTGATTTATGACTAAAGAACAGAATTTCAAGATCAGTCACTGAAAGAAGTTGTAAGGGTATTGCCAGATAGAAACTAAGAGGAATGATTAGGAAAACCAAGCACTGAAGCATCAGCTGTGGTTTGAAGAAAGCCCTAATTTTAAGATTCTTGATTTTGCCATTGATAATATTATCTTGACACATATTGGGTCTCTTGAAGTTCACATCTTTCTTTCCTTGAAGCTCTTCAAATGTGTATTGTCTGATATCAATCTAGTATATGTGTATATGGGTTCAGGAGACAAAGGGACAGATTGAAGAAGTGATTCAGTATTCATCATAAATGGCCCATTTGGGGAGATATATTCAGCTCTTCCACAGTCCAATATGGACATATTCCTTCCATATCCTATCTGTCTCCACAATAAGTCTAAGCTTAGAGGTTTTCACTTCAAGCATTTCTTGATGAGAAAACTCAGTTGTAATCTTAGTCGCTTCAGGAAACTTATGTCAAAGGTACTGTCACAGCCAAACCTTGAGAAATAAGTAAGTTGCCCCTGGATATTGATAATGATTTAAAATTTTGTTCATATTAAATAATTCCAAGGATGCAGCTGATTTGAGTAGAAATCTCCATACTGTCCTAAAATAAACTGCCGTCATTGGATTAGCAGCCATTGGATTTTTCCTAATAGGGGTGAAAATGATAAATTCATAGAATTGTCATCGGTAGCAAATTTGACTATACAAACAAAAGAAGTGGAATTAAAAGAAGGGATATTATCAGAGAGAAAGTAATTATTACAGAGGATCTAATATAAGAAGCAGCACAGGCCATAGCAAGAAGAGCCCTAAGTATAGAGGAATGAGATGAAAGACGGGGAATGGGTGCTTCTGTCCACAAGTGTTCGCTCAACAGCGCCCACAGTTAGCTCTCTCACATGGTGAGCTTAGGATAATGAGTCCCAGATACCCAGGTGCCCACTCCTGAGTAGCCCATAGTATAACTGTGTGAAGGTCTGAGTTTCTGGTATTTAAATTTATCCCAGCGCTTGACAGGTGAAGACAGGAAATCAAGACTTCAATGCCAGCCTCACTGCAAAGGCTTTTTGAGGTTAATCCAGGCTAAACGTTATCCTGTATCAATTATAAAACAATACAAAAAACCTTATATTATAGCAATCATATATTTTGAAACCAAAGTTTGTTTCATTTTTAAAATGTTTTCTTTTGGATTACAACATTAGTATATTTCTTCTTCCCAACCTCATACAAACTTTTCCAATTAAATGATTATGCTATTCCCAAAGTCCCAAGCATGCTGGGAGGGCCCTACTTGCTACTATAACTGGCTGTTTGGCAAGCAGAAAATGTAAATGTAATATTTGAACCTTATTTTTTAAAAGAATTTGTTTAAACTTTTAATCCAAATAAGTGTACTTTAGGGTGTGGGTGTTCAATGCATATGAGTCCAGAGGCCTTTGGAGGTCCAAGGCATAAGATTCCCCCAGAACCGCAGTTATTATCAAGTCGGAGCTGCCTGACATGCATTCCAGGAGCTGAATTCTGGTCCTCTCAAGTTCAGAGAAAGCTCTTAACAACTGATATAACTCTCCAACCCCTGAACTTGTAAATCTTAAAAGCACTTGGCACCACTTCTTTAGCTCTTATGAAAACTAGAACAACATACTTCTTGTCAGGAGAATATTGTAAAATATCCAAATATGCAGCAAGTCTTAGTGTATTCATAGACCTGGATGTTATTCTGATTAGTTTTCATTATCAGATCTCTGAAATACTTAAAATAATAATCCCTCACAACTGCAGTGGCTTAACTGATATGAGAACATATTGCTCCAATCTTACACAAAGAGGTGTGTTATTTAATTTAAATAAACTTAGAAAAGCAAGATTTAATTAGTCAGGGAGATGGTAGAGCTTGGCCCTTATTACCATTCTTCCTTTTTATTTGGAGATGAATAGTTTTCAAAGTGTGAGATATAGTTAAGTTAGCTTTCCAGTATTACAACAAATAAGAAATCAATTTATAAGGTAGGATAGTCTCAACCTTTTAGAAGTTCCAATTCATGATTAATTGATCTCATTGTTAGAGACATGGATTGGAACAAGATTGAAAACCTAAGTTCCCATCACAAATCAGGAAATAAAGAGAGTCACACAGAGTGTATACATTCAAGGGCATGGACACTCTTGTCAATGACCTACAGCCTCTTACACTTACTGTGTTACACAGTCCCACATCTTAATGCCTTTACCTCTTTCCAATGACACTAATCTAGAGACCACGTTTTAGCACAGAAAGCGCTGAGTACAAAACACTATAACAAAGCATTTTCTTATCACCAGAAAGTCATCAGAAAAACTCCTATTTCACTCTGAACTGGAGTTTTACTCATGACATATATAATGAAATTTCTTTAGAAGCATGCATCTGGTGAATTTCTACAGAGAGGCCAATTAGCAGTGGAGGAAGTGATTTCAATGGTTGCTATCGTGCAGAATTTGAAGTAAAAGATACAAACAAACAAACAAACAAAAAATCTTAGCTTATGTGTAAAGTCAGGAGGCATACCCATTGAAGATTCTGACTGCTGCTACTATCACATTGTTAATCCAGAAACATTTATCTTTATGTTGATAGTGTCAGGTAAATATGTTTGGAGACCATTGAAAAAGATAATTGTCTCCAGAATGATGTAAAATCTTTACTGAAATAATTTTCGTGTTAGTTTGTCAATTTCATTGAGACATTTAAATGAAATAACAGCAATTGGAAAAATAAAATCCTGATTCTCAAGTACTCCCTACATCCTTTCTGGATGTGGGATTGGAAATGTCTCTTTTCTTAGACAAGAATTTCAGCAGTCACAGTGGCACTCCAAACCCCAATGTGATTGCTATTTATATCAGGGACTATGAACATACGATGACCAGAGTATGAAGCAACTTCTTTCACTTGGGAGTCCTTATGGCTCTCAGTTAGTTACTGAGTAACTTGCGTAACAGTTTACATCAGTATTTCAATCTGCATTCTTGCCTTTCCCAGAGTGAATTTATCAGATTTCTATTGAGAGAGCACAATTCCTGAAAGCATAAACTTGAAAAAAGGTAGTAATTCTGGATAGGAGCTTCAGAGGTATCAACCAAACAGGAATCTTCATGTGTGAATTGGTGGTGGGGAAAAGCTACTCATTATGCCCCCTGGTAAGCAAAGAGAGGAAACAGTTAAGGAGTGTAAGATATGACCTTCTTGGCCATATCTCCAGCCACCTACTTCCTCTAAGCAGGTGTTAGTCCTGAAGTTTATATCTCTTTCCAGTAATGCCACGAGAGGATAACAGGGAAGATAGAATTCAGCAGTTGGTCAGGTCAGGGTACTTATGACCAGTCACCTTTCAAATCTCATCAGCTGACAACTAAGCCTTTCCCACAAAACCACATACCCCATGGGTAACATTGAGGGTGTCAATAATTCTAGGGAACTATGTAAACTAGACATTCATGTTCATCTAAAAAATGGAGAACTATATTGTTACCATGTTTATTTTGCAGTACAGATCAATGCAAAGATCACATGAGAAAAGTTGGGCTTAGTATACATGTGAAAAATACAGTAGAGTTCTCTCACCTGTCAAAATATCCACCAAGGTTTCTTTAAGGATAATTCTGTAAATTGTCCAAGTTTTGATTCCATTGAAACCCGTAAGAACTTGGATTTGGCATGGAAATGCTTAGGGATGGGGAGGACAGCAATAGATTAGAGTTGGAATTGTAATTTCAGATGTTCCTTGGAGTGATTTTATTGCTGGTGTGTGTGTGTGTGTGTGTGTGTGTGTCTGTGTCTGTGTGTGTGTGTCTGTGTGTGTCTGTGTGTGTGTGTCTGTCTGTCTGTCTGTCTGCATGCGTGGTGGGAGAAGAATTTGTGCATGCGTACAGTGCCTAAGGATGACAGAAGAGAGTGTTGCATGTCCCCAGGAGCTAGACTTACAGACTATTACAGACTATTGTGAGTCGCCCTATATGAGTTCAAGGGATGGAAACCCTGAGAAAGATTACATCATATCCTCAGAGTTTGTTTTATTTTAATGACGATTGCTAGAGCTCTGTAAGATTGTTTGGTTCTGGAAGGTTATGTTTAGGCTTTCTATGTGATTTTAATGGATTACATTAGCTTTCAAGATTTCTAAAACCAAAATTGCCTTAGATGGACATTGTATCTTCCTTGTTTGTTGTAGAAGGTCAAAGCTCCTACATACAAACTCTGAAGCAAAATTAGTATGCAGAGCATTTTTGGAGTTTATTTTCTCACTTCTCCACAAATTTAACTAGGATTGGGAAGAAGATGGAGCTTAAATGGTAAGTTAGGAAAAGGTCAAATCTATCCTATGGGGAAATCTCCAACTAAGGCTTGTCTGTGGAATTGCCCTAAATTAAGCCAAAGAGAACAGGATCTTCTACTAAGTGTATGAGTCTTTGGAGGTGGATGATGTCTAAAAGGGGGTCTGGTTTGGAAAAGAAGTCCCACACTTGTATATTTAGGGTTTGCTCAGCTTCAATAATCTTCAAAAGATAATACACCTTAAAACATCAGTCTCCAACATCATCTTCAGCAGCTGTCCTTTGTGCTTTCGGTATGAGGGGAAAAATCAGAGCAATTCCAAAATATTTTCAGATTTGCAACAATAGAAAATGATCCTCTGTGGGCCAAAGAGGAGAGGTTTAGTGTGTAAAGTTCATGGAGTGGAGCCCAGAAAGGGGGATAACATTTGAAATGTAAACAGTATGATTAATATAATCATATTTAATAATATAATTAATAAAAATTGAAAAACACAACAAAAAGAAAGAAGGAAAAGGATGCTCTGATAGAGGCAAATTCATAATTTTTTTAAATGGAAGACTCAGGAGTAAACTTTTAATATTTGCAGACGCACCAATATTAGAGCTAGGAAACTGTTTACACCTTCGAATGTCAAAGAAGCTCAGCTAATTATGCTGCAGGTGGCCAGATGTAGAGAGGAAGAGATATTTGCAGATGCAAATCGTGAATTGTGCATGTGCAGAGGTAAATAGCTAAGATAATTATTAAAGCACAGCAGGAAAAATATAACGATATATAAAATGCGAATGTATGATGGTACTTTGCTTGTGAACTCTCCTTAGTCGAATGTCACTGCAGTTCTTTCCTTGCAGCGTCATTTGTGAAAATGAGACAGTTTCAGAATGGAGGGTCCATTCCCTGCACAAGACATTCATTTACCCAGTTCACAGAGTTAACCCTTTATAAATCACCACTTCAAAGCAGGAATCACCATCTGTAAGTAAAAGGGTGAGGTGAGTTTCATGAGACATCAACACTATCTTTTTCTTTTAGTCCTGTTTAAGAATTTATTTTTAAAGTACACATTTTTCCTAAGGGTCAAGGGCTTTGTTAAAGAAACAAAATGAATTCTCCAAGATTAATGTCTTAAGTGTTTATTGTCAACTGGCCTAAACTCTTCTATCTCAGACCTGATGGACTAATACTATATTATTTCCCAAAATGCAAATTCCCATGCAAACTTATAATCCAGAACCTTAACTTTTCCAATCATAGCCTCATACATATCTGTACAATAAATTAGTCTATTCTTGTGCTATGTCTCACCCTCTCCCACTGAATGCCCTTTCCTTTCTGTCTTCAATGTCATTCATGCATCTAATCACACATTCACTCCCTCGTCTATTCATTAAAAACATTATCATTAAATGAGAATTTTCTCCTAGGCAATAACCTCATATTTGAATACAAAAAAAATGAATCAAGTCTGACCCTTATCCTCACATTTAGTAGGAAGCAAATCTTGCAATCAAATAACTTATCTATACTGTCTTTGGAGTTTAGTTAAACATGCATATATTAAGGGGCAGAATTAATATTGCAATTAGAAAGAAAAGTATATGGGGAGACTTCATGATGCTAATTATTTGTAATTCCAGAGGACACTAAATATATAGTGTAAAAGCAACAGGAAGCTCACATGGGACATGAAGCAGAGATGAACAGCCCTGTGATCAGGACATTAATATTGAGGCAAATGGAGTTTCTTCTTTTAAATCTCTGTGAGAATATATAGAAATGTTAATGTATATCCAAACCATATTTGTATGTTTCTTGTGACACTATAAAATAGCATACTATACTCAAGCTACATTTCTGGTTTGACTTATGTGCAATGCATATCTTGAAGCTTCAAACTTCAAAGACAGAGACATATAAGAGAATGTCTCAATCAATGATCTTATGTGTCTGATTTCTTCTGTGAAAAGCTAGACTTGGCCTTAGAATAGATAAAAGAGGAACTTTACTTGCTGTTGAAGTTGCTCATTTTCAGTTATCTTTCTATGAGAGGACATCAAAGAAGGAGATTAGAGAATAGGGAATACAAGGAAAGGCTTCACCTGTAGAACATGGTGTACATTTAAAGATGTAATTTGGAACAGATATCTTCTCAATAAACTCAAAAAGCAAGAAAGACAAGGAACCTGCTTAGGTTCACCGAGAACTAGAATATCATACAAGATTCATTGTGGATGGTCTTGAGAATTTTAGGCTATGGACACAGTAAATGTCTTAAATACATAATAGGTTATGTTCAGTATATGTATGTATATATAAATATTAATATTCTTTACATGTATAAATATATATGTATATGTATAAAATTAAAGATAATGAATGTAAGTTACATGCATATGTATACATATAGAATGTATATGTTATATTTACGTATATACATATGTATATGGTTTATTTATACAGATATATATATATACACACACACAAAAAGGGCTAGAATATAAAAGTCTAACATCTAGAATAAAAGCTGCTAGACATATAATCCCAGGTTGCTTAGATCCACCCATTTGCCATCTACAACTTGACTGAGGTTTAACAGACTGAATCACTATTCAGACATATAGAAAAAAAAAACCTACTATGAAAGAAAATGATACTTTTTCATACATTAAATAAGTTTTGACCATGGATAAAACCCAGAGGCTGTGGTGTGGACACTTTTCAAATGATCACAAATTAAATAAAATGTTAAAGTTTTTCAGAATCATGTTATTAGACATGTAGTAATAAAATGCCACTGGATTCATAATTTGTCTCAAATTTGAAAAATAATTAACTTAACATTTAATCAGTCCTTACTTTTAAATTGGAATGTTGAACTTTACAAAACAAAGTAGCCTTTCTGTGGACATATGGTTCTATATAGAAACTCTTTTAATATTTTTTTATTTTTTTAGTTTTGTTTTATTTGTGTAGAGGGAGGGCTACTACATATAATTACACTCACAAATGTAAATATTTGTAGAAACCATTTCTTCAAACAATATAAATTTCATTATTACCTTCTTGAGAAAAAAATTGGAGAATCTATTGAAAGGATGTTGTTCATCTCCAAATCTTGACATTATATATTATGCTTATTGGTATGGTACATGTTAAAAATTATCTCACATCGCTCCTACAATTCAATCAAGATGGGAATTAATGTAAAGTTTTTTGGTGGAGAATACTTGGCTCAGTAATTTGTTCAAGACTACAGGGATACCAAGTGCTGGAAAAATGTCTCAAGACTCGCTTGGGATCTTGCACATAGAACTTTTGCTTAGGAATCTATATGGTAAAATATGAGAGTGTTGTACAAGGGTGAGTAGATTCCAAAGAATGTCACATGTTTACAAAATTAAAAGTGTAGGAGTATAGTTGTAGGAAATTCATGGCAGAGTAATAACAAACAGGATGAAAGGTAGGCAGGCTCTAAGTTAGACTTCAATTTTATTCCCAATAAACAGCTCTAGAGCAACTTTAGCTAGATGTGTTACCCTTGATGGATTTTAAGAAGATTGTTCAAGGAAGAATGTGAAAGGTAGATTAGAAGCATAATGATATGAGTAGTTATTATAAATAATCATCAGCCAGGACTCTCTCAACTATGCCTGTAGTAGTTAGGGCCTGGGTGTTACTAATTGTCTTATGTGAAAATCAATATATGTTGTCCCTGTTTTATAATGTGTCTAGAATCTGGCTACACATGTGCTATCATTTAATCATATCTACAATGCCATAAATTTTAAGACATTCCTAGGAGATTGCATGATGTATATCTGACTCAACACAAAACATACTGTCAAATTTAATTTTTTTGTTTGGGTTTTCAAGAAATTGAATTAGGAAGCAAAATTCCATGTATTATGATTTGAATTTGCACAGGAAAATGTTATTTTAAGTGTTACTTAAACTGCAGTGGAATATATCAAATTTCAAATAACAACTAATATTTGTTGCAGTTTCTCCCCTTGGCAGTGTTGTGGTCTGTATATCTTTCATCCATATAATTAGTCTTTCATTCTAAAAACAGATAATTCACTGCACTGCATTCAGTCAGAAGTGATGTTATTGTTGATAAGGCAAAGCTTTCCATAGGAAAAGGGGGAAGGGGACACAGTCTAATTTGCTTGAAGAGAACAGAACATAAAAATAACATTATCCATTCAGTTGGATTGAAATCTTGGCAGCCGCTCTTCAAAATGTTGCTGACATGGTTTATATTATATTAAAATTCAGAATTACTGCATTTTCATCAGTTTCTCTGTCTGCAGCTGGCATATCAGGTTGTCAGCATCTTGAGATTTTACAGGCTCCCTCTGTTGTAAGAATGATCCTTCAAATGGGCATTTTCTATGCATATTTGTTCATTGACAGGTGACAGTTTTATAAAGTGTAAACATATTCTATGTAAAACATAATGTTTGAAAGTATAGTTGATCAGTTAATGAGTTGATATTTTAACCAAAAATTTGATATGGTTTGCTGGAACAAGTATATATTAGATTGTTCAATTTTTTATCTTTATTTATAGTCATTGATAATTTTAATAAGAAAAATTGTTTGAAGTTTAAATGACATACAAATCCAGAAAGCTTCATTAGCTTAAAATGTAAATAATGATATTTGTTGCTCAGAACAAAATATTTTCATATAATTGCAACATATGACCAAATAGTAATATATTTTAATGGAATTACTGACCTCATATATTAAATGTATATACTTTAACTAATATAATAAACAGTTTGGAGAACATTGAGTTTCAGTGAGTTGTTAGTCTATTTCTGTGAAGAATTCAGAGTTCTTTTAAAACTATCAAGGCTACCAACTCAACAACTTTCATGAGACTTTCAATAATCTTAAAATATGTATGTCTACATGTGGATTCTGCAGATATTTATAAGTACTTATGTGGTTGTGATGATAAAAACTAAATTAACATATTCATATCGACTTTAGAGGATTCTGAAAAATTGGATTTGCGGCTAAATAAAGCTGACTTCCTTTGTAGACTGAAAATGCTTGAAGCAACTTTGATTGTACCTGAAGAGCATAGCAGATACATATTTGGGTTTGAAAATAATAGTTTTGACTTTCCATAATGTCCATTTAGAATGCACATGGAAAGATCTAGAAACACAGCCTGCTGTTTCCTGTTGAACAGAGGTCTGGGCTGAATGCAGGCACGTATAGTCAGAAGCAAAAAGGTCTAAAAAGGTATGACCTGGCCATTCGACTTGGATATTTGTTCCAAAGTAGTACCTCCATTTATACAAACCACACATACACACACACACACACACACACACACACACACAAACACTCACACACACACACACACACTATTATGTTATTAACACAAATTTACATAATAACCTAAGGCTATGACATATTAAATTGTCCTCTTAGTTGATAATGTAAACTATAACTTCCAAATAATGACTTCTGAAATCTTTATGAATCTACAACTGTTGGGCAAAGGTAAAGACAAGAAAAGATGAGGTCACAGTTATTTAGTTCCAAATCCATTCTCAGCATGCATACAAACAGCTTTATGGAACTGAGATGCTGACTGAAACTTTGCAAGAGCTAAGATATTTTTTCCTACCCTCAGTGAGACTACAATAATTGCATTTCGATGGAATTGATGTCATTAATTTATAATTATTACTTTCTTTAGTTAGAAAATATGAATGTGAAACTTTTGGCCCAAGTACAATCTCAAGAGTGAAATTAGAACCTTCATGATCAATAGCAGCAGGGTATTCTGAATCTCTCCCAGCTTTTTATTAGCTGGATGAGAGTGCCTTTAAAGGAATGCTAACAAGTATTGATGTTTAAATTTGATTTATCAATGCTATTTAAATGTATATCTGCACTATGCTGAATTTATTTTTTTTCCACATTAAAGATTATTCAGTGACATCTCCTAGGTTCAAACAACTTCTAAACAAGATAAAGCACCTCGTGAATTAATTCATTTCAGAAAAACAAGAAAATATAATTTGTGTCTTATTTTCAATAAATTATCCTTTTAATGGATCGATTTAACAGGGGCCAAAAACTTATTTACTTATGAAAACAAAACAGATATAGTATTCTGTCATTATGGGAACTCCTTTGCTGCAGAGAATGTGGATTCATAGAAGAGAACATTGGAACTGTACATTTATGTCTGTTTTTTTCTGTTTCATGGTATTGGTTTATAAGAGCAAAGTACGAATTAGCTCCACGGACACTCAGTGGAGCAACCTGCCTCTTTTCATTGTGATTGTAATCCACATAAACAATAAAACTATTGTGATTATATTATCAAAATGAAAACGGACAAGTTGAGCAACCATTTGGAACACAAACAATTACAAATTCCCCAAGGGACCACCTGAGACCTCCAGATAACTGATTTTTTTCCAATCTTTTCCATCAGCCACTAACTCAGATGTCAGAGAATTTTAGAACTGACAAAAACCTTAATCTATTTTGTACCAACTATTTCCTCATAGGAACAGCTTCTGAGTATGTGTATGTGCATTTGTGTGCCAGTGTATGTATATGTGTAAAGATATTATTCACCAGTTAATTTAGTCTGTACAGAATACATGTAAATTATTATTTACTCAGGAAGTGTTTAGTCTTGTGAACCTGATGAGGTGAATGGTTATTAAATCTGCTCTCTTGAGAGCAGTTACATTCTGATGAAATCCTGAAGACTGAGCCTACATAAGCTATCATTATGTGGTGAAAAACTGCCCTCTGTAATTAACTTCCAATATTATACATAGGGCTCCAGTTACAGTAAAATCTAATTTTCCATAGTATACACACCAAGCAGCTTTGCTGAATATTAGATTTTAATGAGATTTATAACTTTATTCATAATTTATGCTTTAAGTTGGAAAAGTTTTGGTTAAAGTCCAAAGCATTGTTGAGAAATGTGGAAATAAAAACCCCAAACCAGTCTCCTTTCAGTGAATTCCCCAACCACAAAATAGTTTATTTGGTTCTAAAAAACAACTTACCCCCAAAAATACTACTTTTAGATAGAAAACTCATCTGACAATAGTAATTTGTTTGGAGCTTAGTACTGGGGATTTGACATTCTGGAACTTACTGGAGAATGGGAGGCTTGAAGTTGTCATTATCTAATCTAGCAAGTCTCTAATGATCCTGAACAGTAGTCAGTCAAGGTGGGGTGGTGATTGGGGAATAGGCGGGGGGGGGGTGCGGTGGAAGAGGACATATGTGACAGATGGTGAGGGGGGAACAGGGAAAGGGGAAAGCCTTCGGAATGTAAACAAAGAATATAGAAAATTTTTAAAAAAAGAATGTCATAAGACACTGGAATTCCATTAAGCATGAAGAGGACCCTTCAAATAGGGAAAGTAGTGATGTTGGTTACTACCCATGCTAGGACCACACTTTGAGTGACAGGGGTATAGCTTATTAAGCTATTATGCTGTGTTATGCAGACAGCTCCACTATCCACTTTTGTTTTGCCTATGAAGAAACTAAGACTCAAACTGATGCAAAAGTGCCTTTATTTGAATTAGAAATTCTTATGTTGGACTGATAATGTCAGTCACCTATGGAGTATTGACTGCATGAGATAGTCAGACCCTACTCCACACCAATAAATGTCAAAATTCCTGAGAGTAAGTAATTTAAGGTTTCTCTTTTACAATGAAGTTTTTGTTGCTGCTGTTGTTTTAAACTTGTTTCTTTGGTGGACAAATTTTCTTCAACTTAGGTCTCACAATCAAAGTGTGCAGGAGCTGAAACACAGGGTAGGCTGACTGCCTGATGGACTGGTAAATTCTTGATGGGTTTCTGTTTCTCTTTGGCACATATTTGTGGAGGTTTGTTAGAGACAAAATCAGATTCCTTTAATAAACCTCCTCTCTTTAGGAGTATCTCATAAATAATAACTCCTCATACAAACCTGCTAAAAATTATATCTAAAACCATGGCTTCTGCCTGATCAAGCCATGTGGTCCTACTTGGTTTATATGGAATTTTGTATTGCTTTCTGAAACTAAATTATGTGTTCATTTTTATTGTGTTTCTTATAAAGCTATAAAATTTACTGAGAACAGAGTAAGACTGTCCCACCTGTGACTAGATCTTTTATTTATGCATCCCAGAGTTAGTATTTGTTAAATAAGTTTAAATTTAATTAGTCCAACCTACATGCTGCAGCTGAAGGAGCTAGTGTGTTGCTGGAAATTTTACTGGTATTCCATTTGATATATTTCTATGTACATAATAACTTCTGTCTACTTCATAGAGTTGTTGTGGTATAGAGAAGATTGGTTTATAACACTTAACTCAGTGCCTGAAACATCAAATGTCCAGTGAACTGCACAACTGGAATCTAACTTAATGACCACAAAATTGCTGGAAGGTTATGGCAGTTTACCTTCCATCGTGTGTCAAAATAGCTGAGGTCAAAAACATAGGATGAAGAAACCGTCACCTTGGCTTCTGGTTTAATTTCATAGTTCCTTTGTCCCCACTACTTTGGTCCTGCGGTGAACCAGGACATCAGGAGCATGTTGTAAAAGAAACTCAGTAACTTCATGAGAGATGATAATTAAATATAAATATCCATTTCAAAGACACGACTACTACATCTTATGTAGTATTATATTATGTCTTATTTTTTGTTAAGTTCCACAATACCCAGTAGCTCCAAAAGCTGTACATCAAATCTTTAACACATGGATCTTTAGAAATATTCATGTTCAAGGTATAGAAAAATAAGTATAGTTATTACTGTCCGGCCAGTGGAGAAATATATCTGTTTCTGTATAATGTATCTATAATATATTCTTTTTGTTTGTTTGTTTTTTGAGAAAGGGTTTCTATGTATAGCCTTGGCTGTCCTGGAACTCACTCTGTAAACCAGGCTGACCTCCAACTCAGAAATACGCCTGCCTCTGCCTGCCTCTGCCTGCCAAGTGCTGGGATTAAGGGTGTGTGCCACCACCACCCGGCTATAATATATTCTTTAAGAGATCATCTGTACAAAGTCACAGAATAGAATTTGAGATAAGATAGGGGTTGTTATAAAGTTATTTATAAAAATCTTATACCTACAGGTTGCCTGATTCAACCCATGTTAGATGACACAAGTAATTATCTTTTGAATCTTGATCCAGTGTCCTCCACCTTATTAAGACTTGATTGGCAGCTCGAGATTGAACATTTATACATTGTTAGCTATTGCCCAAGTTTAACAACTTTTGGTGAAACCATCACTGCATGTCCTACCACCAAGTACCACCAAGTGTTTCAGTTATAAGGTATCCAGCTCGTGATTTCTATGAGAAGAACATCAGTCTTCACAATGCCTATCTAATGTGCAAACTGTCATGCTAACTGTATACATAGAATATTATAAGGCATACAAATTTAATGAGTCAGTCAGGCAATTAGAGACAATAATCACAAGTAAAACTGGAATTAACAGCCTTCAGTAATAAAAAGGAAGGAGGAAATTGCATGGAGTCAGCATACTTCATGAAGTCAATGGTTTACTCTTTCTGAGATATCAAACACACTAGAAGCTCTATTTACGTGATCATCATTAAGAGATTCTTCTCTTCTTTACGAAGTTTGCTTACCAACCCAAAAGAAGAGAACCACTCAAATACAAATAATAATAACAATGCCCAAAATGTCAGGAAGTAATAATTACTATTCCTTAATATCTCTTAATATCAATGGACTCAATTCACCAATCAAAAAACACAGACTAACAGACTGGATACGGAAACAGGACCCTACATTTTGCTGCATACAGGAAACACATCTCAGTGTCAAAGACAAACACCACCTTAGAGTAAAAGGCTGGAAGACAGTTTTACAAGCAAATGGTCCCAGGAAACAAGCTGGAGTAGCCATTCTAATATCAGATAAAATCGACTTTCAACCTAAAGTCATCAAAAGAGACACAGAAGGTCACTTCCTGCTTGTCAAAGGGAAAATCCACCAAGAAGAATTCTCAATACTGAACATCTATGCGCCAAATGTAAGGGCACCCTCATTCGTAAAAGAAACTTTACTAAAGCTTAAAGCACACATCGCACCTAACACAATGTTTGTAGGTGACTTCAACACTCCACTCTCCTCAATGGACCAATCAGGAAAGCAGAAACTAAACAGGGACACAGTGAAACTAATTGAAGCTTTGGAACAATTGGATTTAACAGCTATATATATAGAACATTCCATCGTAAAACAAAAGAGTATACCTTTTTCTCAGCACCGCACGGTACCTTCTCAAAAATTGATCATATAATTGGTCACAAAACAGACCTCAACAAATACAAGAAGACCGAACTAATCCCATGTCTCCTATCGGATCACTATGGAGTAAAAGTGGTCTTCAATAGCAAGAAGAACAACAGAAAGCCCACATACACATGGAAACTGAACAATACTCTGCTCAATGACACCCTGGTCAAGGAAGAAATAAAGAAAGAAATCAGAGACTTCTTAGACTTCAATGAAAATGAAGGTACGACCTACCCAAATCTCTGGGATACAATGAAAGCAGTGCTAAGAGGAAAACTCATAGCTCTGAGTGCCTCCAAAAAGAAACTGGAGAGAGCATACACTAGCAACTTAACAGCACACCTGAAGGCCCTAGAACAAAAAGAAGCTAACTCACCCAGGAGGAGTAGAAGAGAGGAAATCATCAAACTAAGGGCTGAAATCAATCAAGCAGAAACAAAGAGAACCATACAAAGAATCAACAAAACCAAGAACTGGTTCTTTGGGAAAATCAACAAGATAGATAAACCCTTAGCTAGACTAACCAAAGGGCACAGAGATAGTATCCAAATTAACAAAATTAGAAATGAAAAGGGGGATATAACAACAGAAACAGAGGAAATTCAAAAGATCATCAGATCCTACTACAAAGGCCTATACTCAAAACAACTGGAGAATCTGGAGGAAATGGACAATTTCCTAGACAGCTACCAAATACCAAAATTAAATCAGCATCAAGTAGACCAGCTAAACAGTCCCATAACCCTTAAAGAAATAGAAGGGGTTATAGAAAACCTCCCAACCAAAAAAAGTACGGGACCAGATGGTTTTAGTGCAGAATTCTACCAGACCTTCAAAGAAGACTTAACACCAATACTCTTCAAACTATTCCACAAAATAGAGACAGAACGGACACTTCCCAACTCGTTCTTCGAAACCACAATTATGCTGATACCAAAACCACAAAAAGATCCAACAAAGAAAGAGAACTACAGGCCAATTTCTCTTATGAATATAGATGCAAAAATACTAAATAAAATTCTTGCCAACTGAATCCAAGAGCATATCAAAACGATCATTCACCATGATCAAGTAGGCTTCATTCCAGGAATGCAGGGATGGTTCAATATACGGAAATCCATCAATGTAATCCACTACATAAACAAACTAAAAGAAAAAAACCGCATGGTCATCTCATTAGATGCTGAAAAAGCATTTGACAAAATTCAGCATCCTTTCATGCTAAAAGTCTTGGAAAGAGCAGGAATTCAAGGCCCATACCTAAACATAGTAAAAGCAATCTACAGCAAACCAGTAGCCAACATCAAAATAAATGGAGAGAAACTTGAAGCAATCCCACTAAAATCAGGGACTAGACAAGGCTGTCCTCTCTCTCCATATCTTTTCAATATAGTACTTGAAGTTCTAGTGAGAGCAATTAGACAACATAAGGAAGTCAAAGGGATACAAATTGGAAAGGAAGAAGTCAAAGTATGATTATTTGCAGATGATATGATAGTCTACTTAAGCGATCCAAAAAACTCCACCAGAGAACTTCTACAGCTGAGAAACAACTTCAGCAACGTGGCTGGTTATAAAATTAACTCAAGCAAATCAGTAGCCTTCTTGTACTCAAAGGACAAGCAGGCTGAGAAAGAAGTTAGGGAAATAAGACCCTTCACAATAGCCACAAACAACATAAAGTACCTTGGCATAACTCTAACCAAACAAGTGAAAGATCTGTATGACAGGAACTTCAAGTCCCTGAAGAAAGAAATCTAAGAAGACCTCAGAAGATGGAAAAATATTTCTTGCTCCTGGATTGGCAGGATCAATATAGTAAAAATGGCCATCTTGCCAAAAGCAATCTACAGATTCAATGCAATCCCCATCAAAATCCCAAATCAATTCTTCATAGATCTAGAAAGAGCAATTCTCAAATTCATCTGGAGCAACAAAAAACCCAGGATACCTAAAACTATTCTCAACAATAAAAGGACTTCTGGGGGAATCAATATCCCTGACCTCAAGCAGTACTACAGAGCAATTGTGTAAAAAACTGCATGGTATTGGTACAGCAACAGGCAGGTAGATCAATGGAATAAGATTGAAGACCCAGAAATGAACCCACAGACTTATGGTCACTTGATCTTTGATAAAGGAGCCACAAACATCCAGTGGAAAAAAGATAGCCTTTTCAACAAATGGAGCTGGTTCAACTGGAGGTCAACATGCAGAAGAATGCGAATTGACCCACTCTTATCTCCTCCTACTAAGATCAACTCCAAGTGGATCAAGGACCTCCACATAAAACCAGACACACTGAAACAATTAGAAAAGAAACTTGGGAAGACCCTGGAGGACATGGGCACAGGGGTAAAGTTCCTGAACAGAACACCAATAGCTTATGCTCTAAGATCAAGAATTGACAAATGGGACCTCATAAAATTACAAAGTTTCTGTAAGGCAAAGGACACCGTCAGAAGGACAAAACGGCAACCAACAACGTGGGAAATGATCTTCACCAACCCCACATCCGACAGAGGGCTAATATCCAATATATACAAAGAACTCAAGAAGTTAGACCCCAAAGAACCAAATAACCCTATCAAAAAATGGGGTACAGAGCTAAACAAAGAATTTTCACCAGAAGAAATTCGGATGGCCGAGAAACACCTTAAGAGATGCTCAACATCATTAGTCATCAGGGAAATGCAAATCAAAACAACCCTGAGATTCCACCTCACCCCAGTCAGAATGGCTAAGATTAAAAACTCGAGAGACAACAAGTGCTGGCGAGGATGTGGAGAAAGAGGAACACTACTCCACTATTGGTGGGATTGCAAAATGGTAAAACCGCTCTGGAAATCAGTGTGGCGGTTCCTCAGAAAATTGGGCATGCCACTCCCAGAGGACCCTGGCATACCACTCCTGGGCATATACCCAGAGGATTCCTCTGCATACAACAAAGACACATGCTCCACTATGTTTATAGCAGCCTTGTTTATAATAGCTAGAAATTGGAAGGAGCCCATATATCCCTCAAAAGAGGAATGGATACAGAAAATGTGGTATATTTATACAATGGAATACTACTCAGCAATTAAAAATAATGAATTCATGCAATTTGTAGGTAAATGGTTAGATCTGGAAACTATCATCCTAAGTGAGCTAACCCAATCACAAAAGAATACACACGAAATGCAATCACTGATAAGTGGATATTAATGAGCCCAGAAGCCCTAAATACTCAAGGCACAATTAGCAAGTCAAATGACTCTCAAGAAGAAAAAAAGGAGAGGACCCTGGGCCTGTAAAGATTGGATCCAGTATTGTAGACCCAGAACAGAGAAATCGTGGGGCAGGGGGGAAAGAGTGGGGAATAGCATGGGGGGGAGAGGAATTATGGGACATATGGTGGGGGGTAACTGGGAAAGGGGAAAGCCTTTGGAATGTAAACAAAGAATATAGAAAATTAAAAAAAAAAGAAGTTTGCTTACAATGCTTTATATAAAGCTTATATATATAAGCTTATTTAAAGAGAAAATATCTAGGAGAATCCTGCAGAAGACTTGAAATTCCTTCAAATTATATAGATAGTATATGCATATTATATAATTTATAAACATAATATATAATTTATAATAATATATAATATATTACATGTGTATATTTGTATATGTATGTTTGTGTATATTTGTATATATATGTGTGTTTGTGTATGTATGTATATATATATGCATACATATATATTTGTGTGTGTAGGTATATTAGTATATGTATGTGTGCACAAATACCTATTCAAATGTTTATATGACTATATTCTGCATTCTGTAATCTCTCTTTTTCATACATATATAATGTATATGCATGCATTATTTTTACATTTAGTTCCAACTAAAGCATGAATGTCATAACATAGAGACTAAAGAGACACACCTTTGTCCTCCTGGGAACCTGAAATGATGATCTTTACTTAAAAGGCTCCATTATAAAAATGAACAAATATCTGCTACCATTGAGATAGCCATAGTGAACTATGGTTGTTCAAAGTCCTGAACCAATTTGGGCAGGGCTCCCAAAGGAAGTGAATTTTGGCTATATCTTAATTTTGAAATAGTGAAGCTAATTTTAAAAGTATCCTTATAAGCAAAGTCAAGATGTGAAAACTCACAACACACAAGAGGTCCATGTATTTGGGGAAAGGTAAAGGAGTTCGTGGTTGAAACTGAGGGTGCAGAGGCCCATACATAATGATGAAAGATAACAGGCTTCCATTCATAATATCTTAGAAACTAATCTCCACTGAAAATGAAATGATGCTTCCTGTATGCTTTGCTAGCCAATGAACAGCACAAGGCACAACAAAAAAATGTCTTTGAGAATTCTGCCAACACAGGTTTCTGTTGTTCCACAGGGCAACTCAGGAGCTGCTAATCCAGTAAGATTTTAGAACATCTTAAAAGATAGTTCTCAACATTATTTTTCATATGTAAAGGATTGACATTTCTCTTTTCTCTTTGCTTTTTGCTTGTTACACTGTCACTATTTACCCAGCACACTTACCAGTCTGAAAAATCAGTTTACTTATGCCCAAGAAAAGAACATCAAGCATCATAATACCTCTTAAAGAGAACACCATGAAATCCCCCTGTGCCCAAAAACTTCGGAAAGTCAGCTTGTGAGCCTGAGATTTCCACTGTGTCCGAAGAATGCTTTTTAAGTGTTTCCCACACAGTATTGCACCCTACTCCAGAAATGAGTTTCCCCTGCATTAAACCTATCTCTCATCTATGAGATCTACAAAGGGCCACACAAGCCCACTACAGGATTTGGATTTCCTGGTACGGCTTACACTTTTTTCTAACATAAAATAATTTGCATTGGTATCAGAAAAAGTAAGCATTTAATCATAGCTTTCACACTTTATTTTTTTTTGTTCTGAGTGAACTCAAGAAGGCTGATTAACCACTCCGGACTATGAATTCATTATCAACTCTCAATTATAATATTATTATATTTCATGCAAGATTGTTATGAAGACCAGTCGATAGATATGAAGTGTCTAATGCAGTGTAAGAAGAATAAAGTACTCAGTTAATGGTCATTATGATGATAATATATTGATGATAATGAGAGACAGGGAAGAGCAAGGGAGATGAAGAAAGAGGAAGGAAGTGGAGGAAAGATGAATATTTTGCATATGAGTTGTGTTTGTATGTGAATCTCTACTTCATTACCCACCATGTAAACTGGGGTTCTGTCCTGGTTTTTGAGTGTAACTTTAAATCAGGGATCAGGGCTAAAAACTAAGATATGGTACATTGGCCTTTCTCATGGTCCCTGAACATAATAATCTTATGCTCTCTAATTTCAGAAGTAAGACTGCAATTTGTTGATGAATAAGGCTATTTGTATAGGTATTTCCTTGTCCCAAAGTAGCACAAATCACTTAATAAGCTGGGTTTACATAATAGGTAGTTTTGTATATTCATCTCACAAAGGAATATTTAACTGCAAAAAGTTGTGAATCTTTTCACCATGCTGCCAACCAGAGGGACTGCATATGTATTACCAGTGCCATGGAAACTAGCTTAATTCCATGTAATTCATCTTGGGCCTTCTTCCTTTTTCAATTACATGTTCCTGTTGTATACTTTCTCGATAACTAGTGATGTCTTCACACTGACATAATGTGTTTCTATGTCTATTAATTCTCATGTGTTACAAAGACTTTAATATATGTCTAAGATCAGGTAATAAGGTAGAGTAACTAGTAATCAGAATTTCAAGACTAGGAGAAATATTCAAGCCCATGTTGTAGTCTTTCAGCAGCTACTAGTCAGTCTAATATTCTTACTATCTAAAGCCTCTTCTTCCTGATATGTGTGTGTGTCTGTGTGTGTGTGTGTGTGTGTGTGTGTGTCTGTCTGTCTGTCTGTCTTTGTGTCTGTGTGCATACACAGTGCACAGGGGTATATGTGGAGGTGTATGTGTGAAAGGTTCACAACATTATTGGGTATATATTTGTTTTATGCTCAATCTTTTAGTTTTTGAGGCAAAGTTTCTCACAAAGTATGAAAGTCATTGATTTTGTTATATTGACGAACTGGTAACATTTTGGGCTATAACCGTCTCCTCCCTGAGTCTGCACCTATGTGTATATCCCAGCTTTTTACATAGTTTCTGAGAGTCTGGACTTAGGCCTTCACCTTTGCACTACCAACTTTATCAGCTGAGCCACCTTCTCCAAATCCTAACATGTTAGTGTCCTCAGTGCCTATGTGCCTTGCTGTTTCAATCATCATGGAAAAGTCAAGTCACCATTCTGCCAAATAAAATGCCAGTAGCATCATTATTAATAATAGTAAGGCATTTAGTTAAGAACAAAACACAAAAGAACAAAATTCGTGATAATAGCCTAAGGTACTCTCTTTTAATAATAGATACAAGAGAATTAAAACAGTTTACTCTACTGATACTTTAGTTAGGGATTAGGGAATGAGAAGATAATGCCAAATTTTACTTCCAAATGTCAATGGAATATATGGAGCCAACTTGAAATTTTCAAATAATCTTATTTTTCAATTTTATTTTACTCAACTGTTCAAATCATATGTTCGTATCATAGAACTTTTGTAGAATTCAGAATATATAAATGTAAAGATTCTTGTAATATTACCACCTGACGGTAATCATTGTGAACCTTGTATATACTTAGTGTGTATGCAGATATTTTATTTTATTTTTTTATCAAGTAAAGAACAATTCATAAAGATTGGCTGTAATAAAGGCAAAACCGTAAAACTCTTGAGAACGCCCAGTACTTTCATGACCACAGCTAATGGGGCAGGCAGGCATGGTGAGAGAGTGGGGAATAGATTATCCAATACAGCACACCATCCAACCTAAACTGCTCAGTTTATAGTTTCCCCTGTGATCACTTCAACTGTTATGGAAATTTCTCTGCCCCAAAGCTCCATTTTAGTATATTACATAACTGTCTGCCTGCTGAAGAAGCATCCTTTTCTAGCAACCCCAATCCACGATGCACAGAACTCAAATTGGTAGGTAAGTTTATGGAGACCCCATGGTATTCTAAGGAGGCATGATGAGAATTAATTTCCCACCAGTGTAGAGCAGCACATAAAAATGGCCACTCCAGAAGTGATTTTGTGACACGATCCATTTGTGGGCCGACAGGGAGGAAAATAATCTCAATTCAGTGGTGCCCATGAGAAAGAATGGTTCAGTGCTTTAAGTGTGTGCATGTGTGGAGCAGGGAATCTACTCATCAGAGAGAGAGAGAGAGAGAGAGAGAGAGAGAGAGAGAGAGAGAGAGAGAGAGAGAGAGAGAGATGCCTAGTGGTTATATTCCCTTTGATTTTTTTTTTTATTTGTACAATCCAAGAAAATAGAGGATCCTTTCTACAATTCTGTAACAGTTGTCTACTTCATAGAAATATGTGCTCTGGGAGAGTTGATTACTTTAAGTTCAACACATCATCATCCGGCCTCTAAAGTCAAGATAGTAATAAGAAAAACAGTGACTTTGGTGCTGCTCATGGCTTAAGTTCTGTCATTGTTCCTAAGTGATTTATTTCTTCTTGTGCTCGGTGATTTTTAGTAAACCCCGATGCTAACTGAAGATATCACCCCAGCAAGTAAACACAGTACTTGAATGACTCACTTGAAGGGGTTTGGCACCACTGGGGACATAACATGGGCTATCTTTCTGCTGCAGTCATTTTCAGAGATGCTTATGTCTAAGTGCATATTTTTTCTTTCTCTTATATTGCATATATGTAAGCATATACAACACACACATAAATTATATGAACAACTTTAAACTATCTCCTATGTGACTAATGGTTAATAAATAGAAAATTATTACAGTATTTGTATATAGTATGTTTCCATACATAAAATAATTTTTTGTAAAATGATTTTCATACACAAAAAATACAACATCACTAGCTCTTTGAAGACATCTGTGGATAGGTGAGCTAAGAACTAATTCAATAAAGAAATTATTGTCTATTGAAAATAATAGTACATTCATACTTGTGATTATATGTGTATATGTGCATATATACATATATATACACATATATACATATATATATACACATATATACATATATATATATATACCTACTCATACACATACACACATACATACATATATAACAGTGAAATTGCTGGGCCCTTAGAATAATCAAGGTTTTAACACTGGACTTTCCTAGGGCTTAGTGCATTTTTTATTGCTATGTACTTGAAGTTTGAAATCCAATGTCACTTTAATAGTCCTTCACATCATTCTTTGTTAATATACTGAATGTTATACAAAATATATGTACTACATCTTTAATATATTTACCCTACAGAAGAGCTCAGCCCATGTGTTTCTATGCAAGCTATATCATAGAACAGTGCTTTTACTTAAAAAAATGAAAGAAAATTGTGAAATTGCAGAATTCAACTTGTAAAAATCAGCCCCAGCTTCTAAAATGAGCTGCAAATAAATACAAGGGTGCCCCAGAAAAATATTAACAAATTTAATTATTTTCTAGAAATAGTTAATGAAGTAGATGGAAACTGATAGCTGAAAAACACACAGTTGCAATTTTTAAAAGCTCCTTCTGTACCCATGAAGAACATTGCTATCCTGGCATTGAGAGTGTGCCCTATTGTCTTAGTAAGGGTTTCTATTGCTGTGATCAAAACACCTTGATCAAAATCCAAGGAGGAAAGGGCTTATTTCATTAATAGTTCCACAGAACAAGTCATCATCAAAAGCAGTGAGGATAAGGGCTTAAAGAGGGCAGGAACCTGGAGGCAGGAGCTAAGGCAATGGACCACTGGAGTTTACTGGATTGCTTCTCATGGCTTGCTCAGCCTGCTTTCTTATAGAATACAGAGCAGCTAGCCCAGGGGTGACCTCAACAACAATGAGCTGCAGCCTCCCCAATCAGTCACTAATTAAGAAAATGCCATGCAACTCAATTGTAGGGAGGCATTTTTCTAATTGAGGTTCCCTTCTCCCAGCTGACTTTTAGTTTGTGTCAAGTTGACATAAAACTATCTGGCACTATATTATACAAAGTGTGTATTTACTCCAAAACTTTGGCAGATTCTCTGTATTCAGAAAGTTTTCAGGAGAAATCAGTATTATTATGAACAATCTGTCAAGTGTGCTGTGATTAATTATATCAAGAGAAGGAAGGCCTGTTTATTCTAATCAGCCAATATTTTACAAATGAATAATACATAATGTTACAAGCCATGCAATGATAAAAGCCCAAAGTGTGACATAGCCTAATGAAGTTTGTGAAGACAGTGGAGGAAAAATGACTGGACTGATCTTTTGATTCAAACATTTACTCACCTTTAAAGAAACTAACAGATATACTCAGCCACTGTGGCAGCACACACAAGTCCTGTTAAAGTTCAAACAGCTGAATTCTAGCACTGAGAAGGGTAAGTGAACAAAAATTCCCACTCTTAACTTCAAAGTTTTTAGTAATTTATGTCTACTGTGAAAGGAAAGATCATTTTTTTTTGCCAGTGCAGTTTTACTGGGAATATCAACCACACATTCCTTGCTCAGTAGCATTTGAACAACACAAAAAATATATTTGTGTGTGTGTTTGTGTGTGTGTGTGTTTGTGTGTGTGTATGTGTATGTGCACACATGCATATGTACACAACTGTACACCCACTCCTTTTTGTTGTTGTTTTGATATTGTACTGTCTAGTTTTGTGTGTCAACTTGACACAGACTGGAGTTATCATAGGAAAAGGAGCTTCAGCTGGGGAAGTGCCTCTATGAGATCCAGCTTTGGGTCATTTTCTCAATTAGTGATTGTGGGTGGTACCATCTCTGGGCTGGTATCCTTGGGTTCTATAAGAGAGCAGGCTGAGCAAGCCAGGGGAAGCAAGCCAGTAAGAAACATCCCTCCATTGCCTCTGCATCATCTCCTGCTTCCTGACCTGCTTGAGTTCCAGTCCTGACTTTCTTTGGTAATGAACAGCTGTGTGGAAGTGTAAGCTCAATAAACCCCTTCCTCCCCAACTTGCTTCTTGGTCATGATGTTTGTGCAGGAATAGAAACCCTGACTAAGACAAATTGGAACCAGGAGTGGGGTATTCCTGTGACAACCTGACCATGTTTTGGGGAGGACTGTGGAAGGTCTTTGGAACTTTGGGCTAGATGGTTCATTCAGTGTTGAGACCTCTGTGAGATGTTGTATAGGAGCTTGGAAAATTATGTTGAGAACAGTGCAGAAGATGTAGGCCTGGCTTGTGAAATTTTAGAGGGAAGATTAAAGACTCTTATCAGGGCCATGAAGATTCTGTGCTTTTGGTTAGCTGGGGCTGAAGAATCAGCTGTGATTAGGAGATACCAGAACCACTAAAGTGAACCTTTGTGTTACTGGGACTATTGATGCTGGTTAGCTGGAGCTAAGAAATTAGCAGTGATTAAGAAGAAATCAGCATCACTGAGGTGAAATCTGGGAAGTGTTTTCTGAGAGCACAGAGGGTGTGTTCCAGATAGCCAAGGTTGTACCTCGTGCTGTAGCAGGACTTGGTACTGTGTTAGAGTCACCCTTGGTACTGGTTTTGAAGGCATAAAGGGGTTATGAAGAACAGTTGAGGCTCGTCACTGTGAGAGGCTACAGAAGGCCATTGGTGAAGGTGTAGCCTCAGCTGCAATTGATGGCCCAAGACTGAAGGGGTCATGCAAAAGAGGTGAGACGTGGCACCATGAAGAAAGCCTATGAGAGACTATTGGTGAAACCTAGTTACAGCCGAATATAGCAGTGTTTTGGAGATGCCAGTACCATGCAATGACCACCAAGGACAGCAGCAGCAGTGGAGTATAGGCAGCCAGAGCCTAGAAGACAAGGTGTGTGCTACAAAGGACAGAGCTGAAGAAGTGACCCAAACCCTTGGAGGAGCCCAGAAGATCGTGAGTGGATCACAGACATTGAGCAATTGGAGTTTGAGTTTTGCTTTTGATTGTGACTGTGCCCTGATATTTTTCCCTCTTGAAAGAAGAAAGTATTTTAGTGGAGCCCACAGGTAAGAGACTTTGAATTTTTAAAAGAATTTGAACTTTAAGATATTGGACATTTTATGGTAAAACCGCTCTGGAAATCAGTTTGGTGGTTCCTCAGTAAATTGGGCATGTCACTTCCAGAGGACCCTGGCATACCATTCCTGGGCATATACCCAGAGGATTCCCCTGCATACAATAAAGACACATGCTCCACTATGTTTATAGCAGCCTTGTTTATAATAGCCAGAAATTGGAAGAAGCCCAAATATCCCTCAAAGGAGGAATGGATACAGAAAATGTGGTGTATTTATACAATGGAATACTACTCAGCAATTAAAAATAATGAATTCATGCAATTTGTAGGTAAATGGTTAGATCTGGAAAATATCATCCTAAGTGAGTTAGCCCAATCACAAAAGAATACACATGAAATGCAATCACTGATAAGTGGATTTTTTTTTATAATTGCGATTTTCTTTTTTTTTAATTTTTATTTTCTATATTCTATGTTTACATTCCAAAGGCTTTCCCCTTTCCCAGTTACCCCCCACCATATGTCCCATAATTCCTCTCCCCGCCCCTGCTTTTCCCCACTCATTCCCCCCCCATGATATCTCTGTTCTGGGTCTACAATACTGGATCCAATCTTTACAGGTCCAGGGTCCTCTCCTTTCTTCTTCTTGGGAGTCATTTGATTTGCTAATTGTGCCTTGAGTATTTAGGGCTTCTGGGCTCATTAATATCCACTTATCAGTGATTGCATTTCATGCGTATTCTTTTGTGATTGGTTTAGCTCACTTACGATGATATTTTCCAGATCTAACCATTTACCTACAAATTGCATGAGTTCATTATTTTTAATTGCTGAGTAGTACTCCATTGTAAAAATATACCACATTTTCTGTATCCATTCCTCTTTTGAGGGATATCTGGGCTCCTTCCAATTTCTGGCTATTATAAACAAGGCTGCTATGCACATAGTGGAGCATGTGTCTTTATTGTATGCAGAGGAATCCTCTGGGTATATGCCCAGGAGTGGTATGCCAGGGTTCTCTGGAGGTGACATGCCCAATTTTCTGAGGAACCGCCACACTGATTTCCAGAGCGGTTTTACCATTTTGCAATCCCACCAACAGTGGAGGAGTATTCCTCTTTCTCCACATCCTCGCCTGCACTTGTTGTCTCTTGAGTTTTTAATCTTAGCCATTCTGACTGGTGTGAGGTAGAATCTCAGGGTTGTTTTGATTTGCATTTCCCTGATGACTAATGATGTTGAACATCTCTTAAGGTGTTTCTCGGCCATCCGAAATTCTTCTGGTGAAAATTCTTTGTTTAGCTCTGTACCCCATTTTTCATAGGGTTATTTGGTTCTTTGGGGTCTAACTTCTTGAGTTCTTTGTATATATTGGATATTAGTCCTCTGTCAGATGTGGGGTTGGTAAAGATCATTTCCCACTTCGTTGGTTGCCATTTTGTCCTTCTGATAGTGTCCTTTGCCTTACAGAAACTTTGTAATTTTATGAGGTCCCATTTGTCAATTCTTGATCTTAGAGCATAAGCTATTGGTGTTCTGTTCAGGAACTTTACCCCTGTGCCCATGTCTTCCAGGGTCTTCCCAAGTTTCTTTTCTAATAGTTTCAGTGTGTCTGGTTTTATGTGAAGGTCCTTGATACACTTGGAGTTGATCTTAGTACAAGGAGATAAGAGTGGGTCAATTCGCATTCTTCTGCATGTTGACCTGCAGTTGAACCAGCAACATTTGTTGAAAAGGCTATCTTTTTTCCACTGGATGTTTGTGGCTCCTTTATCAAAGATCAAGTGACCATAAGTCTGAGGGTTCATTTCTGGGCCTTCAATCCTATTCCATTGATCTACCTGCCTGTTGCTGTACTAATACCATGCAGTTTTTAACACAATTGCTCTGTAGTACTACTTGAGGTCAGGGATATTGATTCCCCCAGAATCTTTTTATTGTTGAGAATAGTTTTAGCTATCCTGGGTTTTTTGTTGCTCCAGATGAATTTGAGAATTGCTCTTTCTAGATCTATGAAGAATTGAGTTGGGATTTTGATGGGGATTGCATTGAATCTGTAGATTGCTTTTGGCAAGATGGCCATTTTTACTATACTGATCCTGCCAATCCAGGAGCAAGAAATATTTTTCCATCTTCTGAGGTCTTCTTCGATTTCTTTCTTCAAGGACTTGAAGTTCCTGTCATACAGATCTTTTGCTTTTTTGGTTAGAGTTATGCCAAGGTACTTTATGTTGTTTGTGGCTATTGTGAAGGGTGTTATTTCCCTAACTTCTTTCTCAGCCTGCTTGTCTTTTCAGTACAAGAAGGCTACTGATTTGCTTGAGTTAATTTTATAACCAGCCACTTTGCTGAAGTTGTTTATCAGCTGTAGAAGTTCTCTGGTGGAGTTTTTTGGATCGCTTAAGTAGACTATCATATTGCCTGCAAATAATGATACTTTGACTTCTTCCTTTCCAATTTGTATCCCTGTGACTTCCTTATGTTGTCTAATTGCTCTCGCTAGAACTTCAAGTACTATATTGAAAAGATATGGAGAGAGAGGGCAGCCTTGTCTAGTCCCTGATTTTAGTGGCATTGCTTCAAGTTTCTCTCCATTTATTTTGATGTTGGCTACTGGTTTGCTGTAGATTGCTTTTACTATGTTTAGGTGATAAGTGGATATTA
The DNA here is from genome assembly GCA_964023405.1 of Apodemus agrarius. NCBI lineage: Eukaryota > Metazoa > Chordata > Mammalia > Rodentia > Muridae > Apodemus > Apodemus agrarius. The sequence goes on along the minus strand of OZ030024.1, from coordinate 29,844,895 downwards.
ATGAGCCCAGAAGCCCTAAATACTCAAGGCACAATTAGCAAGTCAAATGATTCCCAAGAAGAAGAAAGGAGAGGACCCTGGGCCTGAAGAGATTGGATCGAGTTTTGTAGACCCAGAACAGAGAAATCTTGGGGGGGGGATGATTGGCGAATAGTTGGGGGGAGAGGAATTATGGGACATATGGTGGGGGGGGGAACTGGGAAAGGGGAAATCCTTTGGAATGTAAACAGAATATAGAAAATAAAAATTTAAATAAAAAAAGAATATATCCAATAAAAAATTTAAAAAAAGAAAAAAGTTATTGGACATTTTAAAGGGATTGAAGTCTTGATATTAAAGACTGTGGGACTTTTAACATTATTTAGATATTGAGAATGAATAAGAAAGTAAGTGTTGAGACTTAATAGTGATATGTTGGTGTGTCAAGTTGACAAGGGGTCAATTGTACTGGCTAGTTTTGTGTGTCAACTTGACACAGACTGGAGTTATCATAGGAAAAGGAGCTTCAGTTGGGGAAGTGCCTCCATGAGATCCAGCTGTGGGGCATTTTTTCAATTAGTGATTGTGGGTGGTATCATCTCTGGGCTGGTATCCTTGGGTTCTATAAGAGAGCAGGGTGTGCAAGCCAGGTAAAGCAAGCCAGTAAGAAACATCCCTCCATGGCCTCTGCATCATCTCCTGCTTCCTGATGTGCTTGAGTTCCAGTCCTGACTTCCTTTGGTAATGAACAGCTGTGTGGAAGTGTAAGCTGAATAATCCCTTTCCTCCCCTACTTGCTTCTTGGTCATGATGTTTGTGCAGGAATAGAAACCCTGACTAAGACAGATATTATCTATCAAATCATGTTTTTGATTTATTGTTTTTTGTTTTGTTTTGTTTTGTTTTGTTTTACACTTTTTCCTACTTTTAGATGGAGAGAAGACATGAAGGTGGGTGCCTAGAGAGGTAGAGAAAGAAAAACTTGAAGGAGTTGGTTTGTAGAAAAATATGATCAAAATATATTATAAAAAAACTTTGAATAATTCACTACAAAAGAAGCTATCAATTAAGATTATCTGTGATTAGTTGATAGAGCTCTTGAACTACTTTTGAAAACACTTGTCACTTTAAGATTCTCCTTATATTCTATGCCATATTATTTTGAATATACAATAGAAACAATATCTATGTCTGATCTGCTAAGCCAAATGTTAAAGTATTTACTAAGTAGTTAAAGCAAACTTTTCTCATTAGGAATTGCTCTTCCTAATCCTGTCTTTTTAATTGTGTCATTGTCATCAATGTGCACTGCTTTTTCTCTAAAGAATATAACATATGTCTGTTTTATGATTCTCATTAATAATTTTAATTGTATTATGATATATTCTGAGTTCTAAGATTTATTTTAAAGCATGCTTAATTGTGGATGAAAGGTCACTAGGTCAAAAATTTTTGAAAACCATTATTTAGACCAAAGCATTTAAAGTCTTAAAATGTCGTATTGAACATAGGCAATATAATTTCTTCTACGAGAACTATGGTGTGGGAAAAATACCTCTTTTATAAATGAAGTTTTGTTGGAACACACCATTGTTTAGGTATTATTTATGGCTATGTTCAGACAACAATGACAGAGCTGAAGAGGTACAGCCAATGTATGTCATTATAACACACCCTGTCCATACAACACACATGGCCTAGAATATTTACTCTGTATCCTTTGTAAAAGAAATATGGTTGTTAGTCCTTGACTTGTGGGAACATGAAATCACCTTCTGGTCTCAACCTGCTTTCTTCTGTATCTTTGAAGAAAAAAGAAGGGAACTGAAACAGAAAGGAAGATGTTTAATATGGAACTTCTAGGAGAAATTATTATTTTGTAACACATTCATTTTATGGAATATATGAGAGTCTACATGTGGATTAAATATTAAATGCTTTTTTATTTCCCTCTAGTCCAAAGGGGAGGGGAAGATATTTTATCTGAAATACAGGACCAGGTATATAGAATTAAGATTCCTAAAGGTATATTTTTTACTCTGTAAATCACCTTGGGTGAATCTAAAATATAAAATTGAAATATTTACATCAGTATTACTGAAAATTTTTACTGATATTTATATAAAAACCACTCAATAATTTTGTAGACTGTAAATTACCTGTACAGATACGTTTATGCTTCATAGTGTTATTTTAAGACTAATTCGATGTTATTTTCTTTACAAGTCATTGTAGATATGAAATTTCTTAGTTCCTAGACTAAAATTAGTCTGCTGTGTGATATGTTATACACTTATTTTCATTATAATATATAAATATAACTTTAGAGTCTATCTTTAATATTATTGTTCAAAAATCCATATATCAAAGACACAGCTTACAAGAACATAATACTAATTTGTTTTCAAAACTAAATATAGTCATGCAATAACATAGAATGTATATCATTTACAATGCCATTTGAAATGTTCTAGAACTGAATTATTTATTGAAGTTGCTTATTTATTGAACATGTTATTAGGCATTTGGGGATTTATTACATGAATGGACCTATTTGACTTCAAGCAGGTGTGTGTGTGTGTGTGTGTGTGTGAGAGAGAGAGAGAGAGAGAGAGAGAGAGAGAGAGAGAGAGAGAGATTCAAAAAATAAACAAAACAAAACAAAAAAGAATAGTAAAGATCCAGTACCACCAGCACTAGGAAGAGTGGAAACCACACCTCGACTGGGCAGTACTTGGGTACAGAGCTAAACAAAGAATTTTCACCTGAGGAATATCGAATGGCAGAGAAGCACCCAAAGAAATATTCAACATCCTTAGTCATCAGGGAAATGCAAATCAAAAAAAAAAAACCCTGAGATTTCATTTCACACCAGTCACAATGGCTAAGATCAAAAACTCAGAAGAAAAGAGGAGCTGGTGTGGATATGGAGAAAGAGGAACACTCCTCCACTGTTGGTGGGGTTGCAAGCTGGTAAAACCACTCTGGAAATCAGTCTGCCAGTTCCTCAGAAAACTGGGCATGATACTACTGGAGGACTCCACTATACCACTCCTGGGCATCCACCCAGAGGATTCCCCAGCATGTAATAAGGACACATGCTCCACAGTGTTCATAGCAGCCCTATTTATAATAGCCAGAAGCTGGAAAGAACCCAAATGTCCCTCAATGAAGGAATGGATACAGAAAATGTGGTTTATTTACACTATGGAATACTACTCTGCTATTAAAAACAATGAATTCATGAAATTCTTAGGCAAGTGGGTGGAACTGGAGAATGTCATCCTGAGTGAGGTGAACCACTCACAAAAGAACACACAGTGTATGCACTCACTGATAAGTAGATATTAACCCAGAAGCTCAGAATACCTAAGGAACAATTCACATATCAAATGATACCCAAGAAGTAGGAAGGAGAGGCCCCTGGTCCTGGAAAGGCTCAGTGCAGCAGTGCTACAGACTACCAGGACAGGGAAGCAGGGAGAGGAAAGAGGGCTTATGGGACTTTTTGGGAGGGGGGATCTAGGAAAGGGGAAATTATTTGAAATGTAAATAAAGAATATGTTAAATTAAAAAAGAAAAAAACAAAGAATAAACAAAACAAAGCAAAACAAAAAAGAATAGTAAAGATCCAATACCATCAGCACTAGGAAGAGTGGAAACCACACCTTAGCTGGGCAGGACTGTGGAACTGGCTTCTGGGGCATGGGTGTGGATGAGCCAGCCCAGAGGAAATGAGGGGAGTAGATTCTGCTCTTTTCATGCGGGAGCACTGGGTGAGCTAGCTGGGGCAGTGGTAGAGAGCTAAAGCTTGCTCTGGTGGTATCTGGGCAGGAGAGCTAGCAGGCTGACCAACTCAGCTACCACCCAGGACCAGAGACAGGACTTTGATGCTGGCCTACCCAACATCTACGTTATCTGTCAACTGCTGGAGTGTGGGAAACAGCTGGTCCTGCAGATCCAAAACCACAGCTCCCTCAGGGAATGTTTTTCTGTGCTCTGTTTTATTTTGTTTATTTTTTTAGTTTTGATTTTTTCTTTTACTTGGGAGGGGCAGGCTGCAAAGGCAGAGGGCAGATGTGAAGGGACAGGGAAATGAGGGGAATTGAGATCTATAGTGCGAAACTTACAAAGAATCAATAATTTTTTTTAAAAAAAACTAGTTACTTCTGAAAAGCTCTTATTTGCAGAGATACAGTATGCATATCTTCCCTTTGTTAATGAACCTGAACATATATTTATATGAGCATTGATATAAACATAAAATATAATTTCTATACAAATCTAAGCACATGCATAAATATGTGAAAGCCTAGAGGCTTAATAGTAAGCAGGATAGTGTTGTGCGCATGTCTGTGTGTGTGTCTACCTGTAGGGAATTGGGTACATATGTGTTAGTCCAGAAGACAGAAAGCTTGCCTTATCTATTTTACTGTGCACAGAAACGAAAATGGACGCCTTCTCTAAGTTCTATTTTTTTTTGTAATTGCAGACTTGACAATCTTTTTACGTATCTAGCCTTTACTAAACTTGATTTATTTTTTTTAAATAAAGATAACAATTACAAAAACAAGCAGGCAAACACTCAGACAAACAATAAACATTCATCGCCACTGATATGTTCAGCATCCATGTATTTTTCTTTGAAAATGAAAATATACAGGGTTCAGGAAAATGACCTGCAGGGATGAATTATGACTCCTTTAGTTTTTCTTAGAGGTAACAGAGAGACAAAATAATGTATTATTTATCATTGACACATAAGGAAAAATACCTTAGCATATCTGAAAAACCATCTAAACTTCTAAAAACAGGAAAAAATCTGGGTGATATTCTTATATTCTTTAATGCTCTTTAGATTTGAACATGAACTTTAGCAGTCATACTATGAGTATAACTTTAAATTTAAGGGAAAACAAAAAATAAAAACATCAGCTATATATCAATAAACCACTGAAACTGCCATCAGCCACTATCTACCAGTTTTTGAGTTAGAAAAATAAATCAGTTTTTCATTTAACAACATATAAGAAAAACCCATTAGAGTATTTCAAATCCTAAGGAGATAAGGCTTTTACTCTTGGTTAAAGTTAACCAATTAATGTTAACCAATATTAATGCCAGGCAATTTGATTATAATCTAGACAATTTATCTATGAATTATTTAAGTGTTAATTGCTGAAAAATTAAGGATCTATAAGAGTGTGAAAAGACACAAAGACAAGTTAGAGAAGATGCACAGTCATTTGCCGCAAGACCTTGAAAGTGACTTAGGAAGCTGGGGATAATGAAGCATGAGAGAGCTGCATGCCCACAGCATCTGTGAGCAAGTAGGCAGCCAAAGATTGCCTAGGAGTCGTGCTTAATTTATGGCCTTGATTGAAAATATACCATCCTGATGGCTGCAGAAACTTGAGAAATGCCTTCACAGGTTGTAAAGGAGTATTAAGCAAAAGTTCGCTTGTCATCAACAGAGCCACCTGGTCTGTCCATGAGTCATTGCATCAACATCACTAACATCATCAGCACCTATTGCTCCAGACCAAATGAAACAAAGCAAAATTAACAAAAATGTTATAAATCTGATCATGAATCTAGAAACATGTATCTTCAAACCAGCATAGGAAATATAACATGCATTTATCTTATCATAGTTTCTACTTTATATAAATACTTTTCCATTTCATCTTAGGCATGAACTATGACAGAACTATTTGACTTCACTCTGATGTCCATTAAGAAAGAGCATTCATTTCTGTGTGCTCTGTGTGGACTCAGCCAGAGAAAAGTTAAATACATTAGAGATATGTGGAAGCTCAATCTACTTATTAAGGGCAAAGAAAACTTTACTTCCCCTAATTTTGTCATGTTTTATACCATAAACAATCTTAGTGGAAGCCAAAATTCCTGTCATTTAGACAGTAATGTCTTAAGTAGGTTAACTGGTCTACTCTAAGAAAATACTGTATATTTCCTTAATAACCCCAGTATATCTCATTTTTAAGGGACTAGAATTAAAATAGAAGCTGAATAGAGAACACATCTACAGTGAATGGGAGATATTCAGGCTGAATGAAATAAGCAGAAGCCATACTGAGGTGTGACCAGTGAGTAAGACACAAACGTGATAACAATGATAGGGAGAATTAACATTCTGTGTTAGTGGTCCCAGTTAGTAATAGTGATAAAACATTAGAATGTTCCAACATATATGACAGATATTCTCTTGAATACATATATGATTAGTTGATCTGAATCACAGATCTATGACTGACATATACCATCTCTTCATTCTATGTTCACATCCAGTAAAGGCAGCTAAAAAATTCTCTTAGATTAAAAACAAAATAAAACAACAACATCAACAACAAAACAATGTTACTTTTTAGACCTGTACCTTGATTGGCCCTGTGGACTGTCAGTCATGAGTGAGAAAGGACTGAGGCTCCCAGCCATTTTTGATATATTATTGGTAAGAAGAACAGAGTCATTGCTTTGAGGTGTGCTTCTGCACATGAACCCAAAAAGTTCCCTCAAATAATTCTGAACATCTGTTCACAGAGACATTCCTCATTCAAGCTCAGTCTGTCACAAAACAAAAGCAAAACAAAACCCATGGATATGGAAGAAAGGGACATATAGTGGGGTGAGGCTGACAGAGATGTGCAGAGGAAAGAAATGATATTGATATGAGTAATATTCTGGACTATTCATATGTGTGAAAATATCATTCGCAACTTTACGAACAGAACTCCATTTAATAATGTAGAGGTGGAAACGTTTGGATGTTTGTTTGAGAATGTTAGAGGACAAATTTAATTAAAAAAGAAAAAGCATTTAAAGACTATGTAGGTGGAAGAGTTTTGTATATAAAGAGTAGAATCCAGAGTCTCTCTTATTACCTTATTACAGCTTTGATTCTCATAGGAAAATGTGAATAAGCGAACGATGCTTCTGGTCTGACCTTAAGGGCAGATCCTTTTGTTGTTGCTGCTGGTTGTTTGTTCCTTGTATCCTTAAAATAAGCCCTACCAGCCTCCCTCTACCCTTGCAATCTTAAAAGAAACACACTTTAATGAGATTTTAGACCAACTTGTGCTAGTGATATGAGGAGTTAACATGAGAAATCGTGCACAATATCATTTGACCTTTGGGTTCTCTTTAGTAACCTAGGACTAGGAACATCAGCTGTGTTTCAGTTACATGCCAGAGTTAGAGAGAAAATTCTGTTAGACTCAAGTTCTACTTTTGTAATATGCAGCTCGGCACAGCAGATTCCTACATCAAGTGTTTCGTGTGATTGAACTCACACAAATTGAAAATGTTTAGAAAGTATTGGTAAATTCTCCTAAACGCTTTGAAACTTTCAATGAAAACCTACTCTTTTCTTCTTCTCCTGTTATATGTTTCCTAGATCACATCAAGGATCACTTCCTGTGATACAAAATGAATCTTTTGTTCAGAGAAAAAATGAAAAGGAGTGATATGTTCATCACTTCACTTGTTTGAGAGTATATTTTTTTCTTTCTACATTAGCTCCATAGCATCAATATTACTTTTTTCCCCCTGCAGGGACCAATCTTTACAAATCACTCCTCGGTTTTGAGCACATATTACAGTGAACATTACTGCTGGGATGACTCTTGCCTCTAGGGACAACTTCTTGTCAATCAGCTTTTGGACTGGCAGAAAAACCATTGTTTTACTCAACTAATGGCACCCTTAACATCATGTCTGGAAAATATAAATGTGAACAGGGTAGAACCAGACAGTCTTATTCTTTATTTTGGTTCAATCTCTTAATTTTCCATGGCTTTGCCAAGGTTGATTTCAAGTCTGGGGTACAAATTTGTGGCTTTATTTATATTGAGTTGTCCTACCATTTATGTTTTAAGGTAGGCTGTATCGCACATCAACAAAAAGGTGACAAAACTAATTGATGAGTTGGTGCATGCATACACATACTCAAGTTAAAACACTTGCACTAAAAGCAAGGCTGGAAGAGAAGAGAAATTCTTGATTCTCAAGGTGAAAGTTAACAAACTTCCCATTTATTTCATTTTGTGCATCTCTAAGCAGATAGGTAACAAGGCCATCTGAAACATCCTATTTGCCTCCAAATATTTCTTTGAGAGAGAAATACTAATTTATGAAAACAAAGGTGACAGGAATTATTCTGAAGGCCACATGGGTGATAAACAATCAGAATTTAAACTCATATTTGCTTGATTCCAAATTCCATTATTTGATTTCAACATTATTTCTAAATCTAGCCATTCAACTAATACACTGTGTACTTATGAACAACATAAGACATTGTATATACAATCTAAATTAACTCAATGCCCTTATGACTTCTAAGTAGAGTGGTACAAATTTTGTTTAACACTTAATGTAGTTCAAATTCTTGCAGACCTGGAATTACACGCAGAAATTTAAATGATTTTTTTATTATTGTCTTAATTTATATAGAAGAACATTCAAAAATAAGAGGCCATTGTTCATTAGAGATCTTGGTCCTCCAACTTTACATAGGTAGGTATGACTGACAATTAGCCATGTTTGTTTGCAATGTCAATAGAACTACATTTCCAATGAACATGATCTTAATCAACTGTAGGAATCCCAATAGAATATATAACCATGTTTAGTAAGTAGATTCATTTTCCTAAGTTTTAGGGCAGCAAGTCTAAGGCAATGGGTGCCAACATTCTGATAAGGGCACCCTTTCAGAGTTGTACAGAGTCAATAACTAACTGTGTGTATAGTGCATTTCCTTATTGTGTATTCAGAGGGGTGTACATATGGGTGAAAGGAGCTGGAGAAGAAATAGGAAGAGGAAAAGGAAAGACAGAGATGGAGAGAGAGAGAGAGAGAGAGAGAGAGAGAGAGAGAGAGAGAGAGAGAGATCGACTTATAGGAAGATTTATTTAACAATGATTCTAAATGATGCTAATCCTACCATAAGGGCCTCACCCACAGAATACATACATTTCTCAGCACATAGAACCACATAAATAGCAAAGCTCTGAGCATTTTTCTAAAGTAGATTTTATGTTGCATTAATTGAACTTGGAAGATCCACCATCATTTTGATTGGCATCTTTCCAGGGGCGGGAATTCCCCCCTGAACAAAAGAGAGAAAGCACTAAGACTGCATAAAGAAATCTGTACAAACTTCCCTGAAGACATAGACCTGAATTTATATCCCCAACACACATATCCATAACCTAGTGCAATAGAGAGTATCTAGAAACTTGGATATGGTGAGACATATACCTCTTAGTCATGAAAATAGTTAACATAATTGATATTTTCTTATATGCCCAATATGTAATAGTTTTCTGGCATAGTGTATTAAACTGAACAGGTAGCACCTACAGATAACTCATGTGAACACATATATGTCTCAGCAAGATAAAGTCAATGAAGTCTGTAGTATATATGATCGAAGACATACCAGTTCAGGAGCTATATCACAGTGTTTTGCTATATAATAAACAGAATGCAAGAACCTAAATGTCAATACACTCACACAAGTAAAATCTGTACTTGGATAATTCAAGGGAAGAATATCATATGAAACCCAATTTATGTCAGTTTTCTTGATAACCATGACCTGTTATTTGACAATGTTATTTGACAGTGTTCATTTATTTGACACTGGATTCCTGGTTTCAGTTTTAAATTTCTCTCATGAATCATCTTTTATCATTGAATATTAGACTGTACTCTCTTAACTTAAAATTTTATAGTTATTATAAAATACTCAGATGTGCCTTCAAAATATATTTTTAGATAAGAAATATAGGTAAGTATATAGTTCCATTGTTCTGTGTTTTGTAAAATAGAGATTTTATTTCTTTTTTTCCGTAACTATCTTAATATCTCATTGTTTTGAAAGTATAAGATCTCTCATATTTTAAAATGTTAAACTAAAAATTTACATTATAATGAAACTGATAACTGTCCTATGTCTTATTCTAAACCATAAAGTTCAAGTATCCTAGCTTCAGGGACAAGAAGCCAAATGTTTAATCTAAGATAAAAGGTATAAAAAAATCATAAAATTTAAATGTCTTTTATTGTAATTTTAAAATAGGTCTATCTCACATTTCCTTATTTTTTATATTGTCTTCATCTATGTAAGCCTATGACATAAATTTTAATATGTGATTTATGGTTACAAATTCATTTTTCATTCTCATTTATTATAGGGTGTCACATTTTATCATGCCTGCATTTAATCATCTCCTGTCTGCATATTAATGGTTACAAATATGATACCTGAATAGACCCAAGAAACCAGGAGTTTAGCTGCTGTCTAGGAGAGTAATGGTTCAGTGCCTTGAAAAGTGGGGTTGGAAAAAAAACTTACAAGTCTGTGCATGTATATGCATTTAAAATAGCTTGTGTAGTAAGAAAGGTTTTCTGCTGTGTAGTGTCTGTTTGTGTAAATTGATTTTTTATAAGCCTCTTTAATTTGTACATCATAGCTGTACTGAACATGTAATAAGCCTTATGTCAAAATCGGCTGGATTTATAAACAAGACATTGCTATGTTTTAGTGTCAAGTTTAGACTACTGGGAAATGCACTAACACCTCTTGGTAACTTTCATTCATGTTGACAGATTCATTCTATCAATGGATGAAGAATATAAATAGAAAAGTATGATTTGACAAAGACTTAATCTAATCTTGATGACATGAGGTTGGATGGGCTTGCTGGAGAATTTACATTTAAACACTAGACAATGAAATATGTTGCTATTAAAACATGAATGTGCAACAGAAAGTATATTCTAAATACAATCATCTTTCTGAGTTGTGGGGCACTCTTTCCAAGATCATCCATTCTCTTTTTATGGATTCCTGTATCAAAATATACATACGTCTCTCATATCATTTGACAGCATTTTTAGATATCCAAAACTGCATATAAATAACTGTCATTATGTTAATTAGCGAATGATAACAAGGGAAAATGTCTGTAGAGTACAGGCAAGTTTATCTGGGATTTCTTGATATCTGATTGGTTGAATCTTTGGATGTATAAACCACAGCATGGACAGTCCATGTGTGTTGAATTATTTCCTGTTTTCAAAAATAAAAGGAAATAACTAAATAACTAAATTACTGACTAAATAAATAATGTCAGGGCCATGGCTCGTGGGTGTTAAAGCAAATGATCTGCAAATCATTCATTGAATAGTACCATAGAGTAGGCATGAATGAAAGACCAGACTGAAATTATGAAATTGTCTGCCACAACGAAGAGATAAAAAGCAAATCACAAGCAGTATAGATTTGAAAACTCAAATCTAAATCGAGACCAATGAAAGCCACAAAGATAGAGAAATCAGGCTAGAATGCACTTAGAAGGAGAGGAAGCCTGAGAATGAAAGTACAGAGAATTAACATAATTGAGCACACCTGTCTGTGATCAGTGACACAGTCTGCTGCTGACTATGCAAATTAAGGTTAAGGCTGGGTACTTGAAGAACCCATGAGGAAGGAGAGGAACACCTTAATTAAGAGGAACTGCTTGCATGATTGAAATTGTGGCAGACCAAAAGATAGAGGGTGCAACATCATCTGTGTCCTTCAGGGCATCTAACCAGAACCTCTGCCTTGTTATGAAGAATAATATGAAAAGGAATAAACAAAAACAGCAACAGCAACAACAAAACTTTGAGGCCACAGTGTAGACTAGCAAGGCTAAGAAGAGAAATAGTACTTCATTGTGGATATTTAGGCAACAGCATTCACCCATGCAGAATAAAGGAACATGATTAGTACGCCAATTTTCAAAATGTATTCTGGTCTTCAAATGACCCACACAACGCCCCCAAAATTTCTATTATACCAGTTCCTGAAGGTTATCCTAACTTCTCAAGGAGAATACCTTCCAAACAGATTTCATTGTTGAAAACTAAGACACCTACTTAATCCTTCATGGATTCTTTATTTTGTCCTTTTAGGAAAAACTGTAAGGTTAAAATCTCAATGTAATAAAACAGATCTGTGAATTTAATTAAGCCATTCCACTGATGGAAACGGAGATTTCTGATGAAAGGGAAGCCATGCTTACCTTCCCCAGAAGTTCTTCATAATGACTTCTGTCTTTTCATACATGATCAAGTCCCCATGAGTAATAACCACCATGGCTGTTAACAAAATTGACAATCATTTTCTAAGGGTATAAATTTTTCAATTAGAAAATTTTCAACAGCTTTGAGCAGAGTGATAGCACTATTGTTTTTTTATGGGCCTGTGTGGTATGTGGATTTCCTGTATTTAAGCCTCTCTTGCTGACTCCCTTTTAAGAACACAAGCAATTCTGTAACTTCACAGGTTATTGACATTATTATATTGGTAACTTCAATGTGTCCTAGACTATGAACTTCGAGGAAGTTTTATTTCTGATCAATTGCTTACGAGGACATGACAAAGGTCATCTTAATATCTGAAAATTTCACAAGATTTCACCTTTTCCCAATGAAGTAATGGGACAAACTTAGTAAAACTCATTAAAACGCAATGTTGAGACCAATGTTATTTCATTACTTCAGGTTGCAGGTACATGAATATTTTTAATTTAATTTAATCATTTGCTACATAATAGTTGTCTATTTTCCAAAAGCAGCTCAAAAGTATTTAATAAAATTGTATTTTAGTATTTTAAATAAGAAACCACATATATACATACATATATATATATATATATATATATATATATATATATAATTGAAATGGCTATTATTAAATATATAAAATATTTCACTATTTTATATTTAACTATTGGTGAAAATAAAGTTCACCTTACATATTTACTGAACCTCCATTTCTAAGTGTTATTTTGGTATTGTTTGGAGGGTTTTGTTTTTGGGTTTTTTTTTTTTTTTTGGTTTTGTTTTGGTTTGGTTTGGTTTGGTTTTGGTTTTGGTTGTTTTACTCTAGGAATTGAACAGAGATCCTAACATAGGCTAGATGAGCAAACAGGCTATATCCCAATCACTTTTTAATATTTGTTTTTGCTTTGTTTTCCAGGCAGAATCTTTCTATGTAGCTCAGGCTAATTTGGAATTTTTCCTCCTCCTACCTCTGCCTCCCAGGTATGAGAATTAGAGGACTGCACCATTATACCTGATTTAGAATCTTAGTCCTGACATTTGATCGTTTTCTAACGTCTTTTCTGTGTCTGGGAGGAAAGCAAGTCAGAGAAGGAAAGGCTTTCTTTTACTTTACATTTACAAGTCAGCCACATACTGAGAAAAGTCAGGCAGGAACTTAAGCAAGAAAAGAATCAGAAATGGTCCTTACCAACTGACTCACTTTCAGACACACAGGTAGCTCTCTCTCACATACCTCAGGGCCTCCTTCTTAGTTGTGGTGCCACCCAGGATACTGGGATCTCCCACATCAATTAGCATGTGCCTTTCAGACATCAAGACAATGCATTTCACACATGCCTAAAAACCAATCTGATGAAGACATTTCTTCAATTGATTTCCTCTCTACCCAGGTGTCTTTTTTTTTTTTTTTAATGTTCCGAGTTACACATACTGCTTTTTGTTTGTTTGTTTGTTTGTTTACATTTTATTGGTTATTTTTTTAACATTTCAAATGTTATCCTCTTTTCCAGTTTCCCCTTCAAAAGCCCCTTATTACCTCCCACTCCCCTGCCTCTATAAGAGTGCTCCCCAAACCACCCACCCACTCCTGTCTCAATGCCCTAGCATTCCCCTATCCTACCCTGAGTCATGGAGTCTCCACATAACCAAGGGGCTCCCCTCCCTGTGATGCCCGATGAGGCAATCCTCTGCTTACATATCCAGCTGGAGTCCTGGGTCCCCTTATGTGTACTCTTTGGTTGGTGGTTTCGTCCCTGAGGGCTTTGGGAAATCTGGTTGGTTGATATTGTTGTTCTTCCTATGAGGTTGCAAACCCCTTCAGCTCCTTCAGTCCTTGCCCTAACTTCTTCATTGGGGTCTCCCCGCAGAGCCTCTAAGGAGAGGCTATACCAGGCTTCTGTCAGTAAACACTTCTTGGCATCAGCAATAGTGTCTGTGTTTGGTATCTGCAGATGGAATGGATCTCTATGTGGGGCAGCCTCTGGATGGCCATTCCTTTAGTCTCTGCTCCACTTTTTTTCCTTGTGGAGAAATTCTGGATTAGTAATTTTGAGGTGGGCCATGTCTATCCACTACATATGGTCTCTACGGGTTCTTTCTCCCCTTAGTTGGGTATTTTACCTAATATCCTCTCTGTTGGGTCCTGGGAACCTCTTGGGTCCCTGCCATCCTCGACTTTCTAGTGTCCTAGTCAGAGCTTCTATTACTGTGATGAAACACCATAAACAAAAAGCAAGTTAGGAAGGACAGGGTTTATTTAGCTTGTAATTCCATATCTATAGTCCATAACTAGAGGACATCAGGACAAGAAGTCAAGCATCAGAACCTGGATGCAAAGGCCATGGAGGGGCGAGGCTTATTGGGCTGCTTCCCATAGCTTGCTCAGCTGCTTTCTTATAGTACTGAGGACTACCAGCCCAGGGATTGTACCATCACCCATGAGCTGCCGCCTACAGTTGATTTCTAATAGACAAAATACCCTACAGCTAAGTCTCATAGAGTCTTTTTCTCAACTGAGGTTCCTTCCTCTCTGATAACTCTAACTTGTATCAAGATGACACCCAGAAGCATAAAGTATAACTGACCTCTTGTCAACCCGACACATAAATATATCACTATATCACTATTATGTCACATCTCCTCTTTCTTTTTCATCCCCAAAATCTCGCATTAAAAACAAAAATACCTTTAAAAGTCCCACAGGTTTTACAAATTAAAATCCATTAAATTTCAGTGTCTTTAAAATATCCAATCTCTCTAAAAACCCAACATCTCTTTTAAATATTCAAGGACTTTCAGCTGTGGACTCTTAAAAAATAAACATAATTAAATACCTTTTTAAAGAGGGAAGATCCAGGGCATATAGTCATAGTATGAACAAAGCAAAACTAAACCACTATAGTATAAATAACTCAATATCCTGTATCTGTGATACACATACACTCTTCTGGGCTTCTCCAAAGGACTTCTTCCACGTCTGCCTTCTGTTGTATACACAGCTTCCAGGCACATCTTCCAGGCACTGGCTGGCTCTACTTTACCTCTGAAGCTGTTATTGCTGGTCATCCCATACTGTTGGGTACTCCAAAACTGCTGGGGTTCCTTGCTGCAACTGGGCTGCACTTTCACCAATAGCCCATCATAGGCTCTCTTCCTGGTACCAAGCTTTAACTTCTTTGCAAAACCCCTTTAGTCCTGGGCCTTCAAGGCTACTGAAGCAGCACCTTTACCAATGGCCTCCCACAGTGCCAAGTCTCAGCTGCTGTCTTGCCAAGTCTCAGCTGCTGTCTGTGATCCCCTCATGCTTTTAAATTCAGTACCACCTGGGTGGCTCTTATACATTAGGAATTTGCACTGCCAACACTAGGTACAGTTGTGGATGCATGTGGAACACAAGTTTTCAGTGTGCTCAGAAAACATTTCACAGAAGATATCACCATGGTGATGCTAGTCTCTACTTAATCACTGCTAAATGGTATCAAATGACCCAGTAATACAAAAGTTTGCCTTTAGTATTTCTGGTAGCTTGTTATTCATATCTGATTCTTCAAACCAAGTTAACCTGAAGCACAAAATCTTAAATCAAAATAGCAAACAAGCCTGATAGAGTTTTTACATTTCCCTCTGAAATTTCATAAGCCAGGGTTCCATCTTCTGCACTGCTCTCAACATTTTTATCTTGCAAACTCCAAAAGAATATCCCACTGAGCTCCTGATACTCAGTAGCATTTCTAGCCCTGAGGTCCTCTGGAAGAAATCTTTCCTTCCACAATCCTCCCCAAATAATGGTCAGGTATGTCACAGCAATGGTCCTCTATGCTGATACCAATTTGTCTTATTTGGACTTTCTATTGCTGTGATGAAACACCATGACCAAAGAGTAAGTTGAGGAGAAAAGTGTTTATTCTGCTTAAACTTCCAGATCTACAGTCCATCACTGGAAGAAGTCAGAAGAGGAACAAACAGGGCCAGAACTTGAAGGCATGAGTTGATGCAGAGGCTATGGAGGGATACAACTTTACTGGCTTGGTTCTTGCTCAGCCTGCTTTCTTATCAAATCCAGAATTACCAGTCCGGAAATGGTACCATCTACCATGAGCTGGACCTATCCCTATTAACAACTAATAGAGAAAATGCCTACAGCTGGATCTCATGGAGATATTTTCTCACATGATGCTCCTTCTTCCCTGATGACTCTTACTTGTGTGAAGTTGACTCACAAAATAATACAGTACAATTTGAGTTCCTGCCCTGACTTCTTTCATTGATAAACAGTAATATGGAAGTGTGGGTTAAATAGATCCTTTCATTCACAGCATACTTGTCGGTCATGATGTTTCATTGAAGCAACAGAAATCCTAAGACACCAAATGACTCTAATTGTGTCAAGCTGACAATAAAAATTAATCAGTGCAATGTGTAGGAAACCCTTCTGAGCATCAAGGAGGAAGACATGGTCCCATGAAACTTCAATTTCAGCTTTATCTCAAAGTGTACATATATATATATGTATGTGTGTATATATATATATATATATATATATATATATATGTCTTACTAGTGTATCTGTTTGAATTTTATAGTCTACTCATTCAAGTGTGACTGACTAACTTTTTGAATTGGGGCATGGTGATATCACCTAACAAGTTCCAACTCAAGAGCCAACAATAAAGAAAAAATATCCAAACAAAAGAAAAAGAAAATCTCATGACAGAATTTTATACTTAGCTAGACTGGTATATAACTTAGAGTGGCCATCAACCTGAGTCAGTCTGCTGACATCAGCCTCCTCAACCTAATTTCATGAAATTAACTGAGTGGGTGAACTGAAGGAATGTCATCATGCTACAGAATCACAGACTTGACCCCACCCTGAACCATTATAATAGATATATTCTGACATACGTTCTTATACACCTAATACAATATGCTCCATAGATACACAGGGCCATTAGTGCATTTTGTGCTATTATATATGAGTGCAGTGACTAATTTATAATGACACTAAGATATTTCTTCCAAGATTTGGCTTCTGGGTAGTTCTCATTGGCTATAGTGAAGGTAGTTTTTGCAGAAGGCATGGAAGCAAACTTTCTTCTTTTCGAAGGGCAATTATCCTGACATAATTGTAGAGTGGAACCTTTCTGGCATAATCACCTCTTTATGATAGCAACTCTTAGCAATGTCATAATGAGGTTTGATCTAGACCCATATATAAAGAATTCAATCAGTTGCCCAATCTAAAGAAATTTATATAGCTTCTGTATGGTGTGTTTGGGCTATTAATGAAATGCACCTATTCTCTTTCTCTAAGTATTCACATATGCCAGGTCTTCCTTTTCACAAGTTCTACAAAAGAAACTCTGATGGCTCATAGTAGTTACATGCAAGATCAAATTACTGTTGTTGACAAGTTTTGCAACAAATCTACAAAGCAAAGAGGGAACAAAAAATATTAAATGTTTGTAACCTTTGCTGGCATGAAAAAAATGGTAACAGACCAGAAAAAGACACATACGAACAGTCTAAATCATTCAATCTCTTGTGCAGACTAAAAATATAATAATAATAATAATAACACCATGTTTTTGTGTGTGAAGCTTTTTATACACAACAAAAGCCCATGGGAGACTTTGAAAATACTGCTGCACTCCACCAAGTCTTTTTGACTACCTCTGGAGATAAGGCTTATTATTTTTTTTATTATTGATTATTCAGGATAGTGTGTGTGTGTGTAAGCATGTCCTTTCTGTTTCTTTTAAGGAGCAAAAAGGAGGTAGGTAACTAGATAATTTAACAATAAAGCAATTCTTAATTTGACTTTGCTCACAATGTAACTAAATATGTTTTGCAAGCAAACGTGATTACATTATTTTAAAGAATTGATTGTTGGAGCCTTAGTTCTGTAGGCTATACAGTCTCCTTTGGAAAATGGAACAGTGAGAATTTATTCTAGTCTCCTTTTGACAACTGATGCCTAGATTCAGGATGTGATTTGTTCCCAAGGCTAAATTCATCTCTATTCCCC
The DNA here is from genome assembly GCA_964023405.1 of Apodemus agrarius. NCBI lineage: Eukaryota > Metazoa > Chordata > Mammalia > Rodentia > Muridae > Apodemus > Apodemus agrarius. The sequence continues at coordinate 29,826,753 of OZ030024.1, read as the reverse complement.
CCAAAAAGCACTGCTAAATCCATCTCTATTCCCAGAAAGGCACTTCTTGAAAGGGGCAATACTGGGTGTAATATTTTCTCCCCACAAAACACTACTACACTTTTTTAACTCTAGGAAATTCTTGCTCAATGAAACACACACCCACACCCACACCCACACCCCCCACCCCCCACACACACACATACACACACACACACACCTGAAAATATGCATCGTGTCTTAAAATATAATCTTTTCTTTTTGCTTCTTTCTGCAGTCTTGTTGGTGTTCTAGTAAGTTTGGCTGGATTCGACTGTTTATGAGGACTGCGGGCTATGTTGGAGATATATTTTCCATATGATAGAAAAGATATAAGAAGATAAGGGATCTCATATGCCCTTCACAAAATACCCAATAAGTTTATTTTCCTAACATGGCTACTACATAATCTCGAGACTCTTAGAAAGTTGGCAGATTTGGAAACAGATGTGCCAGATATTAGCAGGATATCCTTGTCACTCTCTTCCCTGGAAGATTACTTGGGGAATCAACTGTGAAAAAGTCACGGAAAATGTTTAATGGACCATTGTTTATGACATGGCTGTAACATACCCAACAACTTTTCCCTTCTGTTAATGACAATATTTCATGTGGTTAGTTTGAACCTTCAGTTTACTCTGCCTTGGTTGTCTGCCAGTTGATAATGAAACATGCTCTCCATAAGATTAACTTCCTGGATTTAATCAGTCATTTCTTTCAACTCTACTGGCATTGCTTACTACTTGTGAGATCCTGCTCATTAATTAGATAGGGGCCAGGAAGAAACATCCTTGTAATAGTAGCAAAGTAAGGCACAGTGGGATATGGTTTATAAATACTATCAATAATAAAAGATAATATTTTACTTGAAGAAAGAAAAATACTTGCCATAGTATGTCATATGAAAGTATTAGTATTCCTTACCTGCAATATAAAATGTTTGCAGATGTAGAAATGGTTAATTTTTCTTATTTATGTTAGTACAAATCACTGACATTCTCAGACCTCTATACACTAAGAATTTTTGAAGGAGGATCTCCTTTAGTATTCAGTTGCTAAGAGAATTGCAAAATGATTTTCAAAATGTGTTTCATTATCTAGATGTGATTGGGAGGCCTCATAAAATCTGTTTGTCTTGTGTTCAAAATATGCTATACCAGTAGGAATGACTGACAAGAAGTTTTTTTTGGAGGGTTGAGGGAGTGTTGACTCACTCATTCAGAGGAAGATTGTTATATGGAGATGAGAGATAGAAACAAATCTAAAGTAAAATAAAATCCTAAATCCATGAGATGCAACATTGTGCAGTATAATGTTTAATCGGTGGCAATTTAACAGAGATTCATTTCAAATTACACTCTGGACAATTCAAAGATGTTGACGACCATATGCTAAATTCCTCAAGGTACAATAAGAAGGCCTTGCATGTTTGTTAAGGACATTTGAGGCCATCACCAACATATGTACAGGATGGCTTCATAACACATATGCTCTCAGAGGGGATTGTATGGGAACATCATACTCTCAAAGAGGAATTTACATACCCTTTAGTACAATTAGGAAGATTATAGTTTTGCATTAAAACTCAATAAAACCTTCCAATTCTTTTTCTTGAAATATGTAGAATTTTCTAGATCTCTCTTTAGTATATTCTTCACAGAAATTTTTAGTCTTATTTCTTATATATTTTGTATATATTTTTGTAATGGACAAAACATTCATTAAAAGTTGTTATACATGTTTTCTGAGGCCCCTATCAGCCTCATCAACAGCATCATTTTCAAGCCACCTATTAATTTACTCTGAAAACTATTTTGTATACATAATTGTGTTTCATCTTCACATCAACCCTGAATATTTTTAATCTTCATTTTATATGTCAGAAGATTAATATTCAGTAAGTAGCAGTTTCCTCAAAAACCCAGAATAGAGAGGATGGAATCTAGATTTTAATCTCACATTAAGCTGGGTTCTTGTCTACTTTCTATATAAATAAAAATGCATGTTTTGAAGAATAGGGATATCTATCAAATAAGTTAATTTGAATAATTTAATATGATTTTTTTGTTTTTTTCAAGACAGGTTTTCTCTGTTTAGCTCTGGCTGTCCTGGAACTCACTCTGTAGACCAGGCTGGCCTCTAACTCAGAAATCCGCCTGCCTTTGCCTCCCAAGTGCTGGGATTACAGGCATGTGCCACCACTGCCCGGTTAGTATCATGATTTTTATATCAGAAATATAGGACCTATGGAGATGTGAGAAATGTTTGCATGGTTAGATAAACTTGTATTTTCTTGAATGTTTCCTGTATGTGAAAGCAAGGTTTGTGTAGCACTTTTGTGATTATGACAACTCATGAGAGTCTTAATTTAGTTGTCATTGATCAAATTCAAAATATGGATTGTGGAAAGCAGAAGACAGAGAAAAAAGACTATATGTTGTCTACTTTATTGTTATCCTAGATAAATTTCTCTCATTAGGGTTGTTATACATAGGAATCTGTGGCTTCATCAGGCTATTGGGGTTGTATTAGTTACTCATCCCATCAGGTGAGAAAATGTCTGACAAATCATCCTGTGGGAGAAACCACTTGCTCAGGGTAAGTAAAACTTACAGGGAGTCAGTTCATAATATATTTCCTCCATGTGCTTTGGCAGAATATCCTGGAAGCAGGACCAGATGGCAGAGGAACACCTTCACCTCAAGAAACATAGGAAAGAGAAAGGATGTTGTCAGAAAGGAACCAAAGATAACATAAGCCTCAATGACCTCATACCTCCAGTTCTGTCTCACATCCTGGGTTGTCCTTAATCTCCACAAGTAACACTACCCACTAGATTGTGACCCTTGAATATATGAGTCCTCCTGGAGGATCATGATAATTCACACCAAAACTATAATGTAGAAAATTGGGAGATATGACCTATTCTGTGCTTAGTAATATACCCAGGTGAAAAATATGATTCTGTAACTTAACCTGAAGAGACAAATCTGTATTGCATACTTGGTAGGATAGATAAAGCAAAATTTTAAAATGTAACATTTAAAACTGTGTAAAACTCTTTTTGTTTTAAACGTAACAGAAAACTTTATGTTGGTATATTGTAGATAATCTGAATTGTCAAACCTTAACCTATTGTGGTTTTTTGTTTGTTTTTTTTTCTAGACAGGGTTTGGTGGCCTTGAACTCAGAAATCCACCTGCCTCTGCCTCCCAAGTGCTGGGTTTAAAAGCGTGTGCCACAACCACCCAGCATTCTATTGGTTTTAATGTCAGGGATTATGTTTGCATTTCTACTTATAAAAGTCAACACTGAATAGGGCTTTCTTGAGTATAATGAAGGAATGAAGAGAGACCTGTGATTATTTTCAACCACCTGGGATATATAATAGTAACATAAAGATCATAGTTTCGATTTTCACAATAGCAACAAACAAGTAATAGTCAAAATTTTTTTAAAAAAAGCCAAGAAGAGGATGCTACAAGAGCCTGCTATAGCTGTCTCGTGAGAGGCTCTGCCAGAGCCTAAGAAATACAGAGGCAGATGCCTGCAACCAACTCTTGGTCTGAGCATAGGATCCCCAAAGGAGGAGTTAAAGAAAGGACTGGAGGATCTAAAGAGTTTTGCCCCATAGGAAGAACAACAGTATCACTCAACCAGACACCCCAGAGCTCTCAGGGACTAAACCACCAACCAAAGCGTACACATGGAGGGACCCATAGCTCCAGCTGCTTATGTAGCAGAGGATGGCCTTGTTGGGCATCAATGGAAGGAGAGGCCCTTGGTCCTGTGAGGTCTCGATACCCCAGTGTTGAATAATGGGAAGGCAGGGAGACAGGAGTCGGCCAGGTGGGTAGGAGAGCGCCCTCATAGAGGCAGGTGGAGGGGGGATGGGATGGGGGGATTCTGGGGGGAACCGGGAAAGGGGATAACATTTAAAATGTAAATAAAGAAAATATCGAATAAAAAAGGGAAAAAACAATAAAGCTTTCAGTTTGATTCCACCTGTAAATACACTGAGAACATTCACTGATGTTTGAAAGGTCCAGTGTCTCAGGTTTCATATTGTGAGCAAGAACTTTCAGTGCTTGCCAAGAAATAGTTTTGCTTTGTAATGTGAATTACATTAACTGCAAATTGTATATGCTTCATTTATGATGTAGTTGTTTCTTAGAACTCCCTAACTAACTTGACATTTAGTGAATAAATGTATAGGAAACTTATTTTAAATCAGTGCAGCTTTCAGATAACCCATTCCTTCCAGGCGCCCACCTCTGCGCCTTATTCAAATTTCAGGAGCAGACATTTAGTGTTCACAGATGCGTGGACTGGTGGAATCATATCAGGCTCCCCAATGAACAGATGATTCACTTGCCGCTAGGCTGCAGTCTCCAGTTTGAGATTAATTGACACTTTTCTCTTCAATTCCCTCTTCTCGGCATCCATCATTTCACTCTGTGTCCCCTGGGCCCTTGTGTCAATGATCAGGAAAGATTTAATGCCAGTACTTTTGATTGCTCATTTTGAACACTTATGAAATATAGGGTATGTGGAAGCCCATGTGGACATTTCATACGAGTGAGTGATGGACGGATGAAAGGACCACATGAACACACCTGAGAGATCCTGTGAGTATGGAGATGAGCTCGACAAACCACAATTCAAGGAAGGATTTTCTACCCAACAACTGGAAATCTATTTAGGTTCAGCCCCATTACTGCAATTGCAGGGACCTGCTCTGAGCTCCAGGTTCCTAGCTGCCTGAATGAGTTATGATACAAAGAGAAACCCTTTTGGGAACACCACGGAAGGACAGTTTGGGGTGCTTTGAGGCCGGGTGGAGCGTTCATTTCAATTTCTCACCTCATTTATTGCTTCCTCTCCCTTCCTTCCGGTAATCCTTAAAAAACATCTTATGTCCCACAATGCATCTCAAGATCTGCTCAGGGGAGCCAGGACTGTGACCAGGCTGGATAACTCTGTTGCATGTCCTAAGTTGTAGCTCTTGCCTCTCACCCAGATAACACAGATGCTCTTGCCTTCTCTATGATTCGCTAACAGTGTTTTTTCACTACATGCATGTATCATTTGCCTGCTCTACAAAAGTTAATGAGAATTCAGTGAAAATTGCTTAATCAAAGTCACACAACTGGTAAATAATAACGGCCAAAGACACTTATGACTTTAAACCTATTACTTTAGTCATTCATTTTCTAAATACTTTAAAGGTGATTTAAAATTAATATTTAATTAAGGTCTGACACAGTAGTAAACCTAAAGAATGAACACAGTGTAAATATGAGCAAAAAAAAAATATGGTCTAGTCTGGAAGAAAACAAAGACATTGAAATGTCCATTACCCAAAAGAGGACATGCATGGTTAGGAGAACTTAGGACAAGTTTTGAATGATTGAGGACTTTCATAGAAATAATTCAAATGGCCAAGGGAGTAATTCATGTATTTGCCTTGTAAACAGGAAAACCAAAGCACAGAGCTCCAAAATGCACATAAATTCCAGCTAATTTTTCACAAACCTGTTACTCTAGAATCAAGAGTCAGACACACAGGAAATCTGAAGCTAGATTTTTTAGGGAAATCAGCCATGTAAATAAGCTCAGACATTGAAGGGAAAAATGCCAGCCCAGGCTATGATACCCAGCAAACCTCTCAGTTACCATGAATGGAGAAACCAAGATATTCCATGACAAAACAAATTTACACAATATCTTTCCACAAATCCAGCCCTACAAAGAATAGTAAATGGAAAACACCAACACAAGGAGGGAAACTACACCCTAGAAAATGCAAGAAAGTAATCTTCCGACAAACCCGAAAGAAGAGCCACACAAGGATAAAAATAACATCAAAATAACAGGAAGCAACAATCACTATTCCTTAATATCTCTTAACATCAGTGAACTCAATTCCCCAATTAAAAAAAACAATAATAGCCTGGATAAATAAACAGGACTCAACATTTTGCAGCACACAGAAACTGTACCTCAGTGTGAGCAATAGACACTACTTCAGAGGAAAAGGCTGGAAAACAATTTTCCAAGCAAATGGTACAAAGAAACAAGCTGGAGTAGCCATTCTAATATCAAATAAAATCAACTTTCAACCAAAAGGTATCAAAAAGGATAAGGAAGAATATTTCATATTCATCAAAGGAAAAAATCTACAAAGGATAACTCAATTCTGAACATTTATGTTCCAAATGCAAAGGTACCCACATTCATAAAGAAACTTTACTAAAGTTCAAAGTACACATTGCACCTCACAAACTAATAGTGGGACACCCCACTCTCATCAGTGGACAGAACTAAAACACAGAAACTAAACAGAGGCATATTGAAACTATCAGAAGTTATGGACCAAATGGATTTAATATATACAACATTTCATCCTAAGACAAAGGAATATACCTTCTTTTCAGCACCTCAAGGTGCCTTCTCCAAAACTGACCAAATAATCAGTCACAAAACAGGCCTCAACAGATACAAGAAGACTGAAATAATCCCATATGTCCTATCAGATCACTATGGACTAAGTCTGGTCTTCAAGAGCAACAAAAACATAATATATACAAAACATAAAATATAACAAAAACAAAATGTAGAAAGCCCATATATACATAGAAGCAGAACAATGCCCTACTTAATGATAATTGGTCAAGGAAGAAATAAAGAAGTTAAAGACTTTTTAGAATTTAATGAAAATGAAGGCTCAACATACACAAACTTATGGGACACCATAAAAGCAGTGCTAAGAGGAAAACTCAGCTCTAAGTGCCTTTAAAATAAACTGGAGAGAACATATACTACCAGCTTAACAGCACACCTGAAAGTTCTAGAATAAAAAAGAAGCAAATGTACCCAATAGTAATAGACGTCAGGAAATAACCAAACTCAGGGCTGAAATCAAACAAGTGGAAACAAAAAGATCTATACACAGAATCAACAAAACCAGAAGCTGGTTCTATGAGAAAATCAACAAGATAGATAAACTCTTAACCAGACTAACCAGAGGGCACAGAGACAGTATACAAATTAACAAAATCAGATATGAAAAGGAAGATATAACAACAGAAACTAAGGAAATTCAAAAAATCATCAGATCCTATTACAAAAGCCTATATTAAACACAACTGGAAAATCTGGATTAAATGGGCAATTTCCTAGACAGATACCAAATACCAAAGTTAAATCAGGATTAGATAAAGCATCTAAGCAATCCCATAACCCCCAAAGAAATAGAAGCAGCCATTAAAGGTTTCCCAACCAAAAAAAAAAAAAAAAAAAAAAAAAATAGCCCAGGACCAAATGGTTTTAGTGCAGAATTATATCAGACCTTCAAAGAAGACCTATTACCAATACTCTGCAAACTATTCCACAAAATTGAAACAGAAGGAACACTACCCAATTCATTCTAGGAAGCCACAGTTATGCTGAGTATTCTCCCTTGGAGATGCAATGGTTTCCGTCTAATCAAGATCTTGCCACAATTTTCTTTCACAGAGGACTTCATAAGAGATTTTTTTCTACTTCTATCATATTTAATGTTCCAAGTAGATTTAAAAACTGGTGGAGTGCATATTACTTTTAGCTTCAGAATGTATATTTAAGAGGCATTTAACTATTATAAATTATTTTGATGACATAAAATTGTCAATACTCAGTTGCATATTTTAAAATACATTTTATTAGTTTAATTAAAAAAGAAATGCTTTAAAAATTCCAAAAGAACCTGCCTTCAAAATAATTTTATTGAGGAATTGAGAAATATTTCCTGCATTGACCTTAGTTCTCTACAGGCACATCACATATAGACACAAATGCAAGTGAAAAGAAAAAAATCACTGTGTCTTGCATTAAAACATAAATTTTATCTAAGCAAGAAAATAATTTTACTATGGAAAGCTGTGTGTTCATTTGTCATTGGGCAGGAGTTGTCATTTTGGTAAAGAAAAATCTCTGAATCCAAAGCCAAGGAGGGATCAAGGTGGATCACGATGAAGCCAAGATTTCTCTTCATTTTTGAGTGTCAAGAAGCTATTAAATAATTACAGATGATATTTCATTGTGAAGTCATTACTCCTTTTCATTTCTGTCTCCCTCCTTTCATTCATTATGCCCTTCTTTCTTCCTTGTCTTGGTATTCTTTTATCTCTCTTCACAAGATCAGCTTTTGAAGAGCATTGTAAAGGCCCATCAAGGGAAGTCAATCCCAAGTTACCAAGGACTTAAAGTGGATAGATTGAAAAAGGACTTTCAACATCATTAGTCATCAGGGAAATGCAAATCAAAACAACCCTGAGATTCCACCTCACACCAGTCAGAATGGCTAAGATTAAAAACTCAAGAGACAACAAGTGCTGGCGAGGATGTGGAGAAAGAGGAACACTCCTCCACTGTTGGTGGGATTGCAAAATGGTAAAACCGCTCTGGAAATCAGTTTGGCGGTTCCTCAGAAAATTGGGCATGGCACTTCCAGAGGACCCTGGCATACCACTCCTGGGCATATACCCAGAGGATTCCCCTACATGCAATAAAGACACATGCTCCACTATGTTTATAGCAGCCTTGTTTATAATAGCCAGAAATTGGAAGGAGCCCAAATATCCCTCAAAGGAGGAATGGATGCAGAAAATGTGGTATATTTATACAATGGAATACTACTCAGCAATTAAAAATAATGAATTCATGCAATTTGTAGGTAAATGGTTAGACCTGGAAAATATCATCCTGAGTGAGCTAACCCAATCACAAAAGAATGCACATGAAATGCAATCACTGATAAGTGGATATTAATGAGCCCAGAAGCACTAAATACTCAAGACACAAATAGCAAGTCAAATGATTCCCAAGAAGAAGAAAGGAGAGGACCCTGGGCATGTAAAGATTGCATCCAGTTTAGTAAAGAAACCGAGGGGGGAGGGGGAATGATTGGGGAATAGTTGGGGGGAGAAGAACTATGGGAACTATGGTGGGTGGGAACTGGGAAAGGGGAAAGCCTTTGAAATGTAAACATAGAATATAGAAAATAAAAATAACTAAAAAAAAAAAAAAGAAAAAGGACTAACAGCTTTCCATATTGTATATAAACAATGCAGTAAATACAGCAAAATAAAGGTAGATGGTGTTTGGGAGGGAAATAAAGCTCTTGGATTCCTGGCAAATGGATCAGAGTAACTGATGGATTAAGCAGTACTGTGAAGCAGAAGAAGTCCATGTTATTCAGTCTATTAACAAATGCTGAAGAGACAAGAGAAAGTGGAATCATAGAGACAAGTGTACCAAAGAAGGTGGTAACAGCAATAATTCTTACTACTGGTCAAGCATACCAATGCTAATGAATTGTATTTATTTTCACAGAATCTGAGTCATTCTGTTTTAGAGACTTACTTGGCTACCTATTGTTGAATGGAGCCTCAAATTTATAAATATGAAGTCTGAATTTGTTGTTCCTGATTTTAAGTGACCATAAATTTCCTATAACATGAATGAGTCCATAGTGTTTCCTTTGGCTAAAGTGTCTTGGTGAAGATCAGCCTTTAAACACAGGCCAGTAGATACATGAGATATCTGTAGATATTAACCATTTTAGTTGTCTGTGTGCTGCTTAGAGATTTATCTACTGTGTTCATCGGTGCTCCTATATTTTCAAGTTTTCTAAAGATGATTTGTCTTGGTAGTCTTGTCTCTTCAGCATTTGTTAATAGACTGAATAACATGGACTTCTCAGTAAAACCTATAACAAAGTAGCTAAAAAGTCTTTCCTTTTCAAAGCAAATGTCACGTTTAAACTAATACAAGTAGTGTTGAGAGCTTCAAGACAGGGCTCAGGGAGATAAATCAATATTTCACCCAATAAACAAGCTACTTCATTCTCAAGACAAGACACTATTGTTTATTCTTCCACATCCTTTGATTTTGGTCCATTCTCTCCACATCATGACAGATGCATGTTTTCAAACCAAACTAATCCCAACTAGATCATGCTTAACATCTTGTGGTTGACATCTGTTTCATATATAACTCCTATGTTGGAGCTTAAGAATCTTCAAACTTTGAGGCCAAATTACATTTCAACTTTATTTCTGACCGTATATATCTGCATGAATGACATGCTGTTCTTCCAGAATTCCTAGGTATTCAGAAAAAAAAATGTGTTTTTCACTTCCCTCCTCCCATATGGAATTCTTTCCTTTAATGGTAAATTAGTTGATTAGAATTCATTACCTCCTTCAAATGTCACTCTTTTTGAGGGACATCGTGGGGTATCCTTTTCTTCCATATTGAAAAGCTTATAAATATACCTATTATCTCATTTATCATAGTTTTTATGCTGGGCTTTTTCCATTTTACTCTTCCCAAAGGGCATTCTGTGGACACTCAGAAAAAGACAAGTAATTGAAGTAAAAAGGAAGCTTCTAGTCTAATATTTAAATATTTAATGTCCTTCTTCTTCTTCTTCTTCTTCTTCTTCTTCTTCTTCTTCTTCTTCTTCTTCTTCTTCTTCTTCTCCTCCTCCTCCTCCTCCTCCTCCTCCTCCTCCTCCTCCTCCTCTTTCTTCTTTCTTCTTCTCCTCCTCCTCCTTCTACCCCTCCTCCTCCCTCTCCTCCTCCTCCCCCTCCTCCTCCCCCTCCTTTTCCTTCTCCTACTCCTTTTCCCCCTCCTCTTTCTCTTCCTCCCCACTCCTCCTGCTCCTCCTTCTCCCCCTTCTCCCCCTTCTCCTCCTCCTCCTTCTTCTTTTTCTTCTCCTCTTTAAGAGTTTTGTGAAAGTGCTTTAATATAATTTCTAAACGTGCTCAAATGTTGCAAGGTAGAAATCAAGTGGATTTTCAAATCAGTTTTCTTTGTTTAGATGGTTATTTTCTTTTTTTTCTAAACTAGAGTAAAATGTGTGCTTAAATATGAATTGATTTAAACGTAAAAGCTTCCTGCTTTCTGACAGAAAACAATGAAGTACTTTGAAAATATCAACCTTTAGAAGGCACCTTTTATTGTAGGTTAGAACCATGACAGTTTCTAAGTCTATTGGGCAATATAGTCCAATAGACATTGGAATTTCATGAGTGGAAATAGGGACTAGTTTAGATGTGTAGCTGGTTAGGGCTTCTGAAATTATCTTGCTTTTACTTTAGCTTTTCCTATGAAAGCCAACAAAGTCTTTTGCATAGGGGCTGGCGAGAATTCTCACCAAGTTAAAAAAATGTTGCTTTTACACAGATCCAGGGTCTGGTTCCCAGAACCCACAGGTTAGCTCATGAACTTCTATAACTCCTGTTCTAGGAGATTCCCCCATCCTTTTCTTACCCTGACCTGTGCCAGGTTATAATAATAATAATAGTAATAATAATAATAATAATAATAATAATAAATGCATAATAAGTGACAGAAGAGATTCTCTCTGAATTCTCCTGCTGATCACCTGGGGAACTGTAGTCACAGAAGATAAATAAGCTTAATACTTCAATACACACTGTACCACAGAATAAAACTTGGAAACCTCCAGTGAGTTGGGAGAAGCCAGGGGGTTGAAGTTAGACAGATTCATTCTCCCACCAACACATCAACTGTCCTTACTGTATATCCCTGTTTTTCAAACTACTTTCTTATAGAATTTGAATAAAGAGAATAACATAAAATTGTAAAACAACAGTGGAATTATACAAAGCCATATGATGATATTTAAGCTTACCTTGTACCAAGTACCTACTTTGAGTGAAGCCACTGTCTGTAGGTTCTATCAAATATCTTCTCCTTCAACTCCCATAAAATGTCCAGAGTGACATACTTAATTTTCTCTTCTCATTTTGATGTGATTTGTCATATCATTCTATTTGTCTCATCCTTTAAGGAACAAGTTATGGGAACATAGCTAGTATTTAATAAAGTCAAAGTTCACATGTGTCTGGAGTACTTACTGGTAACATCTTTTTTTTCTGAGCCTAAGTAAATCCCAGCCTCTACACCATTCTTATTAAATAACAACTCTTGGGGGTAATCTTGTGTAAAATAAAATGAAATAAATAATATCATATCACTTTATTTCTAAAATAACACCTTAAGGCACATATTTTATTATCTTGGTTCTATGTCACATTTTGTTTGTTTGTTTGGTTGGTTGGTACTTTTTCCAGACATGGTTTCTCTGTGTCATCCTGGCTGTCCTAACACTTTCTTTGCAGATAAGGCTAGCCTTGAATTTACAGTTCATAGATCAGACTAGCCTTGAGTTTGCCTACCAGGCATTCACACACACACACACACACACACACACACACACACACACACACACTGTCTCCCAGTTAATGTCACACTTTAAAAAATACACTTTAGTGTTAATGGAATGATGGTTATGTTAAAGTATGGTAACTGTAATGTATCATACAATATATTCATTTCAATAACAATATCTCACTAGAGAAGAGTCAACCTTTTTTTTTTTTTAACAGAAACAGTCTGTAAGAAGGAATTTTATACCAGTATCACATACAAAATAGTCAGACACCAGGTATGCACTTCATTTAAAAGTCTGTCTTTCTCAAAACTCAATGTAAACTTTCATTTCAGTTTCATTGTATAAGATGAAATATGTAATCTGGAAACTTTAGGTTTTTCCCTGTCTTGGTTCGCTCTTTCTCTTGCACTTTTTCTCTATCTTTGCTTTCATTTCTTCTCCCACCCTGCCCCCATCTCTCTTCTGTCATTTTTATTCCATATAATTTTTTTTATCTACCAATACCATTTGTAGTCTGTCTTTTAGGTTAATTTTGACAAACCAGGCATCAGCACGTTATCTTTGCTTATTTGTCTTATATCTAATTTCTCTTTTCATTGATGCTAATATTATACAGATACTCCAAAATCCAAATCTGAAGTCTGGGAAACTCAGCATACTGCCATACATAGGATCCTTTGATAATGCAGTTTTAATTATTCACCTTCAACCCTTACTCTTAGCATCTAATGAGGGATGTGTCCCTTATATAGTTTGTTTCCATTCAACAAACAGAGTGGGTTAAAAGATAGCTTTTCTTCTCCCACTATCCATATTTGGGCATTTGGAGACAATCTGGTTGTTTCTTAAGGGGAAAAAAAGTCCTTCAAAAGCAACAAATCTATCTAGTTCAATTCATCAGTACTACTAACCTCAGAAACTCTTCATTTCACTGTGACTTCCAGCTAATTTAAGAACTGCATGCAATATTTGTTTTCATGCCTTTAACTCAGACTTAAACGTTCAACATAAAAAGAGTTTGCACGGAGCTCATCAGAGGCCTGCCCTAAGTTGTTCAGGGCAAAGAGATTTCTCCCACAGCTTTGGCACTCTCTATACTTAGGTGTTGGTATCACTTATTGCTGTCATCAAAAAGAGTGCTTCCCTCAAATTTCCCAAATGGGGGATTTGCAGGGCATGGCTTCAAAACATCTCGCCTCTGCCATTGTCATTAGGGATGAGGGTCTATGGCAGAGATGGGCATCTTTGGAAGAGACAAGCTTAGAAATCTGTCACAAACGCATTGAGGGTAAATAGAGGGATGGAAAAATCATGTGCAGGATAATATGAAATGCCAAGGAAACCAATCCATAATCGCCAGTGAGTGGAAAATGAACAAATTATCAACTTGATTCAAATTACGTTTATTGCAGGTGTCTTTCCTGTAAGAGGCATACTCCCAAACTAATTACATCCAAATGGCTACTTAATAGTGCCAGGTGGCTTTCCGGTGGTTTTTTCAGTCCTCTATCCAAATGCGCACCTTTTAAAGAATATGACCATTCACAAAAAAAAGTACAATATTTTCCTTCTCCTGAAGCCACAGGATGATTTTTCTAGACACTACGCATTGTTCCACGGTTAATGAGAATATTTAACAAGAAAGTTAGGCCTGACTGAAACGCCACGTTTTCCTTAGTTTTTAATGAACACTGACGTTTGTGCTCAATTAATGATGACACAAATAATCATGCAAGTCTTTGCTCTGATTCCAACACAGTAAGGCCAGACTGTAAGGAGTTCTCCCTGTGTGATCAGATCAAAGTCCCTATGCAGTGTGTCTGCTCAGAGCACGGCAGAGGCAAATTAATCATTTCTCTCTAATTTTAAGTAACATGGTCAAAGAGACACTGGAGGAAAAGTCATGGCAGGCAAACAGGTTCATGCCAAGAAAGAGACAAGGGGCCATGCCTGACAATATCTGTTGGCAGTTTTCTGCTTTGCAATTTTGCTCGTGGGCATGTAAATTAAATTAGTTCACTACCTTTTTAGTAAGAGTTATTAAAAAAATAACTCTTTGGTCATGATACATAGCACATTAACTATAATTGTGTCAATGTGCCTTTTTATTTTATTTTACTTTTTGGCTTTTTATTCAGATTTTTGTTTTCTTTCCATTCTAATTTGGTGAGCCCTTTGGAGTAACTTTAATTGATAATGAGAAGATGGTCCTAAGGGGATTGTTTGGAATTGTTATGTGGTTCAAATAAATCTTTAGTTCAGAATGCTAATCATCAAAATTTGTATTCTAAATGTGAAGTAAATTGCAGTGGCCCATCACAACTAGATTGATTAATATGTAAATGAAGCTAATTCTACCTCCAAAGAGTCAATATTAAGCAATGCGTAGATATATATTCAGAGAAAGCAGGACTCCAGGGATTAAGAATTTTCCTGTTGCACTGTTACTGTGATAAGATGCCCTGACAATTACAACATAGAAGGAAAGGCGCTATTGGTCTTCGAAATTCACAAGTAAAGCCCATCTTTGTAGGAAAGGCATGATGGAAGGAGCTTGAAGTAGTTCATCACAATTCCTCCATAATCAGGAAGTATAAAGACATGAATACTTTATTTAGCTTATACCTTTCCTTTTTATGTGCCCTAGGATCCCAGCACAGGGAATTATGCCACACAGAGTGGGAGTGTCTTCCATCTTAATTAACCCAATCAAGACAATTTTCTTTAGGTATTCCCAGAGGCCTTTCTCCTCAGTGACTTTTGATCTCATCAGGTTGATAATTAAAATTAATCATCACAAGAATTTTGAAGGAAAATCTACTACTGAGGGAACAACATCTAAAGTTTCTTCATGCACTGCTATACACTGGCCCTTTTTTTAAAAATTTTCAGTTTATGTCATTCTTTCAATAGTTTGAATGAAAGCTCATTCAAATATGAATTCTCTTTCCACCATGTTACACAACACCCATTAGCAACATGGGGATGTTATCTGTCTAAAATATGACAGAACACAATACCACTTTAATCTGAGACATTTAGACTATTGTACCAATGCTTGGTGAAAGAAAACCTAACAGGAAAAAGGTAAAGGCAAGATGAAGAATACATGGATCACAGGGCAACAGACACATACCTAGACTCATCGTTTCTTTTTCTTTTTTTTTTTTTTATGTATTTTTATTTATTTATTTTTTTTATTTTCTATATTCTTTGTTTACATTCCAAAGGCTTTCCCCTTTCCCAGTTACCCCCCACCATATGAGCCATAATTCCTCTCCCCCCCATGCTATTCCCCACTCTTCCCCCCCCCCCCACGATTTCTCTGTTCTGGGTCTACAATACTGGATCCAATCTTTACAGCTCCAGGGTCCTCTCCTTTTTTTCTTCTTGAGAGTCATTTGACTTGCTAATTGTGCCTTGAGTATTTAGGGCTTCTGGGCTCATTAATATCCACTTATCAGTGATTGCATTTCGTGTGTATTCTTTTGTGATTGGGTTAGCTCACTTAGGATGATAGTTTCCAGATCTAACCATTTACCTACAAATTGCATGAATTCATTATTTTTAATTGCTGAGTAGTACTCCATTGTATAAATATACCACATTTTCTGTATCCATTCCTCTTTTGAGGGATATCTGGGCTCCTACCAATTTCTGGCTATTATAAACAAGGCTGCTAAAAACATAGTGGAGCATGTGTCTTTGTTGTATGCAGAGTAATCCTCTGGGTATATGCCCAGGAGTGGTATGCCAGGGTCCTCTGGGAATGGCATGCCCAATTTTCTGAGGAACCGCCACACTGATTTCCAGAGTGGTTTTACCATTTTGCAATCCCACCAACAGTGGAGGAGTGTTCCTCTTTCTCCACATCCTCGCCAGCCATTTAATCTTAGCCATTCTGACTGGAGTGAGGTGGAATCTCAGGGTTGTTTTGATTTGCATTTCCCTAATGACTAATGATGTTGAACATCTCTTAAGGTGTTTCTCGGCCATCCGAATTTCTTCTGGTGAAAATTCTTTGTTTAGCTCTGTACCCCATTTTTTGATAGGGTTATTTGGTTCTTTGGGGTCTAACTTCTTGAGTTCTTTGTATATATTGGATATTAGCCCTCTGTCGGATGTGGGGTTGGTGAAGATCATTTCCCACGTTGTTGGTTGCCGTTTTGTCTTTCTGACAGTGTCCTTTGCCTTACAGAAACTTTGTAATTTTATGAGGTCCCATTTGTCAATTCTTGATCTTAGAGCATAAGCTATTGGTGTTCTGTTCAGGAACTTTACCCCTGTGCCCATGTCCTCCAGGGTCTTCCCAAGTTTCTTTTCTAATAGTTTCAGTGTGTCTGGTTTTATGTGGAGGTCCTTGATCCACTTGGAGTTGATCTTAGTACAAGGAGATAAGAGTGGGTCAATTCGCATTCTTCTGCATGTTGACCTCCAGTTGAACCAGCACCATTTGTTGAAAAGGCTATCTTTTTTCCACCGGATGGTTGTGGCTCCTTTATCAAAGATCAAGTGACCATAAGTCTGTGGGTTCATTTCTGGGTCTTCAATCCTATTCCATTGATCTACCTGCCTGTTGCTGTACCAATACCATGCAGTTTTTAACACAATTGCTCTGTAGTACTGCTTGAGGTCAGGGATATTGATTCCCCCAGAAGTCCTTTTATTGTTGAGAATAGTTTTAGCTATCCTGGGTTTTTTGTTGCTCCAGATGAATTTGAGAATTGCTCTTTCTAGATCTATGAAGAATTGATTTGGGATTTTGATGGGGATTGCATTGAATATGTAGATTGCTTTTGGCAAGATGGCCATTTTTACTATATTGATCCTGCCAATCCAGGAGCAAGAAATATTTTTCCATCTCCTGAGGTCTTCTTCGATTTCTTTCTTCAGGGACTTGAAGTTCCAGTCATGCAGATCTTTCACTTGTTTGGTTAGAGTTACTCCAAGGTACTTTATGTTGTTTGTGGCTATTGTGAAGGGTGTTATTTCCCTAACTTCTTTCTCAGCCTGCTTGTCCTTTGAGTACAAGAAGGCTACTGATTTGCTTGAGTTAATTTTATAACCAGCCACGTTGCTGAAGTTGTTTATCAGCTGTAGAAATTCTCTGGTGGAGTTTTTTGGATCGCTTAAGTAGACTATCATATCATCTGCAAATAATGATACTTTGACTTCTTCCTTTCCAATTTGTATCCCTTTGACTTCCTTATGTTGTCTGATTGCTCTCGCTAGAACTTCAAGTACTATATTGAAAAGATATGGAGAGAGAGGACAGCCTTGTCTAGTCCCTGATTTTAGTGGAATTGCTTCAAGTTTCTCTCCATTTATTTTGATGTTGGCTACTGGTTTGCTGTAGATTGCTTTTACTATGTTTAGGTATGGGCCTTGAATTCCTGCTCTTTCCAAGACTTTTAGCATGAAAGGATGCTGAATTTTGTCAAATGCTTTTGCAGCATCTAATTAGATGACCATGTGGTTTTTTTCTTTTAGTTTATTTATGTAGTGGATTACATTGATGGATTTCCATATATTGAACCATCCCTGCATTCCTGGAATGAAGCCTACTTGATCATGGTGAATGATCGTTTTGATATGCTCTTGGATTCGGTTGGCAAGAATTTTATTTAGTATTTTTGCATCTATATTCATAAGAGAAATTGGCCTGTAGTTCTCTTTCTTTGTTGGATCTTTTTGTGGTTTAGGTATCAGCGTAATTGTGGTTTCGAAGAACGAGTTGGGCAGTGTCCCTTCTGTCTCTATTTTGTGGAATAGTTTGAAGAGTATTGGTGTTAAGTCTTCTTTGAAGGTCTGGTAGAATTCTGCACTAAAACCATCTGGTCCCGTACTTTTTTTGGTTGGGAGGCTTTCTATAACCCCTTCTATTTCTTTAAGGGTTATGGGACTGTTTAGCTGGTCTACTTGATGCTGATTTAATTTTGGTATTTGGTATCTGTCTAGGAAATTGTCCATTTCCTCCAGATTCTCCAGTTGTTTTGAGTATAGGCCTTTGTAGTAGGACCTGATGATCTTTTGAATTTCCTCTGTTTCTGTTGTTATATCCCCCTTTTCATTTTTAATTTTGTTAATTTGGATACTATCTCTGTGCCCTTTGGTTAGTCTAGCTAAGGGTTTATCTATCTTGTTGATTTTCTCGAAGAACCAGCTCTTGGTTTTATTGATTCTTTGTATGGTTCTCTTTGTTTCTGCTTGATTGATTTCAGCCCTTAGTTTGATGATTTCCTCTCTTCTACTCCTCCTAGGTGAGTTAGCTTCTTTTTGTTCCAGCGCCTTCAGGTGTGCTGTTAAGTTGCTAGTGTATGCTCTCTCCAGTTTCTTTTTGGAGGCACTCAGGGCTATGAGTTTTCCTCTTAGCACTGCTTTCATTGTATCCCAGAGATTTGGGTAGGTTGTTCCTTCATTTTCATTGAAGTCTAAAAAGTCTTTGATTTCTTTATTTCTTCCTTGACCAGGGTGTCATTGAGTAGAGTATTGTTCAGTTTCCATGTGTATGTGGGCTTTCTGTTGTTCTTCTTGCTATTGAAGACCACTTTTACTCCATAGTGATCTGATAGGAGACATGGGATTAGTTCGGTCTTCTTGTATTTGTTGAGGTCTGTCTTGTGACCAATTATATGATCAATTTTTGAGAAGGTACCATGCGGTGCTGAGAAAAAGGTATACTCTTTTGTTTTAGGATGGAATATTCTATATATATCTGTTAAATCCAATTGGTCCAAAGCTTCAATTAGTTTCACTGTGTCCCTGTTTAGTTTCTGCTTTCCTGATCGGTCCATTGAGGAGAGTGGAGTGTTGAAGTCACCTACAATCATTGTGTTAGGTGTGATGTGTGCTTTAAGCTTTAGTAAAGTTTCTTTTACGAATGAGGGTGCCCTTGCATTTGGCGCATAGATGTTCAGTATTAAGAATTCTTCTTGGTGGATTTTCCCTTTGACAAGCAGGAAGTGACCTTCTGTGTCTCTTTTGATGACTTTAGGTTGAAAGTCGATTTTATCTGATATTAGAATGGCTACTCCAGCTTGTTTCCTGGGACCATTTGCTTGTAGAACTGTCTTCCAGCCTTTTACTCTAAGGTGGTGTTTGTCTTTGACACTGAGATGTGTTTCCTGTATGCAGCAAAATGTAGAGTCCTGTTTCCGTATCCAGTCTGTTAGTCTGTGTCTTTTGATTGGGGAATTGAGTCCATTGATATTAAGAGATATTAAGGAATAGTAATTATTACTTCCTGACATTTTGGGAATTATTATTATTTGTATTTGAGTGGTTCTCTTCTTTTGGGTTGGATGAGATGGGGTTTCTATCTTGTTTCTTCTGGGGTGTTGTTTCCCCCCTTGTGTTGGTATTTTTCCCCTATTATCCTTTGTAGGGCTGGGTTTGTAGATAAGTATCTTGCAAATTTGGTTTTGTCGTGGAATATCTTGGTTTCCCCATCTATGGCAATTGAGAGTTTTGCTGGGTATAGTAGTCTTGGCTGAAGTTTGTGTTCTCTTAGGGTCTGCATGAGGTCTGCCCAGGATCTTCTAGCTTTCATGGTCTCAGGTGAGAAGTCTGGTGTAATTCTGATAGGTCTTCCTTTATATGTTACTTGTCCTTTTTCTCTTACTGCCTTTAATATTCTTTCTTTGTTTAGTACATTTGAGGTTTTGATTATTATGTGACGGGAAGTATTTCTGTTCTGGTCCAGTCTATTTGGGGTTCTATAGGCTTCTTGTATATTCATGGGCATCTCTCTCTTTAGGTTGGGGAAATTTTCTTCCATAATTTTGTAGAAGATATTTGCTGGCCCTTTAAGTTGTAGATCTTCGTTCTCATCTATCCCTATAATCCTTAGGTTTGGTCTTCTCATTGTGTCCTGGATTTCCTGAATGTTTTGGGTTACCAGCTTTTTGCATTTTGCATTTTCTTTAATTGTTGAATCCATGGTTCCTATGGTATCTTCAGCATCTGAGATTCTGTCTTCTATCTCTTGTATTCTATTGTTGATATTTGCATCTATGACTCCTGATTTCTTCCCAAGGTTTTCTATCTCCAACATTGTCTCCCTTTGCGATTTCTTAGTTGTTTCTACTTCTGTTTTTAGATTTTGTATGGTTTTGCTCAGATCTTTCAGTTGCTTGTTTGTGTTTTCCTGTAATTCTTTAAGGGATTTTTGTGTTTCCTCCTTTATGACTTCTACTCGTTGACCCATGTTCTCTTGTATTTCTTTAGGTGATTTTTGTTTCTCCCCCTTATTGGGATTCCTTTTTTGCTCTATATTCTCCTGGATTTCTTTAAGTGATTTTTGTGTCTGCCTTGTATGGGCTTCTAGTTTTTGATCTATTTTCTCCTCTATTACTTTAAGAAATTTATCTAAGTGATCCTCAATCTGCATCTTTACCAGTGATTTTAGATCTGAGTCTTGTTTTTCTGGTGTGTTGAGATATCTGGGATTTAATTGTGTTTGTCTTGCAATGGCTTCTACCTTTTGATCTATTTTCTCATGTATTACTTTAAGAGATTTATCTAAGTGTTCCTCTATCAGCATCCTGACCAGTGATTTTAGGTCTGAGTCTTGTTTTTCTGGTGTTTCCGGGTATCCAATATTTATTGCTGTTGGGGAACTGGGTTCGGATGCCGCCATATTGCCTTGATTTTTGTTAGTAGCGATCTTAGGTTTGCCTTTTGCCATCTGGTTAACTCTGGTGTTAGTTGGTCCTGTAGATACTAGCTGGTGCTTGACCCTCCTGTGGGGTTGTAAGGCTATTTCCCAGCGACTGGGATACCTGAATCACTGTCCTGCGGGGTTCTTGCTCACAGATTGCTGACAGGTGGCCTGAGTCCCCCGAGGTCTTATACTCAGGATATCCCAGGTGTTTGGTTCTGCCTGTTGGGCGGCTGCTCTGCACTGCTCCTGCTCAGGGTTTGCTGTCTGATATCCTGTTTTCCCAGGGGTCTTAAAGTTGGGATATCTCAGTTATCTGGTTCCACCTGCTGGTCCCAAGCTGCTGGGAAGCTGGCTGGGTCCGGTTTCCAGCTTCCCTGCCACTGGCTGGATGGGAGGCTGGTTCGGCCTCTGGCTGGGTCTGGGCACCTGGCACACTGGCTGACTCCGGCTTCCTCACCACCAGCTGGACGGGAAGCTGCAGGCAATATGGCAGCTGCCTGCAGGGAGCTCGGGGTCCGCCCCGCGAGTGCAGAGTGCACCCGCTATTCTGTGCCCAACTCCCACTCCAGGCCTGAGTCCCCGAAGGTCTTAAGCTCGGGCTGTGTCGGGTACCTGGTTCCGCCGCCGCCGCCGGATGGTTCTGAGTACCTGGCACGCTGGGTGACACTCCGGCTTCCCCACCACCAGCTGGGTGGGAAGCTGCAGGCAATATTTTTTTTTTTGAGACAGGGTTTCTCTGTGTAGTCCTGGCTGTCCTGGAACTCACTCTGTAGACCAGGCTGGACTCGAACTCAGAAATCTGCCTGCCTCTGCCTCCCAAGTGCTGGGATTACAGGCGTGCGCTACCAGCCCGGCGTGACTCATCGTTTTAATGAATAATGTAGCAAAGTCAAGAACATGTCTGTATTCAACTTACAACTGAATGAAAGCTGGATTTCAGATGCCTCTTTCTCTTCAATTTTAAATAAAACCTGCATCTTTTCTAGTCTGAATTTCTACACAATACAACTGCAAACTTTTTAAGCTTTCTAAAATACCATTTTGGGGGCTGGAGAGATGGCTCAGCGGATAAGAGCACGGACTGCTTTACCAAAGGTCCCGAGTTCAAATCCCAGCAACCACATGGTGACTCACAACCATCCGTAACAAGATCTGATGCCCTCTTTTGGAGACAGGTATGGTGTACTTACATATAACAAATAAATAAATCTTTAAAAAAATACCATTTTGTGAAAATTAAAAGGCAGATTATAGTTCTTTTATGGGATGAGATTTTCAGAACACACCCTGGAAGACTCAGGTTTAATTTATGGATCAGTATCAGTTTCAATACAGCACTCAGGTGGAGAAGCTCACTTGGGCCTCATTCTTTCTCTTCCCTAGGCATGTTATAAATGTATGTACTTCTGGGCTAATAAGACAGAAATCACTATTATGAAAATCCCTCCATTCAAGTATTCATGCAGCAAGTGCCGGTTCAGTACATCCTGTTTTCTGCTTTGCTCAAGCAATCTCAGAGAGTGCAGTAACCAAATTTAAAAAAAAACATTCTTTATTTGAGAAGCTTTACTGGCTGATGGTGAAGATGGTAGTAAGGTAAATTTCTTCTCTTTCAAAGCTGTGGCTACAGGACATGATGAATCAATTATTTAAATGGCATTATTTTAGAATCCAATCTTCACTTGTATGGCTTAAAAGGTAAACTCAGAGTCAATAACATTTTCCCCATCAAGCTATTATTCGAATATAGCACATGTAAAGTGTGTTGCATCAAGTGTACAAACATATATAAGGTATCTAGATGAAAAGAAGTACCAGATTTCTGTGAAATACAAACAAAATGGAAAACACTTGACACTAAATCTACCACTTCACCGTGCCAAGTTCCTTTAATTTTCAACAAATATATGACTCTGGTAACCTTGTTTGATAGTGATAATTTAGGAGACACATAAATTGTCAATATCCATCAATTCTCTTGTGAAAACTTTATTCCAAAAGCACAAACACACTTGTACTCCATTTTCAAGTGGTCCTTAAGTGCATTGACTTATATACCCTCTTGTCTAAATCCTTGATCTACTTTTTTGTCTTTTAGAATGGACTATATTTCAATTATTTCCACTCACATGTTCTTCAGTGTATGAGTAATTGCTAAAGACAGGTGAAAATATGTTCAACCCAATTCACAGATGAAAATGAAGAGAAAAATACAAGAAAATAGAAAAATACAAAAGTTCTCACTCACCCAATGGTAATATACATTGTTGATTATCCTTAGGAAAAAGCATCTTCATTATCTGTCAGATTCTCTGGGACATGAATTCTGCAAGCCTACATAGTTCCCTTTGTCACCACTGCCAACAAGTCTTATACTGTGCCCCATTTAGATATCTTCCTCTATAGGGAGGACTGTGTTCTGTTATGTCCCTATCTGTGAGCCCTTCTCTTCTCATTCAGTGGAAATCGGCTCCAAAGAGGCTTTCATCCATTCTTTCTTTGTAACTTCCCTAAATGCTAAGGACCCTGCTTCAAGCTCTCAGCAATTTTACTACTTGCTATATTATATATTTTACTTGCTAAAAGTAACTGCTCTGTTTTGCTTATAGGTTCATAAACATTTTGGAATAAGAGCAGTTTTGTTTTGTTTTGTTTTGATTTTTGTCTTCTCTGCATCTCTAGGTTTCAATTCCACTAGCTGATGCTGTCTCCTGAAGGAACACAGGAACATAACACACACACACACACACACACACACACACACATATATGTTACAAATCACCCAAACAACTATAGAAGCATCAAAACTCAGCACTTTTGACTGAGAACACACTCCAGGATTTTAGTCCAAAGCGTGCAGTCCTAGCTTAGAAATGTCTGAAAGGATATCTTGATTGATGTTAAGTAGGAAACTAATAAAGAGGAAAGATTTCCAAAGCCCTTCCTAGGCATAGCTGCTTGACAATAATTAGGTTTACTTTCCATAAAGGAAGAAATAGAACAAAACAAATCTGAAACAGACAGTTAAGAAAGCAATTGTGCCCCTCCAAAACAGTAATATCCATACAAAATCACAAAGGACTAAAAAACACAGGCCAAGTGGTATTTACACAGGCCTTTATCATTCTGCGTATTCAGAAGCTATGACCTTACTAAGTCACTGTTCAGTAATCCTTATAAGAGATAACACAATATCTTTGAAATATAAATGACTTTTCAAGTAGTGTTTACTATTACCCAATTGCAGACATGTCGCAGAAAAGAAATGTTCTGCTCCGTTCATACTAAGGAGTAACTAGGAAGGGCAGGTGGCACAGGGCTTGATTCTAGAATTAATTAATAGCCTTGGAGGCCAATGAGGGCGGTCTTCTCACTCTTCATTAAGTCTGGACCCCATCCTCTGTTTCTGAGATAACACTAGAAAGACAATCCCCTTCCCCCCTTAGGGTTCAATTTACCATATAAAAATGTGGCTTTGTTAAAGTCCATTAAGGAAAAAACAATTATTATGTTCAGTCCAAAAGAAAAAGAAAAAAGAAAAATCTAGTTCTTCCTCGGCACTGGGTGAAAGACAGCACATTTTAATCTAACCAAAACATTAAATATTATCCTATCCTCTTTTAAAGAGTTAATTCAAATTGACCTGTCAATCACCTGGTCAGGAGCACACACTCCAGGGAAAATGGTTCAACAAAGACAGGCTAGGAAGAGAGGATAACTAATTAATTATATGTCAGTTGAGCTAATGTAGTTGTTCTTTTCAGGACACCTGTCCTCAAGCAGCATCTTACAGTGATGCTATCATGTAGCCCTGCAGAGGCTGTCTGTTTTCCTCAGAGTTACATGATTGAGTTTGTTTCCCTAACAGAAACAAAATAAAAATTATAATATTTTAGTTTTAATGAACAACTTTTTAGACACATGTAAAAAAAAAAAAGAAAATTTTCAATGAATAAAAATAAATCTTGGTTTAGTCCTATGAGTCATAGAACTCAGAAAGCACCTAATTAGCTGTACTTGTGGGGGCAGATCCCAGCTCTCTGTCAAGGCCATGAGTCAGTAGGAACTCAATCAATCTGAAAGAGAAATATCTTGAAACTCCACGTCAGTGGTTCAGCTCATACAAGTTAGAGCTTTAAATAAAACTTTCATTGAGATGACACCAAAGGGTTAAGGACAGAGTGGTAAGAAACAATATTTCTAAGCATTTCAACTTTTCTTGAACTGCCTTCTGAACCTTGCACATTTTATTTCTTTCTTATATTGAGTGACTTTTCAAGTGGTCCTGCCGTGAGCCAGTAGAATTACTAAGAGGGTTCTGATTTCATAGCTATTTTTTATTATATTTGGAAGCTGGTCTTAAGTAGAGCTAAAACTCCAGGGCCACTATTTTAGAGTAGCAAAGATTGACATCTAAATTATGATCTCAAGAAAGTACCAGACCATAGCTTTCATTGAATGTACGGGGGAAAAAATGGATTTGTCTCTGAAAACGTTGGCTATTTGACATCTTTGAGAAATTTTTAAGCATGTTACACTTCAAATCTCAGCAATGAAAATGTAATAGACATTTGGCTTACATCTATTATTCTTGCTTAATTCTGAGTTAAAGTGCCTTAAGTATGTTACTAAATGGCTTTCCCTTTTCTTGGAGAAAATAGGGTTGTATATGATTTAAAAGTCTAAAGTGGATATTTTAGGGATTAGTAATAATCAAGGGTAAGGCTTAGTACAAAAACATAATTTGTTGCAAAAGGAAACAGGAGAGACAAATGCTATGATGTGATTTCAGTTCCAGTTGTAGCCACAGCACCAAGAAATTTGCATATTTTTACATTTAAATCTATGTAAGTTAGTATGAGATGAATGTTCTGTCTTCCATTAGCCTCATGAATAAAGCCCAGAGAAGCTAGGAAATCATGTCTACGTTTACTTGGGTACAAATTCTATGCAGCTGGAGTGAGTTTCTCCTTTATTCTATTCATCTTTTCAAGTGATTTTCAAATAATACTTCTAAACATATTCACGATTTCAGGATTAATCTTAAGATCCTATGTGATGTAAATGTTTAGGCTTTGTGTTAGTTACCATTGTTTCTTCAATCTAGAACAGAATAACAAGAAATTTGGTGCTTTAAAAAATGAACCAAATACCTATCTTAATAAATTATATTTAATAAGAAATGAGTAACAAACAATAGGCACAAAAACTGGCATCATTATGAGTTAGACAACAATTTATATACTTCCAAGAACCATGCATTTAAGGAAAAGAAAGTCAACCATAAAAGGGTGTGACTGTTGCACAACCTCAGTAGCAAACTCATGATGGGCTAGGCACCCTCATGTAGGATACTTCCTTAGCTTGGCTTAGAACAAGATTTAGAGGACAATTTGCAAAGGTAGGCATTCATGGTAATACCTTTGTATTCTACAGACAGACACACATACACACACATACATGCACACACAGACACACACTATTGCACCAGTTTAATTATCCAGAGTTAGGTGGTGGAGAGCGATTGATGCCCCTCAAAGTGATTGAGGCTGGAGAAAGGAAAAATGGAGCAACACAAGTAACTTCCCACCAACATTGCTCACATCTGAACTCCCAACATGTGTGTGCAACTTAAGGTTCTGGCATCCAAAAGCTACATAAAAGGAAAGGGAACTTTCCTTAAAATCTGTACATATCAAAATTGATTTGAAATGGGATGGGCATAAAACAAGACCCTCATTCTATTCTAAAATATTTGCTTATTTTATACAGTCTTAATTTGCAGACCCTTGACCAAATATCATACACAGGAGAATAGAGCCTCATCATTCCGGGCTGTGGGTATGGTGTTCACCTTCTTCTTGAGTGCTGACTATGTGTGCAAAAGCAAAGACATGATGGTGACAAACAATCCTCACAGTTGCACATAGTAAGGAACAAAAGTCATGATTTCTAATTTCAAGGGTTTAACTTGTTGATTGATATCTCTAAATATTGACATCACATTGTATTTTGTGGACATTTATGTAAAGTTGTAGCACAGAGCCAGAGACCAGAGAGTATATATGTAGCACATACATTCTGATAACAAGCCTACCCAGACCATAGATTCTCTATGATATCTAGTTCATAGTCTTACTTTTCAAGAACTTCTATTATTATGAGTATTATATTCATTTTTCTAATGAATACTATATCCACAGTAAGTTAAGCAAATTTCCCAGGTTAATACTAATAATGTAGAATACAATTCAAACTGGAAATTCCTGTACTTTCAAAGTCCAATTTTATGATAGTAATCAGGGTATTATATCTTATGATTTTATTTTGCTTACAACCGACAACATGATCATCTTATGACATGGCAAGATTCCATGGGATGAATAAAGTCAGAACAATAAAACCAGAATTTAATGCTTTGAAAGCAGAATGGGGACAAGAGAAGAAGGACTTAGGAAAGAAGAGGAATTAAAAGTAAGGGAGACTGTGTACAATAGGGTCATGTGGCATGAAAGTAAAGGAATGAATTGCTTGGACAAGGGAAGGGGACCAATCAGGGACAGAGTCATGTAAGAAGTCAGAAGAGGGTAAGGATGACAGGTAAGAGCAAAGCATAATAACATATTATGAAAGTGTTTTAATAATGTAACTTTGCATAAGGTCATTTGTTTCCCTTCCTTCCTTCCTTCCTTCCTTTTCTTCCTTCCTTCCTTCCTTCCTTCCTTCCTTCCTTCCTTCCTTTTCTTCTTTCCTTCCTGCCTCCCTCCCTTTTTCTTCTCTCTCTTCTCTCTTCTCTCTTCTCTCTTCTCTCTCTCTCTCTCTCTCTCTCTCTCTCTCTCTCTCTCTCTCTCCCTTCCCTTTCCTTTTTTCTCTTTAAGATGTGTCACTCAGGCTTGTTTTTAAAATGTGAACCTCCCACTTAAGTGGGAGTGGGTGGGTTGGTGAGCAGGGTGAGGGGGTTTTCAGAGGGGAAACCAGGAAAGGGGTTAACATTTGACATGTAAATAAAGGACATATCTAATAAAAATTAATAATAAAAAAGAAAATTTACAAAAGGAATAAACTAAATTCAAACTGGAAAAAAAATAAAATGTGAACCTCTTGCCTCTATCTCTTTAGCATATTCTGCTTTCTGGTGTTATTGTCTTAGTCAGGGTTAATATTACTGTGATGAAACACTATGACCAAAAGCCATTTGGGGACTAAAGGTCCCATTTGGCTTACAGTTCCATAAGACAGTTTTTCAGAGAGAGTCAGGAAAGGAACTCAGGCATTTCAGAACATGACACAGAGGCCATGAAGGAGAGCTGCTTACTGGCTTCCTCATCAAGGTTTATCCAGTACGTTTCTTATAGAACCTAGGACTGCCAGCTCAGGGATGGCACCATGCACAACGGGCTGAGACCTCCCACACCAAACACTAATTAACAAAATGCCCTTTAGACTTGCCTACAGCTCAAAACTTACAGAAGCAATTTCTCAATTGAAATTCTTTCCTCTGAGAAGACTCTATCTTGTGTCAAGGTGACATAAAAACTAGTCAGCACTCATGAACAACCAACATTATTTTTAATGTTTAGATAAAAATAGAGGAATACATAAAGAGAGAGAAGAGAAACAATTGGAGGAAGTGGCTGCTGTCATCAAAGTATACTTACAAGGGAGTATCATAATGAATTACACGTTGTATAATTAATAGACATTAATAAAAATTCAGACAAAGAACTCTATAAAAATAAAAGAATAGGCCTATGATTTCTAGGCTGGGTTAATACTGGTAATTACAGTAAGAATGTATGTGACTTTCTGTCTTATTTTTCTAATAAATCTGAATTATCAAATAATGTCCATACTTTCTTTTCTTCCATAGCTGTCATAGAATACAGATAAACCTCATGTATCACACACATGGACGCATGTACACACACACACACACACACACACACACACACACAGGCCCACACAGGCGCCCCACACACACACACATACACACACACATGCATCATTTCTTTCCCTGTTCACAGACACTTTCTATTACACTTTATATATTTATTTATTTATTTATTTATTTATTTATTTATTTTGGTGATGTTCACTTGTTAGTCAGGCACAATGCATGCAGAAGGAGAAACAACTGAAATTACACTAACTAAAGCAATGTCACATACAAAGCCTCCTAGATGCAGTGATGCTAATTTATCACTATGTTCTGCCACTTATCTATAGAATGGCAGGCAGGCTAGCATGGCTCCCCTTTTTCCCATGATAGACTAGATTTTTGTCATGGTTTCTACCTAATACTTAGTAATATACTTTTGTGTCTCTGTCAAAAAAGGACTTAGTTTGCCATGCCTAGCTTATCTTACCCATTTCTCTACCCTTTTGAAGTAAAAGCAATCGGGTTTGACCTGGATTATATTTCAGACACACACTGGAATGAGAGAATCTGAGACATTTTAAGGTGTTCATTTCCAAGCATATCTCTGTTTCCTTCAGGACAACAACATAATCTTCAGGTTATCTGTGAGCTTCACCCATAGTACTCCATCCTGTGGACGGTGTCTCCCTTCATTTCTATTTACTCAATTGCAGTATATATTCTTAGACATCATCACTGTACTGTATTATGGACTATATCTCCAGCCTCCAAGCTGACCATTTGACAATGCAAACATAGAGAATCCTGAAAGATTCTGCATGTGAAATTCAACAAAAGAAACAAGCAGATATCAAATGGCCACAAATTGGCACTCTGTTTGCAATTAAAATACTGCTAAATATACCCAGCACACGTCTGCATCCAATTAAAAAAAGAAACCTAATTGGTAGAATTTATTTCCTATAAATAGGTATTCATTTAGTGTTTTAATTCCTAAGAGCTTACAATTATAGTTCATTTCTAAAGGAAGTCCCAGATTATATAGGTTGTCACAGTTCATAACATATGCCCTTTAATTAAATGTATTAGTACTTTATAAAAAAAGAATTCAAATATGAAAGTAATCCATTTTATGATCCATTTCTTTTAATTGTGTCTTTTAGTTTTCTCTTAAAATACTAGTCTAAGTGTACATACATATTTTTGGTGTCAGTGTGGAGTTTTCATTTTGACCAAGAGTCAAGCTTTTTTATGTTTATTAAAATAGCTCTTTATTTGTAAGGCCAGAACAAAATGAACAAAATACCGAGTGGTGGCGATGGGCATATAAAAGAAAATATCTCGCACAATCTATCAGTTAAACAATTTATTATTTTATAATGAAAAGACGCTATCACTAATAGGCCAAACAAGTCTTTCAGACTCGCACTGTTTTCTCTTTTGTCATGGTAAATACAGTGCTGTTATCACAGACAGGATGACAGCTTCAGGCAAGAGATACAACTCTGGGGACTAGAACTTTAATTTAAAAAAGCCACGAGGAAAAGGCACAGGAGGAAATCAGACAGGACAGGTCTAGAGACAAAATGCAGCATTTTATAATCTAAAGCCCCGCCAGACTGCAAGCCGACTACAGAAGCTGGACTTTCACCATCAAAATGAGAGGAAACGGGATCTAACAGAAGCCTCTTTGGTGAGAAGGTAGAAATGAACATTCAGCAACATCAAAATGTTACCTCAACCAAGACTGATGCAGGCAAGAAAGATTTGGGATATTGAGGGGACAAAGGAAGAGAAAGGAGCCACCTCCCTATGTAATCTCTCACCAGATCAAATTAAAGAATTCTAGCACAATTCACAAAATTCCCTGTAATGACCACCTATGTGGGAACAATATTCCTTTTCTAAGGAGATTTGAAATGAGGATGCTAAACTACCCACGAGACATGGTTGCATATGCGTGTGAGACCTTTCTCCTGTCCTAGATTAAAACCTGCAACATCCTGAAAGTTTCACAAACAAATTTAATAAATAAGAAAAAATAAAGGGACCTTAAGATCCTCCTGAATTCCATGTAACTAATGGTTTTACCTGTACAACTGCAATTCTACACAGTGTACTATAGGGCACGTTGTAGGCCATCATTTAACTAAGAAAGAGGGAGAAGAAGAAGTCCAATTCTTGGCTTTCTTCATTGTTATCCCTAAAGATCTGAAATCCTGACTCAGTTAAAGTGTCAAATGTAGACAAAGTGCCATGACCAAAGCAAAAGGGTACATTTTATTATGTCTTTCTAAAACTATCACAGGGAAGACAGGGAAAGAACTCATGTAGGACAAGAATCTAGAGCAGGAGTTGATGCAGAGACCAGGGAGGAGTGTATCAGATTTGTTTGTTCTCCATGGCTTTCTCCTGCTTCCTTAAACCATCCAGTACCCTCAGCTTTGGAGTGGCACTGCCCCAAGAGAACTGGTGATCTAACATTGATCATTAATCTAGAAAATTCATTTCACATGCATTTACAAGTTAGTATCATGGTGATATTTTCTCAGTTGATAACCCATCCCAATTATGTGACTAACTTGAGTCAGATTGGCATCAAACTAACACAAGGGGCTGGAGCAGAGATATAGTGTTTAAGAGCACTGGCTGTTCTTGCAGAAGAACTAGGTTTCAGTTGTAGCCACCCACATGGAAGCTTACAACCACAGGTAATTTCAATTACAGCTGATCCTATCTCTTCTGATCATACCCACCAGGCACACATAGGGTCTACATACTTATTTGCATATACACAACATAATGTTTTTAAAAGATTGAAATATAAACTTAGTTAAAGCCCTGAACATGTTTTTCTACAGCTGCTTGGAGAACTCCATTGCTGGTTCTAATTTAAAAAAAAATGACCTTCTCTCCCTTTTGTCGATCTTTCAGCTCTTAACAATTGCCAGAAATTACCTATTGCTGGCCTTGGTGTTTAGTTCTTTTTTCTTTTTCTTTTTTTATTGGATATATACTATATTTACATTTCATTTCCCTTTTTCTGGTTCCCTGCCCCCCAAACGTCCCACATGCCCTTTTCCCTCCCCATGTTCCCCAATCCACCCCTTCCCACTTCCCTGTTCTGGTATTCCCCTACACTGATGCTTTGAGCTTTTCCAGAACCAGGGTCCACTCCTTCCTTCTTGTCGGACATCATTTGGTATGTGAATTGTGTCTTTGCTGTCCCACGATTTTGAAGACCCAGAATTGAACCCACACATCTATGGCCAATTGATCTTCGACAAAGGAGCTGAAAACATTCAGTGAAAAAAAGATAGCCTTTTCAACAAATGGTGCTGGCTCAACTGGAGGTCAACATGCAGAAGAATGAGAATTGATCCACTCTTATCTTCTTGTACTAAGCTCAACTCCAAGTGGACCAAAGACCTCCACATAAAACCAGACACACTAAAACTAAAAGAAAAGAAACTGGGGAAGACCCTTGAGGACACTGGCTCAGGGGAAAGTTCCTGAACAGAACACCAATAGCTTATGCTCTAAGATCAAGAATAGACAAATGGAACCTCATAAAATTACAAAGTTTCTGTAAGGCAAAAGACACTGTTGAAAGGACAATTCGGCAACCAACAAATTGGGAAAAGATCTTCATCAACCCTACATCTGACAGAGGACTAGTATCCAATGTATACAAAGAACTCAAGAAGCTAGACCCCAGAAAACCAAATAACCCTATCAAAAAATGGGATAAAGAGCTAAACAAAGACTTTTCACCTGAAGAAATTTGGTGTTTAGTTCTTAAATTATTTTCCTAAAATATCAGAAATTTTATTTTCATTTATGCATCTAAGAGTCTGCAATACATTTTTTCTATGTATCTTTAGAGGGCTCTTTGGAGGAGTCACAGCCATACCTCCCTGTGTTCTAATTGTTCCTGAAAGTCTTTTATGTGGGTACTATTAAAAACCACATCTTCACTTGTCTGTGACAAGAAGACCTCAGGCTGTTACAAGGGTACCAGGAGCTGGGTGTCTAGACCCTTGCCCCACTGCCACTGATTCCCAAGCAGATATTTAAAAGAGAGAAATAGTCTAAACTGACAGTCACATGTAAGACATGACTGTCTTTTTCTCTCCAAGGACAATACTATCATATGTAACTTGGTGGCCTGGTGTCTACGATTTCATACCTTATTATCACAACTAGGATGTAAAAAAAAAATGGGTTTATCACATCTAGCAGGGAATAAATTTGCCAATTCCATGTAGATATTTCTCAAAGCAGTGCCTCCCCACAAAAAAAAAAAAATAAAAGCAAGGTATATTTAATCGGGGAAATATACATCATTCTATGGGCGATCCTAGCTAACACAGTAGACGGGGGCACAATATTGAGCCTCTGTTCAATATCTGTCCTGGTTTGAATAAAAAGAATAGCCCCCTGTGTTTGAGTGCTGGGTCCCCAGTGGATGAAGCACTTTAAAGGGGTTTAAGAGGTATAGCCTTTGAGAAGAAATCCCACATCAACCTGCCATCCTGATTTCTTTTTTTTTTTTTAAGTGTAACACAGGCTACCACAAACTTACAACTTTTCTGGCTCTACCTCTTTAGCATATCCTACTCTCATGTTTCACCCATAGGCAGCATTATGTATATTTTAAAACATGAAGTAGACGATTATAGAGGAAGAATAAATGAAGAGAGAGAGTAGAGGAGGAGAAAGCACTGGAGGAGGTAACTGTGCTCACAGCACATCATTTACATGCATGAGTATTTTCCTTCTGCCAAGCCTTTGTTCCACTACCATGTATTCTAAACCATAGAATCCAATTAAATCATGAATCTAATTAAATGCTTTCTTTCTGCCTTTGTAATGATGTTTTATCACAATAATAGGGGATAAAAGCTAATATAAAAGCTACTAATACATGTATTATCAAACATCACATCTTAGAAAAAACAGTGGACTGGAATGCCATGTATGGAAAATTTAGTATGACAATGAGCAAAATACTCTACATGACTTTAAAAATGTGAATTTGGCTGATTCCATTATTTTGGCTGCTTCATGGAAAAGTGCAGTCAGACTCAGTTACCCTGAAAACATAGGCCATTGACCCTAAAAGAAATGGTTTTGGGAAAAATCTATTATGCAATTATTTAAACATAATTAAGTCAAAATAATACAAATTAAAAGGATTGTAGTGTGCCTTCCTTTATTTTATCAGAAAATAGGTATTTTTGATAATATACCAAGTGGTACATACAGGAAAAAGAGAAAGATATACAGATAAAAATAGGTTTAACCTATTAATAAATATTTATTTTAGTGTAAGATGTTCAAGACACCAGAATTCTTTAGTGTTTGATACAGTGTAAAAAGTCTTTTCCTTTTTGTTTTGTTTTCCTCAAAGGTGACTAACTTGTAAAGGGCTAATATTTCACATACTCTCACCACCATCAGTTACCCCCACTTGGTAAACATGCTTAGAAAACACTCCATCCACCAACCACACCCAACTCAAACAATCCAAGAACTTGCTACCCTGGGTAGAAGCCTGCCCCTTCTGCCTTTCCTTTTATCTCTTCTGTGTTGATTCTTTTTAAATTAGCTATTTACAAAAGACTGAGGTGGTACACCAGGATAATGAACAATGGTAAAAGACAATGTTATCAGCTATGTTGCAATAAATCTAGTGAACTTCATTCTTCAGTGGGTTTGCTAGGATCGTTTGGTTTCTAGCATACCATCTTTACAAAAAGAAACCACCTTGCTGAATTACTTTCATTTTGTGTTTCTTAGTGTAATACCAAGGTTTTTCATTTTCTTCAGTAATACTGAGCCATAAACTTGAAAGTAAATCACTGACTTGATCATCATTGATCAATGCCGAGTATCAACCAAAGTTGGATACCAATCCTTTGTTGGCAGAAGTAGGAAATATAGTCCTTTTGTTGGTCACTTTTGCAACCTAAACAGGTCTCTAGTTAGATGAAGCCAGAATTCTTGACCATGCCATAGAAAAGAACTTCAGGATAAGTTAGTATGAAACCAAGCCAGAATTTGTTAAGAAAATCTAACATGAATTGAAGTTCAAGACTTGATATAAGTTCTAACAGAGAGCTAGGGAGAAAGAGAGGTGCTTAGGAGAATGACAGCGTATGTTTAAAAATCATGTGGATTTCTTAAAGAAGAGTATAATAGAGAACTTTAAGAATAGCCAAAGGAATCCAATAGTTTCTAATACAACATTATTCAGAGTTGGTTTCTGAGGAGCATTGGGAGTGGGGAGATTAGAGACTGATAAAACAGGTCTAAGCATAAATGCAATCTACTGTATGCAAATTGCAAGGAAGTTAATAAACTCCATAGTCTTGTTTATCAGAATGGCAAAATATTACAGATTTAAAGCTGATAAAGTAGTAGTTTCAAAGTTAAAAGCGCTAAATGTGCTTTATTGCTATGTTAAAAATATTAATTGAAATAACTTATTTTAAAAGAGAAATACTGTCTCTGTATAGGCCGCCTTTACAGTGAGCATCTCCAGGTGTGCTGAAATTATTGTGTTTGAGCCATCAAAATAAGTCAGCCAAAGCCCAAGAAAAAGAGCATAGGATATCTATGCTCTTCCCTCTTAACTCTTCCTGTGCTTCTACTCTACCATACACATGCTCATTTGACCAATGGAAATATATGAGAAATAAAAATATGGACAACTCAGCATAATTTAAGAACATCAAGAAAACATTACATGAAGAAAGCCACATTTAGTGCAATCTTAAATGTCTAGATGTTGCTAAGTTTGTAAGGAAAGGCATTCTGGCTTCTGGAGACACTGAACAATGTGTAGTCCTGTAGGGAACATGTACCATTTGCAAGTATAATAAGAACATAGTTAATTTACAATATTAACAGGATGATAGTGAGGAGAGAAAAAAGAATCTAGTTCACAAACTATCAACATTTAAAATTCCTATTGTTTGATTGACTGTTTTAAACTTTTCACCAACTTTGCTATGATTCATTAATCATCATAAAAATCCAATAAAGTTAATGTAATTCCTAGGACAAACTGTCAGTATTTTTCTAAAAGCCTAGAGTAGAATCTTAATAAAGTTACATGAGTTAAATAAAATAACATCTTTCATATTTGCAAGAAAGAAATGATACCAATTTAGTATGGGAACCCTGGCTATCTATCTCATGGTAATTAAATGTTCTGAATGATGTATGTACATGACTTTGAAATATAAGAATGGAGAAAATAGACATTGATTTAAAATGCAGTTCATTTGGTAGGCAAAGATAAAACATGAAACATGGGTTTATAAAAAGATAATAAACAACATATTTAGTTGTGAAGGAATTCAAAAAACAATGTAAGACATAAATTCTACTTGCTACCTTGAATTTTTCTTCTAAATCCTGAGCCTTAAATGAATTAAGATGCCTCACATACGGGCATAAAGTAAGTCTAAATTTTCGGTGCATCAATGTTTTTAATTCTATGAATTGCACAAACAGCTAATATAATATTTTCCCCCTTGTTCTTAAATCAACTGCTTGCATGTAGGTCATTGTTTATGAGCAAGTCAGAGAAGTTCATTAGTTTTTAGTTAATATCTGAAACCAGAGTTTCCCGCAGTCTTTAATCTTTTGCTACAAATGAGCAAATTAACAGAAAGAGCTCCTGACATCTATTCAATACCTTTACTTTGAAATCCAACTCTGTCCCCTCCTTCCTTGAAAAATATTGATTCTTCTTTATTTCTGCCTGGTTTTGGTCACATGGAAGATTTGCCCTCCAACTCTACCTACTCTACCTCCAACCCTACTTCCATCTCTACCTTTTCCTTATTGTGTCAATGCAATGTAATACTAGCTAATGTGATTTGCATTTTGTTTAAATAAATATGCAATTATCAGAGTACTTCACACACCTATAAGTGGGGAGATGTTATAGAGTTCTTATAGCATTTCTGTCACCTTCTTTCCGTCATCTTTCAGTGGTGTGGTACAACTAGTATACTTGAATATTGAGTCATTATTACTTACTTATGCCCGCAGCATACATGAAGATTAACTATTATACATGGTGCTGATCTTGTCAAATAAATACCAACATGTATCTATTGTTTTATTACTATATAGACTGGCTTAGTCATCCCTTAATTCATTACATAAGTACATTAAACTATCAAACAGTGAAAATAATATTTTAAAAATACTTTGTTCTTATTTTGTTCACCTTTCTCTCAAACAAATTCTTGAAAACCATCAATATCTTCTCACCATCTCTATACTTATATGTCCCCCAGAATGTCATCTTCTTGACAGGATACATTACACATGTTTCTTGGACTGGTTTCACTTATTTGCAATATGTACTTGAGAAGACTTTGTGACTCCTCTTCGTTTAAAGATAATTTCATTTTCTTTTTAAGTAATGCATTCTATTGAGTGGATATACCATGGTTTGTTTAGATCAATCTACTGAGTTACAGCTTGGGTATTCATATTTTCTGGGTATTAAGAATAACGCAACACTAAATGCTCATATGTTGATTTTTGTATGGATACAAGTTTTCAACATGTGAATGAACACTAGAAAGACTTATTACTTAGTTTTGTGTAAGATATATTTGCCTGGCTATAAGTGGTCAGAACTTTTTCCATTCCCTCCAACAATAACAGGATTCCAGCTACTTATGAGCCTTGGTAACAAATATATTTGGGGGCATAATAGACTGCTGGTAGACTTATGCAGTGAAACATCAATGTTAAAAGTTTTAGTTCCTAAAGGCACATAATATTGAATATTTTCTCAAAAAGTAATGTTAACTCCTTACAGCATTTTTGACTAAATCACAACACATTTGGTCCATTCTTAATTAAGTTATTACCTGTCTTCCTGTTAAGTGTTTACTTCCTTCTAGCTGTATATTGACAGTCCATGTTCATCATCTTAAATCTCCCCCTAGCAAGATGCCCTCAGTAAAACTGTATCATTTTGTTTAATTTTTAATTCAAGCCCTGTAAAAAACAGGCACTAAAATCTTTTCTCATCCTTAAGAATTAAGACTATTGCCTGATATACTTGTTTTAAATTATTTTTAGAATTTTTTGTATAAACTTTGATATTTTGAACAAGCTGTGTGATTTTTCTGTGGTTAATCAACTTTTCCAACAAGATTTGTTGAAGAGCTAGTTTTCCTTTTCTATATTTTTTTGTATCTCTGTCAAATATCAGTGTCCCATCATCTGTGTTGAAAAGAATGGTTGTTTTTGATTTCTATTCTTTTTCAATGACCTCTGGCTCCTCACAATTCCCACACAGTTTTGATTAGAGTAGCAAGATAACCAATGCTGATATCAGAAAAACACATTCTTACTCCATCTTTAATTTTTTGGTTATTTTGGTTATTCTATGATTTTTGTCATAAGTTTTTGAATAATATTAGCTATGCCTATAAAAAGTTTGTTGCTGCCAGGTCTGGTAATATCCATATCCATAATTCAAACAGTGGGAAACAGAGGAAGGGGAAGAGCTCTAAGTGTGGGATCCACATGGTTTACAAAGCAGGTTTGCTACAAAACAGGCTTACATGTGAGACAATCTAAAAAATTACAATAAAATATGTAGCTGGATGTGTTATAGAAGTTACTCTTAACTTGCATATGAATTTGGAAGAATATCTTTACTTTATATTGAAGCCGATAGTATGGTATGCTTCCAGATTTATTTCATTTTTAAATTTCATTAGCATTTTATAGATTTGAAAGTAAACAAATCATGCATGTTTGGCTAAATTTACATAGAAGATGTTTAATTTTTTTTTAGTGATGAGAAATTATATTTTCTTCTATTTCTGGGGTATACATCTCATTGCTTCACAAGCATAATTACTTCTGGAGATTTTTAGTCATTTACCAGAATTTTTTATTTTTATCAACCATGCAATCTGCTAATACATTCAAATTTCTTCATTTCCACTTAGCATAATTTTAATTTCTATTTTCTGTTACTTTCATTGGCTAGAATTTCTAGCACAGTGTTTCATAACAGCAAAGAGAAGCCCTTAAATCATACCTTAATACCTCAAGACATATTAATTGAGGTGTTTTGTATATGCTCTTTATCAAGTTGAAAAGGCCCCACTTGCTTCTGTTTTTCTCCATTTTTACCTATAAATACTGTAAATACTATTGATTAATCTCATCATACTTTTTTTTTCATTTTCGTATAT
The DNA here is from genome assembly GCA_964023405.1 of Apodemus agrarius. Lineage (NCBI taxonomy): Eukaryota > Metazoa > Chordata > Mammalia > Rodentia > Muridae > Apodemus > Apodemus agrarius. The sequence continues at coordinate 29,787,700 of OZ030024.1, read as the reverse complement.
GTGCTGCTGAAGCAAGCACCTTTTTTTTCATTTATAACTTGTGGAATACTGAGCCTGACTTGCAATCTTGGAATCGATCTCACTTGCCTATTGTGTACAATTGTACACATTTTTGCATTATATTTCCTAATACTTAAGTAGTTTTCTTTCCAGCCGATAGCTGGTAGCTTTCTATGTAGCTCAGCGGTGGAGTCCTTTCTTAGCATGCATGGAACTCCATATTCAATCCCAAACTAACAGACTTTGGGAATGGCACATGCCAGTAATCCCAGCACACAAAATGTGGAGTCAAGAGAACCGGAAGTTCAATGTTGCTGTCCATTAAACCAGTAAGTATGAACAAAGTCTGGGAAACATGGCACCCTGCCTTGAAATCAAACAAGCAAATCAATCTTTCTTTCTGGGATACTCGGAATAATTCTTGATTCTCTAATCTGGTTTCTTCTTATCTAGATCCACACTCAGAGTAGCACCTAGTTTTATAAAGTAAATTAGGAATTGTTTCTTTCCACTTCCTGTAAGATCGTGTGTAAAGTTAGTGCTAATTTGTCTTTAACACTTGTTAGAATTCTCCAGTGAAACCATCTGGGCATCGAGATTTCTATTTTGGGAGATTTAATTTTATATCCAATGTCCTTAATAGGTGCAACATTATTCAAATTATATATTTCATATTGGGGGAGTATGGTAGCCTGTATTTTTTTAGGACATGGTCCATATCATCCAAGTTGTCAAATTAATGCATATGGATGTCTGAGAATGGTCCATGTGCTTCCTTCTGTGCTGAGCAGAATTAGGAGTAAAATTCTATGTTGTTGAAGAAGTAATTTGTGGCCTTTTTTATTTAAAATCAGGCTTTGAAGAATTTGCCAATTTTGGCAATTTTTCTCTTTATTCGATCCAATATTTCATTATGATGTGTTTTTAGATATAGATTTTAGTCTTAATTATGTTTTCCTGTATTTTTCCTGTCTATTTGTAGCACTTTGTATATATTATTAAATATGAGCGCATTTAATTTAACTAGGTAATTCTCCCACATTTCTATTGATGAAATTACTGTTTTCTCTTATCAACACATTTTGATTCATGTATTTAAGTATATTGCATTTTCATATCCATTCACTTGGATGGTATTTGTTTCCTTATTTATTTATTTATTTATTTATATACTTACTTACCTACTTAGTTACTTACGTACTTACTAATTTTGGACAAAGTCTGTAATGAACACTCTCTGGAATTTGTGGGTAACTCAGGCTGGCCTTGATTTTGTGATCACCTCTACCTTGGTGTCCCAAACCCAGGAGTTACAGTGGTATGACCCAACCACTGGCGGTCTCATAACTGCTTCCCTTTCCTAACTTTCCTTGAGATTCTCTATTTGACTAGAGTCTAATTGTTATATATGTTATTTGGAAATTTAATACACTGTGATGTCTGTTATAGTGCATAATGATCTATAAATGTCAGCTATAGATTATTGAATTCACTGATAATTTTACCTTTTTTTCTGTTTGCTCTTGTTAGAACTGAGGAACCTATGAGCTATGATTGGATTTTCTATTACTGTAGTTCTATTTATTTTTGTTTCTCTGCTGTTCTGTTCCTGTTTTTGTTTATTTTGTTTTGTTTTGTTTTGTTTTGTTTTTGGTAAGCAAATGATTATGATTAGGACTCCTCTGGCTTTTTTATTTTTATTTTTTGCTAGATTTACCTATTTATCATTGAAGAATGCTACTCTGTATCTAGCAAACTTATTTTAATAAGCTCTTCTTTATATGATCTTAATATAGTCACAGTTTGATTTGTTTAATCTTCCTTTCTATCATTTTATTACACCATAAAGAAACAGGTACAATGAGTTCATGGAGAAAGAAGCTGCAACCAATTACCTTTCATTAATTAGTAGAAATAGCACTTCACAACCAAGGGAGCCTTAAGGTAGGAGAACATTAAAAATAAAGGTAGAAGATCTTCTCAGATACAATAGATGGGAGAAGGGGCCTTACAGTAGATGAGCTTTATAGGTACTATGAGAATATGAATGTAAAAAAATAACTGCTTAAAGTAAAAAGAAAGACTATGGCAGCATATTTGAGCTGGTGGTAGGGCTTCACTGGACTGAAGAAATGGGCTCTTCCCCACTGGATTGGCGAGCACCATCCATGACACTATTAATGATACTGCTATGCTTGTAGAAAGGAGTCTAGCCTGGCTGTTCTCTGAAAGGCTTCACTCAGCAGCTGTCTCGGATGGATTCATACACCTACAGCCAAACAAGGAATGGAGCTTCAGGATTCTTATGGAAGAGTAGGGAGAAGGATTGTGGGGCCAAAAGAAGATAGGAAATCCAAAGACCAATAGAATCAATGAACCTGGACCTTTCTGGCTCTTAGTGACTGAACGACCAACCAAAAAGCAAACGCAGACTGGACTTTAACCTCCCCACACATATGTTGCAGATGTTCAACTTGGTCTCCATGTGGGTTCTGAACAAATGGATCTGGAGCTATCCTAAAATCTATTGCCTGTCTGTGGGATATGTCCTCCTAACTGGGCTGTTTTGTCTGTCCTGAATGAAAGAGGATGTGCCTACCAACACAGAGACTTGATATGCTAGGTAGAAACACAAACACACACAACCCCCCTCATACACACAAAGGGACAGAGATACAAAGAGACAGAAACAGAGACAGAGAGAGGAGAGGGAGACGGGGAGAGAGAGGGAGAAGAAATAGGGCTCCTCTGATTCATGGAGAAGGAAGTTAGGAACAATTATCTTCCAGTACTGAATGTTATAAGGAAAGAGAGCACCTCACAAACATTGGGACCATAATTGGGCCTTAAGGTAATCTGCAATTAAAAATAGAGCATATTTTTAGAGGTAATTATGTTTAAGTATTTGTGTGATTGTGACTCTGTGTAAGTATGTTTGTGTGTATGCATGTATGTATGTATGTGCATATATGAAAGAGAGAGAGAGAGAGAGAGAGAGAGAGAGAGAGAGAGAGAGAGAGAGAGAGAGAGAGCATAGTGTTTGGGGTAAGGTATCAATGTTGTATGATCTGAGCAGCAGAGATATGACAGAATATTTGTTTATAAGTCTTTGTTACAGATATACTAGCTCCAGATGAGTTGGACCTAATCTCTGTAAAAAACAAAAACAAAATAAAAACAAACAAACAAACAAAAAAGCTAAGGTTCTGTAGCCTAACAATGTCCAGAAATCTTATTATGCTTTGAGAGAAGATAGAGAAATGCACATCTTCACATCTTCCAGGGAGAGTAATTACTTTATTTCATTCATACCAAGACTCAGTCCTGAACTAGCATTTGTTTGGATTGTGATAGTCAATCTTCATGTATAACTTTGCTATGTTTATAACAGGAAATATACTTCTAGGTATGCCTTTAATAGTGTTTCCATCAAGTTTAAACTGAAGAGGAAAGAGCTTACAGGAATGTTGGTATACCCATCCATGAGGTAATGTCTTCAACTGAAGAAAAGGGACAAAGTGGAGACGCTGTTATGCAGCATAATTCTTCACTCAGTACTTCTCCACTGTGGGCACAATGTGACCTGCTGCCTTATATTCCTCCTGCGTAACTTCCCTTCCATGATGGGCTGCACGCTTGAACTATGAGCCCAAATCAACATTTAATCCCATAAGATGCTGTTGTTTCATTTTGTGCTTTGTTTTGTTCATCTTATTTTGTTTTAGTTACTTGCTCATAGTGATTAGAAAAATAACTAATGCAGTGCTGTTTCTTCACACATGTGCAAGGTCTTGACATTCAGTAATGTTCCCAGCTATATTCTTAGACTGAACATAATGACATCATCTAAATAACAACAAAGAATGGTCTCTTCCAAAATAATAATTAGCTTCTTGATTTCATCTATAAAGGCTTGATACTGAAAAAAACAAAAGACTTTGAGTTGTCATGTCACAAATCTGTTCCTTGGTGTCAATTGTGAAACAAATGGCCCTTTTCTGTTCCTGATCTAGTATAACCAAGACACGTGACAATATATGCCATTAGGAATAATTAGCCAATGTCAAAAGGAGTAAAATAATTGATGCTCATTTACTAAAATCATAATCTGTTTAAATTGTTGTACCATCCCTCAACCTCTGTAAAAATGTATACATACATACAAACACACACCAAACAGTGAAATTATGTAATATCTAGATTCAAGTAGGAAAAAACTAAGTTCTAAGAAATAGATTCTGGTAAGGAATGTTTAGAGATGGAAGGGGTCTTGCCCTAACATTCATGGCTACTTTCTATAATTTATAAAGATTGATTGAAAGCAGAAAAGCACCTGTTGATAAAATGATGACAAGTTAAATTTTTGTGATATTATGTAATAAGCTATCATTTTTCCACACATAAATTCTCTGAAGGAGTTGCTGTAAAATTTAATTTTGAAAGAATTTTTAAAAATTTGTGGCAAAAATCCTATACTTCAGAATCTTTTGCCTGGAGAAACTGTGTCTAGTGACTAGTTAAGATGTTTAACTTGTCTATTTACATTAATAGGAATAACTACATAAATATTCTTTACTAAAGTGGATCTAATTTTAGGGCATCCTTTCATATACTTTGGTTCTTATGTTGATTAAAATGAACATATATATATATATATATATATAACATATATATATAAACCTTCTATATTAAGTCTAACGTTTGACATGTTATCATTGGATTATCCAATCTTTTCCTTCTAGTTGCACTAAGAGACCACTTACTATGTGTTAAATTTTCTTTCCTTTCTCCATTTACATTTTCTGTTATTATATGTAACTTAATATAATACCCTCTGTAGTTAATCCCAACATTGACACCTGAGCATAAGCAGCTTGTAAATGATGAATGTGCAGCCATAATCCAGGTTCCTGTGTGGCAAATTTTCAAATCCATCATTTTCAAGATGTGCCAGTTATTGGATTAAATGGGTAGCACTGCTGGCTGTGAGGTCTAAGTGTCTTTGTATTTGTAGCATCAAGTATGGGAGCCTATTGGTTTCTTTTTTTTTTCTTTTTTCTTTTTTTATAAAAGACAACATTTAATTGGGGCTGGCTTACAGGTTCAGAGGTTCCATTGTCATCAAGGTAAAAGCATGACAACATCCAGGCAGGCATGGTACAGGAGGAGCTGAGAGGGTCTACATCTTTATCCAAAGTAAGCCAAGAACAGACTGGGCTTGCTCAGGTATCTAGAAGGAAGATTTTCAAGCCCATCTGCACAGGGACACACTTCCTCCAACAAGACCATACCTTCTAGCCTATTGATTTCTTTAAGAAAAAGTTTCCAAAGGGAAAAGCGACATCTTAGAATTGAATCTGATTAGAAGTAGCAAGAGAAAAAATGATAGTTATATTATCAACAGGGGCAAGAAAGAGGGAGAGGGGCAGAGAGAGAGAGAGAGAGAGAGAGAGAGAGAAGAAAGAAGGGAGGGAGGAAGGAAGGGAGGGAGGAAGGAAGGAAGGAAGGAAGGGAGGGAGGGAGGGAGGGAGGAAGGAAACTGATAGTTTGTAAGAAATTACTAGAGTTTTCTTTAATCCTTTGGACTGCTACAACAAATGCTACAAAGTAACTGTAACTGGCTTATACATATTTTTTATTCCCAGTTCTCCAGGGTAGCAGTCTTAGGTCTATGGGACTGACAATGTCTCCTGAATGGCCTTTTCTCAGAGATTAAACTCTACTGATATTTTCTAAAGTAATTCAGGGAGGCAAAGGAGATGAAGGCTGTCATTTATTTAGGTACCAGACCCACGCACAAGGACTCCATTCTCTTATATTTTTAACTACCAAAGTCTCATCTTCCAATTGTTCCACATGGTAAGTTAGGTTATCCGTGATTGCATTTGTAAGGAAATAATAACTCAGATCACTATGGCTGAGACACTCCTATATTAATTGCTGGCTCTTATATTTCTTCAGAGACAGTGTACATATCTCATTGGTCATGTTTGCATCCAGCAGAAAATCCCCTTTGTCAAATGAAAAAACACAAAGCATCATTGAAGCTTAGACAAATATATTTGGGAATCAATTATATGAACAAAAAGTTGTGAAAAACTAATTGAAAAATAAATTTATAGTCACTAAGATGGAACATTCTTCAGGCAAAAAGATTATTATATTAAGACACAAAATTGTGCTATGAAGAAATTTAGATGTAGAAATAAAATAAATACAACAATTATTAGAATAGTAGAAATTTTGATGATTGAGCAATCATAAACTAACATAAAAGAGGCACCCCCAAATCTGAGGCTCTTAGTCTTTATAAAGAAAAGGTGAGTATTTTAAACATTTTTGATGGAAATGAAGTTGTTAATAATATTTTATATTCATGAAGGAACACTGAAAATTTTAATGTAACACTGAATGTGTCATCCATACACTTCATTCTCTCATTACACTCCTGCTTCCAATATACTACTTGGTTTTATGGATAGCAACTACAAGCATGTAAGAGATAAGTTGTTTGTTGTTTTGTTTTGTTTTGATTTTTATGTCTGAAACGCACCGACATAATGAAAGGTGAACCTGGTAACTACATGAAGTCTAGATTTTATAAACTAGTTTCTGAACACAGGAAGCAAAACTGGATTATTGAAATAATTATCTTCACTAGAAGAACGATTCTGTTCTAACATATCACTAGAAGTCAAGAAGAAGTAAATGAACAGTGGTCTCATGGTGTCTTACAAAAAGACAAGAAAACAATCAAGAGCATAGGCACCAAAGTGTGTCCCCTTTCGTGTCTAAGATGGTTGTGAAGAGAATTAACAAGTTAACATTAATATTTTAAAAGTAAGAGAGTACTTTTGGCATGGCTTTCATTTCCTTGAATCTGATGGATTTATTCAAATAAACGTAGTTCAGAAATATTTGCTAATTATTTCAAGTTATATGAAGGGAATAGAATATTAATATGATGAAATGCTTCGTAAAACTCAAGAAATCACTGATATTTTATTAAACACGGCACAATAAAATTCCACATAAATATATAGTAGCTATCAGAGTTAGCAATAAAATCTAATTATTTTTATAATATATGTTGATTTCCTCAATATCGATTTTGTTTTATTTATATTAAGCCGTTGAAATTACACATTAGTTATACTGGTTCCTATTTAAATTGACATATTTATACCTAGTCTTATGGTTACATAATTGGTTTTATTTTTCTTATACCTCATTCTTGCTGAAACTCTTTTCTTTACCATTGACTTTACTTTGTCATGTATAACCTATGCCATGATCTTAAATTTGTTCTTGAAAACTAAACAAAAAAATGAGCACACACAAAATAAGCTTAAAATATTATTTTTCTTTCCTTTGTGGTGCTTTTTGTTAGCTTCTCTGTCAGTTTAGAGCCAACTGTTATTGGGTATTTTGGAAAGAATCCCTAAAGTTGATCTAGTAACAAGAATCTTGAAATCATGTGCTTTTAAAGAAACAAAGGCAAAGTCTAGGAATTGAGACTCTACATGGAACTTCTACAGGAATCATTGAGAATGGTCACAGAGCACCCAACAAATACCTGAAGCTAAGTGGGTTTTTGGGGGAGGGAAGAGGAAGACTGTAAAATGAATAGAATGGACTGTGTAAGTAAAATCTTCAAAAGAAAAGCCAGAGACTGCATCACGATAGTATCCTCAGATGCTCAATAAGCACTCCCATGCTAATAATCAAATCTTTAAGAATTTTGTCATGTCTTGTATTAGATTTTGTAGTGAATTTTCCTAAGTGCTGTGTGTGTGTGTGTGTGTGTGTGTGTGTGTGTGTGTGTGTATTTTACAGGTGTGCCTGCTTGTGTGTAGATGTTAAGGCTCAATAGTTAGTGTTAACCACCATGTTTGTACTTTACCTTATTTTGTTAAGACACAGTCTCACACTGAATTGGAATATCCTAAATTCGGTTAGACTTGCTGTCCAGACAAATAAGAAGCAAACATTTAACCACATGATCATCTCCTGGGCTTTTGTCAATCTAATAATAAAGATGGTAAAGCCAATGTGCACATTGTCCTTTGGAACTAGAAGGACGAGTCTGAGTCTATTGGACAGCCATGAGGATAAAGGTTAGCATAAAAGAGATCTGAGATAATGAGAGATAATGATAATGTGCGGTGATGAGTTTTGAAATATTTCCAACTTAGAAGAAAGAAAAGAGGGAGACTCTACTAAGAAGATCACAAAAGTCAGATGTGGTATTCCTTAACAGAGTAGTTCATGCCACAGTTTCTGACCTAATGACTCCTTCCTTGGCATTTTTCTGCTTTGTGAATTAAAAGGGTAATAATGACTGGAGACAGAATCTTTGAATTTTTCATATTTCTTAAATAACTTTAATCATTTCTTCTACTTGATCTCCTGAACTAAATCTTCTTCCATGCAGTGGCTATCCCATATGGTCCTGAGCTCCACTCTTCAGACAAATATAATCATATTTTCTGAAAGACACACTAGAACGTTATTTGCTCCATGACTTTTATTAAGCATTCACAAAAAATGTGCTTAATCTCTAACATATCATCCCATACTATTTTAAGCAAAATTCTAATACAAATTTTTTTCTCTTACTGAAAAAGGATAAATAAAACTAACTAAATACTAGAGAAAATGAAAAAATTACAAAACTATCAGGTCTCTATTCAGATTCATATGTATCTGATTTCAAGTTTCTGCTCTGCTGTTTTAAAATCTTTAGCATTATGTTCCTTAAGATAAAGTCCTATGACAGAAATATGCTGTGTGATGCTGTCACCAAATTGAATGGATTTGCCATTATCTAGGAGACAAACCTATGGGCATGTTCCTGAGGGTGTTTTCAGAGATGTTTAACTGAAGCAGAAATAGTCTTTTGTGTGGGTAACACTCTCAACATAGGGATACAGATGGGACATAAAGAAAAGAGAGAATGCCAGATAAGGGCTTGTAACTGCAGATACAAGGAGAACATACATCTCATGCTACTGCTACATGCTTTTCTTGTGATGACTGAATTGTAAAGGAGGGTCTAGTTCCCTTTGGTTCTTGATTTGTTAATAAAGAATTGCTGGGTATAAGGTACAAGTGGGATGTCTAGATCTGAAGAGGAAGAAGAGATGCAGTGAATAAGAGAGGGCTTTTTTCTTCCATACTTGAGAATGAGAAGAAAGCAGCAATCATGTAAGATATTGGGCCAGCTAAGGCCTGGGGCTCCACTGCTGGCAGGTTGCCAGTGATGTTTGACAGGGGTTGATTGGAACTAAATTTGGATCAGAAGGAGAAATGGAGATTCTGGTTTGGTAAAGGGCATACATTTCCAGGCAGGAGGTAAGTAAAAAGGTAAAGATTAAACATGAATTAGGAGCTAATAATCTCTTGTGAAACAAACACAACACAAAAGAGCAAGACAGCGCTCTTTGATTTGACTTGAAGGTGTGAAAATAAAACGATGTTTCAGGCATCTGATAAGTTGGTGATGTCATCATAGCTCACTATTGCAATTACTTTTTTACTGATGTACTCAATCTGTCCTTTAGACGTCAGCTGTAACAGCAACTGACAGCTAGCGGTAGAAAGGGTAAAGTAAAAATTTCAAAGCCACTTGTGAATTATAAATAAAGTATAACACCACATATTGAATTGTCACTCCAAATCCCTCACTTGGTGATGATAAGGAGGTTTGAACCTTCTTTAAAGTTTAATATGACCATCACTCAGTAAAGTAAAGTGAACTTGCTTCATAGCGTGATTCACACACTATTCCACATTCATACCCTTTCCTTAGCTGGTTTCACAAATCTTTGCTCCTCCTGCCTTCACCTGATACAAATACTTGTTCACAGATATAAGAAAGAAATTTTCAACTGTCATTTTCATAGGATGGAAATCATTCGCTTGGCTTGTGTTGTATTTGCCCTGAACAATAAGACTTAATGCTATAAATCCGACTGCCTTAAATGTGTGTATAAATGTGTGCTTATGTGTGAGTGTGTGGATTTATGTCTCTGCCTGTTTGCATAAAGGTGTGTTCGTGTGTGTGTGTGTGTGTGTGTGTGTGTGTGTGTGTGTGTGTGTTCATCTTCCATTTAGAAATCTGGTCAGAGTGATACATTTGAAGTTTATATGAGGGTAACCTTGAGAATTTACACTCTCTTTCCTTATGCACAGGCAAAATTAGTTCATTTTTCCTGCTTAAGGGTCCATACTTTTTCATTTTACTTTAATGCATTTTTTAGAATAAATAATGTGAATGTATTCTGACCAGAGTAATTTCTATCAAACATATCAGAATAACAATATTAGCAAATGAAATTGTCTGCTTATTCATAGAATTTTAAGTCTCCTCTTTGCCAGACTTTTCATCAGTCTGCACCCTCCCAAAATGAATAATCTAGGTCTTCACCATCCACTTTGGTCTTTTAAATGCAGTAAACTATTGTAAATGCCAAAAAAGAAAGTCACTGGAACTTTAAAAAGCCCATATCCCAGTCCTAATTCTGTCTACATTAACTTTAAGTGATGAAAGAATTTCTTGCTCTGAGGGTATGCATGTAGTTTTCTAATGTATAAAATATGAATGTTCTTTATCTCATGTTTTGTTTCTTATCCAATTATGACAGTACATGTTTCTATGGAATCTAGAAAACAAAAGAAAAACCTACTTTTGTCACACACCATGGATTATTACTTAGTCTCTTAGAACCTTGATAATAATGATAAGGATATTTCCCCTTAGTCTCAGGGATGTAAACACGACAAAAACCTTTATACCTCCTACTAATAATGATCTCCATAACTTTCAACTCTACAGTTAGTTTTAATTTATTTTAGGAAAATGTTAGGTTACCGAAGATCTTTTCCCAATCTGTAGGTTGCTGGTTTTTTTTTTCTTCTTATTGACAGTGTCCTTTGCCTTACAAAAGCTTTTCAGTTTCATGAGGTCCCTGAGCCATTGGTGATCTGTTCAGGAAATTTTCCCCTGTGCCAATGTGTTTGAGGCTCTTTCTCATTTCCTTTTCTATTAGATTCAGTGTATATAGTTTTATGTGTAGGCCCTTAATCAATTGGGACTTGAGCTTTGTACAAGGTGATAAATATGGATCAATTTGCATTCTTCTACATGCAGACTGCCAGTTAAAGTAGCACCATTTGTTGAAGATGCTTTCTTTTTTCCACTGTGTGGTTTTGGCTTCTTTGTCAAAAATCAAGTGTCCATAAGAGTATGGTTTTATTTCTGGGTCTTGAATTCTATTCCACTGATTGCCCTGTCTATCTATGTACTGACACCATGAGGGTTTTTTTTATCAATAGTGTTCTGTAGAACAGCTTGAGGTCAAGGGGATGGTGATTCCCCTAGATGTTCTTTTACTGTTGAGAATAGTTTTAGCTATCCAGGGTTTCTGTTATTCCATATGAAGTTGAGTATTGCTCTTTCCACTTATGTGAAGAAATGAGTTGGAATTTTGATGGGGATTGTTTTAAATCTATAGATTGCTTCTGATGAAAATGGACATTTTCTCTATCCTACCAGTCCCAGAGCATGGGAGATCCTTCCATCTTCTCAGGTCTTCTTTGGAATTTGAAGATGGAGATCCTTCCATCTTTCTTCAGGAATTTGAAGTTCTTATCATACAGATCTTTCACTTGCTTGGTTAATGTCACACCAAGGCATTATATTATTTATGACTGTTGTGAAGGGTGTTGTTTCCCTAGTTTCTTTATTAACCTGTTTACCCTTTGTATAAAGGAAGGCTACTGATTTCTTTGAGTTAATTTTGTATCCAGCCACTTTGATGAAATTGATTATCAGCTGTAGTAGTTATCTGGTAGAATTTTTGTAGTTGCTTATGTATACAGTCATATCATCTGCAAATACTGATACCTTGATTCAAGGCTAATATAGAAAATATACAAAGAACTTATGAAGTTAGATTCCAGAAAACTAAATACCCCAATTAGAAATGGGATACAGAGCTAAACAGAGAATTTTCAAAGAAAGAATCTTGAATGGTTGAGAAGTACTTAAAGAAATGTTCAACATTTATTCATTAGGAAAATGCAAATCAAAATTACTCTGAGATTCAACCATAGACCAATCAGAATGGCTAGGATAAAAAAAAAACTCAGGCAATAGCAAATGCTAGCAATGGTGTCAAGAAAGAGAAACACTCTTCCATTGCTGGTGGGATTGCAAATTGGAACAACCACTCTGGAAATCAGTCTGTTGGTTCCTAAGAAAATTGGAAATAGTTCTACCTAAAGACCCAGCTATACCACACTTAGGCATATACCCAAAAGATGTTCTACCATATAACAAGGTCATTTGCTCCACTATGTTCTTAGCAGCCTTAGTTGTAATAGCAAGAAGATGGAAACAACCCAGATGTACCCCAACCAAAAATGGTTACAGAAAATGTGGTTTATTTCCATAATGGAATACTATTCAGCTCCTAAAAAGGAGGACATCATAAATTTTGCAGTCAAACAGATGGAACTAGAAAATATAATCCCTGATGAGGTAAACCAGTCCCAAAATTATATCCATGGTTTACTCACTGATAAGTGGAAATTAGCCAAAGTGTTCAGAATATCCATGACGCAACTCACAAACCACATGAAGTTTAACCAGAAGGAAGATCTAAATGTGGATGCTTCAATCCCATTTAGAAAGGGAAACAAACTAGTCACAGGAGGAAAAGGGAGGGAAAAATTAGGTGGGAGGGGAGAGGGAAAAAGGGAGGATCGGGATCAGGTATGGGTGAAGACAGGAGAGAAGCCCAGTGAGTCAGGAGAATAAATAGAAGTGTGTAGCAGTGTGGGGGTAGGGAATGGGAAACCTCTAGAAAGTTCCAGATACCAGGGATATGAAAGGCTCCCAGAACTGAATGAGAATGACCTTAGCCCTAATGCCCAAGAGTGTGGTGATGGAACCTGAAGAGACCACCTCCAGCAGATAGACATGGCCTCCAGTTGAGGGATGGGGTCATTCACCCATCTCAAAATTTTTGATCCACAATTGTTCATGTCTAAAAAAAATGGAGCAGAGATTGAAAGAAAGGCCAGCCAGTGATCACCACAACTTGGGATCCATCTTAAGTCAAACTCCAACACTATTGCTGATTCCATGTTGTGCTGGCAGACAGGAGACTGGCATAGCTGTCTTTTGAGAGGCTCTACCAGAACGTGACTGAGACAGATGCAGATATCACAGCCAACCATTAGATTTAGCTTGGGGACCCCTGTGGAAGAATTAAGAGAAAGACTACAGGAGCTAAAGGGGATTGCAACACCATATGAGAAAAACAACACTACCAACTAACTGGATCCCTCAGAGCTCCCAGAGACTAAGGCACCAACCAAACATCATATATGGGCTGGTCTGTGCCTCCCTACCCAGCTACATATGTGTCAGAGCACTGTTTTGTCTGGCCTCAGTTGGAGGAGGAAGGGATGTGATTGCTACTCTGGAGGCTAATGTCCCCAGAGAAGGGAGATTCAGAGAGGCGTTGTGGGAGTGGGTGGATGAGGAGCACCCTCTTAGAGGCAAGAGGAATGGGGGTGTAGTGGGGGGATTCTGGATGGGGAACCAGGAAGGGGGATAATATTTGAAATGTAAATAAATAAAACAAATAATAAAAGCTAAAATGTTTGAATATTGATACTGGACATGTATGAGAAACTTTTTTTTAAAAAAATGACTTAAATTCTCAACCTGTTCATTTTTCTATGTAATCTTTTACTGTTTCAGGTGCACCAAGCCTACGTAAAGAGCATAGCATGTCTGAAATGAAAAGATGCCACTTCCATGTCTAGATCTAAGGTTCTACCATTAACATCTTGGCTTACAACCTGTGTGCATCCATGACGCTTACTTGCTTGATAGAACGATACTGCCCTGTTGAGAACTGATCTGATAAGAACCCTGGGTTCTACACTTTGGTCAGCATTTTGCCATTGTTTAGCTTCACAGACTATGAAGAAGGGACTCCTTTCCACAATCACATGTATTTCCATGAAGGTGGATCCTTCTCAGTGTTTGGTTTGGACTCTATTCGAAGACAACATTGTCAGTAAACTTCTGAGAACACTAGAGAATCAAATACCTTGTACTAGATTTAATAAAGCACAAATTAACCAAGAAACAGAATACAGTTTGCAGATGTCACATTTGCTACATAGCATTAGTTGTGTGGCGATGAATACTGAATATGCTTTCCTGACAACAGGGAATGTGATTATCAATACAAGGGTTGGCGCTAAGAGCCAGCATGTGAGGGGAGCAAAAGAATCAGAATATTTATTCTAAAAATAATTGCAGCAGTGAAGTTTAGGTTCTTTTTCTCCTTGGAAATTTGAATTCGTAGATTACAAAAAGAAAGAAAGAGAGAGAGAGAAAGAGAGAGGGAGAGAGAGAAAGGAAGGAAGGAAGGAAGGAAGGAAGGAAGGAAAACAGAAAAAGGAAAAGGAAAAGAAGAAAAAGAGAAAGAGAAAGAAAGAAAAGAAAAGAAAATCTGGAAAATAAGTTTTGGTATTATCAACGTTGAAGTGAATAAATTTAGAAGTAGTACCCACTTGCATTTAAAATGTTGTTTGGTGGCTCAAAGTGTGCACATCTGTAGGATTAGATTTAATTTTCAGCAGACATGACCTGGAATCAGATGGCAAGAAAGTCTCAGAGAGTGTATCTAAATTATCTAGATTATCTAGATTATCTTGATGGTCTGGATTACTTTGCTTATCAAGACAAGACCCAACCTGTATGTGAGCAGTTCCATTCCCTGTTCTGGGACCCTGGACTGTATAAGAATAGAGAAAGGTAGCTGAATATGAGATGTTTATGCATTTAAAAATGTCTACTTTTGATGGTTGATATAACCTATTTCAAAATCTGGCCACTATTACTTACCCTTTGGAATAGAGTCTAACAACAAATTATAAGTCAAACAAACTCTATCTTCTAAGACATGATAGTTTATGACAGCAACAAAAAATAAAACGTGGACTCAGGATTCAGGGGACTGAGATAGGAGTGAATCACACAAGTAGATGTAATATTTGAGCATCCTGGGACCCCCTTGGCTTTGGCTGCACATATTATTCTATGTAAATTGTACCTGACAGGTAGTTAGCAGTCTAGGATGCAGGCTCCCTGCACCAAGCTTCAAATGTACTTATTTTAAACAATGAAAATATTCTATTCTTCATTTAATCCACTCCCCATAATGTCCTTTTTGACTCAAATGCATCTGCAAACACAACCCCTGAATTATAGACAATGAGTTGATTTAGTCTGGACTGGTTTTTGAGTGAATATGCAATAAGGCAAAATCACACGCATTATATGGAGGGACACACCCAGTAGAAAAGCAGTTCCATGGTTATATAAATCATCCTGTAAATCAAGATAAAGAACTACCCACACTATATCCTTTAAGTAATCAAACTACAATACTCTTTCCCTTGGGATCGCATAAAAAGAACCAACAAACAAAAGTTAGAACCTTAAGTACTTTCTTACATGTGGCCTTCTGTTACTCTTGATGGGATATATCTTTCTGAAACTAATTAAACATAAATTTCTCAAGATATGCATTTTTAAAGCAGCTACCTTTCAAACCCAATGTGAAAAACATTAGCTTACCCATTTGCCTTCTATGTATTAAATATTTATATTATTTTGAATTATAAGGGATTGGGAGTATGTGCATGTGGGCACAGGTAACTGCACAGGACAGAAGCAGAAGCCTGCTATCTTGGTGTTGCAGGTCTTAAGACCTATAAGTCACCTGCTGTCAACACTGGAATTTGAACTTTATTCACGACAGAGCCAGGAAGTACTCTTAACTATTCACTTTAATTAAGTGACCTAAACTCTCATGGAAGCTATAAGGCATGGCCAAATAAGGGAAATTAGGAGATAAGTAAAAATATAATTTGCAAAGCTATTAATGTTTGGAGTTTAAATTATTTCTGTGCATAGAGTTTTTCTAAATGTTTACATATTTGTGATATCTTACATGTCCTGAGAAAAAGATGTATATATGTGCCGATACCCTCTCATTTGCATTGATTTGATTTAACTAACTTCCTTTATGAAAACCCTGTGTCCTTTATACTTCGTTATTTCCCAAAGAACCACAACTCTCTCATAATCAGAGTACAGTAAAAGTTTGGTGAACAGAACTAAGTTGAACCAAAGATATATTGAGATAAACATCAGTATCTAGCAGGTATACAAGTGACCTGGAAAAGTGATGCTGCTCTCAAGAATTGCCTGTCCTCCTGAGTCATTGCAGAACATGAAAGAATATAATGAAATATTTTTCTTTCTAAGAGTATTTTGTAGTTGATGTTAATTTAAATTTTGCTTACACTAAAACTCATATTGATTTTTTTCAAATTCAATGGCATCAAAGTATCATAATTTTCAGATAAAATTGTGGAAGTGTATAATATCAAGTTAACATCATATACCTGTACCATGATATTTCAGGAGAAAGATCCAATATGTCTACATATATAGTGATCTTCACAGAGAATAAAATTTCATTTTTTTGCCAGTGTTAGGGATGTTTATTGGAGTTCATTAAAGATGATATATAGAGGATGTATAGATAGTAGATAGATTGATAGCAGACATATAGATGTTCTGCAAATTAGGAAAATAAATATGATAATATATTCGATTTTAGTTATATATTACAAAAAAGAGCTAAGTTACATGTTTTATAAAACCAGTGTCATAAAGCATACATAGAAGCATGGAATGTTCCAAAATCGCATACTGTACTCTTCAGTGCATTAGCAAATGATTTCTTAAAATTTGTAATTATTTTAGCACAGGAATCTTCTTTCTGAATATTTATCTTCTTGGATGTAAATAACAGATCTAAAGGGTATTTACCATGAGCCAGTAGAAAAAAATACACAGAGACCATAAGACCCCAAGGACTATCCCACTGACAGCTCAAACCATGGAGGCAGAGTTGAAGGAGAACCCTGTGGAGCTCCTGCAACCTTGGATCCATCATTCTTAGAGACATGGTTACTGCTGTTTTGAAGCCTAAAATGGAAGAACTGATCTGATGAAATTGAGATCTTTGGATAGGTGACTGAGTGCCAGTTGTAGATCTCTTATCAATTTAATCTGCACACTTATCATGCACACTTATTCATACACACACACACACACACACACACACACACACACAGATGAGAGACAGAGATACACATATACACATACACACACACACACACACACACACACAGAGAGAGAGAGAGAGAGAGAGAGAGAGAGAGAGAGAGAGAGAGAGAAATTGCTAACTAGGAAGTATGTCTTTGATAGACTATAAATCCACTGGTACCATAATCTTAAGCTTTCAGCTTTAGGAATGATGAAAGTTAAATCTCTGTTGTTTATAAACCATGATGTCCTGTGAGTGGACTACAAATGGTTAAACCAGAAAATGAGAAAAAACATAAATACAGAGGATGTGGATCTAGAGGATTTCAGTTGAAAGTGAAAAGCAAGAGAACCTGAACTGCTAAGGGTTAAACCACTTCCTTCAAGAAAAAGTTGCATAATGGAATTAGGTGAATGAACATGTAAAGAAAGCAAAGAATTTCATCATGGGAAATGAACTCTTATTCCTTGCCAGGCATGCTGACTGAATTAATTAATTAATTTTGCTATTCAATGAAAATACCTTATATTATTCTTTTGTGTTTTTTACATGGGAAAAGAATAATAATTTGAGCAACCAACTTGACCAACTGATACAATTTAAAAAGATTTGAATTCATGTTATTCAATTCAAAAGACTGCTTTCAAAAATCACTTTAATAGCAAATGATACTTGGGAAAATGGGTGACATGTTTAAGGGCCTTGCTTGGTTCTGTCATTGAAAATTTAAAATTCGCATTTATTACCACAAGTAGACTCAAGCACAATGACTTTTTAAGGCTTAATGGAGAAAATTAACTGGCTCATTTTAAAATAGAGGTGAGTCTTGAATGTGTTTTCCTTAAATTGAATGTTAGTGTCACCGGGGAACTTTATAAAAACATTGAGATGACAACAAATCTACAGATAAATAAAAGCATTTGACTTTATCGTCCACAAGCCTCAAAGACAATGCATGTCAATGACTGTGCATGTTTGCTTTCAGTAGTCTTCATAATAGGGCAATTCCTCTCCTGTCTTCTCTAAAAGAATGTGGTTAACATTAATAGTTCCCAAGGAAACAACTCTATAGAGACAAGAGTCAGAACTGAGCCAAACACTTTATGTATAAGAATACAATATTTAAATCATAGCATAGTTGAATTTATATGTGAAAGAATCTTTGAATCTAATGTGCTATATAAATATAACATAACTAATTATTTTCGACAGGGTGGTAGGTGTTATTAGGAAAGTAGAGAAGGAATATCCATTTCTCCAATCTGAGAATTCTGTAATATGTTGTAATCATGACATAAGTAAAGATTCACATCAGTCTGAGGTTATTTCATGTTGACCTAACCATAGCTAGAATCTTGTATTTCTATTCTTCAATACCTTATTCACCAATCTGAACCCTGTCCAACAAATCCCATCTGCATCTCCACAGGAGAAACGAACAATGATAGCAGACCCTGAAGCATAAGAGGTGTTTATCAAGACTGATGGACTTCCACATTACTGTATAACCTTTGTGAGATGGCACTGATGCAGACAGACTTATCAAACTAGACAGGTTTCAGTTGTAAGTCTTTCAAGAGCTAAAAGATTCAAACTATGTTGATAGTTTTGAATTAAATGACTGACTATGCCATGCTTATGCTGTAAATTCTCTGCACCACTGCGATTGTTTATAAAAACATAAAAATTTCTGCAGTCCTGATTGCTACTGAATAGTGACTTTGATATAGATAGTATATTATGGTCTTACATCAAAAGAACAAAGGTTTTGTGGCATATAGATTTAAACTTCAGTATGATCCACAGAACTATTTCCAATATCACTCCAATTTACCTTTTGAGAATTACCACCCCATCGTTTCAAAGAACCAAAACTTATGCTAGATTTACCTTTTCAAATCTAATTGTTTCCATATCTTAAGGCTTTATTAAGTTGCATAAAGTACCAGCTTAATGAGAATTCCAAATCATCATTTTAACATCAAACCTTGCTACCTTGTAGTTGATATGATTGAAACCATATTCAAATACAATTATTTGTATTAATAAAATATGTGCTGGGTTCATTTAATGCACTCATATATATCTATGTTCTACATTTGAGTAACATTAACAAAATACTACAATACTACTTACCCCACTCTCTCACTCCTCTCTCTCTCTCTCTCTCTCTCTCTCTCTCTCTCTCTCTCTGTCTCTCTGTCTCTCTCTCTCCCCCCACACACTCACACACACACACACACACACACACACACACACACACACATACAGGTAAAATATTTTTCCATAGTCAAATGATTAGTAAAAACAGAATAAGGAATTTAATCCAGGTCAATTAGAGACTCCAAAGTCCATTTTCATTCTATTAAGCCAGATTGCCTTAGTTATTTTTATAGCAAAACAAATATTCAAAGTAGTTTTAAATTAGTTTGAAACTTCTCTTAAAGATTGTATATACTCACTATTGCCAAAGATTTTCCATCTTTATGTAAAAAGGATGCAATAATGCATATAAATTATCTTGCACTCAATAAGAACTGGTTCCTCTCCGACTCTTCCCCTAGCATCTGTGATATAGTTGATGATGGATGTTTGGAAGGTCGCATGACAGATGGGGGCCAACATGTCTAGTTGCAGATTAAGAATTTAAAATTGGAGATTAAAATCAAGTATCCTAACAGGAAGCATTGGAAATCTTAGAGTATGTGTGATGCTCTGAGTCTCATCAAGTTTCCATCACAAAAATAAATAAATAACAGTCTTTCCATTTTAATTAGCACCTTTTGGGACTAGAAATACCACTGTACCATTCATCTAGATGATGAGTGGAAGATGCTTTTCATGATAATAATGAGATGATTTCTTGGCCATCAACATGGCCTCCAGAAGCCATCTGTTCAGTGAGTTGGTGAGCAATAAGGATTTATGAACTACTCCCAAATAACTCTGTGCGACAGGGAAGGGTGAATACAGCTGCTGCTTATTTTCATCAAACATCTTGATCTGTTCCTCAAACATTGCAAATTTGATGAAACCCAAACAGTTTGTCAAACACTTTTCTTCTCTAATTGGGAAAATGATCTGAATGTTAAGAGCAATTGCAAAAGATGGTTTTGAATCATCCTTATTTGCATAAAGTCACCCATGTTGTAGAACATATCAACGCCCAGATTCCCAGGGTCTAACAAAACAAGCAAGCAAGCAAGCAAGCAAGCAAGAACATGTAAACATTCTCACATGGCAACCCAAATATGAGTATATTATTCCTTCTTATATCTAAAACTTTAGGGCAGCATATGACTTATCTCTTCAATAGATAACTGAAATGAAAATATCACTGAATGATTGCTAATAATTTCCCTTAAAATTCTTTATGGACTTTCTCAAATTTTAACTGTATATAATAGGGTAAGAAGGGTGAAGTTGAAAGCTATCTTAAGATCACAAGCCCAAAGCTATAATTAATAATAATGATGATGATGATGATGATGATGATAACAATAATAATAATAATAATAAAGTCAACTCTGTTGAGGTATAATTCACATACAGAAAAGTGCGACTTTTTCTTTCCCAAAGTGGTAAGAATTCTGTGAATTTTGACAAGGATTATGATATAAAACCACTGCTATGAGAATATTACACTATTTTTTATCACTATGAAAGTCACTGCCATTCTTTTTCAACTTGTCCCATAAATCTCTCTTCATAATAATCTTTGACATGTTATATTTTAATTTAGTCTTAGTTGGATATGGTGCCACATATCACTAGTTCTAATGCTTAGGTGGTGAAAGCAGGAAAATCAACATTCAAAAACAACCTCACTGCTAAAAGGAAATTAATGCTATCCCTGGCAATTTCTGTCAGAAAAAAAAAAAAAAAAAACAGAACAAAACTATTACCATTTGAATAAGAAAGGTTCCCTATTGGCTCATAAGTTTGAACTTAGTTACATTTCAAATGTTATCTCCTTTCCAGGTTTCTCGGCTCTCCAGGAAACCCCCTATCCCATCCTATTCTCCCTCCCCCTGCTTCTATGATGGTGTTCCTCCAAGCACCACACTCCTACCTCCTCACTCTCAATTGCCCTACACTGGGGCATCTATCGAGCCTTCATAGGACCAAGGACTTCTCCTCCCATTGATGCCTGACAAGGCCATTCTCTGCTACATATGCAGTTGGAGCCATGTTGGTTGATGGCTTAGTGCCTGAGAGCTCTGGGAGGGTCTGGTTGGTTGATATTGTAGTTCTTCCTATGGGGTCCCTTCAGCTTCTTCAGTCCTTTCTCTAACTCCTCCATTGGGAAATAAATCTTAAAATATAGAATAATGTGAACTTACATCTCGTATGATGCCTGGTATAAGGGATGCACTTTAAGTCTGCTTGAAGATCTATGGACAGTCCATTTTTACTTTTTTGAAGTCTTTCAAGCTACCTATCTTGGAAAGTTCCATAGAAATGTGCTCTTTTTCAGTTTTGTGGTTCCCATTGGTGCTGGCAGAGAAGCAATGGGCCTTTGTGACTGCTCACAAAGGGGTCCCCCTGGAGGCCTAGGATCTTAAATTCTTATGTGAACTTGAATTATACAGACTATATAACTGAATGCACTGAGTAGAGAGTGAGAAAAAAATGACCCAAATAACTCAGGAAGTAGATTCCTTTTTTTTTTCATGGATGCAGTTAGGCATAAAAGAATGAATGAAGAAGAAATGAAATAGGAGAGTAAGGTTAACATGCTAGGCACTGTGAGATAACATGATGGGAAGAGGTGCTCCTGTGTGCTGTTTTATGACGGGAGCTATGGCATCATTTGCTTCAAATTTGAACATAAAGATTCTACATATGAAGTTCACTTAAAGAATCAAACTAAAACAAAGATACAGGTAGTTAAAATACGAGGTAGATGGATAGAAAAGCCTTGATATGGGTGCTTGTGCCTCCTTATAACTTTTTATCCTGAGTTTGGTTGATATCTCTGAGAAGCCTGCCATTTTCTGAAGGGAAACACAGGAGGAGTTGATCTGGGAGAGGCAAAAGGTGCGTGGAGCTGGAAGGATTGGAAGGAAAGGAAACTGTGGTCAAGGATGTAATCCATGAGATTAATAATAATAATAATAATAATAATAATAATAATAATAGTTTATTTTGTTATTAATTTTGTTATTAATTCAATTGGAATTTCATAATTATATTCTGTTTGGATTCTCAGGTGTGGTGGTATCTGATTGGCAGTTTCATTAACATTCTCATGAAAGGAATAGATTTGATTAAGAAAGAACAAGACAATTTAGAATAAGAAAGTAGTTGTCCAGTTTTTGTAGACCCAGAACAGAGAAACCGTGGGGGAAGGGGGAATGATTGGGGAATAGTTAGGGGGGAGAGGAATTATGGGACGTATGGTGGGTGGGAACTGGGAAAGGGGAAAGCCTTTGAAATGTAAACATAGAATATAGAAAATAAAAATTAAAAAAAAAGAAAGTAGTTGTAGGCAGGTTTGGTGGGACATATCTTTAATGCTAGCACTTTGGAGGCAGAAGCTGGAAGATCTCTGTCTCTTCCAACCTGGACTACATAGTGAGTCCCAGGACAGCTAAAGGAGACCTTGTGTGAAAAAGAAAACCCAAAACTGATGCAAACAAACAAGACAATGAAAACATAATAAATTAAAAACATTTAAGGTAAAATAGGTTCTTATCAGATTTATTTCTACTATCCTACACACACACACACACACACACACACACACACTCACAACCTGTATCTGTAACTATGGGAAGTCAAATTATTCAAGGATGTCAGGAATATTTTATATATTGTGCATTTATAGAACTCGGGCTATTTGTACCCTATCTTTTGCTGGAGATTCTTGTGAAGCAACCATTGTGGAAAATATTAAAAACGAAAACTCACCAACTCTCTGTCCACAGCACTGGACCATGCTTCTGCGCTAGTGCTGTCACCACCATAGACTCTCTTTAGCTGCAAGTCTCAAGGCCTGCAAACTCTCTGGCCCTGGCCCTATGGGCCACTGTTAGTGCCTCTCTGGTTGGGGAGTCCAAGTTTCTCTTATTTCCATGCAAATCCCACACACCACAGTGGCCGCCAGCTCTCTGCCATCGATGGATCCATATTCCAGTAACCAAATAAATCGAAATTCTGAAGGCATAAGTAACCAGTCAGCTTTATGTATCAGTACAATCAATCATATTTACAAAATGCCACCTGACAATAATAAAAATCTTACCCCAATATTTCTTTTTTTAATTTTTATTTTCTATATTCTCTGTTTACATTCCAAAGACTTTCCCCTTTCCCAGTTCCCACCCACCATACGTCCCATAATTCCTCTCCCCCCCAACTATTCCACAATCATTCCCCCACCCCCACGGTTTCATTACAAAACTGGATCCAATCTTTCCAGGCCCAGGGTCCTCTCCTTTCTTCTTCTTGGGAATCATTTGACTTGCTAATTGTGCCTTGAGTATTTAGGGCTTCTGGGCTCATTAATACCCACTTATCAGTGATTGCATTTCATGTGTATTCTTTTGTGATTGGGTTAACTCACTCAGTATATTTTCCAGGTCTAACCATTTACCTACAAATTGCATGAATTCATTATTTTTAATTGCTGAGTAACATTCCATTGTATAAATATACCACATTTTCTGTATCCATTCCTCCTTTGAGGGATATTTGTGCTCCTTCCAATTTCTGGCTATTATAAACAAGGCTGCTATGAACATAGTGGAGCATGTGTCTTTATTGTATGCAGGGGAATCCTCTGGGTATATGCCTAGCTGATTCCATCTCTCCAGCCTTTTGAGATCTCACATCTCATGCCCCTGCATTCTCCTTTACTACTCCTAGCTCCACCCCTAATTTCCCAACCAATCACAGACCCTCTCTGTACTGATGAAATTGGACAAGAAAATTCCTGCAACAAAGCGACCATGATGTCTGTGATAATCTGACTGCTAGCTGTCCCAACACAAGTATGCACATATGACTTACAGAAAGTGTGGTTTTTCTCTCTTTTTGGCTATAATTACACATAGAAATGGGTCTTTTCACTCCCTGTACTTGAATCATGATAGAGAATAGATAATTTATTCTTTTTTAAATTTCTTCCCCAGTATTACATTCTGACTGCGATTTCTCCTTCATCCTCTCCTCCCACTCACCCCTACTACCTTCTCTCTTCTCCTAGAGCCATTCTCCCTTCTCCATTTCCCTTTAGAAAATGCCAGGCCTCCAATCAAACATGTCCTATCAACTTGCAACAATACCAGGTACCTTTCTTCATATTAAGGCTAGATAAAGCAACCTGGTGTGTGAGGAACAGTCTCAAAAGAGTCAGAAATAGCCCATAGTGCCATGGTTAAGAATCTCACAAAAAAGCAAATTACATAACCATAACTTAATGCAGAAGGCTTAAGTCAGACCCATACAGGCTCCTTGATTGCCTATTCAGCCTCTGTGAGCCACTATGTACCCAGGTTAGTTGATTCTATGTGGTCTCTTATGGTGTCCTTCTCCCCTCTGGCTACTACAATGATTAATCCTTCTCTTCTGCAGGATTCCCAGGGCTTGGTCTAATGACTAGTTATGGGTCTCTGCATCTGCTTTCATTAGTTGGTGGATGAAGGTTCTCTAATGATGATTATGAATGGCTTCAGTAGATAGCAGAGTATCATTAAGAATCATTTCATAAATTTTTTTCTTTTTTCTTGTCTTTCTTATTTATTTATTTATTTATTTATTTATTGATTGATTGATTGATTGATTGATTGATTGCAGTTATGTTTGGTTCTATCCTAGGTCTCTCTGGGCTATCCAGTTTCTGGTTCTTGGACCTCTAGAATCTATTAGAGATGGGTTTCCTCTTGTGGTATACCTCTCAAGCTTAATGAGTCATTGGTTGGCCACTCCCACAATTTCTGCACTACCTTTACCACAGCAAATCTTGCAAACATGATAAGTTGTAGATCAACAGTTTTGTGGCTGGTTTGGTCCCAATCCCTCTAGTGGAAGTGGTGCTGGATTATAGAAGGTCACTTGATTAGACTCCATATTCCCCATTAGTATGAGTCTTAGCAAGTTTTACCCTTGTAGATTCCATTCCCACTGGCCACCAGTCTACATGCAATAAATATTTTATTTCTGCTTCCCAGGGAGAGAAATGTGTCCACCGTAGCCTACCTTTTGCTACTTTGGTGATTTCTTCTTTCTTCCACCCCTGCCTTCCCTTTTCTTCTAACCTTTAAACTCCTACCATGAGATAAGAGAGAAAACAAGATAGAGAAAAAGGAAGAAAGTCACCCTGAATAATGACAGGAATTGGAAAAGGGGTTGAGTTAGTTTTAGACAACTTCTTGCTGATTAGAGGCATTGAGTTCCTTGGGGTAAATTTTATCTTTGCCCTCAGGACATCTGAAGAAACAGTGATAAACACCAACCAACAATGAACCAACAAACTACCAACACCTCGTTCTGTCTCTTGGGGACCTAGTGTTTATATGCCCCCCTGAAAAGTCCTCACATTTCCAAACCTCGCACAATTTTAGAAACTATCTGCAGGAGGCAAAATCACACCTCTATTACAGCATAAAGGAGAGCTGCTGCAAACAGCTTGAAGCTGACCCATATCCCACACCTGGGATTAAAACAGAAATATACTCTAATAATATTATAAATGTAAACGCTACTTCTCCTTTCCTCGGGTAACTGATTAGATGAGAGCCTGGGAAGACAGGCTTTGAGCTGAGCCCAGAGAATTTCTTTCTCTGTTCTAACTATCCTTAGACCCAGGCCTGAAAGCTTCTAGGCTCTACACTATCTAATCTTCCTAGATGATAGGTTCAATCAAGCTTCATTCAGCTTCTGAGTGAATTTCTCTGCTTGACTTCATACTATCTGGCAATATGTTCTAATCTCTTTTCTTCTCCGTCTCTGGCTCTTCGTCTTGTGACTAGCTTGTTCTCTCCCCAGACTATGTCTATAAAACTGGTTCAACAAAACTGCCACATGCAGCCCCATACCTCCTTTTTCACTCTCATTTCTATTAAGTAGCCTCTCTTTCCTATGTTGTCCTCATGTGAGTTGTATTTTTCCCAAGTTCTTAAAGCCACTAAGTGACATTGTTCTATAGTAGAGTCCTGAAATTGAATCTGTTCTTGAATCCAGAGAACTGCGTTTTACTCAGACACTGATTTTTTACTGTATTTATCCTCCTTGCTCAATTTCACTGTTCAGTATTCACTTTCTTCCCTCTACCCTGTTAACCATGATAATTGTGGACAAACCTCTAGTACAGTTGTTATCAGTCACTTCCAGTATTGGGAATAATTGCATTTTGAGTATGCCAGTTAGTTAGAATTTGTTCCAGAGAAGGCAAGTGCATCTCATATGAAATCATATGCTTTAAAATGCCTTCGATTTATCATTTCTATCAAGCAACATCCTATCTCATCATAACCTTGTACCCCACCATTAGCAGACATATGCTATATGACTAATGGGAAAGCTGGTGATGGTGATCTCATAATCCTGGGGTGCCACTTCTCCCACTATGCCTCAAGATTAACCCTTTCTCTATTTCACCAGCCTGTTCGCTCAGTCTTTCTAGTTTTCTCTGACCCAGCTACCCTCTTCCACAGGTTCTTTCTCTCTTTCCTCTGTGGGAAACTCTTGCTCTCCTGCTCAGTCACAGAGGCTGAGCATTTTCTTCTCCCATTTCCAGGGCTCCTCACCTCTCCCATACTTCCACATAGAATTTTCCCAGTTTCATAGGCAACTCTGCAACGCCTTCAGAAAAGAGTGAGATCAGAATAAACTCCCTTCCCATGCATTTTAGTCATTATTTGTTGCTCAGGTCACTCCACTTCTACCTGCAGGTTTTCCAGTTGTTCAGTCATTCTTCCAACCTTGTTTTGAAACATAACATACAAAGAAGAAAATGGTAAAAACATAATATTCCCTCTGGGAGCAAAGGAGGTGATTTTCCAGCAGACACAACTGCAAACAATTTTTTGGTAGTGTTCAGGAAAAAAAAATCACATCTTTTTTTCCCTGCTGACATTATGACCCAGCAAATCAAATTTTACATTTTCCACCCTTTCCACCCCTTTGCTTTCTTCCATTAAATCTCCTAATTCTAGATGAGAAATAAGAAAGGAGAGGACCCACCCCTTCTCAAAGGGCCCAAGCAATATCAACTAACAAAGAACGAACAAAACCGAAAACAACCCACCCTACTTGTGAGGTTCTAGTATTTATGTACTCCATGAAAAGTCCCAAACCTCACAAAATTTCAAAAACTATCAGCAGCTGGCAAAAATCATAGCTCTGCTGGAGCACAAGGAAAATCATAGTCAGCTGCTATGGACAGTCAAAAAAAAGCACCATATTTAACCCTTGGGATCAGAATAAAAACATTTTCTTTTAATACTTTAAAAAAATAAAAAGTAAAACTTCTTAACTGTCATGACAGTCTACCACTTGAGACTTTCTTTTTACCTACACTTCCTGTGTTTGTGGAGTATAGCATGATTGTCAATTTCTTAACAGGTAGTATTCACTTATGAATAAACATATACTTTGTCCTTCTGGGTCTGGTGTAACTCATGCATGATGATTTATTTTTCTAGTTAAATACATTTTCCTGCAAATTTCAAGATAATATTTTTTAACAGCTGAGTAGTACCACATTGTGTAAATTTACCACATTAGTACTTATTCTTTGGTTGAGGACCATCTAGGTTGTTTACAGATTCTAGATCCTACAAATAAAGCTGCTAAGCACATAACTGAGCAAGTGTCCTGGTGATAGTATGCTGTATCCTTTGGTTATAGGCCTGGGAGTGTGGCAGAGCTGGATCTTGATTTAGATTGATTCCCGGTTTTCTGAGAAACTGTCTTATTGATTTCAGATGTGTTGTACAAGTGTATACTCTTACCAGCAATGGAGGAATGTTCCACTTGCTCTACATCTTCTGCCTGCATAATCTTTCATTTGTGTTTTTGATCTTAGCCTTTCTGACAGCTGTAAGATTAAATCCCACAGTCTTTTTGATTTGCATTTCCCTAATGGCTAAAAATGTTGAACATTGAAAATTTATTTTTATGTCCTGAAGAGGACCTGATTCCTGCTGTTTGGAGAAAACACACACACACACACACACACACACACACACACACACACAAAGAGAGAGGGGGAAGAGAGGGACAAGGAGAGGGACAAGGACAGGGACAGGGTCAGAAAGCCAACAGTTAAAAGAAAGTGAGATCACTGAATGTAGAGAGTTCCTGTCAACATTATTGAGAGATGTACATACCACTGTTACTGGAAGTAGGCTCCATTGATTCACCAAAGACATAGCATAATATATAATCTTTTACTTAAATGTATGCAAATTGAGTTTTTATATTCACACACAAAATCCCTTATTTACTGTGTCAAAACATCACCTGCCAATAAAAAGCCTATGTAGTGGTTTAAATATGTTTACTCATGGGAAGTGAAACTCTTGAGGGCTTGCTGGAGGAAGTAAGGCACTATGGGGTAGACTTTGAAGTCCTAGGTAGCACCAAGTGTGGAAGACTTCTAGATGCGTTTGGATCAAGACATAGAAGACTCAATTCCTTCTAGATCACTGTATCTGCCTGGATGCTGCCAAGCATCTATCATGATGATAATAGATCATCTTTACTAAGACTGTAAGCCAGGCCCAATGAAATGTTTCCCCTTTTAAGAGTTGCCTTTGGTATAGATGTCTCTTCACAGCAATGAAAATCCTAAGAGAGAAGTTGGTACGAGGGATGATAGTATTACTGTGATAGGTCTGATTTGTCTGTAGAAATGTAGATTTGGGGTCTTTGTAACACAGTGGCATATTTTAAGTGGAGCTAATGGACCATACTAGCAGAAGCATAGAAGACACTGTTCCTGAGGATGCTTTGTTCTGTGGAATCCAAGCTCAGGAGGTTTCAGAGGGAAAGACTTGGCCTGGAGACTGTTTTTCTAATATTTTGGTGAAAAATATGGCTGGTTTGGGGCCTTTCTAAAGAGTCTACAGGACTGTAATGAAACCATATATAAGCAGTTAGAGAGATAGACTGAAGATGACATCCACTCCATCATTAAGTTTTACTTGGTTCCAGTTTTTATTTTTTTTTGATTTTTTTTATTGTATATATTCTATATTTACAATTCATTTCCCTTTTTCTGGTTCCCCACCCCCAAAGGTCCCACATGTCCTTTTCCCTCCCCCTGCTCCCGCATCCACCCCCTCCCACTTTACTGTTCTTGTACTCTCCCCCAATGATGGTTTGGTCCATTCTAGCACCAGTGTCCACTCCTTTCTTCTTGTGAGACATCACTTGATATGTGATTTGTGTCTTTGGTGTTCCAAGCTTCTAGGCTAATATCCACTTATCAGTGACTGTATACCATGGGTATTCTTTTGAGACTGGGTCACCTCACTTAGTATGACATTCTCCAGCTCCATCCATTTCTCTAAGAATTTTATGAATTCATTGTTTCTAATGGCTGTATAGTACTCCATTGTGTATATATACCACATTTTTTGTATCCATTCCTCTGTTGAGGGACATCTGGGTTCTTTCCAGCTTCTGGCTATTATATATAAAGCTGCTATGAACATAGTGGAGCATGTATCCTTATTGCATGCTGGTGAATCTTCTGGGTATATTCCCAGGAGTGGTATGGCTGGGTCCTCTGGAAGTATCACGCCCAGTTTTCTGAGGAACCGCCATACTGATTTCCAGAGTGGTTGTACCAGCTTGCATTCCCACCAGCAGTGGAGGAGTGTTCCTCTTTCTCCACATCCTCGCCAACACCTGATGTCTTCTGAGTTTTTAATCTTAGCCATTCTGACTGGTGTGAGGTGAAATCTCAGGGTTGTTTTAATTTGCATTTCCCTAATGACTAGTGATGTTGAACATTTTTTAAGGTGTTTCTCAGCCATCCGAATTTCTTCAGGTGAAAAGTCTCTGTTTAGCTCTGTACCCCATTTTTGGATAGGGTTATTTGGTTTTCTGGGGTCTAACCTCTTGAGTTCTTTGTATACATTGGAGATTAGCCCTCTGTCGGATGTGGGGTTGGTGAAGATTTTTTCCCAATTTGTTGGTTGCCGATGTATCCTTTTGACAGTGTCTTTTGCCTTACAGAAACTTTGTAGTTTTATGAGGTCCCATTTGTCTATTCTTGCTCTTAGAGCATAAGCAATTGGTGTTCTGTTCAGGAATTTTTCCCCTGAGCCAATGTCCTCAAGGGTCTTCCCCAGTTTCTTTTCTATTAGTTTTAGTGTGTCTAGCAGCTATAAAGTGTCAAGAGAAAAAATACATGCTAAGGTCCAGAGAGTTTACTAACAAAGAGAAATACACCAGTAATAGTATTTTAAGTAACTTAATATTTCATGAAGGCTGGTTTTATTATGATTGCAAGTTGGTGCTTTTACTTTTTAATTTAAAGAGAAAAATCTTTGTAGTGTTAGATTCTACTGTAAGTTAAAAAATAAGGCTATCTTTAAATTTGCTATTAATGACAATATTTCTTTTTTTTTAAGTCAATTATTTTTTTTTTATTTTCTATATTCTATGTTTACATTCCAAAGGCTTTCCCCTTTCCCAGTTCCCACCCACCATAGTTCCCATAGTTCCTCTCCCCCCCCATCTGTTCCCCAATAATTGCCCCTCCCACCTCGGTTTCTTTACTAAACTGGATGCAATCTTTACAGGCCCAGGGTCCTCTCCTTTCTTCTTCTTGGGAATCATTTGACTTGCTATTTGTGTCTTGAGTATTTAGGGCTTCTGGGCTCATTAATATCCACTTATCAGTGATTGCATTTCATGTGCATTCTTTTGTGATTGGGTTAATTCACTCAGGATGATATTTTCCAGGTCTAACCATTTACCTACAAATTGCATGAATTCATTATTTTTAATTGCTGAGTAGTATTCCATTGTATAAATATACCACATTTTCTGTATCCATTCCTCCTTTGAGGGATATTTGGGCTCCTTCCAATTTCTGGCGATTATAAACAAGGCTGCTATAAACATAGTGGAGCATGTGTCCTTATTGCATGCAGGGGAATCCTCTGGGTATATGCCCAGGAGTGGTATGCCAGGGTCCTCTGGAAGTGACATGCCCAATTTTCTGAGGAACCGCCAAACTGATTTCCAGAGCGGTTTTACCACTTTGCAATCCCACCAACAGTGGAGGAGTGTTCCTCTTTCTCCACATCCTCGCCAGCACTTGTTGTCTCTTGAGTTTTTAATCTTAGCCATTCTGACTGGTGTGAGGTGGAATCTCAGGGTTGTTTTGATTTGCATTTCCCTGATGACTAATGATGTTGAACATCTTTTAAGGTGTTTCTCGGCCATCCGAATTTCTTCTGGTGAAAATTCTTTGTTTAGCTCTGTGCCCCATTTTTTGATAGGGTTATTTGTTTCTTTGCGGTCTAACTTCTTGAGTTCTTTGTATATATTGGATATTAGCCCTCTGTCGGATGTGGAGTTGGTGAAGATCTTTTCCCACTTTGTTGGTTGCCGTTTTGTCCTTCGGACAGTGTCCTTTGCTTTGCAGAAACTTTGTAATTTTATGAGGTCCCATTTGTCGATTCTTGATCTTAGTGCGTACCCTATTGGCGTTCTGTTCAGGAACTTTTCCCCTGTGCCCAAGTCCTCCAGGGTCTTCCCAAGTTTCTTTTCTAATAGTTTCAGTGTGTCTGGTTTTATGTGGAGGTCCTTGATCCACTTGGAGTTGATCTTAGTGCAAAGAGATAAGAGTGGGTCAATTCGCATTCTTCTGCATGTTGACCTCCAGTTGAACCAGCACCATTTGTTGAAAAGGCTATCTTTATTCCATCGGATGGTTGTGGCTCCTTTATCAAAGATCAAGTGACCATAAGTCTGTGGGTTAATTTCTGGGTCTTCAATCCTGTTCCACTGATCTGCTTGCCTGTTGCTATACCAATACCATGCAGTTTTTAACACAATTGTTCTGTAGTACTGCTTGAGGTCAGGGATATTGATTCCCCCAGAAGTCCTTTTATTGTTGAGAATAGTTTTAGCTATCCTGGGTTTTTTGTTGCTCCAGATGAATTTGAGAATTGCTCTTTCTAGATCTATGAAGAATTGAGTTGGGATTTTGATGGGGATCGCATTGAATCTGTATATTGCTTTTGGCAAGATGGCCATTTTTACTATATTGATCCTGCCAATCCAGTAGCAAGAAATATTTTTCCATCTTCTGAGGTCTTCTTCGATTTCTTTCTTCAAGGACTTGAAGTTCCTGTTGTACAGATCTTTCGCTTGTTTGGTTAGAGTTACGCCAAGATATTTTATGTTGTTTGTGGCTATTGTGAAGGGTGTTATTTCCCTAATTTCTTTCTCTGCCTGCTTGTCCTTTGAGTACAAGAAGGCCACTGACTTGCTTGAGTTAATTTTATAACCTGCCACTTTGCTGAAGTTGTTTATCAGCTGTAGAAGTTCTCTGGTGGAGTTTTTTGTGTCGCTTAGGTAAACTATCATATCGTCTGCAAATAATGATAGTTTCACTTCTTCCTTTCCAATTTGTATCCCTTTGACTTCCTTATGTTGTCTAATTGCTCTTGCTAGAACTTCAAGTACTATATTGAAAAGATATGGAGAGAGAGGGCAGCCTTGTCTTCTCCCTGATTTTAGTGGGAATGCTTCAAGTTTCTCTCCATTTATTTTGATGTTGGCTACTGGTTTGCTGTAGATTGCTTTTACTATGTTTAGGTATGGGCCTTGAATTCCTGCTCTTTCCAAGACTTTTAGCATGAAAGGATGCTGAATTTTGTCGAATGCTTTTTCAGCATCTAATGAGATGACCATGTGGTTTTTTTCTTTCAGTTTGTTTATGTAGTGGATTACATTGATGGATTTCCGTATATTGAACCATCCCTGCATCCCTGGGATGAAGCCTACTTGATCATGGTGGATGATCTTTTTGATGTGCTCTTGGATTCGGTTAGCAAGAATTTTATTTAGTATTTTTGCATCTATATTCATCAGAGAAATTGGGCTGAAGTTCTCTTTCTTTGTTGGATCTTTTTGTGGTTTAGGTATTAGCGTAATTGTGGCTTCGAAGAATGAGTTGGGCAGTGTCCCTTCTGTCTCTATTTTGTGGAATAGTTTGGAGAGTATTGGTGTTAAGTCTTCTTTGAAGGTCTGGTAGAATTCTGCACTAAAACCATCTGGTCCCGTACTTTTTTTGGTTGGGAGGCTTTCTATAACCCCTTCTATTTCTTTAGGGGTTTTGGGACTATTTAGCTGATCTACTTGATGCTGATTTAATTTTGGTATTTGATATCTGTCTAGGAAATTGTCCATTTCCTCCAGATTCTCCAGTTGTTTTGAGTATAGACCTTTGTAGTAGGATCTGATGATCTTTTGAATTTCCTCAGTTTCTGTTGTTATGTCTCCCTTTTCATTTCTAATTTTGTTAATTTGTATACTGTCTCTGTGTCCTTTGGTTAGTCTGGCTAAGGGTTTATCTATCTTGTTGATTTTCTCAAAGAACCAGCTCCTGGTC
This sequence comes from Apodemus agrarius, assembly GCA_964023405.1. Taxonomy (NCBI): domain Eukaryota; kingdom Metazoa; phylum Chordata; class Mammalia; order Rodentia; family Muridae; genus Apodemus; species Apodemus agrarius. The sequence goes on along the minus strand of OZ030024.1, from coordinate 29,753,905 downwards.
TTGTTGATTCTTTGTATGGATTTCTTTGTTTCTATTTGATTGATTTCAGCCCTGAGTTTGATGATTTCTTGTCTTCTACTCCTCCTGGGTGAATTAACTTGTTTTTCTTCCAGGGCTTTAAGGTGTGCCATTAAGCTGCTAGTATATGCTCTCTCCAGTTTCTTTTTGGATGCACTTAGAGCTATGAGTTTTCCTCTTAGCACTGCTTTCATTGTGTCCCATAGATTTGGGTAGGTTGTACCTTCATTTTCATTGAATTCTAAAAAGTCTTTGATTTCTTTTTTTATTTCTTCCTTGACCAAGGTGTCATTGAGTAGAGTATTGTTCAGTTTCCATGTGTATGTGGGCTTTCTGTTGTTTTTGTTGTTATTGAAGACCACTCTTACTCCATCGTGATCTGATAGAAGGCATGGGATTAGCTCGATCTTCTTGTATTTGTTGACATCTGTCTTGTGACCAATTATATGGTCTATTTTGGAGAAGGTCCAATGTGGAGCTGAGAAAAAGGTATATTCTTTAGCTTTAGGATGAAATGTTCTATATATATCTGTTAAATCCAATTGGTCCAGAGTTTCAATTAGTTTCACTGTGTCCCTGTTTAGTTTCTGCTTTCCTGATCGGTCCATTGAGGAGAGTGGAGTGTTGAAGTCACCCACAATTATTGTGTTAGGTGTAATGTGTGCTTTAAGCTTTAGTAAGGTTTCTTTTACCAATGAGGATGCCCTTGCATTTGGAGCATAGATGTTCAGTATTCAGAGCTCTTCTTGGTGGATTTTCCCTTTGGCCAGCAAGAAGTGACCTTCTGAGTCTCTTTTGATGATTTTAGGTTGGAAGTCAATTTTATATGATATTAGAATGGCTACTCCCGCTTGTTTCCTGAGACCATTTGCTTGTAAAATTGTCTTCCAGCCTTTTACTCTAAGGCAGTGTTTGTCTTTGACACTGAGATGTGTTTCCTGTATGCAGCAAAATGTAGGGTCCTCTTTCCGTATCCAGTCTGTAAATCTATGTCTTTTTATTGGGGAATTGAGTCCATTGATGTTAAGAGATATTAAGGAATAGTAATTATTTCCTCGAGACATTTTTGAAATTATATTTATTTATTTTATTTATTTTTTATATTCGAGAGGTTACCTTCTTTTGGGTTTGATGAGAGGAGGTTTCTATCTTGCTTCTTCCCGGTTGTAGTTTCCATCCTTGTCTTGGTGTTTTCCCCCTATTATCCTTTGTAGGGCTGGATTTGTGGAAAGATATCGTGCAAATTTGGTTTTCTCATGGAATACCTTGATGTCTCCATCTATGGTGATTGAGAGCTTTGCTGGGTAAAGTAGTTTTGGCTGAAGTTTGTGTTCTCTTAGAGTTTGCATGATATCTGCCCAGGATCTTCTAGCTTTCATGGTCTCAGGTGAGAAGTCTGGTGTTATTCTGATAGGTCTTCCTTTATAAGTTACTTGGCCTTTTTCTCTTGATGCCTTTAATATTCTTTCTTTGTTTAGTACATTTGGAGTTTTGATTATTATGTGACGGGATGTATTTCTCTTCTGATCCAGTCTGTTTGGGGTTCTGTATGCTTCTTGTATATTCATGGGCATCTCTCTCTTTAGGTTGGGGAAGTTTTCTTCCATAATTTTGTAGAAGATATTTGCTGGCCCTTTAACTTGTACATCTTCATTCTCGTCTATACCTATAATCCTTAGGTTTGGTCTTCTCATTGTGTCCTGGATTTCCTGGATGTTTTGGGTTACAGCCTTTTTGCATTTAGTATTTTCTTTGACTGTTGAATCAATGGTTCCTATGGTATCTTCGGCTTCTGATATTCTGTCTTCTATCTCTTGTATTCTATTGTTGATATTTGCATCTATGGCTCCTGATATCTTCCCAAGGTTTTCTATCTCTAATGTTGTCTCCCTCTGCGATTTCTTAGTTGTTTCTACTTCTGTTTTTAGTGCCTGGATGGATGTGCTCAGATCTTTCGCTTGCTTGATTGTGTTTTCATGTATTTCTTTAATAGATTTTTGTGTTTCCTCTTTCATAGCTTCTACTTGTTGGCCCACGTTCTTCTGTATTTCTTTAAGTGATTTTTGTCTTTCCTCCTTATTGTCTTCTTCTTTTTGATCCATCTTCTCCTGCATTTCTTGAAGTGATTTTTGTATTTGCCTTGTAAAGGCTTCTAAGTTTTGATCCATTTTCTCTTCTATTTCTTTACGAGATTTTTCTATGTGTTCAGCTACCAGCATCCTGACCAGTGATTTTATATCCATGTCTTGTTTTTCTGGTGTTTTGGGGTATCCAGGGCTTCCTGTTGTTGGCGAACTGGGTTCAGATGCTGTCATGTTGTCTTGATTTCTGTTAGTGACATTCCTTCGTTTACCTTTTGCCATCTGGTTATTTCTGGTGTTAGTTGACCTTGTTGTCACTGGCTGGTGTTTGAATCTCCTATGAGGCTGGGCTTACCTGTTGTTTCTCTACTGGTGGTTATGCGTGATTGCTGCTCAACGGGATCACGAGCTGGCTGCCACCCGCTGACTTTGTGCACGGCCTGAGGTCTCCGGGAAGTGTGGGGGAGTGCAGCAGAGCCTCGGCAGGTGCTGCTGGGCCTGCCTAGTAGCGAGAGCCTAGCAGATCCCCCCACGTGGTAGCCCCTGATGGAATCTGTCTACCTGTTCCTTTCCAGCTGTGTTCTGGTTGCAGTAAGGAGGCCTGCCGCTATTGCTGGTCCGGGCTCCTGGGGAGCTGGGTGGTGCCGGTTGCCTCGGTGCACGGCCTAAGCTCGCAGGGACGTGCTGCAGAGCCTAGGCGCCTGGGCCCGCCTGTGGGCGAGAGCTTAGCAGCTCTCCCTGCTCTAGCCTCAGACGGAGTCTCTATCTGCACCTTTCCAGCTGTGTCCTGGTTGCAATATGGAGGCCTGCCGCTATAGCTGGTCCTCACTCTTCTTAATAACCAAGAATTGTTGCTTATCCTGGTTCCGTGGGCAGGGTCTGAGCACCTGGCAAGCTGGCTAGGTCTGGCTGACCTGCTACCGGCTGGATGGGAAGCTGCAGACAAGATGGCGCTGCCTGCAGGGGGTTTGGGGTCTGGCCTGCGAGCGCAGAGCGCAGGCACGGCCGCTGTACTCCAAACCGCTAGGCTGTGCGCAGTTCCTGCCCCAGACCTGAGTCCCCGGAGGTCTTAAACTCGGGCTGTCTCTGGTACCTGGTTCCGCCGGCAGGGTCTCAGCACCTGGCAGGCTGGCTAGGTCTGGCTGACCTGCTACCGGCTGGATGGGAAGCTGCAGACAAGATGGCGCTGCCTGCAGGGGGTTCGGGGGTCTGGCCTGCGAGCGCAGAGCTCAGGCACGGCCGCTGTACTCCAAACCGCTAGGCTGTGCGCAGTTCCTGCCCCAGACCTGAGTCCCCGGAGGTCTTAAACTCGGGCTGTCTCTGGTACCTGGTTCCGCCCGCAGGGTCTCAGCACCTGGCAGGCTGGCTAGGTATGGCTGACCTGCTACCGGCTGGATGGGAAGCTGCAGACCAATGACAATATTTCTTAATTTATGCTCACAAAGATAGCTTTTTTTTAAGCTGAAAGTTTTATATATTTTCATATTATTTCTTGTTGGTCTACAAATTGCTTCATGCTATGATTCTATCCCAAGAGGACAGTGGTTTTTCTCTTCTTTCCCAGTAAATGTGTAATTTGTGAATAAACACTACTATTACTCACCTATGTACTTACTTTAAGTCTATAATCATAGTATGGTTCCAGACCTAACCAATCACATTTTTCCACAATACTACTAGATATTTCTGAGCATGTTAATTTGCAATGTACTTTTCTAGCTAACTAAAATGCCAATAGAAACTATATCCCATTAATGGTTTTTCATACTTTATCAGTCATAGAATTCATCTATTCCCATTTTTTCAGAAGAATGGCAGTCCTAAATGGATGCCTAAATATTTATATGTTAATGGAAATATATTCACAGTACTCACATGAATTAGCAATAAATGTAATTTTTACTTATTACCTGGTATCTAAATTTAGGTTTTCAAGTCAAGTGTTATGTGTGTTTAAGTCCCATTGTTGCCTCGTTACCAAGAGAAAATTTTAATTATGTGGTATTGAAATACTTGACACATCTTTCCTAATAATTTCTTCCTATATGACTGTGCTTAATTCTCATCATGTGCCTCACACTGAGTCCAATTTTTGTTATCTCGAAATGTCAAACAGGTGTGCATCTCATGGGATGAAAGCCACCAAAAAGCTTGCCATTGTATCAGAATGGATGAGCCCAAAGCATTTTCTATATCAATGTGTAAAGTTATGAAAATGAGAATTCCCACTTCTCACAAAGCACATGGCCAGCAGCAGTTCTATTTCTTTGGGCTTCTACAATTCACCTGAGATTGAGCTGAAACTTAATGCCTTCTTGCCCTTCGTGACTTCCTGGATTCCAGACCCTGTTTCCAAGACTTCAGTAAAATGCAAAGTACATTTTTGTGGTCCAGTGGGCCATGTTTCTTCTGGCCATGCTTTTTCCAGAAAGACTCTATTCTTCCTAAGAGGAACCCACATGTATGCATGATTGAAGCATTCATTTTACAGTTGGGGTTAGATTTCTCACAACTGCAACTGGGACAGACATTTCAAAGGCCCACGTTATTATACAAACACTTCGTTCTGCATGCTGCAGGCTCAAAGTCTCAGCACAGGTGGTAGTAAGAGAAGAAAACTGAATTTCAGAAGAATATCATTTGTTTTCCTTCTTTCTTCTTTCTTTCTTTCTTTCTTTCTTTCTTTGCTTCTTTTCTTCCTTCCTTCCTTCCTTTCTTCCTTCTTTCTGATGCATATTTTCATTTGACAAAATAAGTAAAATCAAACTCATAGAATGAACTACTTTCTTGATCTTTTAACTAAATTGTTGCTTTAAAATATTATTCCTATTTTCTTGACTCATACTCTAAATATGCAGAAAAATACCCAAGTGGACACCATGGAATAAGAGAGAAAGTCAGTGGTTGGATTGTCCCCATAAAGAAGTAACCATGTTAAAGAATGGAACCTTTGAGTTGTCATAATTCATTCTATTTAAATATTTAAATCTTATAACTACCTTTCACACATAATTGTAGTGTTCACCTAGAACTTTTGGTGATTATTCCTACTTACATTTTTTTCTTATGAGAAATACTCAAATAACTGACAAATATAACACATAAAAAGAAAGCTCTATGTTCTATTAAAGGGACTCTGAATTCTCAATTACTATTACTTAGACAATCATAGAATAGCTTTATTTGTAATTGGATTACACAAGCCAACATGGAGTCATTACTAATGGTTTAAAGATGCCCTACCATATGGCCAACTCCTGCTACTCCAAAATAAGTATTTGTACACGCATTTTTGGCAGTTTTTGTTCATTAATAAAATAGTGACCTTAATCTTTTATCTTTTGAAATTAGGCTCTATAGATATAAAAATATATACAACTATAATAAAATATTACAAAATAATCATCAAGAGTCTTAATGCACACTAAGCCTAGCATATTTTAAGTAATAACTTGATTTTCCATGATTTTAGATACATTGAGCATAGGTTCAACTATTATAGTAACACCTCATTGTCAACTATTATCCTTGATGCCTGTTTCCATTATTTTTGTTACTTAAATATGCAAGATCCATCCTTTCTTTTCTGCTATAATTTCAGTCATGGTAATTTTTTTTTATCTCCCTAATCCGAACAGCAATAGTAAGAATTCATTTCTTCTCAAATCACAGCTAAATTTCTGATAGCATGTTATTTCGCTTAGTGATTGTTCCCATGGTGATTTTTCTGAATGAAAGAATCATGCCCTTCATCAGAGGACCCTGATCTCCATTTTAGGAGATTACCCTCATGGTGCTAAACATTATATTTAAGGTGATTTCATTTTAGAGATTCAACTTTGTATCCAGACAGAAAACTTGACAATGAAAAGACTTGAGGGTGACGTGCTGATAGTATATTTGATCATTTAATGTGAGTAGTTTGTCTGCTTCCTATTTGAAGAACCTGACATCATCCTTTTAAATACACTAATATGACTTATATAAGGATTCCCTTGACTCTAAAGATGTATTTTTAGTGGTTGATCCACTCAAAAGAGCATTGATTTAGAGGAGAAATAATGCTAGGGGTAGGTATATAAAATCTCAGCATAAATAGGAAAATTGAGGTCATCTTCAGCAGTTCATGAGGTAGAGCAAGGTAGAGCAAGCATCTGTCATAATTTTGCCTAGTCTGAAATGTATTATAAAATTACTGATAAATATGTACAAATCAGAACACAAATGGGAAAGGAGACTAGAAGAAAGAACTGGGCAAATAAAAGAAGAAAGGAAGGAAACAAATGTTTAGATTGTCCTTCATTCAACTGGAAATTATTAGCTCTAAGGGAGAACATACTAATGTTTTCTGAAGAGGAGGTTCTAAATGCTGTAAACCTTTAGTAAAGTTTCTCATATTGAGGTGACCCTCGACCATAAAATTATTTTCCTTTCTATTGCATAACTGTAATTTTGCTACTGTTTTATCATAATATAAATATCTGATATGCAGGGTGGTCCTAGGTGACCCCTGTGAACGGATCATTCAACTCCAAAAGGAGTCGGGACACACAGGTTGAGAATCACTGTTCTTTTTTAATTGTTGTTGTTGTTGTTGTTGTTGTTGTTGTTTATTAGATATTTTCTTTATCAAATCAAAATATAAATTTTTATTTATATTACCTTTATTTATCAAATGTTATCCCCTTTCCTCATTTCCCCTCTGAAAACAATATATCCCTTTCCCCCTCCCCCATCTCATTAACCCACCCACTTCTGCTTCCCTCTCTTGGCATTCCCCTACACTGGGGCATTGAGCCTTCAGAGGATGAAGGACCTCTCCTCCCTTTGATGTCCAACAAGGCCATCCTCATCTACATATGTATCTGGAGCCATGGGTCCCTCCATGTATACTCTTTGGGTGGTGGTTTAGTCCCTCCTGCTAGTTCTAGGGGTACTGGTTGGTTCATATTGTTGTTCCTCCAATGGGTCTGAAAACCATGTCAGCTACTTGGGTCCTTTCTGTAGCTCCTCCATTGGGGACCCTGTGCTTGTTCTAAAGGATCATCTTGTCCAACAACTGCTTGTAAGTATGTGTGTAGATATCTGTAGTTGTATACTACTTCAAACCATGATCAGTAGTGCCTCTGCTGATATCTTTATCTGTTTCCATTTCTTAGCTACTGTAAATATTAGAGCTATGACCAAGTGTATATCAATATCCATGGAGTAAAACATAAAGCCTTTCAGGCTCAGAATACACTCAGAATACAAAGTAGTAATATTGGCTTACATGGTTTTGAGAAAAAGAAAACTGAGTGATTTTGCAGAGACGATTCAAGTTTACACTGCCATAGACAGTCTGTTTCCCTTTTCTTACATCAGTATCAGTAGATATCCTTCATATTCCTTATGTTGGACAAAATAACTATAGTGGTATGGAATTTAATGTAGTTTTAATCTTGAAGGAAATTCAATTCATAAGTGTTTTGCTTTATATTTCAGGTCTAGTTATATCTTTGGACTAGCCTTTACTATTTTGTAGCACATGTCAGTATTTGATGCTTTCTGAAATGTGAAGAAATTTGACTTTTTTGAATATTTTTCCTCCCAAGAGTATTGAGATGACTTTGCTTGAAACAATCTAGGATACTGAAATATGGATTCTGGTTATCTTTTCAGTGAAAATGATTTGTTTCTAAGAAAAGAAGGAAAGAGTTGAATGACTTGGATTATTGTGGGATAAATACAGTGAATGGCAGATGAAGGGAATTTGAAAACTGATTTCAGAGAATTGGAAATGAGGATTTTTTATGGCTGACTGTGAACAATGTATGTAATTTGCATCTGAAATTTGAACAGAATATGCAACCTTATTGCCTAAGGTAAGAAAAATATAAAACTAATTTATAAATATGTGCAAACACACATAACTATAGAGGTCTTTATTGTAGAACTTCACAGAGGCTAATTCAACATGCTAGAATTAGTTAGTATACACATTAGCAATCCAATTGATAGAAACACTGGAAAGTTGATCAACTTTGTATAAACTCGTAAAGAACCAGAAGCTTAAGTTTCTTTCTCCAAACAAATTATATTGTTCGACTCTATGAAGAAATTCTATAGATGTTTTGTCCTGATTCAAAAAATAAACCCCTCAGAAAAACCAATGGTCACTAATCCAGGATAATAATGTACTGTTAAAAATATGCTACAAACTTCTATTAAAAGTTTTGGACAAATTTCATTTTCCTTCTTCCTAAATGAGCATATCGATTCACAATATTGTAAGTAATAAAGTACCCAGGTTTTCAGTGAAGTTTGCATGTTAATTTTAATATTGCACAAACTATAAGAGAAGTATGTAGTAATTTACATTTTATTAGTGGTATTGGTTCAAAGAAATTTAACTCATCACAGTTAAAATTACCAAGGACCATTTGAATCCATTCTCTGGCAGTGATTTACATTAAGTCCTGTTTCTATATTATCCTTTAGTCTCTTCTTATTTGAAATACGTTTATCCTGCATAAAACACATATATCTCTAACATCATAAATGTATCATTATGTAGCATTCTAAATAGCATAACTCATCTGGAAGCATAGTTTGCAGAGAAGTCAAGAAAATGAAATATATCAAACAATCATGTCATTATGAATAGGAGAAGGCTCTCTAATTATATGTATATTCCATTGAACTATAGAAATATTTCTAGAGTAGTACATAGAGTACATCATACCAGGGTCTCCAAACACTCAGACAACCGAATATTAAAAGAAGACTGTTGGAAAATATTTCGGGCTATATATCCCCAAACATTGGAAACAAGGATGCATCTAGGGACTATAAGTACAGAGGAGAGGACACACTAATTTACTTAAAATCTATAAGAACTCTGATGCAGTTCTCCTATCTTTATTTGTGTGTTTGATACATCCTAGATTTAAATGCCACAGGTAGCAGAGACTTCCTCCCAATTTACAGTTTATCACCAACTGAAAGACTTTATTCCAGCTGACTTGGGCCACACTTAGGTACTCTGGGACCAAAGCATGGCCCAAAATATCCAAAAAATATGAGGATTTTAAAGGCAGAAACCAAATCCTTCCCTCTTGGTTGGCAACTGCAGTGGGCACTTTACACAAGTAAGCAATTTGAAGGAAACAGTTTTACAGAAACAGGCAATTTAACAGAAACTAAGATAAGTTATCTAGAACATCCAGCCCTTTGGTTCCTAGAATAGAGTTGGATAATTTTCTGTGGATTTCTTTTTTCATTAAGGAGATCAAATTGTAGTTAAAGCTGGAATGGCCTTAACAAGAATACAAAATGGAGGAACCTCTGCTCTGTTTTGCCCAGTCACAGGATTCTTTTATACATTGAAATCATAGTCTTTTTAAGGCTCAGAAAATATAAGGGTGATGAGATGATTCCATAGCTCAGTTGTGAGTCCATAGCCATGATCTAATAAAAAGAAATGTCAATATGACCAATAGAGAGAGGATGTTTGGCACTGTGCTGGCAATGTGTATCATGTGATATTCAATTGAGTATTGTTGTTGTTGTTGTCATTGTTGGTTTTCAAGGATAAGTCATAATCTATTTCAGAAAGTGCTTTTGTTTCTTTTCTCCAAGCACTTGACCAATGAATCTATTCTGTATAGCAGAAAACTGCTACTTATTTTAGAAACCATAGATGGAAAACATGGAAATGCAGGGCCTTAAAAGCTAAGTACATATTCAAAGCTGACAAAAGCATGAATACTGTTTGGTCATTACATTTTAACGAACTTGTTAAACGAACTTGCAGTGATAAAACATCCTGACAAAACAACTTGGGGAAGACAGGTTTATTTGGCTTACAACTCCAGGATCTGGACTATGGTTATGTCTGTATCAGAAGCAGAGGACTATTAGCATGTGGATCTTTGCTTTTGTTCCTACTGTTACTTAGCTTTCTCCAATCATATTATTCAGGAACTTCTCCCTAACAAGATGATACCATCATGATGGAGTGGACCATTCTACATAAATTAACAATGAAGATTACCTTCCAAATACATGCCCATATGGCAACATGATCCAGATAATTCTCTTGTCATGTGATTTTGAGCTTTGATGAGTTCCTAGTTAAAACTAACATATATAGAAATTATGTATATGTATATATATATGCATATATATATATATAGTGTGTGTGTGTGTGTGTCTGTGTGAATATAAGTAAGAAAATACAATATTTTATTACATTATGTAAAAAAATTAGAATATGATCTAGGTCTATTCATGTTGATGTGGTTGTGACTGTGTGTGTGTCTGTGTGTGTGTTTTTGTGTGAGAGAGAGGGGGGTGAAGAGAGAGAGAGACAGAAAGAGAGGAGAGGTGCTTGAATGCATCACCAGGATATACTACTTTAGTAATATTTGTATAGCACAATGTCATATCCAAATAATTATGCCAGGCTCTAGGTTTTTAAGTTGTTCTTTTACTTTGAATTTTTAGTTTGATACCATCACTAGTTTTTTCTTATTAAATTTTGCTTAACTACTTGACGAGATATGGAAAAAGTCATTGCTGCTGTCCACATCAAAAGGAAGGAATGTCTCCTGGTTTTACTGAATAGTTTTATGTGGTTTTGTAAGTTTTAATTATTACTCCACTAAGAATTGCTTTTTATGTACGATATGAAATAAGGGTCCAGACCTTTTTCTGTCTATGTACATTCACCTTTTCTAACTCATTTATTGAAAAAAAAAACATCTCCTTTCCCTTGGTAGTGTGTGAGCATTGCACTTGCCAAACATTGGAAGGCTGTCTACAGTTGGCTTCCTTCTGTTCTCTGTTTCTTCTGTTACAGGGTTCTTTGCTCCACTGGTATTATAGTGACGTTTTAAGGTACATCTTGAATAAGGAGTTATTTAATCTAGGGGAAAACTAAACTTGATCTGTCTCTCCTAATATGTTCCTGGTTTGGAACATAACAAATACTAAATTACTCCCAAACTGTATGCTTCTGCAAACATTGTAATAATTGTTTTCATACTCCTTTATACATTTAAAATTAGAGATTAAAACGCTTATTTTGCTACCACATTGTTAAAAATTAACTAGAATCTAAAAACATATTCTTAGTTCAAGATATTGCCAGCTTTTTAAAAACCCGTGTTCTTCAATCACTGTACTTCAGTCCTAGGTTTTGTTTTTCTGTTTTTTCTTTGTTTTATTTTGTTTCTGTTTGTTGGTTTTGTTTTTCTTCTAGCCTTATTGGAAAACCAGACAAACGTGAATCACAGTCACCATATCCATATCCTGTAAAACAGAATTTGTGCCAAGCAGATCAGGGGGCCTTACAATTACTTGTACCTATGGTCGTTTTCCTGCTTCTAGGAGATTCAATGAGTTAGAAAGCCAATCACTGAGTTGAACTTGAATCCAGGTTAAAACTGTATTAAAATATGTTTGCTTTTAGGATAACCTATGTTATTCAGTCTTTTCAATTAATTTCCCCAATACTATAGCATATTCAAGCATGCTCTTCCTTAGCAACCTTTGAAATGTGTACTAGTTATTTCTCTTGTTACTGTGACAAGATACATGAGCAAAAGAATTCAAGGAGGGTAGGGTTTCTTTGATTCATGGCTTAAAAGAAATACAATGAAGGGTTCTTTTTTTTTTTTTTTTTTTTTTTTTTTTTTCGAGACAGGGTTTCTCTGAGTAGCTCTGGCTGTTCTAGAACTCACTCTGTAGACCAGGCTGGCCTTGAACTCAGAAATCTGCTTGCCTCTGCCTCTCAAGTGCTGTCTCATGTCTTTTGAGGCCAGTCTGATCTACAGAGTGAGTTTCAGGACAGCCAGGGCTACACAGAGAAACCCTGTCTCAAAAACAAACAAACAAACAAACAAACAAATACAATGCAAAATGGCAGGAAAGGTTAAGCAGTTAGCTTTTGAGGGGTCTTGTCTCCTTGTGCCTATAGTGAGGTAACAGAAAGAAATGTACTGGAGCTCATCCCAGTTTACCCACCTTACATAATTCAAGAGCCTATTAGATGGGGCCAACTGTATTTTCGAAGGGTCTTCCTCAGTTAAACCTCTCTGAAAACACAATTTCAGACTCATATGTAGCTGTGTCCTTGAGGCAATTAGATAAATTGAAAATAAGGATTAATATTCACAAATGAAAATACTGTGGTGGCACAGAGTAAGAGTAATGATTTCCATAGGTTCAGCCCAGGAAGTGGAACTAGTAGAAGGTGTAGTCCTGTTGGAATGGGTGTAGCCTTGTTGGAGTAGATGTGTTGCTGGAGCTGTGGGCTCATCCTAGATACCTGGAAGCCAGTATTATGCTACCAGCCTTCAGATGAAAATTTCGAACTCTTAGCTCCTCCTGTACCATGCCTGTCTAGATGCTACCATGTTCCAACCTTGATGATAATAGACTGAACCTCAGAAGCTGTAAACCAGCCCCAATTAAATGTTGACCTTATAAGAGTTGACTTGGTCATAGTCTCTATTCCAGGCGGTAAAACTCTAAGACAGAAGTTGGTACCAGGGACAGGAGTATTACTGTGATAGGCCTGGCCATACTTTTGATTGGAAGAGTGTGAATTTTGAGACTAGATTTGGAAAGCAGTGGAATGCTTTAAATGGGGCTAAATGGTATATCCTATTAGGAATATGGAAGACTTTGCTATTGAGAGTGACTTGAATTTTGCAAACCTAGCCCAAGAAGTTTCAGTGGAGAATTTCAATATGTGGCCTAGAGACTGTTTTTGTGGTAGTTTGGTAAAGTATTTGGCCACTTTTTGCCCTTATCAGAGAGTCTGCCTGAAGCTACTGTAAAGAGATTCAGATTAAGTGCATTGACAAAGGAAGTCTCCAACGCCCATCATAATAGACTTTGTTCTCTAGTTAAGCCTCATGAAGAGCATTTTAAACAAGATTAGAGAGCTGAGAAAAGAAAAATTTTAAATACAAGGTTCGAGTATTAAGGGGGTACCAGAAAGTGAAATGGATCTGAATCCTGTGTTCAAGGAATATTAAATTCAGTTAAGAGAGTAATGACTTCGGACAACGCCTCATCCAGCTAAATTTAGGTCCACACATGATAGTACACGCCTGTGCTCTGGCTAAAGTCCAGAATAAAAGGGACTACTGAGACAATTGATGCTGGCTAGCTGGAGGTAAGAAATTAGTGGTGATTAAGAAGAGACCAGAATCACTAAGATGAAATCTTCTGGGAAGTATTTTCTAAGAGCACAAAGAACCTGTGTTCCTGAGATAGCCAAGGTTGTAACTCCTGCTGCAGCTGTACTTTGTAATGTATAAGAGTCACCCAGGTGGTACTGTTTTTGAAGACATGAAAGAGTCATGAAGAGCAGTTGAGGCTTGGCACTGTGAGAGACCACGGAAGGCCAGTGGTGAATACGCATCCTCTGTTGCAGTTGACAGTTGATGGCCCAGGACTGAATGAAGGGGGTCATGAAAAGTATTTGAGGCTTGGCACTATGAAGAGAGCCTATGATAGGCTATTGGTGAAGATTAGTTGCAGCAGAAGATCTAAGCATATTGGAGATGCCAGTACCATGAACACCAAGAACAGCAGCAGCTGTGAAGTGGATCAACCTGAACTTAGAGTGCTACAGTAGGGAGGGATGGAGAAGGGTCACCAGCCCTTTGGAGGAGCCAAAAAGATCATGTGTAGATCCCAGAGATTGAAACAATAAGCTGTAACATTAATGTTGCCTTGGAAACCCCAAGATATTGATGATGCCAAAGGCGTGGGCTATCTGCTGAGGAAAGCTGCTAACAGGGAGTGGAACCAGCCCTAAGGTAAAGAAGTTTGTTGCAATCAACAAAGATGCAAAAGAAGTTGGAGATCTGAAGATCACGTTGACATAAGACATGGAGATGCAGAGTTTGGAGGTTGCCTAGCTGGTTTTCTGTCTTGCTTTGGGGATTACAGTTAGGTGATTGGATGAATCTCAGAAGAGACCTTGAACTTTGGACTTTAAACACTGTTGAGACTGCTATCGACTATGGGGACTTTTGACATTGGATTAAATGTATTTGTTCATGTTTGAACAAGCCTATGAGGTCCAGGGAATGGAATGTGATGGTATGCTTATGCTTCTTCCAGAGAGTGTCACTACTAGACAGCCTGGCCCTGTTCCAGTAGATGTGCCTTGTTGGAGTAGGTTTGTCACTATGACAGTAAGGTTGTTTTTTCTATGTATAGACAATTTCCAGGATGAGCTGCTCAGTAGCAGTTGCTGAAAATAGATTTATTGCAAAACACAAGATTGAAGCTGGCAGACTTGATAATGATTAGTTAATGCTCCCCTAAAATATATAAATGTAGTTCTGTAACTGTGTAAAGTGACTTGTATGAACCGTCTCTTATCTTAAGATCGAGTCTCACTTAAAATCACTCTTTCTCAAACTTCTATGACATCATATATTATTTTGGAGATCAATGTAAAACCTTTAAAAAACATATAAATACTATAATAAATTTGGGGGGGAGTGAACTACTAATTTTTTATTTTCCTAATAGTGTGTTTGAACTTCACTCTTGACTTTCAGGATAATGCTAGCAGCTCTACTCTCACCTGCAAGTTGAAATGTGGAAAGATTTTGATATTAGGTTCATACAAAAGTGAAGGTTTGGGATTTAGATTTCCAGTGGAAAAATCTGACAAAGAAAAGGCTGGTTAGCAGAGATTAGCAAATTAACAAATTATTTAGCACTAAGCACTCTTTTGGTTTTTGTTGTTTTTTTTTTTTCAATTTAATTTTCAGAACAAAGCAATGTGATAGGCATCATTAGAATTTGTTTTACATCCAAGCAAACTCATGCTCATGGAGGTTAAGGAACTTGGTCCAAGAGACACAGCTGCTAGAGCATGTAGCAAGTTAAGATTCAAGACTCTCATTCTACTGTAAATTTAGCAAGTGAATAATTTTGGATCCAGACTGATATTGTTTACATATTCCATAGCCTTGGCTTACTACAGTGTATCTCAAGCTCTTTAAATATTAATTCACATAGAAAGCCAAACATAGTGTCTTTTACTCAGCAGGCGATCAATAATCATGAGTTACAGTAATGTTTCTGAAAGTAGTTAGATAGGATACTACTTCATCATTCATCCTTCACCTTACTAAGAATCAATGCTTCTTTTTCAGAGATTTATAGACTTGAAGAAAAAATTGTTGAGAGAAAAAGAAAGAAAAGGAGAAGGAAAGATGGAAGAAAGGAAGAAAAAGAATTTTGGAAATATTTTAGCCTCACATTATTTATTCTAAGGTATATAGTTAGATAAAGATCAACTCTATTTTTTTTTCGATTGACTTTTCCATGAAACAAGAAGGCAGTGATTTGTGCTGGGTTTGTGGTGAAGCTTAGTATTTAGTAAGTATTCTAAACTGGCCTTTGCCAGTAACAGGAACAAAAGTGGGGAAGAGATCAGTAAATCACACTACAGTGATCATGTACGCAATGTAACACACTCATATCTGGATGAGTGCAAAACCAAGCAGCACTGGCAAAAAATAAATAAATACAGAGCAAGTATATAAAGACAACAGATGAAGTAAAGGACTGTATTCCTTCCAAAGCAGTGTCTTCCATGAACAAAAGAAACATGGAGTTTTTAACTCAGGAACTTTATATATTCTCATATAGGAAAACAGTTTGGGGTAAACACATTTCTAGGAATGCTCAGTTTGATGAGCATGTGCAGGTTATGGTTCAAGGACAGAGAGAAGACATGATTCTGGGCATGCTGAGTTCAAAGTCATGAATGCCATGTGCAACACGATAAGATGATACATAGGAACCCTTTCTGAGCATGTTCAGTCCCTATCATAAAGATGGTGGCCTAGAATTCTTTCTTTTCTAGATGAGTAAATCCCTTTTGATTCTTGTTATTTTACCTTTCCATCAACTCTTTATCACTAAGACAAATTTATTCTCTAAACCTCAGAAAGAAGGGGGTTAACTTACCTTTACAAAAACAATATAACCAAACAATTGAAGTTTGATGTTGGAGATGAAGGACCAGTCATTGTCAACTGATGACAACACTATTAGTTCTTTATAAGATTTTATGAAAGTTGTGGAAAAGTAAACTGCAATTTTTTTCCTTTCTCCTCTGAAGGAAAATGCTTTTTTTTCAGACAGTTTCATATTCCATCTCCTCCTGATATCATAAGAAAATAATAATAGTTGCCATTAGGAACCAAGACTCAAAGTGATGTCTCCTAAATAAATAGCCATAACCAAGATATAGGCAAAGACCACAGGGGACAAAAAGTGGAAAAAGAGAGGGGGAGAGGACAGGGAGATGAAGAGTGTGGAGAGAGTGAAGAATAAATAGGTATGTAGAACTTTTTACAGTTCTATGGTGATGAGATTCCTTCTCATTTTATTTCTGGAAAAAATGACTACAAAATAAAGTCTGTATTCTGTCATTAGACAACCAACTAGAACTAAACATGCCTGTCTCATGGTCAACTTTTGAGACTTCTTGTCCTTAATGAGACAAGAATGATCACTGGAGAATTTACTGCCTAGGGGATTAAAGGATATCAAAATCAGAGCCCCAAACATTGTCTCCTACATGAGACTGACATCAGTTTCAGTTGGCCTCCAACTCAACCATGACCATTAATGGGAACAGTACTTCAGATAAATCTTGAAGTTATCGGTGGGACTATAAACACTCTACAGGGTAGCAGGGTTTCTTACACTCTTCTTAACCATGTGTTTCAGATATTTGTTCTCCAAATCTTACTAAGAAATGAACCTGAATGAGAATCTATGGCCAAATCTTTCATTGTGCCTTTATAATATAATTTACTCCTCACCTATACTTTTTTAGTAATGTCCTCACCAGCTATTGAACAGAATATGATTGATAAAAACAGATACACAAATGTTTTTATATATTCTCCTCCTTAAAGGATATCCTCTAGAGGAAACATGGACTATTATTAGAGTCAAGAAATAAATAACATTGAAAACTTGAGTGTTCAAAAGTTGCTAACATAAAAATTGACTATTTATTCATCCTTCCATGCTTTTCTATCTGACTTTGGTTCTAGCCAGACTTTTATTTCTGTCTTCTGATATGCAAGATGAAAACCAATCTGTTATTTAGGCCCACAGCTTTACTACAAATACAAAACAAAATAATTTTTGGGTCATTGACATATCCCTATTTTCTGTACATCTATAAACTCAGAGTAGCTATCTCTTCTTCAAGACAATGGTCAAAAACAACTACAAGCAATGTACATTAATCAAATCAGACCTCATGTTTTCAACCTAAAACTGTTTGCCAGAGTCTATTAATTCAAGGTACATCCTACTGATACTCCACCAATGTCTTACCTGCTATAAACAACTGAAAATTTCAGGTTCAATCCATACCAGACACTACCTTTTTTTTTAAAAGAGCATTGGAAATGGAACTCTGGATTTTCCTGGAAGAATCTGCAAGTTACTCCCATCAGAATGCTAGTGATGCTTTTAGATTTTATGTATTATGTACTTAATGCCTATCTGAATTTTATCTCTTGTCATTTGCAGGTGATTTTCACTCAGATGGTTTCAGAGGAGTCAAATATCATCTATCTGGCTCCCCAGATTCTCAGTTCAGGGTAATAAGTCAACAGGAATATAGACTCTAATACTTGGATGGCCCATTTGAGCAGGAAGTAACTAGCTCCACTTGATGCCAACCTCTTAGATGATTTAAGAGTCTTAAATCTTGATTGCGGTTTGTTAGAAATCTATTTAGATATTAATAGTTTTTATGGTAACTGGGAATGAATGCCTTCTCCAAAATCAGTTTCTGGAATCAAAATATCAAGTCTTTGATTACTAATCAAAAGAATAGCATCTGAGTTTTATCTCTAAACCCTGGTGGAGACTTGATAATTTGAGCTTTCTGAAGGTCATTACTAGATATCTATCTAAGCCTTCTACATTTTCTATCTAGCCAGAAGTTTTCTGGTAAAGATCTAAGTCCCCAAGGCCTGTCAGTCACCTGGAAAATGCCCACAAGAAGAAATGGCCACTTCTAGAGACGTTAGAAACAGTGTATATATATATAGCCTACCTAAAATGGTGTGAAGATCACTTTGAATACCAGTGATTGTAATTTGCTCTTTAGTGAGCTTTTATCCATTCTCTCCTTGTACCCCTTTTGAATGTTTAACTTTACTGTGTCATAAAATCTCCCTATTTTCTAAGCAAAAGAAATAAAAAAGATGATGGATGGGCATGCTTCTGTAGATGATCAGTTTGCCAACAACAACAACAAAGACAGTGAGTGGAAACTCAGGAAAGGACATGCTGCTTGTCTTGGAAGATAACAAGTGAAGGCAAGGTGGTCTGAAAGTATAGCTTCAATTATATTTGTTCTGGAACTTCCACTCTTTGCTTTCATTATCCTGAGTTCAGTAGTATTTGTAACTTTTTTGTCAGTGTATTTTCTCCCACATTATCTGTCATCCATCCTTCTTTCTTTTCTTCCTCATTTTTAACATTACTTTCTTTAAAATCTCTTATCTGTCAAATTGAGTTATGTTTTCAGTTTTCCCAAAAATGTAAAACATTTGAAACATCCTCCAGACAAATATATATGTGCATTTCCTTACTACTCACTTATCAATCTCAGTTTCTATGAGATTAAAACTACCTTTCTTCTTGTATAGATAACTTAATAACCATGAGGATGATACATTAAATATGATGTTCCATATTTTAACCATTTGGGGGACAATAGGAATATGAATAGTATTTTAATGTACTTATTTTTAAGTGATAGTAATTGAAAAGTCATGGAAAAGAAACATTTTTATTTGTAAGTTGTTGAAAATGTTTCTTCTTAGCTTAATGAGTAATTGGCAGATAAGCAAGGTTTGATTTGGTTCTGTTTTTATTTTATTTTTTTCTTCTCTTGGCTTGTTTTTCTCTCAGGGTTTTCATGTGTTCCCAGCTAACTGTGAACTCACTATGAGTAGATGATAATCATGAACTTCTTGCTCTCCTGCTTCCACCTTCTAAGTGTACATGTCTTCCAACTGATTGTGAAAGACTATGCCTGAAATCTGTGTCTGATTCCAAAGGAAGCTCTACCTTTAACAGCTGATTGACTAAAGAGAACATTAGTGATGTGGAGAATAAGAAGTATAACAGACCCAGGTCCTGATTACAATTTGTTTCGTGCTATTATTATCCCCTTAAGTTGTCTATTTCTTGCCTACCTCTGTTGTCCCTAACATCCAAAGACTAACAGATACAAGGGCTTTAGAATGTATGAAACAAAAACCTAAGGGTTAACAGATAGCATCTGAAATCTATAGCTGAGATTTTTCTCCACTGCTATAGTCCACTTAATTTTCTATCAATGTATTTTCAAGATGCCTTGTTATAACATTCTACCTCATTACCATAAATATTTCATACAACTACATTCACATTGCAATATGGAATATGGGGTAACTAGAGTCTGTTTTCTCAAGCCACAATCATTCACCTTTGACTCTAGAATACTGTTACACTTCACCTTTGAAAGCATAGTTGTGTTTGTCCATTGACATGAGCTATATTACCAGGTTGAGAGAGATATTTTTAAGAGCTGTTAATTTTTCTCAGTATTATACAGTTATTTCTTATTGAATGTATAATACCAGACATGTGTCAAGATATTGAGAAGTCATATGTAATTGACACAAATATAATACAGTCTAAGTATATTATATAAAAGTCTACTAAAGTGGAAAATCTGTTATTCGGAACAAAATGTGATTCGAGACATGAGCAGTAGTCTGGGAAGGAAAGTGTACAAGGGGTAGGAAGGGAGAGGGGAACCTGATATGGCATTGGGTGAGGGAAAAAGAATGAAATCCTGGGGGGCTAGCAGAAAGAATTGAAACAGGCAATGTCAGGAAGTAGGAGGTTTGGGGGACCCTCCAGATTGTACCAGAGACCTGGGTGGTAAGATACTCCCAGGACTCAAAGGGAGGACCTTAGATGAAATGCACAGGGAGAGGGAATGTATAAAGCCCACCTCCAACAGGATGACAGAGCATCAAATGAGGGATGCGCTAACATTCCACAGTAAAAACTCTGACCCCAAATTGTTCCTGTCTGCAAAACCTGCTGGGCTAGAAATGGAGAGAAGCCTGAGGAAAAGAAAGTCCAGCAATAGGTCCAAAGTAGGATCCAGCTCAAGGGGAGGCCCCTAGGGCTGACAATGTTACTGAGGCTATGGGGTACTCACAAAGGAACCTAGCATGACTGTACTCCGGAAGACTCAATGAGCAGCTAAAAGAGTCAGATGAAGGTATTTACACCCAACCAATCGACAGAAGCTGCTGACCCCTGTGGTTGAATTAGAGAAAGGCTGAAAGAAGCTGAGGAGGAAGGCAACCCTGTAGGAGGAGCAGCAGGCTCAATTAATCTGGATCCCAGAGATCTCTCAAACACTGGACCACCAGACAGGCAGCATACACCAGCTGATATGAGCCCCCCAAGACATATAGAGCAGAGGACTGCCCGGCCTGTGTTCAATCAGAGATTATATACCTCACCCTCAAGAGACTGGAGGCCCTAGGGAATTTAGAGGTTGGGTGGGGTGGGTGGGTGGGTGGGAATATCCTTGTGGAGACAGGGGATGAGGAGGAAGTATGGGATGTTGAACAGTTGGAGGGTGGACAGGAGAGGGCGAATAAAATCTGGAGTGTAAAAATAATAACTGAAAAAAATACACCAAAACTTAGAAATACAATAGCTAGCCTTTGTCTAGGGCCTGTGGAAGGCAAAATGTAGAGGAAGAACCCAGATACATAATCTCAGATTGCACAAGTTTCATTATTACAATGGCCAAACGGGTGACTTGATGCCAAAGAGATCTAACTTTTGATTGGAATGAAACTCCAATTTAACAGACCCATTTGGTCCTGCAGAGGTGGTTTTGAGACATGCTGCTGTTGACTTTAATGTTGCCAACAGCTGCCATTCAGTTGGGGTAGTCAGGATTGAATGGAGTATAATTTATAATGCAAAACAGAGCAAAAACAATCAGAAGCAGACCAGATCTCACCAGCCTGCTCTGTGTGACATGAGAACATGTGGAGGAATGAAGTGTTCGTAATTATGAATAGCAACTATATTACCATAACTACATTATTCATGGCTTCCAATGGAAATGCTGGCTTAAAATTCCATGCCACTGATTTTTTTTTTTTACATTTTAAACAATAATAATTTCTCTCATTCATTGTTTAACAGCTCAACAGCTTCAAAACCTCTGTAATGAGGGGAGCTCTTCCCTTTTGACTTCTAAATATGACATGCTAGTTTGGCAGTAAACAATAGGTTCAGTGAAATGATACTTGGGAGAGAGAGTCTAGGCAGAGGGGTAAAGCCTATCAGACAATTAATATCTTCCATCCACAGACGAGTGAGGAAATGGGATGCTGATTGCTGCTCTCAAGAGCTCTTTCACCCTTGGGTGCCAGGTCACGTTTAGGTCAGCAGAAATGTATTCTGTCAGCAAGACTTTCTCTCCACTGTCTGGAATGCAGTTTCAATTCATTGCCTTTAGAATAATGTGGTGAAAGCAGTATCTCCAAACAGCAGGCGTTGATTTTGACCAAATTCAGAATTAAAAGAAGGAAAGAAAGACAAATGGGAAGGACTCTCTCATACTCCCTAATGTTTAATGGGTGAAAAGGATGTGAAAGACCCCCTAAGGGAGACCCTCACTCAAATCTCGGGAGTAGTGCGCACCCAGTAAGGCACTGAGACCGAACTTGCTATAATCACACGAGGAAGTTTATTGAAGATGAGATTAAACGAGATCTCAGGCCAGCATGCTGGGGTCAAGACTCATATACCACGCAGGGGTAGAGGAGTTCAACCCCGACCTGAACTTGTGACAAGCTTATAAAGGCAAAAACCACAAAAGAGGGGGAGGACTGGGGAGGAAATAGGGGAAGTCTAAAGTCATACATTTACTATGTGTTACATTGAGTGACACACCGGGGGCATACTATGTGTTACATTGAGTGACACCTGGGGCATTGGGACAATCCATAGAGGTTGTTGAGACACCTTGTAGTTATTCCGGGAGCTGTTTTCCTCAAGAGAGTTCCAGGAGGGTGGGGGAGTTGTTTTTCTCTAGAGAGTTCCGGGAACGGCCACCTGCAGGGGACGGGGCCCAAGGTGACAACCCCATGTCCTTATGGACAGCTAGTAATTAATTTTTTATTCTTCAGATGCATCACATTATTGTGCTTCAAGATAAGTATTGTGATGCAGTGAGTATATGAAGTAGGTAGTAGTTTGAAATTTTAATGGAGTCAACTTAGTTTTTCATGTTGTCCGAGTTCTACAAAGAAAAGTGTGGGAGGTCATATACATCCTGGGGCAGAAAGGCAGGTGCTCTTTTCTTTAGTATTCTACAAAAGCCCTGGTGAAAAATGTAATGTTTATAGGTAAATTCTCTAGTGTAAAGCAGTTTGTAGAAAGTTCGATTGTTAGTTAGGTAGATAATGCCATTAAAATCCCTTTTATACATGCTGACATTGAGGATATGCTCAGTAAGTGTACTGGCTGGTTTTGCATGTCAACTTGACACAAACTGGAGTTACCACAGAGTAAGGAGCCTGCCTTTGAGGAAATGCCTCCATGAGAACCAGCTATATAGCATATTCTCAATTACTGATTGATCAACAGTGGAGGTTCCATTGTGAGTAGCGCCATTTCTGGCCTGGAGGTCCTGGGTTCTATAAGAAAGCAAGTTGAACAAGGCAGGGGAAGCAATCCAGTAAACAGCATCCCTTTAGGACCTTTGCATTAGCATCTGCTTCCAGGTTTCCTTCTTGTGTGAGTCCCAGTCCTGAATTCCTTCTGCATTGAACTGCAAGTGAAAGTTGAATAAACCCTTTCCTCCCCAACTTGGGCATGATATTTTGTTCAGGAATACAAACCCTGACCAAGACAGTGATGCATTATCTTAATCATAAAAAATGGTAATATAAGTGATAGACAGAACAGTGGCAACACATGGGAGTTAAGTAGATGAATAAACAGATAAATGAGTTGTACAGATGCATTCGCGCACACACACATAAATAGGTACTCATGCATGTAAACCTATGAATAGGTTTTATTTTTAAAAAGTCTCAAAATATTCAGAAGTAGCAAAATCTGGGTCACCAATCTTATTCACCATACCCCAGTATTAAAAGGTTACCAGGTCATGTGTCTGATCCCTCATGATGGAAAGAGAAAAAGGATCCTCTGACCTCCACAGCTGTGACCATGGTAAAGGTATCCTGTCCCATACACATTCAAATCTGTAAAACACACACACACACACACACACACACACACACACACACACATATATATATATATATATATATATATATATATAAAGACAAATGTTTATCTTGAAGAAGAAAGGTCTTCAAAGGATAGTGTTTTAGACACTTTTACATGAATTTGGTATGAAAAAAGAAAATTCAGACCGTTCATCCAGAAATCCCTATGGGTTGACATATCTGGATCAATGTCTAATGATTAGTAGCTCTCTTACTGCATAAACGAAGATGCCTGAACAATAATAATGGAACAATTATTCAATGATTTCTATCTATAATATCATAAATCAAAAGTGGATTTCTTTGAAACTAACACCATATAAAGTTAAACTAATAGTAGTAATAATATTAATGAAAAATGTTCCAGAATCTCACCTATCCAGAGATAATAGCAACTAATGACATAATTATAGAGGCAAAACTAAACCTACATCAGTTAAGGTTGGGCAATAAGAAATGAAAAAATAAATAGTCAATTCTTTGACTTAAAAAAAATGTCATTCTCTGCCTGAAGATAGACTTAGAAGCTTAGAGGTACACCCTGGGGTGTGTCTGGAGGGTTCCTCTTACTTATGCAAATTTATGCCTGGCTGACCTCTGCCACAGAGGGAATACACAAAGAAATCTTTGTGTAGCTGTGAAGTCCAGGTTCTTATTTATCATATTGAAGTGTGAATTGGAACAATTTGCATAAGAAGTCCCTGGCCTAGGGGTTTTGTCATTTTGTGTACTTTTGGAGAGGGCCTCAAGTGGTAGATTCAAAAATTTAAAGAAAGTAATCTTTCCTCAGATAAGGACTCTGGTCTAAAAGAATTGGCCTAACACAAAACACAATTTCAAGTATATACCAAAAGGCTGAGAAAATGGTCTCCATGACTGTGAAGGCTTGCTGGGCCATGACTGGTGCAGTTACACAGGGCCATGTTCACATGTGGACTGGGATTTGCTTCAGTGCGTCACTTTTCTGCTCTAAAATGTGGCAGGTCTTTCGCTTCTGCCTTCACAAATTACTCAGTTTGAGAGGGAAAGAACTCAGTGGGTCAGTATCAGCAAGGGCTGCAAGACCAGAGAGAGTTGTGGTATTCTGAATTCATATGTAGAAGATTAAAAAAACAAAACAAAACAAAACAAAAAACTGTTTTGTTTTGTTTTGTTTTTTGCGTTGGCAACTTGTTCCTTTGATGGTGGCTGTATATATGTATTTGCATACGTGTGGGTGGTGAGAGTCACAGTTCATAACAGAAGAAATCACTATATAGGGAGGAGGTGCCCACACAGAAACAGCACTACCTTAGTGAAGATAATATGGTCAGTTAAGTTCTTTTCCTTACAGACAAGTTAAGGAAATAAGACACACATCTCTCCTGGGATTTTGTGCCCTAGTCCTCATCATTCTACTTACAAAAAATAAAATAGTTCATATCCAGTTCATATTTTCATGGTTCCAAAAAATATTCCTGTATTTTAATGAATGACTGAATCTATTTAAAAAGTAGATAAAGGGTATGTATTCATTTAACTTTAATTGTGGTGTATTATGGTAATTTTTCTTCTCTATTATTAGTTGTAATTGTTAATTTCTCATTATGACTAATTATGAGTTAAACTTTGTGATGCATTTTTATGTATAGGACAAAACCCCAGTAATTCAGTGCTGCCACCATTTTAACTTCTAGCATCTTTTGTGACCTTTATCCTTCCTGTAAGGTGAAAGAGGACTGCTGGCATAATAGACACTACACACTTCCTTACATACACTCTTCTGATTATTGTGGTGGGTTTTGACACATATAATCTACTTTTAGGGATTGGAACTATTTCTTGAAATGTGACCAAGGATGGATGGGTCCTCAATCCACAGAAAAATCACACAACTTACAGGAATATAAGGTGTATAGGGTGGATTACCCTCTGGATCCACCTGAGGGCATGTAATGTTTAGTCTACATTTTTCCACCTCAATTAGGACTACAACAGAAATGCAATCATCATAAATGAGGATAACAACATAGTAAAATGCACACACCACAATCCTTTGCTTAAAAATAACTTAGACTATCTTGTGATTTCAGTGCACATCACTGAATCGCCTCTGTATTTACCTATTTATTTAACTGTACCCCTTTCTACATTGTGGCTAAACCATAATCATTATCATTGTTCTCTCTCTGTGGCATGGACTATGTGCCGGTATTATTTTTTACAGTCAATACATGTTTATTTTGCCTGACTGGCATACTGAAGACAGACCTTGTTTCTGAAGTGACAAATCCATCAATCCTGAGGTGATCTCTCTAGGCCTGAGTGTTTAAAGGTATTTCTTGGATGACTGTCTATGGGAGGAGTGAGTGCAGTGGTGTCTTCTGCTGAGAGTTTATTAGGTTTGCTGAAAAGGTCAAGTGAATTCAAATACTCAGCCTCTGTTCTTATCCAAACCATCATGCTGTAAGTGAGCTGAAATCTAGGCCAATCGTTATCTCTAAAAGCAACTCAGTGCTGACCCTGTAGCATTTGAATGTAATCTATTGTTCTGTTCCACAAACCTCTGAAAAGATGAGCTTGGATTTAGGCTTTTATAAGAAAGGTGACAATAAATGTGTGATTATGGCCTCTGAATAAGCCTTGACTAGAAATTGGATTCTGAGTCCTTTGTCAACAGTCTCATAAACATAAAGCATGTGCTTCATATTCCTCATGCTTTTGGACATTACCAGAGCTTGGAAGGCACTCAGCCCATATAAATCGAAAGAAGCGAGAGAAAATAAACAATAACTGTTTTCTCACCTTTAGTATAATAACATTTTGTTGGGGGAAACACAAGGCAGTGGGTATTTATTACAAACAAAATTTCTTAAACTGTTTTACCACCACAGACAGAAAAGAACCAAGTCTTTTACAGATTATAAACATTGAGAAGGACATATTTGCATTTTAAAAAATCCACGTTGACAGTCACTTTTGGTGGAATATTGTTAATTCTGATTTGATGAAGTGTCTGTGACAGTGAATGGACAGATGTGGCAGAGGTAACACCATCTCAAACACCAGGACAGAAGTCTGAAGTCACGGGCAAGTGCCAAGTGGGTGTGATTAGAAAAAAGTCAAGATCTGTTTGCTTCGTTCATTCTGGAGTGTTTCATCCACTTATAGTATTCATTCTGGTCACACACATCTCTAAAACCATATGCTTTTACAGCTTTCTGTAAATGAACTTTCCCTCATTGCTCCCCCTTTTTGCTTATTACTCCCTCCAACTTTCACATCATTTTGCTGTGTTTTTGCTTATATTTATGTTTGGTGACTCCCTGCATTTAACTAGCACCCTCCATGTAAGCCTGTGTCTAGAGGCATTCACTAGATGATACCCAAACAAAGAACATAGACAGTATCCAGTAGAATTTTGTAGAGCCTCTGGGGCCATAAACCATTGAAAGGAAAGAACTTCGTATATAGCACTGGTAATGATTGCAAGACATTGATCTTTTTTTTTTCTTGGTCTTATAATTAAGGTGACATTGCTACTCTGAATGTGGTTATCATGGATATTTTCTCCCTTAGAAAAAACAAAACAAAACAAAACCAGCAAAGAATGTGACTGCACCTCATCTGAATAAGGTAGTTTAGAATATAAGTTTGCTATACTTTGTAATACATTTTTAAAAAAGATGTAATTTTAGATGTTTGAGCCATATGCTGGCATTTTCTTATTAGAACATTCTTCCTATTCACAAATTCATAGGAAATCCTGAATATTTTTAATGCTTATTGAGATTATTCTTTGATAATTCCATATGCAGAGATGTACAAGTGCTTCTGGTTCTGAGAATAAGTTCTATCTCTGTGTTCTAAATACAACATTAATGCCACTCTCCAAGGCTTAAGGTCATGAAATTAATGGAATGTCATGGAAAAGAAGGAAAAAAATAAATTCAGATGGATTTATAGTGCCACAATGTTTTATTCACTTTGTGCAGCAGAAATGTCAACAGTCATACCCAGTTTTGTACCTTGGAAGCTACAATAATAATGATCATGTACTTGCCAAGATATGTTCATTGGAACGACAGTGGCATGAATATTAAGGAAGTAAAAACTCCGTTCCTAATTACAAGTAAAGGAAGCTCTGCAGGATAGAACCCACTTGACTGGTACCATTAAGTGCATTTAAAAAGATTTCCTTGGTAAGTCATAGACCCTTGGGGAAAACCTAATCCTATTATTCTGGTAAATAGAGAGTGTAAAAACATGCCAAACATGTTCTTTTTTTTTAATTTTTTTTTAATTTTTATTTTCTATATTCTCTGTTTACATTCCAAAGGCTTTCCCCTTTCTCAGCTCCCCCCCACCATACCTCTCATAGTTCCTCTCCCCTCCAACTATTCCCCAATCATTCCCCTCCCCCCACAGTTTCTTTACAAAACTGGATCCAATCTTTACAGGCCCAGGGTCCTCTCCTTTCTTCTTCTTGGGAATCACTTGACTTGCTAATTGTGCCTTGAGTATTTAGGGCTTCTGGGCTCATTAATATCCACTTATCAGTGATTGCATTTCATGTGTATTCTTTTGTGATTGGGTTAACTCACTCAGGATGATATTTTCCAGGTCTAACCATTTGCCTACAAATTGCATGAATTCATTATTTTTAATTGCTGAGTAGTATTCCATTGTATAAATATACCACATTTTCTGTATCCATTCCTCCTTTGAGGGATATTTGGGCTCCTTCCAATTTCTGGCTATTATAAACAAGGCTGCTATAAACATAGTGGAGCATGTGTCTTTATTGTATGCAGGGGAATCCTCTGGGTATATGCCTAGGAGTGGTATGCCAGGGTCCTCTGGAAGTGATATGCTCAATTTTCTGAGGAACCGCCAAACTGAATTCC
Source organism: Apodemus agrarius (assembly GCA_964023405.1). Lineage (NCBI taxonomy): Eukaryota > Metazoa > Chordata > Mammalia > Rodentia > Muridae > Apodemus > Apodemus agrarius. The sequence continues at coordinate 29,725,531 of OZ030024.1, read as the reverse complement.
AGAGTGGTTTTACCATTTTGCAATCCAACCAACAGTGGAGGAGTGTTCCTCTTTCTCCACATCCTCGCCAGCACTTGTTGTCTCTTGAGTTTTTAATCTTAGCCATTCTGACTGGTGTGAGGTGGAGTCTCAGGGTTGTTTTGATTTGCATTTCCCTGATGACTAATGATGTTGAACATCTCTTAAGGTGTTTCTCGGCCATCCGAATTTCTTCTGGTGAAAATTCTTTGTTTAGCTCTGTACCCCATTTTTTGATAGGGTTATTTGGTTCTTTGCGGTCTAACTTCTTGAGTTCTTTGTATATATTGGATATTAGCCCTCTGTTGGATGTGGGGTTGGTGAAGATCTTTTCCCACTTTGTTGGTTGCCGTTTTGTCTTCTGACAGTTTCCTTTGCCTTGCAGAAATTTTGTAATTTTATGAGGTCCCATTTGTCAATTCTTGATCTTAGTGCATAAGCTATTGGTGTTCTGTTCAGGAACTTTTCCCCTGTGCCCATGTCCTCCAGGGTCTTCCCAAGTTTCTTTTCTAATAGTTTCAGTGTGTCTGGTTTTATGTGGAGGTCCTTGATCCACTTGGAGTTAAAGTGCAAAGAAATAAGAGTGCATCAATTCGCATTCTTCTGCATGTTGACCTCCAGTTGAACCAGCACCATTTGTTGAAAAGGCTATCTTTATTCCACTGGATGGTTGTGGCTCCTCTATCAAAGATCAAGTGACCATAAGTCTGTGGGTTAATGTCTGGGTCTTCAATCCTATTCCATTGATCTACTTGCCTGTTGCTGCACCAGTACCATGCAGTTTTTTAACACAATTGCTCTGTAGTACTGCTTAAGGTCAGGGATATAGATTCCCCCAGAAGTCCTTTTATTGTTGAGAATAGTTTTAGCTATCCTGGGTTTTTTGTTGCTCCAGATGAATTTGAGAATTGCTCTTTGTAGACCTATGAAGAATTGATTTGGGATTTTGATGGGGATTGCATTGAATCTGTAGATTGCTTTTGGCAAGATGGCCATTTTTACTATATTACTCCTGCCAATCCAGGAGCAAGAAATATTTTTCCATCTTCTGAGGTCTTCTTCGATTTCTTTCTTCAAGGACTTGAAGTTCCTGTCCAACAGATCTTTCACTTGTTTGGTTAGAGTTATGCCAAGGTACTTTATGTTGTTTGTGGCTATTGAGAAGGGTGTTATTTCCCTAACTTCTTTCTCAGCCTGTTTGTCCTTTGAGTACAAGAAGGCTACTGGTTTGCTTGAGTTAATTTTATAACCAGCCACTTTGCTGGGGTTGTTTATCAGCTGTAGAAGTTCTGTGGTAGAGTATTTTGGGCCGCTTAAGTAAACTATCATATTGTCTGCAAATAAGGATAGTTTGACTTCTTCCTTTCCAATTTGTATCTCTTTGACTTCCTTATGTTGTCTAATTGCTCTCACGAGAACTTCAAGTACTATATTGAAGAGATATGGAGAGAGAGGGCAGCCTTGTGTAGTCCCTGATTTTAGTGGGATTGCTTCAAGTTTCTCTCCATTTATTTTGATGTTGGCTACTGGTTTGCTGTAGATTGCTTTTACTATGTTTAGGTATGGGCCTTGAATTCCTCCTCTTTCCAAGACTTTTAGCATGAAAGGATGCTGAATTTTGTCAAATGCTTTTTCAGAATCTATTGAGATGACCATGTGTTTTTTTTCTTTCAGTTTGTTTATGTAGTGGATTACATTGATGGATTTCCGTATATTGAACCATCCCTGCATCCCTGGGATGAAGCCTACTTGATCATGGTGGATGATAGTTTTGATGTGCTCTTGGATTCGGTTAGCAAGAATTTTATTTAGTATTTTTGCATCTATATTAATAAGAGAAATTGGCCTGTAGTTCTCTTTCTTTGTTGGATCTTTTTGTGTTTTGGGTATTAGCGTAATTGTGGCTTCGAAGAATGAGTTGGGCAGTGTCCCTTCTGTCTCTATTTTGTGGAATAGTTTGAAAAGTATTGGTGTTAAGTCTTCTTTGAAGGTCTCGTAGAATTCTGAGCTAAAACCATCTGGTCCCTTACTTTTTTTGGTTGGGAGGCTTTCTATAACCCCTTCTATTTCTTTAGGGGTTATGGAGCTATTTATCTGATCTACTTGATGCTGATTTAATTTTGGTTTTTGGTATCTGTCTAGGAAATTGTCCATTTCCTCCAGATTCTCCAGTTGTTTTGAGGATAGACCTTTGTAGTAGGATCTGATGATCTTTTGAATTTCCTCAGTTTCTGTTGTTATGTCTCCCTTTTCATTTCTAATTTTGTTAATTTGTATACTGTCTCTGTGTCCTTTGGTTAGTCTGGCTAAGGGTTTATCTATCTTGTTGATTTTCTCAAAGAACCAGCTCCTTGTCTTGTTGATTCTTTGTATGGATTTCTTTGTTTCTACTTGATTGATTTCAGCCCTGAGTTTGGTGATTTCTTGTCTTCTACTCCTGGGTGAATTAACTTCTTGTTCTTCCAGGGCTTTAAGGTGTGCCATTAAGTTGCTAGTGAATGCTCTCTCCAGTTTCTTTTTGGATGCACTTAGAGCTATGAGTTTTCCTATTAGCACTGCTTTCATTGTGTCCCATAGATTTGGGTAGGTTGTACCTTCATTTTCATTGAATTCTAAAAAGTCTTTGATTTCTTTTTTTATTTCTTCCTTGACCAAGGTGTCATTGAGTATTGTTCAGTTTCCATGTGTATATGGGCTTTCTCTTTTTGTTGCTATTGAAGACTACTCTTACTCCATGGTGATCTGATAGGAGGCATGGGATTAGCTCGATCTTGTATTTGTTGACATCTGTCTTGTGACCAATTATATGATCAATTTTGGAGAAGGTACCATGCGGTGCTAAGAAAAAGGTATATTCTTTAGCTTTAGGATGAAATGTTCTATATATATCTGTTCAATCCAATTGATCCAGAGTTTCAGTTAGTTTCACTGTGTCCCTGTTTAGTTTCTGCTTTTGTGATCAGTCCATTGAGGAGAGTGGAGTGTTGAAGTCACCCACAATTATTATGTTAGGTGTAATGTGTGCTTTTAGCTTTAGTAAGGTTTCTTTTATGAAGGAGGGTGCCCTTGCATTTGGAGCATAAATGTTCAGTATTGAGAGCTCTTCTTGGTGGATTTTCCCTTTGGCCAGCAAGAAGTGACCTTCTGAGTCTCTTTTGATGACTTTAGGTTGGAAGTCTATTTTATCTGATATTAGAATGGCTACTCCAGCTTGTTTCCTGAGACTATTTGCTTGTAAAATTGTCTTCCAGCCTTTCACTCTAAGGCAGTGTTTGTCTTTAACACTGAGATGTGTTTCCTGTATGCAGCAAAATGTAGGGTCCTGTTTCCATATCCAGTCTGTTAATCTATGTCTTTTTATTAGGGAATTGAGTCCATTGATGTTAAGAGATATTAAGTAATAGTAATTATTACCTCCAGACATTTCTGAAATTATATTTATTTATTTATTTATTTATTTATTTATTTATTTATTTTTGTATTCGAGAGGTTTTCTTCTTTTGGGTTTGATGAGAGGAGTTTTCTATCTTGCTTCTTCCCGGGTGTAGTTTCCCTCCTTGTCTTGGTGTTTTCCCCCTATTATCCCTTGTAGGGCTGGATTTGTGGAATGATATCGTGCAAATTTGGTTTTCTCATGGAATACCTTGATGTCTCCATCTATGGCAATTGAGAGTTTTGCTGGGTAAAGTAGTTTTGGCTGAAGTTTGTGTTCTCTTAGAGTTTGCATGATATCTGCCCAGGATCTTCTAGCTTTCATCGTCTCAGGTGAGAAGTCTGGTGTTATTCTGATAGGTCTTCCTTTATAAGTTACTTGGCCTTTTTCTCTTGCTGCCTTTAGTATTCTTTCTTTGTTTAGTACATTTGGAGTTTTGATTATTATGTGATGGGATGTATTTCTGTTCTGGTCCAGTCTGGGGTTCTATAGGCTTCTTGTATATTCATGGGCATCTCTCTCCTTAGATTTGGGAAGTTTTCTTCCATAATTTTATAGAAGATATTTGCTGGCCCTTTATGTTGTAAATCTTCACTCTTGTCTATACCTATAATCCTTAGGTTTGGTCTTCTCATTGTGTCCTGGATTTCCTGGATGTTTTGTGTTACAACCTTTTTGCATTTATTATTTTCTTTGACTGTTGAATCAATGGTTCCTATGGTATCTTCGGCTTCTGATATTCTGTCTTCTATCTCTTGTATTCTATTGTTGATATTTGCATCTATGGCCCCTGATTTCTTCCCAAGGTTTTCTATCTCCAATGTTGTCTCCCTCTGCGATTTCTTAGTTGTTTCTACTTCTGTTTTTAGAACCTGGATGGATGTGCTCAGATCTTTTGCTTGCTTGATTGTGTTTTTTTGTATTTCTTTAATAGATTTTTGTGTTTCCTCTTTCATAGCTTCTACTTGTTGGCCCACATTCTTCTATATTTCTTTAAGTGATTTTTTTCTTTCTTCCTTATTGTCTTCTTCTTTTTGATCCATCTTCTCCTGTATTTCTTGAAGTGATTTTTGTATTTGTCTTGTAAAGGCTTCTAACTTTTGATCCATTTTCTCCTCTATTTCTTTATGAGATTTTTCTATGTGTTCAGCTACCAGCATCCTGACAAGTGATTTTATATCCAAGTCTTGTTTTTCTGGTGTTTTGGGGTATCCAGGGCTTCCTGTTGTTGGGGAACTGGGTTCAGATGCTGCCATGTTTCCTTGATTTCTGTTAGTAAAGTTCCTTCGTTTTCCTTTTGCCATCTGTTTTTTTCTGGTGTTAGTTGGCCTTGTTGTCACTGGCTGGTGTTTGAATCTCCTGTGAGGCTGGGCTCACCTGTTGTTTCTCTACTGGTGAATATGAGTGACTGCTGCTCTAAGGGATCATGAGCTGGCTGCCACCTGTGTGAAGGTAGCCCCTGATGGAGTCTGTCTACCTGGGCCTCTCCAGCTGTGTCCTGGTTGCAATATGGAGGCCCACTGCTACTGCTGGTCCAGGGGCCTGTGAGCTGGCTGCTGCCGGCTGCCTTGGTGCATGGCCTGAGGGCACGGGGGAAGTCCTGCAGAACCTAGGAGGAGCTGGGCCTGCCTGGCAGGGATAGCCTAGCAGATCCCCCGCGAGGGTAGCCCTGGAAGGAGTCTGTCTACCTGGGTCTCTCCAGCTGTGTCCTGCTTGCAATATGGAGGCCTGCTGCTACCACTGGTCCAGGGGCCCACGAGCTGGTTGCTGACCGCTGCCGAGGTGCACGGCCTGAGGGCGCGGGGGAAGTCCCTCAGAGCCTAGGCGGAGCTTGGCCTGCCTGGCGGGGAGAGCCTAGCAGATTCCCCCCTCCTCCCCCCCCTGAGGGTAGCCCTGGAAGGAGTGTCTACCTGGGCCTCTCCAGCTGTGTCCTGGTTGCAATCGCCAAACATGTTCTTGTATTTATAAACATATATTAGCGCGTCTTTTATTCCCTACCAGAAAAAAATTCTTTTTGCAATAGATGATTATCTCTAATTAATACAGATATCAACAACTGATATTTAATATTTAACGAATAAGAGGATGTGGTAAACTCACCTTTAATTGTAATTTTTATATCACACACTTCACTCCAAGGCTCAAAAATCAGTATAGAAGAGCAACAGAAATATTATACAATAATAGATATCTGTTACAAAAATATATTTGCAAGACATGAGAGCATACATATGTCTAAGCATGAAGTCACAGTGTTTGTGGCTGTGTACATGAGTCTTGCATAACATACAATCAACCAAAACCTCAGCATGGATGGAGCAGGGCCTCTTAAAGTCCATCGCCTATCTGAGATGCTATCGGGAAATGGATGGTTATTGAAGTAGGGAGTGTCAGTGTTCTCTTGAATGCTGGTGCTCAAAGGCTGCATCCCTTACCCCATACCCCATTACACAGAGAAAAATAAAAAAGCAAATGCAAAAACAAATGACCATAAAGATAATTTTTGTTAAACTTAGAAACAGCAAAGTGATTAGTAGGGAAAGGGACTTGTAAGAAGGAGGTGGGAAATATTGGTAGGAGGGAGACTTAGGTAATTATAATATCTGTAATGTACAACATACATGTATGAAATTGTCATTGTGGTACTATGAGATCTTTTGTCCATATCCAGTACACTTTCCATTACAATTTCTCCTGACATTAGAGAATGAATTTACCTTCTTTCTATCAGCAGCTTTTGTTATACCGAATTGGGACTCTACTCTCTTACTCTTCAGGTTCCCTCCTTGACAAAAATATTGACTATGTTGAATTTTATCCTTGTGATACTATGTTACTTTTCTTGTTCAAAAGATTCAACAACAGTAATTTAAAGAAGGAAAGGTTATTATAGCCCAAATCAAGGATGCAGTCTATCTTGATGTAAAAATTATAGGAAGAGTAAAAAGACTAGGAAGAGAAGGTTGCTAGTCACACTGTATCTGAAGTCAGAAAATGGAGACATGTGGTAATAAAGAGGGAAGAGGAAGAATTTTAGCAGTTCCATTGGATATAATGTGTCTTGGGCGAGGGGGTATGAATCTGTGCTTTAAAATGTGTTTTCTCTATCCAAGAACTGGGTAGTTACACAAAGACAAAATGGGTAATTCAACAGTTATTTTTGTGAACCCTATAAGGAAAAAATGGCCAACACGAGTGAATGCTCTGTGGAGAATTGAAAGTGACTTAACACAACTCAGCAGATTTGTCTCCTATTGTATTCCTTCTGAGGCTTTAGTTCTTGGAGCGGCATTGATTGCTAACATTGAGAATACATCTTGCAGATGCTTTGTAACACTTACTGTTATATTGCTGGGGCAACACCCCATGACCTAGGTACCTTAGAAATGAAGAGTTCATTTGGGGCTTGAGAGTTTCAGGGGCTGAAAATCTCAGGGAGCAGGACACCACACAAGCAAGATTGCCTTCATATTAACTGTGCTTTCATATTAACTTGTGAGCAGGAGACAGAGAGATCACCAGGAATGGTATGGGTTTTTGAAATCTCAACACAGGCACTCTGGGACACAACTTCTCCAAGAATGCAGACCTTTTCTTCCTTCTCAGGCTTCTGTTCCAAATGGGCACCAAGTGTTCAATTACAGGGTCCTATGGGTAAAATTATCTTTTGAACCACCACACTTAGTTAAAGCACTCCAGAACCCCATTTTACACATACCCACAAGTCTATCTATATTCATATAGTTGCTTTGACAATATGAACCATTTGAGATGATAAATTATTTCATTAATTTATTTTGAGATAGGTTCTACCTTAGAGTCTAGGGCAGTGTTTCTCAATCTTCTTTCATCTGCAACTCTTTAATACAGTTCCTCATCTTGTAGTTTTACCAGCCATAAAATTATTTTGTTAGCATTTCATAAATAGTTTTGCTACTGTTATGACTCATAATATAAATATCCGATATGCAGCATATTTGATATGTGATCCCCCCAAAGGGTGTAAGTAATGACCCACAGGTTGGAAAACACTAGTATAGGAGAACTTGACTTTGTATGTATCCTAGAATGTCTTAAATTAAATATTTCTCAGATGCTGTGAAAATGTATTCATCACAGTGTGGAAAATACAGACCAATGGAATTCCAGGCTTAGGCACTGCCTGCAAGGAAGCTGTAAGATGTGTTTGAATACTTTAGATTTTTTTTGGTGTTTTTTTTTTTTTAATGTCCTCATTGTTTTATTAGATATATTCTTTATTAACATTTCAAATGTTGTCCCCTTTCATAGTTTCCCCCACCCTAAAATCCCCTAACCCATACATTTCCCCTGCTTAACAATCCACCCACTTCTACTTCCCAGTCCTGCCATTCCCATATACTTTGGCATCTAGCCCTCTCTTGACCAAGGGCCTCTTCTCCCTCCGATGTCCAACAAGGCCGTCCTCTGCTGCATATGCATATGGAGCCATGGGTTCCTCCATGTGTACTCTTTGGTTAGTGGTTTAGTCCCTGGGAGCTCTGGGGGTACTGCTTGGTTCATATTGTGGTTCCTCCTATGTCAAACCCCTTCAGCTCCTTGGGTCTTTTCTCTAGATCCTCCATTGTGTGTGTGGGTTCATTTCTGGGTCTTCAATTCTATTCCATTGATCTACGTGCCTGTCACTGTACCAAGACCATGCAGTTTTTATCACTATTACTCTGTAGTGCTGTGTGAAGTCCAGGATACTGATTCCCCCAGAAATTCTTTTATTGTTGAGAATAGTTTTACCTATCCTGATTTTTTTAAATTCCAGATGAATTTGATAAATGCTTTTCTTTTTTCTTTTTTCTTTTTCTTTCTTTCTTTCTTTTTTTTTTTTTTTTTTTTTTTTTTTTTTTTTTTGGTTTTTCTAGACAGGGTTTCTCTGTGTAGTTCTGGCTGTCCTGGAACTCACTCTATAGACCAGTCTGGCCTCGAACTCAGAAATCTGCCTGCCTCTGATAAACACTTTTTCTAACTCTATGAAGACTTGACTTTTAGTCAAGTCTTTAGTTTGATGTTGGCTACTGGTGCCCTTTCTGTTGTTTTTGTTGCTATTGAGGACCTCTTAATCCATAAGGATCTGATAGGAAGCATGGGCTTATTTCAGTCTTCTTACATATGTTAAGGTCTGTTTTGTGACCAGTTATATGGTCAGTTTTGGAGAAGGTACCATGAGGTGCTGAAAAGAAGGTATATTCTTTTGATTTAGGATAAAATGTTCTATAGTTAGCTGTTAAATCCATTTGGTCCATAACTTTTGTTAGTTTCACTATGTCCTGTTTAGTTGTGTCTCCCTGATCATTGATGAAAGTGGGGTGTTGAAGTCACCCACAATTATTGTGGGAGGTCCAATATGTGCTTTGAGGTTCAGTAAAGTTTCTTACATGAATGTGGCTGCCCTTGCATTTGGATCATAGATGTTCAGAATTGAGAGTTCTTCTAAGTAGATGTTTCCATTCATGAGTATGAAGTATCCTCACATATCTTTTTTGGTGAATTTTGATTGAAAGTCTATGTTATTGAATATTAGAATGGCTACTCCAGCTTGTTTCTTTGGACCATTTGCTTGGAAAATTGTTTTGAGACTTTTACTCTGAGATAGAGTTTGTCTTTGCCACTGAGGTGTTTTCTGTGTGCAGCAAAATGCTGGGTACAGTTTATGTATTCAGTCTGTTAGTCTATGTCTTTTTATTGGGGAATTGAGTCCATTGATGTTAAGAAATATTAAGGAATAGTGATTGTTGCTTTATGTTATTTTTGATGTTATATTTATATTTGTGTGGTTATCTTCTTTTGGGTTTGTTGAAAGAAGATTACTTTCCTGCTTTTTCTAGTGTGTAGTTTCCCTCCTTGTGTTGGTATTTTCCAGCTATTATCCTTTGTAGGGATGGCTTTATGGAAAAATCTTGTGTAAATTTGTTTTTATCATGTAATGTCTTGTTTTCTCCGTCTATGGTAATTGAGAGTTTTGCTGGGTATAGTAGCCTGGGCTGGCATTTATGTTCTCTTAAGGTCTGTGTGAGATCTGCCCAGGATCTTCTAGCTTTCATTGTCTCAGGTGAGAAGTCTAGTGTAATTTTGATAGATCTGCCTTTATATGTTACTTGACCTTTTTCCCTTACTGTTTTTAATATATTTCTTTATTTAGTGCATTTGGTATTTTGATTATTATGTGACAGGAAGGATTTCTCTTCTGGTCCAGTCTGTTTAGATTTCTGTAGGCTTCTTGTATGTTCATGGTCATCTCATTCTTTAGGTTAAGGAAGTTTTCTTCTATAATTTTGTTGAAGATATTTACTGGACCTTTAAGTTGTAAATCTTCACTCTCTTCTATACCTATAATCCTTAGGTTTGGTCTTCTCATTGTGTCCTGGATTTCATGGATATTTTGGGTTACAAGCATTTTGCATTTTCTTTGACTGATGAGTGAATGTTTTCTGTGGTATCTTCAGCACAAGACTTTCTTTCCTCTATCTCTTGTATTCTGTTGTTGATGCTTGCATCTGTGACTCCTGAATTCTTTCCAATGTTTTCTATCTCCAGAGATACCTTCTTTTATGATTTATTTTTTATTTCTACTTCTGTTTTAAGATCTTGGATGGTTTTGTTCAGTTCCTTCATTTGTTTGTATTTTCCTGTAATTCTTAAAGGGATCTTTTTCTATGTCTTCTTTAAGGGCTTGTACTTGTTGATACATGTTCTCCTGTATTTCTTTAAGGGAGTTATTTTTGTTCTTCTTGAAGTCCTCTATTAGCATCATGAGATGTGATTTTTAAATCCATATTTTGCTTTTCCTGTGTTTTGGGACATTAGGACTAGCTATGGTGGGAGAACTGCATTTGGATGTTGCCATGTTTCCTTGGTTACTGTTAGTAGTATTCTTGCCTTTTGCCATCTGGTTATCTCTTGTATTACCTGGTCTTGCTGTCGCTGATTGTAGCTTATCTCTCCTGTAAGCTTGTGTACCTCTACTCCTGAGAGAGCCATTCTCTCTGCGAGAAATTTAGGTATGGAGAACTATGATACAGAGCCAGTCCATGTTTTTAGACAGAAACCAGAAGGATCCTGTCCCCAGCTGATCTTTGGTTTCTGTGTCCTGATGGCTCTGTGTAGGTCCTTCTTGGGCTAGGTATTTGAAGAAAGGTGGTGGTATTACTTTTTCACACAGGTCTGTAGACACACCTGGGAGACCAGCTCTCTTTTGTTGGTATTTGAGTATATAGCTCTGTGGCCCAAGATCAGCTCTGGGTGTAGAAGGAAATTGGAAGATTCCTGTCCCAGGCTGCTCCTGGGTTCTTGTGCCCTTAGGGCTTCAGACTGGTTCCTCTGAGCAGCAGTGGTGGTCCTACCTGGGCTCTCAAGCCTCTCTGAACTCCTAAAAGGTTAGCTGTCTCACTGTGTCACCTGGATATGGCATTCTTTTGCAGTGGATGGTCCCCAGCTGGAGATAGAAACCAGAGGTCTCCTGCCTGAGGGTTACAGACAGGTTCCTCTGAGCAGCAAGGCTGGCCCTACCAGTGCTCTCAGGCATCTCTGCACTCCTGAGTGGTTACCTATCTCCCTGAGCCACCTGGATATGGCACACTGTGGCAGAGGATCTACTTTAGATTTTAATAAGAGAAAATACATATATGTTTTCACTTGAAGAAGATATAACAGGAATGAGAAAATGAAAAGAAGAAGAAGAGAAAGAATAGCAGCAGAAAGTATGCAAGAAAGGATGAGGAGGAAGATAAGGAATGGAGTAGAGGAGAAATAAAAGGAGACAGAAGAGAAATGTTATTAAGTGTGGGGTTATAACCTTTACTCTAAGTCTGGTGTGTTCACCCATCTTCAATTTTCTATTTAAAAGAGGCAGATTAAACAGATTTATTCAATAGGGCTAAATTTGAAAGGATGTAAGAGATACAGCAAATCCCACAAGTCCAACTTTGGGGTTCAGAATTGATATCAAAGCTTAATTAAAACTCAAAGAATTTCATAGCTAAACAGTTCTAGTCAATGTGTAGTCCTGGTCATTTACTGGTTCCAGTCTTATCCTATAAAGTGGTTTGAAAAGCTATTACATCTATATACAATTTGTTTTCTCCAGACAAGTTCTGCCTCTGGTTTGACTTTTTCACTTCTCATTATGTTCTTCCTGAGAAAATTTTTATCTCTTTAGGATCTATAGATTTCAATGATATTTCAATAATCTTAGAATGTCTCTTTGGAATATCTGCATTTCTGGCCATGTTCTATAGGAGCAGGATGTGAAAAAATAAACAAGAGTAAGAGGAGGAAAAGAAGAAAGACTAGGAGGAGGGAAATGAGCAGGAAGACATAGATGGAATGATGCTAAAAGATGATGAAAATCAATGTCTGCTCTTGCTAGCTGAAAGACCCTGTTTATTTTCTTTATTATTTTAAAGATTTATTTATTATATGTAAGTACACTGTAGCTGTTTTCAGACACCATAGAAGAGGGCAGCTGATCGCATTACAGATGGTTGTGAGCTACCATGTGGTTGCTGGGATTTGAACCAGAACCTTTGGAAGAGCAGTCAATGCTCTTAACCCCAAACCATCTCTCCATCCCCAAGACCCTATTTATAATCCAGTCTCCAATTATATGTTTCTAGCACACCCTATATCAGAGCACTCCAACATGTTTTTTAGAGTGTGTAAATGTTGCTTTTATTTCCTCAGATGAATAGTTGAGAGCACGACTGTACCCACGCTGTGAATACATGGCTTGAACTGACTCAGAGCATTTCTATCACTAAGCCTAGACATGGGAACTTCTAGCTTCTATGCACTCTCAACTTCTGCAAGCCCACACTTAAAATTCTTCAGCTTCCAGATTAGGCTAAGAATATTTCAGCTGCTGGAACTTACTGTTGAATAAACTCACTCTTTCTAAACTCTGGGTGATTCAACTCACCTATTCTGGCTCAAATTCCTCTCAAAGTTGATTGATTCAAACTGGCCTCTCTCTGCTTCTCACTGAATTACTTTGGTTGACTTCAAAGTAACTGTAAATTTGTTTTAATCTTCTAGCTCCTTATTCTCTGGCTTCAACGGTTGACCTGCACTGAACTTCATGAACTCACAAAGGAATTCAACTCTGCCCTCACTGTCCTACCTGCCAACTGACTTAACTCTCAACTCAGTGATCTTAAATATTTTTTCTCCAAAGAGTTGGGTATATCCTATCTCTGACTCATTATGTCAAGTCTTTCTCTGATTCATCACTTTGTCTGCCCTTCAATCAGATGTTATTGTTTGGGATTAACGATTTATGCTAAAAGATTCCAGTCAGAAAGATGAAAGGTGTGCACTAAGGGTGTGTCTGCAATTCATCTGGATATCACAGATGTCAAACTTCTTTGGATATTGTCTGAAGAGTCATATTGTTGGATTAAAATTCCTCTATAAGAGTAATATTCTGTGAATTAATTACTTAGACTAAGATACTGAACTCTAAGTTCTTATTGAACTCCAAGGTGCTTACTCTATTTATTGGCAACACAGGGTAGAGTAAAGGGCATGTACACAGATTAAGGTAGCATGTGAAGAAATTCTCCCACTTAGTTTATGTATATAATCCAACTAGGTATACTTATAGGTTGTACCTATAACTGATGTTTTAAAATTATTTGGTATTTGTCAAGAAACAGCACAATTCCTGAATCAGTTTAATTCAGTCATTTGGGTATATTGATAACTTGTTCTCCAGCTTTAAAATTACTTCTGTTTTATTTAATGTACTCACACAATTACTTTTCTGCTTAAGGAAGATTCTGGGTTGTGTTGGTGTTGCACCTCTCTTTCTCTCTCTCTCTCTCTCTCTCTCTCTCTCTCTCTCTTTCTCTCTCTCTCTCTCTCTCTCTCTATCTATCTATCTATATATATATACATATATACATACATATATATATATATCTTTTCATCCTTTAGAAGTAGATACTGTTATATTATTATTTTTTAAATCTGTGTGTCCTTATGTCTTTATTTCCTTTCCCTTCTGTAACTGTAACTTATTATTCTCCTACACATTTTCATGAGTTCTCTGTGAATTGCCAGAGGGAACACTCACTGGCGTTTCTTTATATAATTAACATTACCACCTAACAATAGGATAGTTATTTATCCAAAGGGTATTTATTTGCTGAATCAAGAAAAGGTTATGGATTTCTTCATCTCAAAACAAGATGTAATGATTAACATTTATGGTTCTATGTTGAACCAAACAAAAATAGCTCTGTTGATGTGTTAAAGATGTAATCATTGACTTTCCACAGGACAAGCATACCTGTTCTCCATCATTTGTCTTTCAGAATTAATGAAAATAATTGTAGGCTTATAGGTTTTGTCTTCTTGTAATCATTCACTTCTTGGATAAAGAGACTACATTTTAAAGCAGGGTTTTACCCTGAAAAGCATAATACATCCTGTGTAGTTGCTGTAAATGTTAATTGAATCTAATTTAATAACTGTCAGAAGTTGAACTTCATGAATTTTCTATCTTAGAGAATTAAAGATATACCACAATAGACATTAAAATCTCTTCTTTGTAATCCCCTAGTTCCTACTTTTGGGCTGTAAATATAAAGCTTTGGCAATTATAAGGCCTTACATCTCAAACACCTCTATCTTTTTTTCTTTTTCAAATATTAATGTCTTTATCCCTATTTAGTACTTTTAAAATGAATATTTACAAGGAAATAAAAAACTTTGATCAAAGAAAGAACAAAGTCACTTACAACTTTTTGAAAATATGTTCAAAAAGATTTTAAACACAAAAGAAATAATTGAGTTATAAAAATATTTTTCTTACTAAGTCTAAGTTCTAGAGAAAAAGAGTTATTGAAAATTTTAAAAAACTTCCTTAAAATATAATATTTATTTTTGTTTATGAAAAAGTACAATAGAAAGATAAAAGGAAAAATAATGCTTTTTTTAAAAAAATAGTTTTTAAAATTACTGTAAAATGTGTAAAAAGAAAAATGAAGGTATCTCACAACTTCTGACCTCATCAGTGAATACCTGAAGTTCCCAAGTAAACGGTTCATGTAGAAGTGATCTCAAATCATTAAAAACATGTCATGTTTGATGTTTCCATTGTTCGCTTAAAATACAAATTGGAAAATATAATAATTCTATGACTTAGTTCACCCTTGCCGTTACTGGGTGACATTTCAGATTATATATTTGTCATGCTTTTCCTCACCTTTTAAACAATACAAGTAGATTAAATAAAATAACGAAATAACACTAAAATTTGAGCATTTTCCTTGAAAGGGATTTCATAATATTTGTCATTACGTTTTCATTTCTAGTAAGAACAGATATGAATAAAATATTTGCCAATGAAGAGGACATACGGTTCAATTCCATCTCTGTCCTCATCCTCTCTGTCTCTTCCCAATACAGTCATTTCCCTGACCATCAGAAGATGAATGATCTCTAGGGATAACGTCATAAAAGGTAAGATCAAACCAATAGAAAAAAGTTACAGTGTGCACGGGCACTGAGACAGACGATGGAAGACTCAATAGTGGTTTGGTTTCCCCAGTGCTGACTGAGAGGTTCATTTGTCTCCATGTTGACTGAGGCATGGTACTTTATGTCAAGGCTCTACACCATGTTCTCACCTCTGCTCCATCCTCCTTTCTCAGGGCACCCCTGAAGCTCAAACATATGCAGGGGTATTCCATAGCAAACCTGACTTTTAGGCACTTCTAAAACATTATGTTCCTCTGTTCCTGTCTCTGCCAAAGAGCTGTCACTTTCTTGCAAAGTTAAATTTGTCACGAGGAAAGAAAATTCCACCATAGCCTGTTTAAATAAGTTAGGGAGTAGAATCTTCTCCCTAGTGCTTTTTCCACAGCAAGCAAATGTATCAATCATTTTATTCTCTGAAATAACAATTTATTATCCATGCAGGAGGCCTAAGATTCAATCTGCACAGAGTTCTGAGTGTCACCCCGGATACAGAGACCTGTCATCTGTCTTTATCAGGGTAATCACTCTGCACTTGTCATCAGGTTTTAATAATAAATCTATTTATTACCTCAATAATTATTTATGACAAGAAGTCTACCATTGGCATCATGAGTAAATATTGATAAATCGCTTGGTTAATAAACTGGTACTGCTTAAGTGGCTTAGAGAATATGGAAATGAGAGTGGCATTACAAAGTATTATTACAAAGAATGGCAAAATGTTTATCTTCTATTGAAAAGATTATATTTGCCCAACAAGAGCCCTGTGAAAAGAAAGTAAGAAATCTAATTTGCTAAAGGACAAAGATTCACTATAAAATATTGAAGATCCAATATTAATCTGTGAAGAAAAAAAATTGCAGTTGTTTTCATTTTTATCTAGAAGCTAACTGAAACCCAATGAATAGAATTCTGTTTCAGGTTGTATGCAGTTGTATGCATGGGAGTGTGTGTGTGTGTGTGTGTGTGTGTGTGTGTGTGTGTTTCTAGGAGAAATTAAAGATCTGGACACAACATTAAAACAATTTTTTTTATTCAAGATCAGCTCCCAAGAACTATAGACATTTTACGTACTTTTATGACAGACTGCAAAAACTGAATTTCAAATACAGTTGAAAAGAACATCAGCCCTTGCTGTCTGATAAGCTGCTGTTGGAAACACATAGATATAATCATTACTTACAAAGACTATCTCCTTTGGGAAAGTTTTATGTAAATCACAATGGATTTAGAACACAACTAACAGTTACCTGGACAATGAAGCTGGGTATTTGGACATTCAGTTCAAAAGTGAGATTTGCTACAAAATCACTTCTCTGAAATGTCAATAGTGCAGAATTCACATTTATTCTGGTTACATACCTTATTACATCAAAAGGGAAAATAATTTGTGGAGAGGAGGCAATAACCTAAGGATGGGAAATATTTTATATATATAAATAAAGACATTGGCCAAAGGGGTCCTGTGGAAGTCCTCAAATAATCCATGCTGTGTCAAGACTATAGGTCACTTTCACAAACTGGAACCAAGCTCTCTTGCTGAAGACAACATTTACATATAACTCACCATACATGGAGAGGTCTAGCTAGTGCCTAATCCAAACTATCAGTCTTATGTTCTAATGTCTTTGGTACAGGAGGTATTCTCGGCAGGCTCCAAAATGAGAAACAAACACTAGTTCAGGCTTAAACTCTGTGACCTCCAATTCTATATTGCCTGCAAAGTATGCTAGGGTGATGATGGCAAAAATCTTGCTGAGTAACGAACTCAGGTCTGCCTTTAATTAGGAACCATGAGATCAAACTCATACACAACCCTGTTTGGGTGAACAAGAACTACAGTTTAGTTAGTCTAGGCACCAATGGGATGAGCAGATACTACTAGTCAGAAAAAAAAGAAGTACTGTTAAAATGACTCCCAGTGACATTCTGCTCTACTCATAGATGAGTCTTTTATTCAGCCATCACCAGAGAAGCTTCCTCCTGCAGCAGATGGGAACACATACAGAGACCTACAGCCTTACCGTACATACACAGGGGTGGGAGATGGAAACTTTGGAACACATGTCTCTAAATTGGATGCTTCCATCAAATTCCTTCACATAGATCTCAGGAAATCCTATTGAAATGAAAACAGAAATACTCTTCAGGTACAGGGGATTGAGGACACCAAGAGAACAAGTCATTATGAATCAACTGAGCAGAGCTGATGTGAACTGACAGAGACTGAAGCAGTAGGCACATGGCCTTGGGTGTCTGTACATGGTCTTCTGCATGTGTATGATAGCTTTCAGTTCAGTAATTTTATGGGACTTACGAATGTGTGAACAGGTTAGTCTCTGATTCATATGCCTTCTCTAGGATTCTTTTTCTTCCTGCTGGTTTGTCTTGTCCTACTTTGCTGGGATGGCTTTTGTTTTATATTATTATATTTTTTTTATTATGTTTTTATAATCTGTGGGAAACTTGTCTTTTCTAATGAAAGGGGAAAAGATGGATAGAAGCAGAGATGGAAGGAAGTTGGAGGAGCAGAAGGAAGGGAAATTGTAATCAAGATACATTGTGTTTTTATTTTCTCAATTAATTTATTTGTTTATTCAATTTATACCATGATTGCAGCCCCTCCCTACTCTCCTCTCAGCTGTACTTAGGCTGCCTTTCCCTCACTCTTCCCTCCACTTGTCAGAAAAGAGGAGGCCACCCCATGGATAGCATCCAGACCTGACACATCAAGTCTTAGTAGGACTAGGTACACCATCTCCCACTGGGGTCAGACAAGGCAGCCCAAGGGAAAGGGATCCAAAGGCAGACAATAGAGTGAGAGACAGCCTACATTTCAATTTTTAGAAGATATTAATGATATCAAACTGTATATCTGCTACAAGTGCATATGTATACCCCTTACATGCTCTTTGGTTGGTGGTTAAGGCTCTGTGACCACCACTGGCTTGTTCCTTGACTCTGTAGGTATTGTTACGCTGTCCTTAACTCCTCTGGCTTCCCCAATACGTCCACCAGACTACATAAGCTGTGCCTAATGTTTGGCTATAGGTTATCTGTATCTATGTCCATCAGCAGCTAGATGAATCCTCTCAGAAGACAGTTATGCTAGGCTCCTGTCTGCAAGCATAGCAGAATATCAGTAATAGGGTCAGGGGTTGGCTCTCTCCATTGGATGTGTCTCAAGTTAGACCAGTCTTTGGTGAGTCATTTCTTCAGTCTTGGCTCCATCTTTATCTGCAGGCATCTTGGAGGCAAGATAAATATTGGGTTCAAGGTTTTGTGGTGGGTTGGTATCCCCCTCCTTCCACGGGGAGTTCTGCCTGACTACATGAGGTGTTCACTTCAATCCTCTTATCACCAGCTGATAGGAGTCTTAGATGGGTTTACCCCCATAGACCTCTAGGTCTCTGATTTACATTCTCTCTCCTCCTTCACCCAACCCCATACCTGATCCCTACCCCCACTTGCTCCCTATTCCTTCAACCACTGAGTTCCTTCCAACCATCGACCTCCAATGTTTATACTATTTCCACTTCTGCATAAGATTCAAGCTTTAGATCCATGTACACATGGCCATCCTGTACTCTATGGTCAATATTCACTAATAAGTGAGTGCATACCATGTATGTCTTTCTGCATCTGAGTTACCTCACTCAGGGAATCTTTTCAAGTTTCATCCATTTACCTGCAGATGTTATGATCCCTTGTCTATATTGTCTGAGTTTATTTCATTGTATAACTGAAACTCATTTTTTATTCATTCTTTGGTGGAGAGGCATCAAAGTTTTCTCCAGTTTTTAGCTTTGTTTATTTAACATATAAAACTGTTGTGAGCATTGTTATGAGCATGTGTCCTGTGGTATCTTGGAACATGTTTTGGGTATTGGCCAAGGAATGCTGTAGCTGGGTATTAATGTAGAACTATTCCCAATTTACTGAGAAATCATCAAATTGATTTCTAAACTGATTGTAAAAGTTTGCACTCCAACCAGTAATGGAGGAGCATTCCCCTTGCCCAAAATCCTCACCAGCATGTGTTGTTATTAGAGATATTGATCTTAGCCATTCTGACAGGTGTAAGATGGAATCTCAGAGTCACTTTGATTTGCAATTTTCCATATGACTAAAGATGTTGAACATTTCATTCAGTGCTTCTCAGTCATTAGAGATTTCTCTGTTGTGAATTCTGTTTAACTCTGTATCCTATTTTTAAAATGAGTTATTTGGATTGTTGGTGTCTAAGTACTTGAGATTTTATTTCTGTATTTTGGATATTAGCCAATTTGGATGTAGGGTAAGTGATGATCTTTTATCATTCTGTAGGTTGCTAATTTATACTATTTAACAATTTCCTTTTCACTACAGATGCTTTTCACTTTCATGAGGTCTCATTTATTAATTGTTTATTTTGATAATAAACCTGAGTTGATGGTGTTCTTTTTAGGGAGTAGTTACATGTACAAATGTATCAAAGGCTAGTCCCTATTTTCTTTTATATTATATTCACTGTTACTGGTTTCATGTTGAGATCTTTGATTTACCTGTACTTGAGTTTTGTGTATGGTGATGAACGAGGATCTATTTGCATTCTTCTACATGCAGACATCTCAGAATACCAGTATCATTTGTTGGAGATGCTTTCATCTTTTCATCACATAATTTTAACTTCTTTCTCAAAAATCAAGTGGTCATATGTGTGTGGGTTTATTTTTGTGTCTTTGATTCCATGCTATTTATTAACTTGTCTGTTTTTATGTCAATACAACACAGGTCATATTACTATAGCTTTGTAGTATACTTGATATCGGGATTGGTAATATCTCCAGAAGTTATCTCATTGTACAGGATTGTTATACCTATCCTGGGTTTTCTATTTGTTTGTTTGTTGTGTTTTGTATTTTGTTTTTGCTTTCATTTGTTTTTATTTCATTTTATTTGCAAGAAGTTGAGAATTGCTCTTTTAATTCTATAAAGAATTGTATTGGAATTTTGATGACAATTACATTGAATCTGTAGATTTCTTTTGGTTAGATGATCATTTTCACTATGGAAATCCTACTGAACCATGAGCATGAGAGACCTTTCCATCTTCTGATACCATCAATTTCTTTGTTCAGAGGCTTGAAGTTCTTGTCATACATGACTCTCACATCCTTGCTTACAGTTACACTAACATATTTTATATTATTTGTGGCTATTTTGTAGGGTTTTGTAGGTTTCCTGATTTTTTTCTTAGCCAGTTTATTGTTGGTATAAAGGATGGCTACGGTTTGTTCTTTTGTTTGTTTGAGTATAGTATATCCTGCAACTTTGATGAGAGTATTTCAGCTGTATGAGTTCTTTGACAGATTTTTTTTGGGGTGTCACTTCTGTATCCTATCATTTTATATGTAAATGGTAATTCTTTGACTTTTCTTTTTTATTGAATATATTCTTTATTTACATTTCAAATGTTATAGCCACTCCCAGTTTCCCCCTCCCAGAAAATCCCCAACCCATCCTCCCATCCCCCACCCCCAAGAATATGCGCCTCCACCCATCCCACTCCAATCTACCCACCCCCACCCTGATTTCCCCACACTGGGGCTTCTATCAAGCCTCATTAAACCAAGGACCTCTCCTCCCACTGTTGCCTGACAATGCATTCCTCTGCCACACTTTTGGCTGGAACCATGTGGTTGATGGCTTAGTCCCTGGGAGCCCTGAGGCATCTCGCTGGCCAACATCATCTTTCTTTCCATGAGACTGCAAACCCCTTGAATCCTACAGTTCTCCCTCTAACTCCTCCAATGGGGACCCTCTGCTCAGTCCAATTGTTGGTTACTAGCATCTGCCTCTGTATCTGTAATGCTCTGGCAGGGCCCCTCTGGAGACAGCCATAACAGACAACTTTCCGCACATACTTCTTGTCATCCATAAAAGTGTCAGGGTATGGTGACTCTTTATAGAATGAATCCCTGGGTAGGACAGTCTATGGGTGGCCTTTCCTTCAGTGTCTGCTCCAGACTTTGTCTCCATAATTGCTCCTGTGAGTATTTTGTTCCCTTTCTCAGAAAAACAAAAGCACCCCAACTTTGGACTTCCTTCTTGAGCTTCCTGTAGTCTGTGAATTGTAACTTGTTTATTTTGAGCTTTTGGGCTGATATCCATTTAACAGTGAGGGCATACCATGGGTGTTCTTTTGTGATTGGGTTACCTCACTCAGTATATTTTCTAGTTCCATCCATTTGCCTAAGAATTTCATAAATTCATTGTTTTTAATAGCTGAGTAGCACTCCATTGTGTAAATGTACCATATGTTCTGTACCAAGTCCTCTGTTGAGGGACATCTGTGTTCTTTTCAGCTTCTGGCTATTAGAAATAAGACTGCTATGAACATAGTGGAGCATGCTACCTTATTACATGTTGGGGCATCTGCTAGGTATATGCCCAGGAGTGGTATAGCTGGGTCCAGAGGTAGTCCTCTGTCTAATTTTATGAGAAACCACCAAACTGATTTCCAGAGTGGTTTTACCAGCTTGGAATGCCACCAGCAATGGAGAAGTGTTCCTCTTCCTCCACATCCTCTCCAGCATCTGCTGTCCCCTGAGGTTTTCATCTTAGCCATTCTGACTGGTATGAGGTAGAATCTCAGGGTTGTTTTGATTTGCATTTCCCTTATAACTAAGGATGCTGAACATTTCTTTAGGTGCTTCACAGCCATACCAGTTTCCTCAGTTGGGAATTCTGTTTAGCTCTATACCACATTTTTTAAGTGTTATTTGATTGTTTGGAGTCTAACTTCTTGAGTTCTTTGTATACCTTGAATATTAGCCCTGTAATAGATATATATATAGGATTGGTAAAGATCTTTTCCCAATCTGTTGGTTGCCGTTTTGTCCTATTGACAGTGTCCTTTGCCTTACAGAAGCTTTGCAGTTTTATGAGGTCCCATTTATTGATTCTTATTCTTAAAGCATAAGCCATTGGTTTTTTATTTATGGAATTTTCCCCTGTGCCCATATGTTCAAGGATTTTCTCCACTTTCTCCTCTATAAGCTTCAGTGTATCTGGTTTTATGTGGAGGTCCTCGATCCACTTGGACCTGAGCTTTGTACAAGGAGATAAGAATGAATCGATTTGCATTTTTCTGCATGCTAATCTCCAGTTGATCTAGCACCATTTGATAAAAATGCTGTCTTTTTTCCACTGGATGTTTTTACCTCCTTTGTCAAATATCAAGTGACCATATGTGTGCAGGTTCATTTCTGGGTCTTCAATTCTATTCCATTCATCTTCCTGCCTGTCTCTATACCAACACCATACAATTTTTATTACTATTGCTCTGTATTGCTTGAGGTCAGGGATGGTGATTCTCCCAGGTTATCTTTTGTTGTGGAGAATGGTTTTCCCTATTCTGTTTTTTTTTTTTTTATTCCAGATGAATTTGAGAATTGCTCTTTCTAGATCTATGAAGAATTGATTTGGGATTTTGATGGGGATTGCAGTGGATCTGTAGATTGCTTTCGGCAATATGGACATGTTTACTATATTGATCCTGCCAATCCATGAACATGGAAGATCTTTCCACCTTCTGAGACCTTCTAAGATTTCTTTCTTCAGAGGCTTAAAGTTCTTGTCATACAGATCTTTCACTTGCTTGGTTAGAGTCACATCAAGGTATGTAGTACAATTTGTGACTATTTTGAAGGACATCATTTCCCTAATTTCTTTATCAGTTTGATTATTATTAGAGTAGAAGAATGCTATTGAATTGTTTGAGTAAATTTTATATCCAACCACTTTACTGAAGTTGTTTATCAGCTTTAAGATTTCTCTGGTTGAATTTTTGGGATCGATGATGTATATGATCATATCATTTACAAATAGTGGAATTTTTATTTCTTCCTTTCAAATTTGTATACCTTTGGCCTCCTTTTGTTGTCTAATTGCTCTGGCTAGTACATCAAATACTATATTGAATAAATAGGCAGAGTGTGGGCAGCCTTGTCTGGTCCCCTATTTTAGTGGGATTGCTTCAAGTTTTTCTTCATTTAGTTTGAGGTTGGCTACCAGTTTGCAGTATACTGCTTTCACTGTGTTTACATATGGGACTTGAATTCCTGATCTAAGACTTTTATCATGTAGAGATGCTGCGTTTTGTCAAAAGATTTTTCAGCATCTAATAAAATGACGATGTGGGTTTTTTCCTTGAGTTTGTTTATGTAGTAGATTACATTGACAGATTTCCTTATATTTAACCATCCTGCATCACTGGGATGAAGCCTACTTGATCATGGTGAATGTAATTTTGATGCATTCTTGGATTCAGTGGCCAGAATTTTGTGGAATATTTTTGCATCAATGTTCATAAGGGGAATTGGTCTGAAGTTCATTTTCCTTGTTTGGTCTATGTTTGGTTTAGGTATAAGCATTATTGTGGCTTCATAGAATGAATTGGGTAGTGTTCCTTGTGTTTGTATTTTGTAGAATAGTTTGAAGAGTATCAGTATTAGCTCTTCTTTGAAGATTGGATAGAATTCCACACTAAACGCATCTGGTCTTGGACTGTGGTTGTTGTTGTTGTTGTTGTGAGACTATTAACAACTGCTTCTATTTCCTCAGGACTTATGGGACTATTTAGATGATTTATCTGGTCCTGTTTTAATATTGGCACCTAGATGTGTCTAGAAAATTGTCCATTTCATCCAGATTTTCCAGTTTTGATGAATATAAGCACTTGTAGTAGGATCTGATGTTTTTTTGAATTTCTACAGTTTCTGCTGTTATATCTCCCTTTTTATTTCTGATTTTAGTAATTTGTGTAGTGCGTCTGTGCCCTGTGGTTAGTGTGGCTAAGGGTTTATCTATCTTGTTGATTTTCTCAAAGAATCAGCTCCTGGTTTTGTTGATTCTTTGTGTAGTTCTTTTTTTTTTTTTTCTATTTGGTTGATTTCTTTTCTGTGTTTGATTATTTCCTGCCATCTACTCCTTTGGGGTACATTTGCCTCTTTTTGTTCTAGATCTTTCAGGCATGTTGTCAAGCTGCTAGTGTAATCTCTCTCTATTTTCTATTTGGAGGCACTTAGAGCTATGAGTTTTCCTCTTAACACTGCTTTCACTGTGTCCCGTAATATTTGGTATCGCATGTCCTCATTTTCATTAAATTCTAAAGTCTTTAATTTATTTCTTTATTTCTTCCTTGACCAAGCTATCATTGAGTAGAACATTGTTCAATATCCATGTGTATCTGTGTTTTCCATTGTTTTTATTAGAACTTAAGACCAGCCTTAGGCCATGGTGATCTGATAGGGAGCATGGAGTTATTTCACTATTCCTATATTTGTTGATGTTTGTTTTGTGACTAATTATATGGTCAGTTTTTGAGAAGGTACCATGGAGTGCTGAGAAGAAGGTATATTCTTTTGCTTTAGGATGGAATGTTCTATAAATAATTGTTAGATTCATTTTGTCCATAACTTCAGTTACTTTCACTGTGTCTCTGTTTAGTTTCTGTTTCCATGATTTGTCTATTGCTGAGAGTGGGGTGTTCTAGTCTCCAGTTCTTATTGTGTGGGGTTCAATGTATGCTTTGAGCTTTAGTAATGTTTCTTTTATGAATGTGTGTGCCCTTGCATTTGGAGCATAGATGTTCAGAATTAAGAGTTCATTTTGGTAGATTTTTCCTTTGACCAAAATGAAGTATCCCTCCTTACCTTTTCTGACAACTTTAGTTGAAAGTTGATTTTATCCTATATAAGAATGGCCACCCCAGCTTCTTTTTTGGGACCATTTGCTTGGAAATTTGAGCAGGATTTGTGGAAAGATATTGTGTAAATTTGATTTGGTGATGGAATGTCTTGTTTTCTCCATTTATGGTAATTGAGAGTTTTGTTGGGTATAGTAGACTAGGCTGACATTTATGTTCTCTTAAGGTCTGTATGAGATCTTCCCAGGATCTTCTAGCTTTCACAGTTTATGGTGAGAAGTCTGGTGTAATTCTGATAGGTCTGCCTTTATTTTTTTATTTTTTTATTATTTTTTATTGGATATATACTATAATTACATTTCATTTCCCCTTTTCTGGTTCCCTGACCCCAAAGGTCCCACATGCCCTTTCCCTCACATTGTTCCCCCATCCACCCCTTCCCACTTCCCTGTTCTGGTATTCCCCTACACTAATGCTTTGAGCCTTTCCAGAACCAGGGTCCACTCCTTCCTTCTTGCTGGACATCATTTGGTATGTGGATTGTGTTTTTGGTGTCCCAAGAGTCTAGGCTAATATCCACTTATCAGTGACTGCATACCATGGGTATTCTTTTGAGACTGGGTTACCTCACTTAGTATGATGTTCTCCAGCTCCATCCATTTCTCTAAGAATTTCATGAATTCATTGTTTCTAATGGCTGAATAGTATTCCATTGTGTATATATACCACATTTTTTTGTATCCATTCCTCTGTTGAGGGACATCTGGGTTCTTTCCAGCCTTTGGCTATTATAAATACGGCTGCTATGAACATAGAGGAACATGCATCCTTATTGCATGCTGGGGAATCTTCTGGGTATATGCCCAGGAGTGGTATGGCTGGGCCTTCTGGGTGTATCATGTCCAGTTTTCTGAGGAACCGCCAGACTGATTTCCTGAGTGGTTGTACCAGCTTGCAGTCCCACCAGCAGTGGAGGAGTGTTCCTCTTTCTCCCCATCCTCACCAACACCTGCTGTTTTCTGAGTTTTTAATCTTAGCCATTCTGACTGGTGTGATATGAAATCCCAAGGTTGTTTTGATTTGCATTTCTCTAATGACTAATGATCTTGAATATTTTTTAAGGTGTTTCTCAGCCATCTGAATTTCTTCAGGTGAAAAGTCTTTGTTTAGCTCTGTACCCCATTTTTGATAGGGTTATTTGGTTTTCTGGGGTCTAACTTCTTGAGTTCTTTGTATACATTGGATATTAGCCCTCTGTCAGATGTAGGGTTGGTGAAGATCTCATCCCAATTTGTTGGTTGCTGATTTGTCCTTTTGACAGTGTCTTTTGCCTTACAGAAACTTTGTAATTTTATGAGGTCCTATTTGTCTCTTCTTCATCTTAGAGCTTAAGCTATTGGAGTTCTGTTCAGGAACTTTCCCCCTGAGCCAATGTCCTCAAGGGTCTTCCCCAGTTTCTTTTCTATTAATTTTAGTGTGTCTGGTTTTATGTGGAGGTCCTTGATCCACTTGGAGTTGAGCTTAGTACAAGGAGATAAGAGTGGATAAATTCTCATTTCTTCTGCATGTTGACCTCCAGTTGAGCCAGCACCATTCATTGAAAAGGCTATCTGGCCCTGAGACCAGGCACAATCTTGGAGCTGGTAACCGAGCAAGGTACAGTGGGCACCAGAGTGAAGGATTTCCCAGGGTATAGCCTGCCTGGGTGCCTTCCGCACCAGGGAACTGCGCAGCATTACAGCTGCCTGGGCAGGTGGGAGAATGTCTGACCTGCAGGAGGTCCTGTAGATAGATGGAGACCCACTGACCTGGATCCTCACCATATTTGACCCTGCAGCCCAATTGGGAGGTGGGCTGGGGGGAGGGAGCTCCCGATCCACAGAGAGCCTTCAGTTAGACAGAGCTCCACAGTCCAACACTATCCTGGGGAGAACAACTCAACCAGACAGAGCCCTGCCAACTGTGAGAGCCACAGCCTAGGCTTCAACAGTCCAGCCAGGAAGCCCCGGGCCTGCAGGGATTCCTGCAGTTAGACAGAGTCCTGAGACCCACCACCATCTTGGAGCTGGTAGACTAACCAGTTAAACCAGGAGGAGATCATGGGAGGCGAGTTAAGCATCCAGAGTCAAGCAGGGAGGAGACTTGAATCCAGCCCAGCAGAGCTGAGGAGGGAAGTCAGAGCTCACTGGTGGAAACCTTCCAGTTTCTGCCTAAGGAGCACAGACGGCCTCTGAAACAGTAGCACCAAACGCCAGGCTCTCAGGAGCTTTAAACACCAACCAGTAATAACAAGACCAACTAAGTCCAGAAATAAGCAAATGACAAAAGGCAATTGTAGGAACATTACTAGCAGAAATCAAGGCAATATGGCAGCATCCGAACCCAGTACCCCTACAGCAGTAAGCCTCGGATACCCCAACACACCAGAAAATCAAGAAACAGATCTAAAATCACTGGTCAGGATGCTGATAGCAGAACACATGGATAAATCTCTTAAAGAAAAACAGGAGAAAATGGATCAAAAGTTCGAACCACTTACAAGGCAAACACAAATATCACTTAAAGAAATTCAAGGGGAAAATGGATCAAAAAGCAGAAGCCAATAAGGTGAAAATACAAAAATCACATAAAGAATTACAGGAGAATGTGGGTCCGCAAGTAGTAGTCATGAAAGAGGAAACACAAAATTCTCCTAAAGAATTACATGAAATCACAAACAAGCAAACAAAAGATCTGAGCAAAACCATCCAGGATCTAAAAACAGAAGTAGAAAAGACTAAGAAATCTCAAAGGGAGACAACTTTGGAGATAGAAAACCTTGGGAAGAAATCGGGGGCCATAGATGCAAATATCAACAATAGAATACAAGAGCTAGAAGAAAGAATCTCAGATGCTGAAGATACCATAGGAACCATGGACTCAACAATCAAAGATAATGCAAAATGCAAAGAGCTTGTAACCCAAAACATCCAAGAAATACAGGACACCATGAGAAGACCAAACCTAAGGATTATAGGTAGAGATGAGAGGGAAGATTTACAACATAAAGGGCCATCAAATATCTTCTACAAAATTATGGAAGAAAACTTCCCCAACCTAAACAGAGAGATGCTCATGAATATACAAGAAACCTACAGAATTACAAACAGACTGGAATAGAACAGAAACACCTCCCATCACATAATAATCAAAACCCCAAATGTACTAAACAAAGAAAGAATATTAAAGGCAGTAAGATAAAAAGGCCAAGTAACATATAAAGGAAGACACCTATCAGAATTACATCAGACATCTCACCAGAGACGATGAAAGCTAGAAGATCCTGGGCAGATATCATGCAGACTCTAAGAGAACACAAATTTCAGGCAAAACTACTATACCCAGCAAAACTCTCAATCACCTTAGATGGGGAAACCAAGGTATTCCATGACAAAACCAAATTTGCACAATATCTTTCCACAAACCCAGCCCTACAAAGGATAATAGGGGAAAAACACCAACACAAGGAGGGAAACTACACCCCAGAAGAAGCAAGATAGAAACCCCCTCTCATCAAACACAAAAGAAGATAACCACTCAAATAGAAAAAATAATTTCAAAAATGTCATGAATTAATAGATACTATTCCTTAATACCTTTTAACATCAATGGACTCAATTCCCCAATAAAAAGACATAGATTAACAGACTGGATAGGGAAACAGGACCCTACAATTTGCTGCAAACAGGAAACACATCTCAGGGTCAAAGACAAACACTACCTCAGAGTAAAAGGCTGGAAGACAATTTAACAAACAAATGGTCTCAGGAAACAAGCTGGAGTAGCCACTCTAATATTGGATAAAATTGACTTTCAACCTAAAGTCATCAAAAGAGACAAGGAAGGTCACTTCTTGCTGGTCAAAGGGAAAATCCACCAAGAAGAACTCTCAATACTGAACATCTATGCTCCAAATGCAAGGGCACCCTCATTCATGAAAAAAACTTTACTAAAACTTAAAGCACACATTGCACCTAACACAATAATTGTGGGTGACTTCAACATTCCACTATCCTAAATGGACCAATCATGAAACCAGAAACTAAACAGTGACACAGTGAAAATAGTTGAAGCTATGGAACAACTGGATTTAACAGAAAAATATAGAACATTTCATCCTAAAGCAAAAGAATATAACTTTTTCTTAGCACTGCACAGTACCTTCTCCAAAATCGATTATATAATTGCTCACAAGATAGATGTCAACAAATACAAGAAGATCGAACTAATCCCTTGCCTCACATCAGATCACTATGGAGTAAAAGTGGTCTTCAACAGCAAGAAAAACAACAGAAAGCCCACATACACATGAAACTGAACAATACCCTACTCAATGACAACTTGGTCAAGGAAGAATTAAAGAAAGAAATCAAAGACTTTTTAGAATTCAATAAAAATGAAGGTACAACCTACTCAAATCTTTGGGACACAATGAAAGCAGTGCTAAGAGGAAAACTCATAGCCCTGAGTGCCTCCAAAAAGAAACCGGAGAGAGCATACACTAGCAGCTTAATGGCACACCTGAAAGCCCTGGAACAAATAGAAGCTAATTCACCCAGGAGGAGAAGAAGACAGAAAATCATCAAACTAAGGGCTGAAATCAATCAAATAGGAACAGAGAATCATACAAAGAATCAACAAAACCAGGAACTGGTTCTTTGAGAAAATCAACAAGATAGATAAACCCTTAGCCAGACTAACCAAAGGGCACAGAGACAGTATTCAAATTAACAAAATTAGAAATGAAAAGGGGGATATAACAACAGAGACTGAGGAAATACAAAGGATCATGAGACCCTACTACAAAAGTCTACACTCAACACAACTGAAGGATCTGGAGGAGATGGAAAATTTCCTAGACAGATACCAAATACCAAAATTAAATCAGGATCAATTAGATCAGCTAAACAGTCCCATAACTCCTAGGGAAATAGAAGGCATTATAGAAAGCCTCCCAACCAAAAAAGGAACAGGACCAGATGGTTTTAGTGCAGAATTCTATCAGGCCTTCAAAGAAGACCTAACACCAATACTCTTCAAACTATTCCACAAAATAGAAACAGAAGGAACACTGCCTAACTCATTCTATTAAGCCACAAGTATGCTGATACCAAAAACCACACAAAGATAACAAAGAAAGAGTACTACAGGCCAATTTCCCTTATGAATATCGATGCAAAAATACTAAATAAAATTCTTGCCAACCGAATCCAAGAGCACATTAAAACGATCATTCACCATGATGAAGTAGGCTTCATCCAAGGGATGCAGGGATGGTTCAATATACGGAAAACCATCAATATAATCTACTACATAAACAAACTAAAAGAAAAAACCACATGGTCATCTTATTAGATGCAGAAAAAAGCATTTGACAAAATTCAGCATCCTTTCATGTTAAAAGTCCTGCAAAGAACAGGAATTCAAGGCCCATACCTAAACGTAGTAAAAGCAGTATACATCAACACAGTAGCCAACATCAAATTAAATGGAGAGAAACTTGAAGCAACCCACTAAAATCAGGGACTAGACAAGGCTGCCCTCTCTCTCCATATCTTTTCAATATAGTACTTGAATTTCAAGCGAGAGCAATTAGACAGCATAAGGAAGTCAAAGGGATACAAATTGGAAAGGAAGAAGTCAAACTATCATTATTTGCAGATGAGATGATAGTATATGTAAGTGACCCCAAAACTCCTCCAGAGAACTCCTACAGCTGATAAACAACTTCAGGAAAGTGCCTGGTTATAAAATCAGCTCAAACAAATCAGTAGCCTTTCTGTACTCAAAGGAAAAGCAGGCTGAGAAAGAAGTTAGGGAAATAACATCCTTCACAATAGCCACAAACAATGTAATGTAACTTGGTGTGACTCCAACCAAAAGTGAAAGATCTGTATGACAGTTACTTCAAGTACTTGAAGAAAGAAATTGAAGAAGACCTCAAGAATTGGAAAAATATTCCATGCTCTTCTACTGCCAGGATCAATATAGTAAAAATGGCCATCTTGCCAAAAGCAATCTATAGATTCAATGCAATCCCCATCAAAATCCCAAATCAATTCTTCATAGATATAGAATGAGCAATTCTCAAATTCATTTGGAGTAACAAAAAACCCAGGCTCGCTAAAACTATTCTCAACAATAAAAGGACTTCTGGGGGAATCAATATCCCTGACCTCAAGCAGTACTACAGAGGAATTGAGTTAAAAACTGCATGGTACTGGTACAGCAACAGGCAGGTAGATCAATGCAATAGAATTGAATACCCAGAAATGAATCCACAGAGTTATGGTCACTTGATCTTTGATAAAGGAGCTACAACCATCCAGTGGAAAAAAAGATAGCCTTTTCAACAAATGGTGCTGGTTCAACTGGAGGTCAACATACAGAAGAATGCGAATTGATCCACTCTTATCTCCTTGTCTGAAGATCAACTCCAAGTGGTTCAAGGACCTCCACATAAAACCAGACACACTGAAACTAATAGAAAAGAAACTGGGGAAGACCAGGGGAAAGTTCCCAACAAATTGGGAAAAGATCTTCACCAACCCGACACCCGACAGAGGGCTAATATCCAATATATACAAAGAACTAAAGAAGTTAGACCCCAAAGAACCAAATAACCATATTAAAATGGGGTACAGAGATAAATAAATAATTTTCACCAGAAGAAATTCGGATGACTGACAAGCACCTTAAAATATGTTCAATATCATTAGTCATCAGGGAAATGCAAATCAAAATAACCCTGAGATTCTACTTCACACCAGTCATAATGACTAAGATTAAAAACTTAAGAGACAACAGGCACTGGCGAGGATGTGGAGAAAGAGGAACACTCCTCCATTGATGGTGGGATTGCAAGATGGTACAACCTCTCTGGAAATCAGTATGGCAGTTCCTCGGAAAATTGGGCATGACACTTCCAGAGGACCTTGTCATACCACTCCTGGACATATACCCAGAGGATTCCCCTGCATGCAATAAAGACACATGCTCCACTATGTTCATAGCAGCCTTATTTATAATAGCCAGAAGGTGGAAAGAACCCAGGAATGGATACAGAAAATGTGGTATATTTATACAATGGAATACTACTCAGCAATTAAAAATAATGAATTCATGCAATTTGTAGGCAAATGATTGGATCTGGAAAATATCATCCTAAGTGAGTTACTCAATCACAAAAGCATACACATGAATTGTAATCACTGATAAGTGGATATTAATGACCCCAAAAGCTCTGAATACTCAAGACAAAATTAGCTAAGCAAAAGATTCCCAAGAAAAAGGATGGAGAGGACCCTAGTCCGGAAAAGACTAAATCCAGTTTTGTAGGAGAGTATCAGAATTGAGCAGAGAAATGGTGGGGTGGTTATTGGGGAATAGGCGAGGGGTGGAGTCGGGTGGAAGAGGACATATAGGACATATGGTGAGGGGGGTACCTGGAAAGGGGAAAGGGTTTGGAATATAAACAAAGAATATAGAAAATAAAAAAAAAAAAGGAAAGGAAAGGCTATCTTTTCCACTGGATGTTTTCAGCTCCTTTGTAGAAGATCAATTGGCTGTAGATATGTGTGTTCAATTCTGGGTTTTCAATCCTATTCCAGTGATCCACCTCTCTGTCACTGTCCCAATACCATGCATTTTTTAACACTACTGCTCTGTAGTATTGCTTGAGGTCCGGGATATTGATTCCCCCAGAAGTTCGTTTACTGTTGATGATTGTTTTAGCTATCCTGGGTTTTTTGTTATTCCAGATGAATTTGAGAATTGTTCTTTCTAACTCTATGAAGAACTGAGTTGGGATTTTGATGGGGATTGCATTGAATCTGTATATTGCTTTTGGCAAGATTGCCATTTTAACTATATTAATCCTGCCAACCCACGAACATGGAAGATTTTTCCATTTTCTGAGGTTTTCTTCCATTTCCTTCTTCAGAAACCTGAAGTTTTGTCATATAAATCTTTCACTTGTTTGGTTACCGTCACACCAAGATACTTTATATTGTTTGTGGCTATCGTGAAGTGTGTCATTTCCCTAATTTCTTTCTCAGACTGCTTATCCTTTGAGTATAGGAAGGCTACTAATTTGTTTGAGTTGATTTTATAACTAGCCACTTTGCTGAAGTCGTTTATCAGCTGTAGGAGCTCTCTGGTGGAGTTTTTTGAGTCACTTAAGTATATACTGTCATATCATCTGCGAATAGTGATAGTTTGAATTCTTCCTTTCCAATTTGTATCCCTTTGACTTCCTTATGTTGTTGAATTGCTCTAACTAGTACCTCAAGTACTATATTGAAGAGATATGGTGAGAGGGGGCAGGCTTGTCTAGTCCCTGATTTTAGTGGGATTGCTTCAAGTTTCTCTCCATTTACTTTGATGTTGGCTACAGTTCTGCTGTAAATTGCTCTTACTACGTTTAGATATGAGCCTTGAATTCCTGTTCTTTCCAAGACTTTTATCATGAAAGGTTGCTTATCACGGACCCCCGCGGACACTGTGAATTCCACAGGTAAAGCGAAAGTCTCAAGGAGACACTGAATAAGCGCTGTTTAAAGCGCAAGTTTCAGTGTATACCTTTTGAGTAATCGCAGTCCCTGAGGGAACAAAGTTGTGGAATTCCCTGGCTGGAGAGAATTCTGAGCTATAATCTCAGGGCAGCCTTGCCTTTGACTTTTCCTTCTACTGCCAAAAAAGAGATATATATGTGCTTCAGTTTAAAAAAAAAAAAAAGGGGTGAAATGCTACGCATAAACCCTACTACAGGAAGCCATAAATGTTCCTTTGGCACCTTTTCTAACCTGTTTATTTCTGGTAGCCACGACCATGTGAATTTAAGGAAAGTATTTCATAGCTCTCATAATATGCTATAAGTCAGATCCTGCCTAGTCCTCGAGCTTGTTGTATATCTACATAGGAAGTAGTCCCTAAGCCCAGACTTCCTCAAAAACAGCTTCTGAGCTGCCATCCTTTGTCTTGCTAAGCCAAGGTATTCACTGGCTATTCAGACACCTATAGCCCTCGGTCCCAGGTGAGACTCATGAATTATTAATGAGGCTAAGTGGAAAACAAGTCCAGGCCTTCCCAACATAGGAGACTGTAAGGTATAGTCATGTAAATTATCCCTGCTTAGCTAGCTACATCCTTTACTATGTTAATGTCAAGTAATTGTCTACCAGAGCAGAGATTTCCTCTGAGCAGACAAGACTTAAGACTTAGAAGAAAGTTTGTTAGAAAAGAAGATGAGTTAAACTAGAAAGTAAAGTTTTTAGGGCCAGGCAATTTGCCTGGCTCTGAAGAGAGCTTCTTAGGTGGTGGGAATATGAGTTAGTTAGTGAGAAAATGATTTAGTCTAGAGAGCAAGATTCCCAGGGCCAGGCAAGATGCCTGGCTCTGAGGAAAGCTTGCTAGTTCAGAGAAGAATCTTGCTAACTTAGGCAAGATCTCTAGCTTAGAAAAAGAATCCTGGCCCCGACCATGAGAGAGTATGGTCCGCAACAGTTGCTAAATTTTGTCAAATGCTTTTTCAGCATCCAATGTGATGACCATGTGGTTTTTTTTTTTTTTTTGAGTCTCTTTATGTAGTGGATTACATTGATGGATTTCCATATATTGAACCATCCCTGCATCCCTGGGATGAAACCAACTTGATCCTGGTGAATGATCATTTTGATGTGTTCTTGGATTTGGTTGGCAAGTATTTTATTGAGTATTTTTGCATTGATGTTCATAAGAAAGATTGGTCTGAAGTTGGGTCTGCCTTTATATGTTACTTGACATTTTCCCTTACTACTTTTAATATTCTTTGTTTGTTTAGTGCATTTGGTGTTTTGATTATTATGTGACAGGAAGAATTTCTGTTCTGTTCTGTTCTGGTCCACTCTGTTTGGAGTTCTGTAGGCTTCTCGTATGTTCATGGGCATCTTTTTCTCTAGGTTAGAGAAGTTTTCGTTTATAATTATGTTGAAGATATTTACTGGACCTTCAAGTTGGAAATCTTCACTCTCTTTTATACCTATAATCCTTAGGTGTCGTCTTCTCTTTGTGTCCTGGATGTTCTGGATGTTTTGGGTTACAAGCTTTTTGCATTTTGCCTTTTCTCTGTTGAATCAATGTTTTCTATGGTATCTTCAGCACCTGAGATTCTTTCTTCTATCTCTTGCATTCTGTTGTTGATGCTTGCATCTATGATTCCTAATTTTTTCCCAAGGTTTTCTATGTCCAGTGATGTCTTCTTTTGTGATTTCTTTTTATTTGTACTTCTGTTTTTATATCCTGGATGGTTTTGTTCAGTTCCTTCACGTGTTTGTGTTTTCCTGTAATTCTTAAAGGAATCTTTTTTTTTTTTCTTTAAGGGCTTGTACTTGTTGACTTATGTTCTCCTGTACTTCTTTAAGGGAGTTAATTATGTCGTTCTTGAAGTCCTCTATAAGCATCATGAGATGTGATTTTAAATCCAGCTCTTGTTTTTCCAATGTGTTGTGGTAGACAGAATTTGTTGTTGTGGGAGAACTGAGTTCAGATGGTGCCGTGTTGACTTGGTTTCTGTTGATAATGATCTTGTGTTTGACTTGCCATCTTGTTATTTCTGGTGTTAGCCTGATCTCGCTGTCTCTGACTGTGGCTTATCTGTCCTGCAAGCTTGTGTATCTGTACTCCTGGGATCACCATTCTCTTTGTGCACACAGATATGTAGGCACTCCTGGGAGAGCAGTTCTCCTGTGCTCCCAGGCTTCTCTGCACTCTAATTACCCTGAGTGGGTCTGGCTCTCTAGAAAGTATCAGGAGATGGTGTCTTCACTGATAATAGTCTGCCACAGCAGTATGGGCAGGTGGTGGCAGAAGAGGTAGAAGGAACTGAAGGAGAGTTGTATTCAGTAGAGCAGGGGGTTAGGTGGTTGCTTGGTAATGAGTCCAGCCAGACCCTTGGCAGCAGCTCTGGGTCTCCAGGGGTTGGAGGTGGTTTTTATCAAATGCCCTGAATGCAGCTGGTTTTCTAGGAAGTATCAGGAGATGGTGTTTTCACTGTGGCAGACCTGGCAAGTGTCTGCCACAGCAAAAAAGAAGGGGTCTACTTCGAATTTTCTTTGTACTTTGTATTCCTTTGATCTCCTTTATTTGTCGTGTTGCTCTAGCTAGAAATTCAAGTACTTTTGTTTATTTTGTTTGTTTGTTTTTTCCTTTCAGATTTATTTGTTTTATGTATGTGAGTTCAGTGTTGTTCTCCGTGGACAAACCAGAGGAGGGCATCAGATGATGGTTGCTGGGAATTGAACTCAGGACCTCTGGAAGAACAGCCAATGCTCTTAACTGCTGAGCCATCTCTTCAGCCCATTCAAGTACTAGATATGTAGAGAGTGAGCAACCATGTCTTGTCTCTGATTTTTTGAAATTGTTTAATTTTACCTCCATTTAATTTTATGTTGGCTATTGGTTTCCTATATATTTCCTTTATTGTATTTCTCTTTGTACCTTGTATTTCTGATCTATACAAAGCTTTTAACATGAAGGGGTGTTGGATTTTGTCTAAGAACTTTTTAGCATCTAGTGAAATGATCATGTGTTCTTTTTTTCTTTTAGTTTTTTTCATATGGCTCACTACATTTCATCAACTGAACCATCTGTACATCCCTAAGATGATGTCTATTTGATCTTGGTGGATGATATATTTTATGTGTCCATTGGCTCAGTTTTCAAATATTTTATTAAATATTGTTTGCATCAATGTTCATAAGAGAAATTGGTCTGAAAGACTCTTTGTTTGATTAATCTTTCTATGGTTTAGGTATCAGGGTGACTGGGTGCCTCCTAGAGTGGGATTGGCACTGTTCCTTCTTTTTCTATTTTGTAGAATAGATTTAGGTAAAAATAGCTAATTTTTAAATTCTGCACTAATACCATCTGACCCTGGTTAGGAAACATTTAATGACAGTTTCAATTTCCATAGGGGTTATAGGACCATTTAAATTGTTTACCTGATTGTGATTTAAATATAGATAAAGTAGAATCTATAAAAAAAATGTCCATTTCCTTTAGAATTTCCAATTTTCTGGAGTATCCACTTTTAAAGTAAGAACTAATAAGTCTTTGCATTTGTGCTATGTCTGTTGTTATGTCCCCATTTTCATTTCTGAAATTATTTATTTGGATACTATCTCTCTGTCTTTTAGTTAGTTTGTCTAAGAGTTTGTGTATCTTGTTTATTTTCTCAAAGAACCAGCTCTTGGTTTCATTGATTCTTTGTTTTATTCTCTTTGATTTTAATTTATTGAATTTGATTATTTCTTGCTAACTAATCCTTTTTAGTATGCTTGCTTTTTTTGTTCTATTTGTACTATTAAGTTGCTAATATGAGATCTCTCAAATTTATTTATGAAATCACTTAGTTTTATGACTTTCCTCTAAGCATCACTTCCATTGTGTGCCATAAACTTTGGTATCTTGTGCCTTTATTTTAATGAATTCTAGAAAGTCTTTAATTTATGTTTTTATTTTGCATTGACCCAGGATTCATTGAGTAGATCTGTTCAAATTCCATGACTTTGTATGTTTTTTGTTGTCCCTGAAGTCCAAATTTAATCCATGGTGGTCTAAAGTTACAATGGGTTGTGTCAAATTTCTTCTATCTGTTGAAGCTTGCTTTACCAGTGACTATGTGGTCAATTTTGGAGAAGGTTCGCGAGGAGCTGTGAAGAAGGTATATTATTTTGTGTTTGGGTGAAATATTCTGTAGAATCTGTTAGGTTTATTTAGCAGAAACTAAACAGAGGAATAATTACTAACAGCCCTAAGTCAAATTCTGAATCATTGAGTAAGTTATCATTCTCAGACTATGGAGGAATAGAAGAAGATAAGACATGAAAGATAAGACATGAAATAGAAGAAGAGAAGACATAAGTCAGAACAGACTTAGCTACCACATAGTGTTCCTTCAATAATATTTTGTATTGTTTTTTTTATTACTATTTCTTTGAAGGTCAAAAGATATACATGACATAACTATAACAAATTCTCCAACTGCTCAGGTGTTCTCCATTTATAGATAACAGTGTATATTCAAAATAATAGATAGTATACTGTTTTTCTCTGTGTATTCCCAACTCTAAGGCATACTTCAAATTTTAAATAAGTATAGCAAGAAGTTAAAACAATAACTATTAATAACTTTAATATAAAAATAAATGTAAA
Source organism: Apodemus agrarius (assembly GCA_964023405.1). Classification (NCBI taxonomy): domain Eukaryota; kingdom Metazoa; phylum Chordata; class Mammalia; order Rodentia; family Muridae; genus Apodemus; species Apodemus agrarius. The sequence continues at coordinate 29,687,648 of OZ030024.1, read as the reverse complement.
TTTCCTTCTCTGTAATTTCAGGAATTATGGATTCATAGTATCATGTCTTAGCCCTGGGTTAAGATGAAGTATAGAACATTTATCTTAGTGTGGATCTTAGCAAACATGCTGTATGGTATTTTTATTACTCCATTAAATCAAAACTTTTATTTTTTCACTTAAACAAAGTTATTTAAGGCTAATCAATATGAATTGTTCATACCACTGCTCTTTCATTTTGGGAATGTTAGTCACTAAAATAAGTTTACTTAGACACAAACACTGAGGCACCTTGATAGATGATTGACATAATAATTGAGATAGCTGTTAAGTGATTAAAATGTGCATGATGTCTGGAACATAGATCCAGACATATACAAAAGGATGATTCACAATTTTTGTGAGTTGGAGTGGGATGGAAGCAGATTTCATCATCATTTTTCATATAAATTTACAAATTATACAACAATCAGTTCTGTAGTTTTCTAGTGAATATTCTTATACTGTAATTGGGCATGAATAGTTAAAATTTTAGAAAAAAAGAATTTATTAATTAGGATATGCATGAACCTTAATCAATGAGGTCTTCTGGACAATGTTCTATAGTGTGCTAAATGAGTTATACAAAAATTCCTATGTGCAGTCTTCAGACAGACTGTGATATTGGGATGCAAAGAATGAAGACAGACTAGGAAATGTTTGTTGTTGTTGTTTGTTCATTTGTTTTTTTCTTAAAAGTATGGATACCTGACATTATTTCTAGGAAAGTAGTCTGATTACTTTACACTGGGTTGATATGAATCGTTTTGTGTTAGGGAATCCTGCTGTTAAGGTAGCAGCTTCTCATGACTGCATGGCTCTCTGAGCTCAGCACAAAATGAAGGACTCCCTATCTCTGCCTCTGTCTGAAGGGTGTTTTTGTCCGGAGCTACCTGCATACGTCTGTATAATGCCCTTGTACAGAGCTATATAACTCAGCACACACACCCAACTCTGGCTTCCTGCCTACATGATTATTAGGTGCTATATTGTAACCAATCAGCACTTTCCACCTGCTTGATGATATGACCAATTAGTCTTCTCCACCCTTGCTCATAAGAAAGAAAGAAAGAAAGAAAGAAAGAAAGAAAGAAAGAAAGAAAGAAAGAAGGAAGGAAGGAAAAAAAGAAAGAAAGAAAGAAAGAAAGAAAGAAAGAAAGAAAGAAAGAAAGAAAGAAAAAAAGAAAGAAAGAAAGAAAGAAGTAAGAAAGAAGAAAGAAAGAAAGTTCTTATAATATACCATATTTCTGAAACAATTAAGTAGACTCATCTCACTGCAGCAGTCTCCAGAGGTCATTCCACTATACTCACAGCCATCCAAAACCTGCTTCCCACCTCTGCTTTCTTTATTTCAAGCTGGTGGCTAGCAGCTTCTAAGGACAAAGTTTTAGGGGTGAGGTTAGTTTTGATTAGAAGATTCGCATTAATGATATTTATATCTAACTCTTCTAAATTCTTCTGACTCTCTACTTGTCTCTCACAGATTTGGGGATCATGTAGAACATGAAAACAGACAAAGGACAAATCTTCTATTCTCAAAGAATTCATATACTATTGGTGCAATCCAGACAAAAAAGCAATGATTAAGGCATAGAAATGAACAAAAAAAATTATTAGGAAGCAGAGAACAAAATGTATTCAACAAAACTGAAAAATAGCCATCTAGGATATGATTTCCTTTCATGTTTAATATCTGCCATGTGTAAAATATTGTGCCAAGTAACAAAATATATTAATGATGAAAACAATATTCAAAAGCCAGCTATAGTAAATGATAGAGATTAGGACACTAGTAGGAAAAGATATGTCATTGCAGAAGCCATGATGTACTTAGTATGTCAGGGGAGGAGAAAATGGTTTAGCCATGAGGAAGACAGCAGATGGCAGAGAGAAACAAATTGTCATAACTTTTTCTCTTTTTTTCTTTATTGGCAAATAAACATCAAATATTTTGATTATGGGTTTTTCTTTTCCCTTCCCTAATTCGTTGACCATGTTTTCTTCTTCCCCAATTCTTCTCAGACCCTCTCAATCTCTCTAACTGTCCGACTTTGCTTTCTTTATCTCTCTTTCTTTCAAAAGCTTCTAAGCAAGCAAGCAACCAACCAACCAACCAACCAATCAAATAAACAAACAAAAACAATAAATAAAGCAAAACCTAAAAGAAAGACTCAAGATTGACTTCTGCATCTAGAAACTCACCTAGAACCAAAAAGAAACTGAAGAACACAAACACAGAACCCCATAAAAACACAAAAATGATCATCAAAACAAACAGGCAAATGGTCAATAAGACAAAATATATATCCCCTCCCCAGAAAAGCAAAATATAACCAAAAAATCTATCAAAATACTATTAAGCTTATTTTGGATTACACATCTACTACTGGACATGGGGCTGACTTTGAAGAGGTATTAATATACAGAGACACTCCAGTGGAGTTATCACTTGCAGATATCCTTTTGATCAGGAATAGGGCACAGTGTCCATTTTCTACTCAGTGATAGATTTCCATCTAATTTAAACTTGTGTAGGCTTTGGCATGCTGCCACAGATTGTGTGAGTTCATGTGTGCATTGGTCTTGTGTTGTCAGAGAGATGCTGTTTCTTTGGAGTAAGACATGACTTCTTGCTTTTACAGTATTTCTACCTCTTCTTCTGCATACACCCCCAAGGGTTTGGATTTGATGAAAGATCTCATGTAGGACTGAATATTCAAATTTCTTTTACTCTCAACACATTGTACACTGTGACTTTTAATTCTGATCTACCACAAGAACAATCTTCTCTGCTGATGGTTGACTGACACACTTATTATAAGTATAGCAGTATGTAATTATGAGTCATTTTATTTCTATATTCCTTTAAATAAATAATGCAATTAAGTGGTTCCTTGTGCCCATGTCCTACTTAGTCTCAGGTTCTTAGCCACATTAGCAATATCAAATATAGGATTCACCTCCTAATCTGAGCCTTAAATCCAATTGTAAAATAGTAACTGATTACTCTCATAACATTTATGCCACTATTGCATATTGTGTATTTTGGATATCTATATATTTTGCAGGTAGGTATCTATTGTAGATCACAAGAGTTCTTGCTGTGTAATATTTATGATTATATTTGTTTTCTGGTTATATGCAGACCACCTTCTCATACAATGAATGGTAATTAGTAGGGATGAGTTTCTAGATCAACAAAACAACCTCTCTGTTTTCAATGAATTGAGTAAGTGTTGTCTTTAGCAATAAGGCCTTACGGTCAGGTTTTGGAGAGTAACCAATAGCTTTAGAAATAGCCAATGATGTTTGGACACTTTTTTTGTCTTTTAATATTATTTTTTTATTTAATTTTTATTTTCTATATTCTATGTTTACATTCCAAAGGCTTTCCCCTTTTCCAGTTCCCCCCCACCATATGTCCCATACTTTAAAATAGGGTTCACATTAGCCAAATCCAGAAAGAAAAAGTAACTAGTGTAGAATGGAGCCTATAGATAGCATATTTGTAAGATTCTTGGAAACCAGATTCTATATATAGTTTAATCAATAGACTTTTTGTAGATACAGAGATTTAAAAAACCAGTAGAGCTTTTTGGAGAGTGAAGTTCAAAGACATAATCTTTAGGGGAAATAGCAAAAGCCTGTCATTAACTTAGAATAATCATTGGTGGGAAGGCTGATTGAAGGAAGATTTAAAATGAGGAGTGAAAGAAGCTCAGTGAAGAACAGATAGCAATCTAAACAAGCTAGTGTGACTGAACATGAAACATACACATACTGTTGTCACCAAACAGAAAGAAAAGACGGAAACAGAAATGCCTCAGGTAGCCTTTTGAAGACCTACGGTTTTAAGGCCAAGACCTTAATTCTAAGCGCCATTAGCTGATTTTCAGAATGAATTTTCAAAGATCAGTGGCTTCAGGGAAAAAAAACAGTTAATTAAAATTTTGACAGATGCTGAGAGTACAGTTATACAAACCCTGTCAATCACTTATGTAAGTGATATTCATTCTGGAAAACTCAATCAGCAAAGCAGTTGAAGTAGTCAGCATATCTGCTATTATAGTAACAGGTACAAAGTGGGCTTTCCTGAAAAAGAACACATTTGGGTTGAGTGTTCGTCGATACACTTATTAGGACACCCAAACTGGCCCTGAAAGCTTGCCTATGTCAATGCATTTACCAATTTGGAGATTGGTTTCAGCATTATGTAAGTGAGGTCAAGTGTGACGACAAAGCCAGGGTCTGGCTTATAATCAGAAGGCCATTTTGAATAATCATTAACAAGTATCCATAATGTACACATACACAGCTCTAAAAACTGGATAATCCTCAACTTAAATAAACTCAAAACTTCATATTGTTTCTTGAATTTCTTTTATAGACTTGTCTGGTTACTTGCTTGGTTTCTTTTTAATTAGGATTCTATTTTCCTATCCCCATCAAAGTCTGATTTCTCAGGTGTGTACATGGTTTAGACATCTGTATTTAAAAAAATACAATACAAAATGATGACACGTGCATAGTTTTGTCACTTCATCAACTATATATTATACATTTAATTAACCTGAGACCAGTAAGGGAAATTCCTTTAGTAGTTTGTTACTTCCCCCAAATGCATTAAAGATCTTGTTATCTATAGCCATTATAGTGGGTGAAATGAAGTAGAAAGTTGTATATCTACAGAAAAGAGTAAGGTTGAATATGAAACCCAGGGGAATGTGTGTTTTGAGATTTGGCAAGGGAGAACTGGAGGAGGATATGTTTGAGAGATGGGAGGACAATGAGCAAATAGTAAGTCTGTCAAATACTTCATAATAATTACAGGACTTTAACATCTCTTTATTTCTGCTTTTATCACTCCTCAGCCAAAATGTTCATAAACATTGTGAAATGAGACTTCATTTACATATTCTGCCAATTATCTGTATTTATGAATAACCACTCAGAGGTTTTCCCCCATTACCCCAAATAATTGAGAATTGGCTTATAGAAGCCATCTCCCTTCCCTGCTGAATGAATGTGCTGTATTTATATTACCCATTACCAGGTGGCAGACGTAATGTTCAGTGATGTGTGTTACTTATCTGAAACTTGAAACTCCTTTCAAGGTTCAAGCTCACCAGTTAATAGAAGATAATCTGTATGGAGCATAAATTCCAAGGAGATGTTACAATAAATCTTTTGAGCATCTCCCGTTTGCCAAGATGGCTCTTGCCAGGGTTGACTTTATTATTAGTAGTAACTGTTCGCACTAGGATACTTTGACAGTGATAAAGCTTTTCCATTATATGAATTATAGTAGACATGTTCTGTTTCTTTCATTTTCATTTGTTTACTAACAGACCTTAAGATAGAAAGCTTTCAAATCATTTGGCAAAATATAATTAAGAATCACTGAGACATGTAATTTAATCAGGAGAATAGGAAATACATAAAAGTTATAAATGACTTCACAAATGACTTTAGAATTCATATTCATACTAATTCTTTTATGAGGCAGATTGTGGAAGTAAGTTAGATGGATTTAAAATGTTTGATTTTCATAATATTTTAATTAATTCAAATGAAATGCATGTGGTTAACCAGAGTATGTAAAGAAAACAATTATGGCTCAAACATCTTTAGTGTGCAGGCTTATGTGCTCTACATTATGTCTCACCTACTTTGAATGGAAGGGAGTTTCACATTGATATGAGAATGGCATTAGCAGATAGTAATGTCTCTGTGAGGCCATTTTAGTATTGCCTTTATTCCTCCAAACCTCAATTCAAATGAATATGTTTGTATGTTGATTTTGAGCTTACAGAATTTCTTAATTCCTTTGTCATACTCTTTGGAGTATGAGACCACAGGTCATTGAATTCTAATTCTCTTCTCAGACTGTGTTAGATACATACAAATTATCTTCTTTCTTTGTCATAAAATTGTTTTGGTAATGATTCTTTTCTAAGAAGTTAATCAAATATGAACTCTGAAATAAGGAAAAATAGATAGTTCTCATGTGTATAGGAAACATCTCTAAATTTAAATATGTAATCAGAGTAGGAAAAAATATCTTCAGAAATAAAACCTAGAGTGACAGGCTGTGACTGTAGTTGTGATGGTAAAACATTCAGCAAACATTTCTGAATCCATCAGCTCAGCCTCTGTCAAACATATCCATACCATCTGTCGACATGTTTCATGGAGAGAGTCCAATATGACAAAGACATTTGTATAGACACCACAATGTTCAACATGACCCACATTTTCCATTGATGACATATTATACTAATGTGGATGCAATTTTCTTTGGTTTAGAAAGGTTTTGGACCTCTTACATGACATGTAAATCTCTCTTGCCTAAGAAGAATGTTGCTAGCATATCTATTTTTTCCCTACCATTGGGTGCATGATACACATTGTTACTTTATAAAAATAATATGTTCTTTGGAGACTGAAATGCCTACATTTGATTTAAAGCCCTATCGAATTTGAGTATTGATCAATACATTTTTTTAATTTTTTTTAATTTAAATTTTTATTTTCTATATTCTATGTTTACATTCCAAAGGCTTTTCCCTTTCCCAGTCCCGCCCCCCATGCGTCCCATAATTCCTCTCGCCCCAACTATTCCCCAATCATCCCCCCCCCCAGGATTTCTCTGTTCTGGGTCTACAAAACTGGATCCAAACTTTTCAGGCCCAGGGTCCTCTCCTTTCTTCTTCTTGGGAATCATTTGACTTGCTAATTGTGCCTTGAGTATTTAGGGCTTCTGGGCTCATTAATATCCACTTATCAGTGATTGCATTTCATGTGTATTCTTTTGTGATTGGGTTAGCTCACTTAGGATGATATTTTCCAGATCTAACCATTTACCTACAAATTGCATGAATTCATTATTTTTAATTTCTGAGTAGTATTCCATTGTATAAATATACCACATTTTCTGTATCCATTCCTCCTTTGAGGGATATTTGGGCTCCTTCCAATTTCTGGCTATTATAAACAAGGCTGCTATAAACATAGTGGAGCATGTGTCTTTATTTTATGCAGGGGAATTCTCTGGGTATATACCCAGAAGTGGTATGCCAGGGTCCTCTGGAAGTGACATGCCCAATTTTCTGAGGAACCTCCAAACTGATTTCCAGAGCGGTTTTACCATTTTGCAATCCCACCAACAGTGGAGGAGTGTTCCTCTTTCTCCACATCCTCGCCAGCACTTGTTGTCTCTTGAGTTTTTAATCTTAGCCATTCTGACTGGTGTGAGGTGGAATCTCAAGGTTGTTTTGATTTGCATTTCCCTGATGACTAATGATGTTGAACATCTCTTAAGGTGTTTCTCGGCCATCCGAATTTCTTCTGGTGAAAATTCTTTGTTTAGCTTTGAACCCCTAATGTCTTCATACCACTGTCTAATAATTTGTAAAATCTAGATAAGTTGAAAGTGAGAAGTTGAAACAGCTATGATAGACTTTGGCTTTTGATGCTGTCTTCTCTATAGATAGAAGGAAGGCATTGTTTTCCATAGAGTTAATTTATCTACTGATTTAGCAATATTTACCGAGCATCTGTCAGGCTTAAAGTCTTTTTAGGTCTTAAGCAATATTGTCAATCGGAATGTAGTTTGGCAGTAAGTCTGCCTTCAAACAGCACCACTAATACAAGCGATGGAGAGTAATTCCTATCATAGAAACCATAGATCTGAAGGGGAAAGGTCATTTCTGGTTTGGATTATGAGAAAATTCATTATCAGTTAAGGTGGTTTTCAGTTGGATATGGAAACATTACCAGTTTCACTGGATGCAGTTAAATTGCAAGGTTTCCCTACAGAGTAGAAATTGAGTAAACTATGACATTAGTTGGGGATACCTGGATTTATTTCGATTTGATTTTCCTACCTCTTTTAGTCTGTATTTAAATTACATCTGTAACATCAGTGAAGGGTTTCTTTTAAAACACTGTTAGTGAGATTTCACTCAACACCTGGAAAGGCAGCCGACTCTCTTGTCTAAAAGCACAGGTAGCAGGTAACTTATTTGGTAATTCCAACTCAAATACAGAACTTTCTCTAGAGAGCCTTATTGAGGTGCCATGCCACCTGGCAGGAACTTGACAGTGACCAATGTGAAGTTCCTCTCCCAGCCTTTGAGTGGGAACTCCTGTGTTAGCCATAACCCCCTCCACCTAGAGTGGAGTGCTCAGACAAAGGTGAAGCCTATTCTTCAGGGACCTGCAGTTTCCTGAAAAACACTAGCCACCTGCGGAGCAAGTGAACTGAGTCTGCTGAGAAGCTTCCAGCCTTTCCCCCCTGCCAATATATATATATATACATATACACACATATTGGGAATTCTTCATTAAATGTTGAGACCTTAAATAGCAGGTGTTATCTTGGTCTCAGTCTCTCTCTCTTTTTTTCCCTGCCTTCCCATTCACCCCCAGCTTCCCTTCCAGGTATCTGCAGGCAGTTTCAACTTTCTACTTTACAGCCATTGCTATTATTCTGTGAACAAGAATATGCGAGTATACACCATATGCTCTTGTTTATTCCAATGTTGAATCTACATAGAAACTATGATTCCCATGATTGCTTATGACATAATGGTTAATAATCACCTGAGAATTATAAACATGTTTTAATTGTTGTTTTATTGAGGTACCTAGATTAACTCGATCTGACTGTAAAAAATCTGAAAGACAACAAAAGCAGAAATCAACTGTTCAGAAAGATATGACTCATAAATGTCTGACCAAAACACTCCACCCTCTAGTTATTAAGGAAAAGAAATTGCCACTAGTCCATGTTGTCAATATAAATGCATCCATTTTTTGTATATCAATATTTAATTATTTTTTTAGCTATTCCATCACCTTGGCAAACTATTGTGGATATATTTAAATGAAAAGAGCCATTTATTATAAAATCAAATTATTTAGAAAATGTTAATGAAGAAAATTTGAACTCAAGGACATATGTAGAGATGTCCAGGTAATTAAAACCAGCTATACAGAGCCATTTGATCATATGCCTCCTTGTGTCTAATAGCCTGACAGCATGTCAGTCTCATTGCTCTTACTGTGATAAAAGGCCCTGACAAAAGGAGCTCAGTGTTCCAGGAAATATTGCAGCTTTTGAGGGAAGTCACTGTGGCAAGAATTTGAGACAGCTGCTAACATTGCATCCACAGTGAAGAAAGCATCAGGAACGGATTGGTATACGCATAGCTCCTCTTAGCTCACGTTTTCTGTTCTCATAGAGTTCAGAATTGCCTGCTTATGGAATGGTGCCACCTAAAGGGGGTGAATGGTTCCACCATAATTGACAGAATCAAACTTGTAATCTGCAGACATGCCCCGAAAGGCCAACTTCATCTAGACAGTCTCTAGTTGAAGCTCTCTACCCCTGTGATTCTACGTTGTGACAAACTGATAATTTAACTATAATGTAAGGTTCCAGGAATGAAGCAATCAAATAGAGCGTTCTTTGCCCATTAAACAATGCTGATTTTTGCCTAAACCAGTGATGTAGTTTTAATCATTGAACACCAAAAATAATTTTATATTTTTAAAGATGCACTGCATAGGTCAGAGGATCTGGCTTTAGAATTTATTATTTCTAAAATAAAGGGTACTTGAATACAAAAACTAAAATACCTCAATAGCTAATCTGATAGGAAAGAAGATTTACCAGCATACACACATACCAAGCAGTGTCCAGTAGATCACTGAACAAAGTGATAATTCATGTCTCAGATAATTCCTATTGGTTAAAAAGTTTAACCGCTTTCAGTCTAATATCTGTCACCAATATATCATCGTGCAGATTTGTCTTATAGAGTTGTAGAAAATTACCAATTCAAATAAAGTAGTGAGTAGAGTTGGGACATAAATGAATTCTCAATACAGGTTGATATTCTGAAAAGTATGACGTTGCAAACCTTCTATGAAAGTAATATGCACTTTCTACCTCTATTGATATCTTTTCATACATTAATACATGAATAAAACATGGACTTTGCCACCCCTTTCTCTTATGTGGTTAACTTACTACAAGAAATAAAGTCATTTGCAGTAAGACTACTTACTTGGAAATGAAATGCATTTCATAGTACTCATGTTTCTGGGCATGTTTTAATTATTGCTTATTTATGAGTTTACTTTTAGATATCTCTGATTACTTGTGGGTCAAAATAAGAAATGAAAATTAGACAAAACACAAGTGTGAAGTTGTCCATTCTTGTGAGTATCATGGTCAAATTAGGTGCCATTCTTAGGTTCTACCCCTTGCTTCCTGGGAATGACTCATCACCTAGCCTAGCATCCATACTAGTTACTTAGTCATATAATCGCCTTTTTTTTTAAAAAAAATATCAGCTATTGAGGTACCACAATTCTTTTCTTCATGTAATACTTAATTACATGAAGTAGTAATGGCTCCTATTCATAAGTAGCAATGATGGAAATCCAGATATGCTCAAGGAAAGCTATTATGTTAGTTTAAACATTATCTTAAGTATGAATTCAAATGAAAATGTGATAGAGTATGCCAAATTTCTTGCTCCCCAAGGTTCCAGGTGTATACAGAAGGCATTGAAAGGTATTCCCTGTGGATAATGGGACGTTCTATTGAGATAGTATATTACATAATTTAGTATGTGCAATGCTTGACTGTAAGATCAGTTTGTATCTGATTTGGATTTGGTCTTATCTTGACATCTATGAGGCTTTGGTCATACTGTGGTATCTGCATGTCTGATGATTTGCAGGTCAATAATTTGAAGGTTGAAAAATCTAAAAATTAAATAAAAAATTCTCAAAAAGTCCATCACTGTAACTATTTTTCTAGATTAAGTGAAGAAAATTATTAGTGCTAAATAAAATTTCAGTTGTACAATGCAGCCATGAATAGGGACATAATTCCTGCTCAAATATAAAGATACGTTTATACTAACAATGTTTAACTTTCATTGCATGTACAATTTTTTTTAGTTCTTCTGGTAACTGACACATCTCACTTCTATAAGACTTCCTCTTTGACTTTCAACTCATCTGTCAGAAATTTACTGGGCAGGGAAATGAAGTAAATAAATTTGATAAAACATATAGGAAGGTCAAGGTTATGATAAGAATTTTACTGACTCAAAGGAACCATATAAATGAGTGGTACTGTTAGAGTGGGAGTTTTGAAAAGGCTAGAGAATTTTCCATTTTTATAGGATCAGGTTTACTCATGTACATTTCTTATATGTGACATTGACACTGTTCTTCACACAATGTTTTAGAAGTGTCTATTAATTTCTCCACCTCTGCTGATACTGCTTAGTAGAGGCATAAACGGTTTTATGGAATAAAGAACCAAACTAGAATTCCCATGAAGGATGGTGGAAAACAACTGACTTTTGATTCAGACTATTATGAATCAAGTTTTACTTTACCATAGGGCTAGATTAGAATTCCATCCAACGAATTAAATTCCGTATGCAGCAATGAGAATAACACATTCTTAACTCAGGACATAATTACAAGAATTTAACATTTTAAAAAATAAAAATTAAAATTGACTCATGAAAATATCAACAGAAATTATAAATTTTAACATTTAATAACCATGTTGACGATGATTAAAGTGATCCAGCAATTAAGGGTGCTCATTTAGGCATGCTGGGTGTCTTAGTCAGGGTTTCTATTCCTGCACAAACATCATGACCAAGAAGCAAGTTGGGGAGGAAAGGGGTTTATTGAGCTTACAATTCCACACAGCTGTTCATCACCAAAGGAAGTCAGGACTGGAACTCAAGCAGGTCAGAAGCAGGAGCTGATGCAGAGGCCATGGAGGGATGTTACTTACTGGCTTGCTTCCCCTGGCTTGCTCAGCCTGCTCTCTTATAGAACCCAAGAATACCAGCCCAGAGATGGCACCACCCACAAGGGGCCCTCCTTCACTTGATCACTAATTGAGAAAATGCCCCACAGCTGGATCTCATAGAGGCACTTCCCCAACTGAAGCTCCTTTTCCTATGATAACTCCAGCCTGTGTCAAGTTGACACACAAAACTAGCCAGTACACTGGGAAACCATCCCTTGACTTTGTAGGTGCTCAGGGAGGGTTCTACCACTCATTCTCCAGCCAAAAATCTTCTCCTAATTGATGAGACAATAAGTTTAATAGGTCAAAGAGAGTAATCTTATCTTAGGTTTAAAGATTGTATGTCTATAGTTCAGGTTGTTGCTTGGTGGTAGAGTACTTGCCTAGCTAGATTCAGTTCCCACAATTGCAAAAAAAAAAAATGAAATAAAATATAATGAAAATACATTTACTCTAGGGATAAAATCGGTAAAGATGAACAGGTATATACACTCAGTCAAACCTTCTTCCTACAAACTGTTTCATTCTTTGGTAGCTTGCACTCAGCTTTCTCTGTTCTACTTGACTCTTTTCCCATTTGACTTAAATTTGCCCAGAGTCTCCCTTTGTCTCCCATTTTGGTTTTTCTTGTTGGATCTCTTACTGGCTTTCATCTAGAGGTTATATATGTCAACCTAAAGTTTGCATTTGGTGAGTCATGGCTGAAGGGCAAGACTAATAAATACTATTAAAACACAGATGTACATTCTAAAACACAGTAAGACTGAGATTTTTGAATGTGGCAGGAGACTTGGAATATTTTAACAAATCACTTACATTTGCAGAAACAGTGCAGATAGTTTTTCAACTCAAAGTAGGATGACAATGAGATACTGCATAACCCCTTGGAGAATGGCTTTATTGAGAAAATTATTGCATGCATGCCATATGCAGGATAGTTCTTTTGGACTGGAAGGATTTAGGTTCTCTATATCCATGGGAAACAAGAGTATATGGGTTGATATATTTACATCTCAAAATAATAATTCAAAGATACTTGAAAAACAAGTCTGTAAAAGAAATAGAGTTGCAGAAAATAGGTTAGAGGCTGTTATGAGACCAGGAGTGAATGGGGCTTGAGTGTACAGCCTATCAGTTCAGAATCACAAACTTGAATCTTTAAGAGATCATTGTGTAATCTTAGAAGTCTTACAGAATATTATGTTTCTCTGTCAGACAACATATTTTTCCTAGTTTGTTCAACTGTTCTTCTAATACTGTTTCATAAGCTGTCTCCTTTCTAGGTTGTTGAAAAGGTTAGTTCTAATATATTTCAGCCTTGTATGCATCGATGCTACTTTTTTTTTATTAAATGTAACTTCAATGTGATAGAAGGTGATATACTTGGATATTTTGGAAGGGCCCTTCCTATTTTCTACTCCCCAAATGCTTATCTCTGAAGCTAGTCCTACATTGTGTGACACAGGGACTGAAATGTTACCCCTGTTCATGATTCCAGATGGCATAAACAGCTTTCTGTCTCCTGCTGGAAAATGTCACACTCCACACTTGGGACAACTTTCCACTTAAATAAAATCCCATTGGCAAATTATTTGGAATTTAGATAACTGATTAAATTAATTAGGCTTTTAATCTATATTGTTTTATGTGAAGCATTCTGTTTGCTCATTTTTCAAATATGGATATTTAAATGTAAAATATTGTTGCTTTTCTCATAACACAGCCATTAATATTTCAGGCATAACTAATTAGTCAATAAAGTACCATGTTATGAAAACCAGATTTATGACACTTTACATTGTTGTTGGTTAATTTTAGTCAGATATTTGTTATTCCCATTAAGCCCCCCCCCATTTGGGCCTTAGGCCAAACTATAATGACTCCTTTCAATGTATTTTTAAGATTTTTTGAAATTATATGAGATTAATTCATAGTAATTATGTATAAATAAAAATCCCATCATACTTGAGTTCATATATATCCAAAGATTAGAGATCTAGATTAGTTTCATGTCTCTTGAGGTGTATATGTGGTTGCAAAATAATTTTTTAAAATTGCTAATAATTCACAATGGGTGATTTAGACATCTGGTAAACCTCAGCACAGGTTATGAAATGTTCTTCCCAACATCTGTGATACTTTGCTCTAATTATGTCAAAGCAGCACAGAAATAGATGAAAATGAAAGCCTCCTGGGAGTTAAGGTCATGAGGGAAAAGATCATAAGGTGTTGGGATTTTTTTAATTAAAAGTATGTGATTACTTTCACAACATTTGCACTCTTGGCAGGCAGCCTTTCCTAAGCAGATATATAATAGAAAGATAGTTTTGTAAAGTGATGCTGAAGGGAATTAATGGCAACTGTGCACAAATCTGAGATTCCTTATAACAATCATGTGTGATTTCTTTGATACCCTACATTGAATAAAAGAGGGTCAAACGTGGAATTGTCAAATAAAAATATTTTGCAAGGTCAGGCCTTTTAGCATACAAAGGAAGGATTTAAAATATTGTGACTTTCACTGATTATAGTACAAATGAGTTATAACCTAGTGCTCTCTAAACATGATTGCCACCTTTTAGCAGCATTAGAATGGTTTGGAGATAACGGTGCTAAGGAGAGTATCTACACTGATTGAGTCTGGAGAAACTATGATTATGGTGATATGTTCAAATTTTTCTTTATTGGTATCATTTTTATTTATCAAGATACATTAGTAACTTTTAAGTTTTGTGACAATACAGAGTAATGGCAATCCAGTGGCTCATAACCTCAGAGGTTTTAGCCCATGGTTGCATAGTTCCATTGTTGCTGAGAACATGAAGAAGCAAAGCCTCCGGATGTATGAGTATGGCTGAATCCAGCTGCCCAGGCTCAGATATCAGAAATGAATAAATAACCAGGACTCAGTATTCCTATCGAGGGTGCACCCCAGTGACTCACTCTGTCCATGCAGATTTCATCAACTCTTAATAAGGCCATAAAACTATATATCCATCTATTGATTAATCTTTGGAACATATTAGCTTCCTCATTTCCTAATTATTTCCACACAAGATTTTTGGAAAACTTCAAGGAAAGTTTCTGTGTCTCAGTATGTGTGAGTGTGTGCATGCATGTGCTTCTTCTTCTTCTTCTTCTTCTTCTTCTTCTTCTTCTTCTTCTTCTTCTTCTTTTCTCTCTCTCTCTCTTTCTCTCTTTCTCTCTCTGTATCTGTGTAAAGGCTGTGACTCTTACTATTTGTTTCTATCTATTGCAGTAGGAGGGTGGTTGAATAGGGCTTGTATCTATATGTAATCTTATTGTAAGTGCTATTTTAGAGTTACTTTGCCTCTATTTTCTTTTCTTTTTGACCAGTAGCATTTGTTTTGTGCTAGCTCATTAGTCTCTGAATCTTGGTCACTCAAGCAGTGTCAAATATGGATTCATCTTACGGATTGAACTTTAAGTCAAATTAGTCTTTGGTTGGTTACTTCCACAAAGCATTTAACACCACTACTCTAGCAAATTTTGCAGGCAAGATGGACTGTGAATCAGAGGATTTGTGGTTGAATTGGGGTTTACAATCTTATTTTGGTAGCCTCTACCAAATAGACTAGAATAAAAGAAAGTTCTATGTAGTCACCAATTCAATCATTTCATATCCAATGAGTTGGGGGGGGTGTTGTTTTCAGCGATGGGACCAGGCAGTCAGTTTGTGGAGAACAATCTTGTCTTGGCAACAACATAGATTGTTTGGGATTTGTATGGTACTACTTTACCCAACATCGCAATTGAATGGAACCCAGTCCTGAAAGATTTGGTGAAAAGAAATGGACAGTTGGAACTCTGTCTCCCTCATTATTTTGAGATTTCCTTATGATTGCCTTTATATGTATAAGAAGTTTCCATTGCACTGGGCTTTCATACCATTCTTCAAATGTGTCTCAATTCTAGTTGAGTCTCTCTGCATTCTATCCCACAGCCCCATCTCCCTTGGCGTTATTTCACTCTCTTTGCCTCCAATATATCTATAGAATCTCTTCTATTTCTCCCTCACTCTATGTGTTCTCCTAGTACTTTCCTCTGTACCTGACATCTCTGTGTCTTTGAATCATTAATTATTTTATTTTCTGTCTAATATTCACATACAAGCAAATACAAATCATATTTATCTTTCTTGGACTGAGTTGCCTCTCTCAATAAGATTATTTCTAATTCAATCCATTTAATAATGTCATTTTCAAACAGCCGAGTAATGCTCCATTAAAGGTGTAAATATACCAACTTTTCTTTACACGTTCTTCTGCTGAGTCATGTCCATCTTTTCAACAAGTTTATCTTTATTATTCTGTTGGCAAAGTATGGTTAAACTATCTAAAATATAAGCATTTTCTTTTAAATGGTTTCATTATGGAAATTAAATTAATATGTAAAAATATATAGCCTATATTATGTTCATTAGAATTAAACATTTTATTTATTTTATCTATTAGTTTGCAGCTATTTATTTATATTTGGTTGAGTGTGTGTGCATATGTGCATATGGGTGTGTTTGTGTATTCAGAAATAAACGGTGTCTAGAAATCAATGTTTGATGTCTTCATTTATTATTATTCACTTTACATTGAAATCTATTCTCTCATTGAACCTAAAGTTTATCACTTATATGACTAGAGTTGACACCAGCAAATGCTGTGGCTCTACCTTTCAGTCCAGTCCCACAACAGCAATTATGGGTGTATGCTACTATGTTCTGCTTTTATGTGTGTGCTAGAGACTCAGGTTCTCAACCTTGGACAGGAAGCAATTTTTTAACCGAGGTATCAGTCATGCACAACAATTCCTCATTTTGTAGTAAAAATTAAATATATTAGCTACTAAAAATATTTTAGTAATCAAAAATGAGATCAAATAATGAGTTTTACACTTACATGCTATTTGAAAAGAAAGGAAATTAAATCACAGATGTACCTTATTTTTTCTTTTTAAATAAAAGCCATTCTCACATAATAGTTTCCCAGAAGTTCATGAAAGTTTTGTAAATGTGATAAAAATTGCAACACTATAAATAAGCTCTTAGAGATATAACACAGAACACAGTAGAAAATTGTAGTTATTCCATGGAAACTTGATACTCTAAAAAAGTTGCAAATATCTCTCTATTAATGCCATCTAAATATACATTCCAAGTAGACTTATCATACCTGATCCATAAAACAGAAATTCAATCCTAGTGTATTCATCAAACTAGCAATATTCATTTTTCTTCTTCAAATTAACCTTCCCTTGCTCAGTATTTGTTTCATTTATAGTATTTGTTAGTACTACTTAATGAAATAAAAGTATCTTACAATAAAAAAGATTACATAACACTGCCATAGTTAAAAATAGAAAAAACAATAAACAAATACATCATGCTAAGTCATTGATGCTTGATCATTAGGCCATTTTCACAAATTCCTAGAAGCCAAGATAAAATTAACTTTGAGGATAACTGAACATCCCTGTTAAAAGATGCATCTATTCTTCTTGACTTGCTTTGTGACATCCTGGATCATCTCAGTGGCAGGCTTATCATCTCAGAACTGATGATAATAGAGGTTGCCCCAGAAGACACATGTATTGACGGCTTGATGCTGAACTTCTGACTATACTTATGGAGAAATTCATGGGTGATGAGTAATCTGACCTAGTTAATGGATCTCATCCTTGGTCAAATAATGATATGATGGTAGTTTGGGGAAAGTGGTAAACACTAACTCAGAAATATATGGTAGTTGGAGGTAATAGATGTCTAGGGGCTTATGTTGCTGTAGAAAGACAAAATAGTATATCTTTGTTGCTTTTTTTCTGTATTTTCTGCATGAGGGCTTGTGTGAGGTAAGCAGCTTCTGCCATATTTTGATTGACATGAAATTTCTTTTCTATTGGTCCTAAAATAATGAAGCCAGCTATATAAGGATTCTGAAAACAGGAACTACAACATGTTTTCTTCTTCATAAATTACTTTTCGTAGTCTTTTATCACAATGCCAAAAATTGACTTGTGCCTAACTACAACAGGGTGCTGTGTAAACTATACCAACACTATACTCATTATTTTGATGTGACCTTGACATACCACTGTTTTAATAGATGCTAAATAATATTTATTTCCTTCCTATCTTTGACCTGCCTTACTCCCAGCTATGGAAAATATAACTCAAAAAATAACATATTCAAAATTTATTCTCATTTTATACCAGCGAAAGCTGAATACTAAACCCAATTATATTTCAAGTCTGATATGGTTTGTGGTACTAAACAGGAGTGCATCAGAAGATCTACCTTTACTATACATAGCTCTTTATCTTCTGTATTCTTTGCTCTGGCAGGGTCACCCATTACAGATTTTCTGTCCAGTTTTCCCCCTTTCCTCTTCTGATAACTAAAATTAATGTTTAATGTAAGTTTTAGAAATGTTATTTGAATCTCAATATTTTTACTTCTTCCCATCTTGAATTTTCCCATTTGCTAAGAACATGAGAAAGAAGAATTTGATGTTGAAATGTACGTTCTTCAGTCTATGAAAACATGGGTGAAACTGGAGGACACTTTGTTAAAAATGAAAAAGATAATAATGAAAGGAAAATTTCTACATGAAGGCACTTACATGAATAATCCATATCAATCAAAATCATACAAGAAAATGGGAAGTAATTTTTCGGGGACAGTAATAGGAAGAATAGAGCTTTCCTGATCAATAAAAATAAATTTTGATCAGTAAAGATAATGCATTTCAAAGATCTATAGTATACCATAGCACCTGTAGTTAACAGGTTAAAAGAATGGATATGTTTGTGATCCCAACACACATGCACACACACCTATACACTCACTTGTGCACACACAAACACACACAGACACACACACACTGCATAGACATACTAAAAATCAGAGAATCTATGAAGGTCATGTATATCATTTGTTCATTATGGTGATGGTTTTGCAGGATATTTTTGCAAGTAATTGGTATAAATACAGCATGTAAGAATAAGTGATGTCTCACAAGAAGAAAGGAGTGGACACTGGTGCTAGAATGGACCAAAACATCATTGTGGGAGAGTACAAGAACAGTAAAGTGGGAGGGGGTGGATGCGGGAGCAGGGGGAGGGAAAAGGACATGTGGGACCTTTGGGGGTGGGGAACCAGAAAAAGGGAAATGAATTGTAAATATAGAATATATACAATAAAAAAAATCAAAAAAAAAAAGAATGTTGTTATATCAGTAAGAATGATGTTGGAAGTAAAGATTTTGAAAGAAAATGATAAGGAACAAGATCTTGAATGTAAAGCAGGAATGCTTCCATCTGGAAATTATTCATTCCTTCAAGAAATACTAATACATTGGCAATGGGATGGCCAGAATCACATTAAAAATGCCACATTTGTCAGAGCATTCAATTCACTGTTTAAGGTTCAGCTTTATTAATTCAATTTCAATTCTCTGTCAAAAGTGTTTGAATAGAAGCCATGGCTCTAATATTCTACCATGTTATTTTCATGACAGTCCTCTGAAGTAATTGTGTGATGCAATTGAAGTGCTGTAAGTACTAGCTCAAGTAAATAATCTTTTCTGGCAAGTTAATACAATCTAATTGAAGAAAAATGAAAAAAGAACGAATTATGTGCATTACAGAAATTAGTGCTGATGATGGCATTCTGTATATGTCATGTGTAAAGTATTAATAAAAGTGTGTAGCTGTTTGCTTATTTAAGATAATTCTACCTTGACCTTGAGTGAGTTAATTTTCCCTTGTTATCCATACTGCTCCCATCTGGAAGACTTCAACTCACAAAACCTTATATGGTCTTTAATGGGAGAGCATTAATACATGATGAAATACATTGAAGAAATCTACAAACTCAAGTGCTTGAAATGATAGAACTCTAGGATGTTGTCAGTCATTGCAGGACCCATTAACCATAAGTAGGCAGGAGTACTCTCAGATTTTAGTTTCATGTGTACTTTTAGGCTATCTGCCAGTGTTATTACACTGATACAAAATGATGTGCTAGCAAATAAAGAGGACCCTTGAGCGAAAAACTATCTATTTATGGTAGAGTTTCTCAGTGCTACAAGTGATCAGGATTCTTGGGGAGACTTCAATGATGTGCTCAGTGTTAGAAAAGTTTACTTTTTTTATTCCATCTATTTACAGATTCATAGAATATTTCGTGAGACTCCTGACTTCCCGAACCCATCTAGGAACAAATTGAGTTTTGCCAGCCTACTTTTTAAGAAAGAAAATCAGGTATCAGAGATGGCAAAAGATGGATTTTTGGGAAAACAATTGAGTGTCAAGTGGTGAGCAAAGAACTAAATGTCAACTACACATTTTCTATACACAAACAGCATACGTCCTGATAATTATATTGAGAAGCCAACATAATAAATTGATGAATGCCTGGAAGCTTGATGGCTGTGATCATGCTAACAGGATGATGTATTGAAAATGGATATGATTGCCTAATTCTAGAGACTAAGGAAGAAACAAATGCACCGCTGGAGCCAAGAATTAGAGGCTAGAACTAGGCAGAGGATAAGACCATGATATCAAAGTAAAAGACTAGGCATGTGAGGGAGTTGGACCCGTATGTAACTCCATGTGTACCACAATTATGTAGATCATTCAAAATTTTTACGGAGAATGTGTTTTTTTAGTGCTCGTCATAAGACATGCTTTCTATACTTCATTATTCCATGCCAGAATATTTTTCAGGTAAATTTAAGAAAAATATGAGGATTCCTGTTTTTTTTTTTCAACTTGACAGAAAAAAGAGTCAGGTGGGGGGAAAGCCTCTGGGTAGATCCATGGGTTATTTTCTTGATTGTGCTAATTGATGTAAGAGAAATCATCTTAATAGTGGGAAGGACTGTTCATTGGGCATGTTATCCTAGACTGTATAAAATGGAGAAAGCAAGACTAATGTGCATCCAGCATTCCTTTCCCTTTGCTTTTATTTTTTCAATCTTTTACTCTCATATGGTCTGTAAATATTGGGAAGTATGTATATGTCAGAGGCCCATCGTAAGTATGATTTATTCTTCAAAATTTTTCCTATGTTTTGTTTCAAATTTAATGTGGCTACAGTAGCTGGACATGAGCCCAGGGATCCACCTATCTCTACCTCCCAGCACAGAGGTACTGGGGTTACAATTACAGATAAAATACCCCCATTTTCTCCCTTTACATGGGCTCAGGGTTTCATGGGGCTATGACAAGTACTTTACAGATTTATTTTTGCATTTTAAGTCAAAAGGGTACATTTTCCCTCTCATATATTACATCCCAACCACAGTTTTATCTGTGTTTACTCCTCTCACTCTCTCCCATTATCCTCCCCTCTCTCCCAGATTCATTACTCCTTCCTTTCCCTTCGAAAAATGATATACATCAAAGATGGCCTAATAACAAGTCTAGGCCCAATCCCTCATATGAAGGCTGGATGAGACAACCCAATAGGAGAAAAAGGCTATCAGCTGTTAAAAAAAGCTATCATGAAATTTGCAGGCCAATAGATATGTCTTTAAATATAATCATCTTGACTGAGGTTACCCATATCCAAAATGACAAATATGGCATGTTTTCACTTAGCTGACATTAACTGTTAAGTAGAGGATGATCATTTTATATTCCATAAGCCTAGAGAAACTAAGTCAGAAGGGGGACTCAAGGGGTGAATGAATGGACCTTAGCAGGGAGAGAAAACAATAGATTTTGTGCATGTACAAGGGGCATGTGAAGATGGGTACAGAAGGGACCAGGTTGGGGTTGGGAGGAAAGGAAGGAGAAATCACTAGGAAAGATAACTTGAATTGTGGGACATTTGTGGGAGCAATGTAGAAACCACATGTAATGGAAAATATCTGGAATCTATAAGATTGACCCCATTGAAGCCTCATAGTATTGGGGGATACAGATGCTGAACTAAACATATTCTTTAACCAGACAAGGATCCTGGTAATTGGACTGGAACACCAAACTTGCCACACAGCCTTTCACCTACATTCTGTCCTGCCTGCAAATGTATAAGTGTAATGTGGAACATAACTTGTGGGAGTGACCATCCAATGACTGGTCCAGTTTGAAACCATATAATGAGTGGAAGTCCATGCTTGACATTGCTTGGATGGCTAAGAACCAGAAGCAAGACATTCCAGAACCCACAAAAGAACTAAATATGACAAGAAAAATCAAAGTCAATGAAATGATTCCTAATGATTTGCTATACTCATAGGACAAATGCTTAACCCAATTTCATCAAAGGAGCATAATCCAATGACTGATTGGAGCAGATGCAGAGACCAATAACCAAATATTAGACCTAAGTGGATCCAGGGTAACCCTGCAGAAGAGAATGAGGAACCAAAGGAGTCCAGGACACCAAGAGAACACAGCTGACAAAATAAACCAAGCAGAGCTCATAGGGTCTCACAGAATCTGAAGTCAAAAATGCACATTGTATGTCTGAGCTAGGTTCTCTACATACCTTACAGGTGTGTAGCTCAGTGTTCTTGTGTGAATCACAAAAGTGAGATTGGGGACGAAATCACAAAAGTGAGATTGGGGACGAAATCACAAAAGTGAGATTGGGGACAAAGTATCTCTGACTCTTTGCTTCTTGATTTCAGATGCAATAAGAGCAGCTCTCTTAAGGGCCCAGAACTGTGACTTCTCTAAATTGTAGATTCTAACCAGGAAATATAAATCAAATAAACCTTTTCCCTCTTAAGCACCACTATCCAGGGTATTTTAAGGCAGTAACAGAAAATAAATCTAAGCAAACGCAACAGGTTTTATGGGAGAATATGCTACAGAGTAAAAGAGCTCAAACTTTGTGAACAGAAGAGTAGTTAAATGTAACTGTATTTCTGGAAGGGAAAAATGGGTAGCTATTCTCTCAGAAAGAGGACCTACATATACTTTTACTACTTATGGTAGAAAGTTCCTTTCTTTCTTATTGCCTCCCTTCCTTCTTTCCTTTATTTCTTCTTTATTTTTCTCTTGCCCTCACTTTCTCCTTTCCTTTCCCCTTTCTCCTTCCCTTTACACCTTACTTCACTTCTGCTTTCCAGCCTGACATTTTTTTATTGCTTATATGGAAACCATTGCCATGCCCTCACCTGACCATATGTTTTAGGTTGTCAGTTCAATTGGCATCCCTTTCCTTACCTTAGTCTCTAAAGGTAAGCTAATTCTTCTGATGTAACTGTAAACTGTCATAGAAATTCTTCCAAATGCTTATTGCAAATGAGAAAGTCCAAACATTTGCTGTAAATTTGGAACACTTTCTAAATGTTTTTTAGGGATTTTGAAAGTCAGATAGACTTTCCAGATGTAAGTGAGTTTATCACATTCTCGCAGCCAAGTACACTTGTGATATGTGCTGCTATCTATTTTATGTTCCACACTGTGGGCAAATACAACACCAAAACAATACAAAGCAAATAAAGAACATGAAAAGACCTTGCAGGCCCTTTCTTTCATCACCTAGGAAAGCTGGAAATAATATTATTTCTTTTTATTTCTTCTTAACCTTTTTACAAAATCTCATTCTTGCTAACACACATGTTGTTTTTTTTCTTTCTTTTATTTAGTTTTTAATCCAACCTCAAAGTAGGCATGAATATAACATACAACTGTTTGGAAAAATAGGGATACATATTTTTCTTTCTAGAAAGATGGGATATTGTGCACTCCTCTTATTCTGTATATACATCTAGCTATGCAATGCTGTAGCCCACATTGAATGCAGATAGTGAGTCATTCATTAAGCCAACGATGGTTTATAAAACACTTTTATGTATAAGACATCAAGAAAATGAACTTTTGTACCTAAAGGAAAGCTTTAATAAAATATTACTTATTTTTTTAATTCAAAAGAAAGAATAGCGAGTATTACCATATAGGATGCTAAGGCAGGATGATTATAAGTTCGAGACCAGATATTTAATGAGTCTCTGTCTCCTAAAAGTATCAATAATAATGTCAGCAAAGAAAATGACAGACATTGCTCAAAAGAACCATGGGTAGGGAAAACATATATACCGAATGAATGATACAAAGAATTAAAAAGGAAATGACACAGCTACTGTTAGGTACAGTAGAGAAAAAATGTTTGTTGTTGATATGTGGGAGAGCATAGTCACAGTCAGAGCATATGGGAAAGTGCAGAGTGGACATGCCCAGACTGGGCTGGGACATGTGGGGAGCAGGGTTGTAATGGAGCTAGGGACAAGATACAGTGTCCAGGAGGTCAAAGGTACAAAAGGATAAAGAAAAAGTCTGGTTTATAGAGGGAAAAAGAGGGAAAAGCACCCAGACCCCTGAGCTGGAGAGCTCAGGGTAGGAGGATGGTTATGTAAACCCTGTTTAACAGGTAGGAACTGGGACTCTGGGACAACCTGGAGGCCATGTCCAACTTGCTAAGTTAAATGGACACCTCATCCATTGCCTCAGGTTTAAAATTTAGCATTATAGTCATCTGGAAAGAATAATATGGAGTGTTCTCATTTGTGATCTTAAAACATTTGTCTAATATTCAGATGTTCATTTTTTTCTTCTTCCATTTTTTTTATTTGGGGGTTTGTGTGTTGGGTTTAGATAGGGTCTTGTTGTACATGCTAGACTGACTTTGGATTTGCTTTGTAGCTCAGTTGATCTCAAATTCAGACTTGACTAAAACAGGATCCAGGTAGGTTCATCAGCTTTCATATACATCTATTCATTCAGTCATCAGCATATACATGGTTTTGGTTTTGAACAGATGAAGAGTGATTGACCATTCCACATTTTAATCCCCAGTAATGGCTCACCATCATCGCCAATATAAAATAAAACTTTTATAAACTAAGAACAAATCAATCCAGACAAAGAGTTTCTAATACCAAAAACAAGAATTGTATCCAGAAAACATAATTTGACTTTTGGGTGAAAGTGAATGTACAGACACCTTTTTGGAGTGTACAGAAGGAGGCTAAACGTTGTTCTTAACATAAAGTCTTCACTGGGAAAAGTGAACAAAAAGGAAGTGCTTGGGTTTTATCCTAACTGAGGTGATGACTCTATCTGTTCTATATTGGCTGAGGTCTAAACTCAGAGTCTTATTTGATTGGATAGTCTTAGAATTGGCACATGGGAAGTGGAGGGTTGAGAAAGAAAAAAGTGGCACTTCTTTGAGGGGAAAACAACCTTGGCCCAAATGGAAAGGATTACTGCCCCAAGAAGAAAGGGCTCACTGCTCTAAGCCATCAGATTCTCAGAAAGTAGCCGGGCTCCTTTGTGTAAACAAAACCTTTACTTGGTATGTGAGGTTTAAAACATTTTCATAATAGTCATACAAGTTGGGAGAGGAAAAAAAGGTTTTCTGTTTGTAGTATTTGATAGAACATGCCCATCTTTAATTTTCTTATGAAAATTAAACTACCTTCTTTTAAAATATTTTTCTTCAAACACATTGCAAATCAGATTTAGGTATAGATTTTTCAAAAATCTCATTTAATTATGGGTCTTGAATCCTTCAGCCTTCCTTCTAACCCACTCACCTACCAGATGTAGGAGAAAAGAAAGGATAATAGGAAATGGTGGTTGTGGGCCTGTTCAGAAACAATTCTTTGGGGGATGATTCCAATCTTCATTGTTATTAGTCAAGTCCACTAGCAAAATGCCAAATACATATCAGTAGAGACAGTCCAGTCCACTTGGCAAACACAAACATGAATCAGTAACAGCTTGATCCAGAAAAAACCTCAAGGCTCTATAGTTCTGTAGGAGTCCGTGGAAGTGGCAAGAAGCAGCCATAATACCACAAGAATTTCTTTTTTTTTTATTTTCTATATTCTATGTTTACATTCCAAAGGCTTTCCCCTTTCCCAGTTCCCACCCACCATAGTTCTCATAGTTCCTCTCCCCCCCCAACTGTTCCCCAATCATTCCCCCTCCCCCCTCGGTTTCTTTACTGAACTGGATGCAATCTTTACAGGCCCAGGGTCCTCTCCTTTCTTCTTCTTGGGAATCATTTGACTTGCTATTTGTGTCTTGAGTATTTAGGGCTTCTGGGCTCATTAATATCCACTTATCAGTGATTGCATTTCATGTGCATTCTTTTGTGATTGGGTTAATTCACTCAGGATGATATTTTCCAGGTCTAACCATTTACCTACAAATTGCATGAATTCATTATTTTTAATTGCTGAGTAGTATTCCATTGTATAAATATACCACATTTTGGTGCATGTTTCTCTATGATGTCTTCGAAGAAAGCAAGACCAACCGATACAAGAGTGTCATCTACAAAGACCAGTGTCAACAAAGCCCAAAGAAGACTAGCAAAGAGTTACAAGGCAAACTAATGCAGGAGTGTCATCTGCTGTCTTTTGGGTTATATTTACACTCTTTCCAAACATCAAGTGTCCTCTCAAAGTGTCTGTTCTAGCAAATCATCACATATCCTTTCACCATGCAGCTTCTAGAAAAACACATTTCCGTTCTCAGCAAAACATTCTCTCATATGTCTGCTTCAGCAAAATAGCCTCTCATAAGACAGCTTTTAGGAAAGCATCACATGACATAACTATGCCTCCAAGGAATCCAGAAATTCCGACTTCATGCAGGTTCTCTATTGTCAACCCCTCCTTTCCATCTATCCTCAGATAAGAAACAGTAATAGGGAGAGATTACCTGCTTAGTAATGAATGAATCAATAAGTCTTAGCTCTACCCTTGGTACAAGGAATCAGTTATTTCATGAGTGTGTGTAAAGTAAGCCTGATTCCTAAGGGAATTTCATTAGCTAGGACATTGACTTGGACCCAATATAAGGTTAAGTCTTTACACAATCCATAAATCCTACTTTCTTGATCAGGAGGCATTATCTCTATGTTTATCTAATTGCTTATCTAACATTTTTACTTGCCTAAAGATGTAACCCTAGAATCATTTAAGAACCAGAGATTAAAAATCTCAAACCACTTGCATTATCTTTGGCCTCTGACAAGGATGAAGATTATAAGAATTCCCTGAACATTTGTTTGTTTGTTTGTTTGTTTGTTTAAGCTGAGAAAGAAGCTGTTTAATTTTGGGGGATGAGGGTGTGAGTGGGTCTTCTTACCCTAAACTCTTTAGACAATTTCTCTACTATTTTTTGATCATTCCTTTCCCCTTTGTTGAGGTAACTCTAATTGTCCTAACAAGAATGGAACAATAACCAATCTGGATTATTACATTTGAAGTGGTACAGACAAATTTTGCTTTTATATTTTCTCAACAATAAACTTCATCCTACACTAACATATTTTGAATTGGATATCTCTTCCCCCATGAACATGATCCCAAGCCATTATTTTACAGTTAGTTTAATTTCTCAGTCTATAGCATGAGAATCAATGGGTTAGAGCTGAGGGAGAAGACTGTCATAAAAACAAGAGCAAATGTGGGAAATAGAAACAGTTCAGTTACAGCAATCCAAGCTATGCTAACTTATTTTAGAGAGGTACTGTTTTAATTATTTATAAATGGAGAATCTTTTAAGTATATGATTTTGAGAATCATAATGAGATAATGAGAGGGTTCAGTGGCAAAAAGCACCTTGGGTTCTTGCAGAGGATGCTGGTCTATTTTCAAGCAGCAAATTTAGATGACATTCACTGCCTATAACTCCAATTTCTGGAAATAAAAAGTCTTGTACTAGCTTCTATGGGCAATGATACATACATGGTACACATACATGTATGTAATTTGCACATACAAATATATAAATATATTCTATTAAGAGTCTTTAACATTTTTACACAGATTGGCTTGTACACATAAATGTGAATAAGCATATGATTTGAAGAGTTATGTTTTAAAGTAGTTAAATTACTTTACCTTATTGGTGACAATCTGTTATGATTTCCAAATGACTCTGAATCCATTGTCTTATAGTCTATGCTGAGTAGCTAGATCATAAGTACTCATATTTAACCATAGACTGAGAAATTAAACTAATTGGAAAATAGTGGGTTTGGATCATGCTCAAGAGGCAGAGATATCCAACTCAAAATATCTTAGGTTAGGATGAAGTTTAAAGTTGAGAAAGTAAAGAAGCAAAATTTGTCTGTACTACTTCAAAAATAATAATCCATATTTGTTTTAACCATTTAATCATCCATTGATCAAGGCAAAATGTAACCTTGTTAATGAAAAGTGATGGAAACTATAATCAGCCTGCTTGAGGAAGAGCCTTCACTGAGTTTGTACCTCTGGAGGACATATATGTTGTGGCTTTTATCTCTATCTGCCTTTTGTCAATTATGAAGTAAGTCTTCATGCTCTTCTATGCGTTTCTAGCAAAAATCTTTTGTCCTACCATACAAACACCCAGAAACCAAAGCATTGAGTATTCATATACTCAAGGCTCTGAGTCAGTGGCACAAACACATTTTTCTAATTTTAAGAATTTTGTGGAAGGTTTTATTATTTCAGAAACAAAACATAACTAGCATAAATAGTATTTTCCCAAAAGATATACAAAACTGGCTTTCATTAGTACTTTTTAAATGTTGTTATCTTCTTTTCAAGTTCTTTTTTTTTCTTCTGCAACATAATGTCCCTGTTGATTATTTGGGAATTTCATTAATGTACCCAGATTATACTCACTTCCCATTCCTCCCACTTCCATCCTTCCATCCTTCCACCCTCCTACGAAAAGAAAAAATATATATCAAGTTCAATTTGTGTTGCACTTATAGTCAGTGGGAAGTCACAGAAGCCTGCATTATCTTTCATTATCAATTTTTAGTATGAGGTCATCAATAACACTATAAAAGAATTAATAGCTGACAACAGCAAGAATCATGAAGTTTCACATGGTTTATGGCGGCGGC
Organism: Apodemus agrarius; assembly: GCA_964023405.1. Taxonomy (NCBI): domain Eukaryota; kingdom Metazoa; phylum Chordata; class Mammalia; order Rodentia; family Muridae; genus Apodemus; species Apodemus agrarius. The sequence continues at coordinate 29,658,887 of OZ030024.1, read as the reverse complement.
AGGGATCCCAGAAATCCACATGGCATCAGGCAGATCTTGGATAACAATATAAATGAAGGACACCAACATGGTCTCCTGTGGCAGCTTAGACCATGGAAGTCTGTTGTTGCTTAGAGTCAGGGCCCACCTGCAGCTGAGCAGCATGTTGGGAGCAGAGCCTACCCAAGCTCCAGGATGCTTCACACCACTCTGCCTGCTCTAGACGTGCTCCTTCGTCCACGGCAACCCTGTTGTCATACTTGTCTCTACACCTGCGTCTCTAGTTTCACTTGTCTTATATACCTTCTGCTCCTTTCTCCTCTTTCATTTTTCTCCTCCCTTTTCCTTCTTTTCCTCCTTCTTTCTCCACCTTGGCCCTGCTGTTCCCTCTCCTCCTCTTTCCCTACTTCTTCCTCTTCTTCTTTTTGCCAAAAGAAGAAGGAGAAGAAGCCAAAAGGTCATGCAAAGACTTTTTTGACATGAGTCATTGGTCTGGTTCAAGGTTTCTGGTAAATATTGGACTATCCCTGAGATACATCTCTGATGTTCTGTTGTGGCCCAGAGTCTGTGATTAATTCACTGAGCGAAGGCCACTAGCTGACCCTATGAGTAGGCTTAGAACCAACCATTCTCACCAAGAACACACTATTTTGTCTGCCACAGCCATGCTCCCATACCTTTCACTGATTCTGTCTCTAGTTTTGCTTCTTTTTATTATGAGCATCACTATGCTCTGATATTTTTTCCCAATTCCACAAGTTCATTTTTTTAAAGATTCTTCTCATGAGTTCTGCTCTATTTAATTGTTTCAGAGATACTCAGTGTTCTGCAGGCTTCACCACTGCTTCATCTCTCCCTAAAGCCTCGGCCCACCCAGGCACTTTGGAGGGGCTCTGTGTCCACTCTGTGAATCCTTTTATTCTGTCCAAGTTCTTAAGATGAAGAGGCTACGAAAGAAGCAAACAACATTTGTGTGTGTGTGTGTGTGTGTGTGTGTGTGTGTGTGTGTGTGTGTCTTCAGGGGGAAAAGTAAGTAAAGCTTCACCCATGAATCAAACATTTGCTTTAATAACAAGCAGGACATAGACAATAATGTGTTCCTGTTAATAGGAACAGAGAGCTGAATTGTGTATGTACAAGGTGTTAAAAAAATAGAAAAATAGAGACCAGCAGTTCACAGTCAAGGATCTGACAAATCACAGTGGTCAAAGCATGCTCAGTGTCTACTGATTCAAAGTTAAGGAAGAAAACTTTAGGAGGTAAATGATTAATTCCAAGCCCTGCTTCCTTACTAACCATTAGGTTTACTAGACATAAAAATGGAGTCTTCTGTCCAAAGATAAGACATGTTAGTTTTGTGAATTTCTTGATTTTCTTGAAAAAAAGAAATTAAAAATAGTATAATATTAGCAGACAGTCACATAAATAGACTCCATAAATTCTGCCCTGCCATCTATATTTTATCATGGCATATTATATTTCTGTAATTAAGAACACATGTTTTACTCTTGCATGCATATATGTTTATAAATGAACACTCACATTATGGAAATTAAAGCCAGGGTTTGTTCCATACTACACAAGTGCTTTACTTCTGAGGTACATTTCCAGCCTTGTGTACAATTATTAATTAAATTTTCTTCCTTATTTAGTTCTATCTCCTTTTCTCCTAATGCCTTGTTCTGTTCTTCAAACCTATCCAAGGTGACACATTTCATACAGTCCTCATGTCCTTAACTCTTCTTCAGTTTCTTGGAGGTTTTATGGATTGATGAACTTTAAGGCATCTAGTAGTGCTGGAGTCCATTTTGTATCTGCCTCCTTATGGGATTTGTTTGATATTTGTCTCAAGATTAGCCCAGGGACCTGGGTTTTCGAGGTACATTTCCATTTTCATCATGTCATGTAAAGGGTATGCACAACAACGTGAGTTCTATTTACCAAAATCGCTCTCACTTTAGAGAGGTGATAATTGGCAGATTTCACCAAGGTCAAGCTATTCTTTTTCTCATTTCTATCCTATGCTATTTGAAGGACATTAGTATGCATAGCCCATGTATACAAGGTTGAGGGCTTGTTCTCCATTTGTGATATCAGAGAAACTTTGTAAGTTCTTTAAAACTTCCTTGCTGGGAAATTTATCTGACTTTAGTAACAATGTTTACTTACTCAACTTACTAGATATCAATATGAAGCATAAATATTTTATGCTATATTGAACAATAAATCATTTCATGTTGAGATCACAGAATGACTGATCATAGAAAGACCCTAATTCATGCTATTTTCTTCCCCTGATGTTTTCTTTCATTCCTTTATTCATTCACTTATTTATTTGTGCATGTGTACACATGTGAAAATGTATGCAGTCATAAATTTCCATTAGTGCATATTTACACGCCAGAGAAAAACTTATATTATTAGCTTTTTTTTCTCCTTCCTCTTTTCTCAAGTTGGTTCTGAGCATTTAGGTGGCCATACTTAACACAAGAACTTTTACCTAAAGAATCGTCTAGCCCTTCTCTTGATTTTTAACATTCAGGTATAGGAGCATGAGGATTGTCTTCTCATTACCCAGTTCTTTAACCATATCCCTTTGTTATTCAACACTACCTGTTGACCAAGGCTCATTTCATTTTATGTACTTGATATATATCCACAGCCTGACCCTATTAAAGTACTTATTTTTGATGTGGTACCTGAAGACCAAATAAGGGATAAGCATTCAATTGCAATCAGAATGTCTATCAATACTGAAGGATAAGTAAGCCCCTTTTTCTAATTTATTTTGAAGATGCCATGGTACAGTTCTTCAGGAAGGAATTAACATATTCCCCACCCATTTTAGGGAGTTGTTCTTTCTAATCTGGAAAGCAATTTTCTAAGCAGAACATTTTTATGACTTTGATGGTGGTGCCTAGCTCATCACTTCAAGCATATCATTTAGATGATGGTACATTAATCACTGCTGTATTATCCTTGAGAGTATTTCACCTCCCTAACCCCACACTTCTGTACTTATTTATATCTTTCTGGAATAACATTTGTTTTATTTGTGAATTTTGAAGTTCCCTTTTCTCTCCTGAGCAGGCTTTACACTTTGATTTAATTATGCTTTCCCTAAACCAATACATTAAAAATATCATGTTTTTCAATATATAGTTGCTAAATATATGATGGATAATATTAGGTGTGGCTAAAATATCATGCCTGGACAAGTGACTTTAAACTTACAAGATTTAGCTACCATTACACCTAAACATGATTTTATACCTCAGGTTATTTGGAGCTGATAACTTAATCCAGCAAAGAGAATGCAGCAAGGTGCACCAACTGATTCACTTGTTTAACAAGTCAGTTCTTGTCTACCAGTGTTTGGATCTCTTGCCAAACCTACAACGCTTACTTTGAAAGCAACTTGAATTGGAAAGGACCCTTTGTGTCACATACAATGATTAACAGGAGTAAAAAATTAAAGACCCACTAGCCTGTGAAATGGGCTCTCCTGACTCAATGGGTCTCTCTGACACTACATTTCTTTTTGTTTGTTTCTTCATTGTTGTTGTTGTTTGTTTTATTTTCTTTCTTCCTTCCTTCCTTCCTTCCTTTCTTTCTTTCTTTCTTTCTTTCTTTCTTTCTTTCTTTCTTTCTTTGCTTCTTACTTCCCTTCCTGTTTTTGGATACACAGATCTTAGCCAAATGACTCCTGCATACTAACTTAACCATCAGTGTCATGGTAGGGTATCAAATGCATTAGTAAGAGATGCAATATCCTCAGCTCTTCTCAGTCAGCCTACAATGCTGATAGGCTCTGCTTGGTATGTTGGGAAGTTAGTTGCATACCATAACCAGTGTCTCATCTTGTCTGTGCTGAATATAAAGGGTTTTGATATTTATTTTGAAATTGAATAGAAACCTGTTTTGTGTTTCAACATGGTTAATAAAATCAATAGTGTGGCTATGCCCTATGTTCTTTAGTTCTCCTAGGGAGGCTTCATACTAGGTGTGTTCTACTTCTTGGATAGAGTGGAGAGATTGGAAATAGGGAAATAACAGAGACAGTTTTCTTTCTGATATGCATAAGTTAAAGAAATTAGTATGTGTGACCCTCCAATGCACACACAGGGGTTAGCATGTATCCTGAGTTCAATGCCTGCAGTGACCCCGTTGTTAAAGCAGGGACCTCACCTGCTTTGTATGGGTTGAGAGCAATGTTTGTTTGTTTGTTTGTTTCTATGCTCATATTAGAGATTACCAATGGTTGGCTGATTTCTAGAGAACAGAAATTTGTTGATTTATACTTCTTCTGATGGCCAGGGATCCAAAACCATGAGACTGACATACAATGAGAGCCTCTCTGTTGCATTCTTTCTTCAGTGGAAGTAGAAAGACAAGTTGGGGTCTTCCAGAACTTTCCTACTACTGAAACTAGAGCTCTCATGGTCTAAATAGCTCTTAAAAGCTCCACCACTTCCCCTGTTAGAAGAACAATTAAAATGTTCAATGGATGTATTGATGGAGATAATATTCAAACCACAGAAGCTCTGTGTCCTTTTTCTGATAAAAAACATTCTTCTTTTAGCATAATGAAGATGAAAGTTCAAAATCTTTTTCTCATGAGTTTATGCAAACTTTACAATGCAATATCAAGGCAAGATGAAAACACTAACTATGTTTTTTAAAGACATCTCTTTTTCTCTCTCTTTTCTTTTAGGGACATAACTTGTAATAGTGTTGGCAGTATGAACACAGCCATTTCAGAAGGCTGCACACAGTGTTAAGTAGAAATATGTAGGAGGCTGAAAGCATTGTTACAATTACAATATTTACAGCAGCTCTCTGCTGATTCCCTAAATACGGGATGACAATCAGCCCAGGAAAAAATTTTAACATTAAATATTCAAGGACAGCAGGAAACCCTCAATCAATGCTAGGAAGAACATTTATCCCTCAACTCTAATATCTGTTCCTGCTTTATGTGGTAGTCAGGACCATGAATTGGCTTTAAGACTGAAACAACTAAGTTTGAAATTCTTCTCAGTTGCTGACTAACTAGCGATATAAACTTGAAAAAATATTGCTTAAGCTTCTGTTACTTTATATGTAAAAGATGGATAAATTATGCAGCACCAATTTCCTGTAAATTCTGTTGTGTTTTATTTTTATACTATCTTTTATATAATCTTTGATTATCCCGAATATCTGTGATTTTTTTTAAACATACAAATTTCTCATAAAGTATTTTTTGGCTAATTTTGTGTCAACTTGACCCAAGCTAGTCATTTGGCAAGAGGGACTCTCAACTGACAAAATGACTCCCTAAGATTGACCAATTGTCAAATCCATAGTGTGTATTCTTAATTACTGATTGTTCCCAGTCAAGTAGCAAGAAGTGGGAGTACACTAGCACTGTCACAGTCTTCTCATAGGTGTGCTGAGGCACGTGAAACTTTGTGGAGCCCTAACTGGGTTCAATCTCTCTCTTTTCTCTCAAATCTGCACACTTAGGATTTCTACTAGTGACACAGCTCTTCACCCTTCAATCTAGATAGGATTTTGAGATGTATTCAAAATTATATTCTCAATAATTTCTTACTACTTATATATGCATCACCACACACACACACACACACACACACACACACACTCACATACACATACACACTTAAATTCACTCCTGCTGCTTGACCCTCACCTTTTACCAGGTCAACAAATATTTGTGCAAAAGTGAATATGTATATACATATATCATATATATAACATTAAATAAATAAAATCATTGCTGAAGGCTAAAGAAAAAGTACTAAGATCTAAAGATGAAATTCCATACACTTTACATACAAAAAAACAATTAGGTAACTAGTAGGAATAAAACGCTATTTATTTTTCTCTTGGCTACATCTGTCATATTTTTATCACATGAATTTAATGTCACATCCCACCCCAGTGAGGGATTGAACAGAAACATTTAAAACACCCAGCAGTCGTGTTTTTGCTGAAAACGTTGAGATCAGCTCCATCAATCTTATGACAGCAGAACTTGAGTGCTTTGCTGATTTGACACAGTCATAGTCCTTAGGATACTGTAAAGAGGAATTAACTTCATTTATTTATGTATTTATGTATTTATTTATCAATCCAGATTGATTGTTAGTGTCCTTGTTTAGAATGAATGTGCTCTTAAAACATATTGAAATCTAATTGGAATTGTGAAAGTATAATGTTAAGGGTAGAGTCTTAAAGGACAGATAACCAACACATATGAACTCCATCATAATGGGCATATCCTGTCATTGCCATGAGAATGGGTGACAGCACATCGTTCTCACATTCCCTTCCTCATAGAAAGCACTCAACCTTTCCTGGATAAGGAATTCTACAACAGATGCACTTTCTAGTCTCTATAACCAGGAGTTTGTAGAATAGGTCATCTGTGGCATCCAGTCATCACAAAAGAGAGGCTGAAGGAGAGTTTGAGTACCACGTAATTAAAATTAATGGTTTTATATATATATATATATATATATATATATATATATATATATATATATGTGTGTGTGTGTGTGTGTGTGTGTGTGTGTGTGTGTGTGATTTCCATGGACTATAAGAGAGAATAAAAGTATGGGTATGTCATCATACAGAGAGTATTGTCATATATTTATAGTTTTCTTCAATAAAGTACTTAGCACCTGTGTGTGGTACATGTTAGATTTTATTTTTAATCTTTTGTTTATTTGTATGTTTTATACAGTACTTAGTTATCTATTTCTGGCTGTCCTCAAACTTGAAACAAGGATGCTGCTTCACATTGTAAGAGCTATGATTACCTTGTTTAACTTCTTTTTGTTTCTTTTAAATTTTATTCTCTTTATAAAATTTTTATCTGGAACAAACAATCTAAAATAGATGTGCTTTGGCAATTAGAAATAAAAGCTCATCACAGATGGTGGCTGTCTCCTCTTCTCCAGTCACCTGGCTCTCTTCAAACACATTCCTATTTAGTTTCTTTCTTCTGGAAAATTTCTCATCAAACATTGGAAAATTGACTCCATTAAACATTGTCATCCTTCCATGCCCAAGGTACACAAAGATGAAAGAACTCATGACTTTGAGAGGTGAGAGAGTTGTCTTCAGTTCCTATATAAGGTATAGAAGCTTAGTTCCATAGAACAGATGGCAGAGTCATTACAGATGTGCAGCTGTTTTATGCCATCAAATTCTCTGTGGAGAAGCCTGAGGTGATTGTTATATAAAAAATAATGTTTTATTTTTTTATCTCCACTGCATACATTTAATGAAAACGTGTGGTATATAAATTTTCTAGGCAAAGGTAGAGTCATTTGAAGTTTTACTGTAGTTTTGTTTGCATTAAGAAATTACCCTTATTAGTGTAAATCATTTCAAATCTAAATTAGCATAATAGAAACTTCCTTGCAATAAAGAGCTTCAATTCTATTGCTACATGGCCTTATTCCTATGAAACTTTATTAGCAATGAATATCAAACAGGCCAAGAGATGTAATATATTACCTAATGTGGTATTGTAGAATAAGAAACATATTCAATGAATATGCAAACTCAATTTCCATATATGAAACATAGCTCCATAAATACATGTCCAGCAATACCAACATGGTAGCTGAATTCTATTTTCTTAGACGTTCATACTGCATATATCTGTAATTATCCAAAATACTCAAACTCCATTTTTTCCTCAGGAAATGAAATAAAAAATGAAAAATTATATACTTAGAGACCTTTTATAGATATGGCAATATGATAATTGTCATGTATAGAGGGGTGTAGAGAGAATAGGTGTAAGGAAAGAAGAGGCACTGAGGAAACGAAGAATCCCAGAGAGAAAAGTATTAAATCTTCAGCTGTCTATAAACTTTAAAATATCATGCAATTCATTCATTCAACATATGGCCTCCATTAAGAGAACATTGAAAATACAGGTAAGCAACATAAATATGGGAGAAGTCTTTTTGGTCTCACTCTATCTTAATATACTTCTCTGCTGATATGATATCAGTGGCCAAAACCAACACAAGGGAGGAAAAGATTTATTTGCATGTTAGCTGTATGTTTCACTTTTAAAATTTATTTATTTTTATTCTTTAATCCTTTTTTATAGTCCAGACTTCATCTTCCTCTATTCTGCTGCCCCCCCCACTGCTACCTATCCCATACCTTCTTCACTCCCACCCTGATCCCTGCTGCCCCCATCTCCAAGAGGATGTCCTCTTCACCTACCCCCAACCCACCAGGCCTCTGTGCTCCCTGGAGCTTCAAGTCTCTTGTGGGTTAGGTGATTCTTCTCTCACTGAGGCCAGACCAGGCAATCCTCTGCTGTGTGTCGGGGGCCTCATATCAGCTGCTGTATGCTGTCTAGTTGGTGGCTCTATGTCTGAGAGATCTCAGGGGTCCAGGGCATTTGAGACTGCTGGTGTACCCATGGGGCCACCCTCCTCTCAGCTCCTTCCAGCTTTTCTCCAACTCAACCACAGGGGTCCCTGGCTTCTGTCCATTGTTTGGGTGTAGAAATCTGTATTTGACTCTTTCAGCTGCATGTTGGGCCTCTCGGAGGGCAGCCATGCCAGGCTGTCTTCAAGCACATCATGTTTCTTTGAATTTGTACCCCCAACCTTGGCATCTACTAGCATTTAAATTTTACTACAAAGCTCATCAACCCAGAGTTTCCTATTTATTTTTACTTTCTAAAGACAAAAAAAAAAAAAAAGTGGGTGGGGGAGGCAGGATTAATGTCTCAGGATATAAAATCAAGCAGCTTTCCTTGCACCGGAGGGTGAAGAGTCTTATCAGTCCAATCACTGTGGGCTGCTCAGTGTAGGAAATTAGAGAGTTGATGAGATGCCACAAGACTCTCCATTCTTTCCCCCTGCTCAAAAAGATGTGCCTTCACTATTAATTAGGTAATCTCCTATTGATGGCATTCAGAATTCAGCAAGGGGCTTACCTTAACACTATGTGTGCCTGTGTGCTGACAATTCTACAGTTGTTTTGAAGGAAAAGGAGTGCTGTTCTAAGACTATTCTAATTGCATCTATAATCCAATTTTCAGACTTATTACTCCCATATAAAGTAAAATACAGTTTAGAAACTTGAATAAGAAATGAGACGGTACTGTAAGATTGGAGTTCTTCTGAAAAGTGGATATTTGGCACTTCCCTTCTCTGAGATGCAGTGTGTAGCACATTAGACATGAGCCGTTTTGCCCTCTGAGAAGTTCAGTAGTAGAGAATACTTAAGGGATATTGAGAAGATTAAATAACCAATGTCCTGTCTGCGGCACATAGGCACACATTCATGCATATCTATAACTTATTCAGAAAGTGTTAGCTCTTATTGTCATGAAAATCAAGTTCTACTCACTATAAAGGAGGGCAAGAAACTTGCATTCCAGGACAGCTCCTTAAAAGCCATGATGAAGTTCATGGCAGGAAAGCTATGAAGGCTTTACTAGGTACAGATTAGATGACGAATGAATGTACACACATTGCCTCTGTCATTGACATATGAATTTCGCCTTTCACAGCTGCTAATCCCATGCGTCTTATCCATCCAGATGCTGGTATTCTGGTGGCTACTATAGAGATAAAGCACTGAAACTTTAAGAAAGTGATGTCTCATTGTCAGATTCAAGTCCAGTTTCACTTAACAACAGAATCTATGCTCCCCATATTCCACCATAGTTTTGGGATTTACTTTCCTTACATGGGTTTGGATAAATCCTCACTTCCGTATATGTAGTAACATTTGGACATATCTTGGGCACTCATTAAATTTTTGCATGGAAAGAAAAGGGACTGAATTTTATATAAGTATTATGGGATATATTCCATATTTTAATCTACACTGCTACGATTTTGCATCTGTGATGTAATCATTTACTGTTTCTGAAGACTCTGGAGGAAAATAGGACATGAAAGGCTGTGTTATCATCTCATCTATCAGTTTTTGTCCAACCTATAATTTTTTTTCTGTTTTCTCTATCCATAGTATAGTTGCAGCAGAAAACCCCATAATTTTGGAGATGCCAATACCATGGGATGACTATCAATGGTATCAGAGGTGGTGCAGTGAAACCAGACTAACCTAGAAGACAAGCTATGTGCCACAGAAGCCAGACTACTGAGAATTTCCCTGGTCACTTGAAGGAACACAGAAGATTCGGTGTAAGACCCAGACAGCGGTCACTGGGTTATTTACTCTGTTATAGTTTTGTTTTCCTGGGATCAGGTTATCACTGTGCTCTGATTCTTCCTCTAAGAATATGAAAGTAACTTAACATGTTTTTTATTTTACAAGAGTCTACAGTTGAGGGACATTGAACTTTTAATGTTCATTTTCGTGCAATGATGTAGACTTTGGATTTTAAAAGAGACTTGGATTTTCTTAAAGCGACTTCAATTTTAAAGTTTTTGAATTTGTAAGACTGTAGGATTTCTTTACATTTGAAAAATGTTTTATAGTAATGATAATATTATGTGATCTTGGAGACAAAGTAGAAAGGAGAGCTTATTGTTTAATAGTGATCTGTTTGTGTTGAGTTAACAAAGGATTGGTTGTACTGGGTAGTTTAAGTTACTTTGACAGAGCTGTAGACTGAGGAAAGGAAACGTCAGTTGAGAAGATGTTTCTGTAAAATCCACCTGTAAGCTAGGTTCTAGGAAATTTTCTTCTTTTACTTTCTTTTTTAAAATTAATTTTGTTTATTTAAAATCCAGCCATTGCTCCACTTTCTGGTACCCTCCTCCACACACAGTTCCTCATCCCTTTCCTCCTAGAGGGTACTCCCCACACCACCAGGCATCCTCCTTCCCTGGAGCTTCAATTTTCTCAAGGATTAAATGCATCTCCTGCTATTGAGACCAAACCATGCAGTGCTCTGCTATATATGAGCGGTGTGTGTGTGTGTGTGTGTGTGTGTGTGTGTGTGTGTTTGTGTGGCTTGGACGAGCCTGTGTATGCTGCCTCCTGGATTGCTCAGTCTCTAGGATATCCCAGGGTTCTGGGATTTAATTAGTCATTTATAGTAGAGGGGTCAGGCAATTTGGGGTATTGCTATCCATGGGTGAGATGAGAATGCAGGGTGACCAAGTCATAAGGAGCAATCCAGGAAAACAAAACAAAACACAACACAAAGCAAAACCAAATCCAACCAACCAAACAACAATAACAACAACAAGAAAAAAACAAAACCAAAATATATTGCACCACAGGCTTTTTATCAGCTCTTATCCTTAGGTTTCTTCCCAGGCTGACTTTCTGCCTTGGTTTCCCTCAGTTGATTGGGTTTCAGGATAAACAAGTCAAACAATCCTCTTCCTCCCTTAGTTCCTTTGTAGTCATGATCTTTCATCACAGCAAGAGTCACCCTAATTTAATACCATGAACTGAAGTAGCACTCTGACAGTCCTGACATACGTTTATAGGGGAGAGAGGGTAACTTTGGGACTTTATGTTAGGAAAGTGGCTGAATATTGTAAGCATTGATTAAGGGGCCAGACTATTAGGAGCTTGGAAGATAATAGGACAGAGAGCGATGAAGATTATAAAGGCATAGCTCAACATGTTTCAAAGAATACTGTTAGCAGCTGGGCTAACAAGTCTTCTCGTAATATTTTGGTAAGGAATATTACCTGTCTGAGGCTAAATTAAGAGATTTGGGCTAACATGACTGGTGAATATTTCAAGACAGAGAAATAATGACTCAGTCATGCGGGATGTGTTTATTTTGTGACCACTCTTCACACAAGTATAAAATAAAAAGGAGCAAGTTTGGGGAAAAGAATTACAAAATTTACAGTAAGAGTCAAAAAAGAGCACCTGGAAATTTACTTTTCTATTGCTCTGAAGAAACAGCATTGCCAAAGCAGCTTAGTAAGCAGAGCATCAGTTAGTAGCTTGTTTATGGTTTCATAAGATGGGCATCATGGCAGGAAGCAAAGAAGCAGGCGTGGTCCTATAGTAGTATCTGAGACCTTACATCTGATCCACAAACAAGGGAAGAGAGAAAGAGGGGAAGAGAGAGAGACAAATCAAGAGAGAGAGAGACAGAGAGACAGAGAGACAGAGACAGAGACAGAGACAAAGAGACAGAGACAGAGCCAAAGAGACAGACAGAGACACAGAGACAGAGACACAGAGAGTGAGAGAGCGATAGAGAGAGAGAGAGAGAGAGAGAGAGAGAGAGAGAGAGAGAGAGAGAGAGAGAGAGGCAGAGAGAGCCAGGACACAGAGACAGAGAGACAGAGACACAGAGAGACAGAGAGGCAGAGAGAGAGACAGAGACAGAGACAGAGACAAAGAGACAGACAGAGACACAGAGACAGAGACACAGAGAGGCAGAGAGAGAGAGAGAGAGACAGAGACAGAGACAGAGACAGAGACAGAGACAGAGACAGAGACAGAGCCAGGATAAAGACAAAGAACCCTGGCAGTGGAAATTTCAAAGACCAAGCATCCCAATTGTAAAATACTTCCTAATCCATGCCCAACTAGGGACCAAGTATGTACATATATGAGTCTGTGAAGTCCATTCTCATTCACACCACCCCTCCTTAAGTGGTCATTAAAGTGCTATTTCGTTTATATCATTTACCTCCTCTGGTTTTAACAATCGTTATGTCCCCTCTTGTATATAGATCTATGAGCTCTGTTCCTGTCTCTGTTACTGTCTCTCTCTGTCTCTTTAAGAGTCTCTGTTTCTGTCTCTGTCTCTCTCTGTCTCTCTGTCTCTCTCTGTCTCTCTGTCTCTCTCTCTCTCAAATGGCCAAGAACTTTTATTTTAAAAAAAGAAAAACAAAGTTCATTCTTGTTAATATGTATAGGCTTAACAAATGTGCACATACTTTCTTCTTAACACAAGCGAACATATGCTTGGGTTTGAACGGTAGAACAGCTGTGGTCCTTGTTCTTCCCTTATTAAGGAGAGTGCTTCATTTTCCAGGGTCTGGATCCAGCCTCCACTCTCCAGGGAAAGTGACATTGTGAGTGCCTATCGTGTTCAGAGACACACATGCACCTACAGGGTAAAATGCGTTCTGCAGTGTGGCTTAGAGGAGACCACCCTGGAGATGAGTACATTTTACAACTTGATCTGCTTATGACAAAACAGCAATTGAATCAATTCAGCTAAGCGTTATCTTCGAAATGATGATGACACTAAATCCGCAGGCTGCCTGTCACTCACAATACCTAAAATGGGGCACTGTAAACATTACAGCTGGGAGATTCCTGCAACAGCTGCTGGGCCATACTGTAAACATCTAGTTCTCAGGGGAAGGCTTCCTGTCTGACAGTTTTACAATGCTTCTGTCTTCAGGGGCAGAGACCAGATTTCCTTAGAAAATCGCAACAGGGACAATTGTGGTTCTCTGGCAGTGCTATAAAATATATACATGCTTACAATTTACATTCAAATTTGAAAGCAAAAGGCATTCTGTCAGAGAAATGCATTATTTCAGCAGGACCTCTCTCAAGTAAATGCCAAATGTTATTTTTCTGTACATTCACAGCATCCAAACTTGTAGCTGAAATACCACAATATTCTGTGCTCTGCCCTGTAGGGTAAGTAAAATCTGGTTACATATCTTTTCTCTTTAAGTATCATGTCTGGATTATACTTAGTAATTCCTACAGGCAAGTGACTACTGTATTAAACTTTGTAATCATCTCTCCCATAAATTATTTATTAAGAAACACTATCGAATTTATGGAAACAAACTCATGTATTTTCCAGTAATCTCCTTAGAGTCAAGATCTACTGAAATCTCCCAATCATTAATGCTCAACGGAGAAGCATGTTTAAAGACTGTTAATATTACTGTGATGTAGATATAATACTGCTCAATGAAAGAAGCCACAGTTGGTAGGTAGAACTATTGTGTAAGTGTTTTGAGAGTCAATGGGATGCAAGGACTATACACCCAGAAATTACACTTTTCTTAAATATTAAAAACAGAACTTGTTATACAGTACAACACACTCTCCATTGCCTGAGTATTTATAATTATACTTTTTGTGATATCTAAGTAGTTCAAATAAAACCAGGTTGTTGGTTTTTTTTAATCTGTAGAAATTCTTCCCAACCATGAATATCTTTTCTAAAATAGTTTCCTAAGAAGATATTAGTATTAGGTCTGAAAAACCCTTGCAGAAAACATGCTGGTGAAATACTAGATGATATTATTATTATTATTATTATTATTATTGGAAATATTAAATTGAAGCACAAAGAAAGCACAGCTGGTGTGTGATGTGTGAGGATTGTAATACTTTTAAAAACTACATCTTTTTGAGGACAGGCTCTAATAATGCTCTGAAGATCCCCTCCCTCCTAAAACAACTTTTGATCTTGGGCATACCCTCAGAATAGGTATTCAGAATGTTTATGGCATACCCTTAATTCTCCTGAAGGCTTAACAATGGACCACATTCATCTTCTTTTTAAGCATCCTGTCTAGATTATTACTATAGTAATTTCTATAGGCAAGTAACTACTGTATTAAACTTTGTAATCATCTCTCCCCTAAATTATTTATTAAACACTATAATATTTATGGAAACAAACTCATATGTTTTCCAATAATCTCCTTAGAGTCAGTATCTACTGAAATACCAAGACTGACCTTGGTTCACCAGATTGTTCTTTCATTGAAGACCTACTGACATCTGAAAAACTTAAAACTTAAAAGAGGCCTTATTTCATCTCACGGTTTGAGGTTCATCAAGAAAGGGAAGGGCATGATATTGCTGCTGTGTCTAGAGTCAAGATGAAGAGAGAAAAAATATACTCAGCTTGTTTTCTAATCTATCTACTGATGCAGCCACAGGATACTGCCTCACATTTAGAGAAAGTCTTCCCTTTTCAGTCCAACATTCCAGAAATAATGTCACAGACAAGATAGTCCTAAAAGTCTGATCCTCAATCCTGTCAATCTGAGAAATTGAGAGCAAACATCATGCCTCCTGAAAACATACTGCACCATGTGATAGTATACTTTTATCTTCAAAACTGCCTAATGTATTATCATATAATATAAAATATGCAACTATCTTTCATAAATCTATTTCAATGTTATATAAACATAGTACCAATTCTAAAATTGGCACTTATCATGAATAACCACATATATTTCTAACATTTATTACTGCTCAAGATATATGCAGCCATTGTACATATGATTAATGTGAGTTTTGGGGAAGGAAAGATCCTGACCACATAGTATATTTCAAGAAATGTTAAGATTAAAATTTGCATTTGACTGTGCTCAGTGTTCCTTCTATTCAGGTAACATCCTCTCATCTGAGCTACTTATTAGAATATTTTCATAGAATAATTCTACAAAAGCTGAGTAAATGAATAAATCTCAAAGTGATCATGTGTGCATAGTCCAAATTGAATTAGAAGCCATTAAAATTAAGCATACTACATAAGACTGAATAATATATTAAACAGGTAACTTCCACTGTGTAAAACAATGTAATAAAACTAAAAAGTAGGAAATGTTGTTTTGGATCCTGGTTTCTGAGTGTTTGCTTCATGAGCAGCTGATTCAATTGTATTTGCATATATAGCCAGGCAAAAGCATAATGAAAGGCATTACAGGAAAGCATTTACCACCTTCTGTAAAGAAGCCATATATGGAGAAGCAAGGCACTGGGGAGAGAGGGAGGAGCCATGAGCCCAGCATCTCCTTCATGGGCCCATTAACAGTGAATTTACTTTCTTTTACTATAATCCATCTCCTGGAGGTTCTCTTGATTCTCAAAAGTGTTGTAGGGTAGTGAACATATCTTCTTCACATGATCATTAGAAAATACTTAAGACCCAAATCCAAAGAACTTTCAATCAGCTAGCTATCAAAGAATCTCTTGACTGTGTGATAATTCAGATATCACTTATTTCTCTTATGTGTGGTAGTGAATTGTATAATATGTTTTACAAAGGTAATTAGAATTGAAAGTTAACCTATTGAGATGTTAATGAATGTCTTCTTAAAACTTTGCTACCGCAGCAGCAGCAGCAGTAGCAACAACAACAAATAAAGATACCGTGTTTGATTTTTTTCAATATTTAAAGAATCATTAATAAAAAAGAAGTACTCACTGTTTATTAATTCATATGATTTAGAAAGTTAATAGATCTAAGATTAGGAAAGAGTAAAGAAGACCAGATGTTTCTATCACTGCCTTCTATACTAAATGTCAGCTAAATATGTCATAGCACACGGTCTGATGAGAGAAAATTTTGGTTGAATAAAATGGAAATTACTTAAAATAAAATATTGAGAGTAAAAGAACAAACCAAAAATATCAATATTTTTACTGTGAGTTATTTTGTCTTATGACATAAACTGTTACAATAAATAAGATACAGAGTATTTTATTAGTTCCTTATTAGCAAAGAACTGAAATTAATATTTTTCCTCTGCCCTGAAGATGTTAAATGAAACTGACTTCAATTAGTATTAGAGTAAAATGATGAAAAGTGTTTCAGGTTATGATGAAAACATACACATGCATATATGCTAAATAGTTTGGCAACTATTTAGCATACATACATAAGTGTATGTTTATACATACAAAAATAGAAGGATCTATTTGTGTATACTTATCTATGATCACTAACTCCATTAGCAATGTGTACCAAGTTACCCACTTTTTGTGAATTTATCATACTACAGGAGGAATTTTGTAATGTGATTATTTTAAATATTTTCTTATAATCTGTAGATGTAAATATGAAAACATTACAAATGAGTTAAGGAATTGTGCAGTGAAATTATGGGGGGAGAAAAAAATTACAAAGAGAAACATGGTGGGCAGTGGTGAGCATGCCTTTAATCCCAGCACTTGGGAGGCAGAGGCAGTCAGATCATTATAACTTTGAGGCCAGCCTGGTCTACAGAGCAAGTTCTAGGATAGCCACATCTATGCAGAGAAATGTAAGTTTCTAAAAACAGAGTTTCTTTCCATACTCACATGGAAAGAAAGGAAGAAAGGAAGAAAGGAAGAAAGAAAGAAAGAAAGAAAGAAAGAAAGAAAGAATGAAAGAAAGAAAGAGAGGGGGAGGGAGGGAGGGAGGGAGGGATGAAGGGAGGAAGAGAGGGAGGAAGGAAGGAAGGAAGGAAGGAAGGAAGGAAGGAAGGAAGGAAGGAAGGAAGAGAAAAGAAAACCTTTGAAAGGTCCAACAAGCAGCTGAAAGAGTCAGATGCAAATATTTACACCCAACTCATGGACAGAAGCTGTTGATCCTTGTAGTTGAATGAGGGAAAAGCTGGGAGAAGCTGAGGAGGTGGGGGGCATAGGAAGAGCAACAGTCTCAACTAACCTGGACCCCTTGGATCTCTCAGACACTGAGCCACCAACCAGGCAGCAGACACCAGCTGATATGAGGCCCCCACACATACAGCAGAGGACTGCTGGGTCTATACAAAATCGGAGAAGCACCTAACCCTCAAGAGACAGGAGGCTCCAGGCTGTGGGGAGGTCTGCTGAGGTGGGGTTGGGGGGGGTGATGGGGACATCCTCCTGGAGACACAGTGGGATTAGAAGGTATGGGATTTGGAACAGTCATGGGGAGGACCCAACTAATGAACAGAAGCTAGTGACCCTTGTGGTGGAATCAAGGAAAAGGTGGAAGAAGCTGAAGAGGATGTCCTATAGGATGGGACATAACTGATGAAACATAGGGTGTCTCAACACTTGATCCTGTGGATACCTCAGACACTGAGCCTTGGAGGTCACAAGAGAGCATGCTATTCCTTGTAGCTGGAGTGGTAGATTGTTGTAAGTGACCATGTGGGTATTAGAAACTATAAATGGATCCCTAACAGAGCAACAAATATTCTAACTGCTTAGCCATGCCTCCTGTGCCTCGTCTTATTTATTAAATGTACTTTATGGTTAATTATGTTTGGACATGTGCTTCTGCATAGGGTTTGTTCATATGTGAGATAAGGTATCTGAGGAGTCCAGACAAAGGGAACCAAATGCCATTGAATTGTTAGTACAAGTTGTTGTGACCATTAACATTGGTGTGGGATGTAGACTTTGGTCCTTTGCTCTTAACTGCTGATCCATCTCTATAACCCATTACTTTATTTTTTTTTAAATGTAACTTTAACTAATTAGACTTGAAGAAATTTTGTGCATTTGGAGGAAATAATGACACTTGTTTCTTGAGTAAATTCTAGAATTCAGCCTTTCTGCAAGGACATGTATTCTAGAACATTCTTGACATGTATCATAGAACTGATGTCACCATTTAATGACCTTGAGTCCCATTAACATTCTCTTCTGTAGTTGTAGAATCTTCACAATGTAGCCAGTTTCTACTTTATGAGTAGCGAAGGACTTGGCAGAAGGTTTCATCTTCTTCTGAATGCCTCTGCTGAAATCATGCTTGGCAGGAATATTAACTCCACGATCCAAGGCAATTTTATATACATAGATACATGAGTAAATGTGTAAACACATCAGTACCCACATATATGAATACATAAATATTTAATTTTTATACTTGCATATTGACTTTAATACATTCGCAGGAATTTGACAAAAGATTCCAGACGTGCCTGTGTATGTCCATTGTTTTCAAGAAGGAAGCCAACATTTTTGTTAGATCATTATTTATTTATTTTGTGTGTAAAACGGGGAAGTCATGTCTGCCCTAATGTGGGACATCAGAGGACAACTTATGTGTTCTTTGCAGCCCTGTGTTTTAGGGATTGGGGTAGGTTCACCGGGTTTGATGGCTAATTTTTTTTTCCTGTTGAAAAATTTTGCCAGCCCAAACTAACATATTTAGCTTTTATGTTCACCTCTTGTGTGTCTGATAGTATTCCCTGAGATACTCTGACCTGAACGTTGCAAACCACCTTTTTTATACACTCTCCCCATACTGTTTGAGTTTGTTTGAGTGTCTACTGTGAACATATTTTAATACCCTGTTACCCATGGTGACATGGTTGTGAAATGCCGATGGCATTTGAAGATGGGGCCTTAATTGAGGATTGTAGGTCATTTAGGACATTTCTTCACAGGAGGTTGTGGGACTGTTTATCTGAGCTTCCGGGCTCATGAGGTGAGGCTTTTGCTGAGTCCTACAGTCCCACCTTCATGTGATGCTTTGTGAGAGATGCAGAGTCAAAGGTCACAGCCTCTTAGAATGTTCAGAAATGTGAAACAAAATGTATCCTTTTCTTTATGTAGTAATTGCTGTCAGTATACAGTGAAAGAAAGCTGACCAATACAGTCACAATTTTAACCATAAACTCTTGATCATATTTTCTTAATACTCTTTAAAACATATCATTTGAAAATCTTTCTACTTCCATATTAGTCTTATCCTACCTACAACTGAAATACCATCTCTATTATTTGTCTGTCTCTGATAAATACATATCAAATCTGTCTTTTTCATATCCTGCAAATACCATTTTCTAATATGAAAAAAATGCATTTATCTCATGCTTCAAGGGTTCTACACTTTCCCCACAACATTTCTGTAAGTAAATTTAGACCCCTTCCTTAGATATAGGAGATCTGAGAGTGACTCATTAAAAAACAAATAGCTTCATTTGTTTTATTCTTTCCCACATAAACTTTTTCTTTAGACAGTCTTGCAAGCTACAATATCCTTTGTAAGTATGGCACTTTTCTAGAGTGAATTTTTCTCTTTTGGAATTTTGCAAATGAAACATAGAAATTTGTAATTTTGCTGTTTATGAAGAATCTAAAGATCTACCATTTTTTCATGCCTGATGACAATAGTTGTGTTTCCTGGATTGGATTTGATGCTGTCTGTGTCAGGAGAGGAAGCGTTCCTCCCAGACCTTTGAAGGGTATCAGCAGATGTAGCACTGCTTACTTAGAGCCAGACATTGTCTTCACCAACTTGACAGATGGGAGGAGAAGAGGCTGCCAGTTTTTCAACCAGTGAGATTGAAGACTCAGAGGAGGGACTCTTAAGGACTTGTGTACTCAATTGCTTAGCTTCATGTCCAAGGATTTGTCAGGAACTGTGTTATCCTCATTAAACCCATTTGGAAGGTGACATTTTTCATGCACTAGTGGAAGGAGAAAAGGAAAACTGATGACAGGAAACACCCCCAACATTAGCATACAAACACATGTACATAAATATATACACATACAAACACATACATATGTTCACATACACACACATACATACACAGGTATGTGCACAAACATATATGCACTCATATAAACACAGATACACATACACATGTGCAGAAGTTTACACATATCAAATACGCATATGGACAAGCACATACCTACACCCATACTTACATATATGCAACCATCCATATACACACATATGCACACCCAGATGTGCACAGGTACATACACATATACATACATGCATACACATGCACACTCAATAAACATACACACATATACACACAGACACATATGCACACACATTAACGCATGCATGCAGATTTAACTTAGAAATATACAAAACATTAATTTCATTCTTAACTGTGTCAATAGAATGCTATTTAGGTAAGCATGCCTCCTGAGCCTTGGTTTTCTATCTTTCATTTCTGTTTTTTATTATCCTTTCATACTTTCCTAATGATTCCCTACTTTAAATGTGTGCCCACTGGCTTTAATTAAAATATCTGTACTTTCAGCTTGTTTCCCAGGCAGGTTGGTTCTGTTTCACCTTCAAAGCCCAGCTCAAGTTCTGGTGTCCAGGCTGTCAAGGTTATTAGGGAAGTTTTCAGATCCCTCTTCCTTGGGAGTTTGTCTCATCATCACTCGGTGATTTCTGTGATTAGTCAATAAGAGTCCAGCCCCAAGGAGACTCTCTGTTTTCTGAGATTAGAGAGACTGCTGCTGTGCACACAAGTTGTCCCTTGTCACTTTCTCTCTCTGTTCTGCTTTTAATTGAAATGTACTTCCTTACATTTTGTTTTCCCAAAACCTATTTAATCTCATGTTTGATTCTGTGGTCTTTGAGCTCACGGAAAAAAAAAAAAAAAGAAATATGTGCAACTACCACTGGGATGCAGGGTGAGATGCTCAGGTCTTCCCGAAAGTGGGAGTTGTTTTTATTATTGGCACAGTGCAGTTTTTCTACTTGTTTATAGTCATTATCATGAAACAATCACAAAGCAATTTCCAAGGTCAAGAAAGGTGTTCCATTATGAAAACTACAGTCTTGGGTTTTATGTCGCTCATCAAGTGAAGTCTTTTAAGGTTAAATTCTAATGGGTATCTTGTTCTACATAGTCTATTTTTCATTCAAAGTGCTGAAGATAATATCTTTGGGAGAAAATGTTTACCAAATGAGACTGAAACAAAGCTTCTTGCACAGATAAGAGACCTGCACACATTGAATAGAATCAAGTAAGACCATAAGGATTTCCATCAAAATCATGACCTGTCAACTTTCATTATTTTATTTTTCTTTTTATGGGAAATATTTTTCTCACATAATATATGTTAATCCTGATTTTCCCTCCTTCTATTCCTTACAGTTCATCTCAACCATCTCTTCCCTCCAGATCAACCCCTTTTCTGCCTCTCATTAGCAAAGAAACAGGCTTCTAGGAGGAATATAATAAATTATATGATATGATGATATATGATATGATATGATATGATATGATATGATATGATATGATATGGTATCATAAAACAAAATCTAACACATTGGAATAAGACAAGACAAACAAACAGCAGTGGAAAAAAAAGCCCAAGAAAAGACACAGGAAATAGCCATACACAGAGAGACCCACTCATTCACAGATTGAGGTAGCCCATAAAACATTAAACTGGAATCCACACTATATAGGCAAAGGACCTATGGGCTAAAAACAGAAATTATATATCTTTATAAAATAAAAATAAAAATGAAGTTAAAAGGGAGGGGGGTCAGACAGGACATTACGAGACAAGAAACTTCCAAAGCTGATATTGAGCTCATTTCTGTCAGCCATCTGTTGCTGAGTGTGTGGCCTACTGTTAAGAGTTGATTCTTCACCAGTGAGATTTCCTTAGGGAAGCCTAAACTTTCCTTTGTATGTCCTTATCAATTTGAAGTACATTCTGCATTAAGACTGGGAGCATGTGTCCACATCTCTAGGATCCCATCTGATATAGACACTTGCAGACCCTGTACATACTTCCTCCGTCCTGTAAGCTCATATGTGAACCAATCATGATGAATTAGAGGGCCTTGTTTTCTTTGCGATCTCCATTCCCTTTGGCTTTTATACTCTTTCTGCCTCCTCTTGCAGAATCCCTATGGGAAGGCCATTGATGGACACAACCTATTAATGGCCGAGTGTTCCAAAGTCTTTCAGTTTCTGCATAATGTCTAGTTACAGGTTCCTATCTGTTACAAGAGGGAGCTTCTCTGATGATGGCAGACTAAGGCAGTCATCTGTAAGTCTGTTTATTTGTATATAAACAAATGTCATTCAGAGTAATTGTATTGATACTTTCTTTTAGTAGAACAGTAGTAGTCTTTCGTTTTAACCTATGTCCCTGTAATGTCTATTCTTATTTTTGCTTGTCCAAAAAGTGTTGGACATAGATTCCATCTCATGGAGTTGGTCCTTAAGTCACATCAGACACTGGTTGATTACTTCCACAGGCTCTGTGCCACTACTGAAATATATAGCAATCTATTAAAATAGGTCTACTCTAGTCAATTATCAATTCTTTTTTAAAATGTTTCTTTTTTGTTGTTATTAGATATTTCTTTATTTATATTTCAAATGTTAACCCTTTCCTGTTTTCCTCTCTGAAAACCCTTTAACCCATCCCTCCTCCCCGCTCACCAACCCACCCACTTCTGCTTTCCCGTCCTGGCATTCTCCTAAACTGTGCATCAAGCCTTCTCAGGACCAAGGCCTTCTCCTCCCTTTGATGTTCATCAAGGACATCCCCTGCTACATATGCAGCTGGAGCTATGGGTCCCTCCATGTGTACTCTGGTTGGTGGTTTAGTCCCTGGGAGCTCTGGGGGATACTGGTTGGTTCATATTGTTGTTACTCCTATGGGGCTGCAAACTCCTTCAAGTTACAATAGCAGACCCCATACTATTACACATTCAACCCAATGGAAATACCCTTCAAAATACCATTATTGAATATCTAAGAAAGTTAGTATAACTGGAAGTAAACTATTTCATCCATAGGCAGTTATGATCATTCTTTTCTTCTATGATACCAAAGTCAACATTTCTGTAAAACATTGTTTTAAAAAGCTCTTTACACTTGTGATCTCTGTATAACATATAGTTATGCATTAAGTTATATCTGCAACAGAAATGGCACATTTGAGAAAAGTTCTAAGAGCCTCTCCTTCTCATGCATTATATACTCACTACATACTTCTCCAGCACCACTCCCACCTCTTGACAAGGGTTGTCCCTCAACATTACATGCTGATGATTTTTCTGCAATTATACACTATCTTATTTTACCTTCCCTGTCAAATTAGAATTTCCTGCAAATGCACACTGGATGCATCAGCTTGGCAGACAGTTATGTTTAACCACTCAAGAACCTTATCAATTCTGAAACCCTGTGTTTTTATCACAAACTCTACATTTGTACATTCGTGGCCTCCTTAAGCCAATTTTCTTTTCAATATATGACTTTATTACTCTAAGAGAGGTAAACAGAACACCATGCCAGAAAACCTCAACTATCGCTTTTATACGCATCTGAGCAGCAGCTGTTTATCTGTTAACACAAACAACTGTGTGCCCTATGTGACTCCCGAGCCTAAAACAGCTTTTGTCGTCTGTGTAGCGTTGACTCTCTACCCTTTGGAGATTTGGATGACAAAATCCCATAAGGTAAAAAAGTCAGGTTTCAGAATGATGGTAATTTTGAAACATTGCACTTCCCCTTTCCTGGCCCAGTGTATTGAAACCATCTGGCAATTTGCTTGCTTCTGTTCTTTTTAAAGATTATACTCAAACATAGCCTCAGAGGGTGTGTAGCTGGGCAACTATTTTCATTTCTTATTTACAGCTCATGGAATAAATGGTCCTTACTGTGTTATGACTACTAAAAAGTTAGCCCATGATATGACCATGATTATTTTCCAGTATCCTGAGGTCAAAGCCAGACAATTGTTGGGTGAATTTATTTCTTTTCATTTATCAATACTGCATGAATCTTGCCACTTAACTCGATTCTATTTTAGAGTTGGTCACATAAATTCTGTGCTTAGAATTTGAAAGAAAAACTGTTTTCAGTTACAGACAAAACATAGCTTGAATAATCAACTAGAGATTCAACTAGATATGTAATTAATATTATAAACTTCTAAAAATGTAAAGGCAAACATCTACTAAAATTAATTTTAATAAGAAAAATTTGTTCCATTAATTTTTCTTTTTTATTCCTCTTATTTCGTTTTTTACTCTTCCCTCTTGGGCTGACATTTCAGTGGTCATTAGCATACATGTACAATAAATTACTCATTCTTTTATTATTATTTTATTTTTCTATGTCTCTGAAACATGGTCTTTTTATGTATTGCTGATTGGCATAGAACTGTGTAGCACAGCCTGACTTTGAATTTCCTGCATTCCTCCTGCTTCAGGCTCCCAGCTGCAAGGTTACAGAATCTGCTCAAGGATTTTGCCACACCCACTGATGGTGCTGAAATTTCCTTTCTATTCAGCAAAATAAAGGATATTTATATTTTCAAGCTTTGTCTAACACAGTTCCCTCTCATTCACTGGAAAATGAAAATACAAAAATTTGTGTATGTACTGTGTGTCTGTTTGTATAGAAACAAATAAATGTGCTTGCCAGGTTGACTAAAGATAATACAGCCATTAGGAGAAATTCAAGCTTTGCCTTAATGCTTTCTGCTTTAATGGAAGAGACAAATTAAAAACATAGAAAGTATAGAACAATACGAATGATAAAAATGTTGCCGAGCATTAAAAACAACATTAGGCTAACATACTCTAGTATGTGATGTTCATTTGATTGTTTCTAAACATTACCTGTGTACTCAGGGTTTAGCTTGATAAAGGCGTGGTCCGTGGTAGTAGAGATCATCTTGGCATCACAAAACAGAACAAACACACCAACCAAATAATATAAGTGAGCTATAAATACTGTGGATCTCTGAAAAGGCAACTGCACTAAGACTCTATTTTGGGAAGAAATTATGATTCCTATATTTTAGGAAGTCATTAGAAACTTGATCTATAGCTTGCTCTACTTTACTTAAAACCAATTAAACTAAAGAGGTCAAATTTTAAACATTCAGTCACATGGAGGTTGATAATTGTAAACAGCATTGCAACCACTGTCCAAACTGAAATATAGATGATTATGGAAAAATACAAAACCTTTCAGAGAATATTGAGAGACAGACAGTATTTACATAAATACAGAAATGATATGTAGACCCTCATTTTGAGAAGACAAGATTTGACAAACAGCAGAAAACATTAACAAAAGGAATGGCACCCAACTAACTTCAAGATCATCTTTAACCAGTGCGCCAACAATAGGCAACCTCCAGAACATAAAAGATTACATGCACAAGCTGTCAGACAGATCAGAAGAATTCTTTAGGAAAAATATTTAGTAACTTATTTGATCAAGAAAGCAGACATGTGGGGCCTGGAGAAACAGCTCCCAGTTAAGAGTACTGCCTGCTGTTTCCAGGGCCAAGCACCCACATGGTGGCTCCCAGCATCAGTAACTCTAGACCCAGGAATCAAAAGCCCTTTTCTGGTTTGCACAAGAACTGGATACACATAGTATAGAGATATGGATGCAGACAAAATATCCATATATGTAAAATAATTATTTAAAAATATTAAAAAGTAGATGTTTCAGGAATTGAATGAAGAAAAGAAATACTGTTTATAGTTGGTAGGTGCAAGTTGCCTATTATACTATTATTATCTACTAACTCTCTTCCTGCTGATTATATACCATCAATCTATGTATACTTATCAGGATTTGGTAAGTCACATAAGTTGTGGCTATGAAACTTTACTTAGAAATGCACATATACTTTAAAAGTTTGTGTTTGTGAGTTTTTAATTCAGTGAACCTGTTCTTATCTCTTTTTTTATAACAATCCCCATGCTTCATGAAGACTGATCTGAAAAAGCCTTATTAAAAAACCTGATTGCAAATTCTACCTCCAACATCTTCAAGCATTCCAAGATTAGTCAACTTTCATTTCTTGGTACCCAGCCAGAATGTATTTTCATAAGTTTCAATCTTGAATAGAAACTATAAATGTGCCACCTTCTTTGTGAGTGGAAGTTTTTTTTTTCCTGAGGGTATTTATTAGAGTCAACATAGGAAGTTCTCTTCATATCCCAGATGAGAAGATCTGGCCAATTGCAGATATTTGCACAAATACTCCTATGCCACTGTGACAGGGCACAGAGTATAATTTTTAAAGGTTTTCAATTCTCTTTCTCAAAATCAAGCCTCCTTCTACACTGACATTACATCAGAGAATATAGAAATTTCAGTAAACTTTATCTAAATTTCTGGGCAAGAATACAGTCAAGAATTAATAAATGTATAGTCTTGAGTTTTTTGTCTGGCTAAATTTAATTATATGGTGTGTACAAGCATTCAATTTTATGAAGGTAAAAATAGGATGCCTTGCAATAAAATGAACATTGCCATCAAAGTGTTCAAATTTTCAGGTTTAATGTACATCAAAATAGCTTCATTTATATCATCATCCAACTACAAAAAAGTCAAATTCATCTTGGAATTAATATTTAGTATTCAGAATGGTGACACAGGGCTCCCCTTTTCTATTTCAGAGTCCCGGAGAATAAAGGGGTGTACGAATGAACTTGTGAGATTTATTTGGTGACAGAAGCTTCTCCACAAGTGATTCTTAGGATGAGCATACACACACATCCCTTACGACCTGAGATTGGGAGAATAGGTATGCTTACTTACAAAAAGTGAAATTTGCCTTTCAGCTGTCTGGCCTTCCATTTCTTTGACTTCTAATCTGTTTACCTGATATGTGATATTATGTGTTTCCCATATCCTCAGAAGTATATAAATTAATCTTTGGACAGAACAAAAGCTCCACCTTTGTAAGAGTCAAACAGTTAAATAATAATAATTACAGTCTGTATCTCAGATATTATATGCAAATTTCATACCAGATTGCATAAGAGATAATTTAATGATACACAGTTGGATGTAACTAACCAGAGCTCCTGTAGATTTCTTGATTACCCGTTGTCTTCATTTGATGCAGACAGTCAAATCAAAGATTCAGGCCAAATAAAATTTATTTAGAAGCCTCACTGCTTCACTGAAATTAAGAGGATTAACCAGATAATTGGCAAAGCTATGTTTCTGTTTGTGTGTTATGAAACGGATGTGGGTGACACGGTTTTCCCAGGTGTACATCAGACACAGCTGGGCTGCCATCTGTGGGCCTCGTTGCTTTGTTATTTGGGTCACAGAGGCACCAACTTTCTTTGATTTTATTTTTTTTCTTTTTGAAGATGTATATCATTTTTAAAAATAAAAGCATATGTGAGTTCCTACTTACCCCTGATAATTCTGAGGTTGTGAAAAACATTACTAACATTTTTGATTTTAGTATCTTAACCTACACAAGAGGAAGAGGTGGATAATTATGCTTACTGGATTGTGCTCTTGTGAAAATTAAGCGTGCCATCATATGAAAAAAATTTAGTATAGTGATATGTATGCAGTCACTATAATCATGCACAGTTATGTGTGTGGCTAACTCTTTAAAGGATCATCAAGCACTTGTAAATTGGAGCTTTTCTATGAGTTCCCTGAAATCCCCAGTGGGTGAAGGATGACGACATGAAGGACCTATGGAATTGGTCTCCATTAAAACGTTGGTAAAACAGAATTTAGCTAGTACAGGAAAAATCAGTTAAAAGTATTTAAATTAAGCTAAAAATTCACATTGCATAGCTTGAGCTCTTCATTGCTGAAATAATTATCTTACTAATAAGAAAATGATAAACATGTCCATCCAAGCAGCTCCATGAATAGATAAAATGATTCTGCATGTTTTCACTTTTACAAATGTATCCAACAGATTTACCCATTATTTTCCAATTGTTTTCTTGAAATTTTATATTTTCTGACTATTTTATTATTAATTGTAGTATATTCTGATTACTTTGAGAAATTCATACTTGTGTTCAATGTAGTTTTATGGATATACATATATAGGTGCAGGCATGTATGCACATATATACATGATGTGCATGATTATTTCAAATGTGCTCATGGTAAATACATGAACATATACTGCAGATACATTTTCAATCATGACATACTCCTCAAAAATAGTCAGTTTTTATAAAATTAATAAATTAATAAATTAGCAGTCCTAACTGGACATGTTGTAGAAGAGTATACTGATTAAATATTTATCAAAATTTTCATTTTATTATCAGAATACAAAGTTCACGCAAGTATTTAATTTTATAATTGTTTTATATTTTTGATGCTAGTGATTACACCCAGAATCATGCATATGCTAGTCACTCACTGTATCAGTGAGCGAGTGCTTAGGCATTTAAAGTAGAAAATTCTAATATGAACTTTAAAATACACTGGCCATGACACTTCTGTGAGGATCTTCTGTGATCTCATTTTCACTTACTCACATGCGTTTGACAGAGAGACGTGAGTCACTCTGAACATGACTTGCAAGAATTCCATCCAGTCCTTCAATTTATGTATAAAATTCACCTAATGGACATAAACAAAATCAGGAATTGCCTGGGTTATTAGAATACCTTAATTTCATTTATAATTTATTTCTTTTTAGCTTCCCATTATATTGAAAGTTTTATCCAAGTCCTAAGTATAAAATTGCTCATGGCTTGGTGACTTACAGAGAGGGATCGATATTCCCTTCTTAAAACATAACTATGTTAACTTATCTATGTTGCTTTTTTTCACAGTTTTTTTCTGACCTGCACTAATGGAAAAATTGATTTTATTACTATTATGACTCTTATTATTGTTGCTATTATTATTGTTATTATTATTATTATTATTATTATTACCATTCCCTAGTGATTCTTCTTGATTACTTCTGCCTTTTCTGATGCATCTTGATAAGACCTATGGAAAGCCCAACCTTTTTGTCAGTTATTCACATGTGAATCTACAAAACTTGTATTCTATTGTTTTGTTCTAAACATGGCTTCTTTTCTATAGAATGCATTTAAAAAGCATACATAGGACTTCAGACAGATTCTTAATCACTTTTGATGTTTACAATGAAGATTAACTAGTATATTAATATCAGTTTGGCTGATATTTTACCCAAATTGTCAAGCATTATGAACAGTTTGAGAGATTAGAATAATCAAGAAACAATACAGAGTTTTTAAAAATCTAATTTTGAATATAAAACATGAATTATTCTTTGTGAAACAGTAAACAAAATATTTCACCTTAAATAATTACCTTTTTAAATTTCTATTTTATTTTTTACTTATTTCCTTTATATCCTGCTCACTCCCCCCTCCTGATCACCCTCCTCCCACAATCCTTTCCAATCTCCCATGCTGTTCTCTGAGAAGGTGAGCTCCCCTGGATATCCCCCCACTCTGGCACTTCAAGTCTCTGAGAAGCTACTTGCTTCCTCTCCCACTAAGGTCAAATAAGGCAGAGCATCTAGAAGAACATATCGTACATATATGCATTTGGGATAGCTCTCACTCCAGTTTAATCAATTGCTTTTAATTAGAAACATGGAAATATGCAATTCCAAATATTCCTGAACTGTCATGCCACTAACAGTGTAACTCTAATCATAGTGGTCAACTGAAGTTAAAGACAGGAACAAAAGAAGAGTAGAATTGTGTCTCCTGAAGGAAATACTCCATTTTTGTTTCTGTTTTCCACAAATGAAGAGTACATATCATAGAAACTGCTACTGAATATGTTGCAGGGCACATAGAATTATGTATGGCTTTGCATGTTAGCCATCTGGGGCTCAGATAAGGTCATAATTTGCCACATACAGTTCTGTGTTTTCTACTACAGCTGAGGTTCACTCCTACTTTCTGTTCCATGATTACGGGGGATTGTACTTATTTGCACTGTTAACACACTCCTACTTATTATTGTTCATAATTTAAGTAAAATATAGCTTCTGAATGAATTTGGTACAAATGAATAAAGAATGCAAGTCATGGCATTAGCATTTGAATGGTTCAGAATAGTACAAGCTCACTTTACATAGCTTTAGCAAGGCTTGACTGGTATGTCTTCTGATAAAGGAGCATTTCTAATCCATTCCACATTTACCTCCCCATCCATTTAGATAGCCATGTTTGTCTTATAGTAGATAGCTAACAACTGGCATGGAGAATCAAGAGACAGAATAGAAGTACCAGGAGTGAAATCATAGTCATGTATACCAATTATAATAGTTATAATGCTGTAGAGAAACAAAACAACCAGCAAGGAAAAATAGAGGAACAAGAAAAAAATATTACCCAGTCCTTTTAATAAGGGAAGAAGATGAGAACTCGTAGTTATAAATTAATACAAACTCCTTAGAAAAGGATTTGACCAAAAGCACTACAGCTAAATATTTCTGTTCCATGAAATCATCTGTCAAACGCTAAACTACTTGGTAAAAAATACAAATCTTGCAAGAGCAAGAACGCAATATGAACTATAGTTCCAGCTAGTGACTATTCATATCACCCCGAGAATGGGATGGGTAGTTTGTGATGCAGTTACCCTTGGAAGTTCTACATGGAAATGTGGATGCAAAGTTGTGACACAGAATACAGATGAAGCTGAGCATGGTCACAGACCAAAGCAGCTGGGGGAGAAGAGTGTGGCATGGTATTTATGTAAATAATATCTGAGTGTACATTTTTGTTCATGGATTTAGCAATCATTATCATTTCACATATATAGAATGTGGGACAGAGGGATAGGAATAAATGGAAGAGATGTGAGCCAATTTGGAGGTAAATAGCCTTTTATTTAAGAGAGAGTGCCTTGTAAAAGTAGGGTCTGTTTGTAATTTTGACAGTCTATTATGATTTGTGTCCTGAAAGCAACCCATACACATTCATGGGCCCCTGCGTTTAAAGTCATTTGATCTATTTTTACTTCATACTGTATTTGTTGAATTTATATTTTATTTTTTTATTTTTGTTATTGTGTCTCAGATTTGAAGCTTTAGCTTACTGCTTTAGTTGTTTTCTCAGCAGGTATACATTTCTCTCTGGGTTTCATGTGTAACTCTGTCTACCTCTTACACCTCTCTGCGCCCAGGTCTTTGGTTCTCTGGGCAGGCAGCCTAGTTTCCTTTTTCCCACCTCCTTCCATCAGCACACCTCCAACCCTCCTGCCTTCTATTGTCTTTGAGGAGTACAGCTTTCAGAGGGCACCATGTTGGCAGCCTTTAGTACTTCTCCCTCTGGGGCTTGGCAATCTCATTCCTGCGACAGCCTCGGGGTCTGCCAAGCCTGGGTCTTTTCCAGCCTCTCTCCTGGGAGAGGTTTCCTCCCCCACATTGTCCTGAGGGTTTGTATTATTATGATTATGGGTAATGGGCTTTTCAGCCATCAGCTGCCAAAAGCTCATGCTACATTTTATTCCCACTGTCTTTTAATTTTCACTTTTTAACTGAAAGCAGAGCAAAACAAACAAGAGGTTTATAATCACCCCAATTTAACATTCAGAGTGACAGAAAAAAAAGGAAGAAGAAGAAGAAGAAAAAAAAAGGAAAAAGAGAACTTGGCATCATCTGAGTGCTATTAAAAAGCTCAGCTGCCTGTTGGCTTTTCCTCTTTGTTCTATTTTTCACTTTACCCCCTTCCTCAGCTCACCCTCCTCCTTACACCTTCTTGGATCCTGAGAACTATCCATGTGGCGATAGCTTTCAACCCCTCACCCGCGCCATTTAACCATGGGTTTTAACCTCTGGTTTATAGCAGCTTGGTGCACTATTAAATCAGTAGTCTTGTCGCAGCACCAGAGAAAGACTTGGAGAGCTATTAAATTCAAAATAATTGTTTTGGAAATCATGATTGCACGCTGTACCCACCAGTGCAGTCATAGTTAAGAGAGCATTAATCTGTTTTTCCTCTGAAACCAACTGCTTTGCAAAACTTTGCAGCTTGGCATTTTCCATTATCCAGGCCTAGCACTAGATAAGACTTTTCAGTAAGAGAAGTTATAAAGTGTTCCTCATACACAAAAATAGTCAACAAAATATGCATTCAAATGTATATGGAAATGGAGTCCTAAACCTCGGATTTGTGTGTCTATCTTGCCTGCAGCAAACTAGCAGAGGCACTGTTTAATGAAAAAATGCCCTGGCAAGTGGCACAAATTTTGGTAAATGTTCTTTTAGAAGTGGAAAAGAAGAATTATTGCAACCAGATTCCAATATAAAGTTGATGATATCTGTTTCTTGGAATTTATTCCATTTTGCATGACCTCTATTTTGTAGTGTTAGCTTTAGAATATTTTTAATGGATGTCCTGTAGCAGGCTACTGGAATACCACTTCTGAGATTAAGTTACTACAAAGAGATTAAGTTACAAAATTGGCTCCTATTTTGGGTAGCTTCTCATGGATTTACTTGTTCTGAGGGAATCCTGTTGAGGTTGGTCTGGTGCTGCTATATATTCAAATGCTAAATCCTGTATCCTAAGTTCTTCTTGTCCCAAGACAAGAGAATTCTCCCATACACCAACTTTTGTTGTGAAAACTTGCTCCCCAAATTCATTGATCCCTAAAAGGCTAATAAAGCCTGAGATTGGACAGTAGAATGAGGAAAACTAGACTTTCTTAGATGGATAAAGGAATTCTGGCAAGAAGATACCTTTTACC
Organism: Apodemus agrarius; assembly: GCA_964023405.1. Lineage (NCBI taxonomy): Eukaryota > Metazoa > Chordata > Mammalia > Rodentia > Muridae > Apodemus > Apodemus agrarius. Next base: position 29,625,999 of record OZ030024.1, on the reverse strand, counting down.
AGGGAACAAGAGAGGAAGCAGACTTGACTACAGGCATGGAAGGTATCGCTAGCCGCATAGCTGGATGGGCCCAGGTGGTCAGGCTAATTTAGATGAGCTGGTCGAGAGACTGTCTAGCTAAGGCCTAAACTTTGAAACGTCAAAAAGTCTCTATGTGATTATTTGGAGAACTAGCTGGTTAAGGAATAACAGCCACTGTGGTACCAGAAAGTGTTTGTACCCCAACAGAAGTACCACGAGCAGATCTGGTACAATCACACAAGGGTCTTTCCAAGCTCAAGCTTGGTCTTAACTCACCACCGACCTGTAGGACAGGTTTGGTGGAGAAAAAGCCCAGACACTTATTGGAACACGGTTTTCTAGAAAATGGAAAGCGAGGGGTGAGTGTTTCTAGCCTGGCAAGCATCTAATTAGGGGGCTACAGTGGACTTTAGCATTAATTGGTTGCTGTCTAGCTAAGGCCTAAACTTTGAAACGTCAAAAAGTCTCTATGTGATTATTTGGAGAACTAGCTGGTTAATATACCAGCACCAACATAATATGGTGCTGGGAGCCAGACCATAAACTTCACTTCTGCTTTTGTCCTGATAGGCAGCTGTTAGGTAGTGAAGTGTCAGGGATGGGCTTAGAAGCTGGGAATGCAGATTTGTTGGGGAATAACCTGGAAACTGCTGGAAGAGGCTGCTTTTGTTGGATTGTAGCCTGGACATTGGTGTTAGACACAGGTCTTGGGAAGCCTGAAACCTGGTGCTAGATACCGGCCCGTTAGTTAACTTGAATTCAGCCTTAGCTCAGCTTCTCAAAGATGCAATCTGAACCCAAAAGATTTGCTCTCTCACCACCATATTAATTTTCAGCATTAATTAATATGTACAAAATATTAATAATCATTTTTACTGAAATCAGTTGACATGTTATGAGTTGTTCTGTAGAGAAGACCACATCTCTATCTTAAGGATAGAGAAGGGAGGGGGTCTTCTCACTTTACTCTGAAGAACTGAGTCTGGACAATACTAAAATTATTGATCTTGGAACTGTATCTGACCCAATGGGGTTTTGAGAAGATGGATGACAACTAAATATTCAGACCTTATCCTTCTCAGACACCTACAGCCATAGAACTCTTAAGCCTCACGGGAACCTGATTCACAGAAGCAAGGAGGCCATCTTTGCTAATTGTTATAGGCCACAATGGCTTAGCATGATGTCTCACACACTCATGGATAATCATGATAATTGTAATAATACAAGTTGTTATGATTCTTTTCATAACTTGTGTATTAATATTATTTTCAAAGGATATTATTTAAATTTGATCTTCAAGCAATCATACATTGTAGTTTCCACTTGCTCCCAGATTAAAAATAAATAACAAGGAAGGCTTGAAATACTAACCACACTGCCAGTCTTCCCTTAAGCTTCAGGCAGTAGGTATGGGTGGTATCAGAAGCCTAAACGACATGTCTGAGCCTTGTCGTATGCTAGAGGGGAAGTGCTGTGTAAACTGTAAAATATATTACAAATCTATGTTAAAAATTCCAGACACTGGAATTCCATCAACAGAGCTTGGAGTTTACAATATAATATCCTGAAACTCTTCTTAATGTAAATGTCTTGAAGAATGCATTATGCTCAATTCCATCGAGTCCTAGTACACGCAGCCAAGGGAAGATCTCATCTGAAGGGAGAGTCAAGTGCAAGGGGAGCAGATAAAACAGGAAGAGATGCAAATAACGCTGCAAGAAATCTGGGAGGCTCAGGACACAAGTTCCATATTAGTGACAGACAGACAGATTTAAAACATTTCCTAGCAACAGCTCTGCTGAAAGGATGTCATGAATATTCAAAACTGAAAATATGAATTAACAAATGACTGAGTTGCATTCTTATGAGGAAGGAATTTGGGGGTGATGCTTTCTATATACTATTGCTGTCTTGCTTTCTCTCTCTCTCTCTCTCTCTCTCTCTCTCTCTGTCTCTCTCTCTCTCTCCCTCTTATACACATGTATACTTACAGCATACTAACATGGAAACCAAATATTTATTTCAAAAGGTTATGAACCTATAATGAGCCATAGGAATGTTATACATTAATTTCTTGTTTACAAAGTGGCTCATATTGATCTCAGCAATACATTTCATAAATTTAGTTTAAATAATCACCATGGCAACCAGAACTATAAATCTTTCTTTGTGTAGTCTCTCCATGCAGTGTGTTAAATGCACTTAATTTTTATGATACATGGAGTTTTGATTGTTTGAACCTATGTCTTAGTGTCTTACACTTCTTTAGGGAATGGCATTCATTCTTTGGTATGAGATAGAGAACAATATCCACTCCCATTAATTCCATAGCATATAAAAATGAAACTTACAAAAGAGTACACATTTATTATCTTCTTGTTAAAGAGATTTGCCATACAAAGTGTTGACTTAGCTACCTTCTTTTGGGAATTACTTGGGAGGTGTTACTAACTTTCTTGGCCCCTAGAGACTGCCAGCTCTCTCCTGGTCTCTTGACTGGCCAGTCTTTTCTGTCTTCATGGCTGCTCAGTGCATCCAAATGTCTGTCAGCTCTGCTTCCTCACCATCTCTTACTCTTAACTTCTTGTCTTCCATTTCTGTGAACCCCTGTGAGCTCATCCACTTCAACTGAATAATCGAGGATCATGTTTCCATGTTTTAAAACCCCGATCTTTATAATAGCTGCAAAGTCCATTATGCTATGGAAGTTTACTCAGGTTCTAGCTTTGGGGAATTTTTTCTTTCTATGTAGGCTCTATTTTGATTTGGAGAAAACCCATAAAATATGAGCAAGAAAGAAGCCAGGCTATATGTAAGCCCATAGGTGTTTACTTAGCATAAAATGAAAACTGAGAAACCTTCCTATCTGATTCTTCACTATACTGCCAGGGATTTTATTGATTTCAACATTGTAAGCATGAATGCCAGGCTCATCTCTAAAGTCCATACTACAACCTTACACATACAATTTAATTGGGAGAGGAGAATCAAAGGGCATGATATATATCAATCTGTTCATTCTGTTGTGAATGGGAAGCCATTTCTATATGTGGCATCAGTACCTGATGTGGGGAATGAATTCTCCCAATGTCATCCTAAGGTCCTGCTTGTATTTCAAAAATGGTTCCTCTTGTATGGACTTGGTATCCAAAGGACAATTTAACTTAAAATGAATGTTTGAAAAAAATGATATAAATGATATAGCAGATAAGGAAATATTTTCATTTCAGGCTGGAAAACTGAATTCCCAGAAATAACAGGTAATTAACTAGTCAAAATAGCCAGTAGACTTTCTGTATTTTCCTACACGTTTCCCCACTGAATAATTTTATGGATATATAGTCCATGGTAAATAATAGCAAATGACTACATCTGAATTCAATTTCCCCCACAAAAATAATGATCTTATGGATTTAGTGATTCTTTAGATAATTTACATTATCTAAACTATTAACAAACTAGGTTGCTTAATTCTCTCACTACAGTGACAAAATAGCCACCATGTGCAATTTTTGACTCATCGTTTAGACGATCCAATCCCTGCTGGTAGGGGAGACATGGTCACTGTAGCAGCAAGAACTGTAGTGGTGTAAACTTACAGTGAAATCCCTGTCCACATATTATTTCAGTTACAACAGAGAGAAATAGTATGTTCAATGCCTGTTCCTTTAGGTAGACAGTGGACTCAAGGAATCTACAACTTCCCAGAACGCTGTCTGTGGTTTGGCATAGGATATGAGAACATATACGCGAGCCTGTTAAGTACGTGGCTATACTACTTTCCAGTCCCCCTACCCCTGCTTCTTCAGCCTTTCCTCACTCCCTCCCTCCCTCCTTCCCTCTCTCCCTTCCCTTCCTTCTCCCTCCCTCTCTTCTGTTTCTTTGTTAGTAAGAAAGGAAGCAGTCATCAGCCAGAAAAGAAGACTTAGAGAAATAAAGTGGAATAAAACGAGGTCCATTATTTCCTCGGTGTGGCTTCATTGTTACAAATAAAATATTAATACGAATATATTAGAGACTCAAAGCAGAATAACAAGGCTCAGAAAACCACGCCCCTCCGTTTCATGTTTTCCATTAAAGTATGGAAAATCAGAAAATCTAGAGCCCCACATTCTGCCACTTAGCTGCATGTTACCCAAAGCTAGATAATTAATATCTTGAGACTTCATATTTTTCCTCTGTGCTGAAATTTGCAATTTCACCAGGAAATACAGGTGACTCACACAGATTACTGCTTGGAGTGCTTTTGGCCAGAGTTCATGCTGTTTAAAAACAACAACATGAAAAGTACCCACTCTATCTTATTTTAAATTTAAATCAGAGAATGCTAGTTTGATTATAGAATATTCTTAAAAACCCGAAAAATGTCACTTACATTAAATTAACACATTTTATAGGCATTTAATCAGAGCTCTATTGACTGACAATGACTTGAGGAACCTCCTACTAAGTTCATGAGGATTACAAAGAGTTGTTTGTGGGCTTTTCAGTAGAGAATAACAACCAGTAAAAACACATTTTATACTCTCATAAAAGATACATGTACTTAGAAGGGAAATGGAAATTTTCAATTCTGTCACCTCTGAACAGCAACTCCACCAAATTTCTTATGGTTTTTCCCACATGCCCCACTGCGATTTCTGGTACAATCCACTATACTACAGGGGAAAAGATACTTCCAAGTCATGCCTCATAGCAGTCTATTTGTCTCCTAAGTCTAGTTATAAGCTATTCATTTACTTACTAATCTTATCATACACCAGACATTTCATAGCTGCAAATATTATCACAGGTTTTATTATGCGCTAATGTACATTTTTACTTTTGGCTAATCTTTTGCTGTCTCCTGTAGCCACTCATCAGCTCTATGAAAAGAGAAATGCCATGTCATGTGGAGGAGTATTGAGAATGACCTCAAGGAGAGTTTGTATTATCACTGGATGCAAAAAGGAATGTTGTCTGATCGTTCTACATCACCTCTGAATGAAAAGAATGTAACTTATCCTGACCATTATTTTCTGACGTCTAGTATGGTACCTAACATGGGATTTTGTAGTTGACTATCTGCTCCTTAATCTACTGGTTAACTTTTAAAACATACTTATTTTCATTTCACTAAGGTTTTCATTTTAATATAAAAACTATGTATTAATGAGAAATTAGGTATCCTTTATGCTACTCAATTCTGATATTCAGGCAATAGCGGCAAACATCAAAAACATGTCTTTTATGCGGGGAATAGTTCTAGTCTGGTTGAAATACAGTCTGATGGTCTCTTTCATGGTATTGTAATCAATGGTTTGTTTCCTAGGAATTGTCGCAAACCTTAACATGTTTATTTAACTTGTTACAGTGTGCATGGCAGTCAGCAGCTAGCTTTCACCTTTCCGCTTTCCTTAGGACTAACTCAGGAGATTGATCTACAGCGTCCAACCTCTGCCAAGCAGGTTGCACATCTAACAACTGGCTAGCACCGTGCTACAAAAAAAAAGTCCTTTGGATTATACAAGGTAACCATCACCTCATGTAGACAATCAGTATTTTTTATATCTGAATCAAAGCCAGTACTCTCCCTCAAGACAACAAAGCTTTTACTTCCCTTATCATTTTATTTTTTTGTTTTTGTTTTGTTTTTTGTTTTCTATATTCTTTGTTTACATTCCAAATGCTTTCCCTTTTCCTGGGTCCCCACTCCCCGTAAGTAAGTCCCACAAGCCCACTTCTCTCCACCCATTCCCCAAACACCCCCTCCCATTTCTCTGTCCCTCATCATTTTATAGGTGATAACATCAGCCATATTCATTAAACAAAGCCTTGTTAAAAAAAAATACTTGCACTGGTCTGAACCCCATTTTCTTCCCTGCTTGCCAGCTATCTCATTTGTTGCTGTAAAATGCCTGCCAGTCATTGACACAGAGAAGTGACTCGATTCAGAGCATGATCATGCGGATCACATCTCTGTTATGTTCTGAATGTTCTGAAGTCTGTTAATCTTATGAAATCCCTCAAAACTTTACAAAGGACCCATCAAGTTAAAGGTCAATATGAACTGTTATGTCTAAAAGGGCTTGAGTCAGAGCTGACCACTGGAGGGCACTTCTTGAACCTTCATAGAAGCTCATTGTGCTTTTGTAGGTTTATTATAATTATTATTAGCATCATCATCATCATCACCATCATCATCATCATCATCATCATCATCATTCCTTTTAAACTTGCTCTGAGAAACATTTAGGGTCACAGTTTCAGCTCTCCTAATCTGAACTATTTCCCTAGTCTGACAAATATTATGGTGTGCATTCAAAATACCATCCCTGTCATCCCTGTCTGACTGAGATCTCTGTTTATGTGGTTTGTAGAGCAACTCCTAGACCCCAACATAGAAGTCTCAGAAAGTGCCGGGCGTGGTGGCGCACACCTGTAATCCCAGCACTTGGGAGGCAGAGGCAGGCAGATTTCTGAGTTCGAGGACAGCCTGGTCTACAGAGTTCCAGGACAGCCAGGACTACACAGAGAAACCCTGTCTCGAAAAACCAAAAAAAAAAAAAAAAAAAAAAAAAAGAAAAAAAAAAAGAAGAAGAAGAAGAAGAAGTCTCAGAAAGTGTTAAGGAAGAATGCTTTTGCCATTCCTGTGACAGTCTTTGCAAAGAAATTTAACTGAGGAGGAAGGAAAAACTTTGAATTTGGGTGGCATCTTCATGTGGGAAAAGATCCTGAATAAAGTGCAAAGAAAACAGGAAGTTTCTGAGGCACTCAAATGGGGTTTGGTTTTGTTTGGTTTTAATATTTTATTAATATTAGTGTTTGTGTGTGTGTGTGTGTGTTGTGTGTGTGTGTATGTGTGTGTGTATGTGTGTGTGTTGTGTGTGTGTATGTGTGTGTGTGTGTGTGTGTGTGTGTGTGTGTGTGTGTGTTCTGTTTGCATGCATGTGTGCGTGTACTTTGAGCTATGCCTGATTCCTGTAAAGGTCAAAAGAGCACATTTCATTGCCTTGAACTTGAATTAGAGACAGACGTGAGCTTCTATTTAGGTGTTGGGAATTAAACATGGATCTTCTGGAATGGCAGTCGAGTGCTCTTATATGCCATGTCATCTTTCTAGACTCCTCACCATGTTTTAGTTAATGAGAAAAATAATGTGTGAGCAGGGACTGCAGAACTCAGGTTTTGGAAGGATGACTTGCCATTCATCTGGCAATAAAGGAGTACATCAATGTTTATTTATGGAGCAAAAATTACTCTCCCAAAAGTGGCCATGCAAGTATCAAATATTTTAGTAGTTGCCAGCTAGATTATCATGCTGCTTTGAGCAACTGAATGAGCTGTGTCGATATTAACAAAAACTATGAGAAAGAAACAAGTCTAAAATGGGTGGAATTATGGGCATCAATAATCTTCAGTTCTTTAGAAAAAGACAACAAAAGATGTTATCCACGGTTCTGCACTATAAATAAACAGAGAAACATTGTACAGTTATAGAGATTGTGCTTAGAAAGTCAGGGACAACCAGACTATGGAAAGAAATAGGTAAGCAATCACAAGGGAATGGAGATAGTGTATAAGATATTTAAGTCACACAATTACAACCAACAAATTCCATCTACGAGAGAAAAACACAAAGAACTTCCTAGTATTTTATGTGCTTTTCATGTCTAAGCCTCTATGATTTTCCAAAACTCTTGCTACAGCTAACCATAGAGAGAGTATTTGATCAGTCTGCAATCCGTTTTATCATCAGTTCAATCCAAGGAATACCTTTATTTTTTTGAAAAAGAAAAAAAAGTTGGTACATGAATGACCCCTTGTTTATGAGGTGCTTTGGCCATATAATAAATTATCTTGCCCCAAATTCATCAGACTGACTGCTTAAGACAGATAGAGCCATAGGTGCTGTCTGAACTGAAGAACATGAGGATTGACTCTTCTGATCAGAATATGGTGTGGACATTAAACTGTAGGTTTAAGAACCTTGGCTAATCCATGTGCTAATCCATATTCATTGACAAAAAACATCTCTAACTTACCCTAATTATCCTTACAACATTGGCCTCTGAAACTGAAGGTCCTCGCTTCCACAGGGAAAATACTACTATTGGTGATCATCAAGTTTCTATTGAAATACAAAATACTGCTTTGGTATACTGGATTTCATGACAACAGAGTTTAAGACAGGCAGCTTTATAAGGAAAAAATATTCATCTAGGAAGATGGAGCTGCATTGATGTTTTTGATGATCAAAATGGGCACAATATTAGTACATACAACTGTTTCAATTGGGAGGTGATTTGGACTACCTCATCCAATTTTGACAGTAATTGTACAATTAAATTATTTCTATCCACGCAATCTATAACATATACAAATTGAGCTCTCTGAAAGATATGGATGTGGATGATGCCACCAGGAAAGTCAGTCAGGTCAGTGGAAGTACTAAAGAAAGGAGACATAATCAGTGGCAGTACTCATACCAGCTGTGGATAATTGACCACAGATGATTAATCTTGATTGTTAACTTGACTGAGTTAATAAACACATAGGGTAATGAAGGGACAGATCTTTGACATTCTTGTGAGGGCTTTTGTTCAAGAGCGGTCTAATGGATGAAAATAAAATCTTCAGTGTGGGAGGCACCATGATGTAGACTTAGATCTCTGGCTGGGTGCAACGAGACAAGGGTGAAAGGAAGCTGAGTTCTATTATTCAACATGTTGTTACCCCATCTACCAATATATGAACAAACATCCCTTGGCCATTCTACCCTCCCTGCAATGATAACCTGCACCCTCAACTGTGAGTGAAACAGTCTCTTGATTTCCTTTCTGTAAGTTAACTTGTGACAATCATAGAAAACTGAGTTAATATATCTGCTAAACTTCACATTTTTTCCTAAAGGAACTCTGGATAGCACGTATCTAGCACTCGGAAATCACATGAACTTGATCACTGGAATATATTAATCAGATTATATAGGATGGTATATACTGAAAACTGGGATATGTTATCAGATCTTCTTTCAGTAATGAAGTTATAGTTATAAATGTTGATGTCAGTTCTCTATACTTATTTCTCTTTGGGAACTGCCTCACTCTAGGTATGTCCTTTCCCTTCATTTATCCATGTCTCTTTAGAAAGTGAGTAAATTATATATTAATCAATGCAGAGGTATTAGTGATGTCATCCTCATCTCATAGGGCAGAAGTCTAGAGTGTTATCACTGCTTCAGCAGACTTCATATGATGCCCACTGCCCCGTAAATTAGCCTACGTTTAACTACATCCACTCCTGCTATCTTCTCTGCCCTTCCAAATGGGAACACTTTTCCCAATGAACACTTCCCGATAAATAGCCAGAGCATAAGGTTATCTCTTTTAATTCTGCTTCCTTTGAAACTGTGCCACAATTCCTCTTCTTTTGAAATTACTTACTGTCATGGTTTGAATATGTTGGCCCAGGGAGTGGCACAATTTGGAAATGTGGCCTTGTTAAATTAGGTATGTCACTGTGGGTGTGGGCTTTAAGAACCTCATCCTAGCTGACTGCAAGTCAGTATTTGGCTCGCAGCCTTCAGATGAAGATGTAGAACTCTTTGTTGCTCTGGCACCATGCCTGCCTGGATGCTACCATGCTTCCTGCCTTCATGATAATGGACTGAATCTCTGAACCTGTAAGCCATCCCCAATTAAATGTTTCCTTATAAGAGTTTCCTTGGTCATGGTGTCTATTCACAGCAGTAAAACCGTAACTAAGACCCTTACCCTTGTCCTTGTACACGGACCATGCTCTTCATAGTCAGCTAATGATATCAATGATATCATTATCAATGATAATGAATGATATCAACTTTCAAAGTGCACACCTGAATATAATCTTTCAGGTGCTCCAATATTGTTTATGGTATTACATGCAATCAACTATAAAGATCAAAAGCTCCAAGTGTTTACTATAAAGTCTTCCCTGTGACAATTTTCTAATCATTGGTTCAGACAATGATTTTTTAATAGTCAACTAGTATTTCCACAGATAGAAGTTTTTGTCTGACATTCTGCTCCTTATTTTGTAATACTGTGATTTTTTTACATATATTTCTGACTCTGAAATTGAATAAAATGATCCTTCAGATACTTTTTCTTACCCTGTAACCAGTGAAACTACATCTATTATGTTTCTCTACATAATTATATATTAATCTAACACCAACTTTTATAAAACCAAAGAAAGTCTTGACTGTCTCCTTCCTCTTCCAAGGTTAGATATGCTAACAGAAAGACACAGGGAAGAGAAATAATAAAATAACCAATATGATTGCTCCTGAGACCTATTAACATAAACCATCAGGTTTGACTTTCTGTTTGCTAAACTGTTTTAGACAAGATAATTACATTAAAGTGCTTGGTATTTTCAAGTTATTTCATAATGTCATGAGTCTTAGATGATTCAGTCTGGTTGCACTTCCGATAACAGAATCAATGAGAATTTGCTGAAATTAAAGGAAAGGTTTCCAAAGAACAGTGTGGGAGGTTTGGGTTGAGCTTCCTTTTGTTCTTGAGTGTGGGAAGATCTCTTTGAGTGTTGTCAAAGAATGCAGCAAGGGTAAAGTTCTAAGTGTTGTTATTCAGATGACAAGTTAGACTATAATGAAGAACATAAAAATGGTCTTTATTGTGAAGGTATCTGTGTGGGGAGGAGCTAAGATAATCATGGAATTGTGAACCTTGTTCATCTCTCATTCATATTTTGTTATCTGTTGGCTTCTTCTTTAGCTCTGAGCTATTGTTTCTTTCATCGTTTGGATATGATTTCACTAGTTTATGTACCACAATTTTTTAATTAATGATTTCTTTAACTTTTAAACAAACTTTAATTAATGATTTCTCCTTTCTCATATAATAATGTATATACAATTCTAATACAATTTCTGTTTCTTTTCTTTTATTGTTCTTTGTGTTCCTTGTAGTTATAATTTTTCATTTTTTTAAAAAAATATTTGCAAGAAATTGATGGCTCAGGCAGCTTAACACATACCTTCATTGGACTGTTATGTCATTTTCTTGAACGGGAAGCTCTCATCTTACAACTTGAAACATCAACTTGTTTTTTTTTTTTTTTTGAGATTTTACATTTGTGCTCCAAGTTCTTTATACTGTTTCCAGTGGCTTATGAGCTAGGGAGATTGAACTACAAAAGATGAAAAGATGACTTGACCTATCAAGTAATTCATGTCTGTTGCTACCTTGCCTTTGTTTTGCCTATACACAAAATACGGAACAAAAACCTACATACCCATTACTTGTGTTACAAAAAAAAAGTATGAAGGAAGTGAAACACATATTAGAATAAGCAAATGGACTTGCATGTTCGTGGCTACAGATGACAGCTATTCCATTAATGATGCTCTTACTTTCTGTCTTATTTGTTCTGTTTTATGAAGCTGATTGGTCTCACTAAGAGAAGCAGTAAGACCCAAGCCAAATCTTGGTGGCATCTTCTCAAAGAAGCCAATGTTAAAAGACACAGAAGAAGATTGCTTTACTTTGTACTTACTTACCTTAGCTCTCACTGACAAGTCTATCTTCCTGCTCCTGAGGCATCCCCTCACTGATATTAGATATCAACTCTCGAGGAACCCTTAGGCTAACAGTTCCAGTTTGAGAATACTTAGCTATCCACTATCAATGGAGGGAACAACTCAACTCTTAGGCTGCCTATGAGATACTGAACATATCTAAACAAAGACTTTATTGAATTTAGCCAATGATTTTGAAATTGCACACCAGATATTTCAAATATGGCAACACATACATAGTCATCTTATTTAGTCTCTCTCATTACAGCTTCTATCTCAGTTAGACTTTCCCAATTCTTACCTAGAAAATTCTAAGATGCATTATGATTTATGTTACTATATATTCATGATTATCTTATTTATTTATTTATTTTTATTATTTTTGTTTTTTGTTTTTTGTTTTTTGTTTTGTTTTGTTTTGTTTTGTTTTGTTTGGACACAGGGTTTCTCTCTCCTGGACCTAACTCTGTAGACCAGACTGGCCTCGAACTCTGAAATCCGCTTGCCTCTGCCTCTCAAGTGCTGGGATTAGAGGCATGCCCACCACTACCCGGCACCATTATCATATTTAGAAGAGTTGCTAAAACCTCATGATATCTTAAGATGTTTTTATTTCTTTAAGATTGCGATGTAAATATATCATTTCCCCTTTTCCTTTTCCCTCCAAACCTTCCCATCAGTCCCCTATATTGACTTTTTAAAATACATGGTCTCTTTTTTTTTATTGTTGTTAAATAATGTTACTAAACGAACATAACCCCAGCAACACCCAAACACTTGTCACTATATCTACACATAAATCATCATGGAACTTTGCAGAAGATAAGTACCACTATAGAAACCTATAACCAATTAAAGTCAAAGTTGTGAAGCCTATTTCCAAGTGATACATCTACAAGAACTGCACCTTAGGTCCAGAGATCATTGTGGAAGAAGGGACAGAAAGGCATTTCCTGTGGACTGTCTGATATATTTTAGAAGCTACACCGATAATGTCTCACCATCATGGCTGTAAAAACATGACCTAAATAAGTCTGGCAGCAACAGACATTCTCATGATCGGTAGCCTCAACCCTATGCAAGGAACTACAGGCCACTAAAGAATGGGGAGAGCGGTAAAATAGTCTTCCCCAGGAAAGTGCACAGCAATGGATTATCCAAAAGTACATGATCGCCACACTGAAACCATACCTCCAAATTTCATCACATAGTATTTATGTATTTGATAAGATTTGATCACTAATGTCACCAACTTACTTTTCAAATCCTTTTCTTTCATTTAGGAGCCCATAATGTTGGCAAAGCGACAATGATTTCTTCTTTCTTTCTTTCTTTCTTTCTTTCTTTCTTTCTGTCTGTCTGTCTGTCTGTCTTTCTTTCTTTCTTTCTTCCTTCCTTTCTTTTTCTTCCTTCCTTCCTTCCTCCTCCCCTCCCTCCTCCCTCCCACTCTCTCTTTTTCTTTCTTTCTTTTTCCTTTGTTTCTCCTTTCTCTCTCTTTCTTCTTTCCTTTGTTCTTTCCTCCATTCTTTCTTTTTTCCCTCGTTCTTTCATTCTTCCTTCCTTCCTCTTCCCTCCCTCCCATTCCATTCTCCTTTTTCTGTCTTTTTTCCTGTTTCTCCTTTCTCTTCCTTCCTTCCTTCCTTCCTTCCTTCCTTCCTTCCTTCCTTCCTTCCTTCCTTTCCTCCCTCCCTCCTTCCCTCCCTCTTTCTTTCTTTCTTTCTTTCTTTCTTTCTTTCTTTCTTTCTTTCTTTCTTCCTAATGTCTTTGCCCTCTTTCTGTGTCCCCTAATTTCCAGAATCCAAATATATTTCAAAACTCAGTGTACATATCATTTCTTCTAGACCATGAACACATTCTGCTGTCAGGGTCTGTGTTTCAATAGTTGAAGCTACAAGTTGATCCAATATTAGCCAGTTCAGGTTAGAAAATCTTTTTGACTAAGGAACAGGTATTATTTTTGTGTTGTCTGGAACTCTTCATATCTTATATGTTTAAAATTGGATGCTCATAATAAACATATTAACAATTAGTGAGAAGAAAACAAATGTTGTACCTGGTGGTACAAAGACAGCAAGAAGTATCAAAACCTAAATTCAGTCATCTCAGGGATATAAAGAACAATCAATGTCATCAGCATGGAACAAGTAATGAGACAGTATCTCAAACAATAACCAAAAGAGAAAAAATAAGGTTGGATATCTAGCTCAAGCAAAGTATACTTGCCTAGCATGTGTGAGGTCTTAGGTTGAATGTCCAATTTGAAATAAAATTAGGAAATTATTTATTGTTGTCTTCAACATAGTATTTTAATATAACTTCTGATTTTTATGCTCCAGTCATTTCTTTATATGTATACTACGTGATTATTACTGCCTACCTCTGCCTTGGATGTTATCAAAAACACTGTTGCCTAGAAATGCAGCAGTCTGCCTATCTACATAAAAATATAAGAATTTAAATTGCTTTGTTTGTAGGGGGCCTAACATTCTGAAAAGCCAGTTGAATCACATCATGTATAATCAGTTTATACAATGCTGTGGGAACAAACGTTGATTGCTATATGAATCTCTATTTCTCATACACCTAATGAATGATAAAAAGACCTTCTATGTATTTGGATATACTCACTGACTAAATTTGATTATACCATTCTAGGTCTGTATTGGAAGAATTCTCAGAAATACCATTATTCTAATTGATCATAAGATCTGTTACATGAAAGAAAACTGTTGTAGTAAAAACTATTTGGGGGTTTCTACTCCACTCTGGGTCATTTAATTTCTAAATAAAAGACAGAAAACCTCTATATTTATAATAAGCCTTACTGCACTAAGCCTGGGAAGATTTCAACTCTATGCTATCTTGTCTACTTCCCTGTCAATAATCCTGAGATATAACTTAGCATGTTCAGCCTGGGCCACACCTACTCCAATTGGCCAGCCCTTAAAGCAGTGTTCTCATAATTCAACTACTACATCCTGGTGCCTTTATCTTCCTTCTTCTCTCTACTCTCCTTCTTGTGGTCATTGCTTCAGATTCCAAGCCTGACAGATGAAGCTGTGCCTACCTCATTTCTACCCACTTATAAACTGTAGGCATTTTTATTCAACCAATACTTTTAAATTAAGGAGCAAGTTTACATAGCAGAGCTTGTTGTGCCTGAGGATTTCCTCATCCCTGAAGATCTACTTATTGTAGACAAGCAGATCTCGAGGGCCAGTATTTTGCATTACAGTACATAGCAACAGAACAAACCTCAATGTAAACATTATAAGTAGGAGACATAGTACATAATAGATTGTGCTTAACCTTAGGACGCAAGTCATTAAAATATAGTTTGAATTCTCCTGGGTAAATGAACATTTGTAATTAAAATATTTGCCTTTAGTGAGGGAAGAAAATTAAATGGCTGTTTCAATATTTGGTGAACTCTGTATCATCAAAGGTCCTCAAAGAATATGCCTTAATGGATGCTGAGAGAACCATTTAGACCTATTCCAGTATTAAACTGTGTAGCTTTGGCAAAGTGATTATATCTCTTTCAGAGACATTTCATCAATGCTGACTTCTTCAAATAATCCAAGGGCAGAAATAATGTTCATGAAAAGGTTCTGTAACATCAAATTAATGGATAATAATTAAATTAAAATATCCTGTTATATAATTATTACTTTATTGCTGTTCAATAGAATAAATGCTAGAAAATTTGAATTTGTTTTTGAAAATTTTACATTCTGATTTTTTCCTTTCAATCATTCCTTTTATGTGTTTTATATATAAGTATTGTATGTATATCTTTCTTCTACTGTATTATCTTTTCTTCTATCTCCTTTTATGTCACTCCTAGTCCTTCTCAAATCAATGACTTTTAATTATTTAATTATAGCTTTTTTTTAATGTGTTATGTGTTGAGTAAGTTTCTAAGTACAACATGGTGAGAACATGTAGTGTTGTTCATCTATATTTAGAGCTGATCCTTGAGACTGGCTAACCTATCAGGGGACTTGTTCATGGAGAAGATTGACTCCCTCTTTCCCAGGAATCATCCATTACTTGATGTACTGGTTGCTTTTGTGTGTCAACTTGATACAAGCTGGAGTTTTCACAGAGAAAGGAGCTTCAGTTGGGGAAGTACCTCCATGAGATCCAGCTGTAAGGCATTTTCTCAATTAGTGATGAAGTGGGAAGAGCCCCTTGTGGGTGGTACCATCCCTGGGCTGGTAGTCTTGGGTTCTATAAGACAGCAAGCTGAGCAAGCCATGTGAATCAAGCCAGTAAGTAATACCCTTCCATGGCCTCTGCATCAGCTTCTGCTTCCTGATCTGCTTGAATTTCAGTCCTGAGTTCCTTTGGTGATGAATAGTAATGTAGAAATGTAAGTTGAATAAACCCTTTCCTCCCCAACTTGCTTCCTGGTCATGATATTTGTGCAGGAATACAAACTCTGACTGAGACACCTATAATTGTTTTTCTAGATGTGAAGTCCTGAGAGAATTTTCCCATCTTCACTGGCATGCCATTTGGTATAATTACTTTTAATATCTTATTTAGGCAGTCTAATTTTTGAGATATCCTGGGTGCAGCTTTCATATCATATATAAGACATATCTACCAGGAATTATCCTGTACTGCTTCCCTGGCTTTTACATTTTTTTGTTTGTTTTTTTTTTTTTTTTCAAGACAGGGTTTCTCTGTGTAGCCCTGGCTGTCCTGGAACTCACTTTGTAGACCAGGCTGGCCTCGAACTCAGAAATCCACCTGCCTCTGCCTCCCAAGTGCTGGGATTACAGGCGTGTGCCACCACCGCCCTGCGGCTTTTACATTTTTATATTTCATTTTCTATGATGTTCCTTGAGCCTTACATCCAGTTGTTTTGTAGATGTATTTACTGTGTCTGGGCACTCTACTTTCAGACTTTCTCTCCATTTTGATGAGTTTTGACTTTATGGTCTTTATCTAGTGTTAAATTGAGTATGTTTGATAATTGGTAAGCACTATGAATGTGCAATTAGAATGCATTTAGAAATTATAGTGGTTTAATGAAGTGGAGATGGTGAGTTCTTTAATTTGTTGTATATGTATGAAAGACCTTAAAGGTTACTATTCAGTTAGAATGTACCTGTGTCTCTGGATCTATTATTGTTGGTGATAAGTGAGTTATTCAAACTCCATGATCCAGTGCTATTTGTGAGTCATCTAATCTCAGTGATCCATTTACATGTGAGATGAAAGGATTTAGAAACTGTCTAATAAGTGTAGAAGTGATAATGAGAAGGATTGAAAGAAGAAATCAATACACTAAGAGTAATAAAACCCTCAGATGAGTTTTACTCTGCTTATTCTTAATATGTTGTGCAGTTATGTAGAAGATTATAGATACTTTTCTACAAAGTTCATTTGTCTTCCTCTTTAATTTTTGACATAAGCTCTTCCCTTGAATTTCAAGATGGACTTAGAGTCATGGACTCAAATCATGGATACACATTTTCTTTGCCTCCATATAGCTAGAACTACAACCATGAGCCACTAAACACATCTTTTTTATTTGTTTTTACTTATGGTGGGCCTAAAATTACACAAAAATTATGGAATATTTCCATCCAATCAAACGGAAGCTGTTATATTTCAAACAGACAGATGGTTTTGGATGCAACTGCAATGCAGGGAATATTTTATGTTAATTTATGCATTAGTCTTTTCCAAGGATCCACTCAAAATATCAGAGTATTATCCATAAGCCAGAATTAGATTTAGGAAAGTAAAAGCAGGGGCAGAAAAGGTAAAAAGAAATGAAACTCATGAATATGCATGTTTGAAATGAATATGTCTTAAGTCTCAAAGCCCAAGAGGAAGCACTGCTTTCATTATTTCCTTAAGAGGTGAGCAGATATGATACAACTGTATTGCTTAATAAGGGATTTGTGTCTTGGATAATTTTAATGGGTTAATTAAAAGACTGTATAATTGGTTAGCTGAGTCATACATGTAGAGAAAGCATGTATACTTTCTAGTTTAGGCAGTTACCAAAGTGAAGCTATTCTTCTATTACTTGACATCACGGTACATGTCGACATGAATCCTTAGAAACTGCTCATATTTGGTCTGTTATAAATTAGCCAATATCTCAAAACATTCCTTGAAGTTCAAGAACCTGATTCAGATATCTCCGAGTATAAATTTTTAAATAATTTGATCATCAGATATTATGCAGCTCTAGAAGTAAACATCGGGAATTTTGCCAGTACACTGACTTGAGTTTATTTTATGAGCAAAGTTCATGTAAATGACTTGTTTTCTCTGAGAAACTGAACTATAGGCAGAATGAGATAAACTAATAAGTGCTCAAATCTTTTATTGATCTGTTTTTTCAATAATTACATCTTATCTTTTTAAGAACAAAAGACAGCATATGGACTCTACAAAATCAATAAAACAAAGAATATGAAAGAAAACTCTTTGAGCTTTTGTGTGTTGTGAAGTAATTTTTATGAAATGGTAGTACTGATGGGAATGGAATATTATCAATACCACATTGCTTTGCCAATCATCTCAATATATTACTGATAGATTGTGTCTTCCGTATGCATTTTAAAACATGCATTTACATACACATAAGCATATGTTAACTGTATGTATGCATAAATGTGAAAATTTTTATTATATATGCACAAAAATGTTTATTATGTTTATATAATAAATACACAGAATACTTGCACACATATGCATATGTATAATCAATTTTACTTTTTTCTTTCAATAAATTATGCAAGCTTCCAGTTACCTATAATAAGCCAAACTGTAGTCACTCTGTTCTTTCTAAACCTTCTTATACCCATATTCCCTGAGAAAACAGAATTTATATGATATTGAATTCAACTTCAAAAATAGTTAATTAGAAATTATTCATATACAACATAACTTTTCTAACATGGTTCTAAAACTGAATCACCATACTGGAGATATGCTCAATTTTTAACAGAAAACCAGCAGAAAACAGCAAATATGCCTGATGAAAATATGGTAAATGTACTTTTGAATTCACAAGCTAATAATCATTGGAGCACCTCTAGCCTAAATTGATAAAGACCTATAATCTTATACAATATGATGGACATAGGTAGAAATTTCAGTAGTGCTTTTGAGGAAACTGAGACATAGCTTTGCCCAGCAACCTTCCTATGCTTATTATCCTATATCAGGAATACAGATCTGAATTTCCTAAACTTAACATGAGATAAAAGAGTTCCTAAGCAGGGTAAGAAGTTTTCTCTAGAATATACTTATTACATATACTTAATGTCCTTTACTGGGCTGATACAGTCATGTCCAAGATGATATGAATGCTGAGAACTAGCAGCTCCCCATTCTTCTATTCTTTGGAATGATGCCCAAAATCAAATGGAATCAGCTTGGTCACTAAGACCTATTTTTTCCTTAGCAGGAGAAAAATATAGTTTAGAAGTGACAGAGGTCAACATACTCTTCCTATGACAATAGGACAAGACTAACCTGTATTTGGAATATCATATGGGATTATAGAGAATCTAGTATTAATCTAAGATCATTTTACTATTTAGTATTTTTTCACCTTACGTGCTCTCTTTCCTTAGATTTTTTATCTTCATGCACATATAATAAATTACTTGATAATTAATAGTTGTTTTTGTAGCTATGTTATGGAGCAATGTTTTAGATATCCAAGGCATTAAATCAAGAGCTACGCTGTGAACATGGTTCCATAGAAGATTTGGAAAAAGTATTGATCGTTTAACTTACATCTAAATTAGTGGGTAATGGAAAACAACAACAACAAAAAAATTGGCACAGGAACTGGAAGGACAATAAGTTATATTAGACATATCCATGCATACTTGTGTGATTTGACTTTGAGACAACTGGCAATGTTTGACAAGCAAGTGAGATCTGAGCAAAAATACAGGGAAAAGACAAAACAAATTCTGAAGTGCGATATGTGATGTAGGTTTTTATTGAAAAGGAAAGTAAAAACACTTTATGATAAAACTAAATATTTATATGAAAAATGTTTCAGATAAAATAGAAGAGATACATAGAAAAACACGTTAAAATAGACAGTTTTTATGAAAATTAAAGAATAAAGTGGTATACATAAAAACATTGCTAAATTAATTGAAATATGAAATAGAAACATTTTATGATAGCATTGAAGATTTACATGGAAAATATTTCTGATAAAATTGTAGAAAAATGTAGAAAAGCATGTTAGAATTGAAGATTATAATGGAAAATTTTACATAGATATAATAATGGTAGGCATAAAAGTATTCCTAAGTTGATTGAAACTGAAATTATAAATATTTTCTGATAAACTTGAAGATTTACATGGAAAATGTTTCTAATAAAATTGAAGAAATATATAGAAAAGCCTGTTAAAATTTAAGATTATCATGGAAATTATACAGATAATATGATAGGCATAAAGATAATCCTAAGTTGATTGAAGGAAGAATTATAAACATTTCCAGATAAAATTGAAAACTTACATGGAAAATATTTCTGATAAAATTCAAGAAATATATAGACAAACATGTTAAAATTGACTATTTCATGGAAAATTTTACATATAAAATGGCAGATATAAAAACTTTCTAAATTAATTGAAGGTAGAATTAGAAACATTTGTGATAAAATCAAAGAGTTACATTGAAAACACTTCTAACAAAATAGAGGAAATATATAGAAAGACATTAAAATTGAAGATTATCATGAAAAATGCAGATAAAATGGTAGACATAAAAATTACTAAATTAATTAAAAGGGAATTTAAAAACATTTTCTGATAAAATTGAAGATTTACATGAGAAATATTTCTGGTAGTCTATGTCTTTATTGGGGAATTTAGTCCATTGTTGTTAACAGATATTAAGGAATAGTGATTGCTGCTTCTTGGGTTTTTTTTTTCCAAGACAGGGTTTCTCTGTATAGCCCTGGCTTTCCTGGAACTCACTCTGTAGACCAGGCTGGCCTCGAACTCAGAAATCCACCTGCCTCTGCCTCCCAAGTGCTGGGATTACAGGCATGTGCCACCACTGCCCAGCTCTTCCTGTTATTTTTATTTTATTTTTATGTTTGTGTTGGTATCTTCTTTTCAGTTTTTTGGAAGAAGATTACTTTCTTGCTTTTTCTAGGGTGTAGTTACCCTTGTGTTGGCATTTTCCATCTATTATCCTTTGTAAGGCTGGATTTGTGGACAGATAATGTGTAAATTTGTTTTTTTCATGAAATATCTTGGTTGCTCCATCTATGATGATTGAGAGCTTTGCTGAGTATAGTAGCCTGGGCTGGCATTTGTGTTCTCTTATGGTCTGAATGAAGTCTGCCCAGGTTCTACTTGCTTTCATGGTCTCTAGTGAGAAGTCTGGTGTAATTCTGATAGGTCTGCCTTTATAAGTTACTTGTCCTTTTTCCCTTACTGCTTTTAACATTATTTCTATGTTTAGTGCACTTGGTGTTTTGATTATTATGTGCCGGGAGGAGTTTGAGTTCTGCTCCAGTCTGTTTGGAGTTCTGAAAGCTTCTTCTATATTCATGGGTTTCTCTTTCTCTAGGTTAGGGAAATTTTCTTCTATAATTTTGTTGAAGATATTTCCTGGGCCTTTAAGAAGTAAATCTTCGCTCTCGTCTATCCCTGTAATCCTTAGGTTTGGTCTTCTCATTGTGTCCTGGAGTTCCTGAATGTTTTGGGTTACCAGCCTTATGCATTTTGCATTTTCTTTGACTGTTGAGTCAATGTTTTCTATGGTATCTTCTTCACCCGAGGTTCTTTCTTCTATCTCTTGTGTTCTGTTTTTGATGCTTGCATCTATGACTCTTGAATTCTTTCCAAGGTTTTCTATCTCCAGAGATGACTCACTTTGTGATTTCTTTATTGTTACTGCTTCCGCTTTTAGATCCTGAATGGTTCTGTTCAGTTCCTTCACTTGATTGTTTGTAGTTTCTTGTTATTCTTTAAGGGATTTTTGTATTTCTTCCTTAGGGGTTCTACCTGTTGACGCATGATCTCCTGTATTTCTTTAAGGGAATTTTGTGTTTTCTCTTTAAGGGCTTTTACTTGTTCGCTGATGTACTCCTGTATTTCTTTAAGGGAGTTATTTAAGTTTTTCTTTAAGCCCTCTATCAGCATCATGAGATATGATTTTAAATCTAACTCTTGCTTTTCTAGTGTGTTGGGGTATCCATGACTTGCTGTGGTGGGAGAAATGGATTCTGATGTTGCCATATGGCCTTGGTTTCTATTGGTAGGGTTCTTGTGCTTGCCTTTCTCCATCTGGTTATCTTTGGTGCTAGTTGGTATTGTTGTCTCTGGCTGGAGTTTGTTCCTCCTGTGGACCTGTAAGCCTGTGTCCTTACTCCTCTGAGCTCAGAAGTGAAAGCACTACTGGGAGATCATTCTCTCCTGGTGGGCTATGCACAGAAGCCTATGGAGTTTCCTGGCTTCCTGGTGCAAATTGGCAGGAAGACTTCTGTCCCAGCTGCTCCCCTGATCTTATGCCCTGTGTGCTCCTAGTTCTTCCCCTCCAGAGAGAAGGTGGAGATCTCAACTTTGTGCTCAGAACTGAAAGCACTGCTGGAGCACTCTCTCCTGGTAGGCTGTGCACAGAAGGCTGTGGAGTGGCCTGGCTCCCTGGTGCAAATGGTGCAGCGGGAAGACCTGTGATGTAGTTTTATCTACATTTGCACTAACCTTACTATCATTTTTAGAAGGCAGAATGAAATCACGTGTGCTAATATGACAATGATTTCTTCCAAAAAGCACCACACACTGAGAGGAGACAGAGTGATTTCAGTAAGAAGATAGTTTTAATGCCACCCTTAGTTAAGTGTAACTAAATACCATTTCTTTTCTAGTTGAAGAACTAAGCCTGCATCAAAGCATCACCATGACGCCCATCATATATTAGTATAGAAAAGTCAATTTCTCTGCATCTCTGCTTCCTTAGCTGCCAGTCAGCTATCCATTCAATTATGTATTGATTAGCCAAATTTTTGCTGCAGCTAACAAATCGTGGATAGCTCATATATAAAGAACTAATTCTAAGAGTTAAGACATATTATAGGAAAGAAAAATACCTAAAATGTTCCTGTCATTGTGGAACTTTAAATGCAGACCCAAGCATACCTGTGTATAGAAGACCATTATGACCATGAAATCTCAATAAAATATTATGATATCACTTATTTGCATTAATGAATTCTCTATAGTCTCTGGTTTGTTTTTCAATATGTTTTAAGCTTGAGGAACTATGATGCAGCAAACCTTCCAAAGGCTATCAAAGCAACAGGAAAGAAATAGAGATACAGAGAGAAATGAAGAGATGTATTTTCTAGAGTAGATTTATGGATATATTAAATATTAAAGTGATAATATCTATTGTTTTGCGACTTGTGCAGCAATATGTTAAAACCTAGAAGTGATTAAATGCTTGTACAATACTTCAATGTTTAATTTGTTTTGCAATATTTGGGCAAAGAAGAGGCAAAAAGAACAGAAATATGTTTTTTGTAGGAGAAGGAACAATATTAAAAGTGGTATTTTCATAGCTGCAAATAGTTGACCTGGGTGAGTTCGGGTAGCAAGTCAAATCATGGAAGTGGTCTTCAGCCATAGAGAGTACATGTCTCATAGCTCATTCACTTGGGTTTAAATTTGGTTTCATCACTTTATGAACACATATAATTTTAATATTTGTTAAAATTATCATCTTTTGTTTTGTTTGTAAAAATCAAATATATGTGTATGTTAATGAATTAGCATGCAGTTAAAAAATAGTAAGGCATCAATGGACATCAGTGTCCCTAATTATTATTAAATATAGAACTAAGTGAATATTATATGGCCAGTTACATGTTTAATCCGTCAGAAGTTGAATTTTATTTCTTCCAAAATTCTATGCAGAAATTGTTTTCATTCTGTCATTTGTACATTAAGATAAGAGATATAAGTAAAAAGGCTGTGTACACGTCACAGAATAGATTTAGTTCATATTTTTTCCAAAGTCTATGTATATAATTGTTTAGGGCAGTGACATCAGAAAAATATTCTGATGATTACATGCTGATGCTTGTGAACACATGGAGGATGAATGTATCATAAAGTGGTTGACATGGTTGCAATCATTTTGAACATTTTTCTATTGACAAAATGAAATCCCTGAATAGTCCATGACTACATATTGGTTGTGGACACATTTGTTCTTTCAAAGTGTGCTGAAAGATTTCCTTTGTTGAAGAATCATAATAAAGGAGACACTCACCTATGGATGGTAATGTGGCTCTGGAACTGAAAAATTTCCCTAATATTTAAGGCAATAATCATACTCCTCGAAACTTTTCAGAGGCATTACTAAATCAGTTTATAAATTGCTACCAATAATTTCTCTTAATGAGAATGGTGTTTAAATATTTCTGTTTTCATTCCATTTCATTGAATCGAATTATTAAATACTAATATAAATTTGGAAAGATTATATGAAAATCACTCATGAAAATAATTATTCTTAAGAAGTAACTAAAAACCCTGAAGTTACAAAGAATATTTTCAAGTTTACTCATCTAGTTTATTCAATGACAATTTTATGCATTCATGTAAGGTGCTTTGAGAGTATTCTACCTCCATCTAGAATTCAGAAATACTTAGACACCTACCACATCCTCTCCCAACTTCATACTCTCGTTTCACAGCCCACAAAATCCAATCAGCATTGTCATGACGTGAGTAGGTTGTAGGACTGTCTTTGGGAGCATCTGTGTCCTCACAGGGTTCATTTCTCTGAAGAAAACCAACTCTCCTTTCCTCAGAAGCTCTCAACAAGCACACTCCTCAGAAAGAAAGTAGCCTCTGTGAGCCTGTCACCCATCTATGGTAAAATTTAGACTGGATCAATTTTGAACAAGAAACTGGTTTGATTTTGTAGCTTTCATGATATCAAGATTTCCATGGCTCTATGCTTCTCTACAAAACTCTGTCTCTCACATGTCCCCCATAATTCTGGTTCTTTATAATCTTTCTGCCCCTTGTTTTCCAGTTTTAGGTCCTGAATGAAATATCTTTTTCATGCCTTCTCCTCAAAAAGCCCAGGAAATAATCTTGTTATGTTTTATTTACCATGACACATCTTACCAACAATTTTTGTCAACCAATTTCTAATAACATTTGGAACAATACATGTGTTTGTATATATCTACATAATTGTCAGTTAAATCCTATTGTTTTGCCACACATTTTTGTGAACGGAAGATATAAAATAAAAATACAAACTTCTAGTAAATAACATACTGGTAAAATAACTAGAGTTTAAGAACAGTAAACAAAATAATAATGACTGTCAAAATAAGACTTTAAACAGTTTTCATGAAGATTAATTTTTATTTGTATAAAATTAGATGAGTGTTTTAGAGAATCCTAGGTTAGATAAACTTATATTAGTAATTTATTTTACAACTCAAAATATACAATCCTGCCAAATAGTTTATTGAGCAACAGATTATGAAATATTTGAAAATAAAACTATTGATATTTTTCCCTTGTGCATCTTCAGCATTAGGTTTCTCTAGACATTGAAAATCTAATTTATTTCTTTGAGTAATCATGTATAGTTTTGTACACAGAGGAACCAAGCATCATTATTATCTGTTCATAAAATATGAGATTTATGTAAATACTAGCCATGATTTTATTCTAAATTATCTCAAAAGCTTCATCATTAATTCTCATGATTAATTCTCTTTTGAAATATATAACAGATATATTAAGCAACTTCTTACTATGCCTTTTTAAAAATACAATCTATCTTAGGGTATTTCTACAACTAACACAAAATATAATAGAATTAGTAAATTACACAAACTCTTTTATTTTTTCACAGTTCTGGAGGATAAATTCCTGAAGAAGGCATTAGCATCCTCATGGTCAATTCCTGTCTATTGACAGTGCTTTGTATATTACTCTATGATTGGTTGTTGTCTGTCTTTTTACTCTCTAGGTGTGTTTTTATTTTAAATTTCTCTTTATTCTACAAAGAAGGGATTCTTCCCCTACATGCCAGAAATGGGGAGAGCAAGTAACTTGACTCCTGTATGACATCTCTTTTTACAAGTATCTTGATGCCATTCATGATGTATTAGCTTTCAAAGACTAATCCAGTTTAAAGGGCCCCACCTCTTAATATTACCACACTGGTAATGTTCAAATCTTGCTGGAACACATTTAAGCCACAGTGTCAGTCATCCTTAGAATTGGCTCACTCTGATGGGAAATGTTGTCATGTATGATTCTATCTGAATACATTGTGTGCATGTAATACCTAAGTGTTTACAGAGAATAGTTTTACATATCTTGTTTAATATTAAAATGGTGATAAAATAGAGACTTAGAGTTTGTGAGTCATACTACATCTTGGACAGTATTGTTTTATATTTCATTCAGAATTATCACATTTATTGTTTTCTGTATGGGTGGAAAAGCAGATTACAGAGTGGATAAAACTGAACCTCTCTGTCTTTAATTTATGCTCAAATTTCTTAAATTAAATCCAAAATCAAATGACATATTTTGAACACTTAATGGTGTAAATGTACATTTTCATTCCAAGAAAGATGACCACAGAGGAGATACTGTACCAAAGAAAGATCAAATACCAGTAGGGAAAATAGCATATATGCATAGTTTTTGTCATTATCCCCTAAATTGATAATTTTTACATATACTTCAAAGTGTATAAAATGAATAATCTATACATAATTTAAGTATACAAATGCATGATATGTGCATAGAGATAACATGCAAAGTCTATATCATTTTATATCTTTTGATAAAATATAAAGAACAAAAGAGTTTTGTTCTCTAGAGATTGTCCTTGAAGTAGGCCATTTGTCATGTATACTCTGCTTGCCATTTATCTCTTTTGTTTTTGGAGAGCCAAGGCACCTACTGTGTTTTGTAGTAAGCTGATCAGTGTTTAATACAAATCCACAAGAATGGGACAACTGAGCCAGGAATTGTTTGTCTCAGCTTACTGCCATTATCCATTCTGTAGAAAAGCACACAAGAAGTGCATTGAGGGTACAAATTGCATGACATCTTTTGTTGTGGTAATTGTTCTCTGAACTCCTCCTACCTACATCTGAACTGGTACCTGATTGGACAGAATCATGAATGGTCATAAGCTAAGTTTAAAGACTTGTGTAGAAACCAGTGAACAAATGTCTGTCTTAAAGAGGGAGGAGAGCAAAGACTAACACTTAAGGTTGTCATCTGACCTCCACACATGTGCCACAGCAAGTATGTAATCATGTCTGTTTACAAAAGTATATATACACACACATACACATAAAACACACACATAAACACATATAACACACACAAACACACACACACACACACACACATACATACACACACCATAAACACATTCACAAACAGAAAAATTTAAAAAGCTTGGCCAATTATGGGCCTAAATGACAATATACTGAAACACACTATACAATGTTGAAATGCCTTCACTCTGAAATTCTCAGTCCAAAAATATGAGTAACTAATTTTAAAGGGCGGGGGGGGGAAGAGGACATATGGTGGGGGGGAACTGGGAAAGAGGAAAGCCTTTGGAATGTAAACAAATAATATAGAAAAAAAACATGGAATGCGGAAATCATAAAATGTATTTCCCAAACCAAATACCCATTTGGACTCATGTTCTAGAAGTGGAATCAGAGTCAGCATCTAAGGAGTGGACTAGCACGTGTCTGGCTTTGCACAGGATACTGGCATCACATCAATAAGAGCACACACTGAAGACCACAGTGAAAGCATGCACCTATGGAGTATTTACAGAGGAGATTCAACTGTGAATGCTCATGGCTCATGGCTTAGATAGAGAGCATTGATGTAGGTATAAGTTGTTTCCAACCTACTTTTAATAAGGGTTCAACTTCTCCTCTAACCCATGACCCAGCAGATGTAGAGGAAGAGAAGTTATTAGGATGTGTGTAAAGTGGACCTGTTCAGCAATAGTTCTTTGGTGGCAAGCTTGGTATTCTTTGGCAGAGGTTCAGTATCATAGCAGACACTAAATATGATTCTGCAGCGGCAGACCAATCCTCTAGGCAGGCAGACACCAGGCAGGAACCAAAAGCCACAGTCCAGTCCTTTCAACAAGTAGGCACCAGGAAGCTGTAGTTCCATTTTGAAGAAACTCCCCCAGGCTTGCCAACCTGCCTAAAGCAGGGTCTCTTAAGTAGCAAGCTGCCTCAGATGTTCACAAGTAGCTTTTGGGTGAGTTTCTCTCAATTGTGGCATTACTACAAGTTGAACTCAACAATGCTACACAAGACAAACCAAAACACGAGTGTCTTCAGTGAAGAATAGAGAGGCAGGACAAACCAAAGGTCAGTGCTCATCCTCCACTGTCTGTGGGGTCATATATATATTGCTTCATTGAACGTCCTTTATACTCCTTCATTGAACATCCTTTTGTGTGTTTGCGATCTGCAAGCATCCTTTCACCTGTGTCTGCTTGGGAAAAAACAGCCTTTCAATGTGTTTGCCTTAGCAAGACATTCTTTCACCTCTATGCCTCAGCAAACCATCATTTGATGCAACTAGCTTTCTAAAGAAACTAGAAGTTGCCACTTAACATTTTCCTTCAATGGAGGTGGGCTCTCCAATGGACTAAAATAATTGAAGGTCCCAGGAAAATGAATATAGAAAACAAACAAACATTCTGAAACAGAATGTACATATGTGTGAATATATATGCAAATATATAACAATCGTACAACATGTAATTGTACATGTACATTACATATACATATATATTTACACACATATATGTGTATATATACATATATATGTATGTATGTATTTACTGCTTCCATGGGTATCACAGCTATAGGCTTTATAGCTATTAGTCTACTGAACATGTATAACTATTGCATAACTGTTATGTCTGTGAAGCTGGCATTATTTTGTCATAGTTTTCATGATTCCAAAAACATGTTGTTCAATACTCAGATTATGTAAGGGGATGTATAAGATACTTTCATGATTTCCTCTTTCTTACTGATAAAAGCCTTTAAAATGAATAAACATCTTCTGTATGTGTTTTTAAATTACTTTTTCTTCTAGGTTGATATTTTCAGGATTATAGTTCTTTCATGATTTTAGATTACTCGGATTTGATACTTTACAGGTGTTTATCTTTTGGGCTTTCAATAAGGAATGTGATTGGAATTCTGTCTTTCATTATTACGTTGTGTTCACAACCATTAAAAATGGAATAAAAAAAGCAGATTTTATTTAGAATCCTGCAGTAAGCGAGCAAACCAGGATGAAGATGAGCTTCGTGCTGCTGAGAGTAACCTAAGGCAGCGCAGGGAAAGCAGTGAGTTGTTGGATTAGGAAAGTTGGTGTGATTGTCCTGGCTCGGTTTTCTAACTGCAGTTTTCTGTGTAGGGAGCTGGGGAGGGCAGATTGTTCACACTAAAGAAGGCAGCTATCCAAATTAGAGCAGGGTAGCTACTTTAGCTAACTAACTAACTAACCAACCAACTAACTAACTAACGAATGAACAAACTAACTAGTTGTGTGTGTGTATGTGTGTGTATGTGTGTGTGTGTGTATGGGTGGGTGGTTAGGTGTGTGTGTGCGTGTGTGTGCATGTATAATATGTGCTGGGATGGAGACTGTATACTTACATACATACAAATATGTGTTTGTGTGTGGAGATGAAGCAGTCACATTCCAATATTTCTCAGAGCCTTGTTTTCTTTACCTTGTTTTTGTTTATTTACCTTGTTTTCTGAGACAAGGTCTCTCACTCAGTGGAAACTCCCCACTGGGTTGGTCAGGTTTTCCCCAGGACCTACCGGAGTCCTTGCCAGGGCTGCCATTGCTGACTTATGCCTCTGCTGTCTTCTTTTATGTGAGTTCTGAGGGTAGACTGCTGATTCTCCTTCTTGCAAGGTTACCAGCCGAGTTGTCTCTCTAGCTCCGACAACCACCTCTGCAGCGAGGCTCTCCCGATTTCACGGGAAGTGTGAGAAAAGAGTGGTACTTCCCTCCATGTCTGCAGTGACTGCATCTTGCATTTGCTTATATCCCAAAGAGGCTGGGAAAAAGAAAGAGATTTATAATTGCTTCCTAAAGCAAATGCTTTAACAAATGATTAGTAGCCTTAAGGCAGATTTTGGAACAACACACAGTAAATTTTGTTGACAGGAGTAAGTTTCTTTTAGCAGACATTTTAAGGGGGTTTGTAGTTATTCTAGGGACAGATCTTGAGCCAAAACAAACAAAAAAACAAAAACAAAAAAAAAAAAAACAAAAAACCAAGCAAGCCATATTATTGTTTAGTCAATCTTTCTAATCCTAGGGTTTGGAGGGTATTGTTCTTATCAAATAATTTTGTAGTTCATAGAAGCAAATTTTACTCTGACACTGCTGTTTAAATAACCTACTTCTAATCTTTAAAACCTTGGGATTTTTATATATTTATGATACTTGAGTTTTATTTTTACCACTTTTTATCTTTCAATGTGTTTACTGCACTCTATATCAGCTGCTCATTTGTGAACCTAGAAAGATAACTCTGAGCTGATCTTACAGTGTTTGTAAACAATATTGCTACTGATCAGAAACCCAAGTTTAACCTGAGGGTACCTTGCAGCATCCTTGAGACAGGTCACAAATACTTAAAAGCAGACAGACTCTCAGTCTATCAAACCTGAAACTATGCTACATGGCGTGAACCCTACAAAGAGTACATTCTTCTGAGGGTAACAATCATAATAACTCAATCACTCTGCTTTCTTTCTGATAAATCTTAGTTGCAGATGAGAGAATGCAAACTTAGTCCTCACCTTAGGTACTTTCTGCCTTTTCATTGTTGTGAAATAACTCTGGTATTGTTAACATTGAACAATTATTTCTCTTTTAATATTCTAGATATCCGTTCCTACTTCCAAGTTCCCTTGAAAGCTAGTCCTTACATCTTCAAATCTGTGCTTAATGTCCATGTCCCTTCAAACTGCCTTCCCTTGTGCGGTGTATTTCATAGGTCTCCTTCTCTCTGTCTCCCTGACATTGATACTTCCTTACTTCCCCTTCCTTGCTCTCTTCTGTTCTTCCTATCCCTTCTTTCTGCTCCCCTCTTCTTTTTTCCCAATCTTTCTCTCTTTAACCATCTGTAGTTATCTATTACTTGTTTGATACTTATTTCAAAAATTACTGCATTCTAATGTTCCTCAAATCTTTTGTGTGTCTCCTTTCTTCAGTCAAATTTCTTATATCTACCATTATTCTGTTCATGTTCCATGAACAAGGGTTTAGGGGACATGCTTCTTGCAAAGAATCATGTAATTTAAAGAATAGGAGTTGTGACCACCTTTCTGTGAATGTAGATGTTGATATGTTACAGAAAATAAAAGACATACCTACAACTATTTAACTACAATGGATTTATATTTTGCCTATAGAAATATTTCCAAAATGATGACAACTTTCTGATGATGACGTTTTATCAGAATTAAATGTGAGTGGATAGGAGGTATTACAATATAAATTAGGGCATTTTTTGCTCATTTTGTTTTCAATGAGAACATTTTTTAGCAAATTTTAATTGTATGATAAATTATGACTTGCTAGATTGACTTTGCTAGCCATCAGCTCCCTAAGACATAAACTCATTTTCCTCTGAAAGCCTGTGCTCTTTGATCAACATCAGCACCACTCCTAACCTTCATTGGCAAATAAGTGTTCTGATTTTCTGCTTCTCTCTCTCTCTCTCTCTCTCTCTCTCTCTCTCTCTCTCTCTCTCTCTCTCACACACACACACACACACACACACACACTTGGAATATCTGTTTACAAATTCAATTTTCTCACATTTCCATGAGTATTAAGTATATTCATAATCCAGTCTTAAAACATTGTATATTTCTAATTACAACCTGCTCAGTACAGTATGTATAGTGTATGCATGAAATTGAATAACCAAAGGGTATGTTCTTCTCTGGAGAAGGCTACCTCTCCCACTTCCAGCTTTTCTCAGTAGACTGCCGGACTCTATAGGGCTGAAGATTCATGGGTTTTACCTTCTGTACTTTGGCATGTCTTTCATTCTCAGCTCATATTTGGCCTTTCATGTTGGTGAGGCTAGGTTGTAGCTTCTGATTTTACTAGAAAACACAACCCCACAGCAAAGCCCTGATTCTCTCTCTCTGTCTCTTCTGTAATGTTTCCTGAGCTTTAGGTGCAGGAGTATTTTATACACACATCCATTGGGACTGAGCTCAGCTCAACATTTTGGTTCTGACTTTCTTTAAGAGTCTTCATTTGTTGTCAGAAAGTTTCCTTAGTGAGAAATGAGGTTGACACTAAATTATGGGTATAAAGACAAGCTCTTAGCAATTATGCTGGCTTAGTAAATCAGTGGTCATAGACATTCCAATAACCACAACTTTTCTAACACTCAGTAGTCGCTAGTTTTTCAGCACTGGCTTAGTAACCCTTTTTGTTAAACAGGGCTCAAATTAAATTAGAGAGCAGTGGATTACCACCAAGGTTTGAATGCAACTACAGCACCCTTAGGGTTATCATACCCTGCTGACACAACACAGTTTATAGGTGTCATAGCTGACTAGGACTGTTAGATGACTCCTTCCTTTGAAAGCTTGCCTGATATATTCTTGTACCATGAAAGGTATAGTGAACATTCAGGTTGGTTCCCAACTTAGGGGTCTCTTGGCTCTGTTTCCAAAGTCTCTGCATGTTCAGTGATAGGGATTTAGCCCTCCAACTCTGGGGCGATAATCAGTAGACTGTTTTGGAGTTTCTTTGATAGTAACGGCCAACAATTCAAAAGAGGGCTTCTTATATCTGAGCTTGGGAATTTAGCCAGATGGTCTTTGGCTTTTGGAGAGAGCACCACCAGTCCATAATGGGAAAGGTTCTTAAAACATCTATATAACTCAAAGACTGTAAGAATTTAGCAGGAAGGAAAGCCCAAGTAAACATGCTTCAATCCCAACAAATTAACTGTAGGAGCCAGTGGGAGGGATCTGGGTGGAGACATAGAGGGAAAGGTGTGTAGGATCAGATATAGGAGGAGACAGGAGAGAAGTCCAGAAGGATCAGAAGAATGAATGGAAATATGGAGCTGTGGTGGTTGAGGAGAAGGCTGAGTGAACCTCTGGAAAGTACCAGAAAACTAGAATTTGAGAGGCTCCCAGGACTCAATGAGGATGCCCTTAGCTGGAATGTCTAATAGTGGGGAGATGGAACCTGAAGAGACCACCTCCACCCAGTAGGTAGACAAAGTCCCCAGTGGAGAGTAAATCAGTGGTTGTAGACATTTCAATAACCACAACTAATGTTTCAAGAGGATGAGGTCATCGCCCAACCTTCAAAATTTTTGTCTCAGAATTATTCCTAACTGAAAGAAATACAGGGACAAAAATGGAGCAGAGTGAAGGAAAGACCATCCAGTGATTTATCCCATGAGTGGGCACCAAACCCTTGCACTATTACTGATGCCATGCTGTGCTTGCAGACAGGAGCCTAGGATGGCTTTCCTCTGAGAAACTTTACCAGCAGCTGTCTGAGACAGTCCAAGATACAACCAACTATTGGAGTGAGTTGGGGACCCCTATGGAAAAGTTAGGGGAACAATTGTAGGAGCTGAAGGGAATGGAAACCCCATAGGAAGACCAACAATATCAACTAACACGGACACCTCAGAGCTCCCAGAGCTTACATGGGCTGGTCTGTGGCCACTGGCACATATGTAGCAGAGGACAGCCTTGTCTGGCCTTAAAGGAAGAGGATCCACCTAATCCCATAGATAGTAAAGACCTGATGCCCCAGGGGAGGGCAGAAGTGAGATAGGTGGGAATGGGGAGGGGAACACTGTCCTCGCAGAGAGAAAGGGGAGGGGGTGAAAAACTATCTGGGGGGGACAGAAATGGGCAATATTTTGAATGTAAATAAACAAAATACTTTTTTCTCCATACCCCCAAAATCTATATTTATATCTCTCAACTATATCTCCATAATTTATATTATCATGTATATCTATTATTCACAATTATGTTTATTATATGACGTTTGTAAATAGTTAATAATATATTTTTGCATGACTTCCTAGACCTTCTTATTGTTATTTCATTCACCTCTTCTTTTGTATTGACCTCTCTCCTCCTTCCCTAAGAGCCCTTCATGACTTTTTCAATCTCACCTAGAGGATCAACATTTCTTTTTGCTCTCCTATTTATAGGCTTCTATTGATAGTTTTTGTTTGTTTGCTTTTTCCTTATTGGCTCCTCGTTAATACCCATTTTGTGTTAACTTTTGAGTTTGTGGGGTTTTTCTAAGTTCCTTTAAATATTAAGATAAGATCATTTTATAATAAATTTCCATTTTCTTACTTAAACATTTATCATTATATCAAAAAAGACTTAGAAATCTGGCATATAGTATTCACCTTTTTGTTAGTCTTCCAGTATTTCTTGAGTTCTTTTTTGATTTCTTCTGTGAAACATTATCTTAACTTATTTAGAATTTACAGATATATGTGAATGTGGATGTTCATTTCTTTCATTCTATTATTTTTAAGTACACCCATCTCATTATAAAATACACGCAATACAGGGTGTTTTAATATCCTAAAACAGGTTGTGCATACTAGTATACAACATCTGGTCAATATGGAACAATTTTATTTACTTTGAAAATACATATAGTATATAGGTGTTAGACTGACACTTCTGTATATATCTCTGTAAGATCCATTTGGTCCTAAAAATATAATAAAATCTGCTGAATTTCTGGGATTTCCCCTCATACATACTCGAGCATGCATTACTTCTCCAAATTCACTCTTTTGCCAAGTCTTTGGTAACACCATCATTTTGATTTTCTATTGTTTTCTATCTGGCATGAACAGTTTTTT
Organism: Apodemus agrarius; assembly: GCA_964023405.1. Lineage (NCBI taxonomy): Eukaryota > Metazoa > Chordata > Mammalia > Rodentia > Muridae > Apodemus > Apodemus agrarius. The sequence goes on along the minus strand of OZ030024.1, from coordinate 29,591,430 downwards.
TTTAATATCACCATAGAAAAGCATCCATGTGGGTGCTAGAGATCATAGCTCAGGTCCTCATGCTTTCACACCAAATAACTTACACAGTGAGTCAAATCTCCAGCTCAAATATCTTATTTTTAATCCTTTAATATCTTCCTATTAAATATAATGTGTATTAGTCTTTTATAGAGATGGCTTAATCTCAGCACCATAATTGCTTTTTAACTTCTAGCTCCTTTCCCTTTCCTTTATCTTCTTTTGTATTTTAAATTTGTATTTTTATAGATTTTCTTTTCATAATTACCGTGGAAATATATACATATAATTTGTATCAAATTTGTTTAATTTTTGGTTTCTGATATATTTATTATTTTTTTCCTTTTTTTTTTGCACTCCGGATTTTATTCCCCTCCTGTTTCACATCCCATACCTCCTCTCCTGCACCCTGCCTTTACTAGGATGTCCCTACTGCCTCTACTCCACCAGACCTCTAAACTCCTGGGGCCTCCAGTCTCTTGAGGGTTAGAAACATCTTCTCTGACTGAACCCAGACCCAGAAGTCCTCTGCTGTAAATGTGTTGGGGGCCTCATATCAGCTGGGGTATTCTGCCTGGCTGGCGATCCAGTGTCTGAGATATTATATGAAAAAAATAACAGAATCAAACTTTTACATATGAGTTAAAAGAAATGCAGGTGCCACCATCATAGTAAGACAATGTTCTGAATTTGAGTCACACCAGCAATTTAGAAGTGCTTAGTATCACCATGCCACTAATTAGTGACTTTGGGTCAGTTGAGCTATAAATTTTATCAAATTTTACTTATCCAAATATTTTATTTCTCTTTAGTTTTTGATGGATATGCTTGCTTCATTTAGTAATTGATCTACACGTTTTTCTGCCTCCCTGACACTGAGGATGTCACTACACTATTTAATGTCCTAAAGGCTCTCTGCAGAGAAGTCTCTTTGGTTTCTATTGAGATACTGCTTTGGGCAATACATCTCTTTTTCCTTTTTGTTTCACAAATTCTCTTTGATTTTGATTTGTTGTAATATGTTACATTACATTGTATTTTATTCAAACACATAAAGTGACATTTCATTTTTATATACTTAGTTTCCACACTGTCCTAAAAGGTGGAGATTTTGAGGTATTTCATCTTTGAGTAAACATTTTAGCTTTTCTGGTCTTTGAATTTAATGATAACCACAATGAATGCATTATTTTTCTTGATGGTATTTGGTATATCCGGAAAGTGTTTTTCATTACTTTAATTATTCTTCTTTCTATATCTTGGTAATTTTAAATGAGTATTCAGTCATAGATTTATCCACTCTCCATAATATTTACTACGTTCATTCATGGATCGTCACTTAATCTTAGCCAAAAGGCCAAGAAGCAATCATCATTCACAGATCTGATCAGGTCCATAAATTTATTTGATCCTCAAAAATTTTGTTGGTTATTTCCTATAGTCATATCATACTCTCTGGATTTTACTGAGTGATTTCTGCTTTCTTACTGTTTGTTGAGTTTCCTTATTTTTAATCATTCAACATATTATTCATATAATTCATGCATATCTATTTTTAAGAGATTATTACAGGAAAGATATGGCATTTCTTTGGATTGATTACAGTTTCTGGGTTTTCCATGTTTCTTGATGTCAGTTTTTGTCTTTCTAGAAGAGTGAAACAGTGCCATCTTCAGGAACTATCTTTGGATAAGAAAATGCCTTCATCAATTAGTATGACTAATACTTCTTGAGCTCTCATTTTAATAATGACAATATCTGTTCTTTGCCTATTCTTTATATGTGTGTGTGTATGTGTGTGTGTGTGTGTGTGTGTGTGTGTGTGTGTGTGTGTAATCTCAAGTCTATATCTGTTATTTCTGTAAAGGATATTGGGGTACTGAGAGTGTTCCTCATTTTCTCCAGGAGAGTGGTTTGAAACATCTCTTTGTGTGTCTTTCCCTGACCTCAAGAAGATAGTCCAGCAGATTACTTGTTGGGGTTTTCAGTCAAGGTTCCTACAAACCTACTAGAAGGAGGATGAGAGCCCCAGACTTTGGAGAACCTGCAGAGCTCTGATGATTCCCCTGGAGATTTGAAGTGTTACACAGGAGATTTGCCTATTAATAGAACTTAAATCCCCCTTTGAGTTTCAAGCTTTCATTTTTGTGTAGTCCCAGACTCCCTCTGTTGCACAGCTTTGCATATTTTCTTGGTAGTCTTTGTTTAGTGGTGATGCAAAAGTAAACAACTTTTGTGCAGTGTTTTATAATGTTACATGTTCATTCTGTAGTTTCACCTTTCCTTATGGAGAAATAAAGGGCTGAAGATGTTTCTTGGCATTGAAGTGTTATACCTTCAGGGAAGGCTTATGTGGGTAAGATGAAACTGTTTTCTTCCATCCTCTTCAAGCCTCTTAGAAGAATTGGTTTCTGTCATGTACAGGGACATCTCTACTAGACTCCAGGTCTACAAAAGTATTCTCCTATGAGTACTCATGAAAACTGCTGTAATATGGGAATCTGATGGTATACAGTGTCTGTTCTGCCATTTTTTCCTCATGTCATTCCAAATAAGTCATACTTAAGAATCTAAGAAACTGCAAATCACACTGCAGAAACCATACATTACATATTTGAGGAATTTCATAGGTATGCTATTTGTCATTTTGAATTGTGAATATGGTAAACACTGATACCTTCATATAATTAAAAGGAGAACTGAACAATGCTTAGTTTTAGGACAATCTAATAATTCTTAGATAAAATGCCTTTAAGAACTAGTTGTTTTATTTAATGTGTATTAGTGTTTTGTCTTCATGCATGTGTGCACATCATGTAAACATGACTAATGGCCAGTTGCAGATAGAAAAGGACAGAATTCCAAGGACTGGGGTTATAGAACATTATGAATAGCCAACTTTGGTTTTCCAGACGAGCAGCTAGTGTTCTCAACTGAGGAGCCATCTCTGTGGCCTATCTAATAATTGTTTATTAAATAAATCTGTCATTTATATGAAACATTAGTTAAAATAATGACTTGCATCATGTGAGACTACTTTTATTACTTTCCATAACTTGCAAGACAGTATGAGAAATGTGACCATTATCCCCTGTTGTTCATGCCCAAGGCAAATCAGTACACTTTTATTTTTATTCAATTCTTACAATAAAATGTTACATAAACTATTACCATAAGATAAAACATAAAGATGTGTTGTGTGAACAGATGAAATAATATTTGTCTGATGTAATTCTACTGATGTAGTAGTAGAGAATTCAGACATTATATGTGCATTAAGTGTGTTATTTATAAGACCAAACTGTTTTCATAAATCCGTTTTCTATAGCATGCTTTATAATTATCACTCTTTCCCCCCTGAATGATCAATATAATTTCAGCATTTGATATATAACATTAGTTTCATTATTCCCAAGAGCTGAATGACCTTATAATTAAGTCATATTTACCTAAATATTTATATAGACACACACACAAAAGCATACAAATACTATTCTTAAATGTTATTTCAGTAAGAAAATAGCATTGTTTTTGCTACATCAACAGAAAATATCAAAGTTCCCCAAACATGAGTGAATCAGAACAAAATATCCTTGAGAATATTTAAAAGCAATCGACATGCCAAATTATATCATTACAAAGGCGATAGTAGTTGCTGTAAATAACATTAAAGTCATTACTTAACTCCATAATATCTCACTGAATTGGAATTTTTAACAATGTTTCAATATATTCAATAAGGAAATAAACCTAAGACAAGTTAAGTCTTCTTGTGGAGGCAGGATTGTAATCCGACTGGTATGATGAGAGAATTCTTACTTTTATGCGCTGTTTAAAACTCAATATGTGTAATCTCTCATTATTTTTCAGAAACCTTTGTAATCACTTTTAAGTAATTTGAAATTATATTAGCTCCAGCTTTTTTTTTTTTACTGTGGCATGTGGTATATGCTATAATATATACATCAGGGTCATAGAAAGGGTTTCAAAATTCCAGAGAGCCTGTTTACAGTTCTGGTCTAAAATGGTCAGTATTTTGTCTGGTTTGAGGGCATATGTTGTATCATTCATCTTTCCATTGTATGGTAGTTCTAAAGGAATGTATTTCTTCCAGTTTGTAGAATATAGTTTCCACAAATGCTTTTCCTTTAAACTTTATTATAATAATTAAATGATTTGCCAAAAAGTACACAGTGAATTTCTTTACAGTTTCTAATACTTCCAATAAATTATTGAATGATTTCTCCCTTAGAGTCTTTCCCTTGTGGGATGTAGCTGTTTAGAAAATTATTTTTTTACTTTTATGAAATTAGTACTCACTATTCTAGCAGGCAAGCTTCTTTCTTCAGAGGACTTATTAATAATCTGCTATCCAAGTATTTCTGTGCTCCATCGTCTAGGATTTATGTTTGTCGGAATTACCCATGTCAGAACACGATTGAGAGATAATGTTTTATATCTTAAAATTGTGTTAGCACATTTTGAACTTATTTTTGGGGCTTGGGTATGATAGAACTACCAAACCACAGAATTTAATAAAGTTTAGAAACATTTTAATTACTCTAGAATTAATGCTTACACCTTTTAAGAATCAACTCTCAGCCGGGCAGTGGTGGCACACGCCTTTAATCCCAGCACTTGGGAGGCAGAAGCAGGCAGATTTCTGTGTTCAAGGCCAGCCTGGTTTACAGCGTGAGTTCCAGGACAGCCAAGGTGCACAGAGAAACCCTGTCTCGAAAATAAAAAAATAAAAATAAAAGAATCAGCTCTCAAGTTCATATCAACCCAAGACTAGTCTTACCTACATGTGATCAAAATTGTATGAAATTCACAAATTATTATTTTTTTTATAAAATCACAAAAAAATAAAAGGGCTGAACATCTTTGTTGTTATATCTTGATGAAAAAGATACCAGGATTCTTTCATTAGCCTTCATAATATTTGATAAATTTTTTTCACTCTTTTAAAATTTTTTATATTCTTTGTTTACATTCCAAATGATTTTCTCTTTCCTGGTTCTCCCCTCCCCATAAGTCCCATAAGCCTTCATTCTCCAATCAACCCCCTCTTACTTCTCTGTCTTGATAATCCCCTACAATACTGCATCAAGCATTTCCAGGACCAGGGACCTCTCCTTCCTTCATCTTGGGAACGATTTGATATGTGAATTGTGTCTTGAGTATTCAGAGCTTCTGGGCTAATACTCACTTATCAGTGACTGCATTCCATGTGTGTTCTTTTGTGATTGGGTTACCTTCTTATAGAGCTTGAAGTTCCTATTAATCACACTGTGCGGGCTAGTTTTTTTGTCTACTTGACATATGCTATGGTTTTCTTAGGTACTTTCATTGAAAAAAATGTGACTAAAAGTTCAGCCTGCAGGAATGATCATAAAACATTTTTTTTTAATTGATAACTGATTTTGAAGTGCTCAACCTGCTGTGGACAGTGCCAAATCTGGGTATTTGGACCAGAGTTGTACAAGAAAGAGGAAGAACAAAACATAAGAAACACTGAGCATTCCTCCAGAGTTTCTGCTTTTGTTCCAGTCCCTGGGTTTGTATCTTGAGATCCAGCCCTTGCTTCTTTGATGATGAGCTACAAGCGGAAGAGTTGATTTTGCTCATGGTATGTTGTTAATCACAGCCATAGAAAAGTAGCTAATACAGCTTATTGATAGTTCTTAGCTTTCTTTAGAATATTACTGAGTTCTAGGTTTCCTCAACTACTATTCCTGCAACAAATGAAATGATGATGTGTATTTTCTTTATTAGATTGTCTCCTATGCTGATTTCTAGGTGTAGAAACACTCTATCATTTTTGAAATAGACCTGATTTTGACTACCTTGATTTATATATTTCATCTCTTGCTTTAATGCATTGATTAATTTTATTGCATGTCATTTGTGATGTTTTTGTTTTTTAAAAAGGCAAAATAGATACTTGTGTACACTTTTTGGGATATCTAATGCCTAATTTTTGATATGATTCTAGTTTCTTAGAATGCACCAAGAAGTACATTTTTAAAGCATTTGTGAAGAATTTTTTTGTTCATAATATGCTTGGAACATATCAATTGTTACTCTTGATGTTTCATACACAGATGATCATACACTTGATGATCCACCCTGGTTGGGTTTTCATTTGATTCTACATAATTCACCAAACTCAACATAATAACTAATATGCACGAACATTTATCTGGTCTCCCATAGTATGACATAAAACTGTTTGAAGTTTTGTGTCAAATGCATAAAGTTGGTAAAACCCAAATAAAATACTTGACTTACAACCTCAGTTTCAAGATTGATTACTTCTATAGATATTTAGAAAAGAAACTGGGTGAAGGTTATGCAAAATTTCTCTGTAATATTATTGCAACATTAAATCTAAAATCTTCAAACTATAGAAAAGTTTTGCTCTGAAGGGTAATGACTCAGGCTTGTGTATTTTAGTACTTTTCTATTTTTTAATCTACCAGTTTTGAGAGTAAGGTTAACAACTCACCATTAGTGATTTATGTTAAATGTCACAAAAGTGTAGACGAGAAGCAAATTAACTTGATCAGCTGTGAACATGTGAGAAGAGGATAAAGGAAGGCCACCGGGGCAATGAGTTTGGGAAGTGAGTGATGAAAGACTCACCTTTAGATTCCTTCAAGGATAGGAAACTGAAGATAGTCTTGGAAAGTACTAGAATTGAAAGAACATGAGACACAATGCAGATTTTCCTATACAATCAACTGAGTGTAAAAGTTATATACAAAATGCACTCAGGAGACCCACTTGCAATAGCAATCATGAAGGTCACCAAATATCTAGAAAATAATAAGAAAATGTAACTCTTCAGAGTAGGCATTTTTTCATTAGAAAATATTTTCTGCAATTATAATAGCAAGTATAAATCCAGGAATGCTGGTCTCATTTGCTGAAAGTCACAGATCCCTTGATGCTTTAAGAATGTCAGTCAAAATGCAATTATTGTCAGTAGGTTTTTCTTCTGAGACAATTTTGTATGTCAATTGATATGATATTAATTCTGATAGGTTTATGACGGTGTGGACATATTCTTCAATTCTTATGATTCTTTCTCTTCACTAAAGCATTAAGGTCAAAGTTGAAATACTCTTAACATTTTTATAGTATTATGGTATTATATTCATCTTTGATTTTATAGAACCTGTGATCCTCTTAAATATTGTATCAGAAGAAATATTGTCTGGATTTTTTTATCAGGATTGACATTTTTCTGAAATCATTAAGAAATCTAGGGAGGATGGTTTGTGAAATTTTTTCCTATCATATGTCTTTCTCCATACTTTTTAGCATGTCTCACAGAGTGAGTGCTATTAACTGGTTCTTGTAAACTATGATAGTAACTATCAAATATATTATTGTGTATTGTGATCAGTATCATGTGGGTGTAGAGCTCATGGTCCAATCTGTGTGTGTGTGTGTGTGTGTGTGTGTGTGAGAGAGAGAGAGAGAGAGAGAGAGAGAGAGAGAGAGAGAGAGAGAGAGAGAGGGAGAGAGGGAGAGGGAGAGGGAGAGGGAGAGAGGTGCTAGATACAGGTATTATCTTGTTCAGACTCTAGCACTTTATATTATGGATAAAAAGTGATACAATCTCTGCTATGTGCTTGAGCCCACAGATCTGGAAATGAAAACAGGACAAGGTAGATGTTTTTCATCCATAGAAGAATGGTGAGTTTGGGGTGGGGACTTTGCTAGATGGACAAGATTGTCCCATCGGAGGGTGTTGTCTGAAGCTTTTATTTTTCTTTAGAATTTCATACATTAATCCTGTATTTATTCACCCCTTCTCCATCTATCTCTTCCCATGTATTCTCCTTCCCAGACTTAGTGACTTCTTCTTCAACATTGTTATTATTGTCATTGTTACATTTGTGTGTGTATGTGTGCACATGCATGCCTCTGTGTGTGTGAGTGTGTCTGTGGTGTGTGTGTGTGTGTGTGTGTGTGTGTGTATGTGTGTGTGTAGAACAGTGAAAGGCATTGTGTAGATGGGCAAAGTTTGCATGTTGGCATGTTTATGAGAGTGTGCATGAGTGAGCAAATGTGTATAAGTGTCTTTGTGCATGTGTGTGTGTGTGTGTGTGTGTGTGTGTGTGATAGTGAGTGTGTGACTGTATATGTTAGTATGTATGTGTCAGTGTGAATATGAGTATTTGTGTGTGGTGTCATGCCATATATATCTCAGATAATTTTCAGTTTTCATTATTCTTTCTTTGATGAGAATGAGAGCAAGTAATCACATCACAAGTGTGTCTTACTAGTTTTAATCTGTCTTTTCCTTAATATGACATTCACTGTGTTGCTTTAAATTTCTAAAGGTTTTGCAAAACTTGAAAAAAAAGTGGTTCTAGCAATGCTCACTTGTTAACGTTTCTGTGGAAGGTTATGGATTTGCTGTGGTACATTCTCCTTTTAGGTTAAATAAGTTATGTAAATGTATGCATGCACATTTCCTCAACATCATTCTATATTTTTCATTACTATTTTATCATTAGCTCCGTTTACCCCATGTTTTAATTTTATGGCTCTCCTTTTGTAGCAGTTTTAGGGTCACCTCTAATGGAGTAGACATACAGAGTTACATCTTTTATTCCCTGTCTACACCTTTACATTCTTTCTCATTATCAGCAACCCCATCAGTGGTGCTGAGTTTGTTACAACTGATGAACCTACACTGACATATCATGGTCACAAAAGTTCATAGCTCACATTAGTGTTCATTCTTGATGTTCTACATTGTATGAGTCTTGACAAATGTATAATTTATAATAATGTGTCCACCATTATATTAACATACTGAGTACTTCCGCTGTCCTAAATGTCCTCTGTGCTCGGGCTATTCATTCTATATATCTGTTTTTAATTAACTATACTTTACCAACAAGAGATAGGGAGCCTGCTTTATGGCCTGTGCATGTTAGATGAGGGTTTCATAAACAATGCTGTTGTACTTGACCTCAAAGCTGATTTATTTTCTTTTGTATCTTAACTTGGCTATGACCATTTTATTTCATTTACGCATGTACTTTAAAAACATTTTCCCTCAACAAAATTTTATTGATTAAATTTAACTATCTGTCAGGTAAGCTAATAGTGTTAGTGATAAAAAGATGAATGAGCCTTACTTTATGTATTGGGAATTTTATATTTCCAAGAGGTTTATAATCTTTCTGCCAGTAATGCCCTTACTTTTGTAGGGTAAGCAGTCGATTGCAATACAATGTCATAGAGTGAGAAAATAAAAACCCACTATATTCTAAGGGCTTCTCAACACCTTTTTTTAAAATCTTGAGATTAGCAGAAACATAAATAATACAATATGAAAGGGAAAACATGCTGGTGAGTTTATGCTTCTATGGATCTGTGGATACATACACTATGAATCAAGATTATAACTTCATATCATTCACAACTGCAAACAACATCCATTTTTGCACTGGGAGATAACATTTCTAGTACAATATAGCAGTGCTGCAAGACTTAGAACATCTTTATTTGCTCTGGGTTATGAATTGAATTATTTTGTAAAAAGCACCTTAAAAACTTAACCTCATCTCCGGACTTGCACAGCAGTGATCCCCCACCTCCGCTCTTTCTTTTGTTCTTTCATACACTAGCTCTGGTGTGTATATTTCTTCTATAAAGTAAATGCATAACTGAGGATGGAAAGATGGGTGAGAAGTTAGAATTGCTTATAGCTCTTCAAGATTACCAGCACATATATGCCTGCTGATAACTGGGGATGACTCCGGTTATAGAAACTTGTTGCCTTTGTCTGGAATATGTGGGAACTGCCATTACCTGGTAGACATGTACTAATTCTTCAAATACTTATACTAAACTGCATGTAAAATGAAATGTGGTCAAAATTAGCATATATACTTGATCCTTATATGGTCTCATAAATAATTATTACAATGTATGCATATGAGACACCATCAAAAGACAGACACAACACTTTCATATATATATATATATATATATATATATAATATTGAGAGATTAGTTAAATTGTTTAGCAGTTCTATATATACAGAGACGTTTTTCTCTATTAAGAAAGACTGGAGTAGTTCCTGCCTTAATTTGGCATCATAGTGAGTTCTGTAGATGAATTTTATACATGGTCAATAAAATTTAATTTCATCAAAATAGTGCATTTTGGGCAATAATTTTTCTGAAAACAAAGCTCATCATGTAGGTGCTGAGACATGTTTTGGATCAATCTTTGATATATTTCTAATAGGTAATTATTAATATTGAGTGGCAGACATATTCATTATTTGTACAGGAAATTAATTTTTAAAACAAATTTATTTATTTCACGGATGTGAGTACACTGTCGCTATCTTCAGACACCCCAGAAGAGGTAATTGGATCCCCATTACAGATGGTTGTGAGCCACGGTCTGGTTGCTGGGAATTGAACTCAGGACCTCTGGAAAAGCAGTCAGTGTTCTTAACCACTGAGTCATCTCTCCAGCCCCAGGGGAAATTAATTTTAAGAGCACTTCATTGATATGGAGACTTGGATATCCCACAACATTCCCAGTTTTTGACAGCTATGTATAAGCTTTGATTATGATGCCAGGAAGCTGAGTTTTGCGTCCCGTTTCTCCCCTTCTAACCAGAAGACTCTGCAAGTGACTAACCCTATATTTTGTATCTACAGAGTGCAAACTTATAACCACCTTTTCAGATTACAATGAAAGTGGAATCAATAGGAAACTGCTTTCTAAGTGCACATCACACAAATGTGAAAGATAATTACAAGAACTCTGTGTTCAGAATTATATCTTCAACATACACTTTATTTCTATGCCCAGAAATCTGTTTCAGTTGAATACTCAGGAGAATTTTAGAAATGAACATGAGTTTTCTTTTTATTCTATCTGTTCTAGTCAGGTTTATATCTCAGGGTATACATTTTTTTTTATTTTTTTTATTGTATATATTCTATATTTACAATTCATTTCCCTTTTTCTGGTTCCCCACCCCCAAAGGGTATACATTAACTTTACTACCAAAGTATATGTGTGTGTGTATGTGTGTGTGTGCATGCGCGCATGCGCGCGTGTGCATGTATGTGTGTATATATGTGTGTCTGCTTGTATTTTCAATTATTTTCATGTAATACTCAACTTGGAAACATGACCAGATTCATTAAAATACAACTATCAACTTTAGAAGTACATGAAAAATTTCTAACTTCCACTTAATTTTCCTTTAAGAACATTGAATTCCAAAGATTAGTATTTTACAACAAAAATGAAGCTGAAACCCCAGCATTTCTCTCAGAGTGAAGAGTAGCTCTCTCAACACAACAGCTTGAGAAATGATAAATCTATACAGCACGGGCCTAGGTATATCTGAAAGTGTTTGCAGACTACATTTCACCAAGAGTTCTCTGGTATAATATCTCCTGATGGAGTCAGGATAAAAATAACACTATTTGGTGATGGCAATGTTGTAGAATGGCTGGGCATAGAGGGAAAATGTAGGTCACTGGCTACTGCATCGAGGGCCCTTTCTGGATATCCTACTCAGTTTTCTAGTGACCTGAATGTGAACTTCTCTGTTCTACTTTCTGTACCCTCACTTCCACGTAGATGTACATTCTATATATCCATGAATGGAAATAAGTCTTTCTTCCTGTGAACTAGCTTATGACAGACATTTAGTCACAATCAATTAATATGTAATGAATACACAGAGAAATAAAATAGATACTTGTTTCCTCCTATCATGTATGATTTTGGACTTCACAATTTAGAATGGCTCAAACATAATCATGGGCAATTCCCCATTCATGGAGAATTTTTAAGAATAAATGTATACACATTTATTTATCACTTGCAAATTTTATCCACCATCTATTCGGTATATGTAATCTAACACCAACTCCCCAGCCTCCAACTCTTTCAATAAATCATCCACCACATTTGTCTTCCAACTTCATATACTTAATGTTACTGTGATATGTGTGAGTAGGGAGTCCTCCACTAGAGATGGGCAGTACTTATACCAGAAAGTGACTCTCCATTCTCCAGAAACCATATCCACTAGTGCCTCAGCTAGGATGGCCCTGTAGAACATTTTCCCAAATCTGTGCTTGGGTTTTGATGACTTGATTTTGTGAAACTGCTGTAAGTTCATGTATACAGTGGCCCTGGCATGCTTGGAAAGGACCATTTTTCATCAGACCTTGGTGACTTCTGGTTTTTAAAATCTTTCAGTCTCATTTCCTATAATTCCTTTGCCTAGAACAGAAGAGACATAGAGTCATAGAAATCTCATATTCAGTATTTTCATGGATGAACTATGGCAAGCTTAGACTTAGATAGCTTACTTCCCTGCTTGTAGCCTGCTATGTTGCATGTTTTTGGGGGATATTTCAACAATGAAGAGGACTTTAAAAAACATTATTGAGGGATAATTTATAGAAGTGAAGTTTTCTCAGTTTAGAAACTCAGTTACAACAGTCACTAAAGTCACATATTACATAATTCCTACATTCTGAGTCCTTTTTCCTGCCTCATAGATGACTGCTGACTCCCTATAAAATATTTTATCTCTACCCTGAGAAGCATTTTGCCTCTAACTACATTTTTGCATTTACTTCACCTCTTACATCACTTGAATCTAAAATAGTCTCTCTCTCTTTTTCTGTGTATGTGTGTTTGTGTGTGTGTGTGTCTGTTGATCATTCAAGATAATGCAATATCATAAAGAGTAGATTTTATATTTGTTCCCTAAGTATTTAATAAATATTTTCTTCTCTTTTTTTTTCTTATCTTGTATGTGATTAGCCAGGTGACCTAGACAAACTGAAGGAGATGTGATGACACTATAATGCATTTTCCTAGACATTATTGAAATGGGGGGGGATATTGCAAATTACCTTCCCTATAAAGAAAAAGTTGAGTAAGTATTACCACCAGTGAATAAATAGTGGGGCATTTGTTTAGAAACTGAGAATCCCAAAGTAAAGCCACCAGGTTGAATGTATTATAAACTGGCTACCTTTAATCCCAGTTCTACCACGGGGCAACTGTGCAGTCTTAGGTAAGAGTATCCATTTTGTTATGTAGAAGCTAGATACCCTGAGAGCAAATTTGTCCAATTTGACCATGATAATAAACCTGTCTGACCAACTCTTGCATGGTAACAAATTTAACTTACATATGGATTCATTAACTCAATAATGCTTGTGTGCCTCAGTCACGTATTTCTGAGAATATAAATCCTTCTTCATAAGATTCCAATTAGAACCGTAGCCAGGCCAGTCACCATTCCACCCATCTCCACCAAACTATGTATCAAATTAACCACTTCTTTCTGTATGCTTGGATTATGACGTATACTCTGTTGTAATCTTCAAGCATACTGTATGCATGCTGCTTCAATTGCAAGGTTCTCCAGACTGCTTCACACTAAGTAGTTACAGTGATTTCTTCTGCTCATTTTTCTTTCTCCACCTTTTATCCCTTCTTTATTTCCTTTCTTTCTATTGTCTTTTGTTCAGACAACAAACACAGGTGTATCAATTCCTTTTTCTTCACACCTTTATTATTTGAGACACTATTCTCAACATCTCTGTGGACATAGATCCAGCATAGTATGAATCTTTATAATAGTAACTTTTAAACTATGCTCTCTTTTCCTTCAGTAATCTGAAGAACCTTGGAATTATTTTGGAAATAAAATTATCTTGTAGCTTGTTTACCCAATCACAAAAGAACACACATGGAATGCAGTCAGTGATAAGTGGAAATTAGCCCAGAAGCTCTGAATACCCAAGACACAACTCACATATCAAATAATTCCCAAGAAGAAGGAAGGAGACGGCCCTGGTCCCGGAAAGGCTTGATGCAGCATTGTAGGGGATTACCAGGACACAGAAGTGGGGGAGGGGTTGATTGGAGAATGGGGGGAGGGAAGAGGGCTTATGAGACTTATGGGAAGAGGGGAACCGGCAAAGGGAAAATCATTTGAAATGTAAACAAAGAATATAGAAAATTTTTAAAAAATTAAAAAAAAGATTGTTCACATACTCAACATCTGTATATCCTCCAGTGTCTCCTAACATACTTTAATCTAAATGATTAGGATCTCAATGAGTCCTAATCTGCTCATCCATTTACCACATGATTTTTGTTCCCTGACTTTCTTCTAGAAAGTCTCATTTAATTTCAGACATGTAGTGTTAATTGTAAACCATATTGTTCTCTATTTGTTCAGCCACTTCTCCCTTATCTGTCATTTTAAAGAGTCAGATTGGCAACACTATGAGGGAAGAGGCATATTTTAATTAGTTGATTCACACTCAACATCTAACATATGTCCTCTTTAATATATAGTGGGTGGTCCTTCATTACTACTCTTGCTATTATATTTGGATTCAACAAAAACAAAGTTATGCAAAAGGGCTGGAAATTTTAGTGGCATGTGTTTGTAATGTATATTTAAGTAAAATTTATTTGTTTAATATGTTTTATGTATACATGTTATTGTGTGTGTGCAGGGCTGTGAGTATGTGGAGATATACCTGAGCATTGCATGGATGCCTGTGGAGGGCGGAATCAAGATAAAGTGCCATCAGGAGCTTTCCACATTCTTTATATTCTTTTTACAAAATAAGTTTGAATTCAGATATTTTAAAACCACAAAATCTGAGTGCATTATTTTCTACTTCTGTTTTTAGATCCTGGATGGTTTTGCTCAGATCTTTTGCTTGCTTGTTTGTGATTTCATGTAATTCTTTAAGAGATTTTTGTGTTTCCTCTTTCATGACTGCTACTTGTTGACCCACGTTCTCCTGTATTTCTTTAAGTGATTTTTGTATTTCCCCATTATTGGCTTCTGCTTTTTGATCCACATTCTCCTGAATTTCTTTAAGTGATTTTTGTGTTTGCCTTGTAAGGGCTTCGAACTTTTGATCAATTTTCTCCTGTATTTCTTTAAGAGATTTATCCATGTGTTCTGCTATCAGCATTCTCACCAATGATTTTATATCTGTATATTGATTTTCTCGTATGTTGAGGTATCCGGGGCATTCTGCTGTCGGGGATCTAGGTTCGGATACTGCCATATTGTCTTGATTTCTGCTAGTAATGTTCCTACGTTTGCCTTTTGCCATTTGTTTATTTCTGGACTTAGTTGGTCTTGTTGTTACTGGTTGGTGTTTAAAGCTCCTGAGAGCCTGGCGTTTGGTGCTGCTGTCTCAGAGGGCGTCTGTGCTCCTGAGGTGGAAACTGGAAGGTTTCCACCACTGGGCTATGAGTTACCTCCTCAGCTCTGCTGGGCTGGATTCAAGTCTCCTCCCTGCTTGCCTCTGGATACTTAACTGGCCTCCAGTGGTCTCCTCCTGGTTTGCCTGGTTAGTCTACCAGCTCCAAGATGGTGGCCGGTCTCAGGGTTCTGTCTATCCCCAGGATTCCCTGAAGGCCCGGGGCTCCCTGGCTGGGCTGCTGACACCTAGGCAGAGGCTCTCCCAATTGGCAGGGCTCCACCTGGTTGAGCTGTTCTCCCCAGGATAGTGTCGGACCACAGAGCTCTGTCTCACCGCAGGCTCTCTGTTTATCCAGAGCTCCCCTGTTTGGGCTGCAGGGTCCAAGATGTTGCAGATCCCGGTCCTTGGGTCTCCATCTATCTACGGGACCCCCTGCAGGTCAGACATTCTCCAGACTGTCTAGGCAGCAGTAATGCTGCCCAGCTCCCTGGTGCAGAAGGCACCCAGGCAGGCTATACCCTGGGAAATCCTTCCCTCTGGTGCCCACTGTACCTTGCTCGGATACCCGCTCCAAGATGGTTGAGTGCATTATTATTTTAAAGCTATAATTCTTGTTAACACAGTTTCTCTCGCTGGATCTTAGAGCTTTCTTTTAGGCTAGGGTGGTCCACCAGCAAGTTCAGATGGTAACTTGCCCCTGCCTCCTCAACATTGGGATTACAACCATACTTCCTTATATCTGGATTTTGTGAAAATACTAAATTGTCAAGCTTAGATGGCAATCTATTGACAGGCTGAGATACCATTCCATCTCAAAGCATTCCTTAATATATTTAAAGGTTATTACCTGAATAAAAGGCTAAAATATTACCTTACCCATCACATAAAAAGACATAAAAAAACAGCATATATTGGCCAATGTGCTTAATTATATTTCTGTTTTTCTACTTTAGCATAATACTGTGGGTATAGTTACTTCATTTTGGTAGGAATGATCTTTACTTTTTATGCCACAGTATCTCAAAAATGATGCATTCTCTTCAAAGGTATTTACCTCTATGAAGTTATAACCATAAAGGGAGGTGATTTCCACAAAAGAAATCCCACAAAGAAATTTCCTTATGAGCCTTCGTGTATTTTCATTCTTTTCCTCCCCACAAGGTTTTGTAGTTCCCTATCAATACATTTCCAAGATAGTTCCCATTTTACATCTCCATATAATTTAGCACAAAGATTATTAAAGTTATTTAGCAAGGAACTTCCACCATGTGACATTACACACTCATCATACCGATCATCATACCGAATTTAGCTACAACTGAAAATATGGAGTTTGGGGTATGAGAGAGTGAGACTTTCATCATTATTCTGAATATTTTGAAATCAGACTGAAAATAAACACAGCTTTGGTGAAGCAGTCACCACAGAAACAATGGCTGTGTTCATTTCTCTATTTTTATAGCGTATATTTTGATTTTATTCATAGAGATACATGTATTTATTGCAGAACCTGGCTTTGCATTGATTTTCACAGATGGCATAAACTTCCCTATTCCGTCCTGCTGCTAGTCACTAGGTGACTAAAATGCGCTCATATGCAATGATTTAAGGAGGAAATAATTAAAGTTGATTTCTCTGTGTTCTTTCTAGAAATGCATAAATCTTGACATATACCACTCAGATTCTTTCTTGGAATTGTTTGGGTCTTTTTGTTGCTGATAAATGATGAGGAAGCCCACCCTGGTGAGATAGAGAAAGAATAGTTTTGGCAGGAGCAAGTGGTATGGATCCAAGTATTGGTTACTGGGGCCACTCATGTGAAGGAACTGATCTAGTTCATTGAGAAATACCCAATTTCCATTCTTCCTCAGGAGATTCCCACTATGTTCATAGCAGCCTTGTTTATAATAGCTAGAAGTTGGAAGGAGCCCAGATATCCCTCAAAGGAGAAATGGATACAGAAAATGTGGTATATTTATACAATGGAATGCTACTCAGCAATTAAAAATAATGAATTCATGCAATTTGTAGGCAAATGGTTAGATCTGGAAAATATCATCCTAAGTGAGTTAACCCAATCACAAAAGAATACACATGAAATGCAATCACTGATAAGTGGATATTAATGAGCCCAGAAGCCCTGAATACTCAAGGCACAATTAGCAAGTCAAATGATTCCCAAGAAGAAGGAAGAAGACCCTGGGCCTGAAAAGATTAGATCCAGTTTTGTAGGAGAGTACCAGAACAGGGAAATGGTGTTGGTGGGGTGATTGGGGAATAGTAGGGGGGGGAGAGGACTTATGGGACATATGGTGGGGGGGGACTGGGAAAGGGGAAACCCTTTAGAATCTTTGGAATGTTAACAAAGAATATAGAATTAAAAAATTATTTTTTTAAAAAAAGAAAAGAGGTTTCAAATGAAAACCCTATCTCGTGATGAGGGGAGCACCTGTCCCAAACTCTCTTTCAGAATAGTGGTAAACTGACTTGAAAGGCTTTTATGACATTAAGGCTCTAAAGAATATCTGTTCTTCCTCACACTTGAGCATCAGCTTTGAATATGTATAGGTATAAGACATCTTTACTCTTTACCCTCCTTGATGCAAGAACAAAACTCAATAATAAAAGTGGCCCAATCAAGACTACTCTAACCCAGTAAAAGAATACCAAGCATAACTTTCAAGTTAAACTTCTCTGTGCCCTTCTTGGATATTTTAACACATAAAATATATTGCAGATTAAAAAAAAGCAGATTTCACTTGATTTGGCTTCATTTCCCTGTCATGAAAGAATCAGCAGATAATTGAATAATGTATTTCTACAGGTTTCAGGGAACTATTCCATGACCCATTAGAGCACATGCCGTATGCCACAATATATTGTCAAGAAGAAGAATAACATGTTTATTTGAAATAGTCGGTTTTTTTTCTTTCACAAACCACAGTTGGGTTATTGACCACATTCTATTTTAGAATCTCTGCAAGACTTACTCAAATATGTTTTTTATGTAATCAAGGTGTCTGAAGCTGAGCTGAGACTGTCTCCGTTGGCCTGAATGCCTCAGCTGGAAGATGAATGCTGATAGTAGTTATTCTGGGAAATGATTAATTAAATCTCATTCCTGGCAGTTCCATTAATATCAACACAACATGGCAGAGATATTGACATAGTGAGAAAACACTGCTTTCAACAATAGGGCTTTGTTGACAAAACAGTGAAATGTCTAGACCATTAGCAACTATACACAGAATCCATCTTTAACATCAATCTTTAGTTTACACATACCACACAGGCTTGCACAAACACATGCAAGTACACACACACACACACACACACACACACACACACACAGGCACTCTCAAAATATGCTGCATTTAGACAGAGGAAGCAAAGTGGAATTCTCATAAAATATGAATGTGGATTAGGTTGGAATTTCCCAAGACATGGCTAATATCTTTTACCCTTCCTCCACTATTCTCTCTCTCTCTCTCTCTCTCTCTCTCTCTCTCTCTCTCTCTCTCACACACACACACACACACACACACACACACACATACACACACACTGGATTAACAAGTATATGTACAGATTATTCACAGTTGCTATAATATTTTAATGAATCAAGAGAAAATTGTTTCATTTATGACTGTACATTATATACAAGATACCACCCTGATATGTATCATTATTTGCCCTTACAGCATAATTGGAGTTTTGCAGAACTATTGCCCTTACTTTCAGCAGGATTCATACTTAAGTACTAATCATGCTCTTGCAAAAAATAAAAGGGGGTGGGGTCAAGAGGATTAAAACAAAGTTTCAACATTTAAATGTCTTATTCTCAAGCCTTGAGAATTTCCATATCAGAATCCATCCATTTATCTTCTGAACACAAAGAAAACAGCACTGATGCCCTTGCACCATCTCCATGATGTAACATCTGAGACTCTGTTACAGGAGACTCTGTGATCCATGGAACATTTATTTCAGCTTCCCAGGGATTCCAGAACATTGCTTATATTTCTGTTTGGGTGGAAGTTTTTTTGGGGGGAGGTAATTGTTGGATTCTCTCCTACCTGGTTCTACTAGCAGTTGGTAGTTTATTGAATGTTTGTTGAAAGGATAGATGACTATTTCCAAAAGCATCACGTAAATTAAAATTAGAAACCAAAAGAAGTGTTAAGATTCCAATACCTAAAATCATATATATACAGGAAACACTGTATTATATGTGGTTGGGGACCATGGAAAAGGGTTGGATTCTGGAGGGGGAAGTGGGAATTATGCAATAATATTTTAATTAAAACAAAATTGTAAAAATAATCACAGAAAATGATTATATGAGTAAAAACATGACTAGTATTTTAAGAATAGCCCTCTCCTAAAACTACAGTATATTGACATTAGAAAGAATCTATGATCAATAACTGGACACATTTTCTACAGTAACTATAACTCATTCTTTGTAACCCAAATTCTACCCCAATGCATTTTCTTATTACTTTAAATATTATTGAAAAAATGGGTAAAAGGAATAGATTTGAAACTATGATTTCTGATAACCTTCTATATGCCTGAGATATAGAATGGACCTTACATAAACAAATAATTCTAGTTTGTGCAGTATGCAAACATATGGTTCCACATGGATTCTGAGTAATAGATGAAGACAATTTAGATCAACAGTATTTAAATTTCCTAATGTAATGCTACTGATTAATAGAAGAAGTAGTTCTATATAATAGGACTGTAATTTAAGCTGGAAAGTCTTATCTGTTCTTGTTCTATCTCCCAGATAAGTGACACAAAGACCTATTATGTTTATTAAGAAGCTATGAGCCTAGGTTGAGTAGATTCTGATATACTCTAACCATCTGAGACTGTTAATACTAGATAAGTACTTGCCAATCAATCTGGTCTTGTGCTGGCTTCTCTAGCCCATGTGTATCTTCATCTCTTGAAACCTCATAGCAAATCCTCCTGGTCTCTCCATGTGGTCTCTCTGCTTCACGGGCACCTCCATCCTCTAACTTCTCTGTACCTGGCACACCTAGTTGGCACCAAGAGTCCAGCCTTCCAGTCTCCTTGCCCAATATTGGACTAAATCATCTCTTTACCAACTAATCAGAGGTGATAGAAAACAACTTTTACAAAACATTAAGGCCAGAGCTTCTTGACTGTGCCATTTCCAGACTGTAGGCAGACCCATAGGCATAGAAATCACCATGAGAATGAACAGTGCACAAAACCAATCCCTGACAGGTCTAGGCTTTTTAGCATTTGATAATATTTTCTTCTGGTGTTATACATTGATATGATTTTAGCCAAATCTAAAGTGTATCTCTGGATTAGTTAGGGAAGGGGATGGTGACACGTTATACTAAATACAGCTATTTGAATTGCACCTGAAATACAGTCCAATTGTGTTATTTATAAAAGCTCCACCAAGTTTGCATTTTCCTCCCTAAATCTGGGACATTCTTCCTAGAGTTTACCTACTGTTCACTCATTGTTTCTGTTTGAAATTCATTTTGCTGAGGTCTTGCTTTCTTCCATGTGTTGCTGGGCTCCACTAAGCTGAGACCACGCAGATCAGAGTCATCATGGATTATTGGGACTGAAACTTAATTGACTTCGAGGGTACGTATTAAAGAAGGGTGACAAATTTGACTACTTGTCCATTCTTTGTGACAGGAAATGGCTAACATCTGTGTGTAATGAGGAAAAACTCTTCAGAACTCGGCCTCCTTCATTATAGGGGAGAACAGAAAAACCTGCTAGTGAGTGTTGACAAGCCTGTGGCAAACCTGTGCACCAAGTGAGAAATGGAAATAAAAAGGCCCCTTACGAAGTCGTTAAACATCAAGCCTAATGAATTATTCATTTAAAGGATTCAAAGTTGGGCTTGGAAAAATGTAAATAAAACACACAGAAAACTTTCTCCTTTCTGGAAATGATTTTATAGTCATGAACTAAATGCAAGGAGCACTTAAAGTGTCTAACCGCATTGTATATTTTATGGAAATTAAGAATATTGAACAAATTCCCCACTTGGTATAAAAGAGGGAAAAATATACCTCATCTGATGATCAATGTCTTTGGCAAAATGAATTATCTTTATTTTCTCCATTATCTTTTATTGCCATTTTACATACTCTATAAAATATCGACCTGCAAGGTATTCAAATGAAATGTGATGTAATTTCTCTGATTCACAGCCTTTCTCTTTTATATCCGTTAGGCATATCTGTGACCTTCTCTGCAGACCTGATTATACCTCTTGGCTCGACTCTGACCTACTGAAGTGTAGTTAAGTAATAGGCAGAATGCAGTATGGAAAAGTAAATATAGTCCTTAGGACCATGAGCTAAGGTTTCAAACCCTGAATCTGCCTTTAGAGGTATCATTTGGATACGTTAATTATCAGGGCTCAGGATTAGGTTGGATTAAGATGGGTTGACTACACATACTTTTAAAAAATGGATGGTTCATAACACCTCTGAATAAAGCAAGTGCTGGCAAAATTCTGTTAGTGATTAACTCCACTCCTCTCAAATTCATTGCTTTTCCTAAGCACATAACAAGTACCATCCTTGTGCTTTTGTGTAACATATAAAGTAAGACACAAAACATCACTATCCTGAAACAGCTATGGTAAACACATCAGAAGCCAGCACTTCAAAACAATATGAAAATCCAGCACATACCTTCAACCAATGCCACATGTCTCGTCCTCCATGAAAATGTTGTGATCTGTCATGAGACTATAAATCATCAGAGAATCTGATGAGATCCCAGGTATATGTACATGTTTAAACAGGCCTATTCAAATACCAGTGTTTAACCTCAAGTCTCTGAATTCAGAGCCTGACACAAAAGCTATACAGGTGGTTTTTATTTTGTGCATTGTTACAGAACAAGGTTGGGAGATGGGAAATGCCATCCAGAGAGGCAAAAACAATCAAAACCATAAAATGAAACAAACAAAGAATATGAGAGAGAAAGAGAGAGAGAGAGAGAGAGAGAGAGAGAGAGAGAGAGAGAGAGAGAGAGATGCACTTGCATTCACACCAGATACTTTCTAGGAAAGCTATAGGAAACCCATACAGCTAATGAAAGTGAACACCAAACTTGACACATACCTCTGTGCAAACAAGGACATCATTTGTCCCTTGGCCTTTTTTTATGATACTAGCAAAGCACACTCAGTGTTAATTTGGTTTTGGTCTGCCTCAGTTTATTCTTATTTATTCTTGCACTAATTTCTCTTATCATCTACAAATAACTGAATGGTTTCTATTGAGAGGCAATAACTCTAAGTCTCATGCTTTCTCTTACAAGCGAATTTCGTGAAATTTCTAACTTGTTTCTATTGTATTTATTTATTTACATGTTTTCTTATCTATTGCTGCGACAGCTCTTGTGAATATAAAAGCAGGGAGGTTAGAAGAATATGATAAATTCTCTGTGAAAGAAAAAAAAAAGTAACTGTTTTACTTCTTATGGCATGGAAGGAGTGGCTAGTTGCAGTGAAGGATCAATGTTTAAAAGGCATCATTTCCTTGCCTGTGGGTGTGAAATATCCTGGAAAATAAGGTTGATTCAAAATTTTTAAAATTCTAGAGCTATTGCAGTTTGTAAAATTGTCTTTCAACTTTTCTATCTAAACCAATAATCAGACTTTCAAAAATAGGCTTCCTGGGTTACTCTTTATAGTACTACAGATGAAAAATGTATTTTGTAGCACAATCAAAATGATAATTTTTTCAATATGCTTTTTGAGGCTACATTTGCCACAGAAGACAATAGCTTCAACAAACTATTGTGGCAAACCCATAATGGGAACAGAATTCATTTTTCTAGTCATTTATAACCTTTGTTCTCCTCATGTTACTGGATTTCCAAGTCTATCCTGAAATGCAGTGATCCTTTCTGCTTCTGAGACAGAGATATATAACATGGAATTTAATTACTTTAAGATGAATTTGATTTTTCTATTTGAAAATATCAAAATTATGGCATAAATAGTTTTTTTTATGAGTATAACCAGAGAGAAATTCAGAGTATACAGTAACTTTGGGCATGTCACTTCAAAAGGAGATTTTGTTTTCTTGTGTCTTAGCTAAGGCTGGGAAGTCCCGCAGAAACATTTTGATTGAAGTTTTAAAAAGATATTTCATCTCTAACACTAGGCATAAGACTGCATATTAAAACTTCCATGAGTACCTTTCATAAACATTCTAATATGTTGTATATCAAATATAAAAATAAAAATAATAAAAATATATCTAATATAAAAACACTAATATCTTCAGTACTTACCACTATAGCTAAAATTGGCCACAAAAGATACTCCCCAAAACACTGTTAATAGTATCATCAAGAAAGGAACTAGATATTAAGTTAAAGCCATGATGCTGTTTAGAATGTTTTATGGACAACACATATGATTAAGATGAACAGAGATTTTAAAATATTATTAGATGATAGGGAAAGCAAATTAAATTTTGTGATTGAAGATGATATAATAAAGATAGAGAGGGTACCTTTATGATTTGAAAAACTTTACCCAGGCCCTTGCATAAGCAATTAAAATTGTACGCAAGTAATTCATCCGTTGTGTACTTCATGCAGATCCGGAATAACACTTTCCATGGAAGAATGAACCACTATCTACAGCTACTTGTTGACAAAAGACAATAAAGGGTTCTTTCATTTTTCCACTTCTCCAAACCAGAAAGTAAATACTGTTTGTTTCTTCTGATGTTTCTCATTTGATAGTTATCAAGAACAATAATTCTATATTTCAGAAGGTCTGGTTATCCATTCAGTCATTAACAATCCCTTACTCAAGGTTCCATACCTGTCACAGCCTTAGAAATGTGAATCAAACATGGCCTTCCTCCTGAGCCTAGTCAGGAATAAAGGATGAATTTGTGAATCTATAGCCATAACATATAGACATGTGTTCAAAACACTATATGATCTGAAAATATAAGAAAAAAACCATACCAACAGTGGGAACATACCACAACAAAGTGACTCTCTGCACAGGATGTTAAATAATGCATAGATGTAGGTTTTCATTTGTTTGTTTGTTTGGTTTAGGTTCCTTTGTTGTTTTTTGTTGTTGTTGTTATTTGTCTTCTGGAAGGGGCCAGAGTAGCTCAATGGAGTTACAGAAATACGAAAAGAATTGTAGCATTCATAGTATCACAAGTAGATTGGGAGATGTGGACTCCAGCAGCTTCATGGAGAAATGCTGGGAAATTTTCCTACAAAGCAAGATGTGTCCCCAACAGGAAAGACTTTGAAAGCTAAGAGAAACTGATCAGTTGACTTGACTTTGCTTTTTTCTCTGCCTGGAAATGTGCTTGTTTATCAGAGAGATTGAGAAAGAAGGCTGGACAAGGAATTTTAGGTATATTAATAACAAATGGCTAACAGGTGAGGATGAGGGTCATGGGAGTACTGAAGGAAATCATCTAGAGTGGGAATCCTGTTTTACTAAAAATAGGATTTTAGTAAAGTTTACCATAAGTTTAGTAAAGTTTACCATAAGTTTCATTAGGGTGGAAATAAAGCATAAATTAGAAAGAATCAGCAGAAAGCATATTTCATTATATTTGCTATACTTATAATATCTTTGTTTCATATCTTTTCTGAAAAATATGCTATTTCTTTTTTCTTTTTTCTTTTTTTTTTTTTTTTTTTATTTTTCGAGACAGGGTTTCTCTGTGTAGCCCTGGCTGTCCTGGAACTCACTCTGAAGACCAGGTTGGCCTCGAACTCAGAAATCCGCCTGCCTCTGCCTCCCAAGTACTGGGATTACAGGCGTGCTCCACGACGCCCGGCTGCTATTTCTTAATAAACATTCACACTGTTCCTCTGCATACTGAATTTTGGAGATGAATGTAAAAGTCCTCATAATTATGTGACATAAAATCTTGTGTCATTTTGATTCTTTATAGTCCCCCTAATTTAGCCTCTTGGAATAGATTCATTAAACTATTTTTTTAGTTTGAAAAGATACATTTTTATTCTCCCTCTAACCCTTCCTAAATGGCTATTAAAATGTATGCCTTGACTCTAATTAATAAAATACAACTTTTCAATTAGCAGAGTATATTTAAAAACAAAACCTTGGACCGTTTTCAAAGGAAAAACCTGCTGTACACAATTTCAACCCTCCGCCAGGAATTAGCAACTGATGTGCTGACATAGTACATGCATATTTACTTTTGTATTCCCCCAAAATGCATTGTTACCATGGTAACTCATGTACGGCTACTGGTAAAAGAAACAGAAGTTCTTGGTGGCTATAAAGAACAAATAATGAGGGAGACCCAAAGTGAAAATGTGGAATGACTATAATACAAAGCCATATTTATATTTCATGATGTAATTGCAGCTCAGGATATTTAAGGAAAATGCAGAGATTGGCGACAACCATCAGAGAAAGACATCAGTTTAACCCTCTGTTCCTGGGTGTTCCCTCTCAAGAAAATACATTACAAAGAAGCTATACTGACTGTTTGATAAATCATTTGAGTAGCATCACTATTGTTGAATTTACTTTAGGTTCTATGACCAAGGAAACCTTAATTATTTTGCTTAATATTGTATGGTTAACATTTAAATTTTTCCAGCTTATTAGATTCAGTAAGTTTAACTTTGTGTTCTGGAGAGTTTAGAATTTGAAGGAGCTCTAGGTAAACCTGCAGGATCTATTTTTTGGATCACTTTGGAAATTATTTGGAAAATATATTTTTTCAAGCTCATTAATGGCTTCCACATTAATATCAATTAATTTAATATTAATTAATTTCCAAACATATTTAAGAAGATTATTAAGCTAGACTTTAACCATTTCAATCTTCTTACACAGCTACACAACATTTTAGAACCCCGTAGAATGGCTGAACTAGAGTTCTCATCTTAGAAAGAAAGAAGGTGGAATTTCAATTATTTTCAAAGTAGAATGCTCCTATTTCACTTAAAAATAGCTCTTATTTCCATGTAACATTTGGATTTTATATAAGATTTATCTTTCTCTAAAAAGATTTCTGCTACTGCCAATAATTTGCACATGGTGACCTGAAAGGAAAACCGAAATGACTGACAATTTTTGTGGTAAATATGTGTCCAAAAGAAGTGTCCATGTTTTAGAAATCACTCCTTGGATTTGGCAATTGAAATCAACCTTGAAGAATTTTCTAAATCAATGTAAAACACATGAGTTTGGGGAATATTCAAGAAG
This sequence comes from Apodemus agrarius, assembly GCA_964023405.1. Lineage (NCBI taxonomy): Eukaryota > Metazoa > Chordata > Mammalia > Rodentia > Muridae > Apodemus > Apodemus agrarius. The sequence continues at coordinate 29,564,888 of OZ030024.1, read as the reverse complement.
TAATATGTAGCATTGAGCTATTGTAGGGTCATTAATGAGCTTGAAAAAAAATATTATCCAAATAATTTCCAAATTATTGTTTGTTTGTTTCTGGTAGAAATAGTAGAGCAACACTTACAATATCAAGTAATTTTTGTCTCTCTCTCTGACTGTCTTTCTACCCCTGTTTTGCTCTCTATTTCTCCCCTCACTCTCTGTGTTTGTGTGTCTGTATGTGTACACAAGGTGTGTGTGGATGTGTTTTGATATTGAGTCTCTTTCTATAGTGAAGAATGTACTGGAACATTCAGAAATCATTTTATCACAGTCTCATAAATTCTGGAGAAAAGAAATAAGTCATCGTGCTTAGATGACAATGTATTTCCTTTCATCTTGCTACCATAGGAGGATCATTCCACTATCAAACTATTATAAGAATTGTATAAATAGTATTTTATTACTGGGCACATTGAAGTCTTCTGTGGTATTATGCAGAAATATTGAAAAAGTTTGTTTTCTGATGCTTTTATTTCCTAAACTTCAAACCAATCTCTCTCTCTCTCTCTCTCTCTCTCTCTCTCTCTCTCTCTCTCTCTCTCTCTCTCTCTCTTCCTCTCCTTCCATCCCCCTGTCCTCTACTCCAAGCCCTAATGTGTGTGTGTGTGTGTCTGTGTCTGTGTCTGTGTCTGTGTCTGTGTCTGTGTCTGTGTCTGTGTGTGTCTGTGTCTGTGTCTGTGTCTGTGTCTGTGTCTGTGTCTGTGTGTGTCTGTGTGTGTCTGTTTTATTCAGCTATCACTGTAAAACCCATGGCAAACATCTGATAAAAGAAAAGTTTCCACATCTTTAGAATCTTGAACATGATGCTTTGTGTCGATGTTTTAGAAATGGTGTGAAGCAGCATCTTGGACAAAAAGAAGATTGTGGAGCAAAGCTGCTCACCTCATAGTGGCCAGTAAGCAAAGCATGAACAGAAATAACCAGATTGCAATGTTCTACTGAAGACACATCTTCAACAATCAAAAGACTTTTGTTGAGAATCAAGGTTTCAATCACACCCAAAAGTGCCATGGGCCAGGACCTCACCCTTCAACACCAGCTCCTTAAGGAATATTTAGGATATTGAGTTTAATAGATATTATATAATTGATCTAAGTCAGCTTATTCTGCATCAAAACAAGTGGAATGAACACAACAGCCACAGTAGCAGCAGAGCCAATGGCTACAATGTTATCTACTTTTGCTTTTGCTTTCTTTTGAAATAAATTTTAATTTTGGGTCAGAGTCGCCTAGTGGGATATAGGTAAAATAGGAGTATTTTCAACAGACTATTATAGTTTCCTTGCCTACTGGCTGGAGTGTTTGGCTTGGGTTTTTTGTTTGTTTCTTTATTTGTTTTTATTTTTTTATTTTCTGTAATCTTTGTTTACATTTCAAAGGTTTTCCCCTTTCCCAGTTCCCCTGTCACCATATGTCCCATAAGTCCTCTTCCCCCCGCCCATTCCCCAATCACACCCCAACCCCACCACTTCTCTGTTCTGGTACTCTCCTCCAAAACTGGATTTAGTCTTTTTCGAACCAGGGTCCTCTACTTCCTTTTTCTTGGGAATCTTTTGCTTAACTAATTGTGCCTTGAGTATTCCAAGCTTCTGGGCTCATTAATATCCACTTATCAGTGATTGCAATTCATGTGTATTCTTTTGTGATTGGGTTAACTCACTAATGATGATACTTTACAGATCCAACCATTTGCCTACAAATTGCATGAATTCATTATTTTTAATTGCTGAGTAGTATTCCATTGTACAAATATGCCACATTTTCTGTATCCATTCCTCCATTGAGGGACATCTGGGTTCTTTCCAGCTTCTGGTTATTATAAATAAGGCTGCTATGAACATAGTGGAGCATGTGTCTTTATTGCATGAAGGGGAATCCTCTGGGTACATGCCCAGGAGTGGTATGACAGGGTCCTCTGGAAGTGTCATGCCCAATTTTCTGAGGAACCACCATACTGATTTCCAGAGTGGTTGTACCATCTTGCAATCCCATCAGCAATGGAGGAGTATTCCTTTTTCTCCACATCCTCGCCAGCAACTCTTCTCTCTTGAGTTTTAATCTTAGCCATTCTGACTGGTGTGAGGTGGAATCTCAGGGTTGTTTTAATTTGCATTTCCCTGATGACTAATGATGTTGAACATCTCTTAAGGTGCTTCTCAGCCATCTGAATTTCTTCTTGTGAAAATTCTTTGTTTAGCTCTGTACCCCATTTTTAATAGGGTTATTTGCTTCTTTGGGGTCTAACTTTTTGAGTTGTTTATATATATTGGATATTAGCCTTCTGTCGGATGTGGGGTTGGTTAAGATCTTTTCCCAATTTATTGATTGCTGTTTTGTCCTTCTGACCGTGTCTTTTGCCTCATGGAAACTTTGTAATTTTATGAGGTCCCATTTGTCAATTCTTGATCTTAGAGCATAAGCTATTGGTTTTCTGTTCAGGAACTTTCCTCCTGTGTCCATGTCCTCTAGGGTCTTCCCCTGTTTTCTAATAGTTTCAGTGTGTCTGGTTTTATGTAGAGGTCCTTGATCAACTTGGAGTTGATCTTAGTACAAGGAGATAAGAATGGATCAATTCACATTCTTCTGTAGGTTGACCTCCAGTTGAATCAGTTCCATTTGTCGAAAAGGCTATCTTTTTTCCACTGGATGGTGGTAGCTCCTTTATCAAAGATCAAGTGACCATATCTCTGTGGGTTCATTTCTGAGTCTTGAATTCTATTCCATTGATCTACTTGCCTGTCACTGTACCAATACCATGCAGTTTTTAACAAAATTGCTCTGACGTACTGCTTGAGGTCAGGGATATTGATTCCCCCAGAAGTCATTTTATTGTTGAGAATAGTTTTAGCTATCCTAGGTTTTTTGTTACTCCAAATGAATTTGAAAATTGCTCGTTCTAGATCTATGAAGAATTGATTTGGGATTTTGATGGGGATTGCATTGAATCTGTAGATTGTTCTTGGCAAGATGGCCATTTTTACTATATTGATCCTGCCAATCCAAGAGCATAAAATATTTTTCCATCTTCTAAGGTCTTCTTTGATTTCTTTTTTCAAGGACTTGAAGTTCCTGTCTTAAAGATCTTTCACTTATTTGGATAGAGTCACGCCAAGATACTTTATATTGTTCGTGGCTATTGTGAAGGGCGTTATTTCCCTAACTTCTTTCTCAGCCTGCTTGTCCTTTGAGTACAGGAAGGCTACTGATTTGCTTGAGTTGATTTTATCACCAACCACTTTGCTGAAGTTGTTTATCAGCTGTAGGAGTTTTCTGGTGGAGTTTTTTGAGTCACTTACGTATACTATCAAATCATCTGCAAATAGTGATAGTTTGACTTCTTCCTTTCCAATTTGTATCCCTTTGACTTCCTTATGTTGTCTAATTGCTCTCGCTAGAACTTCAAGTACTATATTGAAAAGATATGGAGAGAGAGAGGGCAGCCTTGTCTAGTTCCTGACTTTAGTGGGATGGCTTCAAGTTTCTATCCATTTGTTTTGATGTTGGCTACTGGTTTGCTGTATATTAATTTTACTATGTTTAGGTATGGGCCTTGAATTCCTGCTCTTTCCAGGACTTTTTAGCATGAAAGGATGCTGAATTTTGTCAAATGCTTTTTCAGCATCTAATGAGATGACCATATGGTTTTTTTCTTTTAGTTTGTTTATGTAGTAGATTATATTGATGGATTTCCATATATTGAACCATCCCTGCATCTTTGAGATGAAGCCTACTTGATCATGGTGAATGATCGTTTTGATGTGCTCTTGGATTCAGTTGGCAAGAATTTTATTTAGTATTTTTACATCCATATTCATGAGGGAAATTGGCCTGTAGTTCTCTTTCTTTGTTGGGTCTTTGTGTGGTTTTGGTGTCATTGTAATTTTGGCTTTATAGAATGAGTTGGGCAGTGTTCTTTCTGTTTCTATTTTGTGGAATAGTTTGAAGAGTATTGGTGTTAGGTCTTTGAAGGCCTGATAGAATTCTGCTCTAAAAACATCTGGTCCAGTTCTTTTTTTTGGTTGGGAGGCTTTCTATAACCCCTTCTATTTCTCTAGGGGCTATGTTACTGTTTAGCTGACCTAATTGATCCTGATTTAATTTTGGTATTTGGTATCTGTCTAGGAAATTGTCCATTTCCTCCAGATTCTCCAGTTGTGTTAAGTATAGACTTTTGTAGTAAGATCTGATGATCTTTTGAATTTCCTCAGTCTCTGTTGTTATATCCCCTTTTTCATTTCTAATTTTGTTAATTTGAATACTGTCACTGTGCCCTTTGGTTAGTCTGGCTAAGGTTTTATCGAACTTGTTGATTTTCTCAAAGAACCAGCTCTTGGTTTTGTTGATTCTTTGTATGGTTCTCTTTGTTTCTACTTGATTGATTTCAGCCCTGAGTTTGGTGATTTCCTGTCTTCCACTCCTCCTGGGTGAATTAGCTTCTTTTTGTTCCAGGGCTTTCAAGTGTGCCTTTAAGCTGCTTCTGTATGCTCTCTCCTGTTTCTTTTTGGAGGCACTCAGGGCTATGAGTTTTCCTCTTAACACTGCTTTCATAGTGTCCCATAGATTTGGGTAGGTTGTACCTTCATTTTCATTAAATTCTAAAAAGTCCTTGATTCCTTTCTTTATTTCTTCCTTGAATAAGGTGTCATTGAGTAGAGTATTATTCAGTTTCAATGTGTATGTAGGCTTTCTGTTGTTTTTTGTTGCTATTGAAGACCACTCTTACACCATAGTGATCTGATAGGAGGCATTAGCGTGATTCGATCTTCTTGTATTTGTTGATATCTGTCTTGTGACCAATTATATGATAGATTTTGGAGAAGGTACCATGTGGTGCTGACAAAAACATATATTCTTTTGCTTTAAGATGAAATGTTTTATATATATATATGTTAAGTCCAGTTGGTCCAAAGTTTCAATTAGTTTCACTGTGTCCCTGTTTAGTTTCTGCTTTCCTGATTGGTCCATTGAGGAGAGTGGGGTGTTGAAGTCATCCACAATTATTGTATTAGGTGCAATGTGTGCTTTAAGCTTTAGTAAAGTTTCTTTTACAAATGAGGGTGCCCTTGCATTTGGAGCATAGATTTTCAGTATTGAGAGTTCGTCCTGGTGTATTTTCCCTTTGACCAGCAAGTGACCTTCCTTGTCTCTTTTGAGGACTTTAGGTTGAAAGTCAGTTTTACCCAATATTAGAGTGGGTACTCCAGCTTGTTTCCTCAGACCAATTGCTTGTAAAATTGTCTTCCAGCCTTTTACTCTAAGGTAGTGTTTGTCTTTGACACTGAGGTGTGTTTCCTGTATGCAGCAAAATATAGGGTCCTATTTCCATATCCAGTCTTTAGTCTATGTCTTTTTATTGGGGAATTGAGTTCATTGATGTTAAGAGATATTAAGGAATATTACATATTACCTCCTGACATTTTTGCAATTTTTTTTTATATTTGAGTGGTTATCTTCTTTTGGGTTTGATGAGAGGAGGTTTCTATCTTGCTTCTTCTGGGGTGTCGTTTCCCTCCTTGTGTTGGTGTTTTCCCCTATTATCCTTTGTAGGTCTGGGTTTGTGGAAAAATATCGTGTGAATTTGGTTTTGTCATGGAATACCTTGGTTTCTCCATCTATGGTGATTTAGAGTTTTGCTGGGTATAGTAGTTTTGCCTGAAATTTGTGTTCTCTTAGAGTCTGCATGATATCTGCCCAGGACCTACTAGCTTTCATTGTCTCTGGTGAGAAGTCTGGTTTAATTCTGATAGTTCTTCCTTTATATGTTACTTGGCCTTTTCTCTTACTGCCTTTAATATTCTTTCTTTGTTTAGTACATTTGGAGTTTTGATTATTATGTGATGGGAGTTATTTCTGTTCTGGTCCAGTCTGTTTGGAGTTTTTTTTTTTTTTTTTTTTTTTTTTTTTTTTTTTTTTTAGACAGGGTTTCTCCGTGTAGTCCTGGCTGTCCTCTGGAACTCACTCTATAGACCAGGCTGGCCTCGAACTCAGAAATCTGCCTGCCTCTGCCTCCCAAGTGCTGGGATTACAGGCGTGCGCCACCACCTCCTGGCATGTTTGGAGTTTTGTAGGCTTCTTGTATATTCATGGGCATCTCTCTCTTTAGGTTGGGGAAGTTTTCTTCCATAATTTTGTAGAAGATGTTTGCTGGCTCTTTAAGTTGTAAATCTTCCCTCTTATCTATACCCATAATCCTTAGGTTTGGTCTTCTCATTTTGTCCTGGATTTCTTGGATGTTTTAGGTTACAAGCTTTTTGCGTTTTGCATTTTCTTTGATTGTTGAGTCCATGGCTCCCATGGTATCTTCAGCATCTGAGATTCTTTCTTCTATCTCTTGTATTCTATTGTTGATATTTGTATCTATGGCCCCTGATTTCTTCCCAAGGTTTTCTATCTCCAAATTTGTCTCCCTTTGAGATTTTTTAGTTGTTTCTACTTCTGTTCTTAGATCCTGGATGGTTTTGCTCAGATCTTTCACTTGCTTGTTTGTGTTTTCATTTAAGAGATTTCTTTAAGAGATTTTTGTATTTCCTCTGTCATGACTACTACTTGTTGACCCATGTTCTCCTGTATTTAAGTGATTTTTGTATTTCCTCCTTATTGGCTTCTGCTTTTTGGTCCATATTCTCCTGAATTTCTTTAAGTGATTTTTGTGTTTGCCTTTTAAGTGGTTTTAACTTTTGATCCATTTTCTCCTGTATTTCTTTAAGAGAATTATCCATGTGTTCTGCTATCAGCAGCCTGACCAGTGATTTTAAATCTATATCTTGATTTTCTGGTGTGTTGGGGTATCCGAGACTTACTGCTGTAGGGGAACTGGGTTCAGATACTGCCATATTGCCTTGGTTTCTGCTAGTAATGTTCCTACATTTGCCTTTTGCCATGTTTTTTTCTGGACTTAGTTGATCTTGTTATTACTGGTTGGTGTTTAAAACTCCTGAGAGCCTGGCATTTGGTGCTGCTGTCTCAGTGGGCGTCTGTGCTCCAGAGGTGGAAATAGGAAGGTTTCTACCACTGGGCTCTGAATTACCTCCTCAGCTCTGCTGGGCTGGATTCAAGTCTCCTCCTGGCTTGCCTCTGGGAGCTTAACTGGCCTGCCCTGGTCTCCTACTGGTTTGCCTGGTCAGTCTGCCAGCTCCAAGATGGTGGTGGGTCTCAGGGCTCTGTCTAACTGTAGGAATCTCTGCAGGCCCAGGGCTTCCTGGCTGGACTGGTGAAGCCTAGGCATTAGCTCTCTCAGTTGGCAGGGCTCCTTCTGGTTGATTTGTTCTCAGGATAGTGTAGGACAGTGGAGCTCTGTCTAAGCGCTTGGCTCTCTGTGGATTGGGAGTTCCCCTGGTTGGGCTGCAGGATCCAAGATGGTGAGGATCCTGGTCTGTGCGTCTCTATCTATGGGACCTCCTGCAGGTCAGATGCTCCCCGCCTCCCGCCTGCCCAGGCAGCTGTAATACTGCCCAGCTCCCTGGTGAGGAAAGCACCCAGGCAGAATATACCCTGGGAAATCCTTCACACTGGTGCCCACTGTAACCTGCTAAGTTACCAGTTCCAAGATGCTGGATGGTCTCAGGGCTCTGTCTAACCGCAGGAATCCCTGCAGGTCCCAGGGCTTTCTGGCTGAACTGCTAAAGCCTAGACAGTGGCTCTCTCAGTCGGCAGAGCTCTGTCTTCTTGAGTTGTTCTCCCCAGGGTAGTGTAGGACCACGGAGCTCTGTATAACCGCGGGGCTGGATTGGGAGCTCCCCGGTTGGGCTGCAGGATCCAAGATGGTGCTGGGTTTTTTTTAAATTGAGTATCCTGAGTTCCTCTCTCTTCTTTCTCAAGCCTCAGCTTTGTCTTTGAAGAGGATGGACCTTTTCATTATATAGCAAGTTTTATTTTGTGGGAATTTCAATTGCAATCAGATATTGTTACTGTCTTCACTGATGACATAGAATGAATAAACCAAAGACTGAAATAGATGTGCATACTTGATCGGGGTCAAACATGACAGGGTCAAGTGTGAACTGCAAGTACAAAAATGATTGCATTTCACTCTGAGAACAACATCCAACAGGTGGCCTGGTCTGCAACACAGGTGCCAGATTGCTGTAATCAAGAGGAAGGTTTTTTATGTAGAATTTTAACCACAAAGATCATTTAAATCGATAAAGTCATTAGTATAGCTAATTAAAATAAATAAAAACTAGATCTTTTTTACAAGTTTAAGTAAAATGATAAGTGAATTTTAATACTTATTGGTTTCATGGTATATGTAGGTAAGAAGCAATTATGTAAACATCTCTATGATCAAGTATATGCATGTGTCAAAGGGTTGGTACCAGGCTGTGATGTTAGGAGTGGATGCTGAAATTTTAAAGGACAGTATATATTTGACAGTCTTGTATTTGTGCAGGAATATGCTGCATAGGGGATATTAGGACACCTAACCCCACCTCTTTACCTCCAAACAGAAATGAGAAATGTGTTTGCTAACTCCTTCCAGATGATGCCTTCTTCTCACTGGCCCATATTCAGTGAAGACTACTGAATATAGTTGAAAACTTCCTCTTTTTTTGGTATGCTGCTGTTTCCAGTATTTTGTCACATTGTGAGAGAGCCACATAACACCTATATTTGTAATTGAAGCGCTAACAGCTAACATCCCAGAGGAACAGCAAGTTCATTGTAATCTCATTTCAGATACAACAGATTGTATCTGAACAATACAATTGTTCAGATACAAAGCAAGCAGACAACATCCCTTCACAAACAAATGAGGACCCAAAGTAACTGATTTAGAAAGAAAAAACCCTTTGTAAAGATAAAGTCACATAGTGAGTAAGTGGTCACTCAAATCTAATTGCCACTGATTTACTTGCCCCCATTTACATATTTACTTTATATGATGAAGAACAGTTTTATAATCATAAACTATATGTAAGGAAGATGGTAATGGCTCACAATGAACTAATTTAAATCATCCAAACCTTGAAAGAAATTTGCTGAGTAGACTTGTCAAAGAAGAAGATTATCAAATAAATAAAACTGGATTACAAAAGTCTTTTTAGAACCCTATGAACTTCTATGGCAAAATGTCAGTTGAGGAATTTGGTTTCAATCATGAAAAGAAACCTGCTCAACCCTTGGGTTTTAGAAAATGTATAATTGTCCATGACTTTGACATGAAGAGATAAATTTAATAATAAGAAAAAACTCAAGATTCTATATGGGTTTCCATTTTCTAACCAGGCTGCTATTCATCTGTTTCTCTGTTTATTAATTTGTCTTCATCTAAGTTATAATCATTCTGTCAGTCATAATATTGTATGGGAATGTGTTATGGGAAGCTAAACTGAGGGTTCTCATGTTGTAGAGTTATAAAGTTGAGCTATGAAGAGTACAATAGTGGCAAAACTTGTCTGTATATCTAAACTTGGGGAAATTTAGTGCATAGTAGAAGTTAAAGAGAAAGCAAGTATGAATAAAGCAGAAAGATAAGAAGGAAAGCAATGAAAGCTTAGTGACCCTCAGAGTTTAAGGGCAAGGAAAAAATTAGAGTACTCAGAATTCCAAGTATTGTATTGATGGAATGAGAATGGGAGGTGGGCTGAGAGTCGTGCTTTGTAGCTTCCTTTTACATGTTTTAAAACGATTTCTTAAGAGAAATTTCATAAAAACAAAAAGCTGCTGCCTGCCTAAAGACACAGTCACCCAACTGAAGAGAAAACTCACCCAGCTGATATGGATCAGTATCCAAACTATCAAAAGACCTCAAGGAGCTGGGGAGATGGCTCAGAAGTTAAGAGCTGTGGCTGCCCTACTCACGTTAATACCCAGCTCCTCCATGGCATATCAAACTTGTCTATAACCTCAGTTCCAGGGGTTACAATATTCCCACAGAGATGCACATTCAGGCTAAACACTTAAATGAAGATTAAATAGAACAAACAAATAAACAAAGGAAAATAGACCAAAAAACAAAGCTAAAAACATAAAAAGAAAATATTTTTAAAATATAATAAGTTTGAAAAATTGGACTGACCTGACACCTAAATAGAGAAATCTCAAAAGAAGGGAAAATATCTCTAAAAAAATGTCCATTGTATCTAACAATTGGCGAGAAGCAAATTAAATCAAGTTTGAGATGTCTTTGCCCAGTAAGAATGACAAAGGACAAAGATCAACAAAACAGCTCACGATGCGGGAAGCACTGTGCACAGAAGGAAACTCTCATTGCCTGTTGGGAGAATTGCAAACTGCTACAGCCACTGTCGAAATCTGTAGAAACTTCTCAAAGAGCTAAAACTAAATCTTTCCTGTGACTCAATTATACTATCTCGTGGCATATGCCCAAAGGTCTTAATATACCACTCTAAAAATATGCACCCAGTCATGTTTATGGCTACTGTATTAGCAATAGGTAGGAAAGAAACCAACTTGTGTGTCGTTCAACCAAAAAATACATAATGAAAATTTGATATTGTACACTGCAGAATAGAACTATAAAGAAACTATAAGCATGAACTCTGTAGGTAAATGGATATAACTGTATAAGATCATATTAAGTAAGGTAATGCACACACAAAATGACAAGCATTACATGTTTTCTTTATTGGAGGCTTATCACTACAAATCTTCAAAGCTTGGTACTTTCAGTGGAGTAACTGCAGAAACCAGGCAAGTAGAAAAGGAACAATTGTCAGAGAATGGGGATTATTGAACAACAAAAAGGGGAATAGCAGGCTATAAGTGATAGACTTAGAGAAACGAAAGTGCAGAGATTGTTTAGAAAGTGAGGATGGAGACAAATATAAAAGGAGGAATATAAAAATATTAGCAAGGATATCTTAAAATGCATAAGGAATCATAATATTAGCCATGTACCTAAACAAACAACCTCAAAAATACAAATAAATCCATATATGAAGCATCTATATTCTAAATGAAGCTTCTCATCTAGGTTGCCAATGCCACTGCCAATTCCAGTCCTGATAATTGCTATTTTGAGTTCATGGCCAAGGTTATCTAAGAAACTCCCAAAACATACAGCAGATTGCTAGTGCCATTGGATGGCCCCAGAGATGAAAGGTAATTCCCCATTCCGATTGACATCATGCATTTCAGATACAATGGACCCGGGACTCTGATCTTAAACAGGTATAAATGCCTCCTCCCTGAGGGGGTAACCTCATTGTAATAGAAGGCATCATACATGTTTCCAAGGGAGGAAAACATTTCTATGTAGCTGTAGTACCTATGAATCACAACCCCTGCATGACACAACAACTTTAAAGATGCAATAGTGACAAACACATTTTAGCAGTAACTAGCAGCTCTCTGAGTGAACTTAAGACTTACCAAACCAGAGTTAAGACAAGTCTGTGACTGGAAATGTATCCAACTACTCAAGAGTGAGTAAATCCAGGGCTCTTGGAGAAAACCCAACAACTACTACCTTTTTAAATGAATTCAATGGCTAACTATAATCTAATCATTGGCCCTTATAGTTCCAGATGAATGTAGTCCTCAGTCCTCATCAAGAAAAATTTTTCTACTACCATTTAACATGAAGATCTATGAAGCCCATACCCTAAAAATGCACCTATAAAGCAACTGAGCATAAGGCTCAGGAGAAAATCCAGAGGAAGTAATGGAAGGATTGTAAAAGCCAATATAACAGAAAACTTTCTAAGACATTGTATTTCTTAATAATGTGCTATATCCATAAGGTATCATCAACATGGTTGCTTAACCAGGAGCTTAATAAGGACAATACCAACAGACATATCGAAGTGCTCTGGAGAAAGCCCACAAGTCCTCAATATTACATAAAAACTTCTGGCAATGAACGAATGCTGAGAATCAGAGAAATTGTCTTCTCTAGGGAAAAGCATCCTCAAGGGCTATGCAATACCAAATGGTTAGACCTGAAAACACACATATAAGTAATATTATACAAACTGACAAATTTATATTTGGAAATATAAATATGCTCATATAATGAATGAAAGAGGAGGTCATAATCCTTAAGGATTCAAGATCAAGGAGGGGTATGTGGGACAGTTTAGAAAGAGGAAAGAAAGGAGAGAGATTATGTATTTATATCATAATTTTAAAACTAAAAGAAAAAATATGTTTTCTTCCTTTCATGTGTTTATGAATTTGCATTTATATCTGTATGCAGAATGTGGACCCATACATCTGAGCATATGATCACATGTATAGGGAAATATATGCAGTGGCTTATTGTTGGTTTTGGTACTATTCATTTTTCTACTACATAATTTTTAAAGATAAGGTCTGCCAATAAAATCCAGAGCTCATTTATTCGATTAGTCTCACTGGGTAGTTTGCTCTGGACATCCGCAGTCTAGGCCTTGCCAGATTGCAATTGTTAGCTAGATGTCCAAATCCTGCCTCTCTTACCTAAGGCAGAGAGACCTTAATAGCTGAGTCATCTCTCCAGCTGAAATTAGTTTAGCTTGCACAATGCCACTGAAGTATCAATACTGAAGCTTCCAGTGAACTAAGCAAAATTCTCAGCTCATGACAGACTCAAATTTCAGTATGGGAAAGTGTTATTAAAAAAACCTGGATTCAAAGGGAAAAATGTATCTGGTTGTGATCACAGGCAAGGAAGAGGTATAAGCAGGTAATCCTACAAATACATAAGTATTTATTTTTTTAAAGTGCTTCATGCAGATGCGAACTAAATTTTGATAGTGCCACAATGAAAAAGGTCTTTTCTGCTTCTTCAAAATGCTGCATGTCACTGTTAACACAACACACAATTCCCATCTTAAAGGGAATAGGACAGTTTACTCTGGAGACATTCTGAATAACTATGAGCCAGGTACCTGGATTTAGGTTGTCTCAAATTCCCAAGTAACAATGTGGAATCAGTTTCATTAAGTTTTGTAGTTTAGAAGAACAAAGGAAACCATAAATTAAGGTAATTTTAAAACCCACATGTAGGTACATCAAAAAGTCAGGAATAGCTTTTATAAAGGCCTAAGATACTATTTGGTGACATTGTTAGCTTTTGAGTTGGTAGAAGATAGTATGGTTTATGTTTAAGAAAAAAGTGACATCAGGTTTCTATCTATTAGTAACAAGATATATTACTTCAGAAAAAGAAGTTGGAAAGGAATAGCTGTTCCAGAGGTGGGCTAGATCTAGCATAAGATAAAGTAATTAAGGCCTGGACTGCATCAGTCCAATCTCTCCACAGTATTGAAATTCTAATCAATCAGTCTCTGAAGCCACAGTATTCCCAAGCATTTTCATTTGTATTTGCTCAATGAAATGCAGTGGATGGTTAGATTCACCATCCATTCTAATCTTATCAAAATTAGATCCATCTCCTCCTATGTATTTCTCCATATTTCTTTTCCACATGCGCTGGAGGGAGCTGGCCCTAATTGAAGGTAATTGATGCTGGCCTCCAGAGACACAGGATATTTGACCTTGATCCTGCACCAGCCTCCCTCTGACTGTCAAGATTGTGCTGGAAGCCTCTGGAAAGATTTGTCGGGACAAGAAAGGATGAGGAGGGACTTTTCACAGAGCAGAGTATTTATCAGTTCAGAAACTGAGTAGTTAGAAGCCACTGAAATAACAATTAGGTTGCAGCAAACTAGTGCTAGCTCACATAGGAAGAACTTTAACACAGCAAGAACTGTACTCTATAGCTCAAAAAGGCATTATTTCATCCTATTAGTCTGTGAAATGATATATTAGTCTTCCTCTAGCAATAAACATTTAAGATACTTGAACAAGAGCAATTCAGGTTCAGATAAATTAAGGCAGTTTATAGTCTTAAGTTGTTTGAGAAACAATGTATGTAGTTCCTGGTATTTATATAATGGGAAATAAGTAGAGGGATACTGATGCCTGAAATGAGCCTGGAAGAAAATGAGTAGAATTAACTATATTGTATATAGTATATATCTTTTCTGATAGTACAGTACATATATATATATATGTATATATATATATATACTATATAAAGTATACATTAGGTATAGATAAAATTTAAAATTCATTATATATATATGATATAGATTTTTACAGTGCAGTACTGTAAAATCACTTATGTGTGGTGAGATATAAATCCATATTAGTGATATATATATGTATATATATATATATACACACACATACACACTAACACACATATATGTGTGTGTGTATATATATATATATATATATATGACTAAATGAGACAGAGACAGACAAAATCTGACAGACAGTAAGAGAGAGAGGTAGATTCAATAAATTGGTTCAAATGAGCATGGGCACTGGCAAATCTGGAATTTCAGGCCATTAGGTTGGAAACTAAAACAGGAATAAATGCTATATGGAGTCTAAACATTGTATGATGGACTGTCAGGCCCTCAGATTATTTCTGCAGTACCATCTTGAAGCAACATTCCTGGTCCAAGAAGCTTTAAGTTTGATCTGAAGACTTTCAATTGGTTGAATGAGGTATATTTATATTATCACAGTTTATTTTCTTAAATAATGTCAACTGATTTTATGTTTTAGTTAGAAGTTAATGGAGTCTTTCCATGCAGTGTAAGACAGGATTCTCTAGGATATGAATCATCTTGCCTTCCTCAGCTACCACTGATACCTAAAATGGCACAAATAGATTGAACCTTAGTAGGTTTCTTATAAGCTTTGTTCATATTTTTTTCATCTTTTAAAATATAAGGCACCCTTAGACTGTATATTGAAGGTTTGTACATTAAATGGGGACAGTTAACTAGCTTGTTGTAGTTAAAAACTGCAGAGTGGTAGATATAAAATTTGAATCTCTGTCTAAGACCATATGTCAGCCAGGCCAAGTGCTGCCCTCTCTACTCCAATTCTTCAGGATTTGCTATGCACTCAAACCTAGGAAATAAAAGAACACCAGAGACTTAGCACATGCAAGCACTCCTAGAATCAATCAGTTGATTTAGAGAATTGCTTCAAAGCCCAAGGCATTTTTTCTCAATATATATGATGTCTCTTGTTAACGGAGAATGCAAAAAGTAAAGTGTGAAATAAGATTTGATGTGTTGATTTAATTAGTCCATTGTTTCTATATAACAAATTGCCTTTTGTTTCTATGAAATATAAACAGAACATATTTACATTTATGTTCTGTAGTTCTAAGTAACATTCTTTCAAAAGTTCTGTCCTGCCTAATTGTAGTTGATTTCTTAGCTATTTCAGAAATCTATCTGTAAACATCTATTTTTACTTTATGTGTATGGGTGCATGTGCGTGTGAAAGTTTGTGTATGTATGTGTACATGGTATGTGTGGAGGGGTGTATGTGAGTTAAAGTGACCATGATTGCCAGAGAAAGGCATGGAACACTCAGGAACTGGAATTACAGGAGTTTGGGCACCCACTTACATGGGTTTTGGAAACCACATTTCTCTGGGAGAACAGCAAATGTTACTAACTACTAGACTATCTTTCCAGTTCATAAATCAGATTTTCCTTTCATTTTCCAGGTAGAGTCTTAGTCTAATGAAAAAAGACTCGATTTTAGGAAAAAGAAAACAACTATTTCTACCAAAACTCTATGTATAGCTGCATAAGAATGGTAAGGTTCCCAAGGCTTTTTGTATGTTTGCTTTTTTTTCTTTGATAGAACTTGCTGTGCTGCTTTTGTCCTGTTAGAAGCTTCCACATTGGCCTACCATCTTATCTTGTACATGAAGACAGTGGAATCTGCTGTTTTCTAATTTTCTGATTGCTTTTTGGCAGTTGGAAGGATCAATGAGCTCAGTGGTTTGGATAGTAATGCCTAGGTAATAAACCAGTTAGATCTCAAGTGTCTTTAGGCCAGAGATGATCACTGTTACCCCATAAGGCTACTAATACTGAATATTTTAGCATTTGAAAGCCTTATGTTCTGTATGATAAGGACTATCAGCAATGCACTGTCTTTGTTTTATTAAAGGATCGAACCACAGAAAATATGTGTAGGAATGAGCCTAGCTTTTCATCTAATAAAACTTGAACTAAGAACACTTGTTTGAATTTATAAATAACACATGATTTTTGTTTAGCCTCTAGGCGATAGTTGTCTAACTCACGCATTAGGAAAATTGGAAAACACTCTGAAACAGAGTAATTGATGTTTTATCAGACAGTTTTGATATGTTCTTGTTCTTCCAGAGGCTTAACATTAACCTGTTTATTTGAGATTGCTCAGACTTTTTTGATGTATATACTAATACTATACATTTTTTCTTTAGAAATGATTTCACTGTGTCCCATCATTTTCCATACCTTCCATTTTCATTTCCATTCAATTGTAGTACTAGTTTTTGAATTTCCTTCTTGATTTCTTCAATGACCTATACAACATGCAATTATGTGATGTTTAATATCTGAGTTTCTGTATTCTTGCTAATTTCCAGACTGACTCCAATGCAATCAGATACAAGCATATTGCTATCTTGTTTCATGTATACTGACACTTGCTTCGTGTCATAATAGACAGCTGGGAAATTTTCTTGCCTGTAGATATGTAAGCAGTGTATACTCTCTTCTTCCAAGGACTCAAATAACAAGCCAATGCAAGATTCCACCTAAGTTCAACACACGAGGATTCTACCCATTGATTTACTGGGATTCTTTTAAAGCATAAATAAGCATTCTAAATGGTGAAGAGTGACCCAAGTTGCCACAACATGGATGATGGTAAACTTTGATGGAATGATAGTCAATTCACCTTCCCAAGTATACTGTGATATATGTTGGGACTTTATGCCACATGCAATTACAAATTTGTGTACAAATAATTGAAAGGAGAAACCTGGATCTCAGGTGAAAAATCCAATGTTTTTCCACATGTCCTCCTTCTATTGGGGAACAGCATTAGTTCAAATAAATGTCATGGAGATGATTAATGTGTTGTTTAAAGGACCATACTTTATCTCTAGTCCTCCTTCTGCTTGGTCTGAGGCTATCTGTTTTGGTGTCTGCCTTCTGATATGTAGGACTTCTGACTCTAAACTATATTTTCTTCATGCTACTACAACTGATATCATATACATAGCCACCAGTACATCAGAGACAAATCATGGATGTGTGAGTACTGTCCCTTCATGTTTACTACAAGAACCAGAAGAACCGAGTTAACTTCTTTCTATAATAAAAGGGGTCCTAAAGAAAAAGTTTTCTCACAGCAAAATACATGTGGTGCTTTCCAAAGAAAGACAGTGAATGCAAAAAGATAGCGGAGGCTAAGTTAGAATGAAAGGAGGCTAAGAATGAAAACCACAATACCCATAGCTGGAAAGACAAAACAGACATGAGATGAACAGCAATGTTAATCAAAATGTGTCCCTTTTATCAGCATATGACCTGTTATATCACCAATATATGACCTGTTATATCACCAGCATATGGCCTGTTACATCACACCTCTCCTTAGTGTTCATTTCATTTTGAATGATAATTCCCACAATTTTATTCTGAACTCAGGCAATTATTTTGGTCTATAAAGTCAAAAAGGGAGGCAAATTAATGCTCAAACGTTCAACAATTATAACATGGTTGTTATATTTCATTTCTATTGCAGTGAAAAAATACCCAAACCAAAAGAAACTTGATGGAGAAAGGGCCAGGTTTTGTGGGGAAGTCACAGAAACAAAGACTGAAACAGTGAGAAATTTAACATCCACAGGCAAGATCTGAGAAAAATAAATGTTTTGGTCAATAAAAGCATGGTCATTTGCTTACTTGCTTCCAATAAGCTGATTTCTACACTGTTATGAGGGTCAAGAGCTCCTTTCTAGGTATCTTGCCACTCAGAATGGGGTAAGAGTTCCCATATAACTTAGCTTAATGGCAGCAGTTAGGAGCACTGACTGCCCTTCCAGACATCCTGAGTTCAATTCCCAGCACCCACATGGTGGCTCAAAACCATCTATAATGGGATCTGATGCCATCCTTTGGTATGTCTGAAGACAGCATCAGTGTACTCATATAAATTACATCTGTTGAGGGTTGTTTTGTGACCAATTTTGGAGCAGGTACCTTGAGTTGCTGAGAATTATATTCTTTTGTTTTGTGAAATGTTCTGTAGATATCTGTTAAATCCATTTGGTTCATAACCTCTATTAGTTTCACTGTGTCTGTTTAGTTTCTGTTTCAATTACCTGTTCATTGGTGAGAGTGGGGTATTGAAGTCTCCAACTAATATTGTGTAGGGTTCAATGTGTGTTTTGAGCTTTAGTAAAGTTTCATTTTATGAATGTTGGCAGCCTTGTATTTGGGGCATAGATGTTCAGAATTGAGACTTTCTCTTGGTGGATTTTCCCTTTGATGTATATGAAGTGTCCTTCCTCATCACACTTGATAACTTTTCATTGAAAGTCTATTTTATTGATAGCCGGATGGCAACTCTAGCCTGTTTCCAGGGACTATTTGCTTGAATGGCCTTTCCCCATCCTTTTACTCTGAGATAGTGTGTGTCTTTGTTAGTGAAGTGTGTTTCTTGTATGCAGAATAATGCTGGATCTTGATCGTGTATCCATTCTATTAGCTTATGTCTTTATATAGGTGAGCTGAGTCCATTAATATTGAGAGATATTTTCATAGACAGATGATTACTGGTTCTTGATATATTTGTTTTTGTATTGCTGGTGGGATTCCAAACCAGTACAACTACTCTGGAAATCAATATGGTGGTTCCTCATAAAATTGGAAATAGATCTACCCAAAGACGCAGCAATACTACTCTTCAGAATATACCCAAAAGATGCCTGATCATGCCACAGGGGCATGTGTTCCACTAAGTTCATAGAGGCCTTGTTTGTGATAGCCAAAAGCTGTAAACATCCCAGATGTCCCAGGACACAGGAAGAGTGAATACAGAAAATGTGGTTCATTTACACAATGGAATGCTACTTAGCTATTAGAACAAGGACATTTAGATATTTCTATTATGGCCAATTTTCTGCTATGCTCTTGATTTCATTTTTGTTGGAACTGATGAAATATACATGTACATAATCATCTGAGGCAAGCTGGTATAGCTAGCTCCAGTAGTCTGTGGTGCTAGGGATGTGTTCAATATCCCAAAATCAGACAGAACCCTATCCCATGCAACTCTCAGTGGGATCTCCATTCTATTTGAACTAGCTTGATCCTTCAGCTCACCACAGACATGTAGAATGGTTTTGGTGGAGAGAGGATCCCCAAACATCTATGTGGGCAAGGCATTATAACAAGGAGGAAGCAGGAAGTAAGTGTGCAAGCATTTACTTGGAAAACTACTGTGGCCTTTAGCTCAATTTGCTGTTGCTGGGAATCAAATCATAAACTTAATTTCTATTTCCCTCTGCATTGGTGGTCACTAGGCAGAGGGTGAGTTTGTAAACCGGATAGGGGGTGCAGATGTGTTGCAGTAATAACCTGGAGACACTGTTCTTGTTTGGGGTGTATCCTGGAGATGCAGGTCTTGTTTTGTATGAGCCAAGAGAATGGAACTAGGCTTGGGATTGGTTGAATGGTAATGTGGAAACTAGTACTATGTACTGGCCTGTTAATTTACCTGAATTCAAAAGTAGTTCAGGTTCTCTAAACTGGAGTCTGAATTTTTTGACCTCTCAGTCAATGGCAATGTAGATATCCCTCCTGAGACTGTATCCTATCAGTATGTCTCCTTTTTATCTTGCTTAGGTTTCGTCGATGGTGGCAATGCAGGAAGAGATCATGGTACAACTCTTCTCTAGTTCTGCTATGCGTTGTTTCACCATGCACAGTGTAGGTAAGACAAAGTCTGTGGTCCTCACACTCTATCTCATGCTACATCACATTTATGCCCTTTGCTGTCCTGTGAGCAACAATGGCCTAATTAGCAAATAGAAGCAAGTTTCTATCTATCTATGTGAGAAACATGTCTGAGTCTTAGATGATGTGAGATAATTGACTTCTGATATTTTGGTCCTTGATCAATTTCTTTCAGCCTACACTTTTTTTTGCATTATATTTATTCTCATGCTCCATTTTAATATTGGGCCAAACATCACAACATATATAAATACATTCTCTGGTTTCTGTTATATTCATGGATACTTATTGATAGCTGAGCTTAATAAAATATCTATACAAGTAAAAATGAGTGTGTGTTTCCCACTGGAAAATAAAAAGCCTCAATATCATATCCAAAGACAACAGAAAACCATTCTTTTTGTCATACATTATTCTTCCAGGAGTGAATGAGTGCTTAAATATGAAGTTAATAGCAAAATGTCAGTAACAATAATAATAATCATAAAATAGATATTTATTAATGCAAGGAAGGTGCCAAGAACTTTAAAAAGTAAACAATTCTTACTTCTCTGAAGAGACAGTCACTTTAAAATATGAAAAACAAGGGACATGCTTCAGATTCTGGTAGCCCTCTATGTCAGGATAACAGAGTATGATCACTTGAAAAATTTCCAGTACTGCTTTAGCAAAAGTTGCTTTACATTACAATGATTATGTCTTTATTTTGAAGACATAAATGTCTTCTGGAAAGGGGAAAATTGGATGATGAACTCCAGCATATTTTGAGCTTTTACCAAATTATTTTATTTCTCAGATTAGAAGTTAAGATTCTTGTGGAATTAAAAATAATGCCGTTACCCAGTCCCTTCTTCCACTTGAAGACCTGATTGGAAAACCAGAAAACCTGTTACATTTGGTGAACACTGGAATTTTCCCAGCTATTGCTAAGAATAAAAGAGCTGCCAAAAACTTTAATTACCCTTAATATTCAATTCTCAAGTATAATGAATTCCATTTTCACACATATCTGAGAAAATTACATTGGAAAGTTAATATATTGCCTTTGCTAGGTTTCACTGAGTACTTCAATGTGAAGGTTGGATTGAGCCAAAAGTCACAGCGACTCACATTTATCCTCCCAGAATTTGGATTAAATGTCAAACATGCTCATATCCCCTACTCTGCCACTTTAATTTCACAAGAAAAGGGTTTAGTTACACGAATACAGTGCTTTATAACAAAGAGATAAGAATGGTTCTTGCAGAGTCTATCAGCCACCTCTCCTCCCAGCCTTGGAGTTCGGCAGGCTGTGTGCAATGTCTAATGTTAGTTGCCAACATGGTGGAAAGAATAATCACCTGGAAATGAGCCTCTGTGCGTGCCTGTAAAAGATTACCTTGATGGTATTAGTGGTGGTGGGAACACCCACTTACTTTGTCTTAAACCTTTTCACTAGCTGGGATACTGGATTTTATAAATGAAGAAGGACAATTCAGTAGTGGTATTTATTCATTCAACATTTATGGTATTTGTTTATTACAGATAATTTAGAACCACCTGTATCAAATTTCTGATGCTTGATGTCTTCATTATGATGGACAGAACAGCAGAATTGACCTGTGATTTAAATTAAACACTTTCACTCTCGAGTTGGTTTTTGTGGAGCTTTTTTTTCATGAGGATGGGAAAAATAACTAATAGAGCATGTAATAACTGAGGCAGAAGCAGTACAAACACTTGTATTAGTTTCAAATGAAATGTGGAAGAGCAGTCTCTTTCTTTGTTATAAGATCACATTGGATGCTCCTGGATCACATAGAGCAAGGGATTCTCAATTATGATTATGCTAGTGACATAGAAAACCAGGAGATTCTAAGGGAGCATTGGATCAGAAGTAAGTCTTGTTCTACTGTAGCTGCATTTTCTCACCAATATCAACTAGAATCCTGTATTACTTTCACTAGTTGTGACTATAAATTCTGTGTGGAGAAAATTTAATCCAGATAAATGGCTACTTTGGCAAGGGATCATATTCAAAGACCTTTTAGGTCTGTGTGATCTGGCTGGAATACAGGTACTCCACACTACTTTAATCACACTGGCTGGAATACATACACACCCTTTGTACACACTTTTATTCCCAAACAATGAAGGCAAAGTTAGCTTGAAGAAGGAAGCAATCATGTTTGAAAATAATATCTAATTGAAGGACAGACACAGTACCAAATTAAAAGAGGATTTGATAGAATGATTCAGAGATAGAATATGCCCAACTTTCAAGAGAAGAGACAGGAAACAGAGGTCTTAAGAGAGCAGAGAGGAGAGAGAGAGAGAGAGAGAGAGAGAGAGAGAGAGAGAGAGAGAGAGAGAGAGAGAGTTTTTTCAGTTGAGTGGCAGACTGTGGAGAGAACAAGCTATAATGAGCCACAAATTTAGAGGGACCCAGAAGATTAGAACTTGTAACCAAATTTAGTGTGAGGCCAGGTCTCACCAAGAGAAAAAACAAGAGAAGCCATATTGAAACAGCTTGGAGAGGAGGTTGATCCAGAACATCTCAGTTTATCCCAAAGCAAGAGTTCAGAAAGACATAGAAATGCTGAGTTATTGTTATTCAATATGAAACCTTAGGGATGATAATTATCTGGTACCCAAAGTGATTGGACAGAAAGAAAGCCCAGGAACATGGAACAAAGCAGGAGCTTCTAAGTTAGAGAATCCCAGAAAGCAATCCAAACAATTTGAATTATATAGACTGAGTCTTCCTGCATTAAAAAATTAAAAAAAAACCTTGATTTCAGTTCCCTTAAGACCAAGTGTAGGAGTTAAGGGGTTAGTAATGTTATTTGAAAAAGCCATTGCAGTACTTATTGCAATTTTGAGTATTGGAGCAAATCTCTCCCTACTTTTAACTATATCCCTACTGTTAATTTCTTCTCCAAAAAAGGGAGAGGGCTGAAAATTGGGACAAGAAAAAATAGCTTAGTACAACAAGAAAAATTAGCTATGATAGTACAAAGACTTGAGAGACAAAATCAGAGGAATTAAGGGAATGAGAAGTGATAAATTGTGAACTTATGGTACCTGATGAAATTAAAGATCAAGAAAGACAGCCCATAGAACCTACACTGCAACCTCTTAATGAAATTGAGGAGAGATGACCACACCTACTAGGTTTCCCAGTTACTGGGAACAAATGCCAGAAATACTGGAAATTCACAAAATGATCAACAACTCTAAAATTCTGTTAAAATAAAAGATCTCAAACATTTTAAAGAATCAATAGTAACTTAGGTAATACACTTACCTTATGTAAGACTGATGTCAAATATCTGGTCTACCACAAAAAGAATTATCTCTAAGAATTAAAATAGCTGACACAGTATTTGAAGAAGCTGCAACTATTGAAAATTTAAATAAGTCTGAAGGTAATTATATTGTGAAAGACCAATTGTTAAGTGAAGGTCAATTTTCTGATTTAAGACAACAGATGCAATATGATTTATCATACAACACATCTGGCACCACTAACTGTTTCCTGGAGGAACATTTTATTTCCCTAATTTGAGTTTTTCTGATTTACAAATCCGTGACACTTCCATAAGCCTGGTTACTGAAAACCAACCAACCAACCAACGAACCACCACCATGAACAACAACAAAAGACGACAACTGGATATCTCAAACAAGCATAATATATAAAGTGAATAAAGGATCCTTATAAACTCAGCTACCTATAATCTTACAAATATACACATAGATTTGTGTATGTTTATAAGACTGTAAGATTTTCAGTAGGTGAATATATACATATATAAATATATAAAGTTTCATATATATTCATATATTTCATATGTTCATTTATATGAAGAAAACACATTTATGTAATGAAATTTTGTTAAAAAATAAGTTTGTTAATGTTTTAAAAGCAATCACAGAGTTTAACCAAGGTAACATTCATTCTGCATTTATTTTTCTTAAATTCTCTTCTTTTTATTGGATACTTTATTTACATTGCAAATGTTTTCCCCTTTCCATGTCTCCCCTTTGGAACCCCCCTATCCCATTCCACCTTTCCCTGTCTCTATGGGGGTGCTTCCCCCATATGCCCATAACTTTATTTACCCATTCATAATTGAAACTTTACATTTTATGCTCAATTTCTTCGCTAATGTTCTTGATATTCTCAAACATCTTGATGTATCCATATGGACACTACTCACTTCTAATAAAAAATCCACCATAAGCTTCAGGAATTTCCCCACACACAATCCTTCTTCTGTGATGTAAGCAAATTTGGAAAGCTGGGTCTTATCACATCTCTTTATCTCATCTGTCAATAATTGCTGTGAATTTTACATCAACAGTGCTGTAAGTATCCATCCTCTTCTTAGTGCCTCTCATTCCATTTCTAACACAAGCTAGTGCTGCTGGCCTGATTCTGAACAGATCTGGAACTTCAGAACTCATTTCTGTGGTCTGAAATCTTTTTTCCACAGAAGAGAGAGGAATCCATTTTTTTTAAAGGAGATCTGTTTATCCCATTTTTATGAAGTGAATCTTTTAAAGAATATTTGGTTTGCATTTTAGAATATGCACACAATCTTTCACATGAACTGAGATCTTGACAGTGTTCACCCTCCGTAGTTTTAAACCACATCTGTTTTTCTGTATCCCTAACATTTACCTTTGAGATTCCTTTCATATCACAAAATGTGCCAAGCATTTTGACATTTAGTTCATCCTGCACTTATTTCTACTCTCAAGAACACCCTGACCCAAACATACTTTTTCCAACAAATGTCTCAGCATATTGGGCTGTCTTCTCTAAAAATCTCCAGCACATACTATGTCACAAAGTCATTGAAACTGGATCGGTTTCCATTTTTTGGAATGTAGTTATAACAGTGCAATTATCTAATACTTACCTTATTTTTATACTATGTACTGTCAAGGGATTGTGTCCCATTTCATTAGCCATTTCTTTAAATCCTAACATTTGTGTAGTATGTTGATTCTGATATACATTATACACTATACCACATACACACACAAACATATACATACACATCTACACTATGTATAAATACACTATATATTGCATAGACAATACATAACTATTTACTATATAGATATTATAATATATATACACATACATACACATATACATACTGAAAAAAGGACAATAGGAAGATTGAACTGAGTGGCTAATGGATTAGGCAACATATGACTTCATGTACACACATGGAAAAAATGACAATTTTTAAATCCATTTCTGCTTTTTGTTAACTAAAAGAGAAATGCAAACTGTTAGATTGTTAAGGAAACACTTTAAAGTTATGAACATGGGAGAGAAAATTTGACTGGTACTTACTGTAACAGTAAATGTGTTCTTTAATAATTAGTGAATATTAGTGTAGAAACCTCCATTATGTAAACTTTGATG
The DNA here is from genome assembly GCA_964023405.1 of Apodemus agrarius. Lineage (NCBI taxonomy): Eukaryota > Metazoa > Chordata > Mammalia > Rodentia > Muridae > Apodemus > Apodemus agrarius. The sequence continues at coordinate 29,539,646 of OZ030024.1, read as the reverse complement.
ATCATTTAAATACACATTAAATTTTGCATAAATATTTCACTTCCATTTTATCAACCTATATCTTATGGCCTTGTATTTTATTTGTGTGTGTGTGTGTGTGTGTGTGTGTGTATGTGTGTGTGTGAGAGAGAGGCAGCGACAGAGACAGAGAAACAGAAAGAGACACAGGCAGACAAAAAGACAAAGAAAGACCATATGAAAGAGAGAGAGCAGGATGTAATGTGTGCACATTGCCAGTGATGTGAGGACCATGTCCATGCTGAGTAGTTGTGCATAGCTAACACCAACAAGGTACTTAACATCAAAGTAATGTCCTGTGAAACCCATTGCATCTGTGCTTCAATTACTAAATTTCTAAATCTGGTGCAAAATAAGTGTTCTTTCTTATTATCACCACATTAGTATTTCTAGGGCAAACAAGAATAACAACTAAAGTGGTTATTAGGGAAATAGCATTTAGTGTGAATTTATGCTTACCAAATATAAGTCTGTTATTCAGCTGCCATTTATGTGATTGGCTCTATTTTGAGGAGAATCGTTTTCATATATGAAACTTCCCTCCAAAAACAAATATAAAGCAACAATTTCTACTTAAAATCACTTCTTTTGTATTCAGCTAGAGTCAATTTCTTAGCACTGAATATTAGTCATATTTTGTTTTAAAAATGTGCTGTCCTCATAAAAATGCTTATTGTAAATATGTATGAGAGAACATATTTTTGTGTAACCATACTGTTCTCCCAGGGCTTCCCATGATCCTTTTTTGCCCAGCTCTCAGTCTACAAAAGGCTCGCCCTTTGCCTGGCAGTCCAGCCTAATGAACAATGTCTCACATGTTCTCTTTTTAAAGATTCCCCTTGTTTTTACAGGCCAATAAGTAATTTATGTATTGATTTCAAGAAGGACTTTCAGCAAGACCAATACCAAGGTTACTTGTAAATACTTTTTTCTCTTTACACTCTAACTATTAATTTTGATTGCTTATATTATGGTTTAAGGAGTATTCAAATGATTTTAGAGTGTGAACTCTATCATATATGCAATATTTCAGGCAGTGGAGTGCTTAAATTGCTCAAAACTCCTATTTTACTTAAACTGCATGTTGCTTTCTAACTATATATTATACTTGCAGAAGGTAGAGTGATGCCTTGTGAGATAGTGCATTTCTTCTTCTGTTCCTACCATATACTTTTTAATGTTTTTCCCCTGCAACATCAGATTTAGCTTCTAAAGCATCTTCTTGGAGTTGAGAGCAACCTTGAGTGCCTCTTGCTGGACATATACACCTAGAAACACTGAAAGGTTATTGATTTCAAAGCAATTCCATTAACTCAGTGTGTGAGTTAAACATAAAACTGGAAGTCTCCATATAAACACTTACTATTCTTTCTTATTAAAATAATTGATTTCATTCTGGATGCAAATGAGAAACATATCTGTTTCCTATGCTGATATTATAAACTAAACCCACTTGAGCATATGCACATCACAAATACAACTTGTTTTCCACCAAATTAATTGATACCCTTCATTTACATTTCACCTCTAGTGTAACTACAAAAAAACATGTCTCAATAAGCCCTTACATAACTCCCATTCGTCCTTTGTTTGTCCTTTCCTTCATTTCTCTCCTTTCTTTTCTGTTTTAATATATGTGGTCATGGACTCGACAATGATAGTGTTATCATTAATAATTCAAGGTCACAATTTGTTTTTATTCATTCATTATGGTGGTAATTCACTTGCATTGGCCTATTCCACAGGAATAGGGAGTAGATCTGTTTTAAATTATATTACAGAAGATTCTGTTTTACTGTGTTTCTACATCCTAAAAGAGGGCTTGGGCATGCAGCAAGATTTGATTGAATGGTTTTAATAGATGAGCAAAGAGTAGAACCATTTGGATTTTAGAATGTAACCTTGTCTTCTTGGTGCCCCTTGGATGGCCACAAGCTGGCAATGATTTGCTTTCTTGTTTGTTAGAAGCATGTAGAAGACTCTTGCCCTTCTGGAGAACAATCTTTTCTGGTGCTACAAAAGAAAACATTAAAAGTTAGAAAAACACCAGCTAGCCCTTGTTAACAGTTATAAAAGCAAATCCCAGTAATACTTCTGTCTTCTAAGAAGCTCCTAAATGTAGCAATTCTTTGAAGTGTAGAATGTAAATGATATAAATAAACAAAATTCTTGTTTGATGAGTAACAACAGCTGGGTTCATGGGGTTAGTCAGTTGCTTGTTTTCACTCGTATTTCTTCTAAACTCTGCTGTAGCTGTGAATATTGTATATTTGTATTGTATTTTCAATATTCTCAAATGGAAAACCTCTGACTTGAGAATGAATGACTTCTTTAAAGTGGCCTCTGCCTGGCATGACCTTGATGCCTGTTACATTTTTGTAGCAACAACACATACACTTTTAAATCATTGACCTTCTCAGTGTGGGCCCAAGTTCCTCTTCTTAAAAATGAAAGCAATAAGTTACCTTGAACATTTTTTCAAACACTGCTGTGATGTGGTAGATTTCCATACAGTGATTTAACTAGAAAGCCACCTATATCTTACATATTTCAATAAAACTGTATTATAAACTTTATTGATCAACAAGTGTTTAGTGAATCCCTGCAAAGTGCTACATGTTATATTACATATAACTAGAAAGGGCTAATAAAAAGAAAACCAAGAGTAAAGTATGAATTAACAAGAATTACAAAATTTGGGGCTAGGATATGATTAGATAGATAAATTGTCTTTGAGTGTGCAAAGATGACTTAAATTTATATCCAGAATCCAGCTGGTTATTCCAGACCACCTATAATATGATCTGTGCTTTGGAGGCATAAGCATTGGATCCTGGAGGAAGTAGGCTAGCTCTGAGTTCAGATAAATACAGTAAGTTCAAATGAGAATCCTTGACTCAGTATATAATATGGAGAGCAAACAGGAAGACACATACCATGGGGCAACCTCAACATACATGTACATGCACATTTGAGCATATACATAGTACACAAATATATGCAAATAATGCATTCTATGAATGAGTGAAATGACTTAAAACAAAAGACATTTGATCATGGTCATAGACTTTGTCATAGTGCTGAGATGCAAAACATGGCTAAGCCACTAGGCAAGAAAATTAAACCTAAATCTAGTATAATGTTTAATTCTCTAGGAAATCTTTTGACCTATGTTCTCCCATTACCAAGAAATCTAGTTACTCTCACCCTTGGGAAATGATTGACAATCTGAAATACATATTTTATCTGAAAGTATTGCTTCTTTAAAAGCTTGTTTCATTATGACCGTAAAAACATCAATGGAAACAGTTTTAATGGTATCAGATTATAGCCTCATCTGTTCTAGAGTCAGGAGAACTTCAATACTACTCTAAACAACAAAGTGGCAAGACACCCCATCTGAAAAGCAAATAAATAAATAAATAAATAAATAAATACATAAATACCTTAAAAATACTAGTTTGAGCAACATTGTGACTTGATATCCCAATCTCATTGTAAACAAATAAACAAACAAATAAATAGATCCATTTGTAAATAAGAAATTGTATTACTTATCTTGACATTAGTAGTTGGCAGTTGAGATAGAGACATACAAGGAAAGATCTGAATCTATAAATTTCAGGTACAATATGAATGCTGACTAAGATCACCATCATTATAAAGCTTAAACTAAAATATGAGGTTCACAGTATATTTTAGAAAATGGTGAAGTACATAATGAGTTTTCTTTCCTTGGTTTGTGTTGTGCAACCTCATTGTCAAGGTTGCAAAGGATGTAAGTAAAATAAAAATACCATATCTTTGTGCTTCTCTATGGACAGGAGAAAACCTAAAACACATTGCAAGGTACTAAAGGAAAACATAGGATGGCTCATTTCTTGGCTTCTAGGTCTATGACAAGCTATCAAACAAGAAATTTGAGGGTTGCCTAGCAAAAAAAATTTCTCCTTTTTGCAAATTCATTTTTATTTATTTTTATTATTAATTAATCGCTTTATTTATTTATCCCAAATGTTGGCCCCCTTTTGTGCCCCCTTGCAGAGTTCTTCTCCCACAATCTTTCCCTTTTGCCTCTGTGAGAGTCAGAGTGCCCCTGAGCCACCATCTACCAATCCTGGGCCATCAAGTCTCTATAAGATTAGGCACATTCTCTCCCACTGAGCTAGACAAGGCAGTCCTGTCTGTGCTACAGAACAGCTCATGTATGCCATTTGGTTGGTAGTTCAGTCTCTGGAATCCCAGGGTCCAGGTTAGTTGGTATTGTTGGTCTTCATATAGGGTTGCAATCCTTTTCAGTTCCTTCTAATCTTCTCTGAACACTTCCATAGGGGTCCCCAACCTCAGTCTAATGGTTGGCTGTGAATATTTGCATCTGTCTCAGTCAGTTGCTTGTAGAGCCTCTCAGATGAAAGCCATGGTAGGCTCCTATCTGCAAGCACAACAATGCAATAGGCTGATCACTGGTTGTCCATTCATTCAGTCTCTGCTTTATCTTTTGTCCCTGCATTGCTTTTAGACAAGAACAATTTTGAATTTTTGAAGGTGGTTTGGTCTCCCCATCCCTCCACTTAGGGCCAAGGCTAACTATTGGACTCTTTTCAGGTTTTATATTTCCCACTATTAAACATTTCTGCTAAGATCATCCACATTAAACACAGCGACCTTGAGATTCTATTTTATACCAATCAGAATTGCTATGATCAAAAGTTCAAGTGACTGCACATGCTGGTGAGGGTGTGGAGAAAGAGAAACACTTCTCCACAGCAATTGCAAAGTGGTACAACCACTCTGGAAATCAGTCCATCAGTTCCTCAGAAAACTGGAAATAGTTCTACCTGAAGAACCAGCTATACTCCTCTTGGAAATACATGCAAAACATACTTTACAATATCACAATGACACATGTTCCATTAATGTTCATAGCAACCTTATTTGTAACATCCACAAACTTGAAGCAACCCAAATATCTCAAAACCAAATAATATATATAGAAGATATGATTCATTTAAACAATGGAATATTATTCAGCTATGAAAAACAAGGATATCATGAATTTTGCAAACAAATGAATGGAACTAGAAGATATCATCCTGAATGAGGTAACCCAAACTCAAAAGGATATGCATGGTATGTACTCACGGATAAGCCAGAAAGAACAGACCAGAAACATGTCAAAAGTAACCTTGAACTCAAAGCAGAATGGAATTGAGATTGAACAAGGAAATGGAAATAGGATGTCTGTAAAGAAATAGGAAATAGGATACCTGTTGTTTCACCTGTGAGATTTGGTGAACTCCAGAAAGGCAAAACTTTCCCATGTAGTTCCAGGACAACTACAGAAACACCAGTGAGATTCCTTTACAGCTTACCTAGACTCAAAGGGTTAAAAACTGGGGAGTACTTGGGTCTAGTTTATGAGATAGCAGACCTCATAAGCTGACGAGAATCTACTAAAACTGGTTCTAATGTCTTGGTTGAGTAGAGTAAGACACTTGCTTCATCATTAGCCACATTTGAAAAAGGGGTACTATATTATCAAGAGTCAGTATTAAGAAGAATGTAAAAGCCAGAGGGTCAGAGTGGTTGAGAAATACCATCCTTTGGTCAAGACAAAAATATAGAAACATAAACTCACATCAGCAATGATTTTCCCTTTAGGTCCAGAGAAACTAGGCCCTAATAAATGAAAGCTATAAAATGAGAAGGGACTAGCTGTTCCCTTCCAAGTCCTGCTGAGCTGTTGGCAACAGATCCTGGGAGAGACAGAGGGGTGTGGTATTATTCAGTTATGTATCCAGCTGGTAAACTCACCAAGTTCTGATGGATTTTTTTCAAACTCAGTACCTCATGCATAGCTTGATTAAACTCTATGGGACACTAAACAAAATTAAAACTAGAAAATAGGGAGGATTTATTTAGTGAAAGGTTTGGTAGGAGGAGGGATATGGGAGCTTTTGGGGAAAGAAAGAGATCAAAATACATGGCACACACACATAGCAAAATTTGTCTAACACAACAGCAGAGGCACCATGAACAATAAACAAACAAGACAAGACAGCAACATACCTAACAGTAAACAACAAACCAGGAATTAAATCTGTTAATGAATATACTACCTTCTACTCTGATGGTGTAATTACCTAATTGAATTAGTTGTGAATGACAGAATAAATTTGCCAGCAAAGAAGAGTTTATAAAATGACACTGTTTTCTATGCATTATCAAAAGAGTTATAGATCTTGAAAAATGACTGATTTCAAAATAAAGTGCCCTAATATATTTGTTTGTATAAAATAGATTTATCTGTCTTCAGCCTCCTCTTTATTCTCTCTATGGCTTTTTATATCAACTACATTTAACTATTGTCAGGGCAACACTGTAAACAAACTTCATAAAAGTATATTTTTATAATGATTTTTGAGGTAAGTACACTATAACACACTGGGTATTTTAACTCAGAGGGTTTATTTTCATTTATTTTTTTCACATTTAAAAAATGAAATGTCTAAAATGAGTTCATAGACTCTCCAGAGAAGAATTAATTGCAAAAGCTTTCAGATAATTGTAAGGAGACGTCCCACATCAGTATGAAGAGGGTTAATTTCTCACAAATTTACTCATATCCAAGTTAATGGAAGCAATGTGGCAGCATCAATAAGTTAATTTGACTCTTTGTGTTTCCTGAGGTGTAAGAATACATCACATGCCTAACAATTATAATAAAAGCACTGAAACTCACAACAAATAAGACCTCTTAGGTGCTCTTCCTTGTTATTGGAACAATGTAAAATTATTCATGTCCCCTTCTCGCCTTAGGGATTTTTCTTAGGTAAACTCTTTTATTTATTTAAAAGTTTCAAACATAAGGGAATGTGTTCTTGAGAAAACTATTCTGAAGTCCAAAGGATGCTTTAAGAATTTTTGCTTGTTTTCTTTCTTTCTTGAAACTCATGTTTATTTTCTTTCTTTCTCAAAACTCATCTCTTTTAGTCCTTCAAACTCAGGATTACCTTCACGTATAACTCCTGCCTGCCACTCAGTTTACATACCTGCCACTAAGACAGGGTAAATGGTCCCAGGAGGCCCAGCAGCTAGGAAAATAGCTAACACTTCTGTTTCAGTGCTTAAGAGATGCCATGCTCAGAGACTCATGCTGAACAATCCTATTTGATCAGCACATATATCAGGTGTGTGGAGAAAAATATGAAGCTCAGCGACCAGAAGACTGAAAGGATCAGAGAAAGGGTAGAGCCAAGATTTTAGCCAAAACCATTCCTCTTCAAATTCCTGATGATCTGCTTCTGGAGAAAACTTCTCTCCTGGTGTGAATATATTCTAAAATAGAAACAGCCTCCAAAACACATGGGTTTTCATTGTCGAGGATGGAGCAGAATTACCCTGATTTATGAAGATGGGATTGTTTGAAAGTTTATTTTAAACTAATGATCTTGTACATAGTTTGTTGGTGGCTTGGTGGTTGATCCTATTATCAACATTCTATAAACCTTGGTAAAAGAATGACTTCCAAATATCTACATTTGCATTTGGAATATCCTTTCTGATTTGTTCACTTCATCCCTTATAGAGTATTTTATATTTCTACACTGTTATCCTCACAATCTCACAGACTTGCCCTTCCACAGGTTGGGCCAACCACATGGTCTATCTTTCCAGGTTATTGTCTCTTTTCCCTTTCCACATGCTATTTTCTTTGTATAGAAAGGACTCTATCCAGTGCTACAAATGACTGGCTCCTCACTATAAGCATCATTTGTCAAAGAGGTTTTCCCTAATGCTTTAAGTCACTCTCCTTGGATCCAATTTGTGGGATATGCAAGAATTTTTCTCTTCCCACCATTGTGAGTAAACTCATTAAGGAGCTCCCATACATTTATTAGGGAGGTCATTTCAAGATATTTCTCAGGGTTTTGTTTGGGAAACAGAAAAGGAAAGGTATCAAAGTAGGCAAGTGTATACAAGTAGTCTAAAGATGAACCTGAAAAAGAAATATAAAATACAAATTAGATTCTGATTCTTTTAAATAACATTCAGTTAATTCATTAATTTTATAAATTTGTCAATAGAGGCAAAGGATTTGGATTTTCATAATGCTATGAACTTCTATAGTCTCATCCATAACTGTTAGCATAAAGTGCTAACAGTTACACTTATGTCAATTGTAGGAAGGGCAGACTTTTAAAAAGTTCAGGATTTTAAAAATGTAAATTAATTGATTGATCTCCATTTTGACCAGTTTCTTCTAATTCCTCTCCTAACAGTCCTTCCGCCTACCCCCCTTCCCCTCATCTATGCCTCCTCCCTTTTCTTCAGAAAAGGTTAGGCCTCCCATGGGAATGCAGCTTTGTACAACCTTTCTGGAAATCAGTCTGGCCGTTCCTCACAAAACTGGGCATGACACTTCCAGAGGACCCTGTATACCACTCCTGGGCATATACCCAGAGGATTCCCTCGCATGCAATAAGGACGCATGTTCCACTATGCTCATAGCAGCATTATTTGTAATAGCAAGAAGCTGGAAAGAACCCAGATGTCCCTCAATCGAGGAATGGATACAAAAAATGTGGTATACTTACACAATGGAATACTACTCAGCAATTAAAAACAATGAATTCATGAAATTCTTAGGCAAATGATTGGAACTAGAAAATATCTTCCTAAGTGAGGTAACTCATTCACAAAAGAACACACATGGAATGCAGTCACTGATAAGTGGATATTAGCTGAGAAGTCTGAATACCCAAGACACTACTCACATATCAAATGATTCCCAAGAAGAAGGAAGGAGAGGGCCCAGGTCCTGGAAAGGCTTGATGCAGCAATGTAGGGGAATACCAGCACAGAGAAGTGGGAGGGATTGATTGGGGAAGAGGGCTTATGGGACTATGGGGAGGGGGGAACTGGGAAAGGGAAAATTATTTGGAATGTAAACAAAGAATATAGAAGATAAAAATGAAAATAAAATATCTGCTATCATCACTTTAATAAAATTTTGTGACCTCTAACAATTTTGAATTATTTTTTAGCATCTTTTAGGGATGAAGACGAATTGACTAGTATCTTCTCTTTGAAGTTTCAGTTTATGACATCTTAATAGATTTTATTTATGAAATAACATCTCTCAGTAGGCATTAAATTGTTCTTGCAAAATGTAAACTCACACATGTGCATGCACACACATACCCACAAACAGAGAGACAGAGAGAGACAGAGATAGGGAGACACAGAGAGAAACAGAGAGACAGAGACAAAGACAGAGAGAAGAGACGCATCCACAAACACTCTCATGTTATAGAAATCAGTTTGTAGTTGACCATTCTCTTTAGAGAATTGTGGTCATTTGAATCCCACTATAGTTTCAAATGCACAGGTGAACAGAGTGCTTCTCATTATTATAATGTTTTTCTGAGGCACTTAGGGTTCCCTTGATGGTTTCTATAGTTAAAGTGATTTATCTGTAATCTCTGGAATGTATTACTGTGATCACTCTCAAGTGCTTTAACAAGTTCTTAAGACTGCAAGACATTTTCATCACTTTATTCGCACTATCTTTTGAAACGTCATTTTATGTTCAACTCTACATGTATAAGCATTTAATACAGAAACATTATTTTACCATTTCTATGATGTCATTTTATGTTCAACTCTACATGTATAAGCATTTAATACAGAAACATTATTTTTACCATTTCTATAACTATATTTATTTGAAAATTAATATTAGATAAAGTTGACTTAGGAGCAAATTAATATATCCATTACTAATGGAAAAGCATTTGGATATCAGATTCTCTGCAACATACTTATTTAAATACTCTGGCATTCAATACTTGAAAAGTTTTATACTTATGGTTATGGACACATAACCTGGAGACAACATGTCAACCCCATTTTATCATTCTGTGTTGTTCTAACAATCAGTATCTCCTTTATAATATTATGTTTTTCCATCTGTAAAACACAATAATCTTTGTATTTACTTTTGATATTATTGAGAATATAATGGACAATCTTTATGAACTCCCAAAGTGATTTCACATAGCAATTTGTTCAAATAGTGTGCAATTTATGATTTAGATACTATAATAATTATTATATTTCAGGATATTCTAGAAATTACTTGACTCATTCAGCACAAACAAAAGAAATGTGATTATTCTTCTAAGTATAATTTTGTAGTAGAAGCAAACATGAGATTCCAAATTTAACAGCATTATTGTTTATACTTAGGGTAAGTTTCATTTATAAATGTATGGAATATGAGATAGAAACAGATTTGCAATCTTAATGCCTACTTTACATTAGTGCTTCTGTATACTCAAGAAATTACTGTGTCTAATTTTAAATCGAAGGGATAATGTGCATGTCTCCGTAACACAGTGATTAGGAGATTAGATTATGAGATTGGCACTTTAGTTATGAATGTTTTCATGAATACTTTCAAAATAATAAACATAATTATTATTAATTGATGAAATGTATGAATTTTAATTTTTAAGATTATTTTATATGCTTATTTGTTATCAAGTAGGACATGGATGGTTTCTGGCTAGTGCTCATAAAATGTTTAAATGCTTTTTACTTAAGACATTTCCTCTGAATGCAAATCAAATCCATTATGTGGCTCAAAATCAGGCTTATGGTAGGGTTTTTCTGCAGGCTCCATGTTGAAGAAAGGTTTCTGTTTCCCCACATTTTCCATAGTTGTAGGAAGAATCTGTATTTGTGCATCTTAAATTTGTAAAGCATGATTTGTCTGCCAAGAGGGATGAGAACAAAATTACTAGGAGACATTTAGGTCTAACTTGGATCAGCAAGTACTTAACTTTTGAAAAAAATCCTAAGTTTATTTTTTTATTCAATTGAAAATAATCTTCTTTTATGCAATACCAGAGAGAGAGAGAGAGAGAGAGAGAGAGAGAGAGAGAGAGAGAGAGAGAGAGAGAGAGAGAAGGCATAAGCTGCCATACTTGTGGCCAAACAGTGTTTGGTTTAACTTGATGTCTAAGTCATGAATCAGAACCCATATAGAAAAGTTTCAGAAGGTGTCCGAGAATATGACTGAGCAGTCCAGGATACGTGGTCTCAGTCTGCTGCCTCATTTCAATATTTGCTCATCTAGTTAAGACCGGATAAAATTTTCCATAGGTTCACAAGTACAAACAGACAATTTACATAAGCAGATTATGTATCTGACCATCTCTTCAAATGAAACCCCTGAACATTCCCCAGAATATATTTTACTGCCAAATTATATGGTAATTAATTCCTTCTTGCTTATTCTTAAAATGTTTTACAGTGGGACGCCTGACACTTTTGAAATTAATCAACAAATAAATTAAAATGGTATCTCAGAGCAAGTCCTCATTTCTTGATAATGTAGACTTAAAACTTTCATGTGGTGTTTAAGAACCTGGTAAATATATTCCAACAACTGTGTCTACAACCCAATTATATCTCTATGCCTCATTGATCAGCATGTGTGTAGCCAAGTTGCAAGAATGTCTGTAGCTAATCTCTGTGTTGTAACTTTCAATCCTTTTTTTAAAGAGCCTTGTACAAACTCGAATGGCACCCTTCAGAGCATGTTTCAATTAAATTTCAATATAGTTTAAACATGGCTGTAGCCTTCACCAACCTCCTCATTTTTTCCCCTTTCTCCCTACATATAACCCTCTACTTTCCATTATAATTAGATCCAAGATGATATTATCATCCACAAGACTTGAGAGCCTTTTCATTAACAAGAATAACAACAGCAACAACAAAGGTAGAATAACAGTTAATCCAGTGTGCCTGAAAATAAATGACTGATGGAATAGAAAGGTAGAAACCAACTGTGACTGGCACCACAGGCAGAGAAGGAACAATTCATAACAGAGGTAGCCAGGCAGGGTACTTAGAAGGCAGCTGTTTAAAGAGTCCAGTCTATGTTATGTGGCCATGTTTGACTGGAAAAAGGATAGGATGGTTTTCTCTTAACATGCATCAATAAGGAACATGAAGATTTCATATCTGAGTGTTTAAAATTTATAAAATATTTACATATGTTCTGACATGTCTAGGGATTGAAAACCACATGGAAATATAAAATTCTTTTGTCTTTTTTCACATCTTACATACATAATATGAAGGGAATTTTATATAATATGCTTAATATTGTATAGAACAAAACCGTTCATGATATGACATTTGCAACCATGGCATCATATTGTCATATATCATATTGTGAATTTGGGAATATTTGGAATTTTATTTTAGTTATTGATATCATACCTGCATGAATATTTTAAGAGGGTCTTTACACATGTTTTAGTTGAGAACTTATCAATTTGTGAAATATTGAGCAACAGATATTGTGTTTACCATTTCAATTGTTAAAAATCTGTTGAAATTGATAGATTTTCATTAAACGTATTTGGAATTTTATTTAACTGATGATCACCAACAATATACAAGGAATCTTAGTTTACAAATGGCATGAAGTGCTTGTATGATCCTATGGCAAACAAACATTATAGCTTGAGTGGTATCTTGTGTCAGGAACTTATGGAAATCTCCTTGGAATATTGTAGTAAAGATATTCGCTGCCTTTCTACTTCGTTTAAATCAGAAAGTAAAAGTTTAGACTGAGAAAAGTGGAGGAGGCATTTGCCACTATCACCAGCTTAACACTGATGATCCTAAGGAGAAGGAAATGCAGTGTTGGTAACTACAAACAGTGAACAAAACTGACTGTGGCGAGTAGGCCCTTTGACGGGTACTAATAGGTTCAGAGAAAACTAGTTGTAACTTTTAGAAGTAGAAAAAAGTCTCAAGTTAATTTAGAATTTGTATTTTCAAAATTAGTTAATTTTCAAATCACACACACACACACACACACACACACTCATACTCACACAAAGCCTTAGTATTTCCTACATTTCTCCCTGCTTAGCCTGCATGGCCTGCCTGCTCTTTGCAAGAGATCAAGGCATAGCTTCCGTTTTTGCGTTAATATTTCCTATATCATTACTTCAGGGGTCCTAAGCTCCTTCACGCATCCATTGTTTCACCCACAAGATAAAGCAAATAATACTCTTTTTACTCTCCTTATGAGAGATGGGGAGATAGTGTATTTAAAGCATGAAACAGGGCTGGAGAGATGGCTCAGTGGTTAAGAGCACTGGCTGCTCTTCCAGAGGTCCTGAGTTCAATTCCCGGCAACCGCATGGTGGTTCACAAACATCTGTAATGGGATCTGATGCCCTCTGCTGGTGTGTCTGAAGACAGATACAGTGTACTCATACACATAAAATAAAATTAGCAATTCTGAAAGCATAAAACAATGTTTTAAGCCAATAATGTCCCATAATTACTGGTAAAGTGACAAATAAGACACTTAACTCTTGAGGAAATTCCTGCTCAATAAGTTAATTAAAGTGAAGCAATGATTTGAATTGTGAATTTATACTTTCAGCAGAAGTCCAGGACGTTTTATTTCTCTTAGTACCATTGCCTATCGAGCACAAATCTTAAAAAGTAAGATAAGACTGTCAACATGCCTATGTACCATTTCAGCCAAGGCACCAGCAAAATGTCAAAGCCTGTATTTAATTGTTTACAGGCTGTTCACTAAAGGGACTACAAAGGTCATTAATAACCATCAAGGAAGAAAGGTGGGTACAAACTGATATCCCAAGGGACACCAGCTGTAAAGCAGACGATCAAGTAGTCCTGGAAATAATGAATTTTATCTATGTTTCCACCTAAGTCAGAAATAAGGTGGACTTTAACATAAATGAAATTTAGGGAAGCTTATCCCTGGGGGCTGAGCAGATAGCTTGGTGGGTAAAGTGCATGTTGCACAAGTTTGAAGACAAGTCTTGAGAACCTAAGTTAAAGCCTGGGTGCTGATGCAGGCCCAGAAGGGCTCTTTAGCTCCTCACAGTTCTTCTAGTGCTTTCTAAATATAAAAATAAATATATAAAGTGTGCATTTTCCTATTTAAGTGAAGTGTGACTACTAAGCAGACTGAAGGCAGTGCTGTTCTCTTACATGTATATATGTATTTTCTAATTACACATTGTTTGTTAGAAACAAAATTACTGAGAAGTCTAAAATAAGAATAAAATGCTTCTGCTTTGTAGGACAGGTTTTTAAGTTGCAGCTTGAACATTTTTATATAGTTTACTGATGTTCTTCAGTTTAACTCAACACAATCGAATAGACCTAAATTTTTAAGCATTAATGGCATTCCCTCTCTAAATTATCCATGCTGTTAACATTAGGACTATTTTTTTATGCTACTAATGCCTGAATTTATGCCTCTCAAAATGGATTGTTGTGGAAAGCTCCAGCAGCTGTGACAATAAAGTAAAAAATAACATTATGGCACCATCTAGTGACCTAATATTTCCTTTCCTTCCTTTGTTGTTCAGCTTGAATGCATGCATTTCTATTGATTACATAAGGCTTTGTGGTCTTTTATTTAGGTACAGCTAGAAGTCATTTATCTATACAGTTACCCACGGTTCAAGCCAACTGGTCTCAACAAACTGAAATCTAAAACAACAATTTCCCACCTTGTAAAGCAGAAAATGCTATATACGAATTTAGATCATTTCAGACTTGGCCTAGTTCTGCTCGATCCAGAATGAAATTACAAAAGGTAATGGAATTGCTAGGCATTCATATTTTGAACAAGATAAGACAAATCCATGCCTAAAACATGTTATCATCCACAAGTGAACTTCTAAAGCTGGTCTCACTTTTCTCTTCAAGCAATTATTGTTTATAAAAAAAATAGCCTAACATGGGGAAAATACTACTACAGAGGAAGAAATACCTTTGATTCTTAAGATAATTCCTCATTAACACATGCCTGTCTGAATTCTCATTGCCATGACAGGTATATTAATAAACAAAGTAACTGCAAATGGCATCAGTGCTTATCCTTATGTTATATAATATATTTATTTGTGAAGTTTGTAATTTTAAAATTAGTTTCTTTCTTAAGAGCAATGTATCCTGTAAATTTATTTACTGTTTTTGTTTGTGTAAACATTTGAGTTATTTGAGTTACTTTTTTTCCTTTTTGAAATATATTTTAGGTTTGCTGTGAAAGGTAGCATTTACAAAGTGCAACTTGCTAAATCTACATTCAAGAACAATGTGCTTAAGCCATGGCAGACTTGACTGGCTTCAACTGCACACATGTATACTGGCATTCAGTATCACACCAGTTACTCATCTATTAAAAACAGTGACTTCATGAAGTTTGTAGGCAAATTGATGGAACTAGAAAATAAAATCCTGAGTGAGGTAACCTAATCACAAAAGAACACACATGGTATGCACTCACTAGTAAGCAGATATTAGGCCAAAAGCTCAGAATACCCACAAACCCACAGACCATATGAAGCTCAAGAAGAAGGAAGAGCAAGGTTTGTATACTTCATTCCTACTTAGAAAGAGGAACAAAATAATAATGGGAGGTAGAGGGAGGGAGGGATTTGGGAGGAAAAGTGAAGGGGGAGGGGAAAGGGGGGAGCAAAGCCAGACGACAGAGGATACTGGGGAAATGTAAGGAAATTACAACTGCTACAACAGAGGTTTGTAGCAGTGAAGGATGGGGACCTGGGGGTAGCCACCAGAAAGTCCCAGATGCCAGGAAAGTAAGTGGCTTCCAGGACTCAACAGGGATGACATTAGCTGAAATACCCAATAAAGGGGAGAGAAGATCTCTAGAGACCAGATCCAGAAGTTAGCCACAGCCATACAGGTTGAGGAATGGGACCACCAACCCATCTCAAAAATATTAACCCAGGATTGCTCCTGTCTAAAGAAAATTCAGAGTGGAGCAGAGATGGAAGGAAAGCAGAGTACATTCAGAGACTGTACTACCTAGGGATCCATCCCATCTGCAGACACCAAGCCCAAACACTATTGCTGATGCCAGGAAGTGCTGGCTGACAGGAACCTGGTATAGCTGTCCCCTGAAAGGCTCTTCCAGAGCCTGACCAATACAAATGCTGAATGTTTCTAGCCAACTATTGGACTGAGCATAGCAACCCCAATGATAGAGTTAGAGGGAAGGACTAAAGGAGCTGAAGGGGTTTGCAACCCCATAAGAAGACCAGAGCTCCCAGAGACTAAACTACCAACCAAAGAATACACATGGAGAGACCCATGGCTCCAGCTGCATATGAACAGAGGATGGTATTATCTGGCATCAGTGGGAGGGGATGTTCTTGGTCCTGTGAAGGCTCAATGCTCCAGCATAGGGGAAGGCTAGGGCAGTGTGGTGAGAATGGGTAGGTGAGTGGGGAAGTACACTCATAGAAGCAGGGGGTAAAGGATGGGAGAGGGGGGTTTTGGAGAGGAATCTGGGAAGGGAGATAACACCTGAAATGTAAATAAATAAACTAAACAATAAGATATTAAAAAATACTACTCAGCAATTAAAAAAATGAATTCATGAAATTCTTAGGCAAATGGCTGGAACTGGAAAATACCTAAGTGAGGTAACCCAATCACAAAAGAACACACATGGAATGTAGTCACTGATAAATAGATATTAGCCCAGAAGCTCTGAATACCTAAGACACAATTCACATATCAAATGATTCCCAAGAAGAAGGAAGGAGAGGCCCCTGGTCCTGGAAAGGCTTGATGCAGCATTGTAGGGGATTACCAGGACAGAGAAGTGGGAGGGGGTGACTGGGGAATGGGCGGAGGGAAGAGGGCTTATGGGACTTATGGGGAGGGGGGAACCAGGAAAGGGAAATCATTTGGAATGTAAAAAAGAATATAGAAAATAAAAACTAAAAAAAAAATTAAAAAATACTGAGAGAAAATTCACAGAGAACACTGAACTCCATGGGTCCTTCGTCAATGAAATAAGGATAAGGCTTTAATAGCATCAATAGGTACTTTTCAAACTAAGGAAAAATCAACAAATTTTTAGAAAATAAAAACATTTTATTTCTGCTTAATTAAACACATTTATAATAAGCTTAAAAGGAAAATAAGGAATAACAGTTTACAGACCTTAAAAAAAGCATCTAAGTTCACATTTAATGATTAAACATTTAATCAAAATATGCAACACCACATATAGAACCCTATTTGTGCCCAAAATAAGTATCTCAAAGTCCTCTCTGAATCAGCATTTGCAGTCATGAGTTTCCTCACTCAAGACTTACATCTGCTCAAGATTTAATGCCTCCATTTCCTTAAAGATGTTGGGCTCCGTCCTCCTTCTGATCATCAGGTACATAATTGTTTACCTCAGTTGTGTTTGACGGAATGATCCCTAGCATGTCCACATTATAGTCTTTCAAGGCATCTATTATTTTGTCCCCCATCTTACCAGAAGCTAGACTCGCTGAAAACGGATGCACAAATTCAGAATGCTTTCCTCCTTACATGTAGATGTCTGTACATTGGTTTGCAAAATTTAGTTGTTCTTAAATGTTCATCATCTAATCGTTGAAAGGGGAAGTTTTGATTAGTCAAGCAGTCCATTTTGACTAGAAAATGATGATCGGGAAAAACAACAACAACAACAACTCACCATTGCAAGCAGTAGGAAACAGTTGATGATGGGGAATGTACTGATGATAATAGCACAAAAGCGTGAAACATCCTGCTCACTGCTGAGGGCAAAGGACAAGCTGTGGGGGAGCAAATTCTTAGAGTGCAGAATTTGTTACCTCCCAACCAGTATCCGGAAGTTGAAAACAACACTGCAGCACAGTACTTCAGTGAACAAACCTAAGAATCTCTAAACTGCCTCATTTGAATCTGACATTTCACAATCAATAGTTACAAAAAGGTATAAATATATTTCATTCCTATGAATAGTTATAAAATCCATCTCTATCACTTTGCTTCACTGTTAAACATACTATCAAAATAACATCAGTTACTTACAGGATTGTGGCAAGGGTGGTAACACAATAAAGCATCTGTCATAATTGAGAGAACCCAGTAATTGTACAGTAAAACTAATATTGGAACTTGCTGTGCAGGCTAATACCACCTATTGGTTTCCACTACACTGAGTGGATTATGCCAATCAACTAGTATTAAAAGTACTAAGTGATTGTTTAAACACAAATAACCAGAAATCCTTCCATGAGCATGGAAGTAGTTCAGAGCAATTGTGGACAAGAGTCTGATTCTGGTATTATCAGAGATGGTCCTAATGAATACCTAGAGCCACTCCTACACAGCTTTGTTACTGATTTTCATGAATGAGAGATGTCAACATAGAATGATATTGTAGAAATGAAGGCTGGAAGACAGCTATGTAGCATAGGGGTAATTTCAATGAATATATTTTATAAGTTACTATGAAGGAACACCAAGCCAGTAAGAACCAAATATTTTTTTTTACTGTATAATAAAAAAACCAAAATTAAAAGGAGACTAATATGAGGTAGACATTAGCAAAGCCAGTTAGCATCCTGTCTCAGATGGTACTCACTGTCTTGCCTTTTATGCGAGTAATCTAAGGGAAAAAGAACATAGACTACTGCAGCCTAGTTGTGTGCTGAGGGCCATGTAGGAAGAATAGCAAATGCTTTAGAACTTATGAAATGTGGTCCACCAGTTACCAAAGCCACATTCGTGAGCCTCCCCTGTGACAAGACCCTGCGAACCACATGTCCTGAGGATTTCATGTTGTGATGGAATTCAATTCTGCTCACTGCCTTCACAACCCTCTTAATATAAGAACTATATAAAACTATTTGTCTCTATGTATATGCATAAGGTTTATGTGAGTGGAGGCTGGAACATTGTTCCTTCCATCCACCAACTATGGTTGTGCATGCATATGCATAAGGTTTGTGTGAGTGGGGATTGGTACACTGTTCCTGCTACCCATCAACTATATGTATAGATGTATATATGTAAAGCTTGTCTGGGTGTGTGTTGGAACTTGCTCCATCCAAAAATTGTGTGTGTGTGTGTGTGTGTGTGTGTGCATGTGTGTGTGAAACATTGGAGCCTGCTTGCTTGAGCTTTGCTCTAAGTATTCAATGTGTGAATGTATATATGTCTATAAGTAGGTCTGTGTGCATGTATGTATGACGTTATTGGACTCTGCCTTTTGATTTTCCATTCAGTGTGTGTGTGTGTGTGTGTGTGTGTGTGTGTGTGTGTGGTATGTGTGTATGTGTGTGTAAGAGAGAGAGAGAAAAAGAGAGAGAGAAAGAGAGAAAAAGAGAGAGAAAAAGAGAGAATGGATTTTCTCTTTTTTCTTCTCTTTTCTGCCTGTCTCAAGATATTAAAAGTGTTTGAAGTTTTTCCCATGGCCACAGGGAGTCCCACACCAATAAGTTAACCTTTGTTCCCTGGGAGGAATGTCTGCCAGTAACTTCTCTTACTGCTGGCTGCCATTTGCAGCAGCCACTGCAGGTATCTCGAACCACCCTTGCCCGCAGCTGACCCCCAATGGCTGTCTGACCCAGTTTACCCACGACATAGATGCCAAAACTGGTGACAGTTGTAAGTTTGTCTGAATCTTTGAAACAGAAAAAAAAATCGCACCCCTGATCAGGAGCAAGGTGAGGTCTATGCCTGAATGGAAGGATTGGGACAATTTGTCTAAGAGCAATAATTAAAGGCCTAAACTGTATATAAACAATAGAATTTGTGCCCCACAATTCTAGAACTGAGAAGGCCAAGGGACTGGTAAAACCAGATTCTATTGTATGAAAAGATCAAGAATATAAAAATAAAGAAAGAACGAAAAAAAAAGAAAAGATTTGCTCTTGATTTACAGCATGGTGCCTTATATGGTCTCTTCTTTCAAGGAATATTGCTGTACCCTCACATATTAGAACAGAAGGAAGATCAAGCAAGCCAAATGATGTGGGGACACTGTTGGAAGTTATCACTCCCAAGGCTATTGAGTTCCAACATAAGAATATTGGAGAGGGAGAAATTTATCACAGCATATACAATCATATATTTCTATCTTCAGACTTACATATACACTCGTGTTCTTACTTTCTTCACTATATCTATGAAAATTCTCTTACATTGATATAATCTGTTACAGAATTTTTACTTGAACAATTTCAACAAATACACAGTCTTTGTTTTTTTTTTGTTGTTGTTTGTTTTGAAAGTATATTTCTGTGGCCATACCACCCTGAACGTTCCTGATCCCTTCAACATCTTCCATATAATTTTTGATTATTGTAATTCATGCATTATTTTTCATTAATTTCATGCACATAGGTCTTACATATGTATTTCTAAATATAGCCCGATTATCCCTACCTCCAACAAAATATATCTAAACCAGATAAAAATTACCTAATCTGTTTGCCTGTCCTTCAGACAATGCTATATCATTTGTCTGCCATACTTGTGTGGCATGCAACATTCATCAGTGATGAGAAGTTTTATGCCTTTTGTAGCAGAACCATCTCACCAGCTCACTTATTTTATCCTTGAATGCTGTCTCCAAATGGAGCCTTAGTCTGAAATATTGAGATTTAGAACTACAACATAGAATTAGAACCCATAATGTTTCCTTCCCTCTTCCAGAACTCTAGGTTTTCTGCCCATCTCATATGCAAAATATATTATTCATAATTTTACCTGATACCAAATGCTTAATCCATTCAACAGAAACACTGAATCGCAGATTGTTTCCCAATACCATCTAAGTCAGGAGCGGATAAAACCTGAGTGATAAGCCAGTTTTAAGCAGAAGTCCTGGCCAGAAGTAAATCTACGAATCCAATTTAGATCTGCTTTAAGGAAAGAAAGTGGACAAGGTTAGGAAAGGCATCTTTATTTAAAGCATCAGACTGAACTCAGGGACTCCGTCGGGGATCCTGCAGAAGTACTGGAGGATCTAAGGGGGATTGCAACCCCATAGGAAGAACATCTGCTGGCTTGACCACCCAATTCTCCCAGAGACTAGAACACCAACCAAGGGGTGTACAGGAAGGGATCCAGGACCCCAGATACATATGTAGCAGAAGATGGCCTTGCCTGACAGCAAGGATAAGGGAGGCCCTTGGTCCTGTGAAGAGTTGATATCCCAGCATAGAAGGATGCTGGGACGGTGGGGTGAGAAATGATGGGTGGGTGGGTGGAGGAGCACCCTCATAGAGGCAAAGGGGAGGTGGGGGAGGGATGTGGGATCGGGGATTTGTGAAGCAAATATTATTAAATAATTTTTCAAAAGTATGACAGAAGAAAGAAAGATTTTGGTCAGGATCTAAGCCAATCCAAATCATAGAAAGCAAAGTTTTATCTATTTATCAGGTAAAAGAACAATGCTCTTTATTTTGATATTCTGCCTAGGAGAATTACGTGGGAGGTAGTGTAATCTTTGATCTTTTAGAGATGAAAGGTTAACTATCACCAGTCCTGTATACTCCGTAATCTAGTACACTCAGCAGTTAGGGGAAGTTCTGTTTTCAGAGTCCTAGGCTGAAACATTTGAAAAGGTATGGATTGACAGATCCTTTGAAGTCAAGGAGAGACATCCTTACCAGGCTATGATACATTAGAAAACACCTCATTGGTGACATGTGGATTCTGTGGCACATACATAAATATCTTTCCCTTGACTATTGCTTTAGAAAAAATGAACTTGATTTCCTGACTACCTATAAATCCTACATCCCTATTAAGTAATTAGCCTAAAGGTTTCCCTTATTACATACATATGTATTTGTGGAGAACAATGAACTAGAGAGAGTATAGGAAACAGAAGGAAAGAAGGAAACTAGAGAGAAGATAAAAGGAAGAGAAACAGGTTGAAAGAACAAATGATGAAGCAATTCATGGCAATCTCTTTCAGTCTTTCATCTAAGTAATTATTTCCATATTTATTTCTCATTTTGTTTTTTGTCTTATTTTTCTAAGATAATAGGATTTAAGATGGGACAATTTCTGCTCAGTTACTCACTCACAGAGTCCCAATAATGCAATTATGATAACGTAAGAATAGATTTGAGAGTTTACTGACACATGGAATTTGATTATCTCTTTTATTCACTTGAGTCACCTGTTTTATTTTCTTTTCCCATAACTGAACCAGGAAAAGGCAGTCATCTTGAGAGATTGGTTATTATATTTTTTTGACTGAAATTTTTAGTCTCAAGTAATTCACAATTCTGATAAGGTTGGGGGCTTCTGAGATATTGAAGTGATGCCAGAAATGAACTCATTTAAGGAGTCCTTCTTCTCATGTCACAAACCATTAATTTAATAAACTAATGTCAAATTGTGAATATTTACCTAACCATGTAGAGCCCGTGATTATAATAACACCAAATCACGTGACCATAAATATTTATGGACAGAATGTTTAGGCCCTTGCCTCTGCTTGCAATGTGAACAAGCTTCCGAAGTTGTACAAAAAGAATAAATACATTTAACCTTTATTTTACTGAAGGAAAATATATGGCCAGATAGTATTTTTTTCAATATTTACTAAAAAATATTTCAGAAAGAAAATAAACATGAATTCTCATTTACACTTGGGCAATACTATGTAAACACAGGTGTCAAAGTGTAAAATTCAATAGCTAGTGCCATAAATTTAGAAAATAGAAGTATTTACATTTAGACAATAATGTATTATTTGTACCTATTTATCTATCCAAATGTGAAACTTTTAAGTAAGCACAATTCTGGAAAGTTTACATAAAATGGGATTTGCCATATATCTAATTTTAATACCTGAGACTAAAAAAAAAATCGAAAGCATTATTTGTAATTATGTGTAGAAGATATGTTGCATGAAGTTTTAGCATGTACTGGAGACAAACAATTAGGGAATGTCAAAAGCGCTAAATGTCATATTGGAATATGATTCTGTGGCTTTATTTTATTAATGAATGTTTTCCAGTATAAGTATTTCAAATAATAGCTATACAAATTAATATTTCCCAGTGCTAAGAAATAATAAATCAAATATGTATGCAGTCTTTACTCAGTGACAGTATTTCATACATAGTTCACATGCAGGGCCTTATTATATTCATACATTACTTAGCTTCCTTATCTACCCATGAACAAAATGAAATAGTCGATGTAAACTCTCAGGATATTAAATACTAGCAAGTAAAAATTTAATACCTGCTTTGAACAAAGTCCCCGAAGCAGTGTCAGGTTTCATCTCATGAGATGGGACTTAAATCAAATCTGATTTCAATTGGTTACTGTCATAAGGTTTGTGACACTATTGCCTTAGCATATCAGGCAGGCAGAATAGATTGCAGATGGAAGCTTTTTTTTTAGTTGGGTTGGGTAAAGAACATCCTATTGACTTGGCAACAGCCTAGTTTGTTTGGAGACTGCCACAGGACCCTTTCGGTCAATTCAATTGGATGGAATCCAGTCACAATAATGGAAACTTCGTTTGATGGAAAGAGATGATCAGTATGGCTTCCATACCTGGCATTTTGATACTTCACTAACATTGTCATCATATATTATAGGGAATTTCCAGTGCACCAGATTTCCATACTATCCTTCTAATGTTCTTCCATCAGAGCTGTCTCTCCCTTCTTTCCATCCCCCTCACCTTCCCAGCAGTTCTTCACATTTCTAACCCTTTTAGCTCTAGTCCATCCATAAAATCTATTCTATTTTACCCTTATAGGGAGACACATATGTTCCCCCACAGTGCTATAACTAATCTCTATGGGTCTATGGATTGCAGCTTGTAAAATGTGTTTTTCATTGAGAACAGTTACATCATTTCACTTTCTTGCTTGTTATAGGTATTCTCAGCTCTAAACTCTCAAACCTGTCCTATATGCCCTCAATTCTCAAGTTGAAAACATCTTTTACGTATTTCTAGTGTATGTGTATATATATATATATATATATATATATATATATATATATACTATCTTTCTATACACTATATATATATATATATAGGTTAGAGAGATAGAGAGGGAGTGTATATATATGCATATATATGTGCAATTAGGGATATGCAAAAATTTTTGAATAGAAATATTTATGAGTCCAATTTTGTTGCTTGTGTGTATACTCTTTCAAGAATGACCACTCTACAGTGGACAACCACTAACAGTATTAATGAATACTGTAATCCAAGCAGCATACTGATCACTGAAACAAGACCTGGGACCTTTTCTTAATTTATTCACACTAGTTAAAGTCACTATATGTATGCACAAAATGAGGGTAATATTGTACATATTGTACGATTTCCTTTCAATATCAATATATATGATCAGGGAGATTCAAGGAGGCTTTATGTTGAAGATGGGAATAATATTGAATCTGAAATTACAAGGAAAGTTACATATGGTACAGCAGAAAGATATAAATATTCCATTCTTCAACCTTACCTTTATTTATGAATTTGGATAAATACATTGGGCAGCAGAAGAGGGATAATTGGTTATATATTGTAGCATCTATTCAGGAGAGTCTCTGTCTGCTCTCACTATATACCAGAGCAGCATCCTGTTTATGAGTGCTGAACCAAATACTCTGAAATGTCTTTTGCATATAACATGATCAGTTGACTTTAATTGAGAGCCACAATTCAAATATCAAAATCATCAAAGAACACCAGTAGCAAAGACAAAACTTCTTTGGGAGATACAGATGGAGGATGCTTATAAGAAAGCTGCATATTTAGATACTTAGAGCAAATCAGTATTCCCTTGTTGGCAACTAGGAACCAAAGAACTAAAAGCAGAGATACAGATGTGAGTCTCACTTGACGAAATCATACTTATTTTGTATTTCCAAAGCAGACTATTGGGAATACCATTCAAAAATTGGAACTATTATTATTTTGGTTATTATTAATTCCATAGATTTAAAAGAATATCCCATTGCCCTACCAGTTCTCACTATACCTACCTTTATAGATAAGAATATCAAATACTTAATATATGTATCTTTAACATTAGTAACATCAGTTTAATTCATGTAAGCTTATATATTTTGTCTATTTCATATTAGGCATAAAAAAGCTTCTGAAATTTCAATGTCCTTGCATTTTTATAAATTTAACGTTTAATTCAATTAAGCATTTATTTTGTACAATAAAATTCTAGTTAAAACTGTAATGGATATAACACTAATGCTGCTTCTAAACTTCATTTTCTATACTGTCTGTAAAATTCTTTTAGAATATTAATTCTGCTTGGAATTATGCTCGATGCTGCCTTTCTTCAACAATTTTCTAAATGTGTGATTTTTGTCTCCTTTCCTATTCTATTTTTATCCTATTCTAAAGATACAAATGCCATGACCCCCCAATGACCCCATACGGAGTATTCTGGTGTATATCACGACAACCGTAACAAGGCAGTCTGTCAAACTCACTCTAGTCAAGAAGCCACCAGAGAGCTACCCAGGAATTTTGATATATGCCACAGATCTATGGCAGCCAACTTTATAAGTACAATTCTGTTTGACATAAAGTTTAAAGCAAGGAAAATGTACCCAAAGTTCTTCTCCACCATAAAAATTCTCATTTAAATTTGAACGTGTGTGTGTGTGTGTGTTTGTGCAAGAAAGAAAGAGAAAGGAGAGAGAGAGAGAGGGAGAGAGAGAGAGAGAGAGAGAGAGAGAGAGAGAGAGAGAGAGAGAGAGAGAGAGAAAGAGAGAAAGAAAGAGAGAGAGAGAGTGTGTTTTGGTAATCTTCCTAGAAAATTATGAGATTTATCTGGTTCCTACTCTTTTAACCCAGCTGGATTTCTTTAATTTCAAAAGGTAACAACTTCTAAATTTTGAGGTTCAATATACTAAGATAATTAAATCCTCATAGATTTAGACTCAACTCTCAGACCGTGAAGTTTTCCCCAAATTTAAGAATAACTTTACAGTTCAATAGTTATACCTCAAAACCAATGACAGAAGAATGGAGAGCTTGTAGATTTAGTATTTTTTTTCATACAAGTTTACATACCATACTGGCTAATTTTTATTGTCCATTTGACACAATTTTGGATCACCTGGGGCTTTCTGGTAATTCCTCTGTTCCACATCTTTCACTGCTACATATTTCTATTCATTCTCCTGTCTCTGCCCAAACCTGCTCCTGCTCCCCTTTCCCTTCCCCTCCCCTCCCATGCCCATGTACCTCCCTCCCTCCCTCTGCCTCCTGTGATTATTTTGTTCTTCCTTCTAAATGGGATTGAAGCATCCACAATTTGGCCTTCCTTCCTGTTCAGCTTCATAGGGTATGCAAGTTTATCATGGGTATTCTGAGCTTTTGGGCTAATATCCGCTTATCAGTGAGTACATACCACATATGTCTTTTGGGTATGGGTTACCTCACTCAGGATGATGTTTTCTAGTTCCATTCCTTTGTCTACAAAATTCGAGAAGCCGTCATTTTTAATAGCAGAGTAGTATTCTATTGTGTAAATGTACAACATTTTCTGTATCCATTGAAGGACCTCTGGGTGGTTCTCAGCTCCTGGCTTTTACAAATAAGGCTGCTATGAACACAGTGGAGCAAGCATCCTTGTTATATGTTGGAGTGACTTTTGGGTAAATGTCCAGTAGTAGTGTTTATTCTATCTGGGCTCTTGATTACAAGTATTAAATCTTTCAACTGCAAATGAAACTCTAACAAAGAATAATTCATTTTCTAATTGGCATAGAAATAAGAATGTTTCTGATGCTAAGAAAACACTTTACCCCTGAGTTGCATGACAACATTTCAGGTGCAATTAATGAACAACAACAAAAAGAAAAAGCATATTTGTATAGTCTAACATATAATTTTATTTTCTTTTTTATATTAATTTATTTTATATC
The DNA here is from genome assembly GCA_964023405.1 of Apodemus agrarius. Lineage (NCBI taxonomy): Eukaryota > Metazoa > Chordata > Mammalia > Rodentia > Muridae > Apodemus > Apodemus agrarius. The sequence continues at coordinate 29,512,826 of OZ030024.1, read as the reverse complement.
CCAATATTTTACATCCCATATCAGCCATCCTCTCTTTTCAGTAACCCCCACACAAATCACTGCAAGACTAGGTGCATCTTCTCTAACAGAGGTCAGACAAGGTGACTCAGATAGTGGACTGGGGAAATTCATAAGTGTAATGATGAACTTTCTGCTCAATTTGATAAAAAGTTTAATATTTTTTTACTTTCCTCTACTTATTTGGGGTTTATAACCCCAGTATATAAAATTTAGTTTTGTTAACAATAAAAATCTCTAGTCTTTAAATCTACCTATATCCTTTCTGTATTCCCCTACAATTTTATATTTCATTACTTTCCTTGTGTCAATCAAGGTCAAGAATCTAGTCTATTTTATTAGAGAGTAGGAAAGAAAGCATGAATATTTTTGTCACTGCATGAAAGCCATCAGTGTGTGTGTGAGTGTGTGTGTGTGTGTGTGTGTGTTTGTGTAAGAGAAGGGGTTGCAGATTTTCATCTTTACACATAAGCATCATTGTTTCATGAAATGCCCAGTCATCCTGCTAAGCATACTTGTGGCTATGTCTTTAAAAATATTTACAAGTAAGATTGAGTTTTGAATTAAAATATTAGTAAAGCAGAATTCTATCTTCAACATGGCTGGGCTTTATGAAATTCAGTAAAGATCAGAAAAGATGGAAAAGAACAATGAAAAATATATTTACTGTTTGTTTTAATATGCTGCTCTTTAATGTGCTCTAGGTCTCTGTTCTTTAAAAGCTCTATCTCAGCATTTTATCTCAGGTTCTTCAACCTATTTCTATGAGAAGCTATTAAAATTTTTAGCTACTTTTCAGAAATATGCTATCTTTCAATTTTGTTAGATATTGTTTCATATGTATTTGGGTCATCTAAAATTATGTTTCCATATTTGCAACTGTGTTATACATATATCAAAAGCTTTTTGTTAATTAAAATGGAACTCTATTAATTTTCAAACTTTTTATTAAAATACTTTTATAATATTTTTTGTGTATATATCTTCCTAGGATTACTATTAGTATGTTAATGTTGTTTTATTATATTTGATCTTAATGTTTGTATTTCCTAATCTAACTTGTTTTCTACACAGCACTTGGTTGTATCTCTTTTGTATTAAATGTATTCTACCAATACCTATCTTTTGGTTGAAAAGTTCATTGCATTTATATTTCAAATAAATATTGGTTGATAATAATTACTCCTGCCACTTGCTATTTATTTCCATAATTTTCCAGTTTTGAGCAAGAGATACTTGTGTGTCATTTGTTGAATTTTGTAGTAAAACATTTAAATTACTTTCCCATATGATTTTGCATATCTACGTCCTTTGTACCAAATAAGAAACCTATTTTCCTTGAGGCTACCAAGGGAAACACATTTTATATTCCAATGTTTACAATACTATAATTTGAATTCTTAACAGCTTATTTTCAGTAACAGACAAAAACTGTCACACTGAAGATCCATCTTTCATTACTGATGTCATAGAAAAACAAACTGACAAGTTTGTGCTCACAAAATGGTTGCAAATCCTTATAATGAATTAATTTATTAAGTTATTTAGAAAACAAACTGTTGACTTACAAAGTGTTATTACAATGTCTTCTTTGTTTTCCACAGATTTGCATGTAATGACCTCTTATTTCATTACTGACCATTGAATTCCCACATAATACTCCTTAGTCTAATCATACAAGCACCTTACAAGTATTTCTTTTAGGAATGTTCTACTAATCACTAAGTTTTTTGGATTTGGCTTACATAGAAATACAAATTTCCTCCATACTTTCAAGGGCAGATTTCTCATTACAAAATTATTAATTCAGTGGTTTTTCTGTTGATGGTAATTTTCTTGGATTTTGTGTTTTGTTTAGTTTTTGTCTTTTAGTACTTGTACTATGTCATAACATTTCTTGTGAAAAGTTATAATAAAACTGTTGATGATAGCTATAGGTAAAATATCACTGTTCCATTGCTTGCCAGATATCATTGCCATTTCTTGATTTTTTAATTTTCTGTGAATTTCTGTGGGTCACTTTCAGACCATCTTAGCTGGAGTGGATTTGAGCATCTTAAACTTATTAGTTTTATGCCTATTTTCAATTTTGAAAATGTTCATCCACAGCTTAAGTACTGCTTCTTACTTCTATTTATTTTTTCCTATTTTTTCCCTTCTGCATTTCAGCACTAAGTGTGTTTGTGTACTTGATCTTGCTCCACTGGACTTCTTATCACTGCTCAGTTATCACTTGTCAGGGGTTGAAGACTCAGTAATTCTGATCACTTCACCTTCATGTTTGTTGATGTTGAGTCCCTTTCATGATATTTCCCTCACAGTTTTTATACTTTTCAGCTCCAGAGTTTCTTTTGATAACATTTTTGTGTTTTTTTTTCCTTTCCATGACATTTTACTTTGTTCAAACATTGTATTTCAACATTTTCATAGTTTTGTTTGCATCATTAAGACAGTAACCTCAAACTTCAATTCATTATATCTGCTCTCCACATGACTTCCATTGACTTAAAGTTTCCAAAGACTAGATAAGGAGTTACTGCATATTTTTGCAATTCATGATTGGTTTATTGCTGTTGTTGTTTTGAAGCTATATGTGAGTGTCTAAAAAATGTAGAAAATGTAAAAAACAGATTTTACTTTTCATATTTTTATTAGATATTTTATTTACATTTCAAATGTTATCCCCTGTCCCTGTTCCCCTCCAAATTCCCTTATCCCATCCCCCATTCCCCTGCTCGGCAACTCACCCACTCCTTTCCTGTCCTGGAATTCCCCTATACTGGGGCATTGAGCTTTCATGGGACAAAGGGCTTCTCCTCTCATTGATCTCCAACAAGACCATCCTCTGAAATATATGCAGCTGAAGACATGGGTCACTCCGTGTGTACTCTTTGGTTGTTGATTTAGGATTTAGTCCCTAGGAGCTCTGGGGGTACTGGTTGGTTCATATGGTTGTTCCTCCTATGGGGCTGCAAAACCCTTCAGCTCTTTGGGTCCTTTCTCTAGCTCCTCCATTGGGGACCCTGTGCTCAGTCCAATAGTTGGCTGAGAGCATACCCCTCTGTTTTTGTCAGGCACTGGAAGAGCCTCTCAGGCTCTCAGCTATATATGGTTCCATTTGGCTGTTTTGTTATTGTTTCTATTTAGTGTACATTTTTTGTTTTTATTGTATTTATTATTTGGTTTTATGCTATCTTTGTGTGAAGTGTTAGTCTGATGTAAAAGTTAAAGATCTACTTGGATCACTTAGATCAATTTTTTCTGTTGTCATGTATGAACTTGTCTGTGTTGAGATACTTAATTTCTGATTTGCAAAACTGAAAAGATTAAAAAAGGAAGAAGGGGTATTTACATCTTGAATTCCCTAGAGGCCTCGTCGGCTAGAAAGGAGTATATGGTAATAGGGAAGGAAGCAGGAAAAGAGCAACCCTAAATAAGATCTCCTCTATTTGCCAACACAGCACCGCCTTTGTCTAAAGGATGATCTAGAGTGTCTTCTCTGTAGAGGCTTGCTTATCAATGTAATTTTGCCCTTTTGATGAACTTAGATATACTTGCTTACTTTTAAGTTTTATCATGAGATTAAAGAAATATATTCTTTTTATTATTTTATATTTCAGATAGAATTCTTACATTTGAATTTCCTCAGAAATAAACACAACCACATTGTGGTTGGACATAAGATACAAGGCCAGATAAAATGTCCATCTTTTCTATTTGAAAGTCATAAATTTCATTTAAGAGTGAGCAAGATGAATAAAGATTTTGACTTCTCAAATTAAAATTCTGTCTTTTGAATTTTGAATATTAAAGATTAATATTCCCCGTGTATTTTCAAGAGGCTTTAAGTTTTCTTGCTATATCTTACTGCTATGGTACTGTAACATTTTAAACTTTTTATAAGTATACAATATTAATAGTAATATAAGAAACTAAGCAAAACTATAGGAGGACTTATTTTGAATGACCAGAGGTGTTTCTGGGAAGTAGCAGACTTCATTTTATAAGTTTGAAAAGAAGAAGAAAAAAAACCCTTTGTTTCAAATTTTAACAAAGAGATTTTCTGAGTGTCTTTCAGTTCCATAAAATAGAAATCTAAAGAATGACTTCATTCATTTGCATGATGAATGACTATTCATAGTCAGTTCTTTTATTACTTCTAGCCAGGCAGAAAATAGCTCCTTTGCATACTTCCGAAGAAGTTGATTGTTTTTCCTTTTTGTGTAGTTGTTTAGAGTTTTCATTCTCTAGTATGAAAAGATGACAGCTATTGTGAGTTCCTCCAGTGATAATTAGTCTTCTATGACAGTTTATTATGTTCTCACAGCTTATTAAAACCCTTCATTTTCATACAATTATCAAATTCACAACTGGAAGGCCATATTCAACCTGAAAATTTGCATGTAATTGTTAACAAAAAAAAAACACATGAAGAAATTTGGTTGACAGGGTCAAATGTAATCAGAGTCATATAAACATATACATAGAATTTTTCCTCCTTTTGTAAAACTGTATATTCATGGATACTACAAAATCTTCTGAAAATGAAATAGAAAATTTTCATCTTTTGAATTCTGATTATTAAAAACTGTGAAAATGATCCCGCCCTCTCTTTCTCCTTTCTTTCAATTCTAGCTTTACATTCACAATGGTAAGAAATTTTAACATTACTGAAGCAGTAAAAACCAGTGAAAACCAAGCATGATTATGGAGTTGATAATTTCCCAGTCATTTTCTATTTTGTGGTAAAATCGTGCTTTTTACAGTTTAATAGTCAAATTTAGAAAAATTAAAATCTTAATGCTTATAACTATAAGTGTGTGTGCACATGCATGTGTGTGCGCATAGGTGGGGAAAGAGAGAGAGAGAGAGAGAGAGAGAGAGAGAGAGAGAAAGAGAGAGAGAGAGAATGTGTTTGTTCACATCCATGTGTCCATGTATGCACTTCTACATTCCATAGAGTGCATGCAAAAATCAGATAAAAACTTGTAGGTAACTGTTTTCTTCGAAGCAGAGTACATGGCCTTAGCTTCATGTCATCAATTTTCGTTATTAGTGCCTTACTCCTGCTGAGTAATCTCCAGATGTCCCACACCAATATTTTGCAATGAAACATTTACTTTCTTAAAGGGAAAAGGGGAGGGATGAAACAGACGTTGAGCGTCAGTATATTTGAAATAATATTGTCTGTTCTTAATATTCCCCTGGCATATGCAATACCTTATTTATTTATCAAATCTGTGCTGGTTACTTTTATCAACATACTGATATATTTGTTTGATTAATGTAATTTCATTTAAATCTTATTATATTTGTATGAAATTGCTAGTCTAATTTCACAGGTGAATAGCTAAGGAAAGTGAAATTACTTTACTACCCACTTCAGGTACAGCAGAGATAAGGTTTGAATTCATAAAAATCAAAACATGATTATCCTCTATAGATTTTAAATTTGTGATAGTACCCTTAAACCCTATTGTCATTTGATTCAACATAACCCATTCAGTACTGTTCTAGATGTTTTCTTGTTTATTAACAAACATACACAAAAATATGTACATATTAAATATAATATATATTTGTATATATATCATGAACCCATTTTAGAGATAATTTTTAATGTATGCTCATAGTTTATAGATAAATTATCGCCAGGTGGTGGTGGCACACACCTGTAATCCCAGCACTTGGGAGGCAGAGGCAGGTGGATTTTTGAGTTCGAGGCCAGACTGGTCTACAAAGTGAGTTCCAGGACAGCCAGGACTACACAGAGAAACCCTGTCTCCAAAAAAAAAAAAAATGTAGATAAATTATCACAAAGTACACTACTGATGTATCTTCTTGATTTGGCATGTAATCTCTGAGATTCTGACTCTTTCCATTTCTTGTGTTTTTAAAATTTCCAAGCTTTAGCAACATTAAATCACATGCAATTATCACGATGTTGTATGCTTTGACTAGTATTAACTGTTTCCTGTACAATGTACAGCTGACTCTACTATCACCTGGAGTCCTTTTTTTTTTTTTTTTTTTTTTTTTTTTAAGATACTGTACTGAAAGACTGCTTCACTGGTGAAATCTTCAAATGCCTTAGAATCAGAGCTCTTCATTATCTTAGTGTTTTACTGCTGTGACTAGATACCATGACCAAGGCAAGTCTTGTAAGAACAGCAGACTGGTTCAGAGGTTCAGTCTATTATCATCAAAGCTGGAGCAAGACAGGCATGGTGCTGGAAGAGTTGAGGGTTCTATGTCTTCATTTCCAGGCCACTAGAAGAAGACAGACGACCACGTGGTTAGTCATTAGAAGTGTCCGAAAGCCCACCTTCACAGTAACATACATCCACCAACAAGGCCACATCTTCAAAGAGTGCTGCTCTGGGCCCAGCATATTCAGACTACCACATTCATGAACACAGACTGCAAGACACTACTCACACCATTTTCATGAATAATATCCAACCTTACTGTTGAAATAGAGTAGAACTTAAATCTAACCAAATATTTGAGATTCTTGGGGGTGTGAGGGTGTGAATATAGTATTAGAAATCATATATATATATATATATATATATATATATATATTAAATTTAAGTAGATGCTTCAAACACGAAAAATTTTTCCACATGGCTTCTTTTGATGGCCCTCTGGCTGAGAACGGGTTCAGTACCTGGGTGCCTTTTTGCTTCTCTATGCCAAACTTACTCTCCATGATTGGAACAGACCATAAGAAACCAAAGAAGAAAGTAAATCACACCAAAGTGTGTGCTACAGTCCTACTCAGTGGAATAGGAAGTGAATAATCTCCAGAAAGTAGAGGGAGAGAGGGGTCTGGGAGGGAGAGAGGAGAGGGAGGGAAAAAGAGGGGCCAGTTCAGGTATGGGAGGAGATACTTGTACCGAGGGTCAGGAATTTGAAAGTAGGTGTCGGGGAGGGGGGATTTGTAGTACCACTAGAAAGTTCCAGATGGCAGGGACCTAAGAGGTTCCCAGTACCCAACTTGGAGGATATTAACTTAAATACACAATAAAGGGAAGATAGAACCTGAAAAGATCATATACACAGGATAGGCACAGCCCTTGCTTGAGGGATGGGGCCCCCAACCCGCCTCAAAAATATTAATCCAGAATTCCTCTGCAGGGACAAAAAGTGGAACAGAGACTGAAAGGCTATCCAGAGACTGCTCCACCTAGGGATCTATCCCATCTGTAGACACTAAACCCAGACACTATTGCTGATGCCAAAAAGTGCTTGCCGACAAGAGCATGGTATAGATGTCGCCTGAGAGGCTGTGCTAGACCTTGGCCAATACAGATGAGGATATAAGCAGCCAAACATCTGACTGAGTGAAGAGACCCAAATGGAGAAGTTAGGGCAAGGACTGAAGGAGCTGAATGAGTTTGCAACCCCATTGGAAGAACAGCAATATCAACCAACCAGACCACCAAATCTCCCAGGGAATAAGCCACCAACCAAAGTGTACACATGAGGAGACCCATGGCTCCAGCTGGAAATGTTGCAGATGGTTGCCTTAGCAGGCCTCACTGGGAGGGGAACCCCTTGGTCCTGTGGATGCTCAATTACCCAAGGTAACAAAGTGGTAGGGCACTGAAGCAGGAGGGGATGGGCAGGTAGGGGAATACCCTCAAAGAAGCAGAGGGAGGGGAACGGGGCTTGTGGAAGGGAAACTGGGAAGACAAAATAACATTTGAAATATAAATATATAAAATAATCAATTAAAAAATGAAAAAATAAACAAAACCAACATGATACTGAAGCAGTGTCAACTCAGGAAACACATCATTGAAACAATTTTAGTAATCTTAATAAATATTTATAGTTTATAAAATAATTTTAATATCTAATATGTAATTTATAAAATAAATTACAAAAATTTTTCCAATGGGCCATACTTCCCTTTGTTTTTGTTTTTGTTTTTGTTGGGTTTTTTTTGTTTGTTTGTTTGTTTCAAGACAGGGTTTCTCTGTATAGCCCTGGCTGTCCTGGAACTCACTTTGTAGACCAGGCTGGCCTCGAACTCAGAAATTCACCTGCCTCTGCCTCCCAGAGTGCTGGGATTACAGGCGTGCGCCACCACCGCCCGGCTTCCCTTTGTTTTTTGATAGAGTATATATCTGACATTTTAGCTTCTATAGTAACATGAGCTACAGTATTATTCAATGGAAATAGCTATTTGGGAAGCCAAACTTGGTATGTCAATATAAAAATCATAGTTCTCCTCTTAAAGGAAATAGATATTTTAGAGTAGAGTCCTTTTGAGTGAGTGTGGCTTGGGAACACAAATTTCAGTTACTCCAAATTTCATGTTCCAATGTGAAAATAGTGTCATAACCCTTTTATAGTTTTATAGAACAAAGCTATAAGTCAATGGAAGGTTAAAATACATTGGTGCGTATATTGTCTGTTACAGCAAAATGACAGAAACTATTCTATAGATCTAAGAAGCTATATGTTATGACAGTCATAGCTTTGGGATTGTTAGCAGCTAGAAATATGTTAAGCTATTACATTTCAAAAGGTTTTTTATCTATTGTCACAAGATGTTAGGTCTGATACAGGTAGAAAAGAAATTGCTGTTCAAAGGACTCAAGGCAGTCTATGATAAAACAATCATTGTATTATTCTAGTATCGCCAGAGTATTGAAGTTCCAATCACTCAATCAGTCTCTCCAGACACAGATTTTTTTCAGAAGTTCTCAATCAAAATGAAACAATAATTTATGCTTAAGTTTTCAGTGACTATATTGTCTAACATTTCATAATTTTTAATGATAACTTTCTCAATCCAAGACTTTCAAATGCTACCAACCTAGTAATTGGTGATTCACCTTCCAGACTTTTGTGGAAGATTCCAATCAGATATGGGCATCCTAAAGGAAGAAAGGAAGTGGTATTTAAATACTATATATTTTTATTAAATTTGAAAAATATGTAACTTGCAGTTTGGAGAAGCCTCTGTAGTATCTATACTGCTCTTTGATCTTCTCTGTAACATAGCCATGTTTCAAGGAAGTTATGTGCTTAGAATGTAGTATCAAATTACTTAAGATGCATACTCACCTTTGTTTGTTTTTAATGAATATTTTAGATCACAGTTACTATTTTACTTGTACATCTCACAAAACATAATATATGCATGCAGGTTTAATCAAAATTTATACAGTTAAAGAGTATTTTGTGACTATAGGCAAATCTATTATTAGATAGTAAAATTAACATTTCCTTAAATATCATTTATCTAGATTATCAAATAATAGAATATGTATTTGTGTCATTTACAAAATATTTCACATAAATGCATTTTTAAGTTACTCTGAAACATCATAGTATATATCCTGATATGTCATCTCTTTTCTTAGCTAACCAGTTCATCTTTTGTCAAAACTATGTGTCTGTCTATCATTCATCTATCACTTCTCTTGCTTGTTAAAGTATTTGTGAAATATAGAATGCTATAAAATTCTACCCAGTCCATCAAATGCTTCACTTGCATAATTTTGGTAAAAAGATTCAGAGCTTATGATTAAAATAAATATTCTGAATATTCTATGAATTTTAAAATGTTGAATTAATCATAGGACTTTCAAATATGACAAAGATAATTTGGCATAAATATCAGTTTTTAAAACTGCATTTCTTATGGAATAGTGCTTATAGTGAATAGGTTATATATCTATATTTAAATGTTTAGCTGAATCTTGACATTTATAGTTATGTCCACATCTTATGCTATTTCTCTTTAAGGATTATTAATGAAGCATTTTCCTGCATCATAGCCAGGTTGAAATCACTATTTAAATTAATTATGACAGCCATATCAATTAGACATAAGAGATTTCTAAAGCTAATTAGAGTCTGAGAGTTTTTAATTTGACGTCTGTCTCTGTGTAATATGTGCTTTATGCATTAAATTAATGAAATTAAGTCTGCATCATTATAAATTTCCACTTTCATAGTTCCATAAGTTTCACAATTACATGCCATATTTGAATGATAATTGAATGAAACTAAGTAATTACATTCAAATCAGTATTCTTTGAAATTTAAGGATATATTTTTGACTTTTCAATCTCAAGTTTTCCCAACTAGGAGTCAGCAGGACACAAGTATTTGGTATAATATCTTGTTACCTTTTCAAAATAAGAAATACAAGAACTGTGAAAGAGATAAGGTACAGGCAGCAGAAGCATAACATTTTGTTGTAAATGAGTTTCAGACATCAAGATCAAAAGCTATTGAAACCCAGTTAATACCTGAGATTTGATTTTTTTTACTAGTGTTTCTCTTTAAAAGAGTTAAAATTGATCTAAAAGATGATGATGTGAGCTTATCCTAAGTAAAAACATAAAATAAGTTTTCAATTTTTAAAATTTAAAGTTGATTATTTGGCTTTCCTCTATATGATGTACATGTATCTATTTATATTCTGATTGTATCATATAATGTTTCGAAATAAAGCTTTCATATATTCCAGGAAAACATATTTAAAATGAAGAAAAGAATTAATTTGCATGTAAATTAGAATAAAACATGATCTATGAGGGGACTGCAACCCTGCCTTTAAGATTTGCTTTTGACATTTGTGTTTTAACAGGCAATTAAAATTTAATTTGTCCTGTAATGAAAAGCAAATCCCTTTATCCTGTTCCAGCTGTCTGAAGAGGTACAGACTCTATTACAAAAGAAGACTGTGGCTGTAGTTTTCTTATGCCCCCATGACCCTGTGTTGTGAAATTGACGATAATCCAATCAAGGAATTGACATGAATATCAGTCTGCGCATAAATGATTATGAGAACAAAGACAATGTTTCAGATAAAGAGGTTTGCTTGTCCATGCTAAGGACACATTTTAATGAAAAATTTATTTCTTTATTTATCTATTGCAATGGACAAAAATCTCATGTTAGCATAGCATTATTTGTTGAAATACCTAACAAGAGTTTCTGTCAGAGTAAGATGAATGCAGAAAAGAAGGTGGGATCTGATAAGCTATCACCACTCAAGTATGAAATAAGAGAGAAGAAGAAAAGACCAAGGAGAAAAGTGGGATGCTAAGAGCCTGCGTCACAGCAGAGATGAAATATGTGTAAATATTTGGTTCCTGGAATTCATTTAGTGTGTATAGGTATGTGTACTGATCTCTTTAAGATGCACAAACTATTTTATTATATTTAAGAATTATCTAAATAATCAATAAGGGATGAGCCATGATTCTAGTCTAATTGCATAGTTTGGTCTTATGTTTTCTCAAGAAATAACAAGGATTTGACAGGGGAACTAAGGCTAAATGCAAGCTAAGTTTCTACTATTTCAAATAAGACTACATTTTAAAATAGTTGTTCAATAATACGTTAGTTTTATAGCTTTGTGATTGTCAGGAAGTATTACTTAAAATATTTATTTACATGTTCAAAAATTTTGGAAATGTCTTTCTTATTATTCATTTATGAGACACTTCTTTTATTTAGAATGTAATATATATGTATATGTATATTAAATATACATATATATATATCCCCCCAATGGGTTTCATGTGAGCAAATTTCAGAGCAGTACCAAAACTGTTCTTGCTGTAAGGCAGGAGAGAAAGAAGAAAGTTCCTGGATCCTCCTACTCTTAACTTTTATGGATTTTTGATGAGGACTTAACTGAATCTGAGAGGAGGCAACTAGACTCTGTGGTTGTGCTAGCTCCAATGACTAAATTACTTCCTTTCTCAAGGTCCCACCTGTGAGTCTATAATAAAGGCCTATATCTCATGATCTGTTGAATCAATATAAGAACTGGAAGTCAATTTACAGGCTTGGGGACACTGGTGGCTAGACTTTTCCAGGACCTTAGTTATTCATTCTAAGTTTGGCTAAAACATTGTGTGCATCCTGAAGTTGCCACTTGGAAAAGTCTCACATATTTCTGGAAAGATTTTGCTCAATCTTCAGTTGGAATTTGGAACAAATGTAACAGACACTCTAAAGGACAAATCATTGAGTATGACAGTCAACTAGATCTCCTGAATCAGACATCTGCAGGAGTATTTTAAAGGATGGGAAATGATGTTTTCTAGCACAGGTGATATCTCTTACTGCTTTTTATTGGTGAATGTTATTCACCAGTATTGGTTCTGGTAAAGTCCATAGGAGACCCATGTAGACATCACATCTCTCCTCTTGATATTCTTCTGGGCTTTATGAGAGCAACAAAAAGTCTGGACATATTTGTGACCTTGCAAATTTAATTAAAGAAAAAATAATGTAAGCATGACTGTGTTGCAACACTGATTAGAGAAAATATAGTGAGTTTATGTACGTGCGTATAACCTTACTTCATTTATTATAGGGGCTGAAATAAGCCTTCTCTGTATGCCTGGTATGGTACTCAAGTTAATTCAATTGTGACAGCTTTCTTTCTGGCTTTCATTTTGAGAAAAATTTTGTTCCTAAAATTCTTTAGATTACAGTTTATGTTCTCATTTTGTGATCTTTTGAATACTCAATAAGTCTAAATGTGGCCTGTGACATTCTTTTTAAAACTCTTTTAATACTGTGCATAGTTTAGTGTTTGCTTTCTGTTGAAGCTACAGTCTACATATATATTTGCTTGGTGTATAGTGAACGTCCAGGGGCACTCAAGGTTAATTAAAAATGGTAATAAGTTCAATCATGATGAACTCATTTGGTTTTGATGGGGATGTCACCTGTAATTCCCTAAAAATTCCATTGTAATTTAACATTAATTAATGTCCACTTATCAATGATTATTGCAGCAAATTAGTACAGAAGTGACAGGTTATGTGCTTAAGAAATGTTTAACAGAAAAGAACAAAAAACAGTATTCATTAGGTCATCTCAAAGAACAAAATAGGGAGACATCTCTATTATTTAAAATCTGAGATTAAAATCAGGTAAGTGGTAGTAATTATGCATGATGTTTGATGACAATTTGTCTGAGAACTAATGGGGTTACAGCCGACATTCGAAATATAGATTTGCTTGGATTACCATTTTTAACATAAATGATAGTAAGGCGACTGAGCTGTTCTTATCATTACCCTGTAATAAAAGAGCTGCTGAATTTTCAATAATGATCATCATGAAGCAATGGTCTCATTCAAGTAAAATAAAAGTATTTTTCCCTATGTAAAAAAAGAAAGAAAAAAAAAGCTATTAGCCATCTTTGAAGGCATTATGCTCAGATATCATTTTTCCATTTCTGTAAATGACAACCATTAAATGCAATCACAGCTACATGACAAGACTATTTTTATTACATCAAAAGGAAGAAAGGGATTAAAATGAATTTATTCCAAGGTGTGATTTGTCACTCTTTTTCCTCTTATCAAGGCACAGATGGGACAGCTTCCAACCTAAACACTGAGTTCTGACCTCACATTTGAATAAGTTAATGCAATCTGGTGTTCTTGGACAAGTACTAAAACCTCTCTTTTGTATCTAGAAATCCCAGAGGAATGTTGGGATTTAGAAGGTCAGCTCAAAAATTTCCTTTCTTTTCATCATTTTTCCTTTTATCATTCGGAAGTTCCTGACAGCTTGGGTCTTCTGGATGTCTGTGGTTTGCATGAAAGTAAAGGGGAGGATTTATAGATTATTTCATGTTACCTACATTTTTTTAGAAGCACACTGAAATTAAATGGAAAGCTTTATTATTAAGGACAGACAGACTCTATAAATGGAATCTCAAGATGCATACTTTAGGGAAATCAAAAACCATTCAATTATTTTTAATTGTATATTTATTTACATTTCAAATGTTACACCCTTTCCCGGTTTTCCCTCTGCAAACTCCCTATCACATTCCCCTTTACACTGCTTCTATGAAGGTGCTCCCCCACCTACCTACCCACTCCCACCTCACTGACCTAGCATTCCTCTACACTGGGGCATCAAGCTTTCACAGGACCAAGGGCCTCCCCTCCCATTGATGTTGAATAAAGCCCCTTCAGCTTCTTCATTCCTTCTCCTAATTCCTCCATTGGGGTCCCTGAGCTCAGTCTGATGGTTGGCTATGATAATCCACATTATCTGACAGAGCCTCTCAGGAGACAGCTATATCAGGCTCCTGTCAGCAAGCGATTCTTGGCATCTGCAACAGTGTCTGGGTTTGGTGTCTACATGAAAATTGAAATTTCCTGTTGCACTCATTGTCCCTGTATTTCTTTTAGACAGGATCAATTCTGGGTTAAAATTCTGGAAATCTGTGGGTGGCCCCATCCCTCAACCAGGGGGGGGCATGCCTGACCTCTGGCTATGGTCTCAATAGATTCTCCCTCCTGTTTGTGTGCTATTTCAGCTATTGTCATCACGGCAAGGGTCATAGTAGACACTTATATCCTGGCACTTTCTGGTTACTACTCCCAGCTCCCCACCTCCCATTACTACACACCTCAGTTCAATTTCCTAACCCTCTGTACATCTTCTCCATTTCTTCCTATACCTGATTCTTCTTCTGTTTCCCCCCACTTCTCTTCCTCACAAGACCATCCCACCCTATACTTCCTTTAATTATGTTGTTCAACCTACTAAGTAGGACTGAAGCATCCACTCTTTGGTCTTCCTTCCTCTTGAGCTTCATGTGGTCCGTGAGTTGTATCACAGGTATTCCACACTCTCTGCCTAATATCCACTTATCAGTGAGTAGATTGTGTATTCTTTTGTTATTGAATTACCTCACTCAGGATATTTTCTAGATCCATCCATTTGCTAGCGAATTTCATGAAGTCATTGTTTTTAGTAGCTGAGTAGTATACCATTGTGTAAATGTACCAAATTTTCTGTATCCATTCCTTTGTCGACGGACCTCTGGGTTCTTTCCAGCTTCTAGCTATTATAAATATAGTTGCTATGAATATAGTGGAACATGTGTTCTTATTACACATTGGAGTACCTGCACCTAATGAGTATATTCCAAGGCGTAATATACCTAAGTCCTCAGGTGGTGCTATGTCCAATTTTCTTGGGAATCACCAGACCAATTTCCTAGTGGTTCAATCAGCTTGCAATTCCACCAACAACAGAGGAGTATTCCTCTTTCTCCACATTCTTGTCACCATCTGCTGTCACTGGAGTTTTTGATCTTAGCCACTCTGACTGGTATGAGGTGGAATCTCAGGGTTGTTTTGATTTGTATTTCCCTGATGACTAAGGATGTTGAATATGTCATTAGGTGCTTTTCAGCCATTCCAGTTTCTTCACTTAAGAATTTTTTTGTTTAGCTCTGTTCCCCATATTTCAAATGGCTCTCTGGAGTGTAACTTCTTGAGTTCTTTGTATATATTGGATAGTAGCCTTCTAGTGGATATAGAATTGGTAAAGAACTTTCCCCAATCTGTTGGTAGACCTTTTGTCCTATTGACAGTGTCCTATGCTTTACAAAAGCTTTGAAGTTATATGAAGTCCCATTTGCTGATTTTTGATCTTAAAGCATAAGCCACTGGTGTTCTGTTTAGGAAAATTTTCCCTGTCCCCATGTGTTTGAGGCTCGTCCCCACTTTCTCTTCTATTAGATTCGGTGTATCTGGCTTTATGTGGAAGACCTTAATTGACTTGGATTTGAGATTTGTACAGGGTATTAAGAATGGATCAATTTGCATTCTTCTACATGCAGACCACCAGTTGAACAGGCACCATATTTTGAAAATTCTGTCTGCTTTCCCCTGGGTTGGTTTCAGCGCCTTTGTCAAAGAAGTGATCATAGGTGTGTGGTTTCATTTTTGTATCTTCAAGCTTTATTCCATTGCTCGACTTGCCTGTCACTGTACCTATAGTGTACAGTTCTTATCACTATTGCTTTGTAGTACAGGTTGAGGTCAGGAATGATGATTCCACAGATGTTCTTTTATTGTTGAGAATATGTTTCACTCTCCAGGGTTTTGTTATTCCAAATGAATTTGAGAATCACTCTTTCTAACTCTATGAAGAATTGAGTTAGAATTTTGATGGGGATTGCATTGAATATGTAGATTGTTCTTGTCAATATGGTCATTTTTACTATATTAATCCTGCCAACCCATGAGCATGGGAAATCTTCCCATCTTCTGATGTCTTCTTCAATTTCTTTCCTCAGTGACTTGAAGTTCTTGTCATACAGCTTTTTCACTCTTTTGGTTAGAATCACATCAAGATATGTTATATTTTTTTGTAACTAATGTGGAGGGTGTCATTTCCCTAATTCCTTTCTCAACTGTTTGTCATTTGAGTATTGGAAGGCTACTAATTTGTTTAATTTAACAACAACAACAAAAAGTGGTTATATTCAACCACTTTGCTGTAGGAGTTTTCTGGTGGAATTTTTGGGGTCACTTAATTATATTATCATATCATCTGGAAACAGTAACATTTTGACTTCTTCCTTTCCAATTTGTAGACCTTTGACCACCTTTTGTTACCCAATTTCTCTAGCTAGAACTTCAAGTACTATATTGAATCGATAGGGGGAGAGTGAGCAGTCTTGTCTAGTCCCTGATTTTGGTGGAATTGCTTCAAGTTTCTCTTTATTTAGTTTGATGTTGGCTACTAGTTTGCTGTATATTGTTTTTACTATGTTTATGTATTGGTCTTGAATTCCCCATCTTTCCAAGACTATTTACATAAAAGGATGTTGCATTATGCCAAATGCTTTTTCAGCATTTAATGAAATGATCATGTGTTTTTTTTTTTTTATTTTTTTAGTTTGAGTTTGTTCATGTAGATGGTTATGTTGATGTATTTCCTGAACATTGAACCATCCCTGCATCCCTAGGATGAAGCCAACTTGGATGTGGTAAATGATTGTTTTGGTGTGTTCTTGGATTGGGTTTGTGAGAATTTTATTGAGTTTTTTTTCATCAATATTCATAAGTGAAATTGGTCAGAAGTACTTTTTCGTTGTTGTGTCTTTGTGTGGTTTAGGTATAAGTGTAATTGTGGCTTCATAAAATGAATTGGGTAGTGTTCCTTCTGTTTCTGTTTTGTGAAATAGTTTGAGGAGTAGTGATATTAAGTCTTCTTTGAAGGTGTAAAGAATTCTGTACTAAACCTATCTGGTCCTGGAATTATTGAGGGTGGGAGACTTTTAAGGACTGTGTTAGGGGTTATAGGAGTGTTTAGATGGTTTATCTGATCCCAATTTGACCTTGGTAACTGGTATCTGTCTAGAAAATTGTCCATTTTACCCAGATTCTCCAGTTGTGTAGAGGCTTTTGAAATAGGATCTAATTATTGTTGTATTTCCTCATTTTCTGTTGGTATATATCCCTTTTCACTTCTGATTTTGCTAATTTGAATACTATCTCTGTGCCACTGGTTAGTATGGCTAAGGTTTTATCTATCTTGTTGATTTTGTTAATAAACCAGCTCCTGGCTTTGTTGATTATTTGTGTAGTTCTTTTTGTTCCTATTTGTTTAATTTCAGACTTGAGTTTCAATATTTCCTGCCATATACTCCTCTTTGGTGTATTTGCTTCTTTTTGATCTAGAGCTTTCAGGTGTGCTGTCAAGCTGCTACTGTGTGTGCTCTCCAGTTTCTTTTGGTTGGCACTCAGAGCTATACGTTTTTCTCTTTGTGCTGCTTTCATTGTGTCCCAAAAGTTTAATAAAATGTGCCTTCATTTTTAGTAAATTCTAAAAAGTTTTTAATTTTGATCTTTATTTCTTCCTTGACCAAGTAATGATTGAGTAGGGCTTTACTCAGTTTCCAAGTGTATGTGGGATTTCTGTTGTTTTTGCTGTTATTGAATACCACCTATAGTCCATGGTGATTATGAAGATGGGATTATTTCCATCTTCTTATATCTGTTAAGTCATGTTTTGTGATCAATTTTATGGCCAATTTTTTAAGAAGGTAATGTGAGGTGCTGAGAAGAAGCTATATTGTTTTGTTTTAGGATGAAGTATCCTATAAATATCTATTAAATCCATTCTGTTAGTTTTACTGTGTCTCTCTTTAGTTTCTGTTTCCATGATCTGTTCATTGATTGAAGTGGGGTGTTAAAGTCCCCTACTATTATGGTGTGAGGTGCAATGTGTGCTTTGAGCTTTAGTAAAGTTTCTTTTGTGAATGTGGGTACCATTGCAATTTGGATCATAGATGTTCCAAAATTGAGAGTTCATCTTGGTAGAGTTTTCCTTTGACATGTATTAAGTGTCCTTATTTATCTTTTTTGATAACTTTTGATTGAAAGTCAATTTTATTCTATATTAGAATGGCCATTCTTGTTTGTTTTAGGACCATTTGCTTGGAATTTTTTTTCTGCCTTTGACTTTGAGGTAGTGTCTGTCTTTGCCACTGTGGTGTGTTTCTGGTTTGCAGCAAAATGCTGGGTCCAGTTTACTTATCTAGTCTGTTAGTCTATGTCCTTTTTTGGGGAGTTGGGTCCATAGATGTTAGCAGATATTAAGGAATAGTTATTGTTGCTTCCAGTTATTTTTGTTTTTAGAGGTGGGATTATATTTGTGCTGCTATCTTCTTTTGGGTTTGGTAAAAGAAGATTAATTTCTTGCTTTTTCTAGGGTGTAGTTTCCTTCTTTTGTTGGAGTTTTCCATTTATTATCCTATGTATGGCTGGATTTATGGAAAAATATTGTGTAGATTTGATTTTGTCATGGAATATCTTGGTTTCTCTGTGTATGGTAAGACAGAAAATTTTGCTGGGTATGGTAGTTTGGCTAGCATTTGTGTTCTCTTCGGGTCTGTATGACATCTGCCCAGGATCTTCTAGTTTTCATAGTCTCTTGTGAGAAGTCAGATGTAACCATGATAGCTCTGCCTTTATATGTTACTTAACATTTTCCCCTTACTGCTTTAAATATTCTTTCTTTGTTTTGTGCATTTGGTGTTTTGACTATAATATGACAAGAGGAATTTCTTTTCTGGACCAATCTATTTGGAGTTCTGTAGACTTTTTATATGTTTATGGGCATTTCTTTCTTTAGGTTAGGGAAAGTATCTTCTACAATTTTGAAGATATTTACTGGCCCTTTAAGTTGGGAATCTTTCTTCTCTTCTATACTTACTATTCTTAGGTTTGATAGTCTGATTGTGGCCTGGATTTCCTGGGTGTTTTGGGTTAGGAATTTTTTTCAATTTGCATTTTTTTGATGCTTGTGTCAAAGTTTTGTTATCTTCTGCACCTAAGATTCTTTCTTCTATCTCTTGTATTCTGTTGGTAATGCTTCCATCCATGACTCCTGACCTCTTTCCTAGGCTTTCTTTCTCCAAGTTTGTTTCCCTTTGTGATATTTTTATTATTTCTATTCCCATTTTTAGACCCTGGATTGTTTTGTTCAATTCCTTCACCTGTTTGGCTATGTTTTCTTGCAATTAAGGAATTTTTGTGTTTCCTCTTTAAAAGCTTCTGTGTTCTTCTGTATTTCTTTAAGGGAGTTATTATGTTCTTCTTCATGTCCTCTATCATCATAAGATGCAATTTTAAATGAGTGTCATCCGTTTCTGGTGTCTTGCAGTATTCAGGGCTTGCTTTAGTGGGAGAACTGGATTCTGATGATGCCAAGTAGCCTTGTTTTCTATTACTTATTTTCTTGCCCTTGCCTCTTGCCATCTGGTTATCACTAGTGTTAGCTGGTCTTGCTGTCTCTGACTGTGGCTTGTCCCGCCTATAAGTCTGTGTGTCAGCACTTCTTGGAGACCTGCTCTCTCATGGAGGAATTTGGATAAGGAGAGCTGTGTCCCAATGTCAGCTCCAGGGCAAAGAAAGAGACTGGATCCTGTCCCCAGATTTTCCTTGGTTTCTGTGTCCTAATGGCTCTGGGAGTGTCCCTCTTCAGCCAGGAGTTTAAACAGAAGTCGTGGTCTCACCTGTGCTCTCAGTTGTGTCAGCATGCTTGGGAGACCAGCTCACTCCCACTGGGACCTGGGTATGGAAAGCTGTGGCACAGGGTCAGCTCTGGGCATAAATGGAATCCAGAAGGATCCTGTCCCGTCAGCTCCTCCAAAAACCATTCAGTTTTTAAAATAACATGTATGCTAGTCATTTGTTGTGAACATAAGTCCATTAATTTACTTGAATTGCTTGGATGGTTAGAATCATCATAAGCCAAGAACAAAAACATAGTTAAAATTTTCAGCTCAGTCCATCCATCATGTGGCATTTACAAATGTATCCTTCTTGGCCTTGGAGAATAGTTTCTGCTTGAAATTTTAAGCAATATTAGCATAAATACACAGAGAAATGGGTTGTATTGGTAGCCTAATAATCTGATCCACATTAAATACTGACAGGTCATTGTTTCTGTAGGCATTTAAGTATGACAGATGGATATAATATCATAGTTAATTCTATGGGAATAAAATTTTAAGTTTTGACAGGGTTTTGAGAAGCTGGTAAAATTACACTTTCCTAGTCTCTACTTTTGTACCTAGTCTCCACTTACTTCTGAATTCTAAACTCCCTGTCTGTTGCCGACACCAATTAATCAATCAGTTAAGCAAATGCATAATTTGAATGAAATCCAAAAATGAGATCTGCCCCACATGTGAAACAAAACATTTAAATGGATATCCATTGTCTATTATTTCCCAAGTCATGCTACTAATCTTGTGAAGCAATCAGTTAACCTTTTGGTCATATTCTAGTGTATCATCATTGTTTTCCTATACTTGTGGGCTGGTAAAAGACAATTGGATAAATAAAACAATCTCTCCAAGAGAATGGTAGACTTTTTTTTATAGACTAAACATCACATAGTTTATGGAACTCATACTGCTAGCTTAACAAAGATTTGCATGTTTTTGCTCCTATAAACTCCAACAGCAGAATATCTAAATTACTTTCATCATACTACTTAGATCCTCTTGTCTCCAATCAATCAGATCCCCAAATAGTACTAACATACTATACATTATTATTGAAATTATATATATTTGAATTTATGCATGAAAGTGTACATCTAATTTCTTTCTTTCAATGTTGTATCTGAGAGATTTATTTGTAACTTCATTATGAGTAGAAGAGAGATTTTTAATCTGAATATAAATTCTAGTTCATAAATAAGATACTTTTGATCTTTCTCATAATTACCATTGTTTGGAGTAGTTACACTAGTTTACTGAAATAAAAGTTGACGTGTACAAAATGTGGTCATAAATATTAGTTTCTGGTGGATAAAATCCCTGGAGTATTTTAAATATATGTATGCATGTATGTATGTTTGTATCTTTATGCATGCTGCATAAATTCTGTGTATATAATTATCTGTTTCATTTAAATATTCATATGTCTATTTATATAATTATCCTTTATTTCAGAGCACCTGTCTATAATAGGTACATCTATACCTATTATAATTAATGAAGAAGCTATGGGCAGTTTCTCAAAATAATTTTAATAATTTCTATGTCCAATACTACCACTTGGGAACATTTTCATTGTGATGGCAATCACTTAGTATGGCCCTTGTATTTTATTTTACTCCTGGAAAAGAAGGTAAGTTTTATGCTGTTTTGAGCTGAATATAAAGCTTAAATATTCCAATATGCTGGTAGGTTTCTTTTTCAAATCTACTAGAAGTTCTTCATTAAAATTATGCCTTGTAACAGTTCCAATACAATTTTAGATTCCCTTATGTCTTTTAGTTTGATTTTGATATTTCTCTTCTCATATCACCTGTCCTTATATCTTCTGAGATTTTTAACACTATGCCTTATAGTGGAGTCTCTGCTTGGCTTATTTTTCTATGTCAGTATCATACTCTTGTGAAACACCACAGGCATTATATGTTATATACATGTTCCAAGATTTAAGTTACAAAGACTTTTGAGCTAGGGATGATCACCAGGTCACTTTCTCTTCTGATCCTGAACAAGGGAGATACAATTAATCCTTTGTGGTTTCATTAAATTTGCCCCAAACCATTTCTATCAGTTCACTTCCCACATTGATTGATAAGGTTGTCTGCAATATATCATTCAAAACAGAAATAATCTGGAGTAAAATGGACATTTGAAATGGCACATTCAGATAGGAGGTAGTCTGCTTTTTCAGAGGAAAAACACAGATTTACAATTAAGCAAATAACTCTGGGTCTCTATTACTTGCACAGGAAATAACCTTTTTTATTTTTATTTATTTTTTATTCAATATATTCTTTATTTACATTTCAAGTGATTTTCCCTTTCCTGGATCCCCCTCCCCAAAATTCTCATAAACCTTCTACCCTCCCCCTGTTCCCCAATCCACCCCTTCCCACTTCCCTGTCCTGGTATTCCCCTACACTGCTACACTGAGCCTTTCCAGAACCAGGGGCCACTCCTTCCTCCTTCTTGGACATCATTTGATATGTGAATTTTGTCTTGGGTATTTCAAGCTTCTAGGCTAATATCTGCTTATCAGTGAGTGCATACCATGAGTGTTCTTCTGAGACTGGGTTGCCTCACTTAGGATGATGTTCTCCAGCTCCATCCATTTGTCTAAGAATTTAATGAATTCATTGTTTCGAATGACTGACTAGGACTCCATTGTGGAAATAGCCTTCTAAAATGTAAGCTTTAAAATCTTTTATATCATTACTTTGTTCTTTAGATAATTTTCAAAACCACAATGTTTCAGAATAAGGCAAATTTTCAAGACTATTTTTGCTGAAAGGGAGTATAGAGATTAAAAAAATCAAAATCCTATCAAGCATGATTAATGAGTAACTGAGTGTGTTACTTTGGGTATTCTATGGTATG
The DNA here is from genome assembly GCA_964023405.1 of Apodemus agrarius. Lineage (NCBI taxonomy): Eukaryota > Metazoa > Chordata > Mammalia > Rodentia > Muridae > Apodemus > Apodemus agrarius. The sequence continues at coordinate 29,490,106 of OZ030024.1, read as the reverse complement.
CAACTGCATTTCCTACCTAGGATTTTATGTGTTTTAAGTGTATATTTATTTCTATCTAAAAATTTCCACTAAGAATAAGTAATTCAAGGGTCCATAAGACCTAATAATGTTTCATTGCAGAATTCTGTAAGCTTATCCATATAGGATTTATCAGAGTTTGGAAATGATTGAGAAATAGTTAAGGAATATAGTCAAATCCAATACTTTAGAATTTGTATACTCAGATTAAAATCAATAAAATAATAATAAATTTTTGCATTTATGTTAAAATGAATAGGAGTATAAAGTTCCTCTGGAGAAAAAGAAGCGAAATATGTTGTAATTGTTATGCAACTTGCTTCTCCTTATACAGTCTTGCTATTAAATATTTAGGGTGGATCTGGAGAAGAAAATAAGAAAAAGAATTAGGGAATACTTTAGTATGCGAAAATCCAAACAATCTAGGATAGCAAGCAAAAATTAAAATCAAAGGTTTAAGACCAAGACAAAGGAAAACAGAAGTGAGAGGAGGAAGAAAAGGAAGAGAAAGAGAAGAAGTAGAAGAAGGAGGAGGAGGAGGAAGAGCAAAAGGAGGAGGACAAGGAAAAAAGAAGAGGAGGAGGAAGAGCAAAAGGAGAAGAGAAGAAGAAGAAGAAGAAGAAGAAGAAGAAGAAGAAGAAGAAGAAGAAGAAGAAGAAGAAGAAGAAGAAGCTTCAAGGTGCTGAGACAAATAGAGAAATTTGATGTACCTACAGACATCACGTAAGAGTGAAGAGTGTTATCACTGAATTCCGGCAGGATTTGTAACTTCATCACAAACTACATAGTTTTGTCTACTTATTGCTTGTGACCTGTCAGGAACATATAACTGTTGTTCAATTGTTCAAGAGCCTTATAACACATAAGTTTTCCATGTATGTCTCCTTGCTTAACAATATACTATTTAGATGGACTGTGTATAATATTATTATCATGCACATTGCAGTATATGAGTAAGACAATAATGACTGAAAAAATCTTTACTGAAAAAAATGGGAAAATATATCAGTTCATGTTCTCAGTCTGGGCATTTGCAGGTGTTTATTATAAAAGAATTGAAGTGGTCAATTTTTTTTCTTTTCGTTGACTATATGTTTTTCTTATTTTAGCTTCTATTTATTTTTGTCTTTTTTTTACACTTCAGATTTTATTTCCCTCTGGGTCCCTTCTGACTGTTCCATATCCCATACCTATTCTCCCCCCCCCATTTCCAAGAGTATTTCCACACACACAATCTCACCGCAGGAGACCTCTAAATTCCCTGGGGCCTCCATTCTCTTGAGGATTAGGTATATCTTCTCTGAACACAGACTGGGCATTCCTCTAATGTATATGTGTTGGAAGCCTCATATAAGCTGGTGTATACTGCCTGATTGGTGGTCCAGTGTCTAAGAGATCTCGGGGTTCTAGGTTAATTGAGACTGCTGGTCCTACTACAGGGTTGCCCTCCTCCTCAGCTTCTTCCTGGTTTTCCCTAATTCAACCACAGGGGTCAGCAGCTTCTGTCCATTGGCTGGGTGCAAATATCTGAATTTGACTCTTTTAGCTACCTGTTGGATCTTTCAGAGGGCAGTCATGATAGATCCTTTTTTTTTTTTGTGAGCTCCCCATAGCCTCAGTAATATTGGCAGGCCTTGGGGCCTCCCCTTGAGATGGATCCCGCTTTGTACCAGTCACTGGACCTTCATTTTCTCAGGCTCTTCTCCATTTCCATCCTTGCAGTTCTTTCAGGCAAGAACAATTATGGGTCAGAGTTTTGAATGTGGGATAGCAACCCCATCCCTCACTCGATGTCTTGTTTTCTTGCTGGATGTGGGCTCTACAACTTCCTTCTCCCCACTGTAGGGCATTTCATCTAGGATCCCTCCTATTGAGTCCTGAGAGTCTCTCACCTCCCTGGTCTCTGGTTCATTCTGGAGGATCCCACCAACCTCCTGTCTCCCAAGGTTGCCTTTTTCCATTCTTTCTGCTGTCCCTCAGGGCTTCAGTCCTTTGCCCCCACCCAGTATCAGATCATGTTCCCCTCTCACCTCAACCACCCTTGACATCTCCTTTATCCCTCAAGTCCCCCCCCCACCGCCGCAATGTGGTTACATTAAACATATAAATGCTTTTAAAATAATGTTAAAATAAATTTTTAAAGGATAAAGTCACTTGATTTTGTAAAGTATCAACATTGAGAGCATTGTTTTTATTTTACATATGCTGTGTTAATATCTAAAACCTTAGTTTTACATATTAAATTACAAATGAATTATTTAAACCTTCTAAAGGAACTATTGGTAATTGATTGGAAAAGTGTAGAAGTAGAAATTCTAGGTAACTTTCTAATATTACTGCATTTTAAAACAACAGTTAATTTAAAAAGAGGCTGTGAATTTGAAAAAAGAGAAAGAAGAGTTACATGGGAAGCTTCCGAGGGAGAAAAGTGGAGGGGAAAATAATTTAATTATATTAAAATTTCTATAAAAGAAACACCTTAAAATGTCATTAATTTTAAACTACGGATATTTTTATGTGAATGACTTGCCGTCTTCAAATTCTGATAATTAGACAGAGATTTATGAATGTTACAAGGAGTTCTCTTTAATTACAACAACCAAAGGGCTGGCCTTGTAACTGAGGAGGCCACTCCATGGAAGTGAAACTTTGTGGGTATCTTTGATTTTATGGGATGGAAAAAGGAAAATCTTAGGGATGGAAGAGTTCATTTGTAGGTCAGTTGCCCATGCAGTTTGCAGTTGTAGATGACATGGGCTGCTTATCTGCGTCTCCTCTCAGAGAATTCCACAGATATTATCTCTCAGGCAACTTCTCTGCACAGAGATTCTCAGTATACACAAAGAATTTGCATACTTCACTGAGCAATAGAAGTAGCAATTTTATAAAGATACAGAGATCTTCCTACTTCCAAACATGTCTTTTCGCAAATATCTTACATATCAATGAACTTTTACTAGCTGTTTTTACTATCCTTTCATGTCAGACATTCAGAGCTTTGCTGCATGTCAATTACCTGATGAGTTAATTTACAGAGAGAGGGCAAGGAAATAAAGCAAGATCCTAGACCACTGTCCCATAATAAATTTCTACACTGTGGATACATCATTAGAAATGTACTTTCAAGTCTAATTGGCATGTATTGTAAGAAATGGCCAATTTCTCCTGGAACTCAACAGCTAAGAGTAGCCTAGAAAAAAGTATTCATAGAGCATAGTACTTACTACACTAAGTCATACCACAGTAATTTATCCTAGTAACAAAAGCAAGAAACTAGGATTCTTCAGACAAAAATAGCTTCTAATGCTATTCATATATATTACCAAGAACTGTCTGAATACAACATCACTTTAAATGAAATACAGTTTAAAAGAGTAAAGTCAAATGCTTTAGACAACAAGGTCAAATGTACTTTTCAAAACCATGGTCAGCAATAGGATTCCTACCCACCCACCCCACCCCAAATCCCACCCCACCCCCACCCCCACCCCCACCCTTGTTTCATTGTTGATTTTGACTTTAGCATTCAGAATACTTCATTTTTGGCCTCAAACTTGACAAATTTGGGCTGTATCTTTTTTTTCCCCAAGGCTGTGTGTTGGAAGTAGGAAAGTTCTCTCACGAGGTTTCCTAGTTTAAAGATAGCAAAAGAGTCTTTGTGGATAGAGCATAATTTACAGACATCTCTAATATTTTGATCTTCAGATTAGATGTGTCAAGAAAAGTGCACATTCTCAAACTCTTCACATAGAGGCTCCCTTGTATGTATGAGAGAGAGAGAGAGAGAGAGAGAGAGAGAGAGAGAGAGAGAGAGGAGAGGAGAGGAGAGGAGAGGAGAGGAGAGGAGAGGAGAGGAGAGGAGAGGAGAGGAGAGGAGAGGAGAGGAGAGGAGAGGAGAGGAGAGGAGAGGAGAAGAGAGGGGGCTTTAAAATACTTGGTGAAATTGTATAGCAGCTTTGCTAATTGATTGGTCAGAGTTATAAATTACAAGGTAAAATATTTCTGATATAGTTGACTTTTGAAATACAGTAATACATTAAAGAAACACTTAAATACCCAATACCATAATTAAATTTTAACTTATAAAAAGTAATCAACTCCCTACAGGAACAGAAAAATTTCAGTTAAAAAGCTACTTATCATTTCTATAGCTATAATGTGTTGAAAGTGCTGTTTGATCTTTTAACAATTTCTTTTATAAATTATTCACAAAAGAGCAGTAATTAAATTACAACAGCACCATGGTAACTATTGCATTAAATATTCTTAGACTTTGTGTTCTAGTATTTGGGGCAGCAAAGGTATATTCTATTCTGTAACAATTATAAATTGTGGATGTTTGGGTCATAATTCAGCAGCCTGATGGAATAGGAAAGCATTTCCAACTGTATTCAAATCTTGATGCCAGAGAGTGTTCAGGTAGAGAAGAATACTATAGCAGAATAGAAATCATGTTGCACTCGGTATTATAACATGTTTGCCCTAGCTTTTATCTCTCTGCCTTGGCTATTTACCTGCTTTATGGTTTTGTTTCTGATTTTAAGAAAATGGTTCATTTATCTTTGTTGGGTAGTTAAAAGATTAAAATATACACCTTGCTGTTTTCAAACACAGCTCAGTCCTTTCCCTTTAGGTAGAATGCTTACTGTTTAATAAGAATGAGTGCTTTCAAGATACAATTGTTAATTTCTGGGTTATTTTCAAAGAACTAAATAAAAATTATCACTAACTTTGTGAGTTGTAACAAAGGAAATGTGTTCTGATGAATTTCTAGATACCAAATTCTGTAATCAAGATATTGGATTGTGTGAATTCTCTGAACATTTACAGAAAATCTGATATGGATTTTTTAAAGATATTGGGAGCCTCAGAAAGTTCTTAGCCTGTTGTATCATAACTTCAATCAGTCTTTCCCTACAGGGCAACATTTCTCATCTTTTTCTGCCTTCTTTTCTCATGTGGAGTTTAATTGCATTGGATTGAGGGCTCAATCTACTATAATTTATCATCTGAATTTATGCAATCAATTCTACAATGAATATTTTCTAGTGAAGTAAAGTTGATGTATGGAGGTGATGACTTTATGGGGGTAAATTGGTTTCTCTGGCATACGATGATTAGTATCATAGACCAAGTGCTACTGTGGTGAGCTATAGAATTCTTAGCCTGGTTATCATCCCAGTGAAATAAGCAGAGCAAGTCTAATCTGTAACCAAGGTTATGCTGTAGGGATGGAGCACTCACATTCTCTCTGGATGAGAAGGGGTTCCAGCCTCCTGTCTCATAGTGGCAGTGAACTCAGCTGTGCTACTCTGGAATGGAGATAAAAGGTTAGCAGAAAGTGGGAAGTGGGAAGCCACTGGTATAGCTTCTGACAGTTACCACCAATACTTAGTAGGAATTTTCATGCAAAAAAAGTGCTAGCATTACAGCTGTAATATGTGTACATACTCTTTTCAGGAAGCCTAATGAACTCATTAGTTTGAGGCAAAATCAAAAGACAGAGGAAGAATAAAGAGATAAGTTGTAGAATGAGGTCCTCTGTGCATAACATGGCTAATGCCCTCTTGAACTCCCAGTAGCTGTGATTGCTTAAGGGGATCTGCTTGACAAAATCTACTTAAGATCAGACCCAGTAACTTTCACATGCTAGAGTTTTTATACTTTATGAAGGATTTATCGGTAGATAGGGTTTACTAGAAGAAAGGGTTTGTGAGGTTCCCTTGCTCTTTGAGATTTATAGGCCATTAGTGGGTACCAAAAGAAGGGAAGGAGTGGTTTACCAGGCCCAATTCTCTGTAATTTTAACAGCTACTCATGAAATGTGTTTACAATATCACACCCACCTCAAGAATATGTGGAATTCATATAGCTTGGAAAGAAAGAGAAAGAATTTTTTCTTTAGTGGTGTAGCCATTGGTAACTTTCCCCCAATCCTTTTAGTTAATCCAATATTGATGTTTCCACAAATAATTTGTTAGCTTCCATGACTCCCTGAGTTATACTTGCTCAGTTCCATTGCTTCCTTCATTGTTGAGGTAAATAGACACTTGGGAAAAGTTCAAACTACAGAACAAGGAAAGAGGAAGAACCTAACCCTAGAGAATGGTTCAAGTCTCCCATCAGCTATGCATTAGGGATTCCAACACATTTCACACAATTATTGTAGGATGGTATACATAGAGACTTTCTTCTTTAAATTTAGAGATAGTTTCTAATAAAATGTAAAGCTAACAAGGAACCATGTATTTTGAGGCTTTGGGGGTTCTTCTTGAGCTTTAATAAAGGCACTTCTGTATAGTATAAGACTTTTATAGAGACAGCTGTATAATATAAGACTTCTGATGTATTTGCTGGGCAATCTTTCAGAAACCTTCAAACTTAGTCAAACTTCCCCACCCTGGCAACTTTCCCTTCTTTTGATACAGCTGAAGACAAACTTTTACATATCCTTCCAACCTGGTTCTGCAGGTCCAGCAATTAATAATTGAGACCTCAGGGATACACATCCTCAGAGCCAGTAAACACAATATTTGTCTATTTAAAGCACATCCTAACAACCATGATTGAGTCCTGTGGGTAAGTGAAACTTGAGAATAGCTTTACACCACTGTCAGATGTAAACCTTCAACTTCCTGTCATTTTGAAACAAGATACTCAATTTTGCTTACACTAAAGAAGAAGAGCTTTCTAACTCCTCTGGCAATCTTTTTTTTTTATCAAAGGCTTCACCTTCTCAGTATTTTTCTGAAGCAACAACATATTTGAATTCTCTGCTAAACTTTTGAGATGTTAAATTTGAAGCCACCCATATTGCAAATATAGTCAATCATAATGATATTACAGGGTGACATTCTTGAGAAACTCACATGAATATTTGGATATGGCTTATTCTCTGAGTTCCCTTTTATTAATTTCCATGGTTAAATCACACTAAAATCTCATGTTTAAAACAAACAAACAAAACATACAAACAAACAAACAAACAAACAAAAACTATGTAATTCAAGTTGAGTTGTCCTGAAATTCTTTTATGAGGTGAATTCAAGAATTCTACCTTTATGAAATTCTGTTCAATATAAATAGCAGAGAATGATGTCAGTGCTTTCTGCAGGTAGATTCCTCAAAATGAGCTTGGATTGAGTCATTATTTGATGTGTTGTTGATATCTTATTTAGGATAAAGTGATATTCCTTCTTGTTTCATTTGAAAACTGTCAGAAAAGACTTCAACATATTTTGTTAAGAGATAATTTACTTGATAATGCATTTAGTCTGTAGTCCATATAATAATGTATTTTTTCTTCCAGGATCCAATCAAGTTACAAACTTCAAAATAAAATTACCATGTGGTAGTTTATGCATTATCTTGGTGTTTGGTGCATGATATTGCAAAAGTAGAACAGATAAAGTACCTAACTATAATATACAGACTTTTATGACTCTGAGCAAAGCTTAGGCAGCAAATTGTATAGTGTTATAAGAGGATGAAACATGCTTTTCTGATTCAGTGAATGTCAATATTTTGTCATACTTGGTCTTATCATATTTGAGGCATCCATTCATAAATTCTTACCTAGTGCTCGCTTCGGCAGCACATATACATAAATTCTTACCTGTTCCCTACATATCATATATGGCCTAGGTTCTCATTTCTACCTGTCTTTTTATAGTTGTAGATGTCATGTTGAAGATCAAGCCAACCATAGAAATGTTAATATCCTCCATTGTAGTTCTGTAGGTGAGCCAATAGACATATTACCATAGTCTAATGCTCTGATGAATCAATTTGAGCTTACAACCTCATAAATTATCTATTGACATGTATTTGCTTATCTCTCTTTATTTCCTCACATTTTTATGCTGTATTCTCTTTTATTTAATGGGCTCACTTCCCAATCAGACAATCTGTGTTGAATCTCTATCTTCCATCAGGTATCCTCTAAGACAATTCATATCAAGAGTACCAAACACATCGGAAGATGGTGTTTATATATATTTTACAGCATTATTTATTTATTTATAAGCACTTTACACCCTGCTTACTGACTCTTCTCTAGAGCACCCTACAATCCTTTCCCACTGTCCCCTTCTCCTCTGAGAGGATGGAGCCCCACCCTTTGGCTATCCCTAGCACCCTGGCACATCAAGTGACTTGTGGGGCTAGGTGTATGCCCTCCCACTGAGGCCAGACAAGGCAGGCCAGCTAGAAAATATCCAATAGACAGGCAACAGTTTTTCGGACAGCACATGCTCCGCTTATTTGGGGCTCACATGAACATCAAGCTGTATATCTGCTATATATATTAGTGGACTTTGGTCTTTAGTGGGTGGTTCAGTCTCTGAGACCCCCCCAAGCATCCAGGTTAGTTGACTCTGTTGGTCTTTCTTAGGGGCCTGCAATCCTTTCCCCAACTCTTCCACAAGTGTCCACAAACTGCATCCGCTGATTGGCTCTGTTTCTGATTCTCTCTGAGTCAGTTGTTGGGTGGAGCCTCTCAGAGGCCATCCATGCTAGACTCCTTTCTTCAACAAAAAGAGTATCAGTAACAGTATCAGGAATTTGGGGTTGGCCATGGAATGGGTCTCAAGTTGGGCTGGTTATTGGTTGACTGTTCTCTCAGTTCTGTTCAGTTCCCTGTTTCTGCATCTCTTGTAAACAGAATAACTTTAGGGTAGAAAGAGCATAGCTGCTTTTGTTCCTTTAGATTTGAAAAGTCCTACATATACTTCATATTGCATCCTTATTTTGCAGAGTTGAGAAATTATGTATGTTTGAACTCATGTGTTTAAAGCTGTTTCTCATTGTCTTACAGGCTGTCCTGAAGGTGCCAGCACTCATGTACATTATTATACAAACAAGCCTTAAACTCATAGCAGCCATACATACTCATGGAGGATTACACTGGGGCCCTGTCCCCGGGGCAAGAATCATGTTACTCTGTCCCCACCAAGGCAATAGGTGAATGAGAATATATTTTGAGAGACTAACTATCTGGTAAATGGTCCAGAAACTGCTAGTGAATGTCCATCAGTTGAAGAGTCTATATGTTCTAGTGATTAATTTTTTTCTGCTACTTTATAAATAACAAAAAATCCAATATATTAGACATATACAGGACCCAGCAGAATGAAAATATTATCGTAAAATATATGTTTATTCAAATAAAAAAACAGAATTTAAGAGTTGTACTTTTGAAGAAAAATCATATTTCAAAGTGAATGTATTGGTCCTGCAGACTAACCAGCACTTGGAAGGGCTCTCTGCCATCTTGGCTCCTAGAAGCCAGACAGATCTAATAGACAGCTCCAGGTACACAGATATAGCCCAAGTCTAACATCGCTTGGGTCTCAGCCTGTCAGGCTTCTCCCTGTACTCAGGGCCCCGGGCAGCTCTGTGGTCCCTCTCTGTGCCAGCACTGTCAGGGGTCATTTGCCCTGAAGAGTGACCAGCACTTGGAAAAGGTCACCGAAGCATCTGCCATCTTCTCTCCCTGACAGAGCAGACAGGAAGCACCTGGTTCACAGAGACGACCCAAGTATAACATTGCTTGGGGCAAGACACACCAACAGCACCCAAGAAGAGGGCAGCACATCAGCAATCTGTGCCAGGGCAAACCCAGTCATCCAGCAGAGCGTAAACAGCCTTATGGGATTACAGGAGGTTCAAGCACCAGCCACTGACAACAAGACTAATTAACGCCAGAAATAACCAAATAGCAAAGGCAAACGTAGGAACATTACTAACAGAAATCAAGGCAATATGGCAGCATATGAACCCAATTCTCCAACAACAGTAAGTCCTGTATACGCCAGCACACGAGAAAAACAAGACTTGGATTTAAAATCACTGGTGAGGATGCTGTTAGAGGAACACAAGAAGGACATAAATAAATCTCTTAGAGAATTACAGGAGAAAATGAATCAAATGTCCTTATAAGGAAAACACAAAAATCATTTAAAGAAATGCAGAAGAATATGGGTCAAAAAATAGAAGCCAATAAAGAGGAAATGTAAAAATCACTTAAAGAATTACTCAAAAACACAAACAAACAAGTGAAGGAACTGAGCAAAACCATCCAGGATCTAAAAACAGAAGTAGAAACAACTAAGAAATCTCAAAGGGAGACAACTTTGGAGACAGAAAACCTTGGGAAGAAATCAGGGGTCATAGATGCAAATAACAACAGAATACAAGAGATAGAAGAAAGAATCTCAGATGCCAAAGATACCATAGAAACCATTGACTCAACAGTTAAAGAAAATGCAAAATGCAAAAAGCTTGTAACTCAAAACATCCAGGAAATCCAGGACACAATGAGAAGACCAAACCTAAGGATTATAGGCATAGATGAGAGTGAAGATTTACAACTTAAAAGACCAGCAAATATCTTCAACAAAATTATGGAAGAAAACTTCCCCAGCCTAAAGAGAGAGATGCCCATGAATATACAAGAAGCCTACAGAACTCCAAACAGACTGAAGCAGAACAGAAAAACCTACTGTCACATGATAATCAAAACCCCAAATACACTAAAAAAAAGAAAGAATATTAAAGGCAGTGAGAGAAAAAGGCCATGTAACATATAAAGGAAGACCTATCAGAATTACAATAGATTTCTCACCAGAGACTATGAAAGCCACAAGATCCTGGGCAGATCTCATGCAGACTCTAAGAGAACACAAATGCCAGCAAAGACTACTATGCCCAGCAAAACTATCAATCACCATAGATGGAGAAACCAAAATATTCCATGACAAAACCAAATTTACACAATAAGTTTCTGCAAACCCAGCCCTGCTAAGGATAATAGGCAGAAAACATCAATACAAGGAGGGAAAATACACCCTGGAAAAAGCAAGATAGTAACCTTCTTTCATCAAACCCAAAAGAAGATAACCACTCAAATATAAAAATAACATCAAAATGACAGGAAGTAATAATCACTATTCCTTAATATGTTTTAATATCAGTGGACTCAATTCTCCAATAAAAAAACATAGACTAACAGACTGGATATGAAAACAGGACCCTACATTTTGCTGCATATAGGAAACACATCTCAGTGCCAAACATGAACACTTCCTTAGAGTAAAAGACTGGAAAAAAATTTTACAAGCAATTGGTCTCAGGAAACAAGCCAGAGTAGCCATTCAAATATCAGATAAAATTGACTTTCAACCTAAAGTCATCAAAATAGACACAGAAGGACACTTCTTGCAGGACAAAGGAAAAATCCTCCATGATGAACTCTCAATTCTGAACATTATGGTCCAAGTGCAAGTGTACCCTCATTCATAAAAGAAACTTTACTAAATCTCAAAGCACACATTGCAACTAACAAAATAATTATGGGTGATTTCAAAACTCCACTCTCCTCAATGGACCAATCAGGAAAACAGAAACTAAACAGGGACACAGAAAAACTAATTGAAGCTTTGGACAAATTGGATTTAACAGATATATATATATATTTTCATCCAAAGGAAAAAAATATACCTTTTTCACAGCACCTCATGAGTGCTTCTCCAAAATTGATCATATAATTGGTTACAAGACAGACCTCAACAAACATAACAAGATCAAACTAATCCCATGCCTCCTATCAGATCACTATGGAGTAATAGTGGTCTTAATAGCAACAGAAATAGAAAGCCAACATATACATGGACGCTGAGCAATACTCTAATCAATAATACTTTGGCCAAAGAAGAAATAAAGAAATCAAAGACTTTTTAGAATTCAATGAAAATGAAGGCACAACATACCCAAATCTATGGGATACAATGAAAGCAGTGGTAAGAGGAAAACTCATAGCCCTGAGTGCCTCCAAAAAGAAACTGGAGAGAGCATACCCTAACAGCTTAATGGCACAACTGAAAGCCCTGGAACAAAAAGAAGCTAATTCATGCAGGAGGAGTAGAAGTTAGGAAATCATCGAATTCAGGGCTAAAATCAATCAAGTGGAAACAAAGAGAACCATACAAAGAATCAACAAAACCAAGAGCTGTTTTTTTGAGAAAATCAACAAGATAGATAAACCCTTAGGCAGACTAACCAAAGGACATAGAGGCAGTATAAAAATTAACAAAACTAGAAATGAAAATGGAAATATAACAACAGAAATTGGGGAAATTCAAAAAATCATCAGGTCCTACTACAAAAGCCTATACTCAACACAACTGGAGAATCTGGAGGAAATGCATAGGTATTCCTAGAGAGATACCAAACACCAAAATTAAATCAGGATCAAATAGATCATCTAAACAGTCCCATGGCCCCTAAAGAAATAGAAGGGGTCATTTTGAAAAAATTCAGCATCCTTTCATGATAAAAGTCTTGGAAAGCACAGGAATTCAAGGCCCGTATCTAATATAGTAAAAGCAATATACAGCAAACCAGTAGCCAACATCAAAGTAAATGGAGAGAAACTTGAAGCAATCCCACTAAAAACAGAGACTGGACAAGGCTACCCTCTCTCTCCATACATTTTCAATATAGTACTTGATGTACTAGCTAGAACAATTAGATAACATAAGGAGGTCAAAGGGATACAAATTGGTATGGAAGACTTCAAACTATCACTATTTGCAGATGACATGGTAGTATACTTAACTGATCCAAAAACTCCACCAGAGAACTCTTACAGCTGATAAACAACTTCAGCAAAGTAGCTGGTTATAAAATGAACTCGAGCAAATCAATAGCCTTCCTATACTCAAAGGATAAGCAGGTTGAGAAAGAAATTAGGGAAATAACACCATTCACAATAGCTGCAAACAATATAAAGTATCTTGGTGTGACTCTAACCAAACAAGTGAAAGATCTGTATGAGAAGAACTTCAGGTCTCTGATTAAGGAAATTGAAGAATACCTCAGAAAATGGAAAAATCTTCCATGCTTTTGGACTGGCAGGATTAACATAGTTAAAATGGCCATCTCGCCAAAAGCAATATACAGATTCAATGCAATCCCCATCAAAATGCCAACTCAGTTCTTCATAGAGTTAGAAACAGCAATTCTCAAATTCTTCTGGAATAACAAAAAACACAGGATAGCTAAAACTATTATCAACAGTAAATGAACTTCTGCGGGAATCAGTATCCCAGACTTCAAGCAATACCACAGAGCTATAGTGTTAAAAAAATGCATGGTATTGATACAGTGACAGGCAGGTGGATCAATGGAATAGGATTGAAGACCCAGAAATGAACCCACACACTTATGGTCACTTGATCTTGGAAAAGGAGCTGAAACCATCGAGTGGAAAAAAAAAGATGGCCTTTTCAAGAAATGGTGATGGTTCAATTGGAGGTAAGCATGCAGAATAATGAGAATTGATCCTTTCTTATCTCCATGTACTAAGCTCAACTCCAAGTGTATTGAGGACCTACACATAAAACCAGACACACTGAAACTAATAGAAAAGAAACTGGGGAAGACCCTTGAGGACATGGGCCCAGGGGGAAAGTTCCTGAACAGAACATCAATAGCTTATGCTCTAAGATCAAGAATTGACAAATGGGACCTCATAAAATTACAAAGTTTCTGTAAGGCAAAGGCCACTGACAGTTTGGAAACCTACAAATTGAGAAAAGATCTTCACCAACCCTACATCTGACAGAGAGCTAATATCCAATATATTATACAAAGAACTCAAGAAGTTAAACCCCAGAAAACAAAATAACCCTATTAACAAATGTGATACAGAGCTAGACAAAGAATTTTCACCTGAAGAACATTGGATGGCTGAGAAGTATCTTAAGAGACTTTCAACATCATTAGTCATTAGGGAAATGCAAATCAAAACAACCCTGAGATTCTACCTCACCCCAGTCAAAATGGCTAAGATTAAAAACTCAGGAGAGAGCAGATGTTGGTGAGGATGTGGAGAAAGAGGAACACTCCTCCACTGCTGGTGGGATTGCAAGCTGGTATAACCACTCTGGAAATCAGTCTGGTGGTTCCTCAGAAAACTGGGACTGACACTTCCGGAGGACCCTGTATACCACTCCTGGGCATATGCCCAGAGGATTCCCCGCCATTCAATAAGGACACATGTTCCACTATGTTCATAGCAGCCTTATTTATAATAGCCAGAAGCTGGAAAGAACCCAGATGTCCTTCAGTGGTAGAATAGATACAGAAAATGTGGTATATTTTCATAAGGGAATACTACTCATTAATTAAAAACAACGAATTCATGAAATTTTTAGGCAAATGGTTGGAACTGGAAAATATACTCAGTAAGGTAACTCATTCACAAAAGAACACACATTGAATGCAGTCAGTAATAAGTGGATATTAGCCCAGAAGCTCAGAATGCCCAAAACACAACCCACATATCAAATTATTCCCAAGAAGGAAGAAAGGAGAAGGCCCTGGTCCTGAAATGGCTTGATGAAGCATTGTAGGTATTGCCAGAACAGAAGAGTGGGAGGGGATTAATGGGAAACTGGTGGAGGGAAGAAGAATTATGGGACTTAGAGGGAGGGGGAATTGGGAAAGAGAAAATCATTTGCAATGTAAACAAAGAATATAGAAACTAATAATTGTCTTCCAGCCTTTTACTCTAAGGCAGTGTTTGTCTTTAACACTGAGATGTGTTTCCTGTATGCAGCAAAATGTAGGATCCTGTTTCCATATCCAGTCTGTTAGTCTATGTCTTTTTATTGGGGAATTGAGTCCATTGATGTTAAGAGATATTAAGGAATAGTAATTATTACCTCCCGACATTTTTGAAATTATTTTTTTATATTTGAGAGGTTATCTTCCTTTGGGTTTGATGAGAGGAGGTTTCTATCTTGCTTCTTCCAGGGTGTACTTTCCTTCCCTGTGTTGGTGTTTTCCCCCTATTATCCTTTGTAGGGCTGGGTTTGTGGCAAGATAACGTGCAAATTTGGTTTTGTCATGGAATACCTTGATGTCTCCATCTATGGCGATTGAGAGTTTTGCTGGGTAAAGTAGTTTTGCCTGAAATTTGTGTTCACGTAGAGTTTGCATGATATCTGCCCAGGATCTTCTAGCTTTCATGGTCTCAGGTGAGAAGTCTGGTGTTATTCTGATAGGTCTTCCT
This sequence comes from Apodemus agrarius, assembly GCA_964023405.1. Taxonomy (NCBI): domain Eukaryota; kingdom Metazoa; phylum Chordata; class Mammalia; order Rodentia; family Muridae; genus Apodemus; species Apodemus agrarius. Next base: position 29,475,012 of record OZ030024.1, on the reverse strand, counting down.
TTATATGTTACTTGGTCTTTTTCTCTTGCTGCCTTTAATATTCTTTCTTTATTTAGTACATTTGGGGTTTTGATTATTATGTGACGGGATGTATTTCTGTTCTGGTCCAGTCTGTTTGGAATTCTGTAAGCTTCTTGTATATTCATGGGCATCTCTCTCTTTAGGTTGGGGAATTTTTCTTCCATAATTTTGTAGAAGATATTTGCTGGCCCTTTAACTTGTAAATCTTCACTCTCATATATACCTATAATCCTTAGGTTTTGTCATCTCATTGTGTCTTGGATTTCTTGGAAGTTTTGGGTTACAACCTTTTTGCATTTAGTATTTTCTTTGACTGTTGAATCAATAGTTCCTATGGTATCTTCAGCATCTGAGATTCTTTATTCTATTTCTTTTATTGTGTTGTTAATATTTGCATCTATGGCCCCTGATTTCTTCCCAAAATTTTCTGTCTCCAATGTTGTCTCCCTCTGCGATTTCTTAGTTGTTTTACTTCTGTTTTTAGAACCTGGATGGATATGCTCAGATCTTTTGTTTGCTTGATTGTGTTTTCATGTATTTCCTTAAGAGATTTTTGTGTTTCCTCTTTCATAGCTTCTACTTGTTGACCCATGTTCTTCTGTATTTCTTTAAGTGATTTTTTGTGTTTCCTACTAATTGGCTTCTGTATTTTGATCCATATTCTCCTGAATTTAAGTGATTTTTGTATTTGCCTTGTAAAGGCTTCTAAATTTTGATACATTTTCTCCTGCATTTCTTTAAGAGATTTATCTATGTATTCTGCTACCAGCATCCTGACCTCTTATCTCTTTGTATTAGATCAACTCCAAGTGGATCAAGGACCTCCACATAAAACCAGACAAACTGAAACTATTAGAAAAGAAACTTGGGAAGACCCTGGAGGACATGGGCAAAGGACAATATCAGAAGGACAAAACGGCAACCAACACATTGGGAAAAGATCTTTACCAACCCCACATCTGACAGAGGGCTAATATCCAATATATACAAAGAACTCAAGAAGTTAGACTCCAGAGAACCAAATGAGCCCAGAAGCCCTAAACTCTCAAGGCACAATTAGCAAGTCAAATGATTCCCAAGAAGAAGAAAGGAGAGGACCCTGGGCCTGAAAAGATTGGATCCAGTTTTGTAGGTCCAGAACAGAGAAATGGTGGGGGGATGATTGGGGAATAGTTGCGGGGGAGAGGACTTATGGGATGTATGGTGGGGGGGAATTGGGAAAGGGGAAAGCCTTTGGAATGTAAACAAAGAATATAGAAAATAAAAAAAATGTATATTCTGAAAAAAATAGTAATTATAATGTAGTAAAATAATAAATTATTATATTTATACACAATTTTATAAAGAAATATATTGATGTGTGTATTAATAAATAATAGTAATAATAATAATAATAATAATAATAATAATAATAAAAAATGGGGTACAGAGCTAAACAAAGAATTTTCACCAGAAGAAATTCAGATGCCTGAGAAACACCTTAAGAGATGTTCAACATCATTAGTCATCAGGGAAATGCAAATCAAAACAACCCTGAGATTCCACCTCACACCAGTCAGAATGGCTAAGATTAAAAACTCAAGAGACAACAGGTGCTGGCAAGTATGTGGAGAAAGAGGAACACTCCTCCACTGTTGGTGGGATTGCAAGATGGTACAACTGCTCTGAAAATCAGTCTGGCAGTTCCTCAGAAAATTTTGCATGTTACTTCCAGAGGACCCTGACATACCACTCCTGGGCATATACCCAGAGGATTCCCCTGCATACAATAATGACACATGCTCCACTATGTTCATAGCAGCCTTGTTTAAAATAGCCAGAAGTTGGAAGGAGCCCAGATATCCCTCAAAGGAGGAATGGATACAGAATAGTGGTATATGTATATGCAACGGAATACTACTCAGCAATTAAAAATAATGAATTCATGCAATTTGTAGGCAAATGGTTAGATCTGGAAAATATCATCCTAAGTGAGTTAACCCAATCACAAAAGAATACACATGAAATGCAATCACTGATAAGTGGAGATTTATGATCCCAGAAGCCCTAAATACTCAAGGCAAAATTAGCAAGTCAAATGATTCCCAAGAAGAAGAAAAGAGAGGACCTGGGCCTGAAAAGATTGGATCCAGTTTTGTAGGAGAGTACCAGAATAGAGAAATGGTGGGGGGGTGGTGATTGGGGAATAGTTGGGGGGTATAGTAGTTATGGGATGTATGGTGGGGGGAACTGGGAAAGGGGAAAGCCTTTGGAATGTATACAAAGAATATAGAATAAAAAATGAAAAAAAATAAAATAAATAAAAATTATAAAAGAAAATAATAATAATAATAATAATAATAATAATAATAATAGAAACAACAAAGTGAATTTACCTTCCATTTCTTCTAATTCTGGAGGCTGATTATTAGGCAAACATTTTGAACTATAGGACATGAAAGTATATAATTATTACCAGAGACAATCACAAAAAGTATTTGATTGACATTACAAATATGACAGTTTGATAATATATCATTTCTGAAAGTAAAAGGATATCTGATTTGTCAATTTTTTTGATCCAAGGATTTATTGTTCTACTCCCCTATATTCAAGTGTTTTGAACATCACTGGGGAAAGGGCATTTCATTTCCTATTTTCAAATTTCAAGAACAATCTGAACAAATAAGATTTATCATGTTACTCCCAGTTTATTGTGATTAAGTTATATCACCTTTGTGCCTAATCAAATTTCTGAATGTCTATTTAAGGATGTCTGCCTTGTATGGGTCTTTGGGTCTTAATTTTAGAGTTTCCAAAAGTCACATGAGACTTTCTTTAAATAAAATTCTAACATTTTCCCATGCTAATCTACTTTTTGTTACAGGTGCATTCATGTTGTACCTTGCAAAGTCTGACAAAACTAATAATATTTTTATTTTGGGCCATCATAGAGAGATGTAGTTTATGTCAGGCAGGTTTTAAATTCACTCTAAGTTCAAAACTAAAGAAACTCTTTTTTTTTTTTTTTTTTTTTTGAAGGTTCGCCGTATTTATTTGATGCTCTTTGGTATTATAACTAACTGAATTATATGTTCCACAGTTTTTTTCCTTTTATTTATTCATTTTTTCCCTTTTTTCTTTTTTTATTGTATATATTCTATATTTACAATTCATTTCCCTTTTTCTGGTTCCCCACCCCCAAAGGTCCCACATGTCCTTTTCCCTCCCCCTGCTCCCGCATCCACCCCCTCCCACCTTACTGTTCTTGTACTCTCCCACAATGATGTTTTGGTCCATTCTAGCACCAGTATCCACTCCTTTCTTCTTGTGAGACATCACTTGATATGTGATTTGTGTCTTTGGTGTTTCAAGCTTCTAGGCTAATATCCACTTATCAGTGACTGTATACCATGGGTATTCTTTTGAGACTGGGTCACCTCACTTAGTATGACGTTTGTCCAGCTCCATCCATTTCTCTAAGAATTTCATGAATTCATTGTTTCTAATGGCTGAATAGTATAGAAACTCTATATCACAGGCTACCCATGATCTTCAATTAGATTTCGGTCTTATATACTTATGAAGGATCGTAATGAACTTACCAAACATTTCATTTGATTGTAATATTTTTTTGCAGTGACATCATTCACACCAAAGTCATGTTTTTATTCATATATAAAGCATTGAAATTCCACAATTATGCTCTTTTCTAGCAGCTGGCATAGAGGCAATTGTTATTTATATTGATAGCAATCCAAACATCAATCTGAGCTACTGTCTCTCTTCCTGGGTGGATAAAGAGAATGTGACACACAGAAAAATTCTAATGTTTAAAAAAGGCACCTGTCACGATATTGAACGCCTTGCCCTAAGGCCATCAACAGCCCTGGAGAATTTAGTTTACTGATGTAATATGTCTAACATGTCTCATTCTCTGACTATGTTGACATGAATTGCATAGAAGAATAGAAAGGGAAGGGAGTTGCACGAATTTCTGTAACCCATTGACAATAAATTCATTGCTGTACAAAACTAGGTAGAAAACCTTTTTTCACCACAAAGTTTTGTTCTCATGATCAATCATCTTCGTTTCTCTATTGTCCATATGTCAAATGATCAAACAACAGAGAATGAATGGAATGAGCTCTGCAATGATACAAGTGATTATAATTCGATAAAACACATGAAAAAAAGTATTTGAAAACTTCTAGAAGGAAATCAAGACTATATCATAATGACATTGTTCTTCTAGGCATGTTAGTGGTTCCTCTTTAATAGAGTGTATATGTATATGCATCTATGTCTGTGTGTGTGTGTGTGTGTGTGTGTGTGTGTGTCTGTGTGTGTTTATGGGGATATATGTATGTATAGTATGTGTATATATAGCTCAGATTTCAGAGCTTAAATATAGATTTAAGGGCAACTGTGAATGGGTTCTCATAAAAACATTTGCAAACTTCTCTTTGATGATGTTTTGTGTTCATTGATACTAAAAAGTTCAGTACTAGTTAAGCCATCGTAATCAAATCAAATTATGAAAAAATGGCATGTATAGAAGTCAATAGGCCTATGAGGACATGTCATTCAAAGATATTACTAGCAAGACTCTTTGGTATTATATTCTATATTGACTCATATGCCTTAAACGTTGATCATGAGCACTGTGAGTTATCCAAATGGACAATGAAGGTAAAGATATATTGTTGAGAATTGGCAAGATTTTTAATGGATCAGTTTAGGGTACTTAGGAATGTTTTAATTAGGTTTCAGGTGCTGAGACAAAACACCATGAACAAAATCAGCTTAGGAAGAAAGAGTTTAGTTGACTTGATCTTGCCAAACAGTCTATTTCAGGGCAAGACATCAAGCAGTAGCAAGATCAGTAGAAGACATGACCATTTCTTCCTGGTCTTCTGCCCATGTCTCACTCAGCCTGCTTTCTTATACTATCCAGAAATGCTGCCTGATGGTGGCAACACCCACAGTAGAGTGGGCCCTTATTTAACCACCATTAGTTAAGAAAATGTCCCACAGACAGGATCACTATCCAATCTGAGGGAGGCAATTCTCCAATTGATAGTCCGTCTTCCCAGAGAACTCTAATTTGTGTCAAGTTGTCATAAACAAACCTTCACAAGATATGTCACATTTAAGACCCAAATGTTCTGATTATACAAACAAAATGAAGGAAGGAAAAAACTTTAAACATGTTAATGGATATTGGAAATGAGTGACACTGTTCCCTTAAGTAATGGTGAAATGAAGAGGGAATTTCTATTCCATCATATAGGAAACTGTTCCTGGTACATTGAGTATTTAATGACATGACAACTCCATGTAATTTTCAGAAAGATATATTTGTTAATCATGTCTAATTGATGTGAAATGCACATAAATATATAAATGTCCCTCTGTTGAATTTAGTCATAAAAATCTGATGTTCATAAATACAAAAAAAAAAAAACCAAAGAGAATAGTGATTACTATCTTTGTTTGGATACTTTTTAAAATATCTGCACATAGATCAGGGGAATCCTTTAGAAGCAAATTGTATTGATATTTAAGTGAGGTAAAAATGAAGAAATGCCATAAATATTCAACAACATTGACTACGTGTCCCAGAATAGTTACCAGTAATTTTGATAGATGTAGCATCACAAAGAATTGTGTTTAAATCTAGTATTATCAATATTTTAACAGTATTTATGTTATCCAATTTCAGTAGATCAGTTCCATATATAGAAATGTTTATATGTACTATTATATATACATATATGTATATATACAGTAAATGTATACACATGCAATTATGTATAGTGCCCACAATGGCATAACATTTTCTTTATACTTATCCCTCTTTCTAGTACAGAGACATGCCCATATTTCAGTATTTGATGTAACAAGAGATTTTGCCCTTAAAAGCATAGTGGATGCTGCTGACCTGCCATGATCTTCACAGCTTAGGGACTGATCCAATTGAGGAGATGCAGAATGAAGAAAACAAAGACACACAGACTCATTCATGCATGGAAAATTTGTGATTGAGTTGGCACTACACAGGTAAACACACACCAAAAGCAGCTGAAAATGCTGTTTGTTTACTTTTATGTCTGAATGAGGAGATGGATTTGCTGTATACAACAGCTGAACATGGAGGCAGGTTTAGCTAATCTCAGTAGGAGGATGCTGTATGGGATGCAGTCTTGGAATACATTCATAGGGAGGGGGCTTTAATGGATACTTTTTAAAATATCTGCACATAGATCAGGGGAAGACTTTGCCATTTGTGTGGGTACAGATCACTGAAATCCTTGACATGCTGATTCCATGTCAAAAATACATAGAAAATACATATTTTGTCAAGACTTTATCAATTCCACATACTGACTAGTAAGTGGGAGGTGGTCTCTCTCTCTCTCTCTCTTTCTCTCTCTCTCTCTCTCTCTCTCCATCTCTCCTCTCAGTAGGTAAATCTTGGTTCAGGTCTCCTGACACAGAAAACTTAGTAGTCTTCTAAGACCAGAAATACAATTTATGCTCTCTGGAGCCAGAAAGAAAATACAGACAGATCCTTCCCTTTCACTGTCACTCTGTAGATTATCAGGGATCACAGATCTTTGTTGGACAGCTGCATATCTGCATGTTTTGAGATGAGTTTCAGATGTTGTTGTCATAGATGTATTAAATTTATACATAGGACCTGCACTACTTTCAGTAAAAGTCAAGAATAAATTACTTAAATATATAAGCAATGTCTACTGTTGTATTCATCATCATGAGAAATTCCTAATAATCAAGACGTGTGCATTCAATTAACAAGCTAGCCCCACTGCTAAAATAAAGGCCAACAACCTTAGTCAGATTGAAGTTCAGAAGTTCACTAAAGTGATAAAGATTCCATCATGCTGATCTTGATCACACATGGATACTACATGAGCCAGCAGAATGAGAAAAGAATTCAGTGCCTATGGATATAGTGAACTGTAAACCACAGTTTACCTTTCTTCAGAAATCACAAATGTTTATCCTAACTGAATTATTTTATGAGCTGTTCTGAGTTGGCATTATCTAGGTTATGTTTAGCCAATCCATGATAAAACTGAATAAATTGGCCCTGCAGGAGCCGCTGGCATCCTTGCAGTGGTCCGGACTAAGGGTTAGCTGAACCATCTACCCATGATATCCAGAACTTGGGATATTTGGGGGCTCAAGACTGCCTGGCAGCGAACCGGGCAGAGCAGTGGTTCCTGGGCCCCAACTAGGCGTGGGCTCTGCACTCTGAGGGGAACCCTGTACTCTGTTCAACCACGACCATCTTGGTGGCGGGTGTTTAGGCTGAGCAGGCAGAACCAGATACCCAAGATATCCCAAGCTTAAGATTTCGGGGGAACCTGGCCACCAGCCAGTCATCTAAGAATGGGAGCTTGGCAGAGCAGCGGTTCCTGTGTTCCAGCAGGGCGTGGGTTCCCGGCCCTCTGGGAATCCCTGCACTCCGCACTCCCCACTCCCCATGGGCTCAGACAGCATCCTTGCTGCAGACTGAACTAAGCAAACAGAACCAGAGAAGACAAGCAGCATCAGGTCCACAGAGATTACCAAATATAACATTGCTTAGAGCAAGATACACCAGGGGTCCAACAGCACCCAAGAGGAGAACAAAACATCAGCAATATGTGCCAGGGGAAACCCAGTCATCCAGTGGTGGGGAAATAGCCTTTCTAGCCCACAGGAGGTACAAGCACTAGCTAGTGACTACAAGACCAACTAAGGCCAGATATAACCAGATGGCAAAAGGCAAACATAGGAATGTTACTAACAGAAATCAAGGCAATATGGCAGCATCCAAACCCAGTTCCCTGACAGCAGTAAGTCCCAGATACCATAACACACCAGAAAAACAAGACTTGGATCTAAAATCACTGGTCAGGATGCTAATAGCTGAACACATAGATAAATCTCTTAAAGAAATACAGGAGAAAATGGATCAAAAATTTGAAGCCCTTACAAGACAAACACAAAAATCACTTAAAGAAATTCAGGAGAATATGGATCAAAAATTGGAAGCCAATAAGGAAGAAGTACAAAAATCAATTAAAGAAATAAAGGAGAACATGGGCCAGCAAGTAGAAGTCATGAAAGAGGAAACACAAAAATCTCTTAAAGAAATACATGAAAATACAAACAAGCAAGCGGGAGAACTGAGCAAAACCATCCAGGATCTAAAAACAGAAGTAGAAACAACTAAGAAATCTCAAAGGGAGACAACTTTGGAGATAGAAAGTTGTCTTCTTGGGAAGAAATCAGGGGCCATAGATGCAAATATCAACAACATACAAAAGATAGAAGAAAGAATCTCAGATGCCGAAGATACCATAGGAACCATTGATTCAACAGTCCCAGAAAATGCAAAATGCAAAAACCTTGTAACCCAAAACATCCAGGAAATCCAAGACAAAATGCAAAGACCAAACCTAAGGATTATAGGCATAGATGAGACGGAAGATATACAGCTTAAAGGGCCAGCAAATATCTTCTACAAAATTATAGAAGAAAATTTCCCCAACCTAAAAAGAGAGATGCCCATGAATATGCAAGAAGCCTATAGAACTCCAAACAGACTGGACCAGAACAGCAATACCTCCCGTCACATAATAATCAAAATCCCAAATGTACTAAACAAAGAAAGAATATTAAGGACAGTAAGAGAAAAAAGGCCAAGTAACATATAAAGGAAGACCTATCAGGATTATACCAGACATCTCACCTGAGACCATGAAAGCTAGAAGATCCTGGGCAGATATCATGCAGACTCTAAGAGAACACAAACTACATCCAAACCTACTATACCCAGCAAAACTCGCAATCATCATAGATGGAGAAACCAAGGTATTCCATGACAAAACCAAATTTGCACATTATCTTTCAACAAACCCAGCCCTACAAAGGATAATAGGGGAAAAACACCAACACAAGGAGGGAAACCACACCCCAGAAGAACCAAGATAGAAACCCCCTTTCATCAAGCACATTAGATAACCACTCTAATATAAAAAAAGTAACATCAAAAATGTCAGGAAGTAATAATTACAATTCCTTAATATCTCTTAACATAAATGGACACAATTCCCCAACAAAAAGACATAGACTAACAGACTGGATATGGAAACAGAACCCTACATTTTACTGCAAACAGGAAACACATCTCAGTGTCAAAGACAAACACTACCTTAGAGTAAAAGGCTGGAAGACAATTTTACAAGCAAATGGTCTCAGAAAACAAGCCAGAGAAGCCATTCTAATATCAGATAAAATTGACTTCCAACCTAAAGTCATCAAAAGAGACACAGAAGGTCACTTCTTGCTGGTCAAAGAAAAAATTCACCAAGAAGAACTCTCAATACTGAACATCTATGTTCTAAACACAAGAGAACCCTCCTTCATAAAAGAAACTCTACTAGAGCTTAAAGCACACATTACACCTAACAAATAATTGTGGGTGACTTCAACCCTCCACTCTCCTGAATGGACCAATCAGGAAACCAGGAGCTAAACAGGGACATAGTGAAACTAATTGAAGCTTTGGACCAATTGGATTTAACAGATATATATCTATCTATATCTATCTATATCTATATATCTATATATCTATATATCTATATATCTATATATCTATATATCTATATCTATATCTATATCTATATCTATATCTATATCTATATCTATATCTATATCTATCTATCTATACATATATATGTATATATATATATATACATATATATAACATTTCATCCCAAAGCAAAAGAATATACCTTTTTCTCAGCACTACATGGTACCTTCTCCAAAATCGATCATATAATTGGTCACAAGACAGATGTCAACAAATACAAGAAGATCGACCTAATCCCATACCTCATATCAGATCATTATGGAGTAAAAGTGGTCTTCAATAGTAAGAAAAACAACAGAAAGCCCACATACACATGAAAACTGAACAATACTCTACTCAATGACACCTTGTTCAAGGAAGAAATAAAGAAAGAAATCAAAGACTTTTTAGAATTCAATGAAAATGAAGATACAACCTATCCAAATCTATGGGACACAATGAAAGCAGTGCTAAGAGAAAAACTCATTGCACTGAGTGCCTCCAAAAAGAAACTGGAGACAGCATACACTAGCAGCTTAACAGCACACCTGAAAGCCCTGGAACAAAAAGAAGCTAATTCACCCAGGAGGAGTAGAAGACAGGAAATCATCAAACTAAGGTCTGAAATCAATGAAGTAGAAACAAAGCGAACCATACAAAAAATCAACAAAACCAGGAGCTGGTTCTTTGAGAAAATCAAGAAAATAGATAACCCCTTAGTCAGACTCACCTATGGCCACAGAGACACTATCCAAATTAACAAAATTAGAAATGAAAAGGGGGATATAACAACAGAAACTGAGAAAATTCAAATAATCTTCAGATTCTACTACAAAAGCCTATATTCAATGCAACTGGAGAATCTAGAGGAAATGGACAATTTCCTAGACAGATACCAAATACCACAATTAAAACAGGATCAATTAGATCAGCTAAACATTCCCATAACCCCTAGAGAAATAGAAGTGGTTATAGATAGTCTCCCAACCAAAAAAAGTACGGGACCAGATGGTTTTAGTGCAGAATTTTATCAGATGTTCAAAGAAGACCTAACACCCATACTCTTCAAACTATTCCACAAAATAGAAATGGAAGGAACACTGCCCAACTCGTTCTACAAAGCCACAATTACACTGATACCAAAACCACACAAAGATCCAACAAAGAAAGAGAACTATACACCAGTTTCCCTTATGAATATTGATGTCAAAATATTAAATAAAATCCTTGCCAAACGAATCCAAGAGCATGATCAAGTAAGCTTCTTCCCAGGGATGCAAGGATGGTTCAATATATGAAAATCCATCAATGTAATCCACTACCTAAACAAACTAAAAGAAAAAAACCACATGGTCACCTCATTAGATGCTGAAAAAGCATTTGACAAAATTCAGCATCCTTTCATGCTAAAAGTCCTGGAAAGAACAAGAATTCAAGACCCATACCTAAACATAATAAAAACAATATACAGCAAACCAGTAGCCAACATCAAACTGAATGGAGGGAAACTTGAAGCAATCCCACTAAAATCAGGGGCTAGGCAAGGCTGCCCTCTCTCTCCATATCTTTTCAATATAGTACTTGAAGTTCTAGTGAGAGAAATTAAACAATATAAAGAAGTCAAAGGGATACAAATTGGAAAGGAAGAAGTCAAACTATTATTATTTGCAAATGATAGGATAGTATACTTAAGTGTCCCAATAAATTCCACCAGAGAACTCCTACAGCTGATAAACAACTTCAGCAAAGTGGCTGATTATAAGATCAACTCAAGAAAATCATTAGTCTTCCTATACTCAAAGAAAAAGCAGGCAGATAAAGAAGTTTGGGAAATAACACCATTCACACTAACCACAAATAATATAAAGTATCTTGGCATGACTATTACCAAACAAGTGAAAGATCTGTATGACAAGAACTTCAAGTCCTTGAAGAAAGAAATAGAAGAAGACCTCAGAAAATGGAAAAATATTTCTTGCTCTTGGATTGGCAGGATCAATATAGTAAAAATGGCCACTTTGCCAAAAGCAATCTACAGATTCTATGCAATCCCCATCAAAATCCTAAATCAATCTTTATAGATCAAGAAAGAGCAATTCTTAAATTCATCTGGAGTAACAAAAAAACCCAGGATAGCTAAAACTATTGTCAACAATAAAAGGACTTCTGGGGAATCAATATCCCTGACCTCAAGCAGTACTACAGAGCAACTGTGTTAAAAACTGTAAGGTATTGGTACAACAATAGGCAAGTAGATCAATGTAATAGAATTGAAGACCCAGAAATGAGGAGCTACAACCATCCAGTGAAAAAAAGCCTTTTCAACAAATGGTGTTGGTTCAACTGGAGGACAACCTGCAGAAGAATGCAAATTGACCCACTCTTATCGTCTTGTACTAAGATCAACTCCAAGTGGATCAAGGACCTCCACATAAAGCCAGACACACTGAAACTAATAGAAAAGAAACTGGGGAAGACTCTGGAGGACATGGGCACAGGGGAAAGTTCCTGAACAGAACACCAATAGCTTATGCTCTAAGATCAAGAATTGACAAATGGGACCTCATAAAATTTCAAAGTTACCATAAGGAAAAGGACACTGTCAGAATGACAAAACAGCAACCAACAAGTTGGGAAAAGATCTTCACCAACCCCACATTCGACAGAGGGCTTATATCCAATATATACAAAGAACTCAAAAAATTAGACCCCAAAAAACCAAATAACCCTTTTAAAAATGGGGTACAGAGATAAACAAAGAATTTTCACCAGAAGAAATTCGGATGGCTGAGAAGCACCTTAAGAGATGTTCAACATCATTAGTCATCAGGGAAATGCAAATCAAAACAACCCTGAGATTCCACCTCACATCAGTCAGAATGGCTAAGATTAAAACCTCAAGAGACAACAGGTGCTGGAAAGGATGTGGAGAAAGAGGAACACTCCTCCAGTGTTGGTGGGATTGCAAAATGGTAAAACCGCTCTGGAAATCAGTTTGGCGGTTCCTCGGAAAATTGGGAATGTCACTTCCAGAGGACCCTGTCATACCACTCCTGGGCATTTACCCAGAGGATTTTCCTGCATGCAATAAAGACACATGCTCCACTATGTTCATAGCAGCCTTATTTATAATAGCCAGAAGCTGGAAGGAGCCCAGATGTCCCTCAAAGGAGGAATGGATACAGAAAATGTGGTATATTTATACAATGGAATACTCCTCAGCAATTAAAAATAATGAATTCATGCAATTTGCAAGCAAATGGTTGGATCTGGAAAATATCTTCCTAAGTGAGTTAATCCAATCACAAAAGAATACACATGAAATGCAATCACTGATAAGTGGATATTAATGAGCCCAGAAGCTCTGAATACTCAAGGCACAATTAGCAAATCAAAAGATTCCCAAGAAGAAGAAATGAGAGGACACTGGTCCAGAAAAGACTGGTTCCAGTATTGCAGGAGAATACCAGAACAGAGAAAGGGTTGGGGGGTGATTGGGGAATGTGCAGGGCAGGGGGGAGGACTTATGGGACACATGATGAGGGGGGAACTGGGAAAGGGGAAAGCCTTTTGAATGTATACAAAGAATATAGAAAATAAAATTTTAAAAAAGTGAATAAATTAAAATGTACAAGATCCCTCAGAGAATTCCAACCACTGCAATTTACTCATCAGTTTTGAGAAAGAATGGGAATCACTGATACAACTTCATTATTTCATTAAATGGGCATCTAGAAATGGCTGTCTGCACGTGTTTCTCTGTCACATCATTCTTATCCCAGGTGCTTCTCAGTTGTCCTCACCATTTGGCTTACATTTAAAAAAATTGATATTATCGAAAAAACCACAGCAGGAATCACAACTGTCAACTCTCATAGATTCAGGCTTTAACTGACTAAGATGAACGACTTCATCATTGAATAAATCATTACTTATCATAATGGTGTACATGTGCATGGACTGTGCAATTGAGGCTAGCAGCATTGTGGCCTGCCCAAAACTAATTGCTAGGAATGTGCCAGATGTTATAAAAGTCTGGACATATTTGTGAGAAAGCCGAATGGCTCAAACTTGGTATGAAGCTAGAATTGCATGATTTAAGGGCACAATCTATATTTCTGACATTATAGGTCAGAGATATATAGTAAGTATAGACAGTCTTTATTAATATTGTAAAAGGTTATTTCCCTCTGCACTAAAACCCATTTTTTTCCTTTATGTCTTGATCTTAATAGATCCAGTCTTCCCTATAAATTCCTACACTCATGTAAAGGACATCAGCCTGTTGAAAATTAAGAAACAAGGATTTAAATTAAAACATCATTCTCTTTAGTTCAGATATTAACAAAAACCCCTGTCTCTTTATAATCAAAATGCATAATAAAATGAAAAGATTTTTTTAAGTTGTAAGATTTTTAAAACAGAAACAATATGTTAAAAAGAAAAAAATTATGGCTGGCACTTTTTGATTCATTTAAAATTAAGCTGCATATCTCCACATTAAATAATAAGCAAACATTACTTAGAGGTTATGGGCATCAATATTTCCATTTTCTATGCATTGTTATGGTAATAAAGCCTTTTAGTCAAGGAAAATATGAAGCCATAAACCTTAATGCTCTATTTGAGGAGCAATTACAGCAAATTATAAGCAACTGGGTTATACAAAATTGCAATGAATAAAATTTTAAAGTATAATAATATACCGTAAGCATTTATATGGCTGATACTATCCATTTATTTTAAGCATCAGCTTCTCTAAAGATAATTACCAAAAAAAAGACTGGATTCTTGAAATAATTATCATGTTGATTACTTAGAAAGATAGGGTTCAGATAAATTTGAGAATAAGAATTTTAATAGAGCTCTTGTATAGAACACTACATTTTCTGTTCCATCTCACATAATGAATTGGAAATGGATGATGTTTTAAAAACTAACTCTGTATAGCATATTCATTTAATACTTTTGGTGAAATAATTACATATTTATTGCTATCTGTTTCTATCTAAATATTACAAAAGTATTATGGAACTTGAAGTCATGTTTGTGATATCTTCCTTATAAAAATCAGCTTGACTTTTAATGTATACATTCTTTAAATTCTGTATATAGGTATTGTATAATATGGTATACAAAATATAAAATAAGGAAACACTTCCCATGTGGGCTTTCATTAAGTCATAAAAGACGAAGATTGCTTCTATAACTGCATTATATACTTTCTTAAGTTATTTGCAACAAATAATTATCAACTCTTTACTAAAACTATTTCCTAGATCGGGTCAAAATGCTTTGAAATTTAGTAATATATATGTATATATATAATTATGGATACATTCATAATATATGTATATACAACATAAACAATATATACATATGAAATATAAGTATATATTTGTCATTTAATCATATCATTCTATTTTGATGACAATAATAAATTAATTTCATAAGTGTCATTGCAACTTTAAATTGCCCATTATAAATTTTTGCTCTATTTTATCTAATTGCTGGTTTCCTCATACATCTTCTTAAACAGTCATTTCTTTTTTTTCTTCTAGATCATTCTGAGTGATTTGCAACTAATAATGACAAGTGTTTCTGTGTTATTGGTCATTTAATAACCTTTAAGGAGAACTTAATCACAGTTACAACCACAGGATGCATTGAAGTGTGCATGAAAAAAACAAAACAAAAAAATCCAAACATATGATTTCTAAGTATCCCAATGACTATATAGGGCCTTTGGGAGTTTGAATACATCCACACAGATTGCATGACAATGAATGTAGTGCAAGAATACACTTAATGTTTACACAAAACTAAGCATGCTTTACCTGCTAAAATATGGCTGAGCCCATAGGACTGTGCCAACATACTCGACCTGCTCACTTACATTTTTATAAATTGAGCCACTGATGAGCACTATCTGACTATAAGGGAAATGCCTATGTACCCAATTGACTAACTGAATTTTTTGCCCATATAAATTAAAAGAATGAAGTTCTGTATTTAGACAATGCTACCTGTCACCTGAGTTTTCAGGATGGATAGGATAAGACTCAAAAATATGTATCTAGAACACTATAGTGTAAGAAAAACTGTATGTGCAATCAGGTTAAACTTTATCATGAAAGCAGACATATGTAGAAAATATGTTCACATAAATGTATGTGCAGAAAGATGGATGACATAATGTATTGCTAACCTGCTAAAATGTTCCCCCCTCCAGAAGTTATGTTATTCTCTCTCTCTCTCTCTCTCTCTCTCTCTCTCTCTCTCTCTCTCTTGAAAAATAGTATTGGAGAGACCAATGGCATGGGTACCTTCTGGTCTGCCCTGAGTAAACCTTGGGCACAAACTCCTCAGACAGTTTGTCACAACACAAACTCAGAGGAAGCTTCACTCCCAGGTGCTTTTACATGCTTATGATCCCATGATCTCAGTATCCTGGGATCCCAGGAGCTTGGTCACACCAGGATCTCAGTGTCCCAGAGGCAGCTTGATTCCCAGGAGCTCAGGCATACCCAGGATCTCAGAATCACAGGATCCTAGAATCACAGGATCACAGAGACAGCTTGACTCTGAGGAGTTCTGATGCAACCAGGGTAACCGGAAGGATAGGCTCCAGTCAGATATAGCAAAGGAAGGTAGCACTAGAGGTAACCGGATGGCAGGAGGCAAACATAAGAACATAAGCAACAGAAACCGAGGTTACATGGCATCATCAGAACACAATTCTTCGACCACAGCAAGTCCTGGATACACCATCACACTGGAAAAGCAAGATTCAGATCTAAAATCACTTCTCATGATGATGATAGAGAACTTTAAGAAGGACATAAATAACTCCCTTAAGTGAATACAGTAGAACACAGGTAAACAGCTAGAAGACATTAAAGAGGAAACACAAAAATCCCTTAAAGAATTACAGAAAAACACAAACAGGCAAAGAAAATGAACAAAACCATCCAGGATCTAAAAATGGAACTAGAAACAATAAAGAAATCATGAAATGAGACAACCCTGGAGCAAGAAAACCTAGGAAAGAGATCAGGGCATAGATGCAAGCAGCAGCAACAGAATACAAGAGATAGAAGAGAGAATCTCAGGTGCAGGTACCATAGAAAACATTAACACAACAGTCAAAGAAAACGCAAAAAGCAAAATGCCCCTGACCCCAAATATCCAGGAAATCCAAGACACAATGAGAAGACCAAACCTAAGAATAATAGGTATAGAAGAGAGTGAAGATCCTCAACTTAAAGGGCCAGTAAATATCTTCAACAAAATTATGGAAGAAAATTTCCCTAACCTAAAAAAGTGATGCCCATGAACATACAAGAAGCCTACAGAACTCCTAATAGACTGGACTAGAAAAGAAATTCCTACCATCAAATAATAATCAAAACATCAAATATACTAAACAAAGAAATAATATTAAAAGCCATAAGGGAGAAAGGTCAAGTAACATATAAAGGCAGACCTATCAGAATTACTCCAGACTTCTCACCAGAGATTATTAAAGCTAGAAGATCCTGGGTAGACCTCATACAGACCCTAAGAGAACACAAATCCCAGCGTAGGCTACTATATCCAGCAAAACTCTCAATTACCATAGATGGAGAAAGCAAGATATTCTATGACAAGCCAAATTTAAGCAATTTCTTTCCACAAATCCAGCCCTACAAAGGATAATAGATGGAAAACACCAACACAAGGAGGCAAACTACATCCTAGAAAAGGCAAAGAAAGTAATCTGTCAACAAACCCACACAAACTTAATTCCACCTCTACCAACAAAAATAACAGGAAGCAACAATCACTTTTCCTTAATATCTCTTAATATAAAAATTAATATTATCCTAATAGATATATTACATACATATTAATATTAATATACATATCCTAATAGAATAAAATTCCAAAATATGAGGAATTAAAAATTTGTTGGCTGTCATCCAGTGGTCTCTATAATTGGCTAATTGGAGAAATAGGTCGAATATTATACAATCCACAAACACTTTCTGCTTGTTTGTATGTGACAGTGTATTGCTACATAATGATATTGAAATCATGCTTCTCTTATCTCAGCCTCTCTATAAGTAGGATTGTTTATTTTATGTTTTTGCACTATACTATAATTTTTAGAACAGCTTACATATTTTAAAATTATTTGTATAGCCAAAAGAAATGCAGACAATTAATTTGGGAGGTGGCTTGTAAGAGAATAACAAAGTGTGAGACTGAATGTTTTGCTTGATATTTATAATTATTGTATCAATATTGAAGAAGATGACCTTTGCCTAGCTTGGTTTTTCATGGGACTCCTAACACAGGTAGCAAGGGCTATTTCTTTCACTTTTGCCTGCTTTTTGGAGCCTTGTTCTCCTTATCGAGCCTTAATATGAGGGGAGGTACCTTGTCTTATTTCAACTTCATATGCCACGTTTGGTTGATATCTCTGGGAGGCCTGCACTTTTCTGAAGGGATGGAAGAGGAGTGCATTTGTAGGGGGAAAGGTGGAAAGGAGAGACTGGGAGAAGATGAAGGAAGGATAACTACAGTAGGGATGTAATATATAAAAGAATAAATTAATTTTTAAAATCATGAATAAATAAAGGAATAAAAACCATCCACAGACTGATTTTGGTATGTTTTCTGCTTAAGTGTGGGTCTGTAAAGAACGACCAATTCAAAGCCACAGGTGAAGAGGACAGTAATTGAGTCCTGATGAGCTGGTGACAACAAGTGATGATCTCTAAAAGCAATTAAGATCCCTCATCTAGCATACGTGTTGAGCCATCAGCAACCTTTTACCAACTAATTTTCCTCTTTATAGATTTTTATTTTCAAGAGGTCCCTTTAAGTATTTAGGACCCACAGCATCGACTAAGTGCTGTGAAGAATATCATAATCTTAGAGTTAATGAACAAGAAAGATTTACAGAATCTAAAAGGAGAAAGGAGCAAAAACGATTGAAAATATAGCCAAGACCTAAAAAGAGAGTTGGGGAGACCATCAGATTAAAGGGAAATGACACTGCTTGTTATAATATTGATTTTGTTTCTGTACTGTAGTGTTTGTTTGAATGCATTTGCATGGTCCAATGGATGTCTGGTGCCTAAAAATTCACAAAGGGCATCAGATATCCCATGACTAGAATTATGAATGGTGGTGTACTGACATCTGGGTATTGGAACAAAATCCAAGCGCTCTACAAAAGCAACAAGGGCTACAGCTTTTAACTACTCTTAAACCTACTGTCCCAGTCTCAACAGAAAGATTTTGATAACCAGCAAACAACTGAAGATGTTTCCAATACAAGTCCTTTTATAGCCTGAAGAATTGTTGCTATGGTATAGAATCATTGTCCTAAAGCACTGGGATATTTTTGTTCACCCAGTACCTTTGCTCTCAAAGGCTCAGTTTTACTCCCTCCCATTATGAGAAAAACTCCAATAATGAAAGAATGGGGAGCCAGGAGCCGTCATCATATCTCAGGTTGTCCCTCTTTGCCTTTTGTTGACAGAATTTTTTCATCTTTTCTGCTAAGAGTAATTCTTTAACCAGCAGGATACCTTACTTCTCTAGAAAAAGCAGGTGGTTGTGATTATTGAAAAATAATTTATGCTGCAGTTTACTGTTTTTTAATTAGTGTTTTTGAAAGTCTTTTATATTGCTATTAAATGCCCCAATATAGGATCAGGGATCCAGAGTCTATCCCTTGAACATTGCTTTGGAACAGCTGCAATTTGGGATTATCCTTTGAATATCTGGAGTAGGGTTTAAGTTTCTTCAAGTTTCAACTAAGACTACAGGAAAGTGGGCTTATTTTCTTGCTATTCCACAGCACCTAGTATTCTGACTAATGCTCTAGTCAGGGTTTCTATTTATGCATAAAACATCATGACCAAGAAGCTAGTTGTGGAAGAAAGTGTTCATTTGGCATACACTTCCACATTGCTGTTCATTACCAAAAGAAGTCAGGACTGGACCTCAAGAAGGTCAGGAAGCGGGAGCTGATGCAGAGACCATAAAAGGATGTGACTTACTGGCTTCCTTCCCCTGGCTTGCTCAGCTTGCTTTCTTATAGAACCCAAGACTACCAGTCCAGAAATGGCACCACCCACAAGGGGCCCTCCCCCCTTGATCACTAATTGAGAAAATTCCTCACAGCTGGATCTCATGGAGGGACTTCCTCAGGGGAGGCTCCTTTCTTTGTGATAACTCCAGTTTGTGTCCAGTTGACACATACAAAACCAGCTAGTACACCCAACAAACAAAATATATTTTCAAAAGAATGACATATTTAATTTTATCTTATTTTAAAGACTGAGAAAGATGGAAAGGATAGCCTTTTAACAAATTTAACTAGCCTAGTAGTACCTTTGTCTTGGGGCATGATACCTGTGATAACACCTACTTGCATAGGTGTTACTTGGTTAGAGTCCAGATATAACAGCCTTTACATGTCTGCTTAAGAACAGGGATCAGAAAGGTCTGATGAACTTCTGGATCCCAGGGAACAATACATGGTTTGGCTCAATACTACTTAGGTAATATGCATAGTTGGAGTTGTCTTCATGTATCTTTTAATGAAATTATTAGTGATTGGTTCTATAGCACATGTAATCAATAAATCTCTTTCATCACCTTATGTGTGTGAATGTATGTATAACTATTATGAGTAATAAACCTTTCTCAGGAACGATCACAAAGAACTGTTACTACAATGAATACACAAACACACACAGATACACACACACACACACACACACACACACACACACACGAATTTACTGTATTGAACATAAATACCAAGTTCTTGCACATTAGGGGCACAAGTGTTCAGTTTCAGCTGAAAATGTAATCTATGTGGACACTGCCGTCTTTTTGTCCCCTGTACAGATGTCGTTGATCTTCCTAAGGCCACTGTGTATAACCCTTATGAGAAGGGTGGCAATCAGTATACTTCTCATTGTCTACCAGTTTGCAGGTTGGGAAAGGAGAACAAACCAGTTACCTCAAATGTTTTTCTTACTACTCTGCCTATTTTTTCCCATGTTTGAATATATAAATAGATAGTACATTTTATTTTTGTTGTTGTTGTTGTTCATTTATGGGGACTGATATTTGCCAATTACTTATGTGTCTCAGTTAGTCTGTATACATATATATGTGTGGACAGAGGATTCAAAACAGAGGACATTGAATGCTCTAGACCCAGAGTTACAGGCAATTGTGAGCTTCCAGATATAGGTCCTAGGAATTGAACTCCAGTCCTCAGCAAGAACAATATATACTTCCAAGTTCTAAGCCAACTTTCCAGTTCCAAAAACTACATTTTCTTCACATGAGAAAAGACTAAGCCAATTTAGACATCCGAGTTCAACAGCATCTGTAAGATTGAAGAAATCTAAAACCGAGTAGGATAGCATGCTGCTTAAGCAGAAATAGAAGCATATATTTGCTACTTTCCATCTAAGAGAAAGTGATGGGGCATTTGTTCATTCAACAAATCTTCAGTCAATGATAACTTTGTCATCTGAATGTGATGTTATTTTCTTTTGACAATTTTTGAGTCAACAATCCTAAGTGTGATAAAGACACATAATTCTATTTAACTTGAGGTATCAGAGTAGTTGTAATATGATACCCTAATTCTTCCATATGATTTCCATTTTCTGTTAATAATTTTCTCTTAAATAATCCTTAATATCACAGACACCAGTCGTATTATATCTTTTTGTGACAACAATGATTAATTAAACTTTGTCTATATACATGTTGCATCTGATTATAGCTCAATACCTGCCATTTTATCATGTCTTAGCCATTGAGTACAGACATTTTATAATCTTCTTTGGGAACTCCAGTGGACAAGCATGCTACAAGAAGTTTCCAGAAGTTATCTATTAGCTATCTGAGGACAGGTCAGATATTGAAAACATTTGTTTCTCTCAAGAAATTCCTTAATTTTCACTTTGCACAGATGTGGAAATGCTAAGGATATTTACCATAGAAATCTGAGATGGGCTAAGGTATCCTGCAGTGCCACTCACAGGAAGGCCAGTTCTCAATTAACCCATTATTTTGACACTATACCATGTTTTGATTTTAAGCCTGAAGAGATAGAAATTCTAGTCTTAAAGATCACAGTGCGGAATGTTTTGAAGTCTCTACCTATTTCTCCTTGCTGGCCCCTCTTTTGATTCACATTTATAATGGGACTGGATTGAAATGCCTAAGGTTAATGAGACAATTAACTTTATACATGATACCAATCACAAAGATTGTTTTACTGTAATTAACCGGGGTGACTTCTAGCATAATTTTTATACTCATAAATGCATTTTTCAATAGTTCTTGGGGCTTAGGGGAATTATTTTGAAAGTTTAAAAGCATATAAAGAAAGCCAAATGTAGGAATATTTAATTAACTTTTGTGTTAGAAGATGAAAGAATGCGGAATGCGGGTTTGCACTCGTCAGCAGTCCATCAGTTTCCAAATAGACACAGGCATTCACCTGAGAGTTTTCTGTGTGCTTTGAGAACCTCCTGTTTGACCTTTTATTATGTCTGTTTCTCAAATGTGCTTGTTTTCTGACTGATGTATTCAAAATGTTCCTTTTCTGTTGACAGTGCCTGATTCTCTTGTCTTATGTGGTATCGTTGGAGAAATTTGCAAACACAAGACCGAGTGCTTGTGCACAAACCCGGATTTCAGAAAACGAAGAGCAGAAATACGCTTTCTTCTCACAGAGAAGCTTGTCAGTGCCTCATGCAAATGAGTTTATAATGAGAAGACTTAGACCTTTGAAGGTATAATTACTGTCAAGGTTTCACTGGTGTTCTCTCAGAATGTATACCCGGCCCTAGAGTCAGAATTCGGGTGTTCCTATAGCCCCAAGCCCTTCAGAAGGTAAGGTAAGAGGGAAGTCAACTTCAGTAGAAGAGTTTAGAAAAGCTGGAGCGAAAAATACACAGACAACTACACAGATGTATGTGTATAGCTATCATTTTAAATGACTTGCTTCAGTGTGGTAAAGCAAATAAGGAGTCAGTCTGCAGAAGGGAGAATCAAGCCAGTACTACCTGGAAAACAAAGTTTCTCTTTTAAAAAATTCTGAACTGATCAACAAAAATTGTACCTACTTATGGGTACTTTTAAAACTTTAAACACTTCTCTAGGGGTTTACTTGTATGCTCTCTGCCTTTGTTTGAGTGAGGTAGTAATTAACTTGCTTCCTTGCTATTGTATGAAAGTTCTTTTTCATATTATATTTTCGAGCATATCAATGTTTACTTTATTCTTTTTTTCTGGAATGACACAATGACATATCTCTGTACACTGGTGTCCTAATTAGTTTATCTTCTGACATAATTTTAATTAGCTTTACGATGACTTTCCCTCATTGACAATTGCCACTGAGCTTTGAAGAAAATGGTGACACTTTTTCTGTGTTATAACCTCATTTACTTTTTGAAGTTTCTCCCTATCTAGAAAAAAAATAAATGTTTTCATTTACTAATAGGAAGCAGAGGTTCACAGGAAAGAGTGGATTTCCCCCCATTGTCAGCCCTTTTCGACATCAGGGCTTTGAGCAACATTCTAAAGTGTCTGCATAGGGCTCATCATTCTGCAAAGTGGCTTCATTTCTCTAACTATTGGAAGGCATAATTCCCAGCCATGTCTGCAGACTGAAGCAATGGCCAAGAGGGAGCTGAGCTTGGTGTTTTGCTGTTTTGCTTTTTCTTTTCCTGATGTCAATATATAACCCTGTGAAGATTTTCTTATATTATCATTCACTATTTATTTACAGTAGTTTTTCTGTTCTAAATTAGAAACATACTTCTCATTTTGTTCAGCAATTATTGAGTATCCCTAGTGACTTAGCATGTAAGGATTGCTTGCAAGATGCTGAACATTTAATATACACACAGCCTCATCTTCAAATTACCTAAAAAGATGTAAAGTTATATTTGGGGATTTAATATTTGTTGTAGAAAACACTTTTCTACTTATTCTGTTGTTGTTGTTCCCCAAGAGTTCTAAATTATAATTTGAATCAGTTATGGAAAACCAGCATGTAATCTCGAACTCCCATACCTGCTTTTAAATTTAGAGAGAATGCAGAGGATGTATTGGAATCTGAAATATCTACTATGTTGTGCATGTAACAGGAATAACCATGATTACTTTGAAAAATGAAACCAATATTCAAAACTGAAGAACAGGAAACTTTCAAACATATTTTCTAACTGTTGCTAAAATATTATTTCAAATGACTAAATCCAAATGAAGGAACAGATTATAAATGGGACAGGAATTATCAATTTCCAAGGATTTCAAATAAAACTACACATATCATAAAAAAATTAGGCCAAATAGATAAAAATAGAAAAAAAACTCATCTTGATTGAAGTAACTCAGAGTCAGAAGGATAAATATGATATGCACTCATTTATATGAAGATATTAGCCATTAAATAAATGATAACAAATCTTCAACACATAGACCCAGAGAGGTTAGGTATAGAACAAGGGACTTTGGGGGACAAATGGATCTCCCTAGAGTGAGTAAATAGAATAGATTTTATAAGTAAACTGGGACCAGGGGAAATGGGAACTGAAGGATCAAGTGGAGAGGGGAAGAGAAATTGGGTTGAAGGAAGGAATGCAGGAAGAGACAGCTAGAATTGAGGGGCATTTGAAGGGTGCCATGAAAATCCAGTGTAGTTGAAACTTTCTAGAATATATGAAGACAGTTCTAATGAAGTCTTTAAATAATGAGGGAATTGGATTTCCAGTTAGTCACCTCTTGTCACCAAACAAATATTTTAGTACCTGGACTGAGTACATTACATCGAATTGAGTTGTTGGTCAGTGGGGAAATCCCCAGACAATCCAGGCTATTGCTAAGGGAATAGGTTGCTCTCCTAAATGGACAGCCAGGAGCCTTTGCAGCAGATAATACCCACACAACTCATTAAAAATGGAGAGCTTCAGCTGGTGCCTACTTTAAAACTCTACCCCCTACTTTCTAGTGTCTTTGATATGGAAAGTTACCAGTCAGGCTGCCAAAAGAGAAATGCAAACACCAAACCTGTCCCAAAAATCTTTGATTCATTTCTCTCTCTCTCTCTCTCTCTCTCTCTCTCTCTCTCTCTCTCTCTCTCTCTCTCTCTCTCAAGACAGGGTTTCTCTGTCCTGGAACTCACCCTGTAGACCAGGCTGGCAACAAACTCAGAAATTTGTCTCGCTCTGCCTCCCAAGTGCTCCGATTACAGGCATGCACCACCAGTGCCCAGCTGGATCTGTGTCTTAACAGAAATCACAATAGAGCAATGGTGACACAAAAGTTCTGTTAATAGCCAACCAATGTCTGATCACCCTCAAGGCCTAGTCCATGAGACAGAACCCATACTCAACACTGCTTAGATCACCAAGAACCAGAGATTAGATACCCCAGAGAACTCGAGTAAAACCAACTACTACTGGTGTAAACAGAAAAAAAATTAGTGATAAAAGTATTCCTTTTGGCATACTTTTATACTTGTAGATCAATGCTTTATTCACCCATCTTCAGGGAAGCTTTCTCCTGAAGCAATTGGGGAGAAAACAGAGAACCATTTCCAGACAACACACACACACACACACACACACACACACACACACACACACACACACAGTGAGAGAGAGAGAGAGAGGGGGGAGGGAAAGGGAGAGATGCAGAGGAGAGAGATAGGGAGAAAAGGAGAGAGGGAGAGAGGGAAAGAGGAACAGAGGGACAGAGGGACAGAGGGAGAGGAGGAGAGAAGAGGGAGAAAAGAAGGAGAGAGGGATGGAGAGGGAGATATCTTGGAACACACAAGTCTAGATGGAATGTCTCCTTCAAATCTTTTCCCTGTGAACTCAGGTAATCCCACGAGACAATGCAGAAAGAGTGCAAGCAACTAGGAAAATCTCATCTATTGTCACAGAAAGTAAAGCACAAAGTATTCTGCATTTTATATTTTATTTTTTGTTTATTATTTTATTGATTTTGTTGTGTATTTAGATTTTAAATGTTATCTCCCTTCCAGGTTTCCTCTCTGAACCTCCAATCCCACCCCTGCCTCCATCCTCCCCACCACCTCCCCCCACCCCCGCATTTTCACTCAATCTTCCTAGCATTTCTCTCCACAGAGACATCAAGCCTTCAGAGGAACAAGGCCCTCCCCTCCCTTTGATACCAGACAAGGCTATCCTCTGCTACATATGTGGCTGGAGCCATGGGTCCCTCCATGTTTATTATTTCTTTGATAGCTTAGTCCCTGGGAGCTCTGGGGGGTCTGGTTGGTTGATATTATTGTTCTTCATATGGGATTGCAAACTCCTTCAGCTCCTTCGGTCCTTTCTCTAACTCCTCCATTGGCGTCAGATAGTTGGTTGTGAGCATCTTTCTCTGTATTTGTAATGCTCTGGTAGAGCCTCACAGGAGACATCCATATCAGGCTCCTGTCAACAAACACTTCTTGGCACCAGCAATAGTGTCTGGGTTTGGTGGCTGCATATGGGATGGATCCCCAAGTGGGGCAGTGTCTGAATGGCCTTTCCTTCAGTCTCTGCTCCCCTCTGTGTACCTGTATTTCCATTGGATAGGAGAAATTCTGGGTTAAGAATTTAAGAAGCGTGGTTGGACTCTTCCTTCAACTGTGTGTGTGTGTGTGTATGTGTGTGTGTGTGTGTGTGTGTGTGTGTGTGTAGCAGGCCTAACCTTTGGATATTGCCTGTACCTTTCCTTTCGTTGGGTATTTCAGCTAATGTCATCCCCATCGGGTCCTGTGGGCCTTTTGTTTCCTGGCCTTTGGGACTTTCTGCTGGTTACTCCGTTCCCCATCCCCCATTGGTGGTAGAGCATTTGATTGCAGGTCCTCTCCTTTTATATTACAGCTCTTAGTTTAGCATTTTTATTGGATTCTTGATTGATTAAATGAGTGGGTCTCTGAACCTTGTGCCTTTTCATCAGGATTTTTACGTTCAGTTGGTTTGCCTGGTCTAACTTCCTGGGATGGTTTTGTTTTATTTTTATTATATATTATTTCATCATATTTGTTTGTCATCTTTGACAAGCCTGTTCTTTTTAAAGGGAAGACAGAAAAGGAGTGACTCCAGATGGAAGGCGAAATATGGAAGAACTAAGAGGAGGAGAGGAAAGAGAAACTATAGTCAGGAGAGATTATAGGAGAAAAAATTCGATTTTCTATGAAAGGAACAAAGTTTAAAGGATGCCTAGTTTAAAAGATTGATAGCATTAATATCTAAAATATTTATAATTTTAGTTTTATTTGTTTAGATATAATGCAATTATATAATATATATAGCACTAAATAGTTATAATAAATACACCAATCACAGAATATCAAACATTTTGTACTGAAAAACTGTATTAGTTACTTTACCTTCTGATATAATATAAAACTTAGAAAATCAGGTTAAGGAAAGAAAAGGCTTATCTTACCTGACTGTTTGATGGTAACATCCATTACTGTTGGAGATGTGGTAGTAGGAAACTTGGATGATCTAGTCATATTGTATTCACAGTTAGGATACTTTTTTTGCATAACCTGGCACCCCAGTCTATGAAATCCAACTGTCTTCTCTCATGAAAAATATTCCTGCCTAATTTAATATGATCTAGATAATCCCTGACATACATGTCCAGAAGCTTCTATCCTGGGAGTTTTTAATCCCCAATAATGTGATAATCTATATCAACTACCACAGGAACTGTTATTATTGTTTTGCAAATAGTCTTAAATAAATACCTCTACATAGCATTTGTTCAAAGATTGAATTGCATATAGTAGTACTGGAGGATCCATCTACATGACTCCTGGACACATACCCAGAAGATCCTCTAACATGTAATAAGGACACATGCTCCACTATGTTCACAGCAGCCTTATTTATAATAGTCAGAATTGGAAAGAAACCAGGTGCCCCTAAACAGAATAGATACAGAAAATATTTTTCATTTACAAAATGGAGTACTACTCAGCAATTAAAAATAATTCATGCAATTCTTAGGCAAGTGGATGGAACTAGAAAATATCATCCTGAATGAGATCATTCCATTATAAAAGAACACATATGGTATGCACTCACTGATAAGTGGATATTAGCTCAGAAGTTCGGAATACCCAAGATATAATTCACAGACCACATGAAGCTCAAGAAGAAGGAAGACCAAAGTGTGGATATTTTGGGGTTTTTTTTAGAAGGGGTACAAAATACCCATGGCAGGAAATAAAGAGACAAAGTGTAGAGCAGAGATTGAAGGAAGACAGACCATCCAGAGACTGCCCCACCTGGGGTTCCATCCCATATACAGTTACCATACCCTGACACTATTGTGGATGCCGACAAGTGCTAGATTACAGGAGCCTGATATAGCTGTCTTCTGAGATGCCCTGCCAGTGCCTGACAAATACAAGGGTATACTCTCAGCCAACCATTGAACTGAGCCCAGGGTCCCCAGTGGAGGAGCTAGAGAAAGAATCCACAGAGCTGAAAGGGTATGCAGCCCCATAGAAGGAACAAAAATACGA
The DNA here is from genome assembly GCA_964023405.1 of Apodemus agrarius. Classification (NCBI taxonomy): domain Eukaryota; kingdom Metazoa; phylum Chordata; class Mammalia; order Rodentia; family Muridae; genus Apodemus; species Apodemus agrarius. The sequence goes on along the minus strand of OZ030024.1, from coordinate 29,446,768 downwards.
ACCAACCTGTACCTCCAGAGCTCCCAGGAACTAAACCACCAACCAAAGAGTACACATGGAAGGATCCATGTCTCCAGCTGCACGGGCAGCAGGGGACGGCCTGGTGAAGCATCAATCAGAGGAGACGACCTTGGACCTGTGAAGGCTCATTTCCCCAGTGCAGCGGAATGCTAGGTCAGGGAACCTGGCTGGAGTAGGTGGGTTAGGGAACAGGGGAAGGGTGTATGGGATAGGGGTTTTTTGTAGGGGAAATGTGGAAAGGAGATAACATTTGAAATGCAAATAAAGAAAATAACTAATAAAAATGAAAACAAAACAAAAACAAAAATTCAATTTTGGATTATCCAGATGAACCTTAAACTTCTGTCAGGCTTGTATCTGGTTATTCTGTGGTCAAAGGAAGATTACAGGGTCCTCAGTTTTCCATTTACTCAGTAGATATATCACCTATGTCCATCTCCACGATCTTGTTTAAACAGTGGTGATGATAATCTACCTTACATGCTAATTTGCAAAGTTTGTCAAAGTATGTCGGGAGTACAAAAATTTAGTGGAATATCTTTAGAAATGTATCCTTAAAAAGAATCTGTTGCTGCATTCACATGAGTGTTAAAACGTAGATTTTGCAAAAGTGGATTAGAGAAGGGGCTTGATTCACATATATGTAATTTGTTAATTGAAATATACTTTGTCCATGGTATTATGAAGGGTTACTTTTTGACTTCTGTGGGAGTGGGGACTTTTTAAGCATTTCTTGATAACTTTGATTGATTCAAGACCATGACACTAAAGAGTTCCTATAATTGTAACACTGAACAATGCCAGTCAATCAGTCAGCCTCTCATACCATCTTAAATCTTAAAAGAGAAAACGTGAACTGTTTCTTTCAGGGTTCAGTGAAATTCACTTGACATTTCAAAAGCTAAGAAAATTTATCTTTATCCCTCTATTTCAAACATAAAATTAATGACTTTGCAGACACACTGATGAGAGCAGTGCTTTTAATGTCTCTTATGAAATAAAAGAAGCAATAGCAGTTGTGGATGGTCCCTTGTGATGAGACTATGGGGCAGTAAAGTTCATCATACACAGATGTACCTTGTCAAGAATGTTAAATCTCCTACTGGAGTACAGAGACACCTCCAAGAACATCCCACTTGTTCTTTCAATATCAAAAGCACCCGGTGCCATCACAATTGAGCAGGAGACTGGCTCCCAGGAGTTGTCCCTGGGACAATGTCCTCCAATATCTGTTTGTTCCAACAGCCAAGTTCTCCCAGTCCTGGTTAATGACATGAATGTCCCCACCCAAATGCTGAAGGCATAATACCTGCCTAAGTCACTCAGCATCCCATCCTGTTTCATGTGTTTGTTGCTGCTTTCAAGCAGAGGCCAATTAAGCAATTTGGAGTGCCAGCGCCTTTGTGAAGTCACAAAGTGTCTTGTTGAATAATGATGAGGGAATGAACATCTTTTGAAGCAAAGCATCTATTCAGTTTAGATTTTGGTGTTTTGCTTTTTGTAATAATAATAATTTAGGGAAAGTATGTATTGACATTTTTTTCTCTTTTCTGTACTTCCTCTCAGTCTTTTGAAATTGTTATTGGGATTAAGAGATTATGTAACAACACCTAGCTGGCATAATATAAAGTTTAAATACATAGCCTAGAAAAAGGTTATATCAAGTGTTTACTATTATCCATTAATTCGGTTTCATAATTATTTATTATTGTTAAGGTACGTGTTCACAGGTGAGATGTAGATGAAGATGCACCCATGTCACAGTGCAGTGCATATGTTTAGGTTGGACACATTTTTTGTCAGACTATTCTTTTCTTTCACTTTCATGTGGGATCTAGTGGTTTTCTGTATTATTGACCAAATCTTTAACCAGAGTCATTTTATCTGCCCTCCATTAATTCTCAATCTACAGATTTTTGTCATGATATATTCTTGTCCTACTTTTTCCTTCTCTTTCTGTCTTATATATTTGTTTACATAACTACCTTCATAACTACATAAATATACCTTTGAAAGACAATTTCATCATATACTGTAGAATACCTGTGTATATATGCAATGAGTTTATGTCTCAGCCCATTCATGGAAAGACATTTCCATGAATAAAATATATCATTGGTTATAGGAATCATTGCCTGCCTCAAATCTACCCTTTGTTTGAAATGTATATTTGTATTACTAAAAATCAACATACATGGGAATATAAAAAACTTGGATTAGAATTCTAACCACACTATACTCTTATTAGTTATATAATTTTAATTGCTCAACATTGGAACCATTTGCCTCCTAATCTCATTTTAATATAGGTTTTGTGTTTATATATGTACATATTTAAGATAACTTCACAAGAATAAATTGATAGTTTTGAGAGCTTTCATTCAAAATCAAATATTTATCTACTGAAATTGCTTATATCTCAGGTGAATTCTTGTTATCCTTATATTAAAAACTGGGACATAAAGACTAATGTAATTTTTTATATCTGTGCTTTTGTATGTGTAGATATTGGCACATATCTGAGTTTCCATTTGTTTCATTATTTTCTAGATGCCTTCATTTTCTGTATTCAGAAAAAAACCTACAAAACTAGAAAAGACAACTCCGATATTATATCAATTAAGAAACAATTGAAGGAAAAGATATTTGCAGAAGGGAGAAGTATTCTGACACTTGTGTCAGAAAAGTATCTGGAATAGATAATTCCACAGTATTTAACAAAATTTATGGAAAGTTAGTGCTAAATACTTTTTTGCACCAGAAAAGTTGTTTGAACTCTCTGCAAATAACCCCATACTATTCCAATTATGTATCAAATAATAAAAATGCCAGCTAGATTCAAGGTAGGCTGGTATTTGACCTGATCCATGTAGACGCTATGCCAAGAATGCACATGTAAACCTATTGAAAATATGTAGGAAAATCAGCATTTAGAGACAGTTGCCTGAATGGAGACTGAGAGGTTATGTGTCACAGGCATATATTACAATAAGTCAGATCTAAGCATATAAGGCATCACATGAGTTTCCTTTATTCTTTTCAGAATCAAAGCATCACATTCCATCTCAACTCAAATGCAGGTAGGCCATATTTCTTTCTACTGAATAAACCATTCAGAATGTACAATCAACTGAAATCTGTGATAACTGTATGCCAGTGGATAACCTCTCTAGCACCATTATTTTCTGGAATGTGGCCTCTCAATAAGTGACTATTTTGGAAAAAGGACAATGGCAGGGATGGTCTGCAAGTGGATAGATTTTCTGAGGTTTACATTTCAACTTTCAGAATTGGACTAGGATTTTTCCCACAAAAGACTATTAGAAAATACAGGTAATCCAAAGTATGTGATTGATGACTGACTCCCCAAAACTAGATAATGTTCCTAAGGTACTGGGTTCCCCCTCACAGCATCTGAAATCTACTATTATCTCTCCTGATGCTTTAACCCCTGAATTTGTAGTTTAGAAGATCAAAAGGTTTCCAAAGCAGAAAGTAAGAATGCCCTACATAAAGATACCTCATAAATGCTGATAAATGACAAGATGGTATTGTGATGATATTGATATTTTCATGAGTAATATCAACTTTGCTGATTATTTGTACCAATATTCTCCTGAAAAGATGTCCACTTTTAACCTAATTAACTTTTAAAAATACTTGACCTGGATGGAAACAACCAAGTCCCTCTTTGAACACCCTGCTTTCTACTGCATTATTCAAACCCTGTCACTGCTCCAGGGAAGTGGTTGGACAATTAGAGATGAAAGACAGAATTTCACAGGTAAAATTATTCCTATGAAAATTTCATCAATGCCACTGTAAGAGCCATGTGTTGCCTGACTATGTGTCTGTTTTACCTCTTTTGGATTTGACTAGAATCCAGGTCATGAAGTCATCTGCACCAAGGTCTTAAATGAAATGCAAATAGTTTTTAAAACTATCCTGCCTTTATTTAATAGACCACAGAATGCTGATTTAAAACAAATGACCATAGACCTGCTCTTATCTCAGAGACTTTCATTAATGCTCTCATTCTACAACTGCTAGTTGGTTATGGCCTGAACAAAATATTTCATCCTTCAAGTTTCAGATAATCTATTTTTTATTTAAAAAAAAAAGCCAAAATAGTCACCTTGCTAGGTTAAGATTACTATTAACAATATTTGTGACCCCCTCTGTAGTTCCAGTCATAGTCTCCAAACAAATGGCTATCAAACCAGTATCCAAACTCTGTTTCTTTCTGTTAGGTAATTCCATATATTCAAGTCAAATGAGATATGTATAACAAGAAGAAAATGAAAACACTGTGTACAGCAACATCATAACACTTTTGGAGACTGTTTCTACTGTCATGGCTAATAGACACATTTGAGTCTCACATTAGATGTGTAGTATATTTACCCTTGAATGTGAAGAGTCTTTAAGTATGAAAAATCAGATGCACATATGTTCATAGGAAGTCAAAATTCTTTTTTTTTTATTCAATATATTGTTTATTTACATTTCAGATGATTTCTCCTTTCCTGGTTCCCCGCTCCTCAAAAGTCCCATATGCCGTTCTTAATCACACCATCTACAGAAAATGTGAGATTGAATGTTTCAGAACTTGGACTGAAGAAAAGTGCATAAAGTTGAAAATTAGATCAATTTTCTAGAAATATTGTCATCTTTTTTTTGTACTATAGTAAAATTTAATGTAAACACATGACCAAAGCTCCAGTCAAGCTACAATTCATTCTCAATACATCTAAAATTAGTTTTATACCATTATGAATTTACTCAACACATAGTGAACTCTTGGAGGGTATTATCAGAGGGGAGTTCTGTCTGCTTTTCAGCTTCTTAGCATGATATAAAGGCATTCATTGTTTATCATCTGGCATATTTTTATAACATCATAATGTTGTGGAAACACATCCATTGTCTGTTAGCCTTGATTGCTTCATAATATTCCATCATAAAACTATATTACAAACTCAAGTTCTTCTTGATACATATTTTAAACTGCTGTTGGATCTTCTTTTTCATTTTTTTATTCAATATTCTTTGTATTCATTTCAAATGCTTTTCCCTTTCCCAGTTCCCCCCCACCATATGTCCCATAAGTCCTCTCCCCCGCCAACTATTCCTCAATTACCCCCCACCACCACCATTTCTCTGTTCTGGTACTCTCCTACAAAATTGGATCCAATCTTTTCAGACCCAGGGTCCTCTCCTTTTTTCTTCTTGGGAATCATTTGACTTGCTAATTGTGCCTTGAGTATTTAGGGCTTCTGGGCTCATTAATATCCATTTATCAGTGATTGCATTTCATTTGTATTCTTTTGTGATTGGGTTAACTCGCTTAGGATGATATTTTCCAGATCTAACCATTTGCCTACAAATTGCATGAATTCATTATTTTTAATTGCTGAGTAGTATTCCATTGCATATACATATACCACTATTCTGTGTCCATTCATCTTTTAAGGGATATCTGGGCTCCTTCCAATTTCTGGCTATTATAAACAAGGCTGCTATGAAAATAGTGGAGCATGTGTCTTTATTATATGCAGGGGAATCCTCTGGGTATATGCCCAGGAGTGGTATGCCAGCGTCCTCTGGAAGTAACATGCCCAATTTTCTGAGGAACCGCCACACTGATTTCCAGAGCGGTTGTACCATCTTGCAATCCCACCAACAGTGGAGGAGTGTTCCTCTTTCTCCACATCCTCGCCAGCACCTGTTGTCTCTTGAGTTTTTAATCTTAGCCATTCTGACTGGTGTGAGGTGGAATCTCAGGGTTGTTTTGATTTGCATTTCCCTGATGACTAATGATGTTGAACATCTCTTAAGGTGTTTCTCGGCGATCTGAATTTCTTCTGGTGAAAATTCTTTGTTTAGCACTGTACCCCATTTTTTGATAGGGTTATTTGGTTCTTTGTGGTCTAACTTCTTGAGTTCTTTGTATATATTGGATATTAGCCCTCTGTCAGATGAGGGGTTGGAGAAGATCTTTTCCCAATTTGTTCGTTGCCGTTTTGTCCTTCTGACAGTGTCCTTTGCCTTACAGAAACTTTGTAATTTTATGAGGTCCCATTTGTCAATTCTTGATCTTAGAGCATAAGCTATTGGTGTTCTGTTCAGGAACTTTCCCCCTGTGCCCATGTCCTCCAGGGTCTTCCCAAGTTTCTTATCTAATAGTTTCAGTGTGTCTGGTTTTAGGTGGAGGTCCTTGATCCACTTGGAGTTGATCTTAGGACAAGGAGATAAGAGTGGGTCGATTTGCATTCTTCTGCATGTTGACCTCCGGTTGAACCAGCACCATTTGTTGAAAAGGCTATCTTGTCATCTTTGATAATAGTGAATATATTTTTCAGAGTAAGATTTAACAGTCTTTTAGGGACATATCTCACCTCTAGAGGAGTAGACTTGTTATTGCCATTAGCCTTCAATTCTAAAATTTATCTTCTTTTCTCAGAGTCACCTAGGGCACTTCCTGGACTGTAGTCTGCCTTGCAGTATGATGTCAGATTGTGTTGACTTGTCTGTGAGTATTCCAATCTGTGCTCTACAGCCCAGACCATTCTATTTTATTCTACTCAGATCTCTCTGGTGAGAGTTTCTCAGGGGCTTCCAACAGTTCAGGCTTGGAAATCAATTAGATTAATCACGAATACTGTAGCTTTCCTAAAGACATGCTATAAGTTTCTCTTACTTCCCTAAAATTTAACCCTATTTATATACCCCCATCAAGTCGCTGAGAAACAAAAAGAGTGTGTGTTTGTGTGTGTCTGTGTGTGTTGGGGGGTTTGCACCACATCCGTCATCATCATTAATCATAGGGGATGCCTACCCTGTAAGTGTGATAAGATTTATAAATGTTGTAATGCCAGGCCAATTAATGAGTTTGGAATTTAGGTATTGGTGATATGAGCCAAGGAAATATCTAGTAATCAGGAAAAAAACATAATAAAAGCTAAAGTGTTTGTATAAGCAGAATAATGTTGAAATATTATCCACTAAATTTTTTGAGATAAAGATTCTAATATACCATCTCTTTATCATGTTATACACAAATTTGATACCACTAATTATTTAGCAAAGGAAGTCAAAATGAATATACAGCAGCAGCAATAATCCCCCTCACAATTTTTCAAACTTAATGAATTTTTCTAAAGATTTAAAACACAGTGTGGATTTTTATGTTGTTGTATTAGCACAATTTAATTTCTTCTGCCTTGTCTGCATTGGAATACTTTTTCCTCCCCCATACAATTGTTATTTGTTGGGATCACATCATTTTATTTTATCTTGGACTTAAATGCTTCAAATGCTTTTCATTTCTCATTAATTATTAACTTTTTATGTGCCATATTTGTGCCATATGATTTTCTTCTAGGCCTGACATTCTAAGGCATTATTATTTAACATGGTTGTACTTTCTACCATAATATAACATTTAAAGCTCTGAAATGGCATGATATATATCTCCTTCTACTCTCTTACACTGGGTCTATGTAGGAACCTGGAGAAATGATCAGCTAATGTTTGTTGATTGAATCATGGATATATGAGTGCATGGACAAGCTTGTCATAATCATAATTGGATTTGATGGAATTTCTATGACCCAGATATATACATGTATCTTTAAACCTGGACTTGGTATAATATTTCTATTAATTTCTTATTCACAGGAACACTTTGCATTGTGTCAAAACTCAGTAGAGACAAAGTAGTTTGCATATCACTCCACAGGCTCAGGACTTTCAAAATTCCCAACTAACTAACTGGCTGAAAGACCCCACACAGCCCTATGTCAAGTCAAACAGAAGTTGCTTTTCTTTGTGAGGTTCTCAGCGAGGTCTTGATTGTTACTGTAAAACCAATTTGCACATTCAAATAAAAAATGCCAGTGAAATAATATGACAGAGCACAATAAAAAGCTGAAGGCTCATGTGGAGGACTGAATTGCACCATATGGCTTCCAGCTCTGTACCTAGACCCAACAGAGTGCATTAAGAAAGCCATTTCCGCTGTGTCCTGTTGTGACCAGTTATCGAAGGGCATATGGTATATTATCCCACATTGGGATAATTATGAATTTCCTTGTGTTGATTCTTGTCTTTCTGAGTGCTTTGGGTTTTGCAACAAGGGAAACATATGCTGGAATTTCTTGTAAGAACAGCCCTTTCTTTTTTTGTTATTTGCATTTGTATAGGTAAAGTTAGGATTGTTAACTCAGTGGTTTCTTACAACAACTACAATTTCAAAATGAAAAAATAAAAATAACTAATGAAACCTGAGGATTCAGAGATCGGGAGATAAAAGAAGAGCAATTCTAGAAAGAATAAAATTTCGGCCTTATTATTATGGAGAGACTAGGGCAAATGAAAAGAGATTCAGGACTGACTGAGTAGGCATGACATGATCTACTTACAAAAACATTATGATTTCCTGTACTGACTGCTGTGGTAAGCATGTGGCATGATTATCTTAATGGCATCCACATAATGGGTAGAATTACCATGATTTTTCACTCTATTTATAGTCTTCAAATAGGTAAATAAGCTATGTACTTATGCCATTATTATTTATACAATTTCTCCTATTTCTATATAAACTTTATAAACAAAGTATTTTTGCTGAATTATTTTCAAGAACATAGCTTCTGATTTATATCAATTTCATTACATTACTGATGCAGATTCAGTAAATATTTGTCAAGCAATTAAGTTATATGTTCTTTACAAAATTCAAAAAAAAAATTGAACAGGAAGGGATATTAAGTGTTTATATCCATTGCATATTAAGACATCCATGAGATGAAGATGGTAATCTCTGTGACTGAAAACTAAGACCTACGATTTATTCATGTCACATGAGACTAAAATGGAAATTATGTGGATTTTAGCACTATAAATGTAGCTTTTATTTGTTAAATATAATCATTGTCTCATAGGCTTACTGTTGAATAAAGTCAGCCTTTCTAGCTCTTTCAAAACTCGTTTGCAAAACTCAGCTCTTTTGGCTCAAACTCCTCTTTACACTGACTGATTCAGAACTGCTATGCTTGGGAAAACTGCCTCTGACTTCCCCAAACTGAACCACCACTAACTGAACTTCAACAAACTCAACTCCACTGCACTACCTCTCAACTGAAATGATTCCCAACTCAGTGACTCTCTCTCTCTCTCTCTCTCTCTCTCTCTCTCTCTCTCTCTCTCTGTCTCTCTCTCTCTCCTGACCTGCTCTTTTTTAAAATATTTTTTCTCTTTTTATTATTCTATATTCTTTGTTTACATTCCAAAGGCTTTCCCCTTTCCCAGTTCCCCATACGTCCCATAAGTTCTTTCCTGACTGTTCTTATAAGAGTTGAGTATATCCTATTTCTGATTCATTCTGTCAAATCTTTCTCTATTTCATCTTTTTGTATGCCAGTCATATAAATGCAATTATTTGGAATTAAAGATGTATACTCAATGCATATCTCTATTCCAGCTAGATGGATTAAAGGTGTATGGCAAGTCTGCATCCAGCCAGATCACACAGAACTGGAAAGTCTTTGGATGTGATCACTTGCAGATCAGCCATGTTTCTGGATTAAAACTCCTCTAGACAGTACTAGAAAAATGTTTTACTCTCAAATTCCTTATGAGTGCCATAATAATTTTGCAACTCTAAAGCATATAAATTCAAAAAGTTTGTTGTAGATACATAGATTAAATATAGATATGGACATTAATTCAAGTGCAGTCTTTAGTATTTGTAGTTTTACTTATTTGCAACAATTATAAAATACTGGTATATTAGGTATAACTATGTATGTACATTGCATATCTTGTATCTATGTTTTTGATAATGAGGCAAAATAATAGTTAACTCATGTAAATATTCATTGATTCATAGACTTGAATGCCATGTACTCAAGATTCTGTAAGTTTATTAAATGTAATACTGACATGTGGTAAATGTTTTCAGATGTTTAGTCTGCATAGACAGATTCACCTCTATGACCATGACACATATTAAATGTATAGTTCTGAAAACTGTGCTATATGTCAGTGTCACAGAAGTCTTGGAAGTATAGAGTGTCCCTTATAGGGCTGAGAAGTCTACCAAATGTAACAAGTAGGAAAATTGATCAGTGAATATTCAATATTAGCTCTACATCTTTCCTATTTTGTGATTAGCTTGATTTTTCTTTCTTTGTTGTTTGATTCACTCTTTTTTTATGCATATATGTGTATGTTTTCAGCATATATTTTATGTTTAAGTACATGTTATGAATGTCTTCATAACATGCTACATTTTATTTACATGTCTTCAAATGGGTTTGGGTACAAGCCCATTGATGAACAGGTATACATCCACATGTATAGATGTACAGGCGAAGGCCTGGAGTTGATCTCTAGAATCTTTCTCAATCCTTGAAATATGCTCTCTAATCAACCCAGAATTTGGAAGTGTCACTAAAGTCCACAGGCACCTTTCTCTAGAAATTCCTTATTTTTTTATTAAGAGGTAATTTGGAAGCAGAGTAACAAAGCAACATGGAGTTTATTGTGTTGCTGGGAATATAAAGTGTCACCTTCTTGTGTGTACATCAAACACTTTAACTACAGAACCAACTCCCAAGTCTTGCTTTTTTATTCCATTTAATCATATAACCATTACTTCAAAATCAATGAGATTTCATCAGTGCAGTCATTGGTCTCATTCTATCCCTGAACTCTATTAACTCCTAATTTTCTGTTTTTGTAGGTAGTATATGAGCTGAATAGAATATTTTTATTTTAACCAAATATATTTTGTGTACTTTAACATTTTATTAGAAACTAGACAATACATATGTTGTATCACTTCACTTGTCTGTTTGTTTATTAATGTTGTAGTTGTTAGAGAAATACCCAGACCAATGGAACTTAAAGAAGAAAGGCTTTATGTTGACATACAATTCCAGAGATATTACAATCAATTATGGTAATGGTGGTGGGATCCCAGTCCATCAGCACTTAGAATGTAAAGAGAAAGAGCATAAAGTGGGGCCAGGCTGTTTAATCGTATGTTGTTTGTTTGCTTGTTTGTGCTTATTGTGGTTCTTTTGAAAAAGTCTTTCTCCATATAACAGTCCTGGCTGTCCTGGAACTCTCTTTGTAGACCAGGCTGGCCTCCAACTCAGAGATCTGCCTGCTAGTCTCTCCCTAGTAATGAGATTAAAAGCATGTACTACCATGTCTGGCAGCTGTTCAATCTTAATGTGTATGTACAAGCTCAATATGTCTTCCAGAAATGCTATACCTCTCAAATATTCAACAACATTTGCCAAATATTGTCAGATTTGGAGACAAAGTATGCAAACACATGAACTTTTGAAGGACACTTGTCATTCACACCACAACTTTTCCAGCTGGCCCTCATAGCATACGGGACATTTTAAGACAAAAAAAGTCCATTTAGTTCAACTACAAAATTCCTCATAATGTTTATTAGTCCCAACACTATACAAAAGTCTAAAATCTCCTTCAAAGGCTCAAAGCAATATCTTAATTGTGATATCCCCTCGCCAATGTAAAACTTAAAATATATTTCAAACATTCAGTCACTCCAAATACAGTAAACATTCCCATTCTTAAAGAAATTGTTGACAAAAGGGGATCTAGTTTCATTTTTCTACATACAGAGTGCCAGTTAGACAAGCAACATTTCTTGAAGATGCTTTCCTTTTTCCATTGTATATTTTTGACTTCTTTGTCAAAGATCAAGTATCCTTAAATGTGTGGTATTATTTCTGGGGCTTCCATTACAATGTCTGTCTCTGTACCAATACCATACACTTTTTATCACTTTTTATCATAGTATAGCTTGAGATCAGGGATGGTGATTCCCCCAGGAGTTCTTTCATTAAGAATTGTTTTACTACTCTGGGATTTATACTTTTCCAGATGAATTTGAGAATTTCTATTTCCATCTCTGTGAAGAGTTGTGTTGGGATTTTGATGGGGATTGTGCTGAATCTCTAGATATCTTTTGGTAGGATTGTCATTTTTACTATGATAATTCTACCAATCCATGAGCATGGGAAATCTCTCCATGTTCTGAGGTCTTCTATGAGGAGGTCTTCTTTCTTGAGAGACTTGAGGTTTTTTATCAATTAAATCTTTCACTTGTTTGGTTTGAGTTACCCCAAGATATTTTATATTGTGACTATTTTGAGGGGCATCATTTCCCTAATTTCTTTCCTAGCCTGTTTATTGTTTGAATAAAAGAAGGCTACCGATTTATTGGAATTAATTTTATATCCCGTCATTTTGCTGAAATTATTTATCAGTGGTAGAAGCTCTGTGGTAGAATTTTGGGGGTCGCTTGTGTATACTGTCATATCATGTGCAAATAGTGATACCTTGAATTCTTTGCCAATTTGTATCCCCTTGATCTCCCTGTAGTTGAATTAGGGAAAAGCTGAAAGATTCGTTTGGGGGGAGACCCTTTAGTAAGACCAGCAGTTTCAACTTATCTGGAATCCCGGGACCTCACAGACACTGAGTCACCAACCACAGCACACACTAACTGGTATGAGGTCCACAAAACATATACAACAGAGGACTGCTGGATCTGGACTCAGTCCGAGAAGATGCAACTTATCCTAGGAACCTATGTTCACATTTACCATAGCAACAACTCCTTTTCTGGTAACAGTTTCTGTACTAGTTTCATTTCTGTTTCTGACAAAATAGCCCGAAAAAAACAAATTGGGGGTTAAAGGATTATTTGGCCATATAACGCCAGAAAGAATACAGCCCATTCTGGCAAGAAAGGCATGGCTAGAGAAGCAAGAGGCTGGTGTGTCATTTTGTATCAGCAGTCAAGAAGAAAACAGAGGGATCAAGATACAAAATTTCAAAGCATGTGTCCAATCATATTCTTTTTACCCCAAGACTCTGTCTTCTAAAATTTTATATATAACAATCTCAAACAGCAATAATAGCTGAGAACCAAGTATTCAAAACTATCACTCAATGGGCCATTTCACATATAAACTATAATACATACATATATTTGTTAAGTTTTTAGTCACTGAAATAAAATTCTATAGCCTTGCTGAAGTAATATTCAGATAAAACAGCAAATAATGATATAGATCTTTACTTCTCAACTATCAGGCAATTAGTCATAGATTTGAATGAAGGATTTAAAATGTATTGTTCGGTGACTGGAACAGGGGCTAGCCCAAATACTGTTCCCTGTACATGGGATATCTTCTAGCTGAGATGCTTTATCTGCCTTCAGTGGAAGAGGAAGCAACTAGCTTCACAGAGACTTAAAGTGCCAGGATGGGGGCAAACCCAGAGGGCTCCCATCTGCTCATAGGAAAAGGGGAGGAGGGAAGGGATGGGGGAAAGATTGTGAGAGGGGATGACCAGGAGGGGTGTAATGAATGGGATTTAAAGTGAATACATAAAAAATTAAATTAAAAAATATTGCTCATATATGCTTTTCTTTGTATATAAGGATTTCATTTATCAATATGAATAACCTTCTAATGATACGGCATAATGGGTATGTTAAAATTAATTTTATATAAACACTTAACGTTTTTATTTTCTTCAAAGTAACAGAAACAATGATCATTCCTATTGGGGGAAAATTACCTTGTTAAGTCAGGAAAAAGCGCTGAGCATGATGAAATGCAGACAATACACTTTTCTATTTTAGTGTGTAAAAAATAAATTGTAATAAAACCAATATGAACCTAAGTATCTTTTCAAAGAAAAGTTCTTGGTGGATCTTAAGTGTGCTAAAAATGGCCTCTTGGTGACATTTTGCCCCACTTGTCAATTTCCTCTTTGCATGGTCTCAGCGGTTTGAGAGCTGAGATACTGCTGCCCGGCACTTTTCAGCAAGTTGGAAGATTTAAACTTCTCTGCCCTTCTGTTGTTTTTCATCATCAAGATTTCTAAAAGCAGGAGAGGTGACAATGTAGTCAAACCCTGTTTGAATACAGCAGCACATTTAGAAGACCTGTAACCAGAAAAGTTACTTGCATTACTATGGACAGCTGATGTTGACAAAACCACGACAGTGTATTAATATTTATCAAACAATTAAATAGGCATTGAAGTAGGAGGAAGGTTAATATCTGATAAATGGAAATTGAGTTTGTGTGACATTGTGACCCATTAGCTGAAAGCACCTTTATTACTGAGAGAAAAGAACAAATGTTGACTTCTCCATGGGTGAAACTTTGGCAATTAGTTATTATCTGCAAAGGCACAATTACAGGTGCAACCCAGCTGGTTAAGCAACAATTTGTTAATGCACACTAAGTACTTTAGCAATTAGAGACATGATACAACGATTAATTAGGGTCCAAAATTAATTCAGGCATGAATTGTTATTATACAGAAAGCAAAAATATCACTAAGAAAATTCAAGAGAAATCACCAGAGAAATCATTTTTTAAATGAATATGTAGAGGACTTTGCAGAACATTGACCTATTTATAAGCTTTGGCAACTTGTTGCCTATTGTAAAAACACATTTTCCTCTGATTTTATAAAAGCTTGAAGCTCTGAATTGAGGGGAAATGATCAGAAATATAGTAAATATTACAGTCTTTATAATCATTTCCCAAATCCAAGCGAGAGTTTTTCAGCTCCATAGACCACCCTCGCCCCAATTCTCCCTTCCTTAATGGATATTGTTAATAAATATTCTTCACTGATTGCTAAAGAGGAATGGTTACAGCTATACTTACCCTTTGGATGTAGAGGAAGCTTTATTCTTTCCTTCAGTTTCATCTAGATCACACCAAATCTTAGTTACAACATTACCAAGAGATGTTGATTCTGAACACTTTAATCTTCTCACTTTAATATGACATTCCTTCTTTCCTTATCTTCTTTCCCAGTAACAGACGGGAATAGTTGTTTTTCCGTGTCCCAGCCTCTGATATTTATATAACATAGCACAGCAAACAACCGGGCTCTTGAACAATCCATAACCTCCCTTGCTCTATTTCAGGGATAAAATACATACGACCATTGGTGTGACTGCAGGAGAACAAAGTGACAGAGAACAAAACGTAAGCAACATGTCATGAAACATGCATGTGAAATTTCAGTACACTCTTAGAAAGAACTTTTGCGTTGACTATATAGTGTGTGCCATAATTTTACTATAACCGGATCTATGTTTGAGTCATAACTGGGAAATTAAACATGAAGACTTTAGAATCTGTAATGAAACTCTCTTTTCTACTTCAAAAATTCCACAGTTAAAAAATGGAGGAGGAGATGGCTCTCAGCATAATCAGACAGAGAGAAATACATGCTTTTGGTTACACCTAATATTAAAGGGAACTTTTTCCTAACCTAGGTTTGAAGGGATCATTGAACATATATTCTGACATTAGCCAGGTGAAATCAGGAGCTGAATATAGTATACAGGCACACAGCCCACAGGCAGACCCTGCAGCATGTTGGGCCACATGGGGTTGAACCGAGGATTGATATACTACATAGGAACCATGGAGGGAAGAAATTGTAGGTCCAAGGGGACAAAGGTCAATCATGCTTCCTAAGTGACAGTATACTTCAGTTTTAAAACTTGCAGTTGGTCAATGAAGTACAGCCCTTTCCTTGCAGAAAAGCAATCCGTGTCTTCTCTTCAACATCAGGACTGTTGACTAGATTTCCTTATTCATGGCAGATTGACTCTGGTCTTTCAGTCAGGGGATTTAAAGCTGTCATAATTTGAGCAGAAGTTTAAATATCATGTAATATTGTGTCTCAAATTCAGCATCAGATAGGCAAGTCACATATGATTAGGAAAGAGAGATGTCCGGGACAGTGCTTGTATCTGATGGATTATTTGATCAGCAGACAGTTTCCAATGCTTTTACCTTCAAGAACTTCGTCTTAAACCAGCCACCTGCTTTAAACTCATCACCTTTGGGACCATCCTACAAATTTTACTGTCCTTACAACAATCTGTGGATTACTGAGTGAAGGTAGAAGTCTGTTGGGAAATGTGACTTAGGCACATCTTATTGGATAACACTTTTTCTGTTTCATTTTCTTTATTTTTGTGAGGATAGGTTATTCTATTGTCATAAATAGCATTTCCATTGATACCATATTACCTTAGGCACCCACATTGACACAGCAAGGGCTCCTTTGTGGCGCGTACTGTCTCTATGGGAGTTTATGAGACACTTTAATGACATTGTTACATTTAAAGGACTTGTAAAGTTATGGTAACAGCTCCTCTGGGGCTACTGCCATGTTGTGTGCACATGTTTTACGTTTGTGCACACTGGAACACAATTTGCACTATTATTTAAACTAACTTTATGAAAAATTCACATATATTTACATGCAAACATTCACAGTTTGAAAACTGGGTGATGTTTTCACCACACATTAGGGCAGTATTGTTAAAATACTAATGGTAATTAATATTTGAATATTTGAAATGAAAAGACTCTCCTAATGCATGTTTATCTATATTTTTGTATGTATTTCACATATAAATTTATATATATATATATATATATATATGATCTAGATTATTATATACACTAATTGTCTTTCAATAAATTCATTAAATTTTAGGCTGAAGATATTTGAAAATGAAATTACATCTATATGATGTATATTTACACATACACATGCACATATATGTAAATTTGATTTTGACTTTGTTCAGAGACATATAAGAATATTCACATATGATCATTGTTCTACTTTATTTACATATAATAGCATATCACTTAATGAAAGGGATTCATTCAGAAAAAGCATCATGACATAATGTCATCATTGAGCATGATGAGAATGAAAGAATGTTGTCATATAATTTAACCCAGCTAACAAATACATGTTTGTTTTTTATATGTTTTTCATTATTTTATATGCATATCTGTTAGTGGATAGTGGTATACAAGTGTATATGCATGGTCATATGTGCATATATAAACATGGAAATTATGTGCTAACATTTTTTTAAATTTTTTTATTCTATATTCTTTGTTTACATTCCAAAGACTTTCCCCTTTCCCAGTTCCCCCCCACCATACATCCCATAAGTCCTCTCCCCCCCAACTATTCCCCAATCACCCCCTACCATTTCTCTGTTCTGGTACTCTCCTACAAAACTGGATCCAATCTTTTCAGACCCAAGGTCCTCTCCTTTCTTCTTCTTGGGAAACATTTGACTTGCTAATTGTGCATTGAGTATTTAGGGCTTCTGGGCTCATTAATATCCACTTACCAGTGATTGCATTTCATGTGTATTCTTTTGTGATTGGGTTAACTCGCTTAGGATGAAATTTTCCAGATCTAACCATTTGCCTACAAATTGCATGAATTCATTATTTTTAATTGCTGAGTAGTATTCCATTGTTCCATTGTGTGTGTGTGTGTGTGTGTGTGTGTGTATATATATATATATATATATATATATATACCACATTTTCTGTATCCATTCCTCCTTTGAGGGATATCCTTACAAGGCTGCTATGAATATAGTGGAGCATGTGTCTTTTATGTATGCAGGAGAATCCTCTGGGTATATGCCCAGGAGTAGTATGCCAGGGTCCTCTGGAAGTGACATGCCCAATTTTCTGAGGAACCGCCAGACTGATTTCCAGAGTGGTTGTACCATCTTGCAATCCCACCAACAGTGGAGGAGTGTTCGTCTTTCTCCACATCCTCGCCAGCACCTGTTGTCTCTTGAGTTTTTAATCTTAGCCATTCTGACTAGTGTGAGGTGGAATCTCAGGGTTATTTTGATTTGCATTTCCCTGATGACTAATGATGTTGAACATCTCTTAAGGTGTTTCTCGGCGATCTGAATTTCTTCTGGTGAAAATTCTTTGTTTAGCTGTGTACCCCATTTTTTGATAGGGTTCTTTGGTTCTTTGGGGTCTAACTTGTTCTGTTCTTTGTATATATTGGATATTAGCCCTTTGTGCTAACATTTTAAAGCATTGTTTAATGACTGAGTATGTGAACCACTCAAAATAAAAAAAATTGCAAATTCTACAGGTCGTCTTATAAAATAGTTTTATGTTTGTAAATAACTTGTGCATCTTGACCTGTATGCATAGGTTATTAACATATGCATAGGTTATTTATTTTCTTATAATTTTTTGTAGGGGGAAATTTTGAAAAGTTTGGGCTTACATTAGGATGTGAAAAATACCAAAGACATAGAGAAACCCATGATGTCCTGCATGCATGACTTCTGTCTTCACATGTGCATCATCTCTATAAAAACCAATTCTTGGTTTTAAAGAGATATTCTTCATAGGAACAGGTTTGCTTGGACCTCAAAGTGAAAATATTATGGCAGATACAATAGGAACTGCAAGCCAATTGATTTTGGAGTTAATCAAAAAGGAAAGTGGAGTGGCAGTCCTTGTAATCCAAGGACTTTTTTCCTCAATGGTTGGGAAGGAGGGTGCTATTATGAGACAGTAGGTGAGACTGCCATCAGAGGAGAACTCTGAATTATCTCAGCTCAAGTATCAAAGACAGAATTAAATTGGCCACTGTCCTCTGTAAGATAGGATGGTCAGCTGGGTTCTTTCTCTGTCTCTGTGAACTAGCAGACTTTCACCCCAGACCTGTCTCCCACGTGTTTATTGGTAAAATAGAAACTTTTGGTATTTGGTTATGAACAACATACAGGGAATGCCTGCTGGAGTTGGATGCTGGGGGGATAGTAACGAGTGGGAAGCTTGGAAAGAAGATCTGTGGGAATCATCAGAAAATGATTTGGAGAAGGGGGAAATGGAGGCTGTGGCTTGTTTCTGCCATAGCGATAGGAATAAGACTGTGGAAATAAGATTGGATTTGGATGAGTGGAGGGAGAGGTTAAGAGCTGCTGTTGTGGTTTAATTATAAAAACACCTTTGACTTCAAAGAAGAAAATTAAAAGAAGTTGATGCATTGGGAAAAATAGCAGTAGATGCATCTATGAAATACAGATCTTAAATCTCTATACAGTATGTGATACTAAAAACAATAAGCCATACTTTTTAAGAGCACATACATTATTTCAGAATATTGTTAAGATGCAGATTCTCACTTACGGAATCTAGCATGAGGCTTGGTGCTCTGCATTTTCCCCAGGATCGCAGTGCTAACTTTTGTCCTGCCAAAAATAGCATATCAAAGGAAGGTTGAACTTATGATTTGCAAGCAGAAGTTTCAAATAGTTGATTTAAAACTTGGAGCACGCTCTGGTGATCCTAATATTCAAATTTTTCTTTAGGTAAGATAAAACATCAGGATACAATATAACACGATTTTGAGTACTTTCTACATTTCCTAAATCTTAGGAGGAGCTCTCGATGCTGATAATTACAATATTTCCTCTCATTTAATATTTGAATTTTTATTCTTATTGGTAACTGGAGTTGGTATGCATGAGGTAAAATGCTTACGAACTTCTGACTGCAGATTAACAAATGGGAGTTGACTAGAGTTTTGTGTATTAGTATACAAAAACATATCTCTGTTTATTACTATACAAAAACATGAACAAAATAGCATTTTATTTTAATATTCAATAAGAATTAAATACAATAACCATACATATTTTTCCAAACCAATTGTGCATCCAATACACTTTCATCAGTGCCTACATCTCTCATACAACTGGTCTTTTGTAATATGTAGAAAGCAAAGGTTATTCAGACCTGAATTTTCCTTCTGAATGCTGATTATATGTAAATGAAAATAAGGTTCCAGATGTTGATGTGAATTGGTTACAGTAGTTATGAAACAACATATACTTACCATCTAAACTATTATAACAATTACAGCCTATGACAGGTGGTTTGGTGAAATCATCATGTAATAATTTATATTATTCACAGTTGGGTAATTGTTACAAAATGATAAAGAGAATGGCTTAGCCTTGTTAACCACAGCGGGGATTATTTCATTTTCTGTTTATAATAGCAAACTATAATAAAATACACTGCAAATTTAGACTTTAAATAAATCCTGGTTGTGTTGTGTATTGAAATCCTTTAATGTGTTTCCCAATAGTTAATGCATAACATTTATGTTTCAAATTATAGATACAGAAATCTCTATGAATTGCCTCATTTTCTTTAAGAATTATCTTTGCAAACTTCAGCATGACTTTCCATACATAGATATACATTTGAAGATTAATGAGTTGATTAGAGATATAATTTGTTATTAAAATCTGTGTATCAGTCATATTTTGGTTAGCTTCTTGGGGCTTTTAGCCAGAATACATCATTAATAAGTTAAATGACTAAACACATTGCTCTGAGAGTGCCATGTTTGAGAGTCTCATGTCCTGAGGCAACGGTGGTAAAGATCTTTGGGTAGTACCCAGTCACTGTCTGGTTTAACTTGATGCCTGTGCCTCATGAAAAAGCCTATGCCCTATATTATCTGAATGGCCAGAAAGCAGAGACTGGATGGCCCAGAGATCTAGGCTAAACATGTCTTGCAAGTAAATAAATGAATAAATAAATAAATAAATAAATAAATAACTTTAATGATAATCAGCTATGCACATAAATCATTGCTTTGTCCAGGCATCATGAGAGAGGCTTCCTTCAGCCACAGATAGGAAACAGAGAGAGTCTGAATTGGAGGTTTTCATCAGGTCAATCTCTATGGTGTTTTGATAGGTATGATCCCCATAGACTGCCGTTGAATGACTGCTTGGCTATAGAGAATGGCACTATTAGGAGGTGGGACTATGTTGGAATAGGTGTGGTCTGGTTGGAGGAAGCTTGTCACTATGGAGGTGGGCTTTGAGATCATATATCCTCAATGTATGCCAGTGTCACACACAGACCCCTTCTGCTGCCTGCAGATCAAGGTATAAACTCTCAACTCCTTCTGCAGCACCATGTCTGCCTATATGCTTCCATGCTACCATAATGATAAAAATCTAAGCCTCTGAAATTGTAAGCCTGTCCATTTAAGTGTTGTCGTTTTTTAGAATTGTTGTAATTAAGATGTCTCTCCACAGCAATAAAACTCTAACGTAGATACTCCACTATGGGAATTCCATAGAAAAGGGGAGACAAGATTTGAGGAGTCAGAGGGAATAGAAGACACCACGAAAATATGGCCCACACAATCAACAAACCAGAATTCATACAGGCTCACAGAGACAGAAGCAGAAAGAACGGGACCTGCAAAGATCTATACCAGGTCCACCACTTATTTGTTACAGCTGTAAGGTTGGTGTTTCTGTGGGACACCTCACATTGGAGGCAGTGTGTCTCTAATCTTTGCCTGTCCTTGGGACTCTTTGTCTTCTATTGGATTGCCTTGTCCATCCTTGATATGAGGGCTTATGCCTTCACTTACTGCATTTTGTTTCAACCAGTTTCTCTTCCCTCTCCTCCTTCCAGGCTCTGATTCCCATCTTCCATCTTCCCTACATCAATCCCTATATGTTTCCGCTGTCCCTAGAAAAGAGCAGGCCTTTCAGGGACATCACCCAAATCAATCAGGGCATAAAATGCGACAATTAGGCTAGGCTCATACCATTACATCAAGGCTGGACAAGCAACCCAGTAGGAAGAAAAAGCATCCGACAACAAGACAAAAGAGTCAAGAACAAACTTAACTCCCACTGTTAGGATTCCCCCCAAAACACCAAGATATTCAGTAATAACATATATTTTATTATATATTATATAATATATACAAATAAATAATTTTATACTATATTATATGTTTTAAATACAATATACATAATAGGCTCTCTGATATCCACAACCCCATCAGTCATTCTCAATCAGTTGATTTTATGGATGAGATCCCTGTGGTTCCTCTAATATTTCCTCCTTCTTTCTGCAAGCTTCCCTAAGCTCACTAAGCTTCTGGCAATTGATAATTTATAAAAGGTGTCACTGCCTTTTGTGTGTAGTCAAATATAAATCTTCCATATTTCAAACTTAAGCCAACTCAGTTGGCCCTGATTAAAATCTAGAATTGAGCTGCCTTGTCTGGCCTCATTGGAAGAGGATGTGCCTAGTCTCGAGCCTTGTAGAGACTTGGTGTGCCATGGCTGGAGGGAGGGTAGATATTCAGGGAGGCCCCTACCTGCCATGAGGAGAAATAGATGGAGAAATGGGGGGAAGGATTTTGAGAGGGCCTTATGTGGAAGAAGGGCAGTAAGCAGGATGCAAAGTGAATAAGTAAGGAAAAATATAATAAAAAATAGAACAAAATAAAAAAACAAATTGAAATAAGATGGTTCTTGGTTGAGAGGATAGAGAGCTTAGGAGGAAACAAAAGAGAAGACAGAAATATGAAATATGACTAGAATGTACTACACGTATAGATCGAAAAATAATCTAATAGGAAACAAAACAGGGAGAATTACATAATCTTTAATTTTAAAATTGAAGTTAATATACAGCACACAGGTCATTGTCCAAAACATGACCACACTAGTTGCTTCAAGGTTTTATGCTTCTGGGAAATTAATAATTAACACATTTTGTATAGTAAAATACATGGCATTATTATTACAATATGAAGTTGTAGATGTGATTTTATTAAATCGTATGTCCTCATGTTATGTTATGTTATGTCATGTCATTCATAAGTGTGATGTACATGTATCAGAAAATTGCCTTCATATCATTACACAAAGTGAAAAGAGCTTTCTACACTGGGTATCAGTGTTTGCTGGCTGGATGAACACCTGTGGAAATGGAGAAATGGAATAGAGCAAACTAAAGTACCCATTTGCTGTAGAAAATATCTAAGACTATGTAATTCACAAAGAAAAGTCATTTATTTTCTTATACTTTTGAATGCTTGAAAACAAGAAGAAACATGGGCAGATTGACATTGGGCAGGGATGCTTTCTGCTTCTAAGATCATAGAGATGTGATTAATACTGATATCTTAGTTTCCTTTACAATTGGTGTGATAATTTGCCTTGTCAAAAGGAACTTCAAGAGGATTATTTTTATCACATTCAAGGTGTGCCCATCATACAGGGGGGCCACAGAGCAGGAGTCTGAGACATGTGGTCATCATATTTATACATTCAGGGATAGTAGGAAGAATGGGTACTTTAGTTTGCTCTATTCCATTTCTCCATTTCCACAGGTGTTCATCCAGCCAGCAAACACTGATTCCCAGTGTAGAAAGCTCTTTTCACTTTGTGTAATGATATGAAGGCAATTTTCTAGGTCATAACCAAAGACCATGAATTCAGGTAATAGGTTACACATGACTAAAAAAAAAAAGCCAAGGTTGAATGACACTAGGTTTTTGCTTTATTTGCCTTTCAAAGAATTGTGTGTGTGTCAGTGTGTGTGTGTGTGTGTGTGTGTGTGTGTGTGTGTGTGCAAATATTACAGCACTTGCTTTTTCCTACCCAGTCCCTCCTGTATTCCCCTCAACTACTTACTTTTCAGGTTGATGGCCTTTTTACTTCATTATTTCTACATATAAAGTCCATTAGTGTTGCTTGTTCGTTCATGATTTCCATACGGACTATCATGAATTGTATAAACAGTTGGGAGTTCATTCATTGGAGAGACTAATTATCTATTTCTTAGCAGTCATTAGTTGCCAGTATTACTTTCCTTAGATCTGGGACCCAATGAAATTCTCTCTTCCACATTAGCCCTTTTACTGGTATTGTCATCGTTCCGGACTTGTTTATTCGGTCATATCATTCAGAGTCATGTGCACAGGTTTCCTGTCATTTCTAGGACATACAGTCTCAGAGTAGGCTTCATCTTCCTCTGGTTCTTAAAACCATTTTGCCAGCTGTTCTGATGTGTTCTTGAGATTAAAGTGCAGGAACTGTGTTCTAGATATATCCACTGGAGCTAGACACTTGATCAGTTGATATCTACATCTATAGGAGTTCTGGTTTTCTGTAATGGTCTTTGACTTCCAAACAAAGGGGAGCTTCTTGTTTGGGGATGTGAGTTACACGTATGTGTAGGCATAAGGAGAAATTTTCGAATGCAGTTAGGACTCATGCTCACTTAATAAAGTGGCAAAAAAGACTTTCCTCTAAGATTCATGATCTTTCTTACCCCAGCAGCTGACTAGGTTTCCAGTTCCACACATGATTTACCTCCTGTCTAGTGGTCATTAGGTCCAATTAGACAGCTATTGGTTGCCTCCAAGATATGAGTCCCACTATTGTGACTTTAGGATTATCTTACCATGCTGGACACTAATGTGCTCAATATACATAGACAGCTGGAGGGGACCATTGATAGCTTCCTTCCTTTAGCAGCTGGTGAAGCATCTCTGGTACTATGAAAATGAGACCTTAGGAAGGATGCCTTTGGGTTATATCAGGATCCATTCTTCCTTGTTCTGTCTTGGAAGCATGAGTTAGGCCTTGCCTCCAACCTCAGAAGGGCAACCAAAGGCAACTGCAATGGCCCATACCCTTTTGGAATTCATGTGGAATTTCCTGACCAACAATTGGAATTCATGGTGCAATTAATAATCTTGATATTTTCTTCAGGACTCCTGAAAAGGTTGACCTCAAAATATTGTTGTAAGTTAGTTTACTATAACAGCATGAATATTTTTTGGTTTTTTGAATATGCTTTGTAAAACTGAAATTTCCTCTACATTAAGTTAACTATCCTTTTTATATTAGGTACTATATTATCTACTCTGTGACAAATTATGAGTTTCTATATTTGGCTGTTATCCTAGGTTTTTTTCAATATCAGTATCAAATTTATATATATATATATATATATATATATATATATATAAATTTGTCTTATATGTGTTGTATATTATATTTACTCTTATTAAATTGTTAGCAATACAAAGTCAGAATTATTATTTTTTTCAGTATTAGCATGTTTCTTTCAATTTATGTACAATGACATCAACTTGGATTCTTTTCAGCAAATATCCATTTTCCTTCTAATGTCGAAAGATACAAACTTCAGATTTGGGAAAATGTACATTGATCACTGGGAATGATCCAGTAAAAGCCCTAAAGCCTTTGCACCCTAGAGATATACCCAAGGATGGATATACTCCTGACAACTACTGCCCCTCTTATAGGACATTCAATTAAATGAACACAAGGTCCACAAACCTTACTGTAAATCATATAGTTATCACCAGCCAAATGATCACTGCCCTGAAAGTACAAAGACTCTTACAGGCATATGTGTTCACAGGACACTAAGTGTGGTTAGTTTGTTATTCATTACTCTTAGTCCATAGGAATTAATGTAATAAACTAATTTGTCATTTATTATGTCTACAAATGTCAATATTTTACTATTAGCACACATTGCCTTAGTCAATTAATCCAATAATCATTAGTTATGTACAAGTTCATATGAATGGAAAATTTAAAAAAAAAGTATAGATGTGTTGATGTTTTTTTATGGCCACTTTGTGTATTTACTAAACTGGGCATAAGGGGGTTACAATCTATAGTGCTATGCAGCATGGCTCAGGTCCAAGATTTAAAGGATAGGTAATGAATAAGAAGTAAATGGCCACCATCTGGGTAAAGCTCAAGTGAGCTTGTTTGGACAAGGCTCCAGGGTCAAGTAAATGAAAGAGAGTTTAATTTCAAGATGCAGCTGTGAGGGAGAGTTCTCCTCCCTCCTGGAAGCTTTGATGCAGGTGTGGGACATCAGCAATATGTTTTCTGATGGTCTAGGATGCAGTTGTGTCTTATAGGCACCAGTGGTTGTCATCTCGCAAGATCCCTGTGAAGTAGGCCCTTGGCAAGTGTCCAGAACTGGTAGCATATTACTAGAGATTTTCTGTGCCAAATGTGACAGCATGGGGGTTTCACTACAAAGGCATATTTCTGCAGGGCTTATTAGAACATGCTGATTCCCTTTTTCTCTGCAAACTGGGTTACCAGGAATGATGTTTTACCGAAGTGTTTGGGCTGTTAGAGTTTTATTGCTAAGTATTTAAATTGGTGGAGAAAACATAAGTCAGCATAAGGGTCCTGTTGAGGAACAATTCATTTTTGGGGGGGAATGGTTTTCCAGGCATTCTGAAATAACTGTAATTTTTTTTAGAATGCATTGAATAGTTTTAAAAGCGATATATTTTGGCTTTACATTTAAAAATCAAAATGACAACAGGAGATTCAGGCACATCTTGTCCAGTGACTGACTACTAATGGTAAAATTTAGGCAATATTGACTGTGGGTTCTGGCTGGATAGCTAACCTGAGTAGCATTGATTAGCTTGGGCTAAAACATCTGTGGCTCGAGCTATTGCTCAATGGTAAAGCAATTGTCTAGCATTTGCAAGGCCGAGGATTCCATCTTCAGTAATACATACATACATACATACATACATACATACACACAGACAGACAGACAGACAGACATGCATTCTCCAAAGTATGTATAGTTTAGTGACTAAATGGATTATAAAATATTATAAATAATAAATGATCAATAAATTTCAGATAATAATAAAATTTATTATACCCAAACATGCTGGAACTGCTTCTAAAATTTAACAAGATGCAAAAATGTAACTTGCTGGTATAAATAATTCATTGTCTATTTCTAAATCATGAGGTATCTATAGATGACTATAGGATTTTATACCCACATGAGATAAAAATCATATCCACTTAAACTTCATTTGGAGGGTAAGTGACTCTAAGGTGAATGACAATGGTTAGTGAATGTAAGAATAGAGTATAAACTGAAATTATACATGAAGAAAATGAATGACATTGTCAATATATCCAGGTATTTTTTATAAACCTTTCCTCCTGCTTCTCATCCAGACTTTCCTTTCTTTGGGGCCCACCCTCCCATATTGAGTGAGAATGCTTGAAGGGTTCATTTCTTTTCTTCCTTTCTTTTTTCCTTCCTTCCTTTCTTCCTTCCTTCCTTCCTTCCTTCCTTCCTTCCTCCTTTCTTTCTTTTTTTGAGACACGGATTCTCTGAATGGCCCTGACTGTCCTGGAACTCACTCTATAGACAAGACTGGCCTCGAACTCAAAAATCCACCTACCTCTGCCTCTGAAGTACTGGGATGTGTGTACCTTTAAGGAAGAGTTCATTTCTTACGAACATGGCAGCTTCTCCAAGGCAGATCTGATTCATTCTTTGCCTTGTCAGTGATTAAAACCTCTCCTTATTAGGTGATAGTGGCTTCTCACATATTTGTATATTTAAAACAAACTAGAACATTTTGATACTTTGACACATGAAATGAGACAGTTGTCACTATTATATTATGAATGAATAGTTTTTGACAGCAAAAATGGAGAAAAGCAGTTCATACATGTTATTAGTAACTGTGTATAATGTGTTTTCTGGTTTTGGAGGTAATTGGTAATATGCATTAACACACACACACACTCACACACACACACACACACACACACACACACAGTCACCACGCAGATATATTAGACTAGTGACACAGCTACTTTGAGCACATTTCAAGGAAGCTATCCAAGAATAAATAAGCTTTTAGAAAGTGATATTCATTTACTGAATATAATTTCCAAATGGAAGATAAAATCACATTACTTTAATCAATAAGGCACAGGACACTGAAAGTACTTCTACAATAAATGGGGAATGTTTGTATTTAGACAATAAATGACAAAACCTTGAATAATTGAACATAGGTAATGCCTTCAAGGGTGTAAAAAATTAAAATTAGTATATAAGGATAGGCTATGATATGTTACCAAAACTTGGATAAAATATTTTATGGGCGCTATGTATTTGTACCACATATTTTTAAATTGTATTTTGTTTATTTATTATCTTACAATGTATTTCATTTAACTGTAACAATTTATAGACACAATGTGTTTCTTTTATTCATCATCTTACCCTTTCTCCATACTGGGTTCCTCCATTGTGCCCTCCCTCCCCCCATTAGACTCTTTTATTCTTTTGTGTAGATTGCTTCTTCCTCCTCCTCCCTCAATACTTCCTGTTTGTGGTTCTTCTACCTAGTTTTGTAGACTATTTTTCATCCCCTTGTTTTCAAACTTACAAACACTAACACTTAGGGTCTGCTCATGAAAAGGACATTGAATATCTTACTTTTTTTGAGACAGGTTTACATCAATGAATTCTCTCCATCTCTATCCACTTTTCTGAAGGTTTAATAATTTAAGTTTTATTAACAGTTGAGTAGAAGTCTATTGTATATACACCACATTTTCATAATCCTATATCAAGTATTGTTCCACTCCCTTGCTTTTGTGAGTAGGGCAAAAACAATCATGGGCATATGAATTTAAGCTGCAGTGTTATTATGATAAAAGTATTATATAAATTAATTTAAACTGAATTCCACATAGTACAAAAAATTCTACTCAATTTCTATTATTCTTACTTTAAGGATGCTGAAATTAAGGAATATGGACACGGCCAATTATTATACAATGTCCAGGTGCATGGGTTCAGTTAGAGGAAGACTGAACTGCTTAATAGGTTGTTGTAAGTAGTATTAAATCACCAAATAGATGTCAAAGAAACAGATGCTGAGAGGATTCTATTAAATTTGTTCAGAGTGATAAGTCTATATCCAAGGGACTGGTGTTTGAAGGGAAAAATATAATAACACATTTTAGTAATACTTGGAAGATGCTATGGCTAAGGTGGGTAAATATAAATCTCAAGTGCTTAATCTTGGTTACCATGAATACTGTGTAGTTCTTTGAAAAGAGGAAGTGAAACAGATTTCAAATAAAGGAGGAAAAAACTATAATGGCATAACTATTATTTTTTTCATTCAACACTAGATCTATATTTCTATATAAAATCATTGTCAGGTTCTTCTGTATGATTCCAGCATTTACTTTGTACCTGAGGGTCACATAACAGTGCCCTTCATTTAACACTTTAGGAGGAATACAGTGCAACTTTTCCATCATTGGAAATATTTAAATTCTGTATGTTCAATGTAATCATAGACATGGAAGCAAACTGCCCTGCTTTCCCAGGCATGAAAGGAAACACTCCATTTCCAACTGTGTTCATTTAGCATTGTGTAATTCACAAGTCCATCATTTAGCCATTCAGTAATGCTAACCAGCTACTGAAACAGATAGAGGACCGAACACTGACTGGGTGGTAAGTGGCTTCAGCTTTGCCACCAACAGTAAAGGAGATACATAAAATTAAATATCAAATGTAAGTTGATTTATTCTTTGGAATGGCAACAGTACTATGCATTAACTACAGATAGCATATATTATTTTTATAATCTGAAAATAAGGGATAATATATAATTTCCACCTTCTATATGAAAAATGAGTTTTAAGGAGATTAAGCAGGTTAAAAAATTATTTATGTGCATGTACACATGCAGTTCTAATTCTATTTCTCCCAACTTTAAATACAATGCATATCATTTTATATTTTTTCTGTATTACAAAAAAATTCTCTAAAATGAATAAAAATATTTAAGGAATTTTAGCTTTGACACTTAGTATTGTATTAATGATGTTATATGTCACAAAGATGTGTGTATGTGTGTATACATGTATGTGTGTCTCTGTGTGAGTGTTAATGTATGTGCATGTGTGTGTGTGTGTGTGTGTGTGTGTGTGTGTATGTGTGTTTATATCTTGACTCACTGACTAAAAATTATAGTGTATGCCATAATCCCAAACCTGGAATAAAAGATGAATCAGAACAAAATTTCATTCTTAATGTGGACAGTGAAAGACTATATGGTTGTTTAAAAGGAACATATAATAATGTATATTATCTAGGCAAGAGTCTTCATTTTTGTTAGTAAATATAGGGAAATAGGCTTTAATGAAGAGAAGATATCCTATCAGATATTGGCCATCCCCTCCTACAACAATTAACTCTGTTGATCCAAACCATTAATGAAGCCATGTCCTGTGTTTCCCCACCTTAGTCAAAATTAGTACAGCAAAAAAGGGGAAATGTCATATTCTTTGATTAAAATGCAGTCCCTTTACTAAAGGGGTTTAGTTCACATGAGCTGACAATCTGTCACCCTGCATCCATTTTAGAAGTAGCTAGAAATTATTCTGTTGGGAAAAGCTTGGATGAAGAATTAGTTTGGGGATACTGGTGCCTGCCCCTCAAAACCAGGCAGCCCATTTCAAATCCTGGTTGCCATAACAACCAGATAGCACGTTTGGCTCCCAAACACAACCTACTCCTTTATGGTGATGATTATTATTAGTCAGCTTGCACTCCAGGCAAAAATCTGATTTACTTTCCCCGAGGAAAGACTCCATATGACATGCAAAATGTCAGAGAGAGTACAATTCAGAGTGGAAGTATGCAAGTGGAATAAAATAAAACACGTATGCGGAAATATACCTTGTGAGTCCTTTATTATTTTTAATGAAAAGTTGTCAGATTATTCAGCCCAAACTGTGATGTTAACTGTGTCATGCCTGTGAGCTGCCTAATAGCTATTGTAAAGGCAGTGGGCATAAGTGATGTAAGGATGAGTGCTTGATCAATTATGACACCTGAAAACTCTGATGGCATATGAATTTTTGACATTATGCTGTGTACCTATGGGTTGAAGATGAATCTGTGAAAAAAGTGAAATGTATTCTCTTGTACAACACCCACAATGAAATCTGCCTGTCATCTTTTGCACAATATAGGAATAGGAGAATTTCCCTATCAGAATGCCAAAAATGATCACAGGGAATGGGAATCTGGAATCCAGTTTCAAGTGTGTGGGTTTGGCTTCTGAAAAGATGATTCTAAGCAGTTTTCTACTCAACCCTAGCTAAAATTTTATTTTAATCATTGGTGGGGTGGAACCTTTAGGCTGACCCAGAAGGATAAAATCTGGGACTATACTGCATTAAAAAAAAATCACATGCTCTGCTCAAGCCAACAGTTTCTTAGTGGCATGTTTATCAGTGATGTGTCCCTGCCTTGCAAAACCGTGTCCTTGAACCAGGGATATAAAATGATCCTATTAAGGGAGCAAAGCCAAGTCTGGTCAAAGAAAGTCATTTATTTCCACTGACCCAGCTGGTCAAGTGAATTTAGGTTCAGCAGCTTGGCTTACTTGAAAATCAAGCACTGCCACCGAGCCTGTAATTACAGTATGAAAGTGATTTCCAGGAATGAACATTACAAAGAAGTGAGACTTTCTCTGGCAACATTATACTTCTGGAAAGTTGGAAAGGTGAATCCAAAACATGTTCTTTATGTGTCAGACATAATAAAATATTTCCACTTGCATCCATGTTTTTTTAACACATCAGATAGCTCCAAATAAAATGAATTAACCCCCAAATTTATTATGCATTTGTTTAAAACTCTGGGCTATGCCTGGCATTCTCTAGATGACACTGGGGAAAGACTTCTGAGATGGCAGGCCATGAGTAATTGGATGCCAGCTAGAACTATTGGAGTAGTTAAGATGGATCAAGCCTTTCTTCATGACATTTCCATCATTGGTAAGACTCACTGGAATGTCTTAAAATAAAGCTAATGGACTTTGAGGATGCAGTTAGGGCACATGTCAAAGCATAAGGACTTCCTATTTATTTTCAGTCCTATTTATTTGATTTCACTGACAGAAACACAGCTCTTCCAAGTCATTACTTTAAATATGAAGAGACCTCTTGATTAGGAACAGAGAGTTTTGCTTTTGTTGTTATTGTTGTTTTTGATGTTATTCTTTTTCAGTTCACATCAGCATTGCTTTTGAGCTTTATGGTCTTCTTGACATTTTTGCTTTGCAATAGCGTATTTAGGGCAGGCTTTCTCTAAATATTTTAAATACTGTTTCTAAATCTGATATTTAACTATACTTAATGCCATAAAATTTTAGTTCATTTGGTGACATGTTAACCTTGCAATCATGAGGATCTGAGTTCAAATTCTAGCACCCAGTTGAAAAACAAAAATTGATCATGGATTTACTACTATGGATTCTCCAGCACAGAAAGAATGGAGCTAGGCCAGCTAGTCTAACCTACTTGTAAGAGACCCTATCCCACAGAAAAAATGGTAGATTGTGCCTGAGGAATTATGTCTATACATGCCAGAAGACAAAGGCAAAGACCACAGATAGACAGACCAAGAGACAGACAGACAGATTGACTGACTGGCAAAACACACACACAGACACAGACACACACACACACACACACACACACACACGATTTCATCATTTGAACCATGGATCAACTAAGTAGGAAAAAGTAGGCTTTAGTTTTCATTATATGTTGTTGCTATTCTATATGGTAAAATAATTCTGTAATCTTATTCATTTCTACGACCATGGCTCACTGATTCGTCAGAATAAAAAAATAATGCATAAGATCATTTAAACACAGGAAGTTTTTCTTGTCCTATTTTGATAGTTTATAGTGAAGTATAGAATAGCAGAATATTTTAGAATGATGTATCCCATGGCTTTAAACTAGTGATCCTTTTCTTACTCCTCCATGTTATGAATATAGATTAAAAATATCATGTTATATATGCTGACTCTTTCAGATGCTTATTTGGACCCCCAAGATCTTTCAGACACTAGACCACTAACCAGGCAGCATAAACCAGATTATATGAGGCCCCTAACACATGTATAGCAGAGGACTGCCAGGTCTCAGTTATGTTAGAGAAGATGCACCTTACCCTCAGGAGACTGGAAGCCCCAGGGAGTGGGAAGTCTGTTGGGGTGGGAGATGGGGGGACTAGGGGGAAGGTATAGGATGTGGAACAGCTAGAGGGTGGACTGGAAGGGGATAAAATCTGGAGCGTAACAAATAAAAAGATTAAATAAAATAAAAATATCATGCTAATTCAAAAATTACTGAGTCTTATTTTTGTCAACCAGTTGTTACTCTTGTGGAATGTAAGAGAGTATAAGAAGATTTAAAATGTTTAAAATACATAATGAATAATTTCTTTGAGTTAATTTTATATCTAGCTTCTTTGCTCAATTTGTTTATTGACTGTAGGAGTTCACTGGTAGAATTTTGGAGGTCACTTATGTATACTATCAGAACATACGAAAATAGTGATACCTACCATGACTTCTTCATTTTCATCGACAAGTACTGATCTATTAATGATACACTGTTATATTTACATACAGGAGCCTAGTGTAACTCCTCTGAGAGGCTCTACCTACCAGATGACTGAAAAAGATGCAGATACTCAAAGCCAAATGTTAGACAGAGTTTGAGGACCCTTATAGAAGAGGTGAGGGGGGTATTGAAGCCCCTGAAGTGGATAGTAACTCCACAGGAAGACCAACAGTGTCAACTACCCTGGATCCCTGGTAATTCTATAAGACTGAGTCACAAAGTAAAGAGCCCTGAACCAAGGCCCCTAGCATATATGCAGGAGAGGACTGTCTTATCCTGCCTCAGTGTGAAAGGATTCACCTAGTTTTTCAGTGTGGAGAGATACACAAGAAAGACCCACCCTTTCACAATCAAAGTGGAAGGAAGATATGGGAAGGGACACTGCAAAGGAGGGAATTGGGGGTAATGATTGGGATGTAAATAAATTAATTAAAAAGCACATTGTCACTAAGAGCCTAGTCATCCTATCCCGTAGTGTTATTCTAAATTTTCTTATCTTAACACAATCATAGAACATTAAGGATATGACTCAGAGGGTAAGGGTCTTTATTGTTTAAGCTAAAGGATGGGAGTTGTAATCTCCAGGATCTACATAAAAGTTAGGTATGCATATTTAGCTCCAGCATTGCAGGATAAAGACAAAAGGATCTCAGAAGCTTGTTTATAAAACAGCATAGTCAAAATGAGTGAGCTTCAAGTTCAGTGAAGAGCTCCATTTAAAAAGTACAGCATACTGATGAGAGCCATCGAGGAAGACAACCACTATTCCCCCCATCTCTCTCTCTCTCTCTCTCTCTCTCTCTCTCTCTCTCTCTCTCTCTCTCTCTCTTTCTCTCTCTCTTTGTGTGTGTGTAAACATATGAATATATATTGCACAACCCCCAACACACACTATTAGTTGATCATTTTGCAAAACAATCACTTACTGTCTTTCCAGTTTCTGTAAATTACAGTATAAATAGAAGCCAGCTGCCATGCTCTGGTGCAGTCTTTGATGAGAGTGCCTTTAAAGTTCCTGGAATAGTGACTATTCAACATCTTTTTTTATGCCCTGACAGGAATTGAACTGTAGCTTTAAGATTCTAGGCTCTCCAAACTGGGACAATTGGGGCTCTCCCAGCATCTCCATTGCTATGAAAGTTCAGCATATGAGTTCCTCTGTTTGGGAGATTAAAAGTGGTTGGACTGCTTAAAAGGAAGTTTAGAGCTTTAGATTAATGCACTCCATAGTGCAGTAGATAAGAACTTTTCTTTTGAGTTGTACCAGAAGATAGATAGATAGATAGATAGATA
This sequence comes from Apodemus agrarius, assembly GCA_964023405.1. Lineage (NCBI taxonomy): Eukaryota > Metazoa > Chordata > Mammalia > Rodentia > Muridae > Apodemus > Apodemus agrarius. The sequence continues at coordinate 29,412,381 of OZ030024.1, read as the reverse complement.
GATGATAGATAGATAGATAGATAGATAGATAGATAGATTATACATAGATACATAGATAATTTTAGATGGAGAGAATGAGGTTTATGGAAGGAGTTGGAGGATGGAAAGGGAGAAGTACAAATCATGTAAATACAATATTTATGAATGAAATTATCAAAAACTGTAAAGAGTGAAAAAGGAGCTGAAACTGAGTCTGGAAACATGCCAATCCCAGATACCTGACTCTTTTGTTTTTGAGTTTCTAGTTTGGCTTCCCTTCTCATGATTTGAACCTGTGAAATAAATCCTTTCCTTCCTAAGTTGTATTATGGAACAGTCTGTGTCATAGCATCAGAAGCCAAATTGGAACTTAGACGTATTTAATTTTCATACATTCCCATCTTGTTCATATATGAATGTTTAACGGGTTCTAAACCATCACTCAAATGTTGTCTAGAGAATCACTAGATTATAAAATAAGAAGCATATGCCACATGTTTGCACTGAATAGCTGCTCCTTCGTCAAGCTAGTAGAAAATTAGTAAAGTTTGTCACTACTATAGTGAATAAAAAACGGGCCAAAGCTCAGTTGATGGTATAAAGGCAATTTAGAATTTTCCTTTATTTAAGGCAAAAATAGTCAAATAGTGAATACTCTGCAATGCTTATATACCTATATATCAGAAAGATAAGTGCTAACATTTGTACACTGTAGTTCATTAATCCTCTAATTAAGTGGCTCATAACTGGTTAGGTAAAGCTAATATATTCAGAGTATAGTAAAGAGAATAGAAGCATAGAAGATGGTGAAATAGGGAAATGGGGTGAGGTTGATGGATAACTGGTGAATGACTGAATACAGAACAAAAAGAAAGATTAAGGAAGAATCCACATACAATATATCATAGAGTTTCCATAGCTGTAAAGGGATGCCATGACCATAGCAACTCTTATGAAAGAAAATATTTAATTAGAGTTGGCTAAACAGTTTTAGTCCATTATCATCATGATATGAAGCATGATGTCCTGCAGGCAGACTTGGTGCAGAGGAATCCTGGAGTTCGACATGATGATCCAAAGGTAGCAGAAGGAGACACGATTTGTTTCACACTAGCCATATCTTTAGCATTTAAGGCCTACAAGCCCCACCTCCATAGTGACACACTTCCTCTAACAAGGCCACACTTCATGCAGTCTGGCCACACTTCCTAGCAGTGCCACTCCCAATGGAAAAGTATTCAAGCAGGTTAATCCATTGGGGCTAAACCTATTCAAACCAGAATGCTCCGTGACAAACATCAGGATAAGTGTTTCATAAATGAGTAAATGGAAACCATAGTGGACTTAGTAATCAACCAATATCAGGTCTACTTTTTTATATTAAATATATTCTTTATTTACAGTGCAAATTTTGTAGTCCACCCCCCCCCAAATCCACTAACCCATTCCCCTCCTCTATTCACCAATCCACCCACTCCCTCTTCCCTTTCCTGGAATTCCCCTATACAGGGGCATCCAGCCTTCTCAGGACCAAGTGACTCTCCTCTTTTTGATGTCCAGCAAGGTCATCCTCTGCTGCATATGCATCTGTAGCCATGGGTCCCTCCATGTGTACTCATTGGTTGGTGGTTTAGTCTCTGGGAACTCTGGGGATACTGGGTAGTTCAAATTGATGTTCCTCCTATGGTAATGCAAACACCTTCAGCTCCTTGGGTACTTTCTCTAGCTTCTCCAAAGGGGACACTGTGCTCAGTTCAATGGTTGGCTGAGAGTGTGACCCTCTGTATTTGTCAGGCACTGGCAGAGTCTCACAGGTGACATCTGTATCAGGCTCTTCTCAGCAAGCATTTGTTGACATCCACAATAGTGTCTGGGTTAACTGTATGTGGGATGAATCCCTAGGTGGAGCAGTCTCTGGATGTTCTTTTCCTCAGTCTATGCTCCATACTTTGTCACTGTATCTCCTCCTGTGGGTATTTTGTTCCCCATTCTAAGAAGAATCAAAGTATCCATAATTTGTTCTTCCTTCCTCTTGAGCTTTATTTGGTCTGTGAATTGTATCTTGGGTATTCCAAGCTTCTGGGCTAATACCCACTTATCACTGGGTGCATACCATGTGTGTTCTTTTGGTTCCTGTGTCCTAATAGCTCTGTGCAGGACCCTCTTGGGCGAGGAATTTGAAAAGAAGTGTGGTCTTACCTGTGCACACGGGTAAGTAGGCACTCCTGGGATACAAGCTCTCTTGTGGTGGTATTTGTGTATGTAGCTCTGTGGCCCATGATCAGTTCTGGGAGAAGATGGAAGTTGGGAGACTCCTGTCCCAGGCTGCTCCTGGGCTCTTGTGTCCTCAGGGTTTCTTCAGGTGTCCTCAGGTTCTTCTGAGCAGCAGGGGTGATCCTTCCTGTGCTTTCAGGCCTCTCTATACTCCTGGGAGGTTAGCTTTCTACCTGTGCCACCAGGATATGACGTTTTGTGGCAGAAGATGGTCTCCAGCCAGAGAGAGAAACCTGAAGGCTCCTGCCTGAGGGTTCTTGGATGGGTTCATCTGAGTAGCAGATGTGGTCTTATCTGTGCTCTCTGTGCACTCCTGGGTGGTTAGCTACATCCCTGTGCCACGTGGATATTGTGCTCTATGTCAGAGGATCATCATGCCTACTTTTAGCTGACAGTTTAGACAAATATTAAAAAATAATAAAAATAGATCTTGAAATGGGAACTTCGAGTTTCCTTGGAAAGTTAGTTATGTGAAATGATGTTTTTCTGGGGAGCACAACTGAAAGGATGTCTTGCTAAAGCAAACACACGAATGACTGTTTTCCTGAAGCAGACACAGGTGAAAGGATGTTTGGTTATAGCAAACACATGAAAGGACACTTGATCAAATATTATAAATATGACCCCACAGACATTGGCAGACAAGCACTGAGCATTGTGTTGGTTTGCTCTGCCTAGGTATTCTTTGCTAAAGACACACATGTGTTGGTTTGACTTACATAGTGTTATTGAGTTCAGCTTGTGGTAATGCTGCCATTGAGAGAAACTCACACAAAAAAACTACTTGTGATGCTCCTGTGAACTCGGCAGTTTCTTCAGGATTAAACTACAGCTGCCTGGTGTCTTCCTGCCTAGAGGACTGGTCTGCAGGTGTTAAATTGTATTTGGTATTTGCTATAGAACTGAAATGCTGTCAAAGTAGATTGATTCCCCACCCCAACCCCCAAAGAACTATTGCTGAACAGGTCCACTTCTCCTACATCCTAATATTTTTTCTCTTCTACTTCCTCTGCTGGGTGGTGGACTAGAGGAGAAATTGAACCTTTTAAAAGTATGTTGCAAAATGTATGCCTACAATTTAATGTTTTCACCTAGTTTTTATTTTTATTTTGGAGATTTTGAAATATTAAATTTAAATTCTCTATGTAAAAAAATAATTACCTCTGGTTTTTAGTTTCTTGCTTTCCTTTTCTGATTTCAGTAGCAAGCTAAACTACCACTTTTTTCTTTTGTTCTTCTTATATGCAAAATTAAAGTTTAAATAAAGAAAAAAACTGTTCTGAGTGATCACTCATAAAATTGATTCTCTTTTCAAAGTAACATGGTAGAGAATTCAATTTTAGTTTGTTCTGACCATTCAAAAGTTGCATGTGTGGCCCTATATAAAACACCAATTGTATTTCAGAATTGACAGATCTAAAAGATGGGTTGAAATATTACACCATGAATGAACCTAAAGTTTTGGGTTGAGGCTGTGGGTACATAAGGAAAAAGGCAAGGATGGTGAATCAGAGGCAGAGTTCTATAGTCAGGAGAAATCACTAAGGATGATTTCATCAGGATTCTACAAGCATCTAAAGCAAACAGACAGATAACCTAAAGGACATTTGAAAGGAATTTAGGAGTGAGTTCACACTGAAGGAAATCATTTGGCAATTTTACAAAGAGACAGCTTCTTAGGTTAAAAAAAAAGTGATTTTTTTTCTAATCATTATGCCTTTATCCTTCTTTTTTCAAAGTTAATTGGATAACTAACTTTATAAAGGGTTTATAATGGACTATGGGTTGACTATTTCAAGCAAAAATTGAATACTTCAAGTCACTGGGGGCATGGTAACCATAGTGAAAGTCCGGACACATTCACCACATTGAGACAAATTAAAGTCTCTGAATGATTTAATTTTTGTTTTGTAAACTTTTATAGATCTTTGCAAAAAAGAAAAAAAGAATAACAATTGAAGGGTTGACACTGGGAAACTGAGGAAAAAGGATGTTGATTACTGTGGACTTTATACACATAGAGAAGAAAAACAGAGATATCAGTAAATTCAAAAGAGCATCCTCACACCAGTATTACTTGGTGTCTTAGTTAGGGTTTTACTGCTGTGAACAGACACCATGACCAATGCAAGTTTTATAAAAGACAACATTTAATTGGGGATGGCTTACAGGCTCAGAGGTTCAGTCCATTGTCATCAAGGTAGAAACATGGCAGTATTCAGGCAGGCATGGTGCAGGAGGAGCTGAGAGTTCTACATCTTCATCTGAAGGCTGCTAGTGAAAGACTGACTTCCAGGCAACTAGGGTGAAGGTCTTAAGCCCACACCCACAGTGACACACCTACTCCAACAAGGCCACACCTCCTAATAGTGCCACTCCCTGGGAAAAGCATATACAAACCATAACACTTGGGTCATTATGTTCTTTAGGAGGACTATTGCAGAAATGTTATGCTCTGAAACAGAACAGAACCAAGAAAGGGTAGAGTCAGTTTGTGCTATCCAATTCTAGTTTATCTGGTTTGGAGTTGTTTTTTGTCTTCCAGGAAGAGGCCACTTGTCTTTTCTTCTATTATACCATGCCTCCACTTAGAACTAGAAAACATTTTTTTTCTTTTAGAAAACATTTTAAATTTGGGAGCATTCAATGTGCCTATCTTGGGCATCTAAAATGCCTACAAATGTGAAACAAATGGACATTATGTATGAGGATTTTCTAATAAGATTTGAATATGATATCAACTATACATTTATATAATTGAACAAGTGACCTTTTTGTATGATCTATCTAGGTTTCTGTTCAATATGTTAAGTATCAGATGAAGATAATCAATTTTCTGGAAGAAAAATTTGGAGAGTGTGGAGTTAACTAATGTGGACTGCATAAGCTGTCAGCTGAATAATAAAGCCTGCGTTGAGATTGCTCAGGAAGAGCCTGCGGCAAGGATGTGAGCTGAGGCGTGGAGGTCAGAAGGGAAGTATTGCTTATAGGTCTGTGATAGTTTTGGTACCATGGACCTTAAAATAGAACGTGCAGGTTCCTGAGCTCACTCAGGGGGTAAAGTCACCTGAGGCCAAGCTTGAAAAGATCACTTCTATCCCAGAACACACACAGTAGAAGAGAACAAACTTCTGAGGTTTGACTTTTGACACCTCTCCACATGCATTTGGACATGAATGTACACACACACACACACACACACACACATACACACACACACACACACTAAATAAAACAAATAAACAAAATGAGCATGAAGAAAGAACAAGGGAGTAGAAAGACATCATTTTTGCCTAAATATTCCTGTTTTAGGATTGTGTTCTATAAATGTTAGGTGCCCAATTAAATATATTATTATAGTACTTAGATGTATAGAAGCAGAGATACAAATTGCAAATCTATTATACAGAACCTGATGCACAGTTGAAATGTGAAATCAGGACATAAATGTAAATGAATTTGAAAAGGAGGGAAATTAACGACGTAACAGGCATCATGGGTGTTGTTTATGGGGGAGGAGGGACCACTAAGCCCTCAGTATGGTGCTTGCAGCTAGGGCACAGAATGTTCAGCAGAGTCTTCTGTGGTCTCGTACATAATGCCCAGGAAAGAGGAACAGATACAGGAACTTAGAGGCTAGATACCTGATAGTAAACATGGTTCTAAGCACAAGGCCCCCAGTGCTCCTGCTTGAAGGATATAAAGATTGTAGTAACCTAGAGATGCACAGCTTTCATGAGTCACATGTTCAGTGTCCATCTCAGGATGATAATTTATGGTATGTCTAGGCACTCATGGCTATTGTGTAAAATAAAAAGAACATAGTTAGAAGTTCATAAATACCTACTTTCTAAGATTAAAATCAAATGCCAGCTTTCTGAAGTAAAGAAGTTCTAATTATAAACTATTTCAAGGTTAGTTTTATATCTTAGTATTTTCTGTAGTACAAACAAAAAGTTTACAGCACTAAGTTTAAGAAACTCAAAAATAATTTACCAATATTTCTTGAAACTGGAGTAGACGTTACCAGGGGAGTGAAGGAAATCAAGGCAGGCCTTTTCTTTGTTTCTGCATTAGCTACCTTCAGTGTTTGACTTCTTGTGACCTTCAGACTCAGAATCAATAAGGTGAAGTTACCAGAGTGGAGTTTCTCGGGCTCCAACCCATAGCTAATGAATCAGGAGTTTTGGATAAGGGTCAGAATATCCTGCTTTGAAAATAGCTCCCAGCATAAGTCTGAAACTCCCTAGACTAGGTTCTATTGACACTGGTCTTCACAAACCCAAAATGATACCTGCAGGCATCCCTTTTACCCCACAGGGCAGTTGAACTTGAATCAATGTACTGCCCCAGGCTCTGTCTTCATCCACATGAATGTCCGCAGGATCCAATACTCTTACCTCCCTGGATACATCTCCTTATTCTTGCTTTCTCTCATCACCTAATGTCTTAATTTGTTATTTAAGCTTTCTGAACTTGTCTTCCTTCTTTTGTGGAAACTCCTGCACTTCAGGCCTAGGACAGCAGTAAAAGCAAAATAATAATAATAATAATAATAATAATAATAATAATAATAATCCATGCTGACATCCTGCCTTGAGAGGAGTTCTTTCCAACAGACCATGTCTTTTCTTTACATTTTTGTTTTTTAATATTTACACATTTATATGAGTGCTCTATTTGCATATAGACCAGCAAGAGAGAAAAAGGTACCAAATCCTAGTATGGTTATGAGCCACCTTGTTTTTGCTGGGAATTGAACTGAAGACCTCTAGGAAGAACAGACAGCCCTCTTAAGTGTTGAGCTATCTCTCCAACCCCAGTCCAATGCCTTTTCAATGTGTCCTCTTTCCCTTTGCAGATCTTAAAGAAAATGAAATATTGTTGCTGACATGAAATTTGTGTTACGTAGCTAAGCATTAAATCACCTGGGCAAATCAGATCACAATTACTAATAATGAAGTGACAAATGATGAACTGGTGGAAAGAGTAGACGTGTAGGTTTAATAATGATAGCGCAGAACACAAATATTTACTAAGAATAGTGTGGCAATTTTTTATATTTATTAATTATTTTATTTATTTACATCTCAAATGTTATTCCCTCTTCCCATTATCCCCTCGACAAAGCCCCTACTCTATCATCCTATCTCTTTGCTTCTAAGAGGTCACTCACATTCCTGGCTCACCCCTCTAGCATCTCCCTTCTCTATGGGATCAAGTCTCCACAGGACCAAGCACCTCCCCTCCCACTGATGGCAGTTTTAATGGTACAATTGGACAATTTTTTTAAGAGCCAAGTAACTGGATTTTTATTTTAATACACAATATGAGAAATGAACTTGTAAATCAACTGAATTGTATGGAAAAATGAAAAATTTTTTGCAAAGGATTTTTTTGTGATGGGTATGCCATTCATCAAAAGATGTAGTAACAACTAAACTTGTGCATATATAGGGTCAAAAGTCCAATTAGTTGGGAATAAAATGCCACAAATGAAGAAACACTGTATTCAAATAGCTCTCCACAGGATTCTTTTTTTTTTTTTTGAGACAGGGTTTCTCTGTGTAGCCTTGGCTGTCCTGGAACTCACTCTGTAGACCAGGCTGGCCTAGAACTCAGAAATCGCCTGCCTCTGCCTCCCAAGTGCTGGGATTAGGATTCTTGATATAGCAGAGGAATATGTACAGTAGTGCTATGATATTATAACAAATCAAATAAAAAGCTTACTTATATGATAGACAACAATTAAATAATGTGTCAAAGAAGCTACTGGCTAAGAATTTTCACCAGCATAGTAAAGCACCTGCCATAACAAATTCAGGAACTGAGTTTGGTTCTCTAGAACCTACATGAAAAGCTGGGTACAGTGTTCTCTGTCTTCAGTCCTAGGACTGGGGAACTGGGGATGAGAGAGGAAGTGACAAGAATATCCCTGCAACTCAATGGCTAGCCAACCAAACTGTCCCCGTTAGCTTTGGGTACAATAGAAGACTTGTCTTAAGAAATAAAAGTAGAGAAACATCAATGAAAAGGATGTAATGTTTACTCCTGACCTCCACAAACATATACACAGCATAGGGGCCTATGTACCCCCATGTACATAAGTACACATATACACAACCACATGTATATGTATATACACTTACACTAATGAGTAAATATGTAACACATCAAAGCACACACACACACACACACACACACACACACACAAACACTGCCTGTTAAAATGCACAAACTACTCACCCTTTACAAAGTATTTTTGGTAATACTATAATACATTGAGAAACATAACTGACTGTGTCACACAAGTTTAAATATAAGACCACTGAGAACGTGAGCTAATCCAAGAGCTAAAGCAATTTTTTTAACTCCTTGAGGGATAGCTCTTCTCATCTGAGTAGGATGCATTTTATCAAGTACTTTATACTTACATAAATGTATGCCCTTCAGAATTAATCACTGATCTGCTTTTATGGTTCAGCAGTACTAGAATATTTTAAAAGGATATCCTGTGTGAACTTTGTGGCCTTTCTGTAAGATTTCTCAGGGAAAACAAATGCTGAAATTCTCCACTCTTAAACTTCTCATTATAAATATTTCAGTAGATATTGCATGTCCAAGAGAATGAAAGTAAAACCCAATAAGAAGAATCTTTTATTTTGAAGGGACAGAATCATATTTCCATTTTCTTCCATTTCTATTTGTAAATGGTTATTTCTGTCTAATGCATTAAAACCCCTCCTTTTACCACTTCTTTCTTTTTCTTTCTTCTCTCCTATTTCCTTGCCCCAATCACAGGCACGTGAATGTCCATGTGTACATGTGCACACACATACAACTTACACACATAATTATACACACATATACACCCATTATTTTTAACCATGTCTAGGCTACTAGGGACATGAAGAAAGACACTTTCTGGTAAGAGTGTGGTCCTGAGGGAAGCACACAGCCTCCAGCTCTCTTACTATTAAGCCATGCTCATGACCCCACAGTGTCCTTTCCAATCTGAGATCTGAGACATTGCCACATGACAGCTCCGTTTCCTCATCTATAATGCATAGATTTGAGTGTCATCTTGAAACACAGTTGTGAATGTTGAATGAAAAGAGCAATATTTACACTGGATGAAACATATCCGATATTTTCAAAGGTTAATATCTTTCCTCCCCTCCTTTTGTCCTTACCCTCAGAATGGATAGAAGACTGAGCAACTTGCCTGCTCTTTCTTTTGGTGAGTGAGGAAAGAACTTTTAACACAACTCTGGTTCTCTCTCCCACATTCACAAATGAGTTGGACTGTTCTAATGTATGGCAATTTATATTACAGAGGAAATCTATACTGTTACAGATTGGAATTTGCATTGGAGAAAATTATCTCAATTTATGCCCAGTCAGCAGTTCCTTGCATTGCTTTCCCAGCAGTAGAGCCTGTGACAAATTTTCCTATACATATACTTTGCTGGAAAACCTGATCCTACAAGCCATGTGTCATGGGCAGCTGGGAGGCAGGAAATAAGGGTCAAGAGCATATAAATATGTAGCATTCATTCCACCACATTTTGCTATAGTTAGTGGTTGTATATAAAGGGATGGCGTGGGTATGATTTTGTCAGTAGACATTTTAACCCTTGGTGCTTAAATCACTCTGCATTACTAGTTTCTTGGCAAAGCCTTGACTGCTAAGTCCACTCTCATTTTTTCTAAGTGAACTACATGGCAGGGACAACAGAGATATTTAGGAGGAGTGACATATTTTTAGAAAGCTTATCAGAGGACACAGAGGTGCAACTGCAGCTACTATAAGAGATAAAAGAAGACCAAGAGATGTTCAAAGGCACATAACTAACATTCATTGGAATATGGATATTAGTATATATAGCTTCAACATTTAGTTATTAGTACACTAACACAATGCTTAGATAAACACTAAAGCTTGATTATATGCACACAAAAGCTATAGGGTATGCTAGAGATACTAGGAATTTGTTCTATTTGATCTTGTAATTGGGGAAAGTCCAGTGTGTAATATTGAGCACAAAGGACATAGAAATCAGGCAGTTGATCCAAGTTATTCTTGCACACATTAATCATTATGTAAAAATAAGTATACTATTTCTGTATGTGATGGACATATATTGTATCATCTCATCATCTTATAAGGAGAGATGTTGGAAAATCTTGCTATTAAATTTATGGTCTACCCTAACCAGCCAAACTCCTTGAGATTGTGCAAAATGAATGACTCCCTTATCCAGTGAGCTTTCCTCTTCTTCACCTCAGATAAATATGGCTCTATCTGAGGAATGTCATGTAGTCCTTTTCAAAATTACAGATATAACTTGCTTTCTCCTGAAAAGAACCTGCCAACAAGCACCTCTCTATGAAAATATGATATAGCTAGTACCTTAAGCTCCAGCCAGTGAACATTCACTTGAACCTCATTCCCACTGTCCAAGGTATGTATAGTCCTTGTTCACCCACAAGAAAGTGAATAAGTTGTTTCACTGAACATTGTCTAAGAGAGCCATTTCACGGAATACTATCTAAAAGAGCTGTAATACTAAAATCCTCAGAGAAGTCCCCTAACCTTTCCCAGACAGACTGAGATCCTACAGACCCCATGGAACCACAGAGGAAAGTAAGTACATACAAAACTTCTAATATGTAATAATATGAAGAAAAATTAGCTATGTGAAGAAGGAATTTTATGCATTGGTTCTGGTTCCAAGATTCCGAAATATTCTAATAGAGTTTTCCCTATACATGTTTTTCATCTGAAGTAAGTCACTGTTGGGGAGATGATCATCTATTATTTTGAGGATGTTTATCCTGCTTCTTCTGCTGCTTCTGCTTCTGCTCCTGGTTCCACAACTAGGGATTTTTGAGACATGGTGTCCTATGTAGCCCAAATTAGTCTTCAACTCAGTTCCCTTTTACATATTTCAGAAATGTCCTAAAATGCCCTGACCATGGTCATGATTTTTGTTTGTTTTATTTTGTTTTTAACGTAGGTTATCTATTCAAGGAAACTATTGCTTATATAACTGTTGATTATTATACCTTATATACAGGTATATAGGAAGAACCCAGGCTTCTCTTTCTGTCTGTTCCCTTGTAAAGGCTGCTCCTTTGGCACTGCTACTGCCTTGGTCAGGGGGAGGGAAAAGGGCATGTGGGACCTTTGGGAGGTGGAGAACCAGAAAAAGGGAAATGAATTGTAAATATAGAATATACCCAATGAAAAAAAGACTCTAACACTGCTCAACTACCATACTTTCCAATATCTTGATTGATTTCCAGAAGAATTATGGAGATATAAACCTATACTGATGAATCTATCAAAGTGGACCTCTTAGTCTAAGTCAGTGACTCCTCAAACAAAGTTTTGGGGCATGCACCATCACTTACAATTTTCTCCAATAATGAGCTAGAAACTACAAAACAGAAGAGTCCAGGATTTGATATCTATCAACTCTGGGGTGATATTGCTGCACTCTGGTTTTTTCAGTCTCTAATATAGAATTATATTTCAGGAAAGGACTAGAAACTCCCTCAAGGTTATTGTGCCACATTTGATGCTATGTTCACAGACCTGTGTCAACATCCTGTCTGCACCATCCTCATTTCTACCCTTAGATTCATTTAGTATTAAAATTATTACATTTAGTGTGTGTATGGGGTGGGAGGGTGTTATCTGTGTTCATATATGTCCATACATGCCACAGCCTCTCTATGGAGAGGAAAGACCAATTTCAGTAATCCTCACAGCATGTGGATCTCAGAGTATGAGTTTAAGCCATCAACCTTTCACGCATTTTCTTCTACTGAGGCATCTCAATAGCAACTCTTAATCCTTAGATTTTACTAAAATGATAACAAGTACTCTCTGAAGATTTGCCTTCATGGTTAATTGATTCTTTCCATAGTTAACTCACAGTATTTACATGTCATTCTCTTTGTCTGTGGCATAAAATGAAAGATGTCTTAGTTAGGGTTTTACTACTGAGAACAAACACCATGACCAAGGCAACTCTTAAAAGGACAACATTTAATTGGGTCTGGCTTACAGATTCAGAGGTTCAGTCCAGTATCATCAAGGAGTGAGCATGGCAGCATTGAAGCAGGCATGGTGCAGGAGGAACTAAGAGTTCTACATCTTCATCTGAAGGCTGCTAGCAGAATACTGACTTCAGGCAGCTAGGATGAGGTTCTAAGCCCATGCCTACAGTGACACACCCACTCAAGGCCACACCTCCAAATAATGCCACTCCATGGGCCAAATATATTCAAACCACTACAGGAGAACACCTGCCATACCACTCCTGGGCATATACCCAGAAGATTCCCCAGCATGTAATAAGAATACAGGCTCTACTATGTTCATAGCAGCCTTATTTATAATAGCCAGAAGCTGGAAAAAACCCAGATGTCCCTCAACGGAAGAATGGATACAAAAAATGTGGTATATATACACAATGGAGTTCTATTCAGCCATTAGAAGCAATGAATTCATGAAATTCTTAGACAAATGGATGGAGCTGGAGAACATCATACTAAGTGAGGTAACCCACACAGTCTCAAAAGAATACCCATGGTATGTACTCACTGATAAGTGGATATTAGCCTAGAATCTTGGAAAACCAAAGACACAATCCACATACCAAATGATGTCTGAGAAGAAGGAAGGAGTGGACCCTGGATCTGGAAAGGCCAATGCATCAGTGTAGAATACCAGAACAGTGAAGTAGGAAGGGGAGGATGGGGGAACAGAGGGTGGGAAAATGACATATAGGTTCTTTGGGGGGCAGAGAACCAGGAAAAGCAAAATGAAATGTAAATAAAGAATATATTCAATTAAAAAAAAAAGAATTCTGCACCAAAAAAAAAAAACCCAAAACACTGAAACTAAGTGAGTATAAACCCAACACAGGAACTTTTTGAATCTCTGTACTAATGTAACTTTTTGACTTTTCTATTTCTTTTTCTCATTAAATTATTAATACTGTGTCCTGTGTGTGAAGTTGTAGAGGAAATCAAACTTCATGGGCCTATAGCTTACAAAAGAGAAACCAGAATTGTTAAAAAAAAAATGCAGTCTTTGTGCATCAATGGATTACTTGTTTTCCATCCAGAAGATTGGGAATGGATGTGTTAACACCTCTTAATCTTTGCTATTCTGTAAGCCAGCCCTCACTGAGTTCTCCAGAATACTGCCCATTCTCTCTCAATCAGGAAGGAATTCATGAAAGAGGTCCCATGCTCTTTACAATAGAGCTTTGCTATTATGCTTATTACAAACCCTTCCTCCATAGGCCCTTATTGTGAGCATCGTTTCTCCATCAAAAAATCTCTGGAAAAGGACAGAGTTGACTTGACAAAGATATGCCCCTTGTAAAGGAAATTCTATGTCGTCTTACCTAAAGCCTTGTTGTGATAACTGTCACATGGAAACTCTTCCCCAATGTTTTACTATGTTCAGATGTGAAATATTAAACCATTTAGTATCAGACTCCAAGAAAATATTAATATGTGTAAACTAATAGATTTCTATCATGTAGGAATAATCTAGAAACATTTTTGTCTTTCTCTGAAGGACAACCTTCAGTTTTGTTTCAAAGTTAATAAACTTTTTCTTCCCTGATTTCATTTTTTTGAATTTTATTTCCCTAAATGCCTGTCTCAAATTCTTTTCTTTTTAATTGTGCTGGTCACTTCATTCCTGAATGAGGTTGGTAAGTTATTTTAATGGAATTCTTTGAATATTCATGAGATTATTAATTATTATTCATTTTTAATATGTTCAGTAATCTATTTTGTAAGTACATTTTATAAATCTACTGCTTGATCTTGTGATAGATTTTAGGATAGAGAAGCAGATTAAGCAAAGTAAATCCCAAATTCCTTTGAATTGAGTGGGAAAAGTGAGGCCTGCAGGATAAAATAATAGGCTGATGTGATGGTTTGTATATGTTTGGCCAAAGGAGTGGCAATATTAGAAGGTGTGGCTCTGTTGGAGTAGGTGTGGCCTTGTAGATGTGTCACTGTAGGCATAGGCTTTAGGAAAATCATCCTAGCTGCCTGGAAGCCAGTATTCTGCTAGCAGCCTTCAGATGAAGATGTAAAACTCTCAGCTCCTCCTGCACCATGCCTGCCTGAACACAGTCATGCTCCCACTTTGATGATAATTGACGGAACCTCCAATCTTATAGGTCAACCTCAATTAAATGTTGTCCTTATAAGAGTTGCCTTGGTCTTGGTATATGTTCACAGCAGTAAAACCCTTAGAGAGTTGGGAAACTTGTTGCAAGCTGAGAAACTCAGATTTTTATAGATAACTGTCCCTTGGGTAGCAGCAAATAATCAGTTCCAAAACTCCTTTAAAATATTCTAATTATGTTCATTTTAACTTGCTCCTTAGGCACTTTTTGTTTATTTGGATTAGGAAAATCTATTTTGAGAATTTGAGAAGGACAAATTCAACTTTTACATTTTAGTGGATTATTTGTACTCTTAAAATCAGTTCAAGCAGGATGAACAAATAATAAGTAAAAAAATTTCAGTTCTTTCTAGGAATATGAATTCTGAAGACTCTTTTTTCTATGTTTACATTTTTCTTACTTAGAATTTAGAAATATCACATTGCACAAGGCATCTCACCCAATGTCATTCTTCAAAGATCAGATGAGACAAGACACAGCAAACACCTATTCCATCTCAAAACTCTATAGAGAAAAATGAAAACAGAAAAAATAAACATCACATCATGACCCCAACACTCATTATGCTTACTGCAGATGCTAATTTATTAATATTAGAGTTGATTAGTAGTTACTAAAATTAATTAGTAGAGCAGAGATTTCAGACTTGTACCCAATATTATTTGGTTTTGTTTTATAGCATGTGTGGTAAATCAGATCTTCCACAAGTTAATATGCTGTTGCCAATCGTTCTTACAGTGCCATTTAATGAAAAGCAGCTAATTAATATACTCTGAATAACTTCCTGAACCATATCCTTGGCTCCTAAAATCAACAGTTACTAGCATATGCACCCTCAATGCATGGACATGCTTGTGAATTCTTATCTTCAGCAAACCCTGGGAATTCCATATAATAGCTAATGAATTATTTATAATAGCAAGAAATGAGCTGAGACAGGCACATCAGACATGAGGAAGAGTGAACACTGATAGCACTCAGAGCACTGGGCATATCTGGCTGGCAAGCCTACTTTGACTTTGAAATACTCTTAAGCAAAGTGTTACTTGTTCAAGCTGAATTCAATCTTAAAAATAATATTTAAAGAAAAAGGACTGTTTTAGTCTCAGTCCACCAGGGTACTATAGGCAAATACTGTTAAGTGATTGGTTTCTAAATTATAGGTTTTAATTTTCACAGTACTGGGTGTCAGGACATCCATGATTTCGTCATTGTTAGATTCAAAGGCTGGGGTATAGACTGCCTCTTTGGTTCTTGAATGGTGTTCTCTAGCTGTGTTTTTCATATGATGGAAAATCCATGCATCCGAATTTTTTCAAGAGCATTTCTTCATCAGCATTCAGACTTAAATTCATACTTCTGAGGATTTCAGGAAAAGAATACTGGGATATTGTGAAGGCTGAGCTCTGGAGCCAGGGGAGAATGATGGTGGGGTAGAAAGGAGATGGAAAAAATGTGAGACATCATAAGCAGATGCTTCGTGCTTTACCTATTTGCATGAAGGCACTCACTCTTGAACTCAATGACAAATTCATACAGAATCACACAGGATCAACTTTTGGTAAGAAATGCTTATATAATGGATGGCTGAATAGTCTTGTTTACTGTTAATGCAAAGCTGAATAGATACCTGGTATCTGCAATCTTTAGTTGATTCATTTTATATGTTCATACTAGCACCATACTTTCTTGGCATTTAAATATCCTTTATTGCCTTCTATTATATTTGGGGACATGAATATTCTTGAATTTTTTATATGGCAGTACACTGTCAATTTATTTCTCTGAAAGCATGATGATTTATATTATTTTAAGTGTAATTCGTATTCAACTTTTTTGTAGAGTTGTATTTTGTCTTGACAGGGTTATGTTGCCCTGGCTAGCGCACAGCCTTGAGGTATATACCAGGCTGAACTCAAACACACAGAAATCCACCTTCATCTGCCTCCTGGGAGCTAGAATTAAAGGGCTACTGTATCACACTTGGAGTTCTTATTTACTTTATTTTTGGGAGGAAGGATTTCTATTCAGCTCAGATTCATCTGAACTTACAGTGGGGACCAGGTTACCCTCATCCTTTCTGTCATCCTATCTCAGCCTCCTAAATGGTGAGATTTCAGGCATTCGGGCATGCAATGCCATGTTATCTCCTTTTATTCACAAAATTTTCTTTCTCACTATATCAGACAAGATTTATTTCTGAAATTGACAAGTGGGCCCTGACAACTTGTTATAGGCTGAAGTTTAAATGGGCTTTTAAAAATGAAATTGTCATTTTGTTGCTTTGAAAAAGAATATATAAAACAAACATGAAAAGAAGGAGGAAGAAGAAAAGGGGGAGGAGGAGGAAGAGGAGGAGAAAGAGAAGAAATTATTGTCCTGACTCTACATGCCTCTATAAGATTGAAAGCTCATTGAGGGCAGATGTTAAGATTTGTGTCCCTTTCCTTCCTTAATTGGAAGCCCCTTAGTATAACTCTAACCAGACAAATGAAAAATCTGTATGGCCAAAACTTCAAGTCTCTGAGAAAAAAATTTAAGAAGATCTCAGAAGGTATAAAAACCTCCCATGCTCACATAGTGTGAGCATTAACATAGTGAAAATTGTCATCTTACCAAAAGAAATCTATAGATTCAATGCAATCCCCATGAAAATTCCAAGACAAATCTTAAGAAACATGGAAAGAGCAATTCTCAACTTCATGTGGGGAAAAAACATGATAGGAAAAAAATTCTCAATAATAAAAGAACTTTAGGGAGATTCACCATCCCTGACCTCAAGCTGTACCAAAGAGCCATAGTGATAACAAGCACATGGTATTAGTAAAGAGACAGAGAGTTTGATCAATGGAATCCAATGGAAGAACCATAAATAAACCCACCCTATGGACAAAGAAGCAAAAATCATACAGTGGAAAAAGAAAGTATCTTCAACAAATGGTGCTAGTCTACTACTGGTGATTTGAATGTAAAAGAACGCAATTTGATTCATATATATAACCTGGCACAAAGCTCAAGTGAAAGTAGATCAAAGACCTCAACATAAAATCAGATACACTGAATCTAATAGAAGAAAAATTAGGAAGTGTCCTCAAATGCATTGACACATGGGAAATTTTTTCTGAATAGAACACTAATGTCTCAGGCTCTAACATCAACAATTGACAAAAGGAACCTCCTTAAGCCTAAAAGCTTCTGTATGGCAAAGGAAACCATCAACAGAACAAAAGAGCAACCTTCAGTTTGTGAAAAGATATTCACTAACCCTAGCAGACAGAGAGCTAATATCCAAAATATATAATGAACCCAAAAAGGTAGACTCCATGAAGACCAAATTACACAAATAAAAATGTACAGAACTGTTTTGTCCTTCTGACAGTGTTCTTTTTCTTACAGAAACTTTGTAATTTTATGAGGTCCCATTTGTCAATTCTTGATCTTAGAGCATAAGCTATTGGTGTTCTGTTCAGGAACTTTCCCCCTGTGCCCATGTCCTCCAGGGTCTTACCCAGTTTCTTTTCTAATAGTTTCAGTGTGTCTGGTTTTATGTGGAGGTCCTTGATCCACTTGGAGTTGATCTTAGTACAAGGAGATAAGAGTGGGTCAATTAGCATTCTTCTGCATGTTGACCTCCAGTTGAACCAGCACCATTTGTTGAAAAGGCTATCTTTTTTCCACTGGATGGTTGTGGCTCCTTTATCAAAGATCAAGTGACCATAAGTCTGTGGGTTCATTTCTGGGTCTTCAATCCTATTCCATTGATCTGCTTGCCTGTTGTACCAATACCATGCAACCAACAAAGTGGGAAAAGATCTTCACCAACCCCACATCCGACAGAAGGCTAATATCCAATATATACAAAGAACTCAAGAAGTTCGACCACAAAGAACCAAATAACCCTATCAAAAAATGGCGTACGGAGCTAAACAAAGAATTTTCACCAGAAGAAATTCAGATGGCCGAGAAACACCTTAAGAGATGTTCAACATCATTAGTCATCAGGGAAATGCAAATCAAAACAACCCTGAGATTCCACCTCACATCAGTCAGAATGGCTAAGATTAAAAACTCAAGAGACAACAAGTGCTGGCAAGGATGTGGAGAAAGAGGAACACTCCTCCACTGTTGGTGGGATTGCAAAATGGTAAAAACGCTCTGGAAATCAGTGTGGCGGTTCCTCAGAAAATTGGGCATGTCACTTCCAGAGGACCCTGGCATACCACTCCTGGGCATATACCCAGAGGATTCCCCTGCATACAATAAAGACACATGCTCCGCTATGTTTATAGCAGCCTTGTTTATAATAACCAGAAATCGGAAGGAGCCCAAATATCCCTCAAAGGAGGAATGAATACAGAAAATGTGGTATATTTATACAATGGAATACTACTCAGCAATTAAAAATAATGAATTCATGCAATTTGTAGGCAAATGGCTAAATCTGGAAAATATCATCCTAAGTGAGTTAACCCAATCACAAAAGAATACACATGAAATGCAATCACTGATAAGTGGATATTAATGAGCCCAGAAGCCCTAAATACTCAAGGCACAATTAGCAAGTCAAATGATTCCCAAGAAGAAGAAAGGAGAAGACCCTGGGCCTGAAAAGATTGGATCCAGTTTTGTAGACCCAGAACAGAGAAATCGTGGGGGGGGGTTGGGGAATAGTTGGGGGGGAGAGGAATTATGGGACGTATGGTGGGGGGGGGACTAGGAAAGGGGAAAGTCTTTGGAATGTAAAAATAAAATATAGAAGGTAAAAATTTAAATAAAAAAACAAAAAAAACAAAATTATTGAAATTCATAGGGAAATTTAAAAAAAATAAACTGTATCTTAATTTTGTAAAAAAAAATGTACAGAATTAAAGAGAGAATTCACAATAGAAGAATCTCAAATGGCTGAGAAGTACTTAAAGAAAAAAACTGGAAAATCTGGATCAAATGGACAGTTTTCTAGACAGACACCAAATACTTAAGTTAAATCAGGATCAGATAATCTAATCAGTCTCATAACCCCTAAAAAATATAAGCAATTATTAAAATACTCCCAACCAAAAAAAGCCCAGGACCAGATGGGTTTAGGGCAACCCCATCCCTCTAATTGATTCTCTGTCTGTCTACTTGAGGTGAACTCTATAAGTACTTTTTGCCCAACATTGTTAGTCATGAGGGAAGTAGAAATTAAAAATGACCCTGACATTCTACGCAATACCAACCAGAATGGCTAAGATCAAAAACTCAAGTGATAGCACCTGCTGGTGAGGATGTGGAGAAAGAGGAACACTCCTCCATTGCTGGTAAGATTGCAAACACTTATAGCCACTCTAGAAATCAATCTATGCTGACATTCCTTTGGCTGATCTGTAGGAAAACTGGTCTTTTTCTGACTGTGCATATTGAACCTAGGTCATTTAACCCATAATCTCTTTTGTTTGATTTAGGAACATATTTCCCTTAATCCTGAGTCTTCAGAATCTTATGCAGGATGTGTTGCACACTAGAATCTCAAGGTATGTCTTAGATTTTGATTAAAGGTCAACCAGATTTCTTTTGTTTTGCTTTTTCCTACATGTTTTCAATTCCATCGATATTATTCATTTCATTTGGAATAACAGTTCCTCACACATTCAATTAAATATCAGAAACTTTCCCTTATAGCATTCTTTCAGTGACTGCAGAACTCAAGTTCTCCTTGACAACACTGCCACTGCTTGCCTATGTGTCCACCTCAGAATTTCCACTTCCTGAGAACTCCAAATCCCAGAACAAGGCTCCATGAACCTGTTGACAATAGAAGATGACAGCATCCCACAGCATGCTTTTGGCGCAAAAATGTTTGCTGTTTTTCTGGAAGACATAAAGGGATCAGAATATTGTAGAGCTCCATAATTATTTGTGTATATTGTGTTAGCATTTTTTCAAATAGTTTTACATTATATTCTGGGAGTTCTATAAAATTAAAATATTTCCCCTATCATATCAGTAACTAATGTTAACTTCTATTCCATTTGCTATTATTAGCTCTCCTAGGGTATATTCAGAAATGACCTGATAACCTACTCAATAAATATGTATTAATTACAATGTGAAAGCAAAACCTATGGGCATTCCAATTGGGTTCTATTTAGATATAAATCCTTGTGTATCAGAAACTTCATGGTCTGGAATCAAGAATAGAAATGGGCAACTTCAGAAGGTGGAAGGTGGAAGAACCCTCTAGAATATACCAGAGACCTGGGACTTGACTCTCAGGACTCAAATACAGGGACCTTAAATGAATTGCCCAACAGTGGGAGAGGGAACGTATAGAATTCACCTCAAGTAGACAGACAGAGAATCAATTAGAGGGATGGGGTTGCCCTAAACCCATCTGGTCCTGGGCTTTTTTTGGTTGGGAGTATTTTAATAATTGCTTATATTTTTTAGGGGTTATGAGACTGATTAGATTATCTGATCCTGATTTAACTTAAGTATTTGGTGTCTGTCTAGAAAACTGTCCATTTGATCCAGATTTTCCAGTTTTATTGATTATATGCTTTTGTAATAGGATCTGATGATTCTTTTTTAATTTCCTCAATTTCTGTTGCTATATCTCCTATTTCATATCTGATTTTGTTAAGTTGGATACTGTCTCTGTGCTCTCTGGTTAGTCTTGCTAAGGGTTCATTTATCTTGTTGATTTTCTCAAAGAACCAGTCCCCGGTTGTGTTGTTTCTTTGTGTAATTTATTTTTGTTTCTACTTGGTTAATTTCAGCCCTGAGTTTATTTCCTGCTGTCTTCAGCTCTTTAGTGTATTTGCTTCTTTTTGTTCTATAGCTTTCAGGTGTGCTGTTAAGCTAGCAGTGTATGCTCTCTCCAGTTTCTTTTTGGAGGCACTCAGACCTGAGTTTTCTTCTTAGCACTACTTTCATTGTATCACATAAGTTTGGGTATGTGGTGCCTTCATTTTCATTAAATTCTAAAAAGTCTTTAATTTCTTTTTTCCTTGACCAAGTTATTATTGAGTAGGGCATTGTCCAGGTTCCATGTGTATGTGTGTTTTCTGTTCTTTTGGTTGCTATTCAAGACCAGTCTTGGTCTGTGGTGATCTGTTAGGATGCACAGGATTTGGATTATTTCAATCTTCTTGTATCTGTGGAGGCCTGTTTTGTGACCAATTATATGGTCAATTTCGGAAAAGGTATCATGAGGTGCTGAGAAGAAGTTATATTCTTTTGTTTTAGGATGAAATGTTGTATAAATATCTATTAAATACATTTGGTCCATGTCTTAGTCAGGGTTTGTATTCCTGCACAAAAATCATGACCAAGAAGCAAGTTGGGGAAGAAAGGGATTATTCAGCTTCCACCTCCACACTGCTGTTGATCAGCAAAGGAAGTCAGGACTTTCTTTGACCTGGAACTCAAGCGGGTCATGAAGCAGAAACTGATGCAGAGGCCATGGAGGGATGTTTCTCAGTGGCCTGCTCCCTTATAGAACCCAAGACTAACAGCCCAGAGATGGTACCACCCACAAGGGGCCCTCCCAACTTGAAAACTAATTGAGAAAATGCCCCATAGCTGGATATCATGGAGGCACTTCCCAACTGAAGTTCCTTTCTCAGTGATAACTCCAGTCTCTGTCAAGTTGACACACAAAGCCAGCCAGTACAGTCCATAATTTCTGTTAGTTTCATGTGCCTTGATTTACTTTGTGTTTCTATGATCTCTCCATTGATTAGAGTTGGGTGTTGAATTCTCACACTATTACTGTGTGAGGAGCAATGTGTGCTTTGAGCTTTAGTAAAGTTTCTTTTGTGAATGGCCATGCCTTAGCACTTGGCGAATAGCTGTTCAGAATTGAGAGAGCTTCTTGTTAGATTTTTACTTTGTTATGTATGAAGTGTCCTTACTTATCTTTTTTTTGATAACTTTTGGTTGAAAATCAATTTTATTTGATATTAGAATGTCTACTGTAGCTTGGTTCTTGGGACCCCTTGATTGGAAAATTGATTTTCTGCATTTTACTCTGGGATAGTGTTTGTCTTTGGTCACTGAGATACATTTTCTGTATGCAGCAAAATGTAGGGCCCCATTTGTGTATCCACTGGATTAGTCTGCGTCTTTTTATTGGGGAATTGAGTCTATTAATGTTAAGAAATATTAAGGAATAGTGATTGTTGCTTCCTGTTATTTTTGATGTTATTTTTATTTTTGTGTACGTATCTTCTTTTGGGTTTGTGAAAGAAGATTGCTTTCTTGCTTTTTCTAAAGTGTAGTTTCCCTCCTGTTGGTATTTTCCATCTATTATCCTTTGTAGTGCTGGATATTCGAAAAGATACTGTATAAATTTGGTTTTGTCATGTAATATCTTGCTTTTTCCATCTATGATAATTGAGAGTTTTACTGGGTATAACTAGCCTGGGCTAGTATTTGTGTTCTCTTATGCTCTGTAGGAGGTCTGCCAGGATCTTCTAGCTTTTATAGTCTCTGATGAGACGTCTGGTATAATTCTGATAGCTCTACTTTCATATGTTACTAGACCTTTTCCCCTTACTGCTTTTAATATTCTTTCTTTGTTCTGTGCATTTGGCATTTTGACTATTATGTGATGGGAGGGATTTCTTTTCTGGTACAATCTATTTGGATTTTTGTAGGTTTCTTGTATGTTTATAGGCAACCCTTTCTTTAGGTTAGGGAAGTTTTCTTCTATAATTTTGTTGAAGATATTTACTGGCCCTTTAAGGTGGAAATCTTCACTCTCTTCTATGACTATTATCCTTAGGCTTGGTCTTTTCATTGTGTCCTGGATTTCCTGGATGTTTTGGGTAAGGAGCACTTTGCATTTTGCATTTTCTTTGACTGTGGTGTCAATGTTTTCTATGGTATCTTCTGCCCTAAGATTCTCTCTTCTCTCTTCTATTCTGTTGGAGATGCTTGCATGTGTGACTTCTGATCTCTCTCCTAGACTTTCTCTCTCTGGGGTTGTTGCTCTTCGTGATTTCTTTATTGTTTCTATTACCAGTTTTTAGATCCTGGATGGTTTTGTTCATTATTTTTTGTTTATGTCCTTCTTGAAGTCCCATATCATCACCAATAGATATAATTTTAAATCAAAGTCTTGCTTTTCTGGTGTGTTAGAGGATACAGGGCTCACTGTGGTAGGAGAACTGGTTTTTTACAATGTCAAGTAACCTTGGTTTCTGCTGCCTATGTTCTTGACCTTGCCTCTTGTAATCTGGTTATCTCTGGTGCTAGCTGGTCTTGCTGTCTCTGACTGTGGCTTCTCCCTCCTGCAAGCCTGTGAGTCAGTACTCCAGGGAGAACCGATTTCTCCAGAAGGAATTTGGATATGGAGAACTGTGGCACAAGGTCAGCTCTGGTGTGTAGAGAGAAACGGGATGGATCCTCTCCCTAGCTGTTCCTTGTTTCCTATGTCCTGATTGTTCTGGGCTGGCCCTTCTTGGGCCAGGAATCTGAGCAGAAGTGGTGGTCTTACCTGTGCATACAAGATTATTAGCACTTCTGGGAGACCTGCTCTCTTCTGGCAGTATTTGGGTATGGAGAGCTGTGGCACGGGATCAGCTCTGGGCACAGGTGGAAACCCTGTATAGTATTTCAAATGGTACTCAATTAATCATTTGAAAATTGGATTGGAAAAGGTACGTATCTGAATACAAAAGTTTTAGGCATATATTACTGTCATAACTTTTGAACTTAATGAGTTTTGAACCATGAGAGTATTATTGTTGCCTACTCAAAATAAAAATTTAAATATCTACCTACAAATAATCTGATGTATTGTTAAAGCTAGTTATAGTGCTTTAAAGCACTCAGGTTACTGATAACTTTCAGAGTCTTTCATGGCTCTTTCAGAAGCCAATACACAATTTTTTCTTTACTGGTTATTAAAATGTAGACCCCTTTCCCCATAATGATATACATATTATCAAAGTATGTACTTTTGTTCATTTTATTACTGGGATTCCCCAGAGTTGACAACTCAGACACAGTTTATAAAAGTCTATCTGAGCTGGCTGGAACCAAGTTTTACATTGAGTATTTAAAATGATTGGATTTCAAAGGCAAAAACCACATCCTGGTGCCATGATCAAGAGCTGCAAGGGGAGGTTTTGCTCGAACAAGCAATTTAGCTAAAGGTAAGATTTTAACTGGGGCATCTTGACCTCGGGTTTATAGCATATGTTGGATGATTTTCTAGGACTCTCTCTCCATCCAGGAGATCATATTCTAATAGAACCTAAAATGGCTACAGTAAGACTACAACAAGCAGGAGCCTCTGCAATGCCTGACTTTATTACAACGTCTTATCCACATCTGTCCACAGAAATTTCGTCCAATACTTTTACAAATTATAATCCTATTGAAATCGAGTTTATAAATCACATGTACACCTACAGAGTGTCTAAATTTATAAGCCATATATAAGAATATATAATAGATAGATAGATAGATAGATAGATAGATAGATAGATAGGTAGATACATACATACATACATACATACATACATAGACAGTACCACTTGAGCATGGTTATATAATTTACATTGGTGTTACCTTAAACCCAAATCAGTAATAAATATAGTGAGGATAATGAGTACTGGATAAAGCACTATTATGTGTGAAACAAAGGATAAGAGCTGTCCATTTATAGTTAACTCTATGTGAATTAAAAGTAATTTATCCAATCCATTAAAACTTAAAAGGGAAGTATTTTTGTTATTCTTCTTTCATAATGGAGAAAAATAAGAAAGCATTGAAAAAGTCATTTGTTCAACTGTGCCCTGTAGCAGCTGTACAACTCTTCATACTAACTCTTCTAGAATTATGTAAAAGGTTGTGCAAATCGTAGCAATGTAAAAGCTCACTTCTTTATTTAATGTCTTTTGATTAATTCTACACAGCAAAATTTCCCTGTGAAATACAAAATGCACTTTTCTTCAAATGGTTTAATCTGTTTATTCATCACTTAAAGGTACATTAGAGAGCCTGGGAACCTGATCTTTATTTTCTTACTAACAGATGTTGATACTAAGAAACATGTAATTGAGCACTTCGGGGCAATTATTTTAAAATATAATGCTCACCTTTCCAATAACTTTCTATGTGTTTTCTCCAAATTAAGACACATTTCATGTTGACTCATCAAATGGCCCCATGCCTCCCCCTTTGAGACAATCCTACCTCAAAATGTGCTGCTTAAAATTGCCAAGCTAGTACAAAAGAACAAGTCAGGTCTCTTGCATATTCAGTGCCGGCTGTCACTAGGTCTGGAGCTGCTTACTGAGGCATTTTAAACCTCTCTCAGTGTTTCTTTCGCTCACATCCAGGTGATTATTGCATTCAGAAAACATTTTTCTCCCTTTCAATGATTCTAGACTCTTAAAGGGCACCAGTATCAGTTGAGATTTTTAAAAAAAATAATTTAAGTAGGCCAATTACTTGATTTCCCCAAGTGCTGTGCTCTAGCTAACACATCTTTTGCCTTTGTATCTGTAGGTTGTACCTTGCCTTTCCCTGTCTCCCTAAGGCACACCATCACCTCTTTCCTCCAAGCCAACACCATCTTAAAGCTGAAACATATCTTAATTCCATCTCATCCATTACACATTATAATTGATCTATCCATAGTGGCTAAAACGAGCTGTAGGGAATCCTTTCTTACTGTGGGACCGTGAAAGGCAGTCAGTGGCCTGGTTGAGTGAGGCTTGCTCTGGAGATGCAGTAGAATAGTTTATAAGACACAGAACCGTGAGTCATGCTCCCAGACACTTAGGCTCCTGACATGAGGTCCTCAACTCTATAATCCTGTGTCCATCGATCACATAGGGCCATGCCGAAGGCCCCTCGTGTTCTGACTGGACTCTACCTCCACAGTTACCTGGCTACAGCCTGGTTTTCCCCGCCCCACAGTTCATTGGCAAGAGCCAGGTAGCCCGGCCCACTATAAAAGGGGATACTTGGCCCCTCCTGGCTCTCTTGCCCCTCTCTTTTGCCATTCTCTCTTACCCTCTTTTCTTTCTTCTTTCTTGCTTTCCCTTTCCCTTATCTTTCTCTTTCTCTTTTCTCTTCCCACTCGGTCACAGCTGGCTATCATTTCTCTACCTCTGCTCTCTCTATTCTTCTACACTAAAGCTTGAAAATCCTGGACTGTCTCAACTGCCATATTGGAATAATGGAATAGATCTTGCATCATCTCCAGCCACCAAACCAGACCAAAGACTCTCCCGCCTAGCTGGGCTTCCTCTACAGTTTCATGGGCTGCTCACCAGGCCTACATCTAAGTTCCAAAAGTGGGGCTCGCCTAGCCCACATGCAGGAACCCGCTTAACATGCCTCCCTCACTGCCCTCTTTCCCCTTGGACCGGGGGCAGATTCCTGTGACCCTGTTCTCAGCTCGTCCATGGTATCCAGCGACGCCCTACAATACTCGAAAGCAGCAGAACCTGTCACCCCTGGCTTATGAGGCCCAGGGCCCCAACTGCTCTTCCCACCCAAGGATCATGGGGTCTCCTAGCCTCTCACAGCCAGACACCTGCCTGGTGGCAGCGAGAGCGTCTTCCCCCCTCCCCCTCAGTCCAGCCGCTAACAGAGATGCCCCTGGCTCGCTCCCTCTTCATTCTTAGCTCTTCCGAGACACCTGCACTGCTGAGAACCACCAAGAGTAGTACACTTTCCTCACCCACTGAGGTGGGATCCATCGACATCCTACCTTATAGGGGTCCAAGAATTAATGCTACAGTTTCCCACATCTCCCCTGACAGAGCTGGAGCTATGGTGGGACAAGGTTTTTCTCCCACTCCTCTTTTCCATTCGCCGGGGCCACTAGGCCACTACTGCCCCAGGGACCCCACCCTTTCTCAGCTCCATTCACCAGCAGCATTCTGGTGCTCAAGAACTAAAACTTGATGTCCTTGGCTTCCAGGAAGTCCAGGGACCACAGATTGTGCTCTCCCCACCCCTGCAGACTGGGGTCTCATAGCCTCTCACAGCCAGACACCCACCTGATGGGTGTCACTCCACAGTCCAAGTCCCATGTCCCTTTCTCCCCCAACCCCCGCTTCCACCACCACCCCCCCCACTGTACTCCATGAGACAGACCAACAGCTGACTGAGTGATAGACCTAGTTCAAAACCTTGACCTTCTTCTGATCTCTCTTCCTCTCACTGTGTTTCTGGCCAGCTTCTTCTCCCTCCCTCAGTTACTAGCTCAAGCTCTCTGCTGCAAAAGCTGCTACCCTCCCTTGTCCCTGCTCGCTGCTGCTCTGTGACCCTGGGACCAAATGGCAGTCCACACCTTGCTCCCGCAGCCTGCTTATGCTTCACAGGGTTCTGCCTTCACCTCTATCCCTCTCCAAGCCCTACAGTGAGACTCTCACAGACTGCTGTATCAGAAGGTAGACCCACAGTTCCTTAGGGTCCCTGTGGGCTGGGGCAGGGTGGGGCCAGTGTGAGTTCACCCTCCCACACTAGTCAGTGAGGCAGGAGCTACTTTAACTAGGAAGCGTCTCATTTCCCCTCTCCTTGACTATGTTATCTATGTTTACCTTTTTAAAGTTTTATTTTTTTATTTAAATTTTTTTTCTTTTTTTTAATTTTTTTTTAGTTATTTTTATTTTCTATATTCTATGTTTACATTTCAAAGGCTTTCCCCTTTCCCAGTTCCCACCCACCATAGTTCCCATAGTTCTTCTCCCCCCCCCAACTATTCCCCAATCATTCCCCCTCCCCCCTCGGTTTCTTTACTAAACTGGATGCAATCTTTACATGCCCAGGGTCCTCTCCTTTCTTCTTCTTGGGAATCATTTGACTTGCTATTTGTGTCTTGAGTATTTAGTGCTTCTGGGCTCATTAATATCCACTTATCAGTGATTGCATTTCATGTGCATTCTTTTGTGATTGGGTTAGCTCACTCAGGATGATATTTTCCAGGTCTAACCATTTACCTACAAATTGTATGAATTCATTATTTTTAATTGCTGAGTAGTATTCCATTGTATAAATATACCACATTTTCTGTATCCATTCCTCCTTTGAGGGATATTTGGGCTCCTTCCAATTTCTGGCTATTATAAACAAGGCTGCTATAAACATAGTGGAGCATGTGTCATTATTGCATGCAGGGGAATCCTCTGGGTATATGCCCAGGAGTGGTATGACAGGGTCCTCTGGAAGGGACATGCCCAATTTTCTGAGGATCCGCCAAACTGATTTCCAGAGCGGTTTTACCATTTTGCAATCCCACCAACAGTGGAGGAGTGTTCCTCTTTTTCTACATCCTCGCCAGCACTTGTTGTCTCTTGAGTTTTTAATCTTAGCCATTCTGACTGGTGTGAGGTGGAATCTCAGGGTTGTTTTGATTTGCATTTCCCTGATGACTAATGATGTTGAACATCTCTTAAGGTGTTTCTCAGCCATCCGAATTGGAGATGGCTCAGCGGTTAAGAGCACCGACTGCTCTTCCAGAGGTCCTGAGTTCAAATCCCAGCAACCACATGGTGGCTCACAACCATCTGTAAATTTTTAATTTCTATATTCTACGTTTACATTCCAAAGGCTTTCCCCTTTTTTAAAGTTTTATTTTAAGGTTGGCCTTTCATCTTTTCCTTTACGGGATGGGGAGGGGGGGGAGAGAAAAAAACCCAGGAGTAAACCAAAGCCAGAGCACACAGAGACCTCATGGCAGAACAGCTCCTCCCCCATCCATCTAAGCCTGACAAAGCTACACCTGAGGTTGTGCTTGCTTGCTCCCCCTACATGATTAGATAAATAGTACTTTTCAACCCAAGATTTTCTTCCTTCCTTATTTAAATGCTTATTTTTCTAACATTCGTGATACATGTCAAAATTTTTCAACTTGTTTAAAATTTCTTTTAAGGCCCCAAAGCCATCTATGCTACCATCAGTTAACTATGCTGATTAACAATCATTTCCCTTTTACAGACAACCTATTACTGCCTATTTGAGATACACAATTAACATAATTGTGTATCTAGGATACACAGGGACCAAGGACTCCCCCCACCCGGCTGGGCTTCCTCCACAGATACACAGGCCCACTCTGCAGGCCTACATCTTACAAAAGTCATCTCTTTTTCCTAACCCATTCCCCTTCACACTAAGTCTCTTCAAAACTTCTAACATAAATTCTTACAGGGCACAAGCTGTGCAGTTACATATCTATGTATAGCACCCAGTTCTTTCAATGATTGTACAAAAGTTTCAGCGAACTATCAAAATACATTTTTACTGGAACAGAAACATGTTATTATGCTGTTACTAACCAGGCCACAGTTCGGGGTGTATTATGAAAACTAGATAAACTCTATTTACACTATGGTTGAAGAATGGGAGCTAGATCTGGGAGTACAGTACAGGTCTTTCATTTAGTCACTTGAGAAGCTAAGACTAGAAAAAGTGAGCTCCATTCCAACCTTGTCAAGACCTGTCTCAGATGTAAAACCAAATGATCAGTTAAAGGAAAGTTCCTATTTTCAAAATAAATTTAAAACTAGCGCAGTGGTTATGGAGTCTTGCTCCCATGCCTGAGTCTAATATATCTGACAAACTGATTAACTCCATGTTTCATTCATGTCTTCATGATATAAGCAGGGATGATAATAATATTCCAACTCCAAAGAGTTGTCCTGTCTATTTTATGGGTTTGGTAATTGAATATTTTGCCACTAAGTAATGGGCTGCAATAAGCACTGAGTATTTTACAAACGTTTTTACATCTTATTCACATTGCAAAATTAATCAGCAAAGAACAGTGTGATACTTCTGGCTAAATACACACTTGGATGTAGAATTATCCAAATATATAGGCAGCATACGTTGAGTTAGTAGACCAGTTTGTAGCTTTGAAACTTTTATGTTCTTTGCACCCATAGTTTGAGCTCCATAAGGTACTATCTGGAGAAGTCTTTTTTATTTTCAGAGTCAAGGATGTTAACCTTCATTTTATCTATGCTAACTCCTTTTGGTTCCCAGGACCAAATAGGTTTAGTGTAGAGTTCTATCAGACCTTCAAAGAAGACCTAACACCAATACTCTTCAAACTATTCCACAAAATGAAGAGAAGGAAGACTACCCAACTTGTTCTATGAAGCCACAATTACTCTGATACCTAAACCACACAAAGATCCAAAAAAAGAAAGAAAACTTGAGACAAATTTCCCCTTATAGATATCAATGCAAAAAATCTCAATAAAATTCTCACAAACCAATTTCAGAAATACTTCAAAACGATCATCCATCATGATAAGGTAGGCTTCATCCCAGGAATACAGGGATGGTTCAATACATGGAAATCCATCAACGTAATCCATTATACAAACAAATTTTAAAATGATAATTTCATTACATGCTGAGAAAGCATTTGACAAAATCCTACACCCCTTCCTGATTAAAATCTTTGAAAGATCAGGAATTCAAGGCCCATACCTAAACACAGTAAAAGCAATATAAGGCAAACCAGTAGCCAACATCAAACTAAATGGAGAGAAACTTGAAGCAATCCCACTAAAATCAGGGACTAGAAAAGGCTGTCTACTCTCTCCCTATCTAGTCAATATAATACTAAAAGTCCTAGCCAGAGCAATTAGACAGCAAAAGTTCAAAGGGTTACAAATTGGAAAGGAAGAAGTCAAAATATCACTATGTGTAGATGATATGATAGTATACTTAAGTGATCCCAAAAGTTCCACCAGAGAACTACTAAGCCTGATAAACAACTTCCATAAAATTACCTCAAATAAATCAGTGGCCTTCCTCTACTCAAACGATAAACAGCCTCAGAAAGAAATTAGGAAAACAACACCTTTTACCATAGTCACAAATAATATAAAATACCTTGGTGTAACTCTAAGCAAGTGAAAGATTTATATGACAAGAACTTCAAGTCTCTGAAAAAAGAAATTGAAGAAGATCTCAGAAGCTGGAAAGATCTCCCATGCGCGTGGATTGGTAGGATTAATATAGCAAAAATGGACATTTTGCCAAAAGCAATATACAGATTCAATGCAGTCCCCATCAAAATTGCAACTCAGTTCTTCATAGAGTTAGAAAAAGCAATTTCACCAACAGTGGAGGAGTGTTCCTCTTTCTCCACATCCTCACCAGCACCTGTTGTCTCTTGAGTTTTTAATCTTAGCCATTCTGACTGGTGTGAGGTGGAATCTCAGGGTTGTTTTGATTTGCATTTCCCTGATGACTAATGATGTTGAACATCTCTTAAGGTGCTTCTCAGCCATCCAAATTTCTTCTGGTTAAAATTCTTTGTTTAGCTCTGTACCCCATATTTAATAGGGTTATTTGGTTCTTTGGGGTCTAACGTTTTGTGTTCTTTGTATATATTGGTACAACCGCTCTGGAAATCAGTATGGCTGTTCCTCAGAAAATTGGTCATGACACTTCCAGAGGACCCTGTCATACCACTCCTGGGCATATACTCAGAGGATTCCCCTGCATGCCATAAAGACACATGCTCCACTATGTTCATAGCAGCCTTATTTATAATAGCCAGAAGCTGGAAGGAGCTCAGATGTCCCTCAAAGGAGGAATGGATACAGAAAATGTGGTAGGTATATTTATGCAATGGAATACTACTCAGCAATTAAAAATAATGAATTCATTCAATTTGTAGGCAAATGGTTGGATCTGGAAAATATCTTCCTAAGTGAGTTAACCCAATCACAAAAGAATACACATGAATTACAATCACTGGATATTAATGAGCCCAGAAGCTCTGAATACTCAAGGCACAACTAGCAAATCAAAAGATTCCCAAGAAGAAGGAAGGAGAGGACACTGGCCCCAAAAAGATAGGTTCCAGTTTTGTAGAAGAGTACCAGAACAGAGAAAGGGTTGGGGGTGATTGGGGAATGGGCGGGGGAGGGGGAAGAGGACTTATGGGACACATTGTGAGGGGGAAACTGGGAAAGGGGAAAGCCTTTGGAATGTAAACAAAGAATATAGAAAATTAAAAAAAATAAAAAATAAGAAAAAAAAGGGAAATGCAATTTCCAAATTTATTAGGAATAACAAAAAAAGCCAGGATAGCAAAAACTATTCTGAGCAATAAAAGAATTTCTGGTGGAAACACCATCCCTGACCTCAAGCTGTACTACAGAGCAATCATGGTAAAAACTGCATGGTATTGATACAATGACAGGCAGGTTCATCAATGGAATTGAGTGGAAGACCCAGAAATGAACCCGTATATATGTTGTCATTTAATCCTTGACAAAGGAACTAAAACCATCCAGTGGGAAAAAGAAAAGCATTTTCAACAAATGGTGCTGGTTCAACTGGCAGTTAGCATTTAGGCCAATGCAAATCAATCCATTCCTATCTTTTTGTACAAAGCTCAGATCCAAGTGGATCAAGAACCTCCACATAAAACCAGATACACTGAAACCAATAGAAAAGAAAATAGAGAAGAACCTTGAGAACATGGGCACAGGGAATAATTTCCTGAACAGAGCACCAATAGCTTATGCTCTAAGATTAAGAATTGACAAATGGGACCTCATAAAATTGCAAAGTTTCTGTAAAGCAAAAGACATGGTCAATAGGACAAAATGGGAACCAACAGATTGGGAAAAGATCTCTACCATCCAATAGAGGCCTAATATCCAATATATACAAAGAACTCAAGAGGTTAGTCTCCAGAGAACCAAATAACCCCATTAAAAATGTGGTACTGAGTTAAACAAAGAATTGTCAACTGGGGAAACTCAAATGGCTGTGAAGCACCTAAAGAAATGTTCAATATCCTTAGTTATGAGAGAAATGCAAATCAAAACAACCCTGATATTGACCTCACACCAGTCAGAATGGCTAAGATAAAAAACTCAGGTAACACCAGATGCTGGGAAGGATGTGGAGAAAGATGAACACTCCTCCATTGCTGGTGGAATTGCAAACTGGTACAACCAAGCAGGAAATCAGTTTGTCAGTTCCTCAGAAAAGTGGTCATAGTAATACCTGAGCACCCAGCTATTCCACTACTGGCATATACCCAGAAGATGCTCCAACATATAATAAGGACATATGCTCCAATATGTTAAGAGCACTTCTTTTTTTAAAAAAAATTAGATATATTTTTTATTTACATTTCATTTCCCTTTTCCTGGTTCCCCCCCCAAAGGTCCAATATGCCCTTTTCCCTCCCCCTGTTCCCCCATGCACCCCTTCCCACTTCCCTGTTCTGGTATCCCCCTACACTGAAGCATTGAACCTTTCCAGAACCAGAGTCCACTCCTTCCTTCTTCTCGGACATCATTTGGTATGTGGATTGTGTCTTTGGTGTTCCAAGATTCTAGGCTAATATCCACTTATCAGTGAGTGCATACCATGGGTATTCTTTTGAGACTGGGTTAACTTACTTAGTATGATGTTCTCCAGCTCCATCCATTTGTCTAAGAATTTCATGAATTCATTGTTTCTAATGGCTGAATAGTACTCCATTGTGTAAGAGCACTACTTTATAATAGCCAGAAGCTGGAAAGAACCCAGATGTCCCTCAACAGATGAATGGATACAGAAAATGTGGTACATTTACACAATGGAGTACTACTCAGCTATTGAAAGCAATGAATTCATGAAATTCTTAGGCAAATGGACGGATCTAGAAAATATCATCTTGAGTGAGGTAATCCAATCACAAAAGAACATACGTGGTATGCCCTCACTGATAGTTGGATATTAGCCTAGAAGCTCGGAATATCTAAGATACAATTCACAGACTACATGAAGCCCAAGAAGACGGAAGACCAATGTATGGATAATTTGGTCCTTCTCTGAAGGGGGATCAAAACACCCATGGCAAGAGATACAGAGACAAAGTGTAGAGACTGAAGCAAAGGACATCCTGATATTGTCCTACCTGGTGATCCATCCCATATACAGTTACCACACCTGGACACCATTGTGGACACAAGTGCTTGCTGACAGGAGCCAGAAAGAGCTGTCACCTGGGAGGCTCTGCCAGCGCATGACTAATACAGAGGGGGACACTCTCAGCCATCCATTGCACTGAGTACCTGATCCCCAATGGAGAAGCTAGAGAAGTGACCCAAGGAGCTGAAGGGGTTTGCAGTACCATAGGAGGAACAATAATATGAACCACCCAGTACTCCCCAGAGCTCTCAGAGACTAAACTACCAATTCACAGAAAAAAAGAAGACCCCACCAAAGTGTTGATGCTACAGTCCTACTCAGAAGGGGGAAGAAAATAATCTTGGGAACTAGAGGGAGAGAGTGATCTGGGAGGGAAAGAGGAGGGGGAGGGAAAATGGGGGGACCATATGCAGGAAAAGATTGGGAGAAGTATAGAGTGCCAAAAATTTGAAAGGAGGAGAATAGCAGTGGGGGAGGAGGAACTGGGGACAGCCACCAGAAGGTCCCAGATGCCAGGGACCAAAGAGGTTCCTAGGATCCAACAGGGAGGAAGACATTAGCTGAAAGACCCAACAAAGGGAAGATAGAACCTGTTAAGACCATATCCAGTGGATTGACACAGTCCAAGCTTGAGGGATGGAGCCCCCCCACCCACCTTAAAAAAATTAATCCAGAATTCCTCATGTCAAAAGGAAGTGCAGAGACAAAGAGTGGAGCAGAGCCTTCCCTTTCAGAAGGAAAGGCCACCGGAGACAGCTGTACGTAGGGATCTATCCCAGACACCAAACCCAGACACTCCTGCTGATGCCAAGAAGTGCTTGCTAACAGGAGCCTGGTACAGCTGTTCCCTGAGAGACTCTGCCAGAGTCTAACCAATACAGATGTGGATGTAAGCAGCAATCATCTGACTGACCTCAGGGACACCAATGGAAAAGTTAGGGCAAGGACTGAAAGAGCTGAAGGGGTTTGCAAACCCATAGGAAGAACAACCAATATCAACCAATAGACTCCCCCCCTTGAAGCTCCCAGGTATTAAACAACCAACCAAAGAGAACACATGGAGGGGATCCATGGCTTCAGCCATGGCAGAGAATTGCCTTATTGTGCATCTGGGAGTGGAGCCCCTTTTCCCTTGGAGGCTCCATGACCCAGGGTAGAGGTGCTGAGGAAGGAGTGAGTGGACAGGTGGGGGAGCACCCTCATATGTTCAGGGGGAAGGGGGAGGAGATAAGAGGTTTGTGGAGGGGAAACTAGGAAGGGGGATAACATTTGAAATTAATAAATAACCAATAAAACTACAGAAATCCATTTAAAAATCAAATTTAAAAATAATACAATCAGAAAGAAAAGTATCAAAGATTAAGAAGTTTTAGGCAATCCAGGCATATACTTTGCTTAATAGAAAATTCATTTACAATACAAAATAACCCATATAATTATTTTCTTCATAAGAAGAATTTGTATGTCTTCTCTTACAAAGAAAGTCAAATAATATATATAAAAATTTTACTTAGGTTATTTTCTCTCTTTTCTCCTATATTTATCATTTTTATTTTCTATAACATAAACCTCCTTAAGGAGATGCAGAAAAAGAATTAAATACAATCTAATTTTGCAATAGTTTTATTCCAGTGACTTATTACATTTATTTTCAAATTGTGTTTGGAGAGATAAAGTTATCTGTTAAACATGATTCTATTGAAACTGTTAATTACTTTCTGGGCAACTACCTTATTTTCTATGGAGTTTGAAAATTGTATTGATACTGGATTTTTATCTCTATTATACAAAGAGTATAGAGATTAATATTGTCTCTTGTTTTGAAGTAGAACATTCTTACATTTCACTGTTGATTTATCTCATTCCTCCTTTCACCAACAGATGCCATGATATTAAAATATCAACATTATTCAGATATTCTGTGAAGATAAGGTAATTATGAATGTAAATGGTATGTAAATGGTTTATAGTGTTTTTACAGGCTTAAAATGTATACAATAATGTATTATTGGATAATAATTTATAAAATGATAAAAGTAACAAGAGAGAAGAAACAATGTATCAGACAGATAGGAAACTATTGATTAGACAAATGTTAACTTCTGCTAGCTTTTACTTAGTTTTATCTCTCTTCTAAGGATTTATATACAGAAACTTTGGTATAAAGCAGGGATAATGGTGCCAGAGTATACTTATCAGAATCTCCCAAAGACAAAGCACATGGATCCAGCTTGCCCTATATTCTGGACTACATATCTTAAAGATAGTTAGATGGAAAGTAGCCAGCACGGTAAATTTCTCTAGAATATTTTTAACTATGTTTCTTAATTTTTTTTGTTTGTTAATTTACTTTCTATTCTATAAAAGTTCAGAATCAATATACCTAAGTACTTGCAAATGTGTAAGACATTTTTATTGTAGTTGCATTAATTTTGAACAAACTAAAGCATTCATTAAGTAACCTTGGACTATTAATTATCCACAAACATGGTATATCTCACCAATACTTAAGTATTTTTACACTCATTCATTGATTTTTTTTCATATTAGTTACATAAAAATCCATACAGTCATTATAATTCTGTTGGTATATTCCCTGTTTTCATTTTATGTAATCTAGATTTGCCCCAAGCTATTATATATATATATATATATATACATATATATATATATATATATATATATATATATATATATATGTGCCTTGTCTATTGAGTTTCATGAGGAACATCAGCTCAAGACCGTTCAGGTATTTTGTTCTTACTGAGGATTTCTTCTATCTCTATTTTTTCTAGTGTCATTGTGTTCCTACAATCAGTTCTCCAAATTCCTTTGAATCTAGATTTTTCAAGGATGTAGGTCAATAGATGAGATGTAAAGCATTGGCTCTCACAGGTACTTCTGAGCTTTCTTTCTCATCTGCCTTTTGATGTGAATTTTTAATACCTTAATGTAGTATTTAGAGTCACAGTTTCCTTTTTTCAGACATACTGAACAGATTTTGCCCTCTTTTCTATAAAGAGATTTTCCATTAGACATATGTACACACATACACAAATACGGATGTGAAATACTATCTATATTTTCAATCTATTAAATTTTGTATTAAATCTGAAGTCATTGAGAAAGAGAGGGGAGAGAGAAAGAGAGAGAGAGAGAGAGAGAGAGAGAGAGAGAGAGAATTCTTAAGATTCTGTAAAATTGCATATAGCAGAGGAAAGGAGGCAGCAATCCAAAATAGTTTATCATCTAGCCAGGTGAATATTCATGAATATTCATGTGTTTTCAGAATTCAAGAGTGCTGCAGATTCACTGACTTTGCACGCTACTGATGCTAACAAATATTGATGTAGATTCAGTTCACTGTAATGCTCATTTGGAAACATGCACATGCGGAAGCATACTGGAAAAAAGGTCGTTAGTAAGTGTGTCCCAGAAACAGTGATTTTGGTAATATGAGGCTAATTATGCACCAACTCTTCCACATTTCCCCCTAGGCACCCCACAAGCAAACATATGCATATACCAAAGTACTAATGAGACAGTGAGCTTACTTCTCAGGAGAGCACTTCAGGTTTAACCCACTTGACATGGTAATGGGATCAGGCTTACTTTCTTAACTGGATACACTTTCACTTTGCACTAATTAGCCCTTCACATTTTCTAGTAAATGTACGAGCTTCTGTTAATGATGTCTTAAATAGTCATATACATAGAGTGTTTTAATTTGATTTCATTGGGATTCTGGTATTTATGGACTCATTTGGCAAGCCATAGGATTTTTTTCTTGGCTCTGCTTTTTGGCTGTCTATCTTCTAAAAGCATGGATTGACCTTGGGTATGTCATTATCCTTTTGTAAAGTGATACTAATTTACTCTGTAATGAGATTGTATGTATAAGACACAGTGGAGTAGCCATGACATTCAATACATTGAAACGCTTGTGTTTAACATGCTAAACCAGTCTTACTTCTACTATAAAATGCCTGTATAAAACACACACCTTATTAACTCAATACTATGCCAAGATTTATGTGTTTAATCAGTGCATATGCATATAGGTATTCATGTTTTCCACATGTACAAGAAGAGTTAAACCTTAAGACCTTTCCAAAACATACAAGGTAGAATGCTCATGGGTAGCAGCTAATTTGGTTAGAATATTTTATCTGGTATGCCTCATTGTGATTGACATAACCCCCCAGATAATCTTCTTGACTGCTGTTTGGGGTCAACCAAATCTTCAGTATTTTCACTATATTGAATATTGCAAAGTCATGAATATTCCATGTCTTCTCCTTGTGTTTTACAGTCACGATCCAGCATGTACTCTGTAAAACTTTGTAAAGGAAGTTTGGAACATTTCAATATATCTGCCTCTTAAACCTTTTAGTGACATTTACTCTTATAATTCATAATAAATCACATAGCCTCATGTTGCTTATTATATGTCAAATAATAAAAAAATCTTAAATGTCTGACATGAAGAAAGTGATTGAAAAGGTATATAAAAACAAACTGCTATGACAGACAGAAGAAATAAATTGTTATTTAACATTCTTGAAAATAAGTTTTCAAACTCGAAGTATCAGATAGCTCAAACATTGCCATAGAAGTATGGCACACAAGACATCCAGAGTCTGTCGAGAAAACACATAATAAGTAGAATAAATAATCACAAATCTAAGTGGGTCTGGATGCGCTCTATACTTTTAGCCTTTTTTTTCAAAATACCTACATTTATATGAAATTAAAACAAAAGAAAGCAGAAAATATCTCATTCTCTGAGATATTATGATGTAAATCATAATTCTGAATTTTGTCAAAGATCACAGATAGTATGGAATATAATCTTTACATGTAAAGTATACTTGAAGGTATTGAACATGAAGCTCAGTAATAGAAATTATTTTAGGTTATATTGAAGAGGATATATTTTATATAATTTAATATAAAAAGATATAGCATAAAATTAATTTTTTGCTGTAGATCAATCCCCTTCACTCTCTGAATCTTTACCATTATCACAGCCTCCATTCTCTTCTACTCTTTTTTTTTTTTTTTGGTTTTTTGAGACAGGGTTATTCTGTGTAGCCCTGGCTGTCCTGGAACTTACTCTGTAGACCAGGCTGGCCTCGAACTCAGAAATCCGCCTGCCTCTGCCTCCCAAGTGCTGGGATTACAGGCGTGTGCCACCACTGCCCGGCCTGAAAAATATTTTTCTTTATTCTGAAAAAGCTCATGCATTAAGATAGAATATGAGTTGATGATTTATATATGAAAACAGTTTTTTAAATTGAAGCAAAAATCTCAAAACATAGATTACATAATATACATATATACAATTATGCTGATCCATACAGACACATAATAACATATAATATAATCTAGTACTTCTCAACTTATATTTTCCTAGCTCAATAATTTCTTGAAGGTTTAGATCAATTAAGATAATTACCCCACCTAGGTATCCATCCCCTATGAAGTCACCAAACCCAGAAATTGTGGATGCCAACAAGTGCTTGCTGACCAGAGCCTGATATAGCTGCCTTCTGAGAGGTTCTGCCAGTGCCTGACAAATATGGATGGGGATGCTCTCAGCCAACCATTGATTGGTCTGGGCACAGTGTCACCAGTGGAGGAGCTAGAGAAAAAACCAAGAAGCTGAAGGGGTTTGCAGTCCCATAGGAGGAACAACAATATGAACCAAGCAGTACCCCAAGTGTTCCCAGGGACTAAACCACCAATGAAAGAGTACACGTGAAGGGATCTATGGTTCCATCTGTATATGTAGCAGGAGATGGCCTTGCTGGACATCAATGGGAGGAGAGGCCCTTGGTCCCATGAAGGCGCAATGCCCCAGAATAGGGGAAGGTCAGGACAGGAAAGCAGGAGTGGGTGGGTTAGTGAAAGGGGGAATGGGAGAGGGGGTTTTCGGAGGGGAAAGGAGGAAAGGGGATGACATTTGAAATGTGAATAAAGAAAATATCTAATTAAAATGATAATTACTCCTTGTTTGATTAGAGCTAAAGCTCACCTCATTTTGCTTTTTATTCTGAGACCTAGTTTCAAGAGGTTTCCTATACTAGCCTTGAGGTTGCTCTGCAGCTCACTGAAACCTTGAAATACTCTCAGTAGTAGATTTAAGTAGCTTGATAACACCAAGTTCAACTCCTACGAGTTTGTTAAGGACTGATATTAGATTTTACTGTACTCCATATTTTTATTGACTAGAAAACGCATCTATTTCCTGCTCAAATAATACTTCTATTAATTATTTAGGAATTTCATACATTGTCCTCTAATCATACTTACTTGCAATTACTCCCAGATTCTCACCATTGTGCCAAAAAAGTAAATATATATATATACATATATATATATGTGTGTGTGTGTGTGTGTGTGTGTGTATACACATATATGTCTGAATGTATATAATACATATACATACAGACATATATGTGTGTATATATATGTATGTATGTATAAAGTCAAATTTGTTTTGCTCATATACTTGTTGGACATAGGAAATATTCCAGTGGTCATTCCCTTAAATATGACTAAGTCCTTTCTTTTTTCATCCTTGCCAGAAGCCATCAACTTCAAAGAGATACTCTTTAGTATCTGTACTGGCTGGTTTTGTGTGTCAACTTGACACAGGCTGGTGTTATCACAGAGAAAGGAGCTTCAGTTGGGGAAGTATCTCCATGAGATCCAGCTGTGGGCATTTTCTCAATTAGTGATCAAGGGGGGAGGGCCCCTTGTGGGTGGAACCATCTTTGGGCTGGTATTCTTGATTAAAGCAAACCTTTGTGCTACAGGGACTAATGGTGCTTGTTAGCTGGAGCTAAGAAATTAGCTGTGCTTAAGATACCAGTATCACTAAATTGAAATCTTCTGGGAAATGTTTTCTGAGAGCACAGATGCTGTGTTCTGTAGATAATAATTGTTGCATTTTGTACTATGGCTGGACTTAGTACAGTATAAGAGTCACCCAGGTGGTACTGGTTTTAAAGGCATGAAGAGGTCATGAAGAGCACCTGAGGATCATCACTGTGAGAGGCCCTGGAAGGCCAACGGTGAAGGTGTAGCCTAGGTTGCAATTGATGGCCCAGGACTGAAGGGGTCATGCATAGGAGTTGAGGCTTGGCACCATGAAAAGAGCCTATGAGAGGTTATTGGTGAAGCCTACTTACAGTGGAAGACAGCAGTGTTTTGGGGTTGCCAGTGCCATGAGATGACCACCAAGAACAGTAGCAGTAGTGGAGTACAGACAGCTGAAGCCTAAAAGACATGGTGTGTGCTACAAAGGGCAGAGCTGGAGAAGAGACCCAAGCCCTTGGAGGAGTCCAGAAGATCATGAGTTGGATCCCAGACATTGAACCATTGGAGTTTGAATTTTGCTTTGATTGTGACTGTGCCCTGATATTTTTCCCTCTTGAAGGAAGAAAGTATTCTAGTGGAGTCCACAGTTAAGAGACTCTCAGTTTTTAAAAAAAACTTTTAATTTTAAAAAGATATTGGACATTTTAAAGAGATAGAACTTTAATACACAAAGACTGTGGGACTTTTAAAGTTATGTAGATCTTGGGGATGAATGAGAAAGTACAGGTTGAGGCTTAATAGTGATGTGTTTGTGTGTCAGGTTGACAAGGGGTTAATTGCACTGACTGGTTTTGTGTGCCTACTTTAGACAGGCTGGAG
This sequence comes from Apodemus agrarius, assembly GCA_964023405.1. NCBI lineage: Eukaryota > Metazoa > Chordata > Mammalia > Rodentia > Muridae > Apodemus > Apodemus agrarius. Next base: position 29,370,289 of record OZ030024.1, on the reverse strand, counting down.
TTATCACAGAGAAAGCAGATTCAGTTGGGGAAGTGCTTACATGAGATCCAGCTGTGGGGTATTTTCTCAATTAGTGATCTAGGGGGAAGGGCCCCTTAGGGATCTTACCATCTCTAGGACTGGTATTCTTGGGTTCTGTAAGAAAGAAGAGCAAGCCAGGGGAAGCAAGCCAGTAAGAAACATCCCGCTATGGCCTCTGCATCAGCTCTTGCTTCCTGACCTGCTTGAGTTCCAGTCCTGACCTCCTTTGGTGATCAACAGCAACGTTTCCACAATGTAAGCTGAATAAACCCTTTCCTCCCCAACTTGCATCTTGGTCATGATGTTTGTGCAGGAAGCAAAACCCTGACTAAGATAGTATCTTTATTACAAAGTTTAAGGACTCTCCTCAATAGCTTCCTGCCTTCACTGTTTCCCTGTTTTGTTTTTGTTATTGCATTTATTTTTGTCCTTTAAGGTGGGTCAAGGTGTGTGGCAGGTTAGATGTTGTCACAAAGTATTCAATGTCTCTCATTCTCAATTATGAGTATGCAGTAATTGATGTCACTGCAAAAGAAGCTTCCTTACTCTTAACAGCTGGAATAAGCATGGATCATGGACTTCCACAAGGCCTGCCAGAAGAGCATGTAGTAAAGACCTCATGGTCTCAGATAGTGAAGCAGCTCATGGACACCAAAATGAACACCTTCAGCATCCCTGATCACAAACATCAAAATGGCCTCAGGTAGTAGAATAGACTAAGGATATAAACATGGCCTCCACTGGCAGAGCAGATCACAGACATCCACATGGCTCCTGGAGAAAGCATGTTTAAGCTCAAATATTTATTGCCTTTTGTATTGTGTTTGCAATAATAACTTAATTATCTTACTGCTATTTAATGATTACAATTAATTTTTCCTAGTATCTTATTATGCCAATTATCAAGTTGCATCCTGTATTTAATTTTAGCACTAATACATAATACAGTAATTATTATCAGTTTGCTTTTATTTGAGGACAAACATAAAATGTAGAAAGGTTTTATAAGTGGTCCAAAGACTCAGTGTTATGACAATAAAAAATGGGTCATTAAATTTAGGTCTCCAGTTCTAAGGTATACTTTATTAACATTTAAATTATATTTCTCTCATGTGAGTTTTAAAGATTTTTGAAACAGAATCTGCTCAGAATTATTTGGTACAACATTTTCTCATGTTGCCTATCAAGTCATAGTTGGTTTTGTAATCATCAGCCATGTAAGCCTTTATCCCTTCAAGACCATTATAAATCTAAAAACATAGTTTTAGTGCTCTTTAATTTATTATATAGATATAATTATAAATCTATATACATATATAAGTATGTATACTGTATATGTATATAGATATATAATTAAGTGTATACACACATACACACACACACACACACACACATATATATATATATATATATATATATACACAGAGAGAGAGAAGTATATATATATATATATATACTTCTCTATACTTTCCTTCCAGGCTTTATTGATCTCAAGATATTAGATACAGAATGCAAGAAAAGAAGATTTCTCAGCAATATTTACATTCTGAATTATAGGAAAGACCCTTATTATGATTAAGATTTCATAATGCGTACAATCATGAATTAAGGACTTAATATGCAAAACTGAAAAAACTGTGGATCATACCAGTATTTTCAGCAATATGGGGTGTGTGGTTTTGTAGAAGTAAGGATGGTCAACTGTACTCATTGCTGGAGAAGGTGGATTAGAAAATGGCAAACCACAAGCTTCTGGTTATTAAGATATAAAACAAGGTTGGAGACAAATATTTTAAGAAATTTTACAGCTTAGTGAGTAATTGACATTGAAAAGATGGTGATGAACTTCATACACATCCTGAGGAAAACTCAAAAGAAGCCAGGAGACTGTAGAGACAACAGCCATAGGCTCCTTTCACCACTATAAACAAGTTTGAATATACATTTAAATAAAGATAGCATTTTCTGTATGCACCAGTGCTCTTGTTTGAGGGAGGAAAAAACACGGGGAGCAACACAAGGAAAGAAATCCCAAGCAAGGAAATATAAGTACAGTAGTGTAAAACTGATGTCTCTAACGTCTGCATAGAGACCAGCAGAGAGTGAAAGGAGAGTGTTGACTGGATGAACACCAACAGAAGAAAATACAAAGGAAGCTCCCACACACAGACACTAGACCAGCTTGGTATGCAATTAGCAGCAATCACACTTTACATATGGATACTCTTCCTGTGCTTCATTGAATTAATTCCTGTAGCACCACTTTTAGTCAGACAAGGCAGAAAGAATGAGGAATGAAGCCACTGACATGTTAAGGAGTCTTTCTATGGGACACAGAGGCAGACATAGAATAAAATCTATAGTCCATGGAATTAGCTGGTCAGGTGCCTAGTTCATTACAATACACCCCCAACTTGCACGCCCCATTAGCAACACAGTGACATTAGAGAAAGCCACAGCCAGGCATGGTCTTGCTTAGCCAAAGAAGTTAATGTTCTTTTCACAGCGTGCAAAAATCACTTCCATAATAAATGGTATTTTAGTTTTCTCTCTGACCACATAAATGAGTGAGGGGTGATAATGACATTCTCATTATTTTAGGAACATATTTGCATTTGTAATGATACTGCTCCTTCCAGGCGCCAGAGCTGTAGAGACAACTGTCTGAATTAATTATATTTGTTTGGCTGATTAGATAAAAAATGCAAACATAAACTGCACATCAAACTGCTTTAAGATTATTTAATCCTTCTCTTGAAAGGGAAATGGGCCTCTGAAGTTGTTCTTTTAAGCTCTGAAAAAGTAGATCATTAAATCAAGCAACTGAAATGGGATTTTAAAAATTACCCCTCCAAATTTCTGCATTTTTCTCAAGAGCCTTAAATAAGCATATCAATCGACATAACATCACCATTGATTTATTAATGTGTATTCATTTCTTAGATTGGGCTGCTCAGTTTTCATTAGCCTTTCCCCATGCTTCTATTGGAAGCGAAAGCTTAAACATTGTCCATTTAGCAGACAGCAACTTTGAAGTAGGAATAAGTGTAGCTAGCCCCTCCCCTGGATTTCTCCCGCTGTGCAATTAGATTTGCAGAGGCCTCTGGCACCGCTTCCCCATTTCTGATCACTAAGTACTTTTTAAATGAAACAGGAATGTTGTTCCCTCCCTGTTCAAGTCCTCTCTCAGCCCATCTCTGCACTTGTAAGTTCAGTAGCTCAATCCAAATGCAGCTGAAACCTTTACAAAACTTTGGATATTTCCATAAGTCACATTCCACTTAACAGTGAAGAATAATTCTTAGAGTGAATGGAGTGGTTCAAAGCCTTATCATTCTTTCTTTGTTATCCCTCTTCCCTGTTCCATCCTCTCTGAGTCCAGAAGTCTCAGTGCAATAATGCTATAATCAATCTCCCAATTTCATGTCCTATTTACACGCTGTTACCTGGCATTATAAAACTCTACCTGTATTTGCATAGGTGATATCTATTGACCTAGATATCATCTACTTATCTTTTCATCGTCCAGCCTCTAGTTCTGTGTAATTTCTAATTTCTAAAATGAGGATATTGTGTTATCATAAAGTTATATTTAAATGTTACTTCTCAGTATGCAGAGTAGTCTCTTTGGTGTAGCTTAAAGTAAGTGCACTGAATCTGTCAAGAGAACAGTGGTCAATGGGGTCAATGGGATTGGGCAAAGTTTGTACATGTGTGTGAATGCATGTTTGCATATGATCTTGATATTCTGAACAATCCCAGCAAGAAAGCAATTTTGAGCAAAGGATGGTATTAGAGGTGACTGAATACTGTATTAGTAACTAAAGTTAAAGATTAAAAATGCACTGTGGGGGGATGATTCAGGATGAGTCACTTAATGCTCTTTCAGTAGAACCAGGTTTAGATTCTTGCATGTTCATAACAGCTTACAACTATCTATAACTCAAGGTGCAGAGGACTGATACCCTTTTATGGACTAGTAGACACCAGGCAGAACACTCATACACCTAAAAATGTGCTGTAAAACAAGAACACACACACACTCACACACACACACACACACACACACACACACACACAAACTACATATTATTTCAATTCAGGCCACAGCATCAATAAAAGATCATTTCACAAATAGATTTAGTGATAGCTTTAGATCTCACAGAATAGGATTCCAAGTTTGTACAGCATATATTCAATGATTATAAAGAATACTATGACTATATACTAGTGTTATTATTATGTAAAAATATATATTTAAAGAGTATGTAGAGGTCTTTATAATATGAAGCATCTATAGTGATTCACAGTGTATACCATGTTACAAGAACACTGTGCAGAAACAAGATATCACAGCTATGTTACCTATATATGCAAATAAAACATTCAATTTCTAATATTCCTCACATAGGCAAATTGTGAAGGATGTAGATACAAAAAATTAGGATAGGTGAAATAATAATAATAATAATAATAATAATAATATCAACAACAATAATATCTCTTTGTTAGATGTCTGTAGCTTAGCCAGTGTACATTTACAGAACTTATTAAAACTTTGACCACTTCTATAAGAGAAAGTTACATACAATGAGGAGGTATAGTAATAATTTCATCATTCAATCTGCAAAGGTGCTATATTGCTCCTATTTTCTTCTTCATTCAAGGAGTAGAGAAAGGAGAAACTCCAGATGCATTTTCTAGATGCAGGAATTGGCATTGTGTCTGCTGGACATTTACAGTACAGTTTGATGCTTGTCTTAGTCAGAGTTTCTTTTATTGCACAAAATATCATGACCAAGAACCAAGTTGGAGAGGAAAGGGTTTATTCAGCTTACACTTCCACATTGATATTCATCACCAAGGGAAGTCAGGACTGGAACTCAAGCAGATCAGGAAGCATGAGCTGATGCAGAGGCTGTGGAGGGAAGTTACTTACTGGCTTCCCCTGGCTTTCTCATCTTGGTTTCTTATAGAATCCAAGACTATCAGCCCATGGATGGTACAACCCAAAAGGGGCCCGCCAACCTTGATCACTACTTGAGAAAATACCTTACAGCTAAATCTCATGGAGGCATATTCTCAACTGGAGCTCCTTCCTCTGTGATAACTCCAACTTGTGAAAAGTTGACACAAAACCAGCAAGTACCATGCTGAATTACAAAACAGATGCCCTTGTGAGTTAATTTTTTCAGAAACATAATGTTAAAAACAATTGCGTAGCTTTAATGGTTAATTTTATAGGTCAGTTTGAATGTGCCTGGCTTGGAAGCTAAAATAAAACACCACCTTCCCTCATGTCGTTTGATGTTTTTTCAGAAGACATGAGACTTAACCTCATCTGTATGTGGGAATCTAGCAATGCCTTGGGATTAGGATAATACCAAGGCAAATGCCCCAGCATTTTATTACTAAAGCAGTCATTCTTGGTTCTCTTGCTTTGGATGTTGCTGCTCCTGAGTCTATATCCTTCCAACTTGACAGCGATTTCCTCTACCAGCCTGCATCATTCTGCAACCTGTAGGTGCCTGGGAGCTGCAGACAGCTACTGCTATTTAGCAGCTTGAAGGAGATTGGTTTGTATACCACCAGCCCAGAACACAAAAATCAAAATTTAAAATCTTTTGTGCAGTTTCTATCAGTTTAGGATCACTTTTGCACTGTTGTGAAGCTAAAAGAAAAAGAATCATAAATTGTAACATTTTTCAAAATAGGTTTAAAGGGTTGTAACCCAGTCATATGACCAAGCAGATACCAGACTAGTGTTTCTGTGTTTGACTATTGTCCCTCTTCATTACCTCATTAGGCTGAAAATCTAAAAAAGTCTCAGATGCCAGGAAAGCAAGAGGCTCCCAGGACCCAATAGGGGTGACATTAGCCGAAATATACAACAAAGGGGATAGAGAACCTGTAGAGACCATATCAAGAGGGTAGGCATGGTCCCGGTTGAGTGATGAGACCACCCATCCATCTCAAACTTTTAACTCAGAATTGTTCCTGTCTAAATGAAATGCAGGGACAAAGACTGGAACAGAGATTGAAGGAAAGACCATCCAGAGACTGAGGATCCATCCCATCTGCAGACACCAAAACCTGACACTATTGCTAATGCCAAGAAGTGCTTGCTGACAGGAGCCTGATATAGCTGTCACCTGAGAGACTGCCAGAGCCTGAGCAATCCGGATTCACATGCCTGCAGTCATCCATCCTACTGAGCACAGGGATACCAATGAAGGAGTTAGGGGAAGGAGTGAAAGAGCTGAAGAAGTTTGCAGTCCCACAGGCAGAACAATAACAACCAACCAAACCTGCAAGAGCTCCCAAAGACTAAACCACTGACCAAAGAGTACCCATGGCTCCAGCTGCATATGTAGCAGACACTTTATCTGGCATCAATAGGAGAGGAGGCCCTTAGGCCTGTAATTTCTTGATGCCCTAGTATAGGGGAATGCCTGGGCACTGAGGCAGGAGTGGGTAGGTGGGTGGGAGAGCACCCTCATAGAAGCAGGGGTGAGAGGGGATGTGCTACAGGGTTTTTGAAGGGGAATCTGGGAAGAGTGATAGCATTTGAAATGTAAATAAATAAAATAGCCCATATAAAATTTCCTTAAGTTTTAGGGGGAAAAGACTTGTCTTCATAACAGACATCATATTTCTAGGTTCATGAATAATAAGATATATCTCGCAGGGTGGTGGTGGCGCACGCCTGTAATCTCAGCACTTGGGAGGCAGAGGCAGGCGGCTTTCTGAGTTCGAGGCCAGCCTGGTCTACAGAGTGAGTTCCAGGACAGCCAGAGCTACACAGAGAAACCCTGTCTCGAAAAAAAAAAAAACCAAAAAAAGATGTCTCTGTGTATACACATGTGTTTTGTGTGTGTGTGTGTGTGTGTGTGTGTGTGTGTGTGTGTGTACTGCTCCAGCATTCTGTGTGATACACAATCGGATCAAGAATGAGAACACAACTCCATACTTGTAATGAATAGAACGATCAAGCTATGTGATGGCAGCAGGTGTTCCTTCTGAGGAAGATGTAATGGAAAGATCAGAAAGAAAAAAAAACCCAATAAAAATGTTAAACAAACGTGTGTGGGGGTAGAACACAGAGGAGGTTTCTGGAATTAAGAAAAAAACATAACATTTTTCATAGGACACAAACTGACTTGAGGAACACAGAGAACACTATTGCACCATCTTTTGAACTTCCATGGCTAGCACAGGAGACATACTTGTGACATAAAAGTGAATGATGTTAAATAGTTTAATAAATGAGCTAAATGAACACGGTTTCCAGAGGAGGGCTTGAAAGAAAGAAGCTTGTATCCCAGGGAGGTGCAGGAGTAGGTACTGTCCTTATGGCACCTGAGAAGAGTTGGGCATATGGCTTTGAACAGCTTACTTTACAATGCTTCTTTCCTTTATAAGATACTTGGCCTTTTGTGAGTGGAGCTACAGCTGTCTCTGAAAATGGCAACATCTGATCCTGAGGTCTGGAGTATAAAGCACTTGAAAATGTCACTCATTTAAGGTTACCCTCTGGTGCTAAGAGCTTAAAAAATGTTTGATAGTCAGACATAGTAAAGTAATAAGAATAGCTAAGCTATTCTATTTATGAATACAGGGAAGAAGAGTGCATCCTGGAGCCCAGGTTGTTCTTACTTGGAAGAATTCACATAGGTCTATCAAACTGCAAATTTTGGACTAGGAACCATAACAGAGAAAGCTGTTCATTTCTTTTTTCTTTAAAAAAAAGATGTGCAACTGAGTATTGCATGATAGCTAATTGTTACATGTCACTAAAAACTGGTAGAGTCAGGGTGATTGGCATTACAGGGGATTTCATTAATGGAAAGGATAAATATGGTAATGTCAATCAAAGTTCAAGTCTCTCCTCCCTTCCTTGTTAGTCATAGGATCTCATCCATAAAATGCAGACACAATAGAGTCTACCCAGTTGAGTCATTTGGAGAGCAGTTAATGGATGCAAGGCTTTGCCTACAGAAAAATCTAACTGTAGTCAAGTATAATTTCACTTATTGAAATATTTTCTTCCATCCTCAGGGAAGTCTGGCTAGTACAGGAGTTGTTTGTTTGACAGGAGAGGAGTAGAGGCTGGAGGGGTATGAATTAGCATAACTTTCTCTACCTTGGTTAGAGCTTTTGATTTTATGGTCAAGTTTTATTGCAAAACTTTTTCCAGAGATATCTATCCAGAGCTAAATGGATGGGAGGACATAAGAGAAACACTTCAACAGCACATGCATTATTCTGTTTACAGTGTTCAGGAAGGAAATATGGTCTGTACCCTGAGAAGCAGGAGTTTGCTATGTTATACTACAGGTTCAGAGAATCTGTCCTTAAGATAGCACAGCATCAGAGACATGCGCCATATCCTAATGAATCCAAATGAGTAGCCACCGGTTTACAGCAGGATAGGAGATTGTGACAGAAAGTCTAGGGAGCATTCTGCATTGAAGACTGTATATGTAGATAACTCTGTTTTACCGGAATATTTTAAAAAGCCGTCGCGGTGGTTTGTTTGTCGTTGGAGATGGTAAGTAGTTGTTTTTGAAGTCCTCATATTGAAATGATCTTAGCTGTGAAAAGATTTTACAGAAACACTGCAGAGATTTTCTAAATACCATGCATCCACTTTTTCAAATGTTAACATTTGATGTAGTGATAGCCAAAATATCACAAGAAGAAAACTGAATATTTTTGAGTACCTAGGCTTCAATACACTGTAGCTGTGCAACTCAACTGGCACATCTAACTATCAGTTCCTCTTTTCTTTGTTAATAATAACACACTATTTCTTGGAATGTAAAAAACTTCCTAAGAAATGAGGAATGAGTGTAATGAGCTGAAGAAATTGCTGTTCCTATGTTGCATTTAATGATGTCTCTTTAATTTCATAAAAGAAAGGATTAGGCACACACCTTTATGATGGGCAGGAAGGAAAGCTGTCACTCATTTATGGGTGTGTTCAAGAAATCAGGGCTTTTTAACACACAGGTAGGCATCAAACCAGCTAACAGAGATTAGCACAAAATGTCTAAAGCATAGTACTTCCTTTCTAAGATTTTTCTTTGGCATTTATTTTTAAAATATTTCATATCAATTTAGATTCAGGGTTTTCCCTCCTTTCACAGACTCATGGTAGAGTGCCATGTGGTTGTCTTCTTACACAATTGTAATTTGTGTGTCTTCCCACAAAGCCTACTTCCTAAAATTGTCATTTTTTATAATTGCTTCTTCTTTCTCCAACAAGGATTTCTGGACCTAGCTGAAGACTTCTCCATTGTACTATATAAAACTCTTAGTGAGCTCTGATTTCTTTTTCTAGGTTTGTATTAAAGCATTGACTTCTGACTTGTTAGAACTCTTACAATTGTTATTCCTTGTACGATTGCTCAGAGAGATCAGGCTTCCAGGACATTGGGTGCTCTGTAGGATGATCTGCAAAGGAAGGAAAAGAAGCCTCTCACCAGCTGCTTGTGACCAATTACAGTCCTTGGCATGTGAGCCATGAGAAAATGAACGAGGCCAGTAGCCTCGTGAGTAAGCCTGATGATAGACTCTCCTAGTATTGAGCTTTCAAATGGAAAATAGTCATCATGAAATACCTGAGGACTCAGAAACAAAGTTCTATCACTGAACCACAGAATCTCAGAGATAATAAATGTTTGTTTAGGTTACCGATTCTGTCACAGAACATTGGATAAATAACTTAAGTTCTTAACGATTCGTATTTCTCATCTTTTATTACAGAGGTACTCTGGTCATGAAGACATGGAAGTAACCAAATCAAGTGACTTCATGCAATAACAAATATAATGAAAGAAAAAAAAAACGGAGGGTACGAGTTACTTTTATTTGAGTATCCAGGAAGAAAAAAAAACTCATGTGAGCCACAGATTCTTGGAAGAAAATAGTGAAATTGTTTAAAATAGCTTTCCAAGCAATAACACCAGGACAGAAATTTCTGTGTACATCTGAGGAAGCTGAGTCTCAGGAAAAATACAAACAATCAAACATAGAAAACTAATAGAGAGGTTAGAGACAATCCTGGAAAAACTGGTATTTAGTCAGACTTACAGCCTTTATGGTCTCTCATTTTTCCTTATAATTTCACACATGGAATAAATTAATAACAATATCTTGAGTTTATACTGTCAAGTCTTATAAAGTATTTATTAAATCAGGTTCAAGGAGACATGCCTGAAATAAAAAAGTAATGGAAAATCAACCTAAGAAATGAGAGGAAAGGGGAGAAATAATAAGGGAAGAAGACATCAGAGATAGGAGTCAGCACAGTTTTGTTTTCAGAATAAGCCAAACATATTCTTGGGCCATATTTTTACCAAGGAATTTAGTAAGTTTCACATCCCTGAAAAAAATTATGTACATTGTTTGTTTCTTCTCCCCTTCTTTTTCATTTTATCCTTTCTTTTTCTTCTTTCCTTGAGAATTTATTATTGTTCAAATTCATGTGAACAATAATAAATTCTCAAGGAAAGAAGAACAATTGACTCCATGACATGAGTCAACATTCATTATTTCATTCAGTTTTCCTCCTAGCTCCCAAACCATAAAGAAATTGTTAATTTCTAATCACAAACCCTGTGATTGAAACTGCAATACATCAAACTATGGAGGTACAGAGCAAGAGGAGGCAGTTTCCTTGGTCCTCAAACATACTCCTTACAAAAGTCTCCAGAGATTGATATGACTCTCAATGCCAAATCAAAAGGATATTCCATTTTATGTTAGTCCACTGAAATTCTATAACATCCTAGAGATGCAGACATTCTGAAAATTTAAAGATTAGCCTTATTTTCCACTTGGCACAACACAATTTAGGTGTGATTATTTACAGTGATTAAAGCTACAGAAAATATTCAAGGGCATGTAAGACTACATGCTCCCTCCATGGCCTCTACTTGTTAACACATACCCTTTTCTCTTCTGTTACAGAAGAAAAATAGGAGCATGGGTACTCTGCTGTATGAATCCTGTGTCCTGGTTCCCTGGGTCGGCTCTTTGTAAAATTTGAAACTGTGCTTGAGTTCTATTCCCATTAAGCCATCTGTTTAACAAATGGACTATTTGAATATTTGGAGAAAACAATTTCTTCTTTCTAACCAATATTTGCAGCCTTTGCCTTTCCTCCTGGTAAAGCAATCACTTTCTTCTCACACTCTATCAGACATGGAGTAATCATATATGGAACAAAAGTAATTACTTACTTCACTATTAACTCTGAAATTTTCATTTGCTTAAAGGAACATCCACACAGGAGCCTTAATCTATTCTTTTCAGAAAGTTTATTGTTCAAATTTAAGGCTTTGAGGATGATGGGAGTGGGTGGATGAAAAGTGAGATGATTACTTCCATGCCGCAAATGGATATCTTATGTATAAAAAGATAGCTAAAATCTACTTAATTAATTAATATTGCCTGCCCAAAGACTTCCTGCCTACAGATTTCATATTGCAAGTTATATTTCAAGACCTTTATCTTACTCATTTGATACTTTTGCCCTATGATCAACTTCTCCTTATTTCCTCTCTGCAAATACTATCCTGGGATAACATGCTTCTATTCTTCACTTCTGATTGATTTTTCTCTTTCCTCTCTATTTGGAGTACTTTTCACACGCACACACACACACACACACAGAGAGAGAGAGAGAGAGAGAGAGAGAGAGAGAGAGAGAGGGAGAGAGAGAGAGATGAAGTGTGAAGTTCTGTGACAATATTTTGATATAGACATACATCATTAAATACTTAATAAACTAACTAATGTATCTATGTATGAACATATAATTATGTAATCTATATCTGTCAATTTGCATATGTATCTTTAAAAATATTTCCTCTGCTATTCCCCTTATCTTCCCTACAGCCTCATTCACAGATTATAGTTTTTTAAAGGGAGAAAATGAAATAGGCTGCTTAGACTCAGGAATTTTTATCTTCCTTTTCCTCTTCTCTATCCATTATTTATTAGATAAAGGATATGGGGTTGAAAAGGAAAGGAGATTGCAGAAATATTACAGGAAATTATACAAGCATGGGTAGATTATTGAACTTAATCTTTTTTTTCTTTTTTTCTTTTTTATATTTTTTTTAATTTTTTTTATTTTCTATATTCTATGTTTACATTCCAAAGGCTTTCTCCTTTCCCAGTTCCCACCCACCATAGTTCCCATAGTTCCTCTCCCCCCCAACTGTTCCCCAATCATTCCCCCTCCCCCCAAGGTTTCTTTACTAAACTGGATGCAATCTTTACAGGCCCAGGGTCTTCTCCTTTCTTCTTCTTGGGAATCATTTGACTTGCTATTTGTGTCTTGAGTATTTAGGGCTTCTGGGCTCGTTAATATCCACTTATCAGTGATTGCATTTCATGTGCATTCTTTTGTGATTGGGTTAATTCACTCAGGATGATATTTTCCAGGTCTAACCTGGAAATAACACCCTTCACAATAGCCACAAACAACATAAAGTATCTTGGCGTAACTCTAACCAAACAAGCGAAAGATCTGTACAACAGGAACTTCAAGTCCTTGAAGAAAGAAATCGAAGAAGACCTCAGAAGATGGAAAAATATTTCTTGCTCCTGGATTGGTAGGATCAATATAGTAAAAATGGCCATCTTGCCAAAAGCAATATACAGATTCAATGCGATCCCCATCAAAATCCCAACTCAATTCTTCATAGATCTTGAAAGAGCAATTCTCAAATTCATCTGGAGCAACAAAAAACCCAGGATAGCTAAAACTATTCTCAACAATAAAAGGACTTCTGGGGGAATCAATATCCCTGACCTCAAGCAGTACTACAGAGCAATTGTGTTAAAAACTGCATGGTATTGGTATAGCAACAGGCAAGCAGATCAATGGAACAGGATTGAAGACCCAGAAATTAACCCACAGACTTATGATCACTTGATCTTTGATAAAGGAGCCACAACCATCCGGTGGAATAAAGATAGCCTTTTCAACAAATGGTGCTGGTTCAACTGGAAGTCAACATGCAGAAGAATGCGAATTGACCCAATCTTATCTCTTTGCACTAAGATCAACTCCAAGTGGATCAAGGACCTCTTTTTTATATTCTTTGTTTACATTCCAAAGACTTTCCCTTTCCCAGTTCCCCCCTCACCATATAAGTCCTCTTCCCTCTGCCCATTCCCCAATCACTCCTTCACACACCATTTCTCTGTTCTGATACTCTCCTACAAAACTGGATCCAGTCTTTTCAGGACCAGGGTTCTCTCCTTCCTTCTTCTTGGGAATCTTTTGATTTCCTAATTGTGCCTTGAGTATTCAGAGCTTTTGGGCTCATTAATATCCACTTATCAGTATTGCATTTCATGTGTATTCTTTTGTAATTGGGTTAACTCACTTAGGATGATGTTTTCCAGATCCAACCATTTGCCTACAAATTGCATGAATTCATTATTTTTAATTGTTGAGTAGTATTCCATTGTACAAATATACCACATTTTCTGTATCCATTCCTCCTTTGAGAGACATTTGGGCTCCTTCCAAATTCTGGCTTTTATAAATAAGGCTGCTATGAACATTGTGGAGCATGTGTCTTTATTGTATGCAGGGAAATCTCTGGGTATATGCCCAGGAGTGGTATGACAGGGTCCTCTGGAAGTGTCATACCCAATTTTCTGAGGAACCGCCAGACTGATTTCCAGAGTGGTTGTACCATCTTGCAATCCCACCAAGCGTGTAGTAGTGTTCCTTTTTCTCCACATCCTCGCCAGCACCTGTTGTCCCTTGAGTTTTTAATCTTAGCCATTCTGATTGGTATGAGGTGGAATCTCAGGGTTGTTTTGATTTGCATTTCCCTGATGACTTATGATGTTGAACATCTCTTAAGGTGCTTCTCAGCCATCCAAATTTCTTTTGGTGAAAATTCTTTGTTTAGGTCTATATCCCATTTTTTGATAAGGTTATTTGGTTCTTTGGGGTCTAACTTATTGTGTTCTTTGTATATATTGGATATTAGCCCTCTGTCAGATGTGGGGTTGGTGAAGATCTTTTCCCAATTTGTTGTTTGCCGTTTTGTCCTTCTGATAGTGTCCTTTGCCTTACAGAAACTTTGTAACTTACTCTTAAACAAAAAAGAAGCCCCAATTCAAGAGTCATAATCTTAGAAGGGTAGAGATTTTTTTTATTTTTGATGCAGAACAGAAGATATATTTTTCCATTGATATGAAATTTGTGTATTGCTTCAGGTTTAAGGTTTTTATTAGTCTAAATCTTTGTGTATCAATACAAAATTTCAGATTAATTTATTACAATATAATATTGTATCTTTCAACTCTTACATCAGTATTATGTCTATGCAATTTATTTAATAATACAAGGTTTAGTCCCAGAGTTTTTATTAGTTGCTATTACAAAATGTTTAGGATAATTTAATAATGAAAGTTAATAGTAAGTCAATCAAAACATGGTCATGTTAAATACTAATCTGGATTATCACAGACTGGGAACATTTGTTTTTTAAGATACTTTGAATTAGATAGATGGTCTTGAAAATATCAGAGATCCACAGAATGTGGCATTTTTAATAATTTTATTATTAAAAGATCTTTTGAATATGAGACAAGTCTACCCCTATTTCTGCACTACCCCTACCATTCTATTTCAAAGAAGATGAGCCTCAAAATCTCCATATGGAGTTTCTTCAATTATGGCAAGCTAGCCACTAGACAAAGAAAATACCATAAATTCATCTGAAGCACAAAATAATATCAAAAAAGGACAAATGGACAGAGGATATTCAGTTGCCAAGCTCTAACAAGATGGGGGTAACAAGTCCTTTATACTTCTTGCTTCACATAAAGTCTGTCAACTATTCTTGGACAGAAGGCTAAAGATAGATGCCCCAGTGCTATAAAAATATTGGACAAAAATATTGGAGCCAGGCCAGGTGGTCAGCTGTCTATCATTTCTGTGATTTTGGAAAGCTGCTTTCCTGTGCTTCCTTCATACTAAGGTAGTATTTACTCCTTCTCAGGTCTCTGATGGGGTTGATGGTTACATAGCTATTGTCTCACAATTAAACTTAAGTGGTTTGGTATTTAAGAAGATATTTTAGCTCTAAAACGATATATCTAAGTTAATATTACAAAATAAGACCTAATAAATTACTTTCTCCTAAATTGTTTTGAATGTAACTCATACATAATAATTTTTATAGTTGTTCCATAATAGTTCCTACAGTATGTTCTTTATTCGTATAAGAGAAAAAGTCTATTTACTTTATTGCTCTACAAGAAAGGGGAATTGTTGAGGATTGCCCTTCTACTATTCAGTGTAAAGCTAATCACTGGCCCCCAAAGCCTGGTTTCCCCAAGAGATGAAAAATTCTGCATGTAGACCCAAGTGATACTACTTAAACTTGTCCTCCCAATAAGTTATCCTTGATTGCATAGAGATGGCTACAGTCCATAGCTGTGCAGAAGAGAGATAGTTGGGGTTTTAGGTTCCCCTGCTCAGGGTCAGAGGCAGGAGACCATGAGGATGGAGAGAGAGAAGATGGAGAGAGAACAGGATGATATTGGGTAGGAATCATGAAAACATGTCATGATGGTTGGCCAACTGGAGTTAAAAGATGCCCAGATGGAACATCGAAAATTATAACTTGGGATTATTGATGCAGAAGTAAATTCTATTGTTTACAAGGTAGATATCTGCTATAAAGGATTTTTATAAATATAAAAGTTTTCTGCCTTTTATATGGGAACCGAATGATCTAAAGTGGGGTAGAAAACATGATTTGAGATTACATATCTACTAAATCACTCCTCCTCAATTCTTTTCTTTTATACTTCCCTGCATTTTCATTCTTTCTACCTCCCTTTCTTTGTCTTTCTTCCTCTCTACTATCTCTCTTTCTTTCATTCATTAATTATTTTGTAAAAAATCCTTTGCTCATTCATTATGGCAAAACTGTTATATTTGTGTATCCTATAATATCCTGTTAGACATGACATATATATATATATATATGTGTGTGTGTGTGTGTGTGTGTGTGTGTGTATACACATATATATATATATATATGTGTGTGTGTGTGTGTGTAATTTTATTTAATATATTATATAAATTATACACATATATACATATATATAAATTGCACACACACACACACACACACATACACACACACACATACACACTTCTATATAGGTTTGCCTCTCAGTCAGAATTCAAAATTTGAAAAAGCATGCCAACTGTGTATTACCTCTTCAGAACTCTACCAGTCACCAAAACTGGACTGTTTATTTAAAATCATGTTCTCAAGACACAAATAGCAAGTCAAATGATTCCCACGAAGAAGAAAGGAGAGGACCCTGGGCCTGTAAAGATTGCATCCAGTTTAGTAAAGAAACCGAGGGGGGAGGGGGAATGATTGGGGAATAGTTGGGGGGGAGAGGAACTATGGGAACTATGGTGGGTGGGAACTGGGAAAGGGGAAAGCCTTTGGAATGTAAACATAGAATATAGAAAAAAAAAGATATTTTCAGTCGAAAAAAAAAAATCATGTTCTCTTTCTCTTATTCCTCTCTAGTGTCTGACAGTGACTTGGAACCCAGATCAGAAAAAGTCAAACTCAAAGTAAATAATTTTGTTTTTTTTCTAACAATCTTAAGTGTTCAGGTTGTTTTAAATGTACCTATATTTTCAGTCTCCCAAGTCTACACTGTTAGGAGTCTACATTTCAAAATCCATGAAAAATTACCAGTGGATCTGAAATATTGATCATTTTCAGATACACTCAATTTGGTGAATATCTGTTGAAAAACACTTTTAGAACTACTAAAATAGCATATTAGCTGAGCTGACTTTTTCAGTAATAATAAGAGTAATAATAAGAGGGGTCTCACTATAATAGGGTCCCCAGCTATAAAAGATTCCTTCCTTTCTTTGCTGCTCTCTTCAGGCTCCTTTACATTTATTAATATTCTAGAAGAAAGAGAGCAAAAGTTGAACTTTTAAAAACTTGAACTGTATTTACATTTGATTTGAATAAGCTTTTATTTAAATAGGAAAATAGGTTTCCAATTTTAAAACACTGAAGAATAAGAAAAAATTAATATATGCTTACTTAAATATAATACTATGCTTATTCTACTTGGTGCTAATATAGGAGTGTGATTTTTTTGTTTTTTTGGTTTTTTGTTTGTTTGTTTGTTTGTCAATTTAATTCCATAGTGGTTCCTTTTTTTTTTGTTTTTAGCAATATTTGCCACCTGCACTCTGAGATGTAATCATTCAATGTCAACAAACAACTGATAACATTATTGTGCAATTTTGTCCCATTTCATTCTTTACATGAGTGACAAATATTCCTTTTCTCAGAACCAATAGCTCAGACTGGGCACCAGAGGAATCATTACCATTCCATTAATAAGTATAAGCCTCTTGAGAATGCAGCTTTTCAAGTTCTGTCTTTTATATCTCTCACTGGATTTCTTCAACAAAAGCCTGGCTTGTTGGTATCTCTTTCATTTCCTATACCCCTTCTTTTATAAAGAAACAATGGAAACAATGTATTGAGATTAGATTGGTGATACCAAAATAATACTGGCAGCCTGTGACAATGCTGCCAACCTGAAATGAGATGCTTACATTATTTATGAACATTAAATGTCACCGGTTTCCCCTTCATCAGATAATTTCAGGAGACAGAATCATTTTGGTGGCATGAGAGGGAGGATTTGTACATGATCAGTCCTCTCCTTTTCCTCCCCCATACCAGCCTTTCCACATATCATTTTGGCTCTGTGTCAAAATCTTCTCCCTGGGAGGAAAACAGGTGCACATGAGCATGTTTCAAGTTTAACTACAAGCCTCAGATCAGGTCGCTTGATAGGGATGTCAAGTGTGTTCCAAACCAAATGGGACCTTCTGCAACGTGAGATCATTAGGCAGTCAACTGATATTTTTAATTCTGTTTCCTATGCTCCCTTTAGAAGTCAATTATCACAGGGAAATTAACAGGAGTTGAAAGGAAAAGATAATATCCCTCTGGCTCCCTGATCTATTTATGACTTTGGTGGTTGGGAAGGAGAGGCTCAAATAATGAGGCAAATGAACATCATCTATGTCACTGGGAGTGCTAATGTGAGAAAGAGATTAGCACCAGCTTTTCAAGCATATTTAAGTAACATCTACCAGGGAGTCTGAGTCTTTTTCAAGGTTCCAGTTGCTAGGTAGTGAGGCAAAAGTTCATTTTGTTTCAATCATTCTCTGTCTATGTAGAGCAGTAAGACACATTTAAAAACTAAGCAACCCAAAATGGGGATCTTTGGGGGATTTTTTTAACCATGTTTGCCTCATGCTGTTGGAAGTATTTGAATGATATCCTAGGGTCTTTGAAGTTTCACCTCTCAGTTATATGCCAGGCTTGAGAAACAAAAAGGTTTCCTTGAAGATAATATATACTCACTTTTGGAAGGCAGCTAAATGTCTATAAACAAAACTGGCCTGTGCCTTTACAGTCTCCCAATTCAATTAGAGCCATAGCAGCAGTTACTTCTTTGTCCCTTGAGAGTAAGTAAGGAACCATATTTTTAGCATTCCTGAGAACAGTGCCCTGTTCGAAATGTGTCCATTAAATAGCAGATGTCACAACAGATAGAGTTTATAAATATATGTAAGTATTCTAAGAATGATTCTTGGAGTGAATTCTTTTTGATTTGAAAATAATGAGAGTAGCAGGAAAACTAGATTTTCCATTGCTTGTATGGTGTCTATTTGATTATGCTGGGTTTATAACTGGTTACGTTATTCTTTACTTGGTTATAAGTCATAAGGATTGCTGGGTACCTCAGCCTCCGTTCTAGATCCTTCAGTGTACGAGATAACTAAACCTTTTAAGTCTTTCATATTCCCTGAGGTAGGGAAGACAACTCCATCAGTATTGACTCACTAATACTCAGTTATCATAATAAGACATTTTCCTGGGTGTTAGTTATGATAGTTAAATCATTCCCTCTCATTTTTGGTGGGTATTTAGTCTACATGTATGTCTATGTACCATGTACATGACTGATGTTGTAAAGACCAGATAAAGGCATCAGATCCTATGTAATTGGGGCTATAGACAGTTTTGAACTTTCATATGGGTGCTGGGAATTGAACTTTGTCCTCTGGAAGAGCAGCCAGTACTCACAACTGCTGAGCTATGTCTGGAGTCCCGTGTTTTCTTTTTGTTGAAAGACAATACTCCTTTGCCTATATTACAATAAGGAACAGACAGAACAGAGAGCAGGAGAAGGGCACACTATGCTGAGCTGAGGTGATAGCTCGGCTGTAATAGAATGAGAATATGAATGTAATCACTAGAAGCCCAGATTAAAAATGCCAGGCATGGTGATGCAGCTGTGAAATTGCCAGGCTGGCGAGATTGCCACAGATAGATTCGCTGACTCAAACATGTGGCTACCACCAGAGGTTTCCTTCTGCACCACACACACACACACACACACACACACACACACACACACACATACACACACACACACACACACACACACACACACACACACACAGAGAGAGAGAGAGAGAGAGAGAGAGAGAGAGAGAGAGAGAGAGAGAAAGAGATCAGTTTCCTTCCATCAATTAACTTTTCGTTTTCTATGTTCTCCCAACTTTGCAAACATTTCTTTGTCCTGCCTTTATTACTCTTAAGCATGAATTGTTCATGGATTCAGATATAGTAAATAGTTACCTTTATCTAATACATGAATGTTCATAGTCCTATTTTTACGGGACATGATCATAGTGGAGGAGATACAGCTATAAATAAACCAAGACTAAAGCCCTGCCATTGTTGAATTTTCCTTATGAAAGAAAACAAAATAAATGTATATGCTATTAATAGATATATCAATTATGACTCACTATTTGAAGAAAGATAAATGTTCGAAATGGGTTTGTTATGTGTGAGACAGGAGAGTACATATGAGTTTTGTGCTATGGGAAATATTGGGATTATATTTGTACTGGCTGGTTTTGTATATCAACTTGACAAAAGTTGGAGTTATCACAGAGAAAGGAGACTCCCTTGAGGAAATGCCTTCATGAGATCCAGTACTAAGGCATTTTCTCAGTCAGTGATCAAGGGTTCAAGGGCCCAGCCCATTGTGGGTGGTGCCATCCCTGGACTGGTATTCTTGGGTTCCATCTGAAAGCAAGCTGAGCAAGCCAATGGAAACAAGCCAGTAAATAACACACCCTCTATGTCCTCTACATCAGCTCCTGCTTCCTGACCTGCTTGAGTTCCAGCCCTTACTTCCTTAGGTGATAAACAGCAACGTGGAAGTATAAGCTGAATAAACCCTTTCCTCTCCAACTTGCTTCTTGATCATGATATTTTCTGCAGGAAAAGAAACCCTGACTTAAGACAATATTTTAATAATATAGTATTATATAATAATATATATGTAATAACATATTACATACTATGATATGTAATTAGTATAAAACTACACTTAAAGATAGAACTATATCTGCCCTGCTAAATTTATCTACTTACCTGCAAATATTTAAGTTCTGTTTCTGAGGAACCCACACTAAGATTATAAAAAAGAAGCGGAAAACAAAACAAAACAAAACAAAAGCTCTTGAAGGTGCTTTTTTTATGCTTGCAATGGAAAGTGGACATCTAAAAAGGGATGCTTCCTCTCACATAAGACCACAAACAATGTATTTCATATTATATCAATATAGCAATATCAATGAGGCTGAGTTTAGAAATTGTTACTTTCCGGAATATTCTGCTGATTATGAGCATATAGCATCACTTCTAATGAGAAGGTAGAAATAAGTGGCAGAATGCAATGAGTGGGCTAAGAAATACAGAGAGCAAGCCCTATAGCTGTCCTTGCTCAATATTTGGAGAGAGGATAAGTTCACAGGCATGACATGAGAGTACAGTAAGGTTAATATCACAATGTCTACTCAATTTTCTGTAAGGGTGGAAACTATGAGGAGTTTTGTCTCGTTTCCAATATAACTAATAATCATTTCTTCTCGGATGTCTTTCTGTGCTAGTCCATGAAGACATCCAATATATTTTAATATGTCTTTGTAGCTCTATGATATTTCATCAAATATTGCATGTGTACAAGAGTTGTTATTATCAGGACTTCTGAAACCCATGCCATCACATAGGCAGCAATGCAACCAGCACAATTTTTGCTAAGGCAACAGCCACCATGCTCCCAGAATCTACTTGGTTCCCCTCCCCACCTTTACCTGCGGCTACATCACCATCCATATATAAGAGGAAGGCCCCTCTGATCTCTCTCTCTTTCCCCCTTCTCTTTCTGCTGCCACCTTGCCCATTTCTCTCTCAATAAACCTCATGTAGATCTGTTTGGCCTGGTGTGGTCTTTCTGGAGCCATGTGATGATCGAAACAATTGTATCTCATAAATGGTATTTCAGGGCAAAATACTATTATTTATGATCACAAGATACAATGGGGAAGTAAGGATATTTGTTTGTGTGCCGAATTTCAGGCTGTTGACTATACACTGGGTAGGTAAAGGAATGTTACTTTTCATTTCATTAGTAATAGTCATTAGAAAGAATAACCATGACTCTTACATTCACAGGATGTACAAGAAAACTATCATCATTTTCATCTTCATCATTATTATCACCAACATTACAATCATAACATCACCTCCCATAAGCCAATGTTTTCTGAACTCACAACAGAAAACTCTGGAAAACATGCCTTTTTTGAGATAGATAATATTGATCTGCATACTTTTACACATAATAAAAGAATAAAAGTTAACTGCAATATGTTGTCAGTGCACTCATTCATCAGATGTTAAAGCCAGACTTTGATCTCAGTCAAAATTCTGACTGCTACACATATAAGTTGGCTTCCTACCCATTTATATAATATTTAATTACAGTGCATACTGATCATCACTAAAACCTCAATAATGGTCAGTAAGGAAGGGGTCACTCTGTCTGAGGCTTTCCACAACATTTTCTGTAAAATTTGCCTTGGGTGATTATTTTCTCTCTGAAAAGTCTGCAATATACCCATACATAGAAGAACAAACAAATAGATGCAATAATGTGTATGTTTTAGACCATTTTCCCCATGAATAAACATACCTCAAGCCTCCACTGTGATCTTGTCAGTTCTCTTAAGCTAAACACAGTAAGGGCAGGTCAGTGCTTGTCAGGATTGAGTCTGGGATGAAGGAGGTGCAGTTCTGCCATTCATTTACTATTTAACCAGTATAGTTCTCCTATATGCGTTAACTGCGAGCACCAGGTCAACAATATGCCCTGCTGCATCAAAACTCTTCTTCACAGTACAATTCTGGTTTCTTTACTCATCAATACTACCAGCCTTTCTTGGGCTTTAGCAGGAGAAACTGACAGGTGCATAATTGTGTTCTGATTCTACTCACTGATGGAGCTGACGTCATTACACGACTATGGGAAGAGAATGTGATCACAAACAGGCATCACAGGTGACCTAGCATAAGCCTGAAATACAGAGTGACAGCAGAGCTTCGTCTCAGACCCCGTGCTGCTGAGGTTTCATTATGAGTTCAAAAACCCTGGAAGACAAATGCCCGATTCAGCTCTTTTCTACTCATTAATCACAGAAGATGAATGATGTCTGCTTCCTCAAATTTCACTTGCAGATGGTAATTAATTAGTCGTTTATTCACTTAAAATATTATTAGAATACATTTGAAATCTCTCCTATCACAGGAAGCAATACCGTCTGCTTTATTTTCTAATGACTCTCAGGTACAGTTCCTAACATTAGAGTCTCATGTTAACTCTTTGTGTCCTCCACCACTATTCTTGCATTCCTCTTATTCTGCCACACACATTTTTGTTTCCCTGTTCTCAAACAAGTATAAAATTTATCACCTGTGCAATTAAAATTCAAGCTTAGTCAAGTGCCCCCAGGTGTCTAAAAAGTTAAATTTAGGGAGTGGATTGAAACCCGGGATGAAGTACATTTCTTTTCAATTTGCTGTAGAAAGTACATAAAATGCAGAACTGTCAGCAAACATTTTGTCATTGCCTTTAAGAGAACAATTTAAGAGCGAAGCTACAATATTTAAATGTATCCCCATAAAATGAGAACAAAAATGATTCTGTTTTTCCATTCTGTTTTATAAACAGTTTAATGTAGATGGTAACCTTCTGAAATCATGATATTTTTCCTCCCTTGTGTTGTATTTGTAAGTAATTTGTTTCCAGGTTCAGAAACTAATATACACAGTATACAAGATGAACACTATTTCAATGGTAGAATGATTAATAAAATCAAATTGTCAAAAGGAATATACTGACCCATTCAATACTCGGGTCCTGTACCAAAATAATTATCACAATAGCTTTGGTAGGTACTGTAAGGACATATTTTGTCTCAGTCACTAAAGGAGGTCTCAGTGCAGAGTCTTAAATTTCATCAGATTTATGTATATTCTAATATGTCAACTACAACATAGAAAATTCTTAAAATATGATGCATTAGTTTTATGTGTAGATTTGTAGCCTGATAACACAAATACAAAGGATATAAATAAAAAGAAAGCATCAAGACAATAGTAACAACACTTCATGATTAGGCATGTGACATTAAATACTATAAGTGTTTAGCATATAGCAGAAAGGTTAGTCATGCCACATATTTTAATAGGTTAGAAACTACATACTCTCATAAGCTAGATATTCTGTGCAATTGGCTCTGCTGAAGTTTATAAAAACAGAGACAATATCTGCAATATATAAATATATGTTAAGAGTGGAAAGGAAAATGTCTTAATGCTATGGTCCAAGCATCACTGTCTGGTCTTACATAGGACCAAGATTCATAAAGTTCCCAGAATCCACTTGGAAGCTCACAACTACAATTCTATTTTTAGAAGATTCAGTGCATTCTGTCCTCTGCTCGCACCAGGCATACACTGGGTGAACATACAACAGGCAAGGGAAACACTCCTACATATAAAATAAATACACATAGACAATGAAAAATAAGTGACCAGCAAACTTATACAGATATAAACACCCTAAAAAGAAAAAGAAACTGTAACTGAGAACTTCACATAGGACTATATCAAGAGTTTCTCAACAATCAAAGTTTCTTTACTTTTCAAATCTGATCCATTTAAAAAGTGTGTTCTAGTTTATGTAATTTCCATTTGCTTTACATCAATATGCTAACTTTAAAATTAAAAAACAAAACTAATTTAGAGAAATACTTTCTTTAAGATGAGGATACCAAAGGCTAAAATTGGGATTCTTTTTGCTGAATATGAATAAACATAGATACAATAAAATAGGGCAAGAGAAAGAAATCTAACTTGTCCTAAATTCCTTCTCACACTAAAAGTAGGACAATGAAGCAAGAATTCTGACTTGTCCTAAATTTCATCTGGTTTTGCCAAGTCAGCATTAATGAGATAGAAGATGGCATTTTTGACATATATTCCTGATTGGCATGCAGAAGATGGATGCAATCCAACAATGGGCAATTGAAATTAGCTTCTAGAGGGCAAATGCGTCCTCTGCTAACATAAACATATAGAGCAATATCTTTGAGCATATCAGGGAAAAGCATGTGGAGAAAGGTGAATCACATAGCCATTCCAAAATGCCCACAGGAATTTGTGCCCCTGCTTTATTGTGGGTAACAGAATGAAACCAAGGAACAGCTCCATGTCCTACTTTTCTTATGAAAGCTTTTGCTTCTAAACTTTTTCAAACAAAATCAGCTTAAGTCTTCTGTTTGGATTTGGATTAACAGGCTTAACTGTAATTAAAATCAAAATACACATATGTGCCACTTTTCAGCATGGTTTCTGTGCCACACTCATTGATGAAAATAATTGATGCCAGGTAATATGAAGGTATACAATAGTGATAAATTTTGAGCATGAACACTATCTAATTCTGAATAAATTCCACATACAATCTCTCTAACTTTGACACAGAAAATTTTGGAACACTAAACTAGAGTCATCTGAGTTGTTAATAAGCTGAAACTTTAGAAAAAAATGGTGAGAACACTTTAAAATTATATATTAGTAATATTCTCACCAGAGTTTTGTCCTCTGACTATTATGGAATTAACAACCCAAAAGAATGGCATAGAGATCATATTAAACTTCTTACATTCACACCAACATCCTATGAGCAGGTGTGGCTCCATTCTGGAAGGCCATTAATATTGATTTCATAATCAGCCTAATAAAAATGTGTTAAAGTATCTTAAGAGAACTTGCACACTTACATCTTGGTTTGAAACATCTAAGTTTCTATTATTAAACAACAAGCAAATAAGAAGCATTGATAGCAGGAGAAATAGTCTTCCTTAAGGAAGAGCACACCAAATAATGATTATCCAATACCAATGCTTAGCACTGAAAGTCTGCATAAAAATAAATTTATACAGACTGAGCAGGTTATACTTATGACTTTATAAATATAGGAATATGTCTTATAAATATGTATCTATACACACACACATATATATATATATATATATATATATATATATATATATATATATATAACACAATTCAAGGAAATAGAGGCCATGCATTTCAAAAGAGCAAGGAGAGATAATACATGGGTTGTTTGGAGGAAAAAAGGGAGGAAAATTACACAATTATATTCTCAATCAATAATGGAGTAATAAAATATCAGATGAAATCTCTTATTCAAGTGGTAATTAGAGAAATATCTATGTTGACATAACTTGAAAAACTAAATTAAAATAACAAAAATATACATCTGTGTATCTCATAAAAAATAACAACACATTGATTTGCAGACTTAGAGTTATAATTTTTTCTCACTAATATTTATTTACTAAACTAAGGAAATAATTGTAAAATCCTCTAATGCAAAGAGAAATATATTGTCATGAAATCATATTTGAATGAAATTGATTAACTGTTGTGTCTTGTTAGATTACAAAGTCTGAAATCATCATCATAAAGATATATACTGAATAAAAATGTTCTGGTCAATGAAGAAATATGCTCATAATGGTATCTTATTACATTAAAGTGGAACTAAACACACGTATTGCCTACTGTACTAGTCATTGCAAAGTAGTTCATTCTGTCTTGTTTCTTTTACATCTGGTATAAATAGACTTACCTAACTCATAACAATATAAACTAATAACATTCAATTTCATGCATTGAATAATATTAGTAATTATTTTATCAGTAGTTTAGAGTGTACTCTGCTTACTCAAATCAAATCTACTGCAGGACAGACTGCTTTGCTATGCTATGCTATCAGGGACTGTACATATCCATGTTCATTAATTGAGATTTCTCCAAAGCTTCAGTATTGAATTATGTCATCTGGATATGTGTGAATGTCATCTACAGAGTTTTTCCTACAATAAAATCATCTGCTATCACCTAGTTAGAACATGTCTAAGCTGCTAAGGATTTCCTGGCTCTATACATGGGATACAATGGCTGGACATTATTAGGTGATTCATAAATTTGATTGAGTTGATAGCTTAGTGATCACACTGAAGTTGCTCTTTGAAAATGGTACTATGGAGCTAAGGACGAAATATTTCCTCTTACATAAAACTAACGCCATCTCCTTGTACTTTGTAATCCTTGATTGTATTTCTGAGCATAGAAATCTACCAGAATATTTCATCAGGGTCAGACAAGGAAAAAAAAACACCACAGGTTTCTTTAGTTAATACTTATAAAGAATTACCCTAAAATACATAACAAAATAGTTGGAGATGTTACTAGGGACATATTAGTGAAGTAAGAGAGCAGAGACGTTATTTTTGTTTGTTTTGTACTTTGTAAAATTTTATTTTAGAAATTTTATATATTTTATCATATTGTTCCCTTTTCACAACTCCTCCCTTAATCTCTCAATCTTCTTATCTCTACTGACCCAACTCTCTCTCTCTCTCTCTCTCTCTCTCTCTCTCTCTCTCTCTCTCTCTCTCTCTCTCTCTGTGGGGGAGGGTATTCTCGCTAAAATTGAAAAAAAAAACCAAATTCCTATCAAATAATCTGGACATACTTTCTTGAAACAATATGTAATCTAGAGAATGGACAGCGAAACACATGAAGGGGTTTAAAAGATATAGGGGCAGTTGGTGGGGGCTGGAAAGATGGCTCAGTGGTTAAGATCACTGACTGCTCTCCCATGAGGTTCTGAGCTCAAATCTCAGCAATCACATGGTGACTCCCAACCATCTGTAATGAAATCCAATGCCCTCTTCTGATGTGTCTGAAGACTACTACTGTTAGTATTCTGTCTAAGCTCCACCCCATAATTACCTGGCAACAGCCAGGTATGCCCCGCCCCATAGACCTGGCCCCCTATAAAAGGGGCTACTTGCCCTTCCCTTCTCACTCTCTCTCATCCTCTTGCCTCTTGGTACTCTCACCTCTCTGCCCCTCTTGGGCTCTCCTCCCTTCCCCCCTCTCCCCATGTGGTCATGGCCGGCCTCCACTCCTCCACTTTTCTCTTCTCTTCTCTTTTCTCTTCCCTTCTCTTCCCTTCTCTTCTCTTCTCTTCTCTTCTCTTCTCTTCTCTTCTCTTCTCTTCTCTTCGCTTCGCTTCGCTTCGCTTCGCTTCGCTTCTCTCCTCTCCTCTCCTCTCCTCTCCTCTCCTCTCCTCTCCTCTCCTCTCCTCTCCTCTCCTCTCCTCTCCTTCCTCTCCTCTCCTCTCCTCTCCTCTCCTCTCCTCTCCTCTCCTCTCCTCTCCTCTCCTCTCCTCTCCTCTCCTCTCCTCTCCTCTCCTCTCCTCTCCTCTCCTCTCCTCTCCCCTCCCCTCCCCTCCCCTCTCCTCCTCCTCTCTCTCTCTCTCTCTCTCTCTCTCTCTCTCTCTCTCTCTCTCTCTCTCTCTCTCTCTCTCTGCCTCCACTACATCATTAACTCCCATCCTCTGCCCTGAATAAACTCTATTCAATACCAAGTCTGTGTGTGTGTGGTCCCTCAGGAGGAAGAGGTGTCTGGACATAGGCCTGCCTAGGTTCCCCCTTCCCCCACACCGCCGTGCTGCATTCCTTAACCCCCTTTCTTTCTTTCTATAAACCCATCAGCTACAGTGTACTAATATTCATAAAATAAATAGATATATCTTTACAAAAAGGTTGCAGAGGGGATACTTAGTCAATAGGGAGAATAGCACAGAGGAGAGAGCTTGCACTCATCCCTTGGTGAGTCATTAACAGCAGTGCTAAAAATATGTTTATTTCCTTATAAAGTTATTCATTTCTCTGAACCATGTTTTAGTTTCATTCATAGATAATTTGGGCATCATTTAGAAAACGATAGACCAAATTCTATTAGCTGTGAAATATACAAACTGCAATCTAAGATGCTTAAGGTATTTGAAAGCAACCATACATAAACTTAATTACTATGGCCTGTCCTCCTATGAGATATAACTCAGAGGTATTGGAATCATTGTCTAGTCTTAAAATAACTAATACAAATCAGAAGACTTAGCCCTTCAACTACTACAAAAGACCTATATCATGTTTGATTTTATTTGATTGGAAAGGCTCTTTTAAGGGTTTGGTCAGACTCATCCATCAGAGAACTGTGGGGCTTTGCCCTGATCAGCTTAGTTACTTGCCCATCTTCCCTTAATGGCTCTCATAAAAATCTCTGAATCAAAGCAAATGGGTCTACATTCCTCCCACTGCCCCAGTCCTTTCAGCCATTGTTAGAGCCTCATTGATTACTGTGGGAACATTTGATAAGGTCTGTGACTTGGGTTTGAGCAAAGCCTTCACCAAGGAGTTTTATTTCTCTTTGTTTTCTCATTTTAAATGGGGTTGAAAAATGCTTCAGATGTGAGCTTCCCTTTGAAATAGAAGTTTCTCAGGTTGTGTTGGATATCTCCTGCTGTGGCATTCAAAAGCGTGCACATTCCTATCCTAAAAGGCCCATTGTTCAATTTTGCAGTTATTGTCCTTCCTTGTGATATGGATAAAAAGGCAAGTCTGCTACTTTTGTAATAGAAATTATATTCAGACATACATTAAAAACAATAGATAAAGTACACATAGGACTGTAAATGCCACTTACTGTTCTTGCTCAGATGTCAGCCAGGATCTTGCTACTTGGTTAACATGTGATGCATTGGTCACAGGAGTCCAACACTGGCAGAGATCACACTCTATGAGACTAAGAAGCAAGGGCAGAGGGGTAGAAATCTGCTCATTACCAAATACATTTTTAATTCTTTATGCACTGACCTATTTTTCATTTGTTGAACCTCTACTCTGTTGGGTTCTGGATTTCTTACTAGCTAATTAAAATATTCTATTTCCTTGTGATGTTGAAAATTTATTCTGTGCATTGTTCACCTTAGGGGAAATAGTTAGACTTCTAGTTTTCTTTTCCTTTGTTGGGGTGATTCTGAAGATGTAATCTGAGTATAAAAAGGCTAAGAGAAAGGGCAGTTGGTATGGGAAACAGAAATCCACCTGGGATACATGTATGTATCGGTCACTTCTTTGATTAAGCTGGGTGTTTCCCTCTTCCGGTTATTGGAGGTCAGAGAAAATCTTGAAGGAGTCAGTTTCAGTTCTCTTGTTGTACCATGTGAGTTCTAGAAGTAGAAATAAGCTCCTTGGGTATGACTATAAGCACCTGTACCCACTAAGCCCTTTCCAGGGCTCTCACATTTCAATTCTAATAGCAAATAACCTTGTAATTGAGAAGAAAGAACCATAACTTTTAATACACACAACACTTAAAATCTTCATTGAGTGGCCTCAGGAAGGATCCCATGGCATTGAGTGTTGCGAAAAATTGGCAAGGCATAGATGCGTTTTCAGAACCAGGCATGCCCTGAGTTGACATGATGTATCATAGGTAAGCACTGCCAGAAAGACCTTGAATTCCTTAAACAGTTGATTTTTGAATTGCACATCAGCAATTCATGTTTGTTGCACATTAGCAAAACTTTTACTGGCACCTAACTCTTCCTTATATAACTCCTATTAGTTAGCACTCCCCCACACTCCCTGCTGTTAAGCAGCAATAGGATAGTAAAGACCAGGACAGAGTGATGCTATCAAGTTCACCTACACTGTCTGAAACAGAGCAAACACATTACATCGTTATGTTTATTCATTAATGCAGCTAACACCTGAGTCAATTTTATGTGTCTGACACTTTTCTGATCCCTATATTTTTTTTAACTTTGGTGCTGGCAATGGAAGCCACCTTGATCATTCACATGGAAGGCAAACACTTAAAACTACACTGAGTAGCTTGTTTGGTGTTCTGGATGAATTAACATTAATAAAGTAAATAAAGGCTCTATCATTGAGCTTTCATAGTACAATGATAAAATTATGGGCCATATTTTGAGGATCAAAAAGAATTTGTTTATTAATGTTTATTTATTTAATAATGGATTTTATTTAATTTATTGAAACAGTATCTTGCTTTGAACCTTGCGCAAGCATCAGCATCAAGGGACTTCCTATTTCAGCTTCTCAAGTGATAGTGTTGCAAGCGTTTACCACCATATTTATTATATGCATTGATTTTTATAAATACTAACAGAAAACTGCCAAGAATTGTTCTAGAGGAGTGTAATAAGAGAATAGTATACCTATGATCAGTTTCCCAGGGAATAGTAGGGAACCTAACTATATTCTAGGGTCAATATTGTCCTCTCAATAATTTTTAACTGGTTTAGATGCAACTTCACTGGATTATTTTTATCTCTGAGTTCTTAAAAGCTTCTCATGCCTACAATAGCTATGTTAAATAGTTGAGAGAGCTACCATATGGCAGTAAAACCTAAACTGTATGCCCCATGGTCGATTACACAAAGTGTGCCTCGCCCTATTTTCTAATGCAGGCATCAGTCCAATCCTTTCTGTGACAGTAAACCTGTGCTTCCTTAAGTCAGGTACGTTCTCTGAAATTCAATTTCTTCATCCATGAAATAGAGAAAGGAGTTAGCACACTGTTTGTAGACAAAATAATAAATTAGTGTACATAAAATGTACGACAGGTGCAAAGAAGAGGTCAGTTATAAAATGTCTATGTGGATATATTCTCTTTGAGATGTCTGGTTCTGTAAGGGATGACAGTACAGAATATGAAATTGTTTCTATGGTTTTGGAGCCTGATCTTCCTGGGAAATTTTATTGTATGTTGGTTAGATTTTATTTTTGGTTTGGTTTGGTTTGGTTTGGTTTGGTTTGGTTTGGTTTGGTTTGGTTTGGTTTGGTTTACTTTAGTTGTTTGTTGTAAGGCTGGCTGATTGGTTTTTCTTCATGATCAGACACACTATTTACATACCACATTCTGCTGGCATAAGCAATAAGGTTAGCTGTTAGTTGCCTCTCTGCCTAGCAAGATCAACTATCCATCATAAATTTCTGGAACACTACTAGAAGATCTTCAAACTGTGGGACTGACTTGAGAAATGAACAAAGGGCACAATTATGTTTCCGAGGAGGGGACAGCAGTGTCCTTGATAAGGTTGCTTCGGCCAGGACATTCTCCTTGGTGTAGTCTTAGAAATGCAGTCCCTGCTGCATTTTAATAAGAATTTGTTACTGCCTCCTCAGTTCACTTGTCTCTTAAGATTGGTCTATGATCTCAGGAGACAGAATTCCTATTTAGGGTGGAACAAAACGGTGACAGAGACAGTGAAAGGTACCAAAGGAGGGAGGCTGGAACCCAGCACCCAGGAAACACCAGCAGATTCTGAAAAGTCTTTGTAAATTCTGAGAAGAGCATTGTAACCCTTTGGGATGTCGTCATTAAGTAGACCATGACATTGAGTCCCGTATTTGGTGCAATCCACTGTAATCTTTAGGAACAAATGAGCTCATACTTGCCCAATATCTTACAATGACTGAACTAAGGGCTTTGAAACATTATTTTCATTAATATTCAGAGATATATTAAAATACAGCCACCATCTTATCCTTATTTTGTAGATCACTTTTTCTCAAATGTTAACTATGTTTTGTTGGGTTATTCAGGTACTTAATTATGGGGAAAAATTGAAACACATATCTGGTTACCTGTGTATGGAAACTATTCCGTCAATAATTATATCAGTGAATGAGGCAAATGACCTCAAGCACAAACTCCTATGTTAGCGTACCTTCAACTCTTCCCTTTCTTATCTAAAACTGTTAGGGAGATGCTGAGGCTGTCCAGAAGCATCCTGTCCACTATTTTGACCTTCAGAACAGGGGCTCTTTGTCCTTGACCTAATCGTAGCCCCCAAACTTTCCCTCCCTGCACTATATTTCTGAGCTTGCCCAAAAATGTACTCTTACCCTGATGATACTAAGGAATGTATCTGCCAGTATTCTGTTTTAGCCCTGTGAGTTAAGGGTAAAAGCATACAGAATTCTGGAACAGGGAGTCCATGTTTTTTGTTGTTGTTTGTTTGTTTGTTTTTTCAAGAAGACCTTGCTTTGGAAATAACTCCAGTGCTCCCCTTGTCCTTTGGAGGTAATCTGTCCTGTGCTTAGTTTGGGCTTTATATATACAAAAAAGGAAACCTGCTAGCTAGGTGTGGTCACATTGGCATCTTTGTCTCTATCTATAAACTTACATGCTTGTTTAGTGGTCCTCAAAGACCTGTTCTGTTCCTTTCTTTTGGTTTTCTTCTTTGTTATAGGCGTGGGGCACCTCTCTGGAGCAGCCTCTTAACATTCTCTGTTAATGGTCATCTCCCCTCTGTGGCCAGGGAGGTTTCACCCTGACAGCTAGCTGTCTTCTCTGCTTAACTCTTTGTCCTGTCTCTGTTTATATCTTTGTATAGTTATGGTATTTATTCGATTCAAGTAATAATTTCCTCAGTGTGTCCACATTAAAATAGCTGCATTCATTAGACTTAATATTTCTTGTAAAGCACTAAGTATTGTTCATTTTAGCTGATGTTATTAGAGAATTTTTCATTTTAATTTTTCTGGATTGAATGACTAGCTAAATATTTAAACAAGTTCTTGCCAAATACAGGAATATTGGTAGGCATTAAAACTGTTGTGCATTTCTGGCTTTCCTTTCTTTTTTATTACTTTTATTTTTTTAATAGTCGAATCATTGCCTACCTCCCAGTCTCTTCACCTCAACAGTTCCTCATCCCATTACCTTACCACACCAGGCCCCCACTCTTCAAGAGAATGCCCACACCCTGCACCAAGACTCCCCACTCCAAGCCTCCCACTCCCTGGGGTCTCAAGTCTCTCCAGGGTTAGGCACATTTTCTATCACTGAGGCCAGACCAGAAAGTCTTCTGCTATATGTTCCAGGGCCTCGGACCAGGTCCTTTATGTTGCCTGTTTGGTGGCTCAGTGTCTGAGAGATCTCAGGGGTCCAGGTGAGTTGAGACTGCTGCTCTTCCTATAGGGTTAACCTCCTCCTTAGCTTATCCCAGCCATTCCCTAACTCAACCACAGATGTATCTGACTACAGTCCAATGGTTGAATGTAATTATCTGCATCTGTCTCAGTCTGCTGCTTGTTGGGTTTCTCAAAGGTCAGCCATGCTAGGCTCCTGTCTGTAAGTACACCATAGCCATCAGTAATAGTGTCAGACCTTGGAGCCTCCCCTTAAGAGGGAGCTCAAGTTGGGACAGTCACTGGAATGACTTTCCCTCAGTCTCTTTTCCACTTTTGTTCCTGTAGTTCTTTTAGACAGGAACAATTCTGAGTCAGAGTTTTTGACTGTGGGATAGCAACCCCATCCCTCCACTTAAGGCCGTGTCTTTCTACTGAATGTGAGCTCTAGGAGTTCCCTCTTTCCACTGTTGGGTAGAAGGAAATAGTAAAAATCAGGGCAAAAATCAACCAAATAGGAACAAAGAGAATGAAACAAAGGATCAACAAAACAAAAAGCTGGTCCTTTGAGAAAATCAAAAAGATAGATAAACCCCTAGCTAAACTAACGAAAGGACACAGAGATAGTATCCAAATTAACAAAATCAGAAATAAGAAAGGGGGGCACATAAAAACAGAGACTGACTTTCCTTAAGTGAAGAATAATGAGGAAAAGAAGAACCATGGAAATGGATAGTTGCTGGGGTACCTTTCCTAAGGATACAGGAAACAGAATCAGTGGGTAAGGGGTCAGATGCAGATGCAATCTTTTCAGTTATGAACGGTATGTTTAGGAGAAATATCCCACATCACTGAACCCTGTGTCTTTTTAACTAAAATGAGACTATCTGCTTACTCCACTACTTTTCCAGTCTGTACTTACCTGTCAAGATTCTTACGAAGACTGAACACGATGTTTGGTATAAGTCAAGGCATTCCACTGGGCTTTGACTTAAGAATTATTTAATCTACTTTTTGGCTTAAAGCCAGCAACCATTTTGCCAGGAGTGAGCCACCAACCAGGCATGATAAAGGAGCTGGTCTGAGGCCCTGGCACATATAGAGGCAAACTGTCTTCAACTTCTTGGATGCAATGGTTTTAAAGGGATTTTTTTCTGAGTAAGAATGTTCACAGGGTCAGTCTGGAGAAAGTAGGTCTTGCTGAGCAAATATGAAAACAGGAACTTACAACTGCACACAGTAGTGCTTATCTGTAACTCTAGGGCTACAAAGGGGAGATGTGAGCCAGAGACAAGAGAATCCTAGGAAGCAAATGTGTTTTCTGGAAAAATGACTGATATTGTAAGATATCATTGATCTTCGTGCATGCTTTGAGGTACATGTGTGTGTTCACATTTTCATACACAAGCACACACATAAACCTACAACCTAACATATGAAAAGTGAAGCAATGAAAAAATAGGAAATAGTTATTCCCTAAGTTTATTAGAGACAAAAACAATAATAACAAACAAACAACAACAACAAACCAACTTCACCAAAACCTGCTTCCATTTTGTTGTCTTTGCTGTTATACAATCTTATTCTTCTCCAAATCAACTTTGGAGAAGAATAACGTATTATGGAGCCTACAGCTTACAGTCTTTTCCTTGAGGAAACCCAAGGCAGGAACTAAAGGCCCACACCTAGAGGCAGGAACTGGAAAAGAGGTCAGAGAGGAAAGCTGCTTGCTATGTGGGTCCCAGATTTTGTGTTCAGCTTCCTCTCCCTGTGACTATACTGCCTACAGTGGGCTACACCGTCCACCATCCATTTGTAGTTAAAAAATGGATTCCAGTCATGCCTACAAGGCCAATGTGAATGAATAATTTCCTCATTTGAGGTCCCTTCCTCCCCAGTGTGTCAAGTACACACCTGGCCAGACAGAACCTTCATTTGTGAATGGATGTGAAGGCTAAATGGCACAATATATAATATATTCATCACAGTTGGTTAACCAGAAAACAAGT
The DNA here is from genome assembly GCA_964023405.1 of Apodemus agrarius. Lineage (NCBI taxonomy): Eukaryota > Metazoa > Chordata > Mammalia > Rodentia > Muridae > Apodemus > Apodemus agrarius. Next base: position 29,334,889 of record OZ030024.1, on the reverse strand, counting down.
CACCTTAATTATGAATTAGAATGCAAATAATCAGAAACTACTGGAAAATTGAAAGTATATGGTACCAAAATGAGGAGTCCAATCAATTGGGAGTGAGGGAAATGTTCCGTGAGAGGACAGGCTGCTAATAGAGATGTGGGAAATGTAGTTTAAACACTCATTGTGATTTTCATGAAAAATGATGCCATGATTCTGACATTGCCTTAGGGAGAACTGCTCTTGGCTCACATATCCCTCCTAAGGCGATCTTCAGGGAGGAAGGTTTTGGAACATAATAATGGGCAACCCTGTTCAATTCTTTTCCAGGAAAGGCATTTTTCAAAAATCATGTGTTGTGAATGGTCTTAACTGCAAGAACTCTTTGGTTTCTAATTGCGTGATGCTCTTTACATATCTTACAGAAGAGCCTCTGCATATATATATATATATATATATATATATATATATATGTATATATTCATGTATATGTATATATGAATATGTTCATATATACATATATATATTATATGCATATATATAATTTTTTAATTGAGCTGGGTTTGGGATTTGATACATAATGCAAGGTCATCCTTGGCTTCATTTTTTTTTGATTCAGCACAATTTTATAATTCAGAAAAAGGGAAATGCACTTTACCTTAAATTTATTGTTTACTTTTTCTTTTTCTTCACTAGAAGAAACAATTGAGTATATTATGAAAACGTAACCCTTCAGACACTGAATGATTATTTCCAGAAATGCAATTTACTATGTACCTTAGTGAGTTACTGGAATTTTTAAGTAATTAAACAGGATACTAAGGGACAAAAAAGAAAAAAAAGGCAGTTGTGCTGTTCCATATTTATTCAGCCATGATTAATCTAGTGTTGAATAATAATTTTTAATTTCCATTTCTTGAATATATTTATTAATTTACCTCCTGCCAATATATGGCTCGGGTTGCCACTGTTTAGAATTTATTCCTGCTCTTCCTAACTAGCATTTGCATAATGGAATGATGAGGTCCATTCAGGAGCAGTTGGTTGTGGGGTGTTGGACAGAGTGACTGGGTTGTAATTAGTGGCATCTGGCCTCTGGCTTCATTAGCATGCAAATGGAACTACCAGAGGCCACAGAGCCTGGCAGTTTCACAGCATTACTACAATGCATAGCTGCTTTGCTTAGCCTATCAGTGGGATTTCTTTCTACAAAATAGTAAACTCTGTATATTGGAATGAATTTGACAGTCAATCCTTACAGCCTGGAATCTTAGGAATTTGCATGCCTTTCGAGTGGTTGTAGTTGTTACTGGTGATTAATTCCAACTTACCTTTTCCAATTTTTGGCTATTCCAAATTTTGGCTTTTGAAAATGTAATCCAAGCTCTTATGTCTTGTGGCTGCTTTTGCTACTTCCAGTTCCCTAGTCCAAGCCATGTTCTTCTGTCTTCTTTGTATTTCTAATTATGATCAGTGTCAGCGTTACCAATTACAATGGGATTTTTCCCTTTCTTTTTCTTTTTCTTCTTTCCCATATATGACATATGACTACCATATTCTTAGGACAATATGGCTCTGGTTGTTTCCCTCTAAATTCCAGCATGAACACTCACTCTCTCTCTCTCTCTCTCTCTCTCTCTCTCTCTCTCTCTCTCTCTCTCTCTCTGTGTGTGTGTGTGTGTGCTTCTCACAACTAGTGATTACCTGTAGTGATGAACCATGATGGACATCATCGTCTTTTTGGACACTTGGATTCACCAGGCACAGGCTGTAATCTCTCCTTGACCATTTCAGCAGTTTGATAAGTTTCATCTACTAACATCATTATTGCTGTTGTTTTATTAAAATTAAAGCTCAGAAAATCTCTGCACCTGACCTGAAGCCTCATTGTTAATGTTGCTATTTCCATTTGAGCATGCCCTATATGATTAAAAATAAAACAAAAAACAAGATTATACCTGCATGAAGAGCTCTCAACAAGGGCTTGTCATGACCAAAGAAACAGTTCCTGGGTGCAAATAAAGAGCTCTTACTTCAAAAGGAATAGGGGAGTTTACTCTGAAGCATCCCATGTATCATTGCATGGGAACACAGACTTAACTTATCCTAAATACTGTATTCCGACATAAGAGTTTCCTCCAGAATGGAGAATAACATCAAAAAGGCATAAGTCAAGGTTATTCTGGTGTTTACATATGTGGGAGAGCTAGGTAAGCTGCTGACAACTTAGAAAATTCTGCTGTGCTATCTGAGGACATTCTTACACTTAAATTTGGTTGAAGCTAGTGGGTCTTATGTGGCACAGCCCAAAATTATCTATTTAATCATACAATGAAGGATGTTACTTAAAACATTGATGTGGGGCAATAAATCCATTAAGGGTCCTCAAGGGAGCCAAACATAGTTTGATTCTGGACCTGGAGTTTCCAGGTCTACCCAGTCATAGAGCTTCTCAGCAGATAATTATCCCTGTACAATCATTTACTGAAAAGTTGAGTTCAACAGTTAAAAGTTCACAATTTTTATAACATGTCACAATGTCATTTGACCCTTCCTTCACTTGGTCTATAGGTAGGTAATTGGTCTTTTATATGTAGTATATATTTTTTTTTACTCCTTGTCATAGTGGATCAGGGGACCCTTTCCCAAAGGAGAAAGTGCAGGTTTTCAGTTTCTCAGCATGAGTAAGTAGCGAGATCCCCTGCCAATGATGGGTTTTAGGCTACAAAGCTGTGGGAAATTTGAGTTAAACTAGATCCCAATGTTTTCTAGGTGCTGAAATTTCTGTGAGCCTTTAAAAATGTTAACAGTAATATGCTATTCTAGAAAAGCTATAAAATATTGCTCACATATTTGTTTTTTGGTCATGATTGTCTTATGTTTTAAATCATTCCATTCGTTAACATCTCAAATGATATCCCACTTCCTAGTTACCCCTCCCCCACCTATCCCCCATTCCCATCTGCCCTCCACTTTGCCTGTATCAGGCTGCTCCCAGGCTATCCCACACCACCACTCCAGCATCCCCCTACACTGGGGCATCAAACCTCCCTGGGCCCAAGAGCTTCCTTTTCTATTGCTGTCAGGCAAAGCCATCCTCTGCTATATATGCATCTGGATGATCCTTATCATCAAGGAAGAGTGGGGTAGGCTTGAAATGATGAAAACTGGGAAAGGATCATCTTGTTTCTTTCATAACCCCATGCTTTTGTCAAGTTATAATTGAGCTGTGTATCTTTCAAGGGTCTCTGGATTTCATGTTTTTTATTCATATGTATTATTTGCATTAGGAAGAATGGAACATACTTCAAATGTCACCATAAAGATTAAAGAAGGAAATTAATTCAAAATATTGAGTCTACTACCAATGAAGTTGAGAGTCACACTCTACCAAAAGCTTATTACATTTAAATATTAATTAATGTATAAAATTAATGTATTACTTTTTCCTTACTTAATATTACTGAATATAAATTAAACCAAATTTGACCAGCAAGGAGAAAGGAATCTCACTATGTTCATGCTTGATAATTATTAAGAATAAGCAGTGAGTTCATAGCAATAGCCTTTCCCTGTTGTTATTAATTATACACAGTGTTAATGGATTGACAAAAATCTGCTAAGGCGTAGATTGTTAACAGGACTTGACACTTCGGTTATAGCTGATGTCAGAAATTAATTTCACAGAGGACAACCATGCCACATTAAAATGCATGTTGCAATGGTTTACAATGGGGGTTAGATGACCCTTCTAGAATGTGGCTTGAAATAAAAGCTGATGCAAATACACAGGAACACATGTGAGTAAAGATATATAGAATTTATTGAAATATAGTGAATGACACGTAGCAACAATTACTTTGTAATGTAAGGACTCTGGTTCATACTTTGAACTTTAATAAAGTTGTTGGACAACCCAAGGAACAATCTGAGCACCATAGTGCTTTCAGTCTATTTACATTTAAATTGTCAGATTGGAACAAAAAAGCCTAAACATCTAGTCATTAATTCTGAGAAAAATTAGGAACAGATTAAAGATGAAGATATTGAAATAAGGTTTTTTTTTATTAGATATTTGTTTTATTTACATTTCAAATGTTGTCCCTTTCCCTATTTCACCTCCAAAACCCCTCAATCTCATCTACTTCCCCCTGCTCACCAACTCACCCACTCCTCTTTCCCTTTCCTGGCATTCCCCTAAAATGTGGTATCAATCCTTCACAGGACCAAGGGCCTCTTTTCTCACTGATGTTTATAAAGGCCATCCTCTGCTACATATGTACCTGGAGCTGTGGGTCCCTCCATGTGTTCTCTTTGGTTGGTGGTTGAGTCCCTGGGAGTTCTTGGGGTACTGGTTTGTTCATATTGTTGTTCCTCCTATGAGGCTACAAAACCCTTTAGCTCCTTGGGTCCTTTCTCTAGCTCCTCCATTGCGGACCCAATGCTAAGATCATTGGTTGTGAGCATCAACTTCTGTATTTGTCAGAGACTGGCAGAGCTCTCAGGACAGCTATATCAGCAGGCTCCTGTCAGCTAGCACTTGTTGGCATTAGCAATAGTATCTGGGTTTGGTAAAAGTATATGGGATGGATACTCATATGGGGCAGTCTCTAAATGGAGCCTTTCTTTCAGTCTCTGCTCCACACTTTGTCTCCGAATCTCCTCCCAGGGGTATTTTGATACCCATTCAAAGAAGGACCAAAGTATCCATACTTGGGTCTTCCTTCTTGAGCTTCACATGGTCTATGAATTTTATCTTGGGTATTCCAAGCTTTGGGGCTAATATCCACTTAACAGTAACAGCATACCATGTGTGCTTTTTTGTGATTGGGTTACCTCACTCAGGATGATATTTTCTAGTTCTATACATTTGACTAAGAATTTCATGAATTCATTGTTTTTAATAACTGAGTAGTACTGCATTGTATAAATGTACATTTTCTGTATCCATTCATTTGTTGAGGGATATTTGGTTTCTTTCCAGATTCTGGCTATTTTAAATAAGGCTACTTTGAAAAAAAATGGAAGATGTGTTCTTAATACATGTTGGAACATCTTATGGGTACATGCCTAGGAGTGGTATAGCTGGGTCTTCAGGTAGTACTATGTCCAGTTTTCTGAGGAACCGCTAAACTGTTTTCCAGAGTGGTTGTACCAGCTTGCAAGTCCACCAGCAATGGAGGAGTGTTCCTCTTTTTCTACATCCTCCCCAGCACCTGATGTCCCCTGAGATTTTTTATCTTAGCCATTCTGACTTATATGAGGTAGAATCTCAGGGTTGTTGTGATTAGCATTCCCCTGATTATTAAGGATGTTGAACATTTCTTTAGTGGTTTCTTAGACATTCAATACTCCTCAGTTGAGAATTCTTTGTTTAGCTCTGTACCCCATTTTTAATAGGGTTCTTTGTTTCCCTGGAGTCTAACTTCTTGAGTTCTTTGATTATATTGGATATTAGCTCTCTATTGGATGTGGGATTGGTTAAGATCTTTTCCCAATCTGTTGGGTGCCATTTTGTCCTATTGAGAATGTCCTTCACAGAAGCTTTGCAATTTTATGAGGTCCCATTTGTCAATTCTTGATCTTAAATCATAAGCTATTGGTGCTCTGTTTAGGAAATATTCCCTTGAGCCCATCAGCTCAAGGTTATTTCCCAGTTTCTCATCTATTAGTTTCAGTGTATTTGGTTTTGTGTGGAGGTCCTTGGTCCACTTGGACTTGATCTTTGTACAGGGAGATTAGAATGGTTCAATTTGCATTCTTCTACATGTTGACTGCCAGTTGAACCAGCACAATTTTTTGAAAATGGTGTCTTTTATCCACTGAGTAGTTTTAGCTCCTTTGTCAAAGATCAAGTGACCATAGGTGTGTGGGTTCATTTCAATTCTATTCCATTGATCTACCTGCCTGTAACTGTACCAATACCATGCATTTTTTATCATGATTGCTCTGTAGTATAGCTTGAGGAAAGCGATGGTTATTCTGCCAGAAGTTATTTTATTGTTGAGAATAGTTGTTCCTTTCTTGGGGTTTTTATTATTCCAGATGAATTTGGAAATTGCTCTTTCTCTAAGAAAGAATTGAGTTTAAATTTTGATGGGGATTTCACTGTATCTGTAGATTACTTTAGATACAATGGCCATTTTAAATATATGAATCCTGCCAATCCATGAGCATAGGAGATCTTTCCATCTTCTGAGATCTTCTTTAAATTCTTTCTTCGGAGACTTGAAGTTCTAGTCATACAGGTATGTAATATTATTTGTGACTAATTTGAAGGATGTCATTTCCCTGATTTCTTTTTCAGTCACTTTATCCTTTGAGTAGAGGAAAGCTATTTGAGTTAATTTTATGTCCAACCACTTTGCTGAAGTTGTTTACCAGGTTTAAGAGTTCTATGTTGAAATTTTGGGGGTCACTTAAGTATACTATCATATAATCTGCACATAGTGATCTTTTGATTTCTTCCTTTCCAATTTGTATCCCTTTGGCCTCCTTTTGTTGCCTAATTGCTCTAGCTAGAGCTTCTGGTACTATATTGAAAAGGTAGGGAGAGAGTGGACAGCCTTAACTACTCCCTGAATTCAGTGAGATTGCTTCAAGCTTTTCTGCATTTAGTTGATGTTGGCTACTGGTTTGCTGTATATTGCTTTTACTATATTTAGGTATGGGCCTTGAATTGGTAATCTTTCCAAGACTTTTATCATAAAAGAGTGTAGGATTTTGGCAAATGCTATCTCAGCATCTAATGAAATGATCATGTGTTTTTTTTTCTTTGAGTTTGTTTATGTAGTGGATTACATTGATAGATTTCCATATATTGAACCATCCCTGCAACCCTGGGATGAAGCCTACTTGATCCTGGTGGATGATCCTTTTGATGTGTTCTTGGATTTCTTGCTAGAGACTATGAAAAACAGAATTTTCTGGGCAGATGGCATACAGAACCTAAGAGAACAAAAACGCCAACCCAGGTGACTATACCCAGTAAACCTCTAAGTTAGTATAGATGGAGAAACCAAGGTTCCTTGATAAAAAGAAATTTACACTATATCTCTCCACAAATCCATCCCTTCAAAGGAGAATAAATGGAAAACTACAACAAAAGGAGGGAAACTACTCCCTAGAAAAGGCAAGAAAATAATATTCTTTTAACAAACTAAAAAGAAGATAGCCACATAAACATAATTCCACCTCTACTAACAAAAATAACAGGAAGCAACAATCAACTTTCCTTAATATCTGTTAATATCAATAGACTCAATTCCTCGATAAAAAGACATAGGAAAACATACTGGATAAGTAAACAGTACTCAACATTTTGCTGCATACAGAACACTTATCTCAGTGACAATGATAGACACTACCTCAGAGTAAAAGACTTGGAAAACAATTTTCCAAGCAAATGGTCCCATGAAAAAAGCTGAAGAATCCATTCTAATGTCTAATAAAATTGACATTCAACCTAAAGTTATCCAAAAAGATAAGGAAGGACACTTCATACTCATCAAAGGAAAAATCTACCAAGATGAACTCTCAATTCTGAACATCTATGCTCCAAATGCAAGGGTATCCTCATTCATAAAAGAAACTTTACTAAAGCTCAAAGCACACATTGCACTGCACACTATAATAGTGGGAGATTTCAGCACCCCACTCTCATCAGTGGACAGATCATGGAAACAAAAACTAAACAGAAACAAAGTGACATAACAGAAGTTATGAGCCAAATAGATTTAACAGATATCTATCGAACATTTTATCCTACAACAAAAGAATATACCTTCTTCTCAGCACTTCATGGTACCTTCCCCAAAATTGATCATATGATCAGTCACACAATAGGCCTCAACAGATATAAAAAGAAGGAAATAATCCCATGCATCCTATCATATCCTAACAGGGACTATGACTGGTCTTCAATAACAACAAAAATAATAGAAAGCCCACATACATTTGGAAAGTGAACAACACTACTCAATGAAAACCTGGTCAAGAAAGAAATAAAAGAAATTGAAAACGTTTTAGAATTTAATGAAAATGAAGGTACAATATACCCAAACTTATGAGACACAATGAATGCAGTGCTAAGAGGAAAACTCATAGTTTTAGTGCCTCCAAACAGAACACTAGCAGCTTGATATCACACCTGAAAGCTTTAGAACAGAAAGAAGCAAATACACTCAAGAGGAGTAGACAGCAAGGAATCATCAAACTCAGGGCTGAAATCAACCAAGTAGAAGCAAAAAGAACTATACAAAGAATCAACCAATCCAGGAGCTGGTTCTTTGTGAAAACCAACAAGATAGATAAACCCTTAGCCAAACTAACCAGAAGGCACAGAGACAGTATCCAAATCAACAAAACCATAAGTGAAAAGGGATACATTTCAACAGATACTGAGAAAATAAAAAAAAAATCATCTGGTCCTACTAAAAAAGCCTATACTCAACAAAACTGGAAAATCTGGATGAAATGGGCAATTTTCTAGACAGATACCAGGAACCAAAGTTAAATCCAGATCAGATGAATGATCTAAACAGTCCCATAATCCCTAAAGAAATAGAAGCAATCGTTAATAGTCTCCCAACCAATAAAAGACCAGGACCAGATGGGTTTAATGCAGAGTTCTATCACACCTTCAAAGAAGACCTAATACCAATACTTTTCAAACTATTCCACAAAACAGAAACCAAAGGAACTCTATCCAATTTGTTCTATGAAGCCATAATTACTCTGTTAACTAAACCACACAAAGAGCCAACAAAGAGAACTTCAGACCAATTTCCCTCATGCGTATCGATGCAAAAATAATACAATTCTTGCTAACAGAATTAAAATAAGGTTTTTAACTTATCTACACTAAATTTCACTTGTTGGTTAAAGAGCATAGTGTACAAGCTACCTTCTGAATACAAGTGTTTTTAGCCAATTATTTTATGTTGCTAGAATTCTCAAGGCTTAGGAGGAGTTAGTTGACAGGGAGGAATGATAGAGGAGACAGTAATAGATTGGTGGTAAGATGAAATTGCCACCAAGGTGCCAAGTGTAAACTTCATTCTACTTGTCATAAGAGTAAGTAATCTAGTTCCATTTTTCATTCTCCTGGTCTGCCTTGCTCACTGCGATATGTTTACATCCAGCAAGGATGATGAGCATGCCTGTGTCTGTGTTCTTACCAGCTGTAGCTGTGTCCTTGCTTTATTCTCCCTTTCCAGTGTTGTCAGGTTGAATCTTGCCAGATTTTATCTGAATCATGTTCTGGGTCCCACCTAGGAATGTTCAATGTATATGCATCAAATCAAGAGTGTATTTGTAGAGCTTTGAGAACTCTTCAAATTATAAATTCTTGTATCCTTAACGCATTCAATAGAAACGAGGCATACATTCCCACGACTAATAAATGACATGAAAATGCAGTGCTTAAGGAATGTTTATCATGTGCTGAAATGATGAAAATTCATTCCAAGTACTATGTCTCTCGATATTGTACAAGTGATTGTATCTTTATTTTATTTACATGATTTAATAATTTGGCATGCCAGTTTCTATGTCATCATGATTGATTCCATTTTTTTTACCTATGTAAAGTCTTTCCATGATTATCAGTCTGAGACATTTGCATGTGTTTGTGCATGATTTGTCCATCTCTGTGTGGAACACTAGATTTTTTGGCTTATTTATTAATATATGTATATTTTTTAATTTAATTTAAACACATAAGTATATGTATGATATACATGATATCATGATAAATGATATTATGTTAGATAGTGTCATTTATGCAATTTCTTTACATCTCATACTTACATTTTTAACTATTATAAAATCAACACAAGAAATTATTATATACTAAGTGAGCAGTCTAAAATACAGAAAGTCAAGTTATCTTAGAATTTTTATTCCTGCACAAACATCATGACCAAGAAGGAAGCTGGGGAGGATAGGGTTTACTCAGCTTACACATTCACACTGCTGTTCATCACCAAAGGAAGTCAGAACAGGAACTCACACAGGGCAGGAAGCAGGAGCTGATGCAGAGGCTATGGAGGAGTATTACTGGCTAGCTTCCTGTGGCTTGCTCATCTTGCTTTCTTATAGAACCCAAGTCTACCAGCTCAGGGATGGCACCAACTACAAGGAGCCCTCCCTACTTGATCACTAATTGAGAAAAATGCCTTACAGCTGGATCTCATGGAGGCATTTCCTCAACTGAAGCTCCTTTCTCTGTGATAACTCCAGCTTGTTTCAAGTTGATATACAAAACCAGCCAGTAGAGCCATTCTCATAGTTCTGGAAGCTGGAATTCCACTATAAAGACATTGGGAGTTAGGTTTAGCCTGTGTCTTTTCCCTTTCACTTGCATCTAAAGCCACTACATCACTGTACTGTCACATTTTATTTACTAGACTTTAATTTATGGGTCCCTTCCTTGTCTCATAATGACACTTGTCGTATTCAGGGACAACGTCTATAACCTTTTTAATTACTTGCTTAAAGGTGTGGGCATCAAACATAGCTGTTAAGAAGTTAAGATTTCAATAAAAAGACTTAAAAGGACACATTTCAGTATATAGAATTACTCAGACATCTAAATACTAGTTCATGCCTATCTTAAAAGCTGATAAAATCATTGTGGTAATTTGAATAAGTATGGCCCCCCCACAGACTCATTTGTTTGAATGCTTAGCCTATAGGTAGTAGCACTATTAGGAGGTATGGCTTTGTTGGGGGTAATTATGAACTTGTTAAATTATGTCACTTTGGGGGCAGACTTTGATATCTTCTATGCTCAAGCTGTGCTCAGTATGTCACAGATTCCCTTTCTGCTACCTGTGAATCAAGAAGTGAAACTCTCAGCTCCTTCTCTGGCATCATGTATGTATACCTGGATGCTGCATGCTTCCCAACATAATTATAATAGATTAAACTTCTGAAACTGTAAGCCAGAGCCAATGAAATATTTTCCTTTATCAGAGTTACTTTGATCAAGTTATCTATTCATAGCAATAAAACCCTAAGACAATCATTTTTATATTATAAAGGTGTACTACTAATTTATCTTGAACGAAAGTACAAGGAACAAGAAACATCCTTGGGGAGGTGACTTGCAGAACCATGAAAAGGCAGATGGATAGATATTATCAATGTTCAATGAATGCATATATGAAATAGCACAAGATATCTCATTCGTATATATTCATAACAATAAAAACACACAAAAAGTAATCATGTGTTAATGTATAATGAGTTAATGATAGCATTTCTACTTGACCATTTGTTTCCAAATTAATTGAGATTTAATGGAATTAGTGTGGATTTGTGTCATCTTTTTGCCCTAATTTTTCTGATGTATTTTGTGTTGTAATTGTTCTGCCCTTATCTTATTGTGTAACATTATATACTCAGGAGTCAGATAAATTGCCTTATTCTTATTCTCACATATTTAGACACAAGCCTTGAACTAGTAGCTGGTTGGTCTTGTGTTTTATTTTTTCTAGTTTTTGTGGAAGGGTACATATGCTCTTAATGCTTAAATGATATGAATAATTCAGGCAAATATTATATCACAATAAATAGAGATAATTCATAGCCCAAGTGATACTCTCTTTTCTAATATTAATTGTCCAGAATATTATTGTCTTTCATTGTTTCTGGGTTCTGACCAGCTTGGGGCCTGGCTGTGAAGAGATGGATTTGATACAAGTTAGATGCTAGCACACCAACCTAGACTTAGGCTACTGTAGAGAGCCTTATTGAGATGCCATGCCACCTGGCAGGAACTTGATATCAACCATATGTGAAGTTTTTCTCCCAGCCTTTGAGTTGGAACTGCTGTGTCAGTCATAGTCCCCTCCATCCAGGGTGGAGTGCTCAGACAAAGGTGAAGCCTATTGTTCTTCAAGGACCTGCAGTTTCCTGAAAAATACTAGCCACCTGTGGAGCAACTGAACTGATTCTGCTGAGAAGCTTTCAGCCTTTTCCTCCTGCTTATATATATTGGGAGTTCCTCATTAAACTGTGAGACCTTGAATAGCAGTTGTTATCTTGGTCTCAGTCTCTTTTTTGCCGCCTTCCCATACATCCCCAGCTTCCCTTCCAGGTAACCCATTAGATGTAACTGCAGACAGTTACAGGCTACATGCTACAGAATGAAACAGGCCTTGTCTCCTCACAGTTCTAGACAGGACAGAGAACTAAGAAGCAGTCTCGCTATAATGTCAAGTTCTCCATCCATGGAAACTAGTTTCTCCCTGCTCCTTGTCATGTGTGCTATGCTGAAGTAAATTACCTAATGTGAAGATTCCAGCCACCCAAATGTAGGTTTGAAGAAATCAGACCTTTCCTTTCTTCTGAGGGATCAGTTTAGAGTCGCCTCAAAGTATCTTTGTTCAGGGAGATATTCTAAAAGCCTTGGAGGTTTCTCTGTCCTGCCTTGACATCACTCAATGGTTTTCTCACTATCTTGCTATATATGTCTGTTAGTACCGAGACCTGTGATGTCATATAGTCACAATTAACACAGTGTGACTATAGGCCTGTTACCAAGGCAACGGTCACCATATAGCCAGAATTCAATGGGCCTACCTTTACCTGTAATTTACATCATCATCAATGTATATAACTGGGTATTTCTCCCCTCTCTCTCTTCTTTTCCTGCCTTCTTCCCACCTACTGCACCTTTACCCCATCTTAAATAAAGTCCCATGTGGAACTGTTTGGTCTGGTGTGACCCCTCATTGCAAAGAGGTGACCTGCACGGCCTGCAGGCAGACGAACTGCATGGAAAACCCAACAACGTCCCTCTTAATTTCATTGTTTCCGAAGCCTTTCTCCAGTTAAAAGAAGTCTCTCCTTCTCTTCAAGACCACGCTGTGTCTAGATTCTCCATACATTGTATAGTTTCGACCTGATGCTGTCCTTTGCACCTCAAGGCCAGAGCATGTCCTTGAAGCCTTTGGAGTCTCATTGAGCATGATCAGTTATTCATGTTTCCTTTGCTGACCAAGTGCTCCTAACTTTCTTTCTTATGAAGCTATTGTGTCATCCTTTAAGCCTAAGCCTGAAGTGGATTTGTACTCTTCAGTCTCTTGCTTTTGACTTATCTGATTTGCAGTGACAATGCTATGTCTTCAATAAGAACAAGAACACGTCGGTTGACTGGGAGATATAGGGCTAGGAGATGCCAGTCAACACATCCTCAGTTCTTCTCAAACTGCCTTGGAATGCCAACTCTTAGCTAGCTGCCAATATATGAGATAATCTGCCCGGAAGTTAAAAAACCACATAACAACCCTTGTGCTGAATTATACAGAACATTACGTTTAATGGAAGCTGTGGTTATAACACTAATCTATATTTGGGGAAGGGTATTTTACAGTAACAGAGTCAACTCCTCAACTGTGAACTCCTTCTGAAGTCTCACAAGCTTTATATCTTTTCACCAGCACTTACAAATAAAGTGAACTTTACACTTATCACATTAACAAATTAACATCATAAACTGTTAAAGTTTCATGTCAACATTTAAAATGAGTGCATAAGTGTTGGTGAGTATTCAATACCTTCTTTCAAAAAAAAAAAACTCATTGTAGATGTTATACCGTCAAGGTAATTGTTTTTCTCTTACCTTTACATCAGTGAACAAGAAGATGCCTTTGGGCTCTTTCAAAATAGATTGTTCTGCTTCTGTAATGGGTACCTGTGGGATTGACTGCAGAACAATACTGTATTAGGAGTCATAGGATTTGGGGAAAGCCAAGTAACATTTTCTATTGAGATCAAGATAAAAGAGCCTTTCTTTGAGAAAATGTAGTAGCTAGGTACTTTGTTCAAATAACAAAGCAGGATCATTAGTCTAAAGGAAAAAAATAGCACTGTCAGAAATTTAATATATTACACCTTTTAAAGGTAAGTAAGAAGTCAAAACCATTGTCCTAAAAACTCACAAGGCATGTTTTTCTTAGTCTTACAGTAATAACACTATAATTTATGTTCTCTCTCTCTCTGTCTCTCTGTCTCTCTCTTTCTCTCTGTCTCTCTCTCAAACTGCCTTAGCATTGCTATTACCTTGGTCTAATGTTGTTAAACTTCCAGGGGTACAAATGGTATGGTGACATAAGATCAGGGAAAAGGCACTTACATTATTGTTCATGGTCAAAGTAAATTAGAGGAAGAAAGAAGCAGGGGTTCCTGGGAGCCCTACCTCCTTACCCGTTATTGAAAAGTAATACAGAGGAAGGTGGTGGTGGGAGAATGTTGGCAGGAAGTCAAGATAGGAAATTAAGACAATTGTAGTAATAAATTGATATATAATATCTTAAATATTACTAGTATTATGATATTAATTTAACTGCATTATTCCCCATTTTCTCATTTGCACCTTAGAAAGAATAATAATGAGACATTTCTAATATCACTAAGATACTTCATGTGACTTTTCTTCCTTTTACCAAATCCCTTTAATTTGAATAAGGACTTATCAAAGCTTCTGAGAATTGAAATAAGGGCTGAGGGCTGAAACAAAAAAGGCATGACTACAATGAGGGGTTATATTCATAGCAGTTTTATGGGCACCTCAGTCTTAAAATTCAAGTAACTCCCAAATATTGGCCATGGTTGATATGATATGCATTTGATTTTTTTTCTCCTCTCCTTTCCCTGCTCCTTCCCTAGCCTATCTCTCAACCTATCACCCCCGTCATCTCTCTCTCTCTCTCTCTCTCTCTCTCTCTCTCTCTCTCTCTCTCTCATTGTTTCTCTCATATTCTCTCATTCTATCTGTCTGGACATCTGTCTGTCTGTCTATCTCCATTTCTTTCTTAACACTCCTTCCCCAATTTGTTTAATAACTTAGGATAACAGGTCATAATAAAGCTACAAGCTTATTTTCTTAATTCTAAATTTTTTTGAAAGATGAAAATGTTATAAATTCTAGTAGCATGTGTGTGTGTGTGTGTGTGTGTGTGTGTGTGTGAGAGAGAGAGAGAGAGAGAGAGAGAGAGAGAGAGAGAGAGAGAGAGAGAGAAAGAGGCATGCTTTGTTGGGCATCAGTGGGAGGAATGGTCCTTGGTCAGGTGAAGGCTCAATAGATACTCCAACAAAGGGAAATCATGGGTGGGGGTGGGAGTGGGTCAGGTCCAGGGGCATATACTTGGAGGCAGGGTTGGGAGGAGGGGTTAGGGATTTTCAGGTAGGGGGAAAACATGGAAAGGTTTTAGCATTTGAAATGTAAATGAAGAGTATATTCAATAAAAAATGAAAAGAAAGATGCTACCCTAGCAATGCACGATTCCTAACATTATTGTGTTGTTATGGATTTAATTTAATAGTATCTGTATTTAAAGGCAGCCCATCTTATTAAGAAGTTACAAAACAAAGATAAATAGTTGGCATAGTCTAAGCTGAGTGACAAGACTGCTCATATATATGCTAAATGGTATATATGTGAGTCCCGTGAAGATAATTTCTGAATATCTTTCAGGTTTAGTGACTATGTATTCAAGGACCAAAGTATCAGCTGATTGAGGATTACATGACAGGCATCATTTGATTATAAAGGATGAACACAAATCCCTCTGTAGTTTAACCAAGCACAGGTAGACAAAATAACAGTAACATTTGAGAGCAAATACAAATGTGTTTTGTCTACTTGAAGAAACTAATTGAATATTAATTGAGGAAGTATTCTTGGGCACAGTATGTAGCAGTGACTTGATCATTTAGAAATACCAGTCAAAGGGAACTGATGTTCAAGAACTGCTTACTTTCTAAGATATTTTAATGGATGGTGTTGGTGTTGCTGTTGCTGAATTTGGAATCACCCTTTAAGTCCTAACACACCAGAATCAGCCACTTTTCCTCAATAAGGCACTTAAAGTACCAAAATTAACTGTCATACTCAGGAAAACAAAAACATGTATTTAATATGACTGTATTAGGAAACAGGAGGCTATGTTGATAGTGTCAAGACTGGTCACATTAAATTTTCAAATATTCTTTTATATCTTCTTTCAAAATCTGGTGTCAGCTTATATCTGGTATCAGAAATATTTCTGAATAATTTTCTTTGGAAGTATCTAGGGAAAGAAGAATATTGGGAACAGGGACAAAGAGCTCCTCCCTCTTGCAACCTAAACTATAGCTATGCGGTCCTGGCTAGGGTGTTATGTTGTCCAACACTGGATCATCCTTATCTAATGTAAACAGGTATGCTATCAAGTGGTAAATCTCGTTCCCTTCTGGCTAGTCCAGACATCAGTCTTTCTCATTTCCTAGCACATAATGTCTAGGATTTTCTAGTCTCTTGGGGCACATGCTTTCCAAAGACTGATAACCAAAGTAAAGAACATATCTACATATCTAAAACTCCCTGGAGATAATGAAAACATCTTCAACTTTTCAATCACAAATGATAAACAACCATTGGGAGCTGTTACTACAAAACAAAAATTAATCAACCCCACTGTGTCTCCTGTTTTATCCCTAATTTTATTTGACTGTCATAATGTGACTAAACATTAATACCTTGTTTTATTCTGTCCACAAGATAAAGAAAATGACTCTTTCCTTTTTTTCCTTCCACTAGAAGCATTAACATGGTACACAGTATTTTAGTGGTGTTATTTAACAGGTGGTTCAAGAAAAGTGAGTGCAATTAATTGGGCTCATACTTTGAGTGAGTGTTCTTGTTCCAAGCATCAGAAAAATATGATGGCATATGTTACTTCACATAGCTTGTGGTGTTTGATTAGTGTTATGAAGTTGATTTCTATGAAAATGTTTGACATAATGGTATTCAGAAACAAGGAGTTGCTATTCATATATGTTAATATTATATTTATACCTCTATCCCCAAATGCTTTTTGTGTGTTATAAATAAATAAAATTAGAAAATTTTGTATTTAAATCAAAACAACCAGGGCCACTTTAAAATAAAATCTTAAAACTATTTCTTCTGAAACCTTTTTGTTTTGCATTTATCTGGAATTAGCCAGGCACTAGGCTTAATCTGTAAAAATTTTGTTCAATACCATATTTAGAGCAATGATTTTCAAAACTGCAAACTCAAGCTAATATACCAAATGACCTTTATTTATCATCATTTAATAAATGCTGTATGCTTTACTATTTGATTTACTATGATGTAATGGACAAGAAGAGGGAGATGAATTAAAATCATCCCCTAATAGTGACAAAAGGTAATTAAAGATTGTTTAATTTTCTATTGCTATCAGGAAAACTCTGATGTCTTTGATAAAACCTAATGTCTTTGATAATACAAACCCTACAACACCCCACACACTTGCAGGCAAAATTTCCCAATATATCAAACCAAATCAAACTGCTGTTCATCTTCTCAAAATTCTGTCTTACAATTAGAAGTTCATCTCAAGACACGTTGTTTCCCTAAATGTCTTTTATCTTCTTTTACATAGTAGAGGAGACATTCAATTTATGTCTTTTACTTTCCTCTTTTACAGTAGTAGAGGAGGCTCTGGTGGTAATAGACCAGGATATGGTAAGTAGGGTGGGGGCTGTAGTGGTAAAATAAGAGGCTATGTTGATTGCAATGGAGGGGGCAGTTTAGTTAGAGGTAACTCTAGTGGTTATAAGAAATTATAATGAGTCTGGAAATTTTAGTGGATAACTGTAATTAAATAATGAATATTCAAAATGGGTGAGTTTAGGTAGAAGAAGCTGAGGACATCTCTATGGTGGTGTCTCTGGATCTAGTGGTGGACATGGTAGATATGATAGTAGAAAGTTTTAAAACAGCAGAAAATTGCTACAGTTCTTAGCCAGAAAGAGAACTTGGAGTTGTCAGGAAAGCTGTGGTGTACTTTGAAATATTTGACCCAAATGCATTGGAGGCACTGTAAAAATCTACCGCTGAAGGAACAATGATCCACAGTCAGAAATGTTACTGCAGTTTGAAAAGGAAACCCTTCCTGCTCAAGGCCATAGGCACAGTGTGCAAAAAGTATAGCTATTGATTAATTCAGTTCAATGCCAATTAGATGTACATTCCTGGGGTCTTTTATCTGTTATAGTTTTGCTTTTTCTGTTTCTTTTTCTTTCCATTGCATCAGGTATACTGCTTTATAAACTGTAATAGTGGTGCCAAAATTAAAAATAAATGGAATTTTAAAAAATACGGCAAATATAATTTTGTTTATCAATCTTTATGGCTGTTAAAATTAGTGTTATTTAATCTCATTGTGAAGAATATGTGAAAATTTTTTCTGGAATATTCTAGAATTATGTAAATTATTCACTTCAATTGCAAAGATTTGTTTTACTGGAAATTCCTTTGGATTTGCTGTCCTTTAACTAACACCCCCAACATTGGAAGCTAAATGTCTTCTCTGTCTTCCTAAACAAAGGATATTTCTCTATCCTTGAAAGCAGTCCAAAAGCTCCTCTGCTGATGTTTTTCTTTTCACTTCAGAATGACTCACAAGAAGAACAGATAAAAAATAAAAAGCAAGATACCTTCCTTCTGTTTAGCACAAAATTTAGATTAATCAACCATCCATTAGATCCATGGAAAGGGAATGGCTCCAAATATGAGGATTTGCTACCTTTGCTCTGAGAAGCTGTAAACTTCGGGATGTAAAAATTATTTGGGATAATTTTTCTACCTACTTAACACTCAAACAAAGTCAAATGACATATGCTGGCTCACAAGCCCAGAAATTCTGCCAAGATGATATTAAGGAAATCTAATCATGGATAACCAGTCACCCTAATATCAGAAGGTATGTAGGGGGTTCATAGAACCTCCTGTTGAAATGCAGTCATTGAATTAAGTCTTTTTCTTGAATCACTGAAGGTCTCATTTGGATTCACTTGAAAACAGCTCTTCACTGTCGATGGAGGAGCACATCAAATTCAGTGACATAATTGAGGGGTGGCCAGCATTACTTTTTCACAACTCTTTTCAATAGTTTCTCTTCCTTAAATGACTAATATGAAAAGAATTTATGACTTGTGAAATTATTGATCCTTAAACACAGGATCGTGTCCATATGTGACACCCCTCCTCTCAGGAATTCTCCAAAGTCCCCAAGTCCCTTGCTTGCTGCAGAATATTTCTGAACAAAGGTATTTCTTCCATGACTAGATTACTACCACATTAACTCCTCAGCACCTAAAGGTCATTCTCTTTTATCTGAGAACAGCGCACCTGCTTTGGAAGCAAATGAAATCAGTTTCTTTGCTGCTGATTCATTTCAAAAGTAGGAGAAGGAAGAACAATAGGTACATTATGCAGAGTGTCTCTGAAAGGAGAACTTTTATAAATTGGCAATTTAGAAAATCAGTGGGTTGCAGAGGAGACACAGCATCCTCTTTTGAGATTTCAGCAACAGTAGAAGTGTCATTTGAGTACACCGTTTAATCAAACTTCTTACAGGCTATACCCAGTCTTTGCGGAGTTGAATACTTAAAGGTGAGTGGTGTATTCCACTGCCTCCTACTTCAATGAGCTCTAAAATGTTACTTTATCAAGTTCTTTTTCAAAGGAAAGAGAGTTCAAACATAAAGAGATAGAGATAGAAAGAGATACACACATAGAGTAATAGAAACAGAGACAGACAGAGACAGAGACACACAGAGAGATAGAGACTGGGAGATTTAGCAATACATCTAAGGTCATGCTAAAAGTTAGTAGTTCATATATATGACCCTCTCTTTCCCTTTCTTTAGACTCAGTGCTCCTGTTTGTTTGTTTGTTTGTTTTGTTTATTAACAAAGGTCCCATGTTACCGCTGTACTCTCTCCTGACTGGTAACAACTACACTGCTTTTAGCCACATAGTTAGGAAAGCACATTCTCAGACACCTGCTTCCTTGCACTAGGAGATGACTCCTAATTGATCTGAGTGTGCAGAGATAATTCCAGTTTCTCTTTGCTGATGGCTTTTCTAGGGGTAAGCATATAACCCAGTTACTGCTAATGAGAATACGATGCAAATGGATTGGAGGACTTCCCTCCCTGAAGAAAACTTTACCATTTCATGGTCCTTCAATCTACTTTGTCTGGTGGTAGTTGGATCCTTAGAGCTGTAATAACTATCTATGTGCATGTGGTAACCAGCAGAGAGATGAAAGCAACCTGGGGCCCTGGAGTATATTTATAAGCTAATATAACCTGGAAACAGTTACCTTCAGACTTCATGTTAAGATAATTAAAAGTCTTTATAATTAAAGTCAGTATATTCTATACATACTATTTAAAGCATCACCGCTATTTGAGGTAAAATTACATTTTATAAGTAGCAGCATCTTGCATGCCTCCAGAGAAAGCAAGACTCAGCAAGAGTCAACTCCTTCTTAGCTGAGGTGGTCTTTTGACTACATCATGAAGGAAATGTACTATAGAACAAAGTGTTTTTTCCCAGTGGCCATGAAGAATAATTTTGGGTGTCTGTAGAGATGGTAGAGTGTGTAAAGCACTTGCTATATAAGAAGGAATCAAGTTTGATTCCTAGATCCCAGTTAAAATCAAAAGCTATAGCTTGCATGTTCAAACCTATAGCTTGTATGCTGAGATTGTAGGCAGAGACAGGTGGTTCCCTGAATGCTTGCAGACCACCTATCCTGATGTGCAGTTGTGATGAACAAAAGACTCTATTTTAAAACTAGGAGGCAGGTGAGAACCAATATTTGATGTTGTCACCTTGCTTCCAAAGCATGCTGTGGCCCATCCAGGTTGACACTGATCACACACACACACACACACACACACACACACACACAAACACACACACCTATATGTAAAAGAAAAACTGAAAAATTGTTTGATAGTGTATGATCAGAAATATCTCCAATGTCTAGCTCCAGATGTTATAGCAGTAACACACAACCTAGCATATACACCCTATGCAGAAAAAAATTGACTCCTGAAGTTAAAAGTATTTTGAGGATTATACAATATGCAGGCACAGAGAAGCTTTGAATACACAGTAGACACTGGGAGCTGAAAAGAAAAAAAAAAGAAAAAAGAAAAGAAAACCACGGTAGAGTCAGCATTTTGGAAGACAATAACATCACAAAATCAAAATGCTGTTCATCTGTAACAGAGCCTCCCACTACAGTAAACATTTGCGTTTGTTGAACTTAGGGAAAAAATCATAGGTCTGTTAATATTTGAGGAATGAGTTTTGATATGTTGAGCATCTGGCTAGCCACTGGCTGTGGTCCTCAGGCAAGCCGCCTAAATAATGAATGTAATGCCCATACAGAACTGCTCACAGCATCGAGAATATGTGTGGGTGGTATGGTAAGAGCTATGGGTATTCAAGTGGAAGACAAGGAGTGAGGAATGCTGGCACAAAAAGTGATAGCTCCCTGCTTTATCTCACAGATTACTTTTGGCCCAAAGCCTGACTGATGTTTTCTCAATACCCATCAGTATGATTACACATACTTTGGGTCTAAAATTGTTTCCCACAACTTAGCATCATCCAAAATACAACAAAGGAAGAGACGGTTCATGACAATCCAAATGCTTTTGCATAAAATGAAAAAAAATAAGCATTTCATTTTCATGTAACTTGCTTTTAGAAGCTAGAGTTCATATAATGAATTCATAAAGGGATTTTGTTATGAGAGAAATAATTTGGCCCTAAAATATGAGCCACTTTTATTCATGTAATAATTGCCTGGCAGTTTTCAAGGTGTTCTCCTCCTTCTTTATGACTGTATTTGTAATTCTGCCAACAAGCAGGAAGCCTGTGCAGCTTCAGGACTGAAAATTGTGCTGAACTGCTTGTTGCAAAACCAAGGCTGATGTCAGAAACATGTCTCTTGTAAGTAACTCTGGGAAGGCAAAGAATCCTCACAGACCCTGCCTTACTCCATCAACTGCCTGTCATAATTAAAATATTGAACAACAAAAAGAGAACCTCAAAAGCAGCATGGTGTTTAGATGCAAATCTTAAGTCTCAACGAAAATATTCTCATGTATCTCCCTTTTTGAACCTCCCGCTTTTCCTCTGGGTCTGGATAATACTGATATGATGCAATTCTAGGGTCATGTTAAGGTAGTCTTTCTGTCCTCATCCTGGTAGTCCAAAATCTTGTCCAAATTCAATGCTCTGAATTTGGTTCAAGGACACACTTTAAGAGCACTGAATGAAAGTGATGGGGAAATTAGCTCTTATGTCTAAATTTATTTAATCTCTGAAATTATAAATAGTTTTTTTGTGATATAACAGTTTTACTGCAAATGTTATATTCTTGAAATAAAGTCTGCTATATTCTAATAGTATGCAAAATTACAAACTAATTCTAATGATCAGATTTGCAAAAATGGAGTTTTCATTGAAGATTTAAGATAAACATATTTGTAAGATGATTAGATCAGTGCTCAGAGATAACATTTTTATATATACATATATACATATGTATCTTACATATAACATAATATAATATAATAATATATAATATATATAACATTTAAAAGGTCCTGATACTAATTTTTTATGCATCATTGGTGTTGTTTGAATTATGTCTTATTAAATCTGTAAATTAGATGCAAATTTTCCTTTTCCTTTTTAGAAGAACAGATGAAACACATAGATCTGATACTCTACCACCATTAACACAAGTGAATGGCCTTAATTTCTCAATAGAATCATTCAATATTCATTTTTTAATTTCTGCATTTACACATAATATCTCTCTGGAGGCCTCTAACAGATTCTACTGCCGCAATTTTAATGAGAACTATCAAAGGTTACTCTGAGATGATGATCTATACTTAATTCAGAGATTTCCCTAGACATTTGTGCAGTTCGGTGCTGCTTAGAGACTTTCCTAGTTGTATTGTCTTGAAACATTGATCCTTATTTTAGCTGCATCTTTAATCATTATTAGCATAACCCCTTCATTCTTAAAGTTAGTATCTTGAGAATTAATAAAAAAAATTATAGCCTCTTTAGGGAATTTAATAACTGTGTTTGTGAGGAAGCACTGAGAAATTATCTCGCACACATGTGAGGTTTCACACTAAAGTCTAGTCCACTTTTTCTCTCAGAATTGAAAGTATGCATATTACTTCATACCAAATTTCAAAACAATGATTTCTTTACTTATACAAATGTTTCCTTTATAATGAATATAGCAATTTGCCCATGTCTAGATGACTGTTAATTATTGCTTTTAAAGTGTGCATATATGTGAATGTAAAAATATTGATATGACAAACAAAAAATAAACTAATACAAAAGCTACTACAGCCTAAACTATAAAGTTTTGAATAAGATTTTATTGTCACTTGGAAGTTGTATGATCCTATTAAAAATGGAAAACTTTGTCATGTGTACATAGAAATGTAAATTCATATTAGCCAAGAACATATTGATGGTTAATTACAGGAAAAGTACACAAAGTATTTTTATACCTTTTACCTTGTTATGTGAGGCATGAAAATAAATTAGACCAGTTCAACTTAAATGACATAAATTTTAGATTAGTTCTCTGAAACAACATTCTTATTTACAAAATGAAGTTTTTCAGATCAAAGCCAGACACTTTTGTTGGTTGCCCCTGTATACATCATCGTAGATTATTCTTCACAGAGATCATGTGTACATCTAATAATTCTTAAACCTTTTTAAGGTTTGAATTTTATATTGTGTACTTCTGAGTTTTATATTGTTTGATCTGAAGGAAATTGAACTTCATCTAACAGGTGATTGATTTCTATGAAGCACATTTTGACTTTGTCACATATTTAAACTTTTCCTAGGAAATCTTTGGCAGTCATTACCATACAGTTAGGTGAGTCCCTATTAATGGTGTTGTTTCATAGCAAATGTTTACATATGCTCTTGTATTTGGAGATCTGTCCTCTCTCTCCTCCAGTCAGTGGCAATGTATAATGTCTGCTGTAGTCACTCATGGAAGGTTTTCATTTTATCATCTACTGTCAATGTTCTTTCTAAGAGATGCTTCATTCGGGATCTATGAAGTTTTACTCTGTGCATTTGCAAATAACATGCATCTGACAACAGAGTGGTCTTTATAATATGTAGGATGATCTCTCTGTGTACTTCATTTATAGGACTGTAGGGCAACTTATTCAAGTTCTATCTTGCAGAGGTTCTATCACCCATATTCAGCAATGGTCTAAAGATTAAATGGAAAATTAAAGACATAAACAATCTTTGTTTTAAATATTTTTATTTGCTTTACATTTATAGTAGGAATATTACCTTCTTACTGTGTCTAACTTGTAAAAATGTTCCATGGGAGCATTTTGCTGCATACTACATAGACACATTTCCATGTGTACTTATACTTATTTCATGACTAGAAAACAAAAGATTAAGAAGCAATCACCTTGGACATCAGAGAAAATTTCAGCCCAGCAGTGTGATTCCTGGAGTAAAGGAATTTACAGTTTTAGGGTAAATATTTCTAGAAAAGACAAATCAAGTGGCTGCCAGTTGAACAGTTTCAGTGATTAACAATGCTCCAAGGATCATTCTGGTTTCTACCTTAAGCATGTATACATACTTATATATTCACTTTATGCTATGGAGTTCTCCTTCAAGCTGAACTTATCTATTAGGAGTCTTGAATCAGTTCCCTCACTGATAAAGAGCATTGCTGTGCTATGTTCTATACATCCCAGAAATCTAGAATCCATCAGACACCGATTTTCGGTTCACTCCACCTTCCCAGCAATAGCCCTATTCTTTGCTTGCTTTTCCAGTATCTCTAAAGAAGCCTGTTATTTGTTTCAAAGCATGAAATGTGGAACAGGTCAGGTTTTGGACACTGATTTCTTTTGCCCAGGAATCACAGTTCTGTGATCAGTCTAATCTAGTTTTTGAAATAAGCAGTTTCTTATTCTCTCAGTATACCAAAAGCAAGTCAAAACCTAGGTTTGTCCTCACTACATCTTGTGTTTGTCTCTGTGTGTGATTTGTTAAAGCATTTTCACATTTTGCAGAATTTGAACTAGCAAAGTGATTCAGACATCAAAAATAAGAACTTTAAAAATATTTTAATTTCTGTTTATATTTCATGTTTTTGCCATTATCTATTATTACTAGTAGCAGTATTATTAAAATAGATCTGTAAAGTAGAACTTATAGTTACTAATTTCCATGAAGTAGCAATTAAATATGCAAATAAACTATTGCACTTATATTCATCAAATACTTGTTTCCGATGGTCAGTGTTATGTGTCTTTTGTGTTACAGTGGTACTGAAAATGGAACTCAGGGTATTGCATATATTAGGCAAGTATTTTGCCACAGAATCATACCATAATTCTAGGTAAACAGTTTTTCATATCATTAATGTTGGTCAGTTCTGATGAGATGTATCTTTACCTCTAGCAGTGATAACACAGAGGCCAGTGATTCTCTGTTATTTCAGGCTAGCCTGGGCTCTATTGGAAAACGATGTCTCATAGTAACAACAAAGATCATCAATGTTCATGTATCCTCTTTCTCATGTTTAGTAAAACTGTTGACCCAAAGCCAAGAAGGATTTGAGGAATCTCCACTTTCTATAAAAGTAGGATAATAGCTTATGCTCTAAGATTAAGAATTGACAAATGGGACTTCAGAAAATTACACATTTTCTGTAAGGCAAAGGACACTGTCAAAAGGAGAAAATAGCAACCAACAAATTTGGAAAAGATCTTCACCAACTCTACATCCTACAGAGGGCTAGTATCCAATATATACGAAGAACTCAAGAAGTTAGACTCCAGAGAGCCAAATAACCCTTTTGAAAAATGGGGTACAGAGCTAAACAAAGAATTTTCACCAGAAGAAATTTGGATGGCTGAGAAACACCTTAAGAGATGTTCAACATCATTAGTCATCAGAGAAATGCAAATCAAAACAACCCTGAGATTCCACCTCACACCAGTCAGAATGGCTAAGATTAAAAACTCAAGAGACAACAAATGCTGGCGAGGATGTGGAGAAAGAGGAACACTCCTCCACTGTTGGTGGGATTGCAAAATGGTAAAACCGCTCTGGAAATCAATGTGGCGGTTCCTCAGAAAATTGGGCATGTCCCTTCCAGAGGACCCTGTCATACCACTCCTGGGCATATACCCAGAGGATTCCCCTGCATACAATAAAGACACATGCTCCACTATGTTTATAGCAGCCTTGTTTATAATAGCCAGAAATTGGAAGGAGCCCAAATATCCCTCAAAGGAGGAATGGATACAGAAAATGTGGTATATTTACACAATGGAATACTACTCAGCAATTAAAAATAATGAATTCATGCAATTTGTAGGTAAATGGTTAGACCTGGAAAATATCATCCTGAGTGAGCTAACCCAATCACAAAAGAATACACATGAAATGCAATCACTGATAAGTGGATATTAATGAGCCCAGAAGCCCTAAATACTCAAGGCACAATTAGCAAGTCAAATGATTCGCAGGAAGAAAGGAGAGGACCCTGGGCCTGGAAAGATTGGATCCAGTTTTGTAGAGAAACTGTGGGGGGAGAGGGAATGATTGGGAATAGTTGGGGGGAAGAGGAACTATGGGACATAGGGAGGGGGAACTGGGAAAGGGGGAAGCCTTTGGAGTGTAAACATTGAATATAGAAAATAAAAATTAAAAAAAAGGAATGTTCAACATCATTAGTCATTAGGGAAATGAAAATCAAAACAACCCTGAGATTTCACCTCACTCCAGACAGAATGGCTAAGATTAAAAACTCAGAAGACAGCAGCAGGTGTGGCAAGGATGTGGAGAAAGAGGAACACTCCTCCACTGCTGATGAGATTGCAAGCTGGTACAACCACTCTGGAAATCAGTCTGGCAGTTCCTCAGAAAACTGGGCATGACACTTCCAGAGGACACTGTTATACCACTCATGGGCATATACCCAGAGGATTCTCAGGCATGCAGTGAGGACACATGCTCCACTATGTTCATAGCAGCCCTATTTATAATAGCCAGAAACTGGAAAGAACCCAGATTTCCCTCAATGGAGGAATGGATACAGAAAATGTGGAATATTTACACAATGGAATACTACTCAGCAATTAAAACCAATGAATTCATGAAATTCTTAGGCAAATGGTTGGAACTAAAAAATATCATCCTAAGTGAGGTAACCCAATCACAAAAGAACACACATGGAATGCAGTCACTGATAAGTGGATATTAACCCAGAAATTCTGAATACCCAAGACACAATTCACAAACCAAATGATTCCCAAAAAGAAGGAAGGAGAGGGCCCTGGTTCTGGAAAGGCTTGATGCAGCAATGTAGGGGATTATTAGGACAGAGAAGTGGGAGGGGGTTGATTCGGGATCCAGCGGAAGAAAGAGGGTTTATGGGACTTATGGGGAGGTGGGAACTGAGAAAGAGGAAATCATTTGGAATGTAAACAAAGAATAAACAAAAGAAAAAAGAAAAAAAAAAGAAAAAATAACATAATACATTTCTAGTTCCAGATTAAATACTGGTACAAATTCAATATAGTACATGTAGCTACCATTGATTGAAGTATCAGAGATGTAAAGAAAATATATTACATGCCCTTTGTTGTACTCAAAGAATGTGGAAAGCTTGGGAACACAGTATAGGAAACACACCATTTCTTCTGGGCAATTAGAAATGTCTTCAGAAGTCAGGCTACTTATGGGGTATAAGCAAAGGAATAAATAAAACCTTAATCCTGGAAAAGAAGTGAAATGCGTTTTAGGAAATTTGAGAAATAACAAAATAGTCACTCTGTCATAGTACAACATGCCTAGTTATTGAAGACATACCTGTACATATGTTTTTGATCCATATAATCTACAGAATGGAAGGAAAAAGCTGAGTCCCTCTGACATCCATATGTATGCTGAGACACACATGCCCATTCACATACAGAAACATATGCTGCATACACAAACACACACACAAGAATAAAGTAAGGAAGGAAAGAAGGAAGGAGAGAAAGAAAGAAAGAAAGAAAGAAAGAAAGAAAGAAAGAAAGAAAGATTTAATGGTTACATCGAACCCTTTAAGGGTTAGTGTATTCATATGACCAAAGGCTTTGTGGTCAGTGTTGGGACAGAAATGACACAGTGGAAGCCTTTTGTCCCTGTGAAGTATGCTTTCTTATCTACCTGAGGACTGAGGGATGAAAGATCTGATGCAGACAAAGAATGTAATATTTCCCTTAGATTTTTCTAGGACAACTAGAATTTTTAAATTTCCTTAATGGTAAAAGTATGTTTGAAGTGATGCTAAAATTCTGATAATTTATTATCTTACCTAGCTTCTATACTAAAAGTTCATAATTTGGTTTAAAAGCCGGGCAGTGGTGGCGCATGCATTTAATCCCAGCACTTGGGAGGCAGAGGCAGGCGGATTTCTGAGTTCGAGGCCAGCCTGGTCTACAGAGTGAGTTCCAGGACAGCCAAGGCTATACAGAGAAACCTGCCTCAACCCCCCCCCCCAAAGAATTTAGTTTAAGATAGTTGACTTATTTGAATTTTTGACAGTAAGTTTCCTAAAATACAGATGGCCCATGTCATGAAGTAAACCATTTTTGACAACTGTGGTTCATAGAGGACTGGATCTTTGTAGAAAGGATACTTATGGCCACCATAGTCTTGGCAAGTTATTAAGGAACCTTTGTTCCACATTTCTTATTCTATTGCTTATATTCAAGTTTTATAGTAGATTTATAGTACACTATACAACATAGTTAAACAATTTCCTATAATTTTTGAACATGTTCTCTGGTTTCTCGTGTTAAATATCTAATTAGCAGCTATTGAGGTCTGATAAACCACCAAGTCATTAACCAGGATAAACATATTAGCCATTAATTAGTGTAGATTCATCAGGTCAAGTAGGCAGTTCTTGTCATATGTGACAAAATGAATTATCAATGAGATTCACTACGTGTTTCTGGTTTTTGTTGAATCAATTCTTGTTAGTTTCTCTGATTCTGGTTGTGTGCTAGATAATTAGAGTCGGCCTCAATTTTTCTTCCTGCAGGAAGTCTCATTCTCATGACACGTAGTTGTATTCACCATTGCAAGCATAAATTTGTGAGCTCTCACTAGAGCTAACACATGAGGTCACATCTGCTCATTCTTTTGGATAGTCCTGACACAGATATTTCAGACTGTGCTGATAGAGGAACACACACTCACTCTTGATGGGAAAGATGGCAAATCTGCACTAAAAAGGGCTTTAAAAAGGGTGGCTACTTTTGCAATTTCTCAAATCAATAATTTTTAGGAAAACAAAAAAGAATGAAGGAAGGAAGGAAGGAAGTTATGGCTTTGTAACTACTATTGATACATAGTAAAACAAACTGATAATAACAGCAATAATGCTCTGCAAACTCTGAGCATCTCACAAAGTATAAAGTTGTCACAACTTTGTATATCTTGCTCCCTACAGGCAGTGAGATAGACCCTGTTTTCTTTTCATAATTGTAATGCAATTTAGTGAGATTGTTTTCCACCCCAAACTTTCTCACTCTTTAAACATGGTCAGATGCCAATTAATTATCTTAATCTTCTCTCTCCCTTTACATCAAACTGAGTTCTAAATTGACATCATTTTTAGCTGGATGGTTGGAACTATTCCCTCAGATAATAAGGCTTGGGTTAATCTAAGCTACTTGATTGCTCTTTTCTCCAACAATCCAGATGGCTTTATTCTGCATTCCTCTGGTAAAAGGGAGGTTTTTGTACAGGCTATGGGAGGACAGCAATATTAAGATTGACTCATTGTGAGTTTTATTGGTTTTATGTGATAATTATGTTTTTATCTATTAGTGTTTCTAACCGACCAGATCAGCCTCCCCAAAGTGATAAAGTCAGTTAAGCAAAGCACTGTGATCTATCATAATCATCTGGAGAACTTTTCCTTTTGCTCATTATTTCTCCAAGTAAGCCTTTAACTGAGGCTTTAAACAATATATATTTTTATACTTGGTATCTATAATGAGACCTATTAATCACATACTAGAGAGACATGCTTTATTAAAGAACCAAGGGAACATAGGTGTGTATACGCATTTCTTACCTTTAGTGATAGTCATTTTGGAATACTTAGGGAGTTAAATATTAAAGTATAATAGTCTCTAATCTGTCCCCTCATAAAACTAAATTTTAAGGTAAAATATCATAGACTATTTATCAACTACAAACTCTACTAGATCATTAAGTTTCCCAAATATTCTATCACTCTTGAAGGACTCATGGGCAATTTTGTGTCCAAATGAAATCATTTACAGAATGTGAGCCAACCAATACCTTTATCACCTCAAGCACTGAGAAATGCTGCAGGGTAAGGAAAAACAAAGATGGTTGCTTTTCTACTGACTTGCATAAAGTGACTGTGTTAGACTTTTTGTCACTGGGAAAATATCTACTATCAGCAGCATGATGACACAGTAACAGGTAAGGGCATCACTGACATAGGAGCAGGGATCTGACAGATCATGTCTTCCTCTTCAGAAGCAAAAAGAGAACAGAAAATGTAGCCAGACTAAAAAACCTTAATGAAGTACCTTGTCCAGAAAGATTCCATCTTCTAAAGGATCTATAACCTTCCTAAACATTGCCATCACCAGGGGACCCAGTTTTCCAAAGTAAGATCCTAATGTGAACATTTCATATGCAATCCAAACAGCACCTAATACTTATGAGGCTTGTTCTCTTAGTCTAGGTACATCAGAAGTAAGAGGTTTTTCTGGATTCCCAGTGGGCGCAGAAGTTGTCTTTGCTGATCGTGTCTAGATCTCAGATCTATAGGACATTTGCTAGGACTGCTGAGTTCTCATTATCCTGGAGCTAACATACAGTTGTTATTTTGTTTTTCTTTGTTTTGTATTTTAAATTGATGTTGTCGTTTTTTGTTTGTTTGTTTGTTTGTTTTTGTTTTCTTAGCACAGGCAAGCTTTCAAAAAAGGACAGAAGCAGCAGACAAAGACAAGTCATTCTGATGTACCATGTCCAAGGCTTTTTATTAATATAAGTGATATGGTGATTCCATTTTTATTATTATTTTCCTTTTATTCTTATCATTCACATTATTTAATCTTGACATTTTTATGAGACTCTTGGGTGTGTGGACAAATATGTCTCTGATTCTTGTGCATTCTCTTGGGTTTATTTTCCTTCTGTTGCTTTGCCTTGCCCAAGTTCAGTGTGAGATGCTTTATTTTATCTTATTATATTGTATTTTGTAGTGTTTTTATCTCTTTGAAGTCTATTCTTTTATGAGAGACAATAAGATGGCAGATCCTGATAGAAGGGAAGGTGGGTAGGAACTGTGAGGAGTAGAGGGAGGGAAAATAATAATCCAGATATTATGTAAGAAAATATTCTATTTTCAATAAAAAGAAAAAATGTACTAATTAAAAATAAGCCCTAGTCTAAATGGATTCAGCACAGATTATTCTAAATCTTCAAAAAAGAACTAGCATCACTACTCTACAAATTATTCCATAAAATTGCAATGGGAGAGACATTTCCAAACTATTTCCAAACTCTTTTAATGAAGCCAGGATTACCCTGATTCAAAAACCAGACAAAGATCCAACAACAAATATATATATATATATATATATATATATATATATTATCCAGTCTCACTCACTATGAAATGTAATTATCTGATTCATAAATAATAGAACCATTTCCTTTTCAGACTTGAGAATTGGAAAACAACTCAAGCATCTCATTGATTTGTTATTAGATTATTTCAAAATGTAAAGTTTCCTATCTGGCTATGATGATACAGAACTTTAATCTGAGATTTCAAGAGACAGAGACAGGCAGATTTCTATAAGTTCCAAGTCAACCTAGTCTACATAGAACATTCAGGGTGACAGAGTGAGACTTTGTCTTAAATTTAAAACAAACAAACTAACAAACAAACAAAACATTTACCTTTAAAAAGTACATTTGGATCAGGCGGTGGTGGTGCAAGCCTTTAATCCCAACATTTGGGAGGCAGAGGCAGATGGATTTCTGAGTTCAAGGCCAGCATGGTCTACAGAGTGAGTTCTAGGACAGCCAGGGCTACACAGAGAAACCCTGTCTCCAAAAAGGAAGAGAAACAAAAAACAAAAACATAAAATAAACAAAAAAAAAAACCCAAGTACATTTGGTATAGTTGTCTACTTTGAGATATAGTTTTAGTAGATCAGTTTGGTATACGTTTGGAAATTCTCTTAAGTAAGCAATAGTTATGCAATCAGTATCATAATTAGCATCTTATTATGCTACGAAAATAATGGCACATTTGGAAAACATTTTCAAATGTATTTTTTTAAGGAGAAATAAGTGATTAATCCTAGCAAAACTTCTGATCTAAAAGAAAATTCACCTCAGGTTTCTAGTAGGTGAATATATTCAGAAAAACTGCTGATATTTAATAATTACAGCATATTTCTATATATTCCCATAGCACTGTCAAATATGTAAATTAATTGGATGGATAAGAAAGTAAGGGTTTGAGCCAGAGGCAAAGCCCAAAGACTCGAAAGCACTCCTCTTGGTCCTCTACATCATGGATGTCATTTTAGTTCTTAAGTGTTTATGTAGTATATAATTCTCGTTTTGAAAATAAGAGGACAG
The DNA here is from genome assembly GCA_964023405.1 of Apodemus agrarius. Taxonomy (NCBI): domain Eukaryota; kingdom Metazoa; phylum Chordata; class Mammalia; order Rodentia; family Muridae; genus Apodemus; species Apodemus agrarius. The sequence goes on along the minus strand of OZ030024.1, from coordinate 29,302,311 downwards.
AGGATCTAAAAGATAAGTTCATACACTCTGTCCTGTGCTGTGTTATGCAGCACTACCATTGAAAGCTGTCAATGTGCTGAAATAAGAATTTGCACAAACCTTATGCAGAAAGAGCTACAGTCAATAGTAACTCTATGTCCTAAAGGGAACAATTAGTAAAATGGTTTCAAATGCAATGAAATGGTTACAAGAGTAAAAAATTAATGATTTTTTACAAATAAGAAAAGCCATGAGAAAACCAGGTCAATAAGTTAAAACATTAGTTCACTCCTGGACCTTCAGCCTTCACCTGTTTATAAAAGATGACAAGTTGAAATTCCCATTTGGGAGAGCCTAAGACCCCACTGACCATCTCTGGATATCAAATATAGCTTTCAGTACCAGGATTGTGTTACTTCTAATTGAGATGTTGGCGAGAGTAGTTCCTGGGGAACCCCCAAACACTGCTGGCTATTGCAAAGATTACCAGTTGGGTTTCATTAACTATCAACAAAGACCCATTGCTGAAAACAACACTTAAACAACTCACTGCACATGGAGAGGTGGAGCTGGTGTCTACAAGGAGCCTTCAAGCCTACTTTCTAGAATGTTTGGTACAGGACGGTATTTTAAATGCTATCAAAGTAGGAACATAAGCGCCAACCAGTGACAAACACTTTCATCTACTTAGGAGTGCAGATTTGCTTCAGAAACTGTGCCACTATGCCTATGGTAATGAGTTGCCAACAAACAGCTGATTTGACTGATGGTCCACTCCAAGAGATGTCACCCATATTCAACACTACATAGGTAACCAGGAACCAGAGACTAGATAGCTATAGCCCAGGGTCCTAGCATAAAACAAAATACTTCTGTTCTAAACAATCAATCAATCAAACAAATAAACAAACAAAAACCTATCAATAAAATGACCCCTTCCTTACAGCATTCTGCTCTACCCCTAGATCAGTGCCTCAGTGAGCCATTATCAGAGAAGCTTCTTTCTGAAGCAGATGGGAACAAATACAGAGACCCACTGTCAGACATCATGCAGAAAGGAAGAGATTTATACTTCCAGCCCTAAACATGGTGGAGCCATATAATCCTTCCTGGGAGAGCTCTGGGAGTCCCACAGAAGCGGAAGCTGAAAGAAGGGAAGAGCCAGGGGAGATGAAAAACATCAAGTAAACAAGTCCTTCTAAAGACCCACAAGACCAGAGCTCATGTCACTCACATAGACCGAGGCAGCATGCACAGGACCTCCACAGGTCTGAAAGAAGAGGTGGACACATGTCTGCATCCCTAACCCAGAAGCTAATTCCAACTGATAAGCACTCATGGATAATTATCTCCTTACTTTCAAGGGAGCCTCTCTTGCATGTACTGCATCAGATGTTTTCTTTTGGAAAAAGCAATTGAGTTATTAGTTAGCAATTAGTTAGAGGCTCTTCTCATAAAGACATGTCTGGGTTTTCATTAACTATAAAATTTACCATATTATTTTTCTGGTTTGTTTATTTTTATTTTCTCCTTTACTCTATAGGTCCTATGCATGTATATTTTGACTTCCAGTTTTGTGTTTTTATAGGAGTATGCAAACAAGTGTGTCTCTTTTTCTTGTATCTTCTCTTGTCCTCTGTTCCTTCAGTTTGTTGGTTTTGCCCTAGCCTGATGGGTTGATTTTTGTTTTATCTTATTATAGTATATTAATTTTATTATTATAATACCTTAGAAACCTTTTTTCCTAATGAGATCAGAAAAGGTGTAGGTCCTGATGGGAGGGAAGGCGTGGGGGAACTGGGAGGAGTGGAGGAATGGGAAACTGTATCTAATATATGATATGAGAAAACATTTACTTTCAATACCAATACAAGAAGAAATTCCCACTTATTCTTGTTAGCAGAAGGTCTAAAATACATCCCTATAAGACGCAAGCTCTTTGTTCTTGTCCTGAGATATAAAAGAAGAAAATAAGTATCACTTTTAAGTCCTGTGGAAGATTTTGTTATAATCTCTATAGTTTGAGACACTGCAGAAATAAGTCAGACATTCTGCTTCGTAGTCCAAAGAACAAGGAAGCTAATTCATGTTAAAAGTAGCAATGACATTAGACTCCAAGGCTCCCTGTGACCAACCTCTGCCTACTGGGAGGATTCTTCTTATCACTGTCTTCCAGAACCTCAGCTCGAGCCAATGAGAATAGAATGCAGTATCGGTCATTTTTAGGTTACAAGGCTTCTTAGAAAAGCCATTTTTTTAAAAAGAAATTTTTACTTTTTCTTATTTTTCTAACTCAGTGACACATAAACCCATAGGCTCGTCCTGAGGAAAGGTGACATCTTAACAATTCGGCATGATGACACAGACTATCTTTTGTGTGGCTTATTTACTGTTCCTGTAGCTGCTTTGGTGTCATGTATAGTTCTTACTAGGCCTTCCTCTAGATCTGATTAGTTCTCCTAGATAGACGCATCCCTTCTAACGTGTATACCGAACACCTAAATGGTAATATCACAATATGTGGAACAGTGGTGTTTATGTGACTAAGTCATATTCAATGAGTTCATAAAGGTGAGGCTGTAATTACATAGAATTTGCATTCATATATGAAGAAGACTAAACAAAATATCTGCCCTCCTCATTCCCATGAATACACTGAAAAAATAGGCATGTAAGGATATAACATTAAACCTGTTTACCAGCAAGCTAGGAAGAGTTGGGTATACAAACTCAACCTTGTATGGGTCTCTTATCTCTAACGCCCATATTCTGTGACATGCCACTGTACCTATTTTTACGTGAGTGCTGAGAATCTACGCTGAGGTCCCAATGCCTATGGAGCAGCTGACCATTTGAGCCATATTCATAGCCCCATAAGAAGGCATTTTTAGTAAAATATTCACAGAATCCTCTCTGAACTCATTTATACCTATGTGTGAAAGCATTACTTACATTCCTATAGAGTAGTGCTCTCTTCAAGAAGCATTTTAAGCACCTTTCCTTAGAACACTCCCTGATGTGGTATTAGCAGAGTTAAGGCCAATTATAAGCTCTCTTTGTAAGTATTTAATTCAGTGTTTTAGATACAATACTACTTTAATACTGTTTCTTAATGGTGATCAAAAATCCATATTCAGAAAGAACAAAATTAATGTGCTATTTAATATTTTTGTTTTGTGAAACAGTGTATTAGACTTTATAGCTATAGAATGTTTAAGTATCAAAGGTGTCTTCAATTTCTCTTTATGAGGAATCCTTTTTAAATTTATTCAAACCTCACTTTGATTCTGCTCCTTATAATTATTCTTAAATTATTTTATTTCCATTCCAAAATTTGTCCCATTCCCCCACTCCCAGATTTCTTTACCCCATCCCCTCCTACCCTGTGCCTCTGAGAGGGTGCTTCCCCACTCACTCACCTCTATCATGCACCCATCCACCTCCACCTCACCACTCAGCCCTTCCCTGGGACATCAAGTCTGTATAGGATTAAGTGTATCCTTTCCCACTGACCCCAGACAAGGTAGTCTTCTGCTGCATACGTGCCAGGAGCCTCAGACATCCATGTATGCTCTTTGGTTGGTGGCTTGGTCTTTGGGAGCTTCCAGGGGTCCTGGTTAGTTGACACTTTTGTTCTTTCTATGGAGTTGCCATCAACTTTCATTTCCTCCCCTAACTCTTCCATAAAGGGCCCTGTCCTCAGTCTTATGGTTGGGTGTAAGTACCTGCATCTGTCTCTGTCAGCTGCTAGTAGAATCTCTCAGAGCTCAGCCATGCTAAACTCCTTTCAGTCAATGCTTCTTAGTATCAGCAATACACATATCAATCCCAGGTTGGGTCAATCACTGGATGGCTTTTCCTGCAGTTTCTGCTCCATTTTTCTCCCTGAATTTCCTTTAGAGAAGAACAATTCTGGGTCAAGAATTTTGAAGATGAGTGGGTGGTCTCATCCCTCCACTGAGGGCCATGTCTATCTACTGGAGGTGCTCTCTTCAGGTTCCATCTCCCCCCTGTTGGTTATTTCCGCTAATGACATCCCTATTGAGTTCTAGGAGACTCTCACATCCTAGGTCTCTGGGACTTTTTAGATTTCCCAGACCTCCATGCCCTCTTGCTGCATATTTTCTTTCACTCTCCTGGCCCTCTGCTTTTCAAAATGAAAAAAAAATGATTCATTCCCTCAGCATACAGTCATTTTACTTCCTATGCAGTCTGTGAATTTTTGTCTACATTTTGATCATCTTAAACATGGGAGGCCAGCAGACTTGTACCTCATTCTGTGATTTGCTGTGGTTGTTTTCCATTACTGTCCTCTGAAGAAGTCTTGTGAATATAGAACAAGACTCCACAGCCTCACTATGTACAAGAAACCACTGGCAGTTTCTTCCCTCCCTGAATGCTTTTGCAAAGTTATAATCACTTAACTTTTCTCCCTGTGACTATCTAATTCCTCACTGAGAAGCTCATTTGGGTGAACTCAGAGTACGCAGGCTTGGTCCTTGGGAAGCAATAAGTGCCCACATTGTTCTCTTACTATACAGCTTAAAGATTAATTACCACATCTGCGTCAGGGAGCTCTGCCCTGTCCTCAGAACTTGCATATCCTATTCTAACCTAGTAGGTGAAGTTCTTCAAATTGATGCTTTTGTGATTTTTTGTTTTGTTTTGTTTTGATTTGATTTGATTTGATTTTTCCCCATAAATATTGAGGTCTTATTACTTCTTTTTTCTGTTTCTTAACAATGAGCAGGAACTGCTTTAAACTACAAACACTTAGTGAAGATTCTCATTAGTGTTGTTAGTAACTTTTTATGACAGGAAAAGGTTTCCATGATTAAAGTGCTACTCATTTATACAAGGAAACTGTCCCAGAAATTTATAGGAATGATAACTTCATTTCACTCTCCTAATTTGGCTCATAAATATATACCTGTAGCAGGCCAGGGGTAACTATTCAAACATTATATTTACTTTGCAGAATGCTAACATTTGGGGATAGCTCTTCTTGTTTTATAGACTTACAGAGTATGAATACCCTGCATGGTAATAGACAAGTAGCTGGGAGAAATAGTAGTGAACTTCAACATTTAGAGAAAAACTATGATATTTGATTTACATGTGGTGATTATGGCAAGGTTAGAAATAGGTGATGTTTTATTAATATCTCTGTCTTACTTTTAAAAAAGTGGATGCAAGCAGAACATAGAAACCTGGTTTTACTTGTCATGACATCTGTGTTTATACACACACACACACACACACACACATACACACATAATTTAGACACTAAGAATTTAGCCTAATGGTTGTGATTTTAATAAACTCCATTTACTAAAATTTTTAAACTTTTTAATGTTTTATTAATGTCTCTATCTTACTTTTAAAAATGTGGATACAAGAAAAAAATTAAAACTGCTTTTACTTGCAATGATATCTGGGTTCACATACACACACACACTATTTAAATAAAATTCATTTAGGTATATACAATATTATAAGTGCAACTTTACAGGGGTGTATATTAAGTGTATAAAAGAAAAGTAGGCTTGTAGAGAAGATAATATTATGTTAAAATGTTAAAAGTGCCATTGGTTTCAAGTTTATATATAAAGAATCCCTACTGTGTTTGAGTTAAGGAGGCTGCTCAATACATAGGAACACAAAAGTGATTTTTCCCACTCAAATTAGAGAGCAATCTATGTTTAATTTAGAGGCATCGCTGGAAAGAAAGAGTAAAGATTTAAGTATCAAAACAACAAACATCTGAAATGTACGTTTGCCATATGGTGATGTGGGAACAATGAGAAGAAATAGCAATTCTGATATTTCCAATACAACTGGTTTTCCTTGCCTCGACGGCTGTTCCCTTCTCTGCCTCTGTTTTGTACCCATTACTGAACTCATGGCCTAGTCATTCTATGTTTTCTCTTTCCTACTAAGCATCACCTTCAATACAATGAGTGTTCATAATATGACTCCTCGGTAGCTTCTCAAACTAAACTTAAAGATTTTCTATGCTTTCTAAAATGAAACTACCTCTTGCAACTAAGGAGGACAATCCAATAAGATTACTATGATAAACAGGGTATTATGGTGAAAACCACACAGAAGTTACAAAATAATCTGAATTTTTTTAATTAGGTATTCTCAGGATTTTCTGTAAATATTTATGTAATAAATAATATGTTTCTACTTTCTCATAAACAGCCCCTTTCATGGTATTTCACATTAGAAATGTCATTTGATAGCAGAAAGTTTCAGCCTAAGCCTATTTTTATGTATCTTTATATAACTTCAGTGAATAATTGCACATTGCTATTTGAGGGACTGTGATCACTCTTTGTGGGTTATGTAGTTAACATTCTAATGTCAAGGGTGGGGAGCTCTAATGATACATTTAGTGTTCACTGTTTTTAAGTAATTTGCATTTTGAAATGTACTCCAATTTGGTGTGGTAGTCTATGCATTAATATAAGCTTACTTCTATTAACAAACAATGACAATGTTTATCTAATATTTAATATGCCTCATTTTGTCATCAAGCCTTCAATGATAAAATTTTTCACATGGGTACCACTATTATAAGTAAATTAAACAGATTAAGTGTTAATAGTTCTGTTTGGAAATAATGTATCCCATGAATCACATTTTGAATTCACAGATCTATCTATGGGAATCTTTGGTTATCACCTATTCCTTGCATTGAAAATTCTCAGAGTTTAAAATTATATTTATTGCCCTTCTGTATTCTGACTTTGACTTTCATTGCAATCTCTGTTTGAACACATTTTCTCAACATCACTGGAACACTCAATAAATGACAGACTGCCTCAAGATTTTGGTCAGTGTTACGTTTTTAGCAAAGACAGTTATTTCTTGATTTATATACTTTATTTTTCCTCTTTACTACAATCACATTCAAGGTAAATTAACATGCTAGATCTTAAAAACATATTTGATCATGTCAAGAAATATCAGGAGTATTAATCATATATATATATATATATTTCAAAGTTTTGATTTTTTCATTTTGGTTTCCAACTATGTTATGTCCATAATTTTATAACAGGCTTATGCCAACACATGAGTCCCCCACCACCAGCCACAATAAGTACATCTAGGGTTTTTCTGCCCTGAACTAACACCAGGACAAAGGTTAGTTTTATAAGGACAACATTTCATTGTGTCTAGCTTGCAGGCTCAGGGTTTCAGTCCATCAAGGAGGGAACATGGCAACATCCAGGCTGGCACAGTGCAGGATGAGCTGAGAGATCTATATCTTCTTCTGAAGGCTGCTAGCTGAATACTGACTTGCAGGCAGCTAGAATGAGGGTCTTAAAGCCCCCACCCATAGTGATTCCTACACATATTGCAACAGGGCCATACTTTCTAATAATGCCACTCCCTGGGTCAACCATATTCAAACCATCACACCTCTCTAGTACTCTGAGAAGAAAGAATATTTGCTTTATAGTTATTAAACACATTACTATACACTTGAATTGCATGGCTTCTTCTTAACCTTTCATCCTTTCTATATGATACTATACGATGATGGTGTTTACTAAACGACACTACTTTAGTGAAGTATGAGACAACTGCACTAGCATTGCTAAATGGAAAGGTATGTCATTTATGACAATATTCCCCACAAGAGGAGTCATGGTGCTAGCTATTTCTGCAATTTAACAAGTTAGTTAGTAGCGAACTACAGTTTTGTTCTAATTAAACAAACAAGTGACACCTTAATATACAAACAAATTGCTCTGCTAGTCTCCATTCTCTCATACCATTTCCTAATTTTTTCTTAAACAAACCTGTTGTCAGGTTTAAATTAGCTTTCTTGGTTGAAATCTGCAGTCCTAATTTGCAATTGAAATCCATCCAATTAAACAATAGATTGCCTGGAATTAATGGTAATTGAACAATCTAAATTAAATGGGAGAAATTGTGGACAAGTGAAGAGGAAAACACACATGGCACAATTTAAGCTTGAAAAGTCACGTGCATTAACAGCATCAGGGAGCCATGGTTCTGGAGATGCAGCCGTATCTACAGATGCCTGTCTAAGACCCTGTACTAGCTGGAAAGTGAGTACCTTAATATTTATTGAGGCTAGTCAAATTGAGGGCTACTAAGGCCCTCTGCCTGGAATGTATCTATTGACTTTCTGTTGGTTAGTAGAACATGGAAAAATATCCCCATGTTACCATTAACCACATAAATGTGACAGAAAAGAAATTGCTACTGCATGTGTTCTAATACAGCTCCATCAAAGGGTCCAAGTGTCCCTTTTTAGCTGTGATGAATAGCTAAGGATCAGGAAAATAACTGTGTGGCTGAAGCTTATGTTGATTTGTTGCCTTCAGAAAGGACTATAGAAATTCAGTACAGTTCTTGCATAAGCATTGCTAGGTCAGTAAAAAAAAAAAAAATGGAAAGAAACCTGGCTTTTGAAAAAGGCATCCCTGACTAGCCAAAAATAGGTGGTCTGTCAGCAAAGCAAGGTGACCAGTAGGTGTCATCAACTATTAGAAGAAAAGACAATTCTACCTAGTGTGTAGAGCAACTTGGCACAAGAAGTCGTAATAACGTGCTGAGTTCTCAAGGACATTCTACTGAGAGCTACCTTCTCAAGACAGAATTGGCTTGAGAGATCAAAAGTAAAATCCATAGGTCAGGTACAGTTAGAACCTCTCAGGAAACAGCCATATCAGGTTCTTGTCAGCAAGTGAGTGGAGAAACACCCTCCTAGAGGCAAAGGGGAGAAGGGAGACAGGATATGAGATTGATGGTTGTGGAGGGGTAATCAGGAAGGCGGAGATTATTTGAATTGTAAATGAATAAAATGATTAATAAAAAATTCAGCTAGTCTAAGTTTTTACTGTGTTTATAATATGTACCTGGGTGAATATTCTTTGATGCAGGCACCAGACTTGTGCTTTGGGATATCTATGTAGTGATAATAAATGCTCATACCATTATCATCCAGTTTATCCAAGGACAGTGCATAGAGAGACCTGACAGCACTCAGTATTTTTGAGAAGTTTGTCTATAACTCTATTTTAGAGACTGAGTTTTGGGAAGGAGAAGTGCCAAAGCAGTTGTGCCAGCCAGTTTCTGATGCCCGGGAAGCTGACCAAGTGTTACCCTTCACTCCTCACCCATCGATACTGCAGGCAGAAACTTTTTACTAGTATAACTTTCAGATCGCCTCAACTGCTTCTCCTAAGCTTCTGTTTCATGTGCTTTTTATCTTCCTTTTTTCCTCGAATGATAACTCAGCATGGTCTCTGAAATGTATATAAAAAATAAATACTGCAGAATCAGCTTTCCTGTTAGGACATTTCAGAATCTTCAACTGTATGTATTTTTTTTTAGTTCATCTTTAAAGTAGTCATTTTGACCCTATTACTTTTGATTTATGTAACTACTTTAAACTACATCGAAGTAACACAAAACTTGACTACATCAGTGTAATTGTAGAAACTTGAAGACTTTAAAAAAATGATTTGACATCATTTTGCTATATCTGTCTTCTCTATCTTTGGTTACATGTTCTTTTTCAAATTATAGCATGGACCTTTCTTTATTTTACCCTCTTCCAGATCTGTTTCAGACATTTTAGGTAGAAAATTGAACTTAATTATCATCCATTCCAATATCCACAAACCCACATTACTGAATAGAATCATCATTTTCATCATTGATAAAAATATAGAGGTTGATGTTTCCTTCCATTTTTTCTATGAACATTTAACATAATAATACAGTTGCTTGGCCATATAGACATACATTGCATTGTTTACCATAGTCAAGATAATATACCCATCAGACAGCTAGCAAAATGTCCTTATATATCTTTGCTTTTTGTTTTATTTTGCGTTCTTTAGTAAGTATTCCTGAAATGCTCCTAAGGTGTTCACGTACATAATACTATGTTGGTACTTAAAAATAATGCTTTATACAGCAGAGTCCAGAACTTACTTATTTGTTACAGGTTGTTTTGTAATCACTGAACAACTAATTCTCATTTACCTTACATGAAAATATAAATTTCAGTATATATTTCATATATACATATGTCTAATACCACTAATTGCAGAATAACTGTGAATCACCTCTGTTAAAATCATTTTAAAAATAAAAATCAAGACAAAACAACGAAACAACCATATAAACGCATGTGTTGGCCAAGGTATGGATAATTTGAAACTCTATATAATCTTGATGGACTGCAAGATGCCACAGAAGGTATTAAAAATTCCTACATGATTTTCAAAAATCTAAACATAAAAATACTACCATGTCGAGCAGGGTTTCTTCACTGGGAAGTTTTAATATTTGATAAAGACACAAAGTGATTGAACCTTTCTTATTGAATTCATTGTAATGTATTTGTTCTCTTCATTTTTTAATGACACCATATGATACATAGTCTAGTCTTTAAATATTTCTTGAAGTCATCGAATCATTTAAAAATGCATGCACAGTTTGCTAGTTGAGTTCTATTTTAGCATTTTCCCCCAGAATTATTTTATCCTTGTATTGTATTAATGTACTCTATGTTGTTACAATAAAACTTCAGAAGCGAGTAAGCATAATGAAAGAAGTGTGTTTAGCTCACTGTTTTGGATGCCCAAAGGCACAGGCTGAGTTCAAGTGTTCCTGTATATCACCACAATTGAGGGGGTCTATGCAAAAGAAAGGATACACTGAAAATCAAAAGCCCAAAGATCTTTTCAAACACCAGTTCTATAATTTCCCAAATCAAGTTTTATAATATAATATTCTCTAAAAAACTAATGCTTCCATTATAACTACCTTGTTCTTTTTTGAGAGCCTTGTAGTCAACCCTACAAGTTAAACATTTTAGTGCCTTCAAACCTCCACACTGAGCACCAAGTCTGAACAAGTGAACCTTGAACCTTTCTGGGAACAAATGACAGGCGCGCGTGCACACACACACACACACACACACACACACAAAACCAAAGCACTAACTACCTGAAATCCTCATCGCGATTTTTTCCATCAAAGTCATTTTACTGGTTACAGACAAGTTTATCCCCATAAAGCTGTTAACCAATAATTTTTCCCTGACTAAATTATTTAAGTGTATTTTGACATTCTTGGTATATAGCTAAAACTCTTTGGATTTAACTTTCTGTTGTGAGATGAACATAGTGTCCTCTTATTATTTATCCTCTGGCCCTCTTGCATATGACATTCATTGCAGAAAAGATCTATAGGTTCTATGCATATATAATCAAGTTATTTGGTGTTATATTAGATTAAAATGATCTTAAGGCAAGTGTCTGATGCCCTCATAAGAAGAAATATATTTTCCCTCAGAGAAAGACACACAGGAAGAAAAAACCTAAATAACAATGGAAGCAATAATTGATGCTATATAGATACCAGTGACTGCAATTATGAAGTAACATCTGAAGTAGAGAATCTTCCCTTGAGTTTTCAGAGCAGTTATGTTTCTCTTAACATCTTTATTTCACTTTCAGCTTCTATCCCTGGATGACAGAAATAGCACTGTTCTAAAATATCTAATTTGTGGATACAATTTCTCATTTTCCATATTTATTTCTCTAGTTTTAATATTCATCATTTTCCATATTTTTCAGTTTTGAATTATACATAAAGGCACCACATTTTATAATTAACATTTAATAAACTTTTAGAGTGGCATTCTCACTTTTAATTTTTTTCATGTCTACATACCCTATATACACCTGGTGCATAAGTACAAAGTGTACCAATGCTTACTTAGTAATTAATATATGAAGTAGTTCTATTATAGTTCTTGGATGATAGTTCATCTTCAATATCACTACGTTGATATCAGTTTAGTAGAGCAATGCTCCTCATATAGGTGGTAGAAGATACTTTCTATTTTTCCCACTCATATTGTGATGACTACTGGCATTAATTTGCCAGTTATAGCATTATTATTTTTGATGCATGAAATATATGGCATTTTCCAGTAACAATTTTGACTTTCCCAAGTGGTTGTTCAGTTTTTCTTTCCATTGCTGCTATAAATCACCAACCAAACAACTTGGGAAGGAAAGGGCTGATTTGCTTACAGATCAATCTGTATATTCCAGAAAATGTCCTGAAGGTAGAAACTGAAGCAGAGAGCATGGAAGACTTGTTTTCACAGTCATATTCAACTATATTTTTTAAATAGCCCAGACTAGCTTGATTAGGTGTGGCATTACCCACAATGAGCTGAGTCCTGATAGGTCAACTAGCAATTAAGACATATCCAGAGGCCATTCTGAAGGGAGCACTATCTGAAATGGGGTCCTTTCTTCCCAACTATGTCAATGTGGGAACTAAGTTTAGCCATCATAGTGGGAACAATATTGGCATCTGATGTAAAGAAAATAGGATATCTGCTAGACACTCTATGATGCATGGCCTGGATATCTCCATCTCAATAGTTATCTGGTGATAATAATGTATGGGCTTATAATGCCCATTGCTCATTCAAATTCTATTTCATATCATTAACTCATTTTCTCCTGTGATTCTCTGTTGCTTCTCAACATCTACTAACAGGTCTAGTATTCTTAATTGTGACTAATTCACTCACCTTTACAAGAGTGTATTTTTGCCACATATTTCTTGCCCATAATAGAGTCACTACAATAAATAGAACTTCTATCAAGAATTAAGCAAATTAGGTGATTTATTTAATAATGTAAATCATAGGTATGATATAATTAGTATTATTTTTCTTTAGTTATCTTTCAAGTTATATATGGCTATGGTCATCGAAATATTTAAAGGCGTAATATTGGAGTATTAAAATTTTCATATTCTTCAACCCTTAAAACTGCAAGCCCAGCAGCAGCTTTGAGGTTTGCCCTGTCCCCTCTGTGCTCCATCATTCAGTCCACACCTCTAACCACAATGCCAGAAGTCTGTTGCCATCAGGAAGCACCGGGTGAGACCCCTGACCCCAGTTGCCTGCTTGCTGGCCCATGTGAGCAAACTCGGGAGCAGCAAGCTCTGCCCTCTCCCCTCTGCAACCCATTTCCCGGGCCACAGCTCTACCTAAATTCCCAGAGGCCTACTACTGCAAGGAGCAACAGCTGAGTTCTGCAAGCCACAAACTTAAAGCTTTTTCACTTAAATCAAGGACAAGACAAAGCTATCCACTTTCTGCCTTTCTTTTCATTACAATATTTGAACTTCTAGCTAGTGCAATACAACAATAAAAGGAGACAAAGTGGATACAAATTGGAAGGAAAAAGCGAAAGTATTGCTATTCACAGATGGTATGATAGTATATGTCTGTAAACCAAAAAAATCAGCAGAGAACTTGTACAGCAGATAAACACCTTCAGAAAAATAGATAGATAGAAAATTAACTCAAAGAAATCAGCAGGCCCATTTTATACAAATGATTAATGAGCTAAGAAAGACGCTGGAGAGACAATACCCTTCACAATAGGCACAAACAATATAAAATATCTTGGAGTAACTCCAACAAAGCAAATGAAAGGCCCACATGACAAGAATCTCAAGTCTCTGAAGAAAGAAATTGAAGAAAATACCAGAAGATGGAAAAATCTCCCCTGCTCATGGATTGGTAGGATTAACATAATGAATATGGCAATTTTACCAAATGCAATCAGGAGATTCAATACAATTTCCATCAAAATTCCAATACAATTCTTTTCAGTCTTTGAAAGAATAATTGTCACTTCATATGGGAAAAAAACCAGAAAACTTAGTGTAGGTCGCGTGTCTATCTCGCCAGCAAGAAGGACACGAGACAGTCAGGATCCTTCCACAGACGTTTATTGCGAGGTTGATTGCAGAGGCGAAAAGACCAAGAAGGGAAGAGTGGTGCATCTTAAATAAGCCTAGGCAGGATGTGTTCCTACCTGATTGGTGCACGCCACGATGCCTCATTAGCATGCTCCGGGACTGAGCTGCGACCCGCCAAACCTCTACCTGCGCATGCACAGTAGGGTGTGGAGTGGAGTAAACAACAGCACATTGCTGATTCATCATAGGAAATGGGCGCCATCTTGTAATGGCGAATGTGGCTTCCTACAACTCCCCCTTTTTTGTTTTATAAGAAACCAGGCCTAGGGCTGCCGATCAACCATCAGGTTCTTGTTGGACCATCAGGGTTCGAGGCAATCCATGAATGAACTCATGACCAACACCCTCTCACGTGCAATGAGATAGTCTCTGTGAGGTGCAAGGGCTGTGGCAAACAGCACGTCACCCATCCCGGTGCAATGTCCTTTCAAGGACTCGGGGTACAAGGGCTGACTTCTGCATGAGTAAAACTAATTCTTAAGCATGGACAGCCATGCTTCAGGGGAAGCACCATTTTTCAATGCAGCGAGTGCCTGTGTAAACACCACCTTGTCGCATTTTTGTTGGGCATGTAGCTTGCACAGCAACCATAGCAGAAACACTCCTCCACAGCATATTAGGGCACCAAAAAGACAAACTCCCGCCCACTCTTTAAAGTAAGAAAATGCAGAAGTAAACCAAGAAGTGAAATCTTCAAAGGGAATGGGATCAGCTCGCATTCCGCTGAGGACAGTTTGATTTTGAAGTTGTAGCTGCAATTCTTCCAACTCGGCTGTCCAGTGTCTCCTCTTCGGTGTGTACTGTGCGAGTTAGTCTTGCAGGTACCCAGATAGGATTGTCTTCACTCTGTGGAAAAACACAGATAGCTCCCCTGGATCTTATTAGAACAAGATCCGGGCCTCTCCATTTGTTAAGCAGCACATCCTTTCATTTTACCATCTCTTTTGGTGGAGCCGGCCATTGGCCATGACGTTCAGCAGCAGAACGGCCTTGAGTGTCCAGATTTAAAAAATTCAATGTTAGAAGTGCTATGGATATAATGGTTCTAGGGGAGGGTGATAAGCCCTCAATTCCCCCTTTTTGTTTTGTAATATATTGTTTAAGCATACGATGAGCCCTCTCAACCATGCCCTGACCTTGGGGATTATAGGGCAAACCACTGATATGGGTAATTCCCATATACCAGCAAAATTGTGAGAACTTTGCAGAAGTGTAGGCAGGACCATTATCTGTTTTTAAAACATGTGGGATACCCCACATGCTCCAGGCTTTAAGACAATGTTGAATGACATGAGCAGCGTTCTCTCCTGACAAAGGGGTGGCACATATCACGCCGGAACTTGTGTCCACAGAGACATGTATATATTGAAGCTTACCAAAAGAGGAAATATGAGTAACATCCATTTGCCACATTTGAAGGGGTCGTAGGCCCCATGGGTTAATCTCAACATGAGGCATAGATAAGAAGTCAACACAATTAGAGCATTGGAGAACAATATTACGAGCCTCTGCTCAACTAGTGGAGAAACGGAGGCGCAGGGTCTCCGCTGGGACATGGAATGTGTGGGTAATAAAAAATGGGTGTTGTCAGTGAATCAATTGTTGCTGGATACCTTTAAATATATGAGCAACCTGCCAAAGGGTATCGACTTGTTCCTGCACCAAATCAATTCTTTGATTAAGGATCATTATGCCACCTTTTAGGTGGGCATTAACATTGGCCTGAAACTTCCTAGGTGGGAATTGCAAGACAAAAGCAGTGCCTCACAAGTCTCCATTGAGGCAGCTCTGAGCCTTTCATTTACTCAACTGTAAATTATTCTCTAATCTGAGCCTATTGGCCAAGGCCAGGCTCAACACTCACCTGTCCTGCAGGGCAGTAGCCTGCAACTGGACCTCATTGTATAAGGGTTGAATAATAAAAGGAACCTGAGATTTGAAGGTTCCCAGAAAAATTCTACTAGCTGTTTTTAGTAGTCATATCTACAGATTTTTCAAACAGTTTAAAAGTAGCCTGTTTGATACCAAATAAATTCCCATTGAGATCTTTTTTTTTTTTAATCTTGGGGAGTTAAATTTTGTTTTTACCACTGTATCCAATAAAGCTTGTGAAAAAGTGGCAACAGGTCTATACTGGCCACAGGTGTTTTTAACTTACTCTTGAAATCATCTTAATTGCAAAATATGAGTTAAGAATCGTAAGCCTTAGATCGGACTCCAAACTTTAGTCTATGGTACACTGGCAGTTATTAACCATAATTTTTTCTCTTGTAATATTAGAGTATAACTAGTTTTGGAAAGTAAAACCCAATTTTAAACAATTTATTCTCTTTAAAATTCAATGGCAAATGCATTACTTTCACATTACGAAGTTCAATTTAGAAGTTATCTTTAAAGGCCTGTTTTTCCTGGGTTGGGTCATGCCACGTGTTATCGTTTAAGATAACTCCAACCCTGAGTTACCAGTTTTAGATTCTTTTTGTTACCAATGTAATAATTTTTAATCATGCCCAATAACTTATAAGCCAATACTCTATAGTCAAAACATGTAAAACATATTTATACCTTTAAGACCAATCAGAACCAAAAATGAAACTACATGAATCTTATAAACTTGAACCAAACAATTGTTTTCTAGCTGTAATTCAAGAGAAAAAGCACTTTGTACCCAAAAGAAGAAATAACCATCAGCCTACTTGTCCTAGAACTTAAGCAGCTGCTGGCCCTTTTCAAAAGCAGCTTTTCTCCAGCTGTGCTTGACTCCTAGCTAATTGCAGAGCAGCTTAAATCAGCCTCTGCTGTGTAAACTGACACTGGATCAAGAGATGGACTTCCAGCAAATAAAGTTTTTACTTTTTTTTTTTTTTTTTTTTCCTTACATAAAACAGAGCAACAATCACTCGAACCACAAAACAAAGACAGACACACGTGGTCAAATTGGTGCACCAACAGTCAAACAATACACAGAGAGAGAAGAACACTTGTACCAGTACTAAGAATATCTCCATTGGGGTCCATAGAAGAAACCAGGACTCCATGTTTCCCCTTGTCCCCAGGAGTTTTGAAATTCATTTTCCTTTTCTCATTTTTCCACGGTTCCTTTCTTCTTAACAAATCTTTTCAACTGCTTTATACTCCTTTTCAACTCTAATTTCTTTCCCTTTAACAGCTCCCTTAGAGCCACAACAATTGGCTACAAAGTAGAGTTACCCATACTTTCCCTTTTCCTTTTTAGCCTCTTTACCGAGGACTTTATCGCTCCTTCCCAGAGACTTGAATTGGTTCCCTTTACCTGGGACTTACTAGCCGGCTTACTACTTGACTTACTACCCTGACTGCAAAGAGTTCTGAACTGCGTTAGACAAATGCAAGTCCTTCTCAGAGCAGTTTTTTCAGGATTCTTTTCTTTGCCGCTTACTCCCGCGGCCTTTTGCCCCACTTACCGTGGTTACTTGCTTGCGCTATCCTGACTGCAAAGAGTTCTGAACTGCGTTATACAAGTGCAAGTCCTTCTCAGAGCAGTTTATTCAGGATTCTTTTTTTTTTTTTTTTTTTTTTTGTCACTTACCCCCGTCATGTGGTTCTGGATCCACCTCAGAAGAAACTTTTGAGGGGTCTTCGCAGGCCGTTGATGTAAAGGTTTCCCGGGTTTCGGCACCAGTTGTAGGTCGCGTGTCTATCTCGCCAGCAAGGACACGAGACAGTCAGGATCCTTCCACAGACGTTTATTGCGAGGTTGATTGCAGAGGCGAAAAGACCAAGAAGGGAAGAGTGGTGCATCTTAAATAAGCCTAGGCAGGATGTGTTCCTACCTGATTGGTGCACGCCACGATGCCTCATTAGCATGCTCCGGGACTGAGCTGCGACCCGCCAAACCTCTACCTGCGCATGCACAGTAGGGTGCGGAGTGGAGTAAACAACAGCACATTGCTGATTCATCATAGGAAATGGGCGCCATCTTGTAATGGCGAATGTGGCTTCCTACAACTTAGAAGAGCTAAAACCATCCTATACAAGAAAAGAACTTCTGGCAGTATCCCATTCACTGGCTTTAAGGTGTATTACAGAAGAATAGTAAAGAAAAAATGCTTCATTGTATCAGGATAGAAAGAGATAGGTTGATAAATAGAATTGAATAAAATAAACCCACACACCTATGGCCACTTGATTTTTGACAAGGAATGGAAAAACCATACAATGACAAAGGGAGAGCAAGGTCAACAGATGGTGCTAGTCCAACTGGATGTATGAGTAGAAGAACAAAAAATAGATCCAAATTGTTACCTTCCACAAATTCAAGTCCAAGTCAATCAAAGAACCCAGTTAAAAACCAGATACACTAAATCTAATCAAACAGAAATTGCAGAATAGCCTTGAACCCCCTAATACAGGAGTCAACTTCTGAACAGAACACCCATAGTATGAGATCTCATGAAACTAAAAAACTTCTGCAAGGCAAAAGACACTGTCAATAGGAAAAGATGACAACCTACAGATTGTGAAAGGATTTTTACCAACCCTAAATTCTACATATGGCTAAAATCCAAAATATATATAGAACTCAAGCAGGTATATATGAACAACCTAAATAATCCAATTGAAAAATGGCAACAACGCTAAGCAGAGAATTCTCAGCAGAGGAATCTGGAATGTCTGTGTAACACTTAAAGAAATGTTCAATGTTCTTAGTCATTAGGGAAATAATAATCAATATGACTCCGAGATTTCACTGTATACCCATCAAAATGGCAAATTTCAAATACTCAAGGGACAGCATATGCTGGAGAGAATGTGGAGTAAGAGGAACATTCCTCCATTGCCTCTCTGAGTGCAAACTTGTACAACCACTATGGAAATCAATTTGGCAGTTTCTTAGAAAACTGAGAACAATTCTACCTTAGGTCCCAGCTCTATCACTCCTGGGCATAAACCCCCCAAATTGCTCCATCATCCCAAAGGACAGGTGCTCAACTATGTTCATAGCAGCTTTATATGTAATAGCTGGAGATTGGGAACAACCCAGATAATTCTCAACTGAAGAATGAATAAAGAAAACCGTGTTCATTTAGCCAATGGAATACTACTCAGCTATTAAAACAAGGACCTTGTGATTTTAGAGACAAATGGATGGAACCAGAAAATATCCTGAGTGCTGTAACCCAAACGAAAAAGGACACGCATGCAAGGTTTTCAATTGTAAGTGAATATTAGCAATAGAGTACAAATAACCATACTACAATTCACTGATCCAAAGAAATAAAATAACAAGAAGGACTCAAGGGAAGATCCTTGAATCTTTCTCAGAAGGAAAAATAAAGTAGATATTGAAGGTGGCAGGAGGAAAAGAGGTGAGGAAAGGAATGGGGCACGGGATCAGGTGCAGGGAGAGCAGAGAAATGAGAGGAGAAATCAGAAGGGGCCACTTCTAGGACATGCCAGAGAACTGGAATGGGGGAAGGCCCCAAGTAGTCTATGGGGGTGTCTCTAAGCTTCCTATCAGTGGGATATATGGATCCTGAAGTGGACACCTCCTGTAGCCAGGCAGGACTTCCAGTGGAGGGATAAGGACAGTAACCCACCCACAAAACCTTCGACACAAAATGTGTCTTGCCTACAAGAGGTGTGGGGACAGAGATAGAGCAAAGTCAGAAGGAAGGGCTGACCAATAACTGCCCCAAATTGAGACCCATTCAATAGGTAAGAACCAAGCCATGATCCTATTAATGATACTCTGTTATGCTCCCAAACAGGGCCCTAGCATAACTGTCTTCTGAAAGGCTTCCCACCAACGCCTATTTAAAATTTTTCAGAAATCCACTGCCAAATATTACATGACTTTCACAGAGTATTGTTGAAAAGTTCGTGGAACGTTTGAAGGACCAGAAGAGGATAGGAATGCCACAGGAAGACTAAAAATAGTCAACTAACCAGGACCATTGAGGGCTCCCAGAGACTGAACCACCAAGCAAAGAGCAACTATGGGCTGAACCTAGGCCCCACAATACATATGTGCAGATTGGTGTGTTTATGGAGGTTCCCCATTAACTGGAGTGGGGCTCTCCCTGATCTGTGGCCTGCCTCTGGATCTTGTTGCCCTGACAGAGACACCTTGTCTTGACTCAGTGGAAGAGGATGTTCCTTGTCCTGCAGTGACTTGATGTGCCCTGGTGAGGTGATACCAGGGAAAGGGAGAGTGGGAGGATCTTTGTGAGTGGGACTCTGGGAGTGGGGGCTGATATTGTGACATAAAGTGAATAAATTAATGAAAAAACTTCAAAATGAGTAATAATGAAATTATTCTCTTAATTTCATTAACCCTGTTAGTCTGCAAATCTTCAGGTTAAAGTTATTGATTTAAAACTATGTGTACTATATCCAGATTTATCATATAAGTGAAAGCCAGCCTTTCTAAACTTAAATTTTAACATCTCCATAATACAATAAATTATTTGCTTAACATATTCTTCTGCCATAGTGTGTCACTCACTAAGTGTTGATGTTTTTATTAAAAAGAGACACTAAACTTGGGTGATAATTATGGCATACAAATTTTACATAGTTTGTTTATAAAGTGATATAGACTACAGTTATAATTCATTGGGAGTATTAAATGCATAAAGCATTGCATTAGTTAGAACAAAAAAATGATGAGTTCAAATCAGAGAATTTTCTGTGTTCAAAAAAAGAAAAAATTACAAAATGTGGGCAGATCCAGGGAGAATTAAAGAGGGAGAACTAAACGTCAGAGTGCATTAAACATCTAAGGGTGAAAAACAGAGAACACAATATCAATTATTACCATGAAAAGGATAGCATAGAATATAGGTGGAATAGGGAGGGAACTGCAAATTCCCACATTCCTGATGCTATGACTTCATCAAATGCAATCTCGCACACACAGCAAAACAGCACAGATCAACCAGATACAAAGATATTCTACCCTCGCTTTTCTGCTTTCCCCTAATATCCTACTTGAGCATACTGTTGGTTGGAAGCAAACATAATGCAAAACAATGGACAATGGAGATTTTTTTTTGTTTTGTTTTCGAGACAAGGTTTCTCTGTGTAGCTCTAGCTGTCCTGGAACTCACTCTGTAGACCATGCTGGCCTCGAACTCAGAAATCTGCCTGCTTCTGCCTCCCAAGTGCTGGGATTACAGGCTGTGCCACCACCGCCAGGCTGGCAATGGGTATTATTATACACAAAGCTCAGATTCCAAGCTGTAGAGAAAAGTCATGACCCTTGTAAGAAACCTAGGACAGGCTGTAACAGGAATCATCCTATTGAAAATCTAATATCATGAAAAGTTTTAGAAATATAAAAGAATACATAAAAATGCTGGTTACAGCTCATAAGTTGCAGTTTCTTGATGAACTAAAAAATAATTTCAAGGTTTGTCTCCCCAGATACTTAATTGCCAGCTGATTCTTTTTACAACTAGAATAAGCTCTAACTTCACTCTACTGGTTTCCTTTAATATGGAGCATCATTAATCTGTAAAAGCAGCATGTTTAATGTTACTCAGCTATGATGGAAAGCTAGTCATTGGCTGGACTCGTTTTTATGAGTTTGCATGACAGGTGCTTTCCCATCAGAGATATTTTCACATAATGAAAATCAGATACTTATGTTTGGATATGAAATGTCCCTGCTATTTCAAAATAAGTAGTAGAACATATTCATGTCTGAAGTTTTCCTTCAGGCTTATTTCCAGTCAGATGCTGCAACATAAATTGTCACCAGCATTTTACCCACAGACCCATGACACTAAGGTCATACTCTTCTGAATTCAGACTATTAAATCAGAATGTGTTTGAAAGACACATCATTCAATGAGTATCACATAATGAGTAGTAACCAATAGTCCTTTTAAAACATATTCTTGTCACGTTTAATATATCCTGACTGCAGGTTTTACTCTCTCCACTTCTCCAAGTCTGTCTCCTACCTCCTATATCACTCAGGTCTATCCCCCCCATTTACTCCCCAAAATATCAGATCGCCCAGGGACATCAATCATGCAAGGTACAACATAATACAATAAGACCTGTCACAAACACTCACATCAAGACTGGGTAGGACAACCCCATAGAAGAAAAGGAATCTTAAAAGTAGGCAAATCCCATTGCCAGGAGTACCTCTAAAACACTATCACAAGCTCAACAATTGATACTTTAGTCTTAGGTCCTGGTAAATTGAATCTAAGGGCCATGCTCTCGAAGTGCCCTCCATCCCTCTGAGTCCCCAAATTCTTTCTCTCCCTCTTCTGCAGGGTTCCCCCAAGCTCCAAAGTGGAGACAACTGATAAAGTTAAACAAGCAGCCCCCTTCTCCTCTCCTTCTCTCCCTCCATAATATTTGCATGTGGATTTGTGAATCTGCTTTACTCAGCTGCTTAAGGTTGTCTCTCTGACAAGACAAAAACTGAACTAGACACCAATCTATGTGTATAGAAGGACACCATTAGGAATCAGTTAATTAATTAATTACCCTTTCTTCCTTTCTTCTTTCTTGCTTCCCTTCCCCCTTTCCCCTTTTTCCTTCTCTCTCTCTCTCTCTCTCTCTCTCTCTCTCTCTCTCTCTCTCTCTCTCTCTCTCTCTCTCTTTCTTTTCTGGTTGTGTCTGGTTCCACCATAAGTCACTGGGGTGTCTAGCCCCTTATTCTTGATCATCCAGGCAGTGCATGGCAAGGGCTTTCCCATGAGGAATGAGCCTCAAACTAGATCAATTTTGGTTGATCATTCCACACAAATTCTACATCACCATTGTGTCAGCACACCTGGCATGCAGGAAGAATTGTAATTGATGGTTTTGTTGAAGATTGAAGATTTTGTGTCTGGGTTGTTGTCTCTAGACTTGTTGTCACTAGTTTTTGTTGTCACTAGAAGGTTGTCACTAGGGTTGTTGTCACTAGAAGGCTTGCATGACTATAGAGATAATCAGTTAAGGCTTTATATCCACTATTACAAGGAGTCCTCACTGCTTTCCCTTGTAGATTCCAGCTAGTCTGTAGCACTAGGGTTCCACATTGACCCAACCATCTCGCCCTGTGCTCTCTCTCTCTCTCTTTACCCTCTCCCAACAGATCTCTTCAAATCCACACCACCACAACTGCAAAACCTAATTTATTCCCCTTTCCCACCACAGAGACCTATGCATCCCCCCAGAGCCTTCCTTATTACTCAGTCTTTCTTGGTCTGTGGACTATAGCATGATTATCATTTACTTAACAAATAATATCCATTTATAAGTGAGTACACCCCATGTTTATCTTTCTGGGTCTCATTTACCTCACTCAGGGTAACCTTTTCTAGCTCTAAGCATTTTCCTACAAATTTTATGATGTCATTGTCTTAACCTGCTTAGTAGTACTCTCCCCTGTGTAAATGTACCACATTTTCTATATCCATTCTTCAGTTAAGGAATGTCTATGTTGTTTTCAGTTTCTGATTATTATGAGAAAAGTGACTATGAACTTACATGAGCAAGTGTCCTTGTGGTAGTATGGAGTATTCTTTGACTATATGCTCAGAGTGGTATAGTTGGGACTTGAGGTAGATCAATTCCCAATTTTCTGAGGAACTCCCATATTGATTTCCATAGTGACTGTAAAGGTTTGCACTCCAACTACCAATGGAAGGGTGCTCCCCTTGTTCCACATCCACACCAGCATGAGCTGTCACTTGTGTTATTGATCTTAACCATTCTTACAGGTATAGGATGGAATCTCACAGAGTTTTAACTTACATCTCCCTAATGGCTAAAGCTGTTGAACACTTCTTTATGTATTTCTGAGTCATTTGAAATTTTCCAGTTGTGAATTTCCATTTTTAATCTGCACCCCATTTTATTGAATAATTTGGCTTGTTGTTGTCTAGTTTCTTGAGTTGTTTATAAAATTTTTATAGTAGTCCTGTATCAGATGTGGAGCTGGTAAAAATCTTCACATTCAGTCCTTATTCCAACGGTGTTTAGTCCTATTGAGTGTGTTCTTTGCCTTAGAGACTTTTTCAGGTCTGTGAGGTCCAATTTATTGTTATCTTAGTGCCGGTGGTACCTGTTTAGGAAGTTCTATCCTGTAAAAATGAGTTAACTCTTAGTTCCTTCTTTCCCTTCTATTAGGTTCAGTGAATCTGGTTTTATGTTGAGGTCTTTGATCCACTTGGACTTGAGTTTTGCGCAGTGTGAAAAATGCATTCTCATTCTAGGTAGACAGTCACTCTTTGAAGATGTTTCTTTACATTGTGTATTTCTGGCTTCATTATAAAAATCAGGTGTCCATATTTCTACATGTACATGTTACTTCAATTTTTAACCTCCGATGATGTGATATGTGTTAAAGCCATAACCAAGATGAATGAATGCAAGGTTAGAGATGAGGCAGAACACGTCTTCTCTGTTCTAACTATCTGTACACCTAGGCCTGCCTAGAAGCTTCCAGTGTCCATAGATGCTAATCTTCCAAGCTTCTCTTAGCTTCTGACTGAATTGTTCTGGCTGGGCTCAGATTAACTTTGGCAATATGTTCTTATTCTCTGGGACCATTGCATGCTCTAGCTTATTTCACATGTGTCTGTGTTCTCTATGCAAACTGTCTCTGTAAAACTTTCCTTGTAAAACCACCATACTCATACAATTCCCAGAACAAACAACTTTCTCCCTGCACCTTTTGTAATTGGTTATTTTATGTGTTTACATTACAAATGTTATCCCCCTTCCAGGTTTCACCTCTGAAAGCCCTTTATCACCTTCCACCTCCCCTGCCTCTATAAGGGTGCTCCCCCTACACTCCCACCCACTCCCACCTTACCTCCCTAGCATCCCCCTATGCTAGGGCATTGAGCCTACACACGACGAATGGCCTCCACTCTCACTGATGCCAGATAAGGCAATTCTCTGCTACACCTGAGGCTGGAACCATGGGATGCCTTCCATGTGTATTCTTTGGTTGTTAGTTTAGTCCCTGGGAGCTCTGGGACATCTGTTTATTTTATATTGTCCTTTCTATGGCATGGCAAATCCCTTCAGCTCCTTCAGTCATTCCCCTAACTCTTCCTTTGAGGTTTCAGTGCTCATTCCAATGTTTGGCTGTGAGCATCCCCATCAGTATTAGCCAGGCAGAGCCTCTCAGGAGATATCTATATCTGTCTCTTGTCAGCAAGCACTTCTTGGCATCAGCAATTATGTCTGGGTTTGGTAGCCACATATGAGCCAGTTTCCCAGCTGGGACAGTCTCTGGATGGCCTTTCCTTAAGTCTCTGTTACACCTTTTGTCCCTGACTTTCCTTTGGACAGGAAAAATTTTGAGATGGGTAGGTGGCCCCATTCCTTAAGCAAGGCTGTGCCTATCCACAGGATATATAGTCTCTACAGTTTCCATCTCCCCTGCCTTGGTTATTTTGGCTAATGTCATCCCTATTGGGTGTTGGGAACCTCTTGCTTCCCTGATATCTGGGACTTCCTAGTGGCTACCCCTATTCCCCACCCCCCATTGCTACACACCTTCATTCAATTTCCTGACCCTTTGTACTTCTCTCTTAATCTCCTCCCACACCTGATCCTGCCCACCCCCCTTTTCCTTTCCTTCCTCTCTCCCTTCCAGTTTCCTCCCTCCCTCCAGTTCCTCAGATTATTTTGTTCTGCTTTCTAAGTAGGATTGAAGCCTCTACACCTATGTGTTCTTTCTTTGTCAGCTTCATATGGACTGTGAGTTGCATCATGGGTATTCTGAACTTTTTGACAAATATCCACTTATCAATGAGGACATACCATGTGTGTTCTTTTGTGACTGGGTTACTTCATTCAGTCACATGGACTTGAGTATTTTGCAGGTTGATAAATATGGATTTATTTTCATTCCTTTACATGCAGATATACAGCAAGACCAGCATGGCTTGTTGAAGATGCTTTCTTTTTTCCATTGTATGATTTTGGCTTCTTTATCAAAAACCAAATGTCCATAAGTCTATGGGTTTACTTCAGGATCTTTGCTTTTATTTCATTGATCAGCATGTCTGTTTCTGTACAAATACCATGTAGTTTTTAATCACTATTGTTCTATAGTAAAGCTTGAGGTCAGGGATATTTCTTCCTGAAGTTCTTTTATTATTCAAAATCATTTTGGCTATCTTTGGTTTTTTGATTTTTTTGTATGAAGTTGAGAATTGCACTTTCAAGATCTATAAAACTTGTGTGGAATTTTGATGGGGATTGCATTGAATCTATGTTGCTTTTGGTAAGATGGCCATCTTTTTCCTCTCTATCCATGAGCATGGGAGATATTTCTATCTTCTGATACCTTCCTCAATTTCTTTGCTAAGAGACTTGAAGTGCTTGACATATAGAACTCATAACGGTTATATATTTTATATTACTTATGGCTATTATAAAACATGTTGTTTCACTAATTTCTTTCTTATCCCATTTATCATTTGTATAAAGCAGGGCTACTGATGTCTATGAGTTAATTTTGTATCCAGCCACTTTGCTGAAGGTGGTTATCAGATGTAGGAGTTCTCTGGTACAATGTTTGTGGTTGCTTCTGTATACTATGATATCATTCACAAATAGTGATACTCTGACTTCTTTTCCAATTCGGATCCTGCTGATCCTCTTTAGTTGTCTTATTGCTTTGGTTAGAACGTCATATACTATATTGAATAGATGTGAAGAAAATGGTCAGCCTTGTCTTCTCCCTCAATTTAGTGGAATTGCTTTAAGTTTAGTTGAAGTTGGCTATTGGCTTGCTGCATATTGCTTTAATCACATTTAAGCATGTTCCCTCTATTCCTTTTTTCTCTAGTGCCTTTAACGCGAAAGAGTATTGGATTTTATAAAAGTTAAGATTTTTTTCACACCTAATGGGATAATAATGGGACTTTTTTTCTTTCAGTTTGTTTGTATGGTGGATTATACTAATGGATCTTCATATATTAAACCATCCCTGCATCCCTGGGATTAAAGCCTACTTGATCACGATGGATGAGGTCTTTGATATGTTCCTGGATTCAGTTTAGGAGTATTTTATTGAAAATTTTTGCATCAATATTCATAAGAGAAATATGTCTGAAAAATCTCTTTCTTTGTTCAGTCTGTGTTTTTTATTTATCTGGCTTGACTTTGGCCTCATAGAATGAATTTGGCAGTGTTCTGTTTCTACTTTGTGTACTGGTTTGAAGACTATTGGTATTAGCTCTTCTTTGAAAGTCTGGTAGAATTCTGCACTGAAACGATCTTGAACTGGCTTTTCTTTAGTTGTGAGACTTTTAAGGAGTACTTCTATTTCTTTAGGAGTTATGAGGCTCTTTATATAGCTAACTAAATCTAGATTTAAGTATGGTAAGTAGAATCTCTAGAAAAAATGTCAATTTCACTGAGATTTTCCAATTTTATGGAATGCAGATTTTGAAATAAAACATAATGATTCTATAAATTTCCACAGTGTCAGTTTTCATTACTGATTTTATATATTGGATACTGTTTCTCTGTCACTTGGTTAGCTCGGCTATTTGTTTGTTTGTTTGTTTGTTTGTTTATATGTTTGTTTTTCTTTTTTATCTTGTTGTTCTCAAAAAACCAGTTCTTACTTTTGTTCATTCTTTGTATTGTTTTCTCTGTTTCTAATGTATTGATTTTTTTCTAACTTATTCATTCATTTATTTATTTATTTATTAACTTATTTCAATCCTGATTTTGATTATTTCCTGCTTTCTACTCCCCTTGGTCGTGCTTATGTTTTTGTCATCATCATCATCTTCTTTTTTCCCTAGAGTTGTCAGGTGTACTTATAAACTGCTGGAATGAGAACTTACTAAATTCTGTAGTACTTAGTGCTATGAAATTTCCTCTTAGCAATCCTTTCATTGTGTCCCTATTTGGGTTGCTTTGACTGATTCTTAGATGTAGTCTTAAGAGCTTAATCTTAAGTCAGGAGATTTCCATATTGGTTTTACTTGTTAGACCACCTTAAATTAAAAGTGAGTCAAGTTTAGTCTGTTGATGAGAATATTTATTAAAAAATTCTTCTGAAATAGAAAGTGATTAAAAACAAAGTGTAATGCTAGTAAATTTCACTAGGAATTTCAAGGTATAAAGAATTATTTCCACATGGCAAGAAACAAATATGAGTTGGAAATTTGCTACAAAATATCAGAGATAATCTCAGAGAGCAGTGTGCTATGATGTCACGGATTTAGGAAACTGTGAGAACAAATGAACAACTTGAGTTAGAGGTGGTGTGTCAGATACAGGACAGAAGAAAGTATTTAATATTTGACTTACAGAAGGAAGAGTTGATTTTTGGCTCACAGTTTGAACATGCTGTCTACCATAAAGGGGAATGTATTGGGTTTGGAGCATGAGGTTACTGGCCACATCAGAGCCATAGTCTAGAATGAGAAAGAGAAGAGTGCTATTCTCATCTGGCTTTCTCCTTTCTCTCATCTGTATTCTTTATTTTATTAAAATTCTATGAAACACTGCCATGTAAATTCATGGTAGGTTTTACCTCCTCAATTAAACTTATCCAGAAAATATGATCCCAGGAACACAAAGAAATGTTATTTGCTCCAGGATTATAAATCTAGTCATTTTGACAATGAACAGTAACTATCAAAATACAGTTTCTTCTTCATTTTTGTATTCTTTATTAGTTTTTTTCTTTTTTGTAAATATATTCAACAAAATTATAGAAAAAAATCCCTAAAGGAAGAGATGCTCCTAAACATACAGGAACTCTACAGAACTACAAATAGACTGAACTAGAAAAGAATTTCCTCTTGTCACATAATAATCAAAACACCAGATGAACAAAACAAAGAAAGAATATTAAAAGCAGTAGGGAAAAAGGTCAAATAAAATATAAAAGAAGATCTATCAGAATTACACCAGATTTCTCACCAGAGACTATAAAATCCAGAAGATCCTGGGAAGATGTCACACAGACCCTAAGAGAACACAAATGCCAGCTCAGGCTACTATACCCAGCAAAGCTCTCAATTACCTTAGATGGAGAAACCAAGATGATCCATGACAAAAACAAATTTACACAATATATTTCTACACATCCAGCCCTACAAAGGATAATAGATGGAAAACACCAACACAAGGAGGGAAACTACACCCTAGAAAAAGCAAGAGAGTATTCTTTCAACAAACCCAAAGGAAGTTAGCCACACAAACATAATTCCACCTCTAGCAACAAATATAACAGGAAGCAACAATAATTACTTTTCCTAATATCTCAACATCAGTGGACTCAATTCCCCAATGACAAAGCATAGACTAACATTCTGGATACATAAACAGGACCCAGCATTTTGCTGCGAACATGAAATGCACCTAAGTGACAAAAACAGATAGTACCTCAGAGTAAAAGGCTGGGAAAAAATTTCCAAGAAAATGGACCCAAGAAACCAGCTGGAGTAGCCATTCTTTTTTTTTTAATTTTTATTTTCTATATTCTATGTTTACATTCCAAAGGCTTTCCCCTTTCCCAATTCCCCCCCACCATATGTCCCATAATTCCTCTCCCCTCCAACTATTCCCATATCATTCCCCCTCCCCCCACAGTTTCTCTACAAAACTGGATCCAATCTTTACAGGACCAGGGTCCTCTCCTTTCTTCTTCTTGGGAATCATTTGACTTGCTAATTGTGCCTTGAGTATTTAGGGCTTCTGGGCTCATTAATATCCACTTATCAGTGATTGCATTTCATGTGTATTCTTTTGTGATTGGGTTAACTCACTCAGGATGATATTTTCCAGGTCTAACCATTTACCTACAAATTGCATGAATTCATTATTTTTAATTGCTGATTAGTATTCGATTGTATAAATATACCACAATTTCTGTATCCATTCCTCCTTTGAGGATTATTTGGACTCCTTCCAATTTCTGGCTATTATAAACAAGGCTGCTATAAACATAGTGGAGCATGTGTCTTTATTGTATGCAGGGGAATCCTCTGGGCATATGCCCAGGAGTGGTATGCCAGGGTCCTCTGGAAGGGACATGCCCAATTTCCTGAGGAACCACCACACTGATTTCCAGAGCAGTTTTACCATTTTGCAATCCCACCAACAGTGGAGGAGTGTTCCTCTTTCTCCACATCCTGGCCAGCACTTGTTGGCTCTTGTGTTTTTAATCTTAGACATTTTGACTGATGTGATGTGGAATCTCAGGGTTGTTTTGATTTGCATTTCCCTGATGGCTAATGATGTTGAACATCTCTTAAGGTGTTCCTCTCGGCCATCCGAATTTCTTCTGGTGAAAATTCTTTGTTTAGCTCTGTACCCCATTTTTGATAGGGTTATTTGGTTCTTTGCGGTCTAACTTCTTGAGTTCTTTGTATATATTGGATATTAGCCCTCTGTCAGATGTGAGGTTGGTGAAGATCTTTTCCCACTTTGTTGGTTGTTGTTTTGTCTTTCTGAAAGTGTCCTTTGCCTTGCAGAAACTTTGTAATTTTATGAGGTCCCATTTGTCGATTCTTGATCTTAGTGCTTAAGCTATTGGTGTTCTGTTCAGGAACTTTCCCCCTGTGCCCATGTCCTCCAGGGTCTTCCCAAGTTTCTTTTCTAATAGTTTCAGTGTGTCTGGTTTTATGTGGAGGTCCTTGATCCACTTGGAGTTGATCTTAGTGCAAAGAGATAAGAGTGGGTCAATTTGCATTCTTCTGCATGTTGACCTCCAGTTGAACCAGCACCATTTGTTGAAAAGGCTATCTTTATTCCACTGGATGGTTGTGGCTCCTTTATCAAAGATCAAGTGACCATAAGTCTGTGGGTTAATTTCTGGGTCTTCAATCGTATTCCATTGATCTACTTGCCTGTTGCTGTACCAATACCATTAACTCAAGCAAATCAGCAGCCTTCTTGTACTCAAAGGACAAGCAGGCTGAGAAAGAAGTTAGGGAAATAACACCCTTCACAATAGCCACAAACAACATAAAGTACCTTGGCGTAACTCTAACCAAACAAGCAAAAGATCTGTAGGACAGGAACTTCAAGTCCTTGAAGAAAGAAATCGAAGAAGACCTCAGAAGATGGAAAAATATTTCTTGCTCCTGGATCGGCAGGATCAATATAGTAAAAATGGCCATCTTGCCAAAAGCAATATACAGATTCAATGCGATCCCCATCAAAATCCCAACTCAATTCTTCATAGATCTAGAAAGAGCAATTCTCAAATTCATCTGGAGCAACAAAAAACCCAGGATAGCTAAAACTATTCTCAACAATAAAAGGACTTCTGGGGGAATCAATATCCCTGACCTTAAGCAGTACTACAGAGCAATTGTGTTAAAAACTGGAGTAGCCATTCTAAGATCAAATAAAGTCAAATTCCAAACAAAAGTTATCAAAAATGATAAGGAAAAACTCTTCGTATTTGTCAAAGGAAAAATCTACCAAGACGAACTATCAATTTTGAATATCTATTCTTCAAATGCAAGGGCACCCATATTCATAAATGAAACTTTACTAAAGCTCAAAGCACACAATGAATGTCACACAATAGTAGTGGGAGACTTCAACACCCCATACTCATCAATGGAGAGATTCTGGGAACAGAAACTAAACAGAGAAACACCAAAAGTAAGAGAAGTTAGGGCCTAAATGGTAGTTTCTTTTTGGATATCTAAAGTTCTTCTTTCACTGATTCTTGGGCCAATAATGGGATACTCCCATTATGGCTTTAGTCATCTCCCTGTAGATTAACTCTGATGAATTACTTTTTAGATTCAAATAAAAAAATAAAAAAGTAATGTTTTTTTAATTTTCTATTCCAAATAATTTTCCTTTCCTTGTCCCCCCACTCCCCTTAAGTCCCATAAGCAAGCCCTCTTCCCTCTGCCCATTCCCCAATCAACCCCCTCCCACTTATCTGTCCCCTACATTGCTACATCAAGCCTTTCCAGGACCAGGGCCCTCCCCTTCCTTCTTCTTGGGAATGATTTGATATCACATTACTTTTAAATGCACAAATACCTATAATATTAGATTATTGTCCTAACTAAATTACAATCTCATTATAAGATGGTGTAAAATAAGTAAATTTAAAAATATCCTTGACCAAAACAGGTAACATATTTATGACATATCTCCATTCTTTTTCATTTGTGTTACATCCTAATTTTGCGCTAGATTTCTGTGATGTTAAAAATCCAGGTTTAGCATTGAGACCAGCTCATGGGTCCACACTCCATCTTAGAGAACCTTACCTAAGGCCGAACTCAAGTTAACTAACAACCTGGCATCTAGCACCAGTTTTCACATTATTCCCAGACAAACCTGTGCCTAACATTGGTTTCCAGGTTACTCTCTAACAATCCTGCACCTGACACTTGACTTCCTAACAACCACCAATCAGAAGGAAAGCAGAAGTTATGTTTATGGTTTGGCTCCCAGCACCTGCCAAGTATTTTAAATGACAACAAATTTCATAATAACCCTCAAACAGATATGTACCAGGCTGGAAACACCCTTTCTCATTTGTTTTACTTTATCAATGCTTGCTTGAAACTGGACGGTGGCTTCACCCTCCTGTCCTGCTGAGTCAGAGAGAGTGGGTTAGCCCAAGCTTAAGCTTTTTTAAATATTCAGAATTTAATCATGATATACAAAATAAGTGTCCAAATTATAGCATAAGTAACTAGTGGATATAATTGCTTCAGCTTTTTCTTTTGAAAGAACATAGAGGACATAAACTAAAAAGAAAGAGGCAAACAATAGAAATTCATGAAATTCTTAGAGAAATGGATGGAGCTGGAGAACATCATACTAAGTGAGGTAACCCAGTCTCAAAAGAATACCCATGGTATGCAGTCACTGATAAGTGGATATTAGCCTAGAATCTTGGGACACCAAAAACACAATTCACATACCAAATGATGTCTGACAAGAAGAAAGGAATGGACACTAATGCTGGAAAGATCAAAGCATCAGTGTAGGGGAATACCAGTAGAGGGAAGTGGGAAGGGGTGGATGAGTGAGCAGGGGGAGGGAAAAGGGCATGTGGGACCTTAGGGGGGTGGGGAAACAAAAAAAAGGGAAATGAAATGTAAATATAGAATATATCCAAAAAACCTGAAAAAAATAAAAAAAAAATTCAAAATGACTGGGCATAAAATATAGTGCAACTGGTAAGGTACAAGAGACTAAAATAGCTATGGAATACAGGGAAGAGAGCTTGAACAGTGATAACTGCATAGACAGATTTGAGACAACTCTGTAAAATTCCCTTTGTATGTTAAGGAAAACTCATATCAGGGGATGAGTTGAAACAAGCAATCCAATCTTGGGTAAACAACCAGTAAAAAAAAGAGAGAGAGAGAGAGAGAGAGAGAGAGAGAGAGAGAGAGAGAGAGAGAGAGAGAGAGAGAGAGATATTTTTACATATAGATAAAGTATGTTTGACTCCTGAGCCTGTTCTTATGATAAGATTAAGAGACGCAACAGTCCACACCTGGCCCCAGGGCTTTGGTTTAGTGATCTATCATCTATAGAAGCACTATACACCCTTGCAGAGTACTTACCTTTAATATTTCTTCCTTGGTTTCAAATGGGCAACGACGCAGTGTTAGGTTTCTGTGTGGATTATTTTTACTATAATTAAATCTCACCTTGCCCTTTCTTTTTCTTCATCCTACCATCTCTTTCCTTGTTTGAATCTCTCTGCCCCAGTATTCCCTATCTCATCCCCATTTTACCCTTGTGCTCATATTCCTCTCCTTTCAGGTAATCCCTTTCCCCCAATGACTCCTTTGTACCTTCATAGCTTCTGGACATACTCCAAGTCAAGCACACAGAACTGAAGAATCAATGGTAGGATCTGGCTTTGAGAGAGAACATATGGTGTTTTGCTTTCTGTGCTTCTATACTGCCTGCAATCTAACTTTTTTTCTCCCTTTCATTCATTTACCTAAAAATCTCTCAAGTCCGTATTTTCTTATGACAGAATAAAACCAATTTTATTTAGGTACCATATTTTCACTATCCATTTTCAGATGAAGGACACCAAGATGGATTATTTTTAAAAAGTGTTAGAGCATCCCCCAAAACAATACAGTTTCCTCCAGAAGGAACTGATAAACCCCGATGTTGAAGAATGCACCTACTTTAGATATAAGCTATAGAGAAATCAATCTGGAACCAAGCTAGAACCTCTCTCCTTTTTAGTTCTACAAGTGATGGATGGTGCTTTGGGAGAGTAAAACAAAGGTGCTCGCCCACATTTGTGAGCCTACAGAACAACCAAGCCTGTGTGATAAACAATACTTTCCCACCAGGCAAAATGTGCTTATTAATGTGACAGTTACATGAATAAAGGAGAATAAACTACCACTCTTAACTGATGTGAGAGGCCTTATTTAAGAAGAGACAGAAGGCAAGTATTGTAAACCCCACATAAAATACATACCTGAGCAAGTCTTAGGCTCTGGAAAGAAACTACAACCATTGCTTAATGAAGCTGACACAGCAGCACACTCTCTCTCTCTCTCTCTCTATATATATATATATATATATATATATATATATATATATATGTATGTATATATATATATACACACATTTATATTTAAGGCAAAAGCTAGATATTTTCTTAATCAGAGAAGGCCCTCCTTTTCAGTGAACAGTTAACACATTGCTTCAAAAAATGCTGAAAAAAACAGCTAAGGGCTCAGCCATCCAGAATACATTTATATCACC
The DNA here is from genome assembly GCA_964023405.1 of Apodemus agrarius. Lineage (NCBI taxonomy): Eukaryota > Metazoa > Chordata > Mammalia > Rodentia > Muridae > Apodemus > Apodemus agrarius. The sequence continues at coordinate 29,267,766 of OZ030024.1, read as the reverse complement.
CTTTGAGGCCTCAATAAATTTTGCAGAAGATACCAAGAAAATAACATAAGAGATGGAAGATGGATTAAGAAAAAAGGCTGTGAAACTCCATCTTCTTTGTACAACATGGTCTTGACAAACATGAACTTACAAGCAGCTAGATCTACTGACTCTGTCCCTACACAGTTGGAGATACCAAATAGTCAATCACAGTGTGGAAGAATCTCACAGGGCTCTAACACTTAAGAATAGGATTTGTGAGAACAGGAGGCAGTGTATCTAGTTATGCAGCTTCCTGTGAGCTCATTTGCCTCTATGGGATAATTCCATTCCAAACATCCATAATTACCTCTGCATAACATCCACACAAAGATGCATACTCACCACCAAAATATGAGTATGAGGCAAGGTTTTAGTAAAGGATGGGGAGGTTATAATAGTGGTAAGATGAAGAAAAGAAAGAGTTATGGAAGGAAAACCAGATTTTGTCATACACATGTATAAATTGTCAAAGAATACAACATATTAATAAAAGTATGTAAAAAATACTACTAAAAGAGATCTGGATTTTGTGATGGGCAAAGTAAGTCCTGGGTTAAGTGTGCCTCTGATCTTCCTAAAAGAATCCTAAAGTAATATCTAAAATTAAAATTTTAATAGTACAGGAAAAATGATATATATTACAACATGTATATATGTGTAATATATATTACAAAATATAGCAAAACTAAAATTTAAATTATGCAGGATGAGTAAAACATGTCTTGAAATACAAAGGAGAATCAGGCCTGATCTTTGCTGAAGTAAAACAATTAGAATCAAACAATGACAGAAAGGAGAGACAAAGCTAATAAGAACTATGTTATACTTACAGAAACTATGTTTTATGCTAAAGAAGTTTTTTAAATGTCTGAAAATGGTAAATAGAAATATGGAAAACATTAAGGTATCCACAGTGAACATTCAGATATGAAGTCTATCATGTTTAATATGCTTAAAGTATGCATTGGTTGGGAATTATTGCAAATTTTGAATCTTAAAAAGATAAATTTACATATTTGCTTACACAGCAAAACATCATCTGAAGAGTAAAAATAATCTGAAATCTCAAACTATGAGTAGAATGTCATTGATAAGAACAATTTTAAATTCTCAATATATGTATCATTAAAATAGCTAAAGGAAAAAAGAAAGAAAAGAAAGATGAAGAATAATCTGTTTTCATCTTTATGAAATCTAAAATCCTCAAATACATGAACTTCACTAATGAGACACTTGTCCCTTTAAATAAGAGATAGGACTCTAAGTTATTTAGAAAAAACATCAATATGAACAAACATATTTAAAATAAAGAAGAATGTCTGATAATATAAAATCTAACTGACTATATAGAGAGATCTATTGCAAAGCCAAGGAAAAACTGAATTTGGGGAAACACAAATTGATAAGATTGATCTCAACTATGTCTTCTTCAAAGCATTTTGGAAACCTACATGTATATAAAAGAACAAAGCAGGGAAAGCCATGAGTAGATTAATGACCTCTTTCTATAATTTCAATCACTTTTAAAGCTAATTTCCAAATGAAGTAGAAAATATAATATACTGATATACACATATGTATATATGTACATATTCATATATATATATATATTAGTAAAATAAGCTAAAACATAAAATCAACCACAATTTATTTAAAAATAGATGTCTCGGAAAATAGCAGAAAGGTAAAAGTAGAAACAATACCTATGTATTGTTTAATCACTACACTTTATAGCAAATAGTCAATCCTCACTGGAAATTGACCCAACTAGCTATAAGTGTAAACAATAAACTCATTGCAAGCATACAAATGACTCCAAAATTATAGCCAGTAAACCATCTAGTTAAATTAAGGGAATAAATTTTGCAGAAATCTAAAGTAATTCTAAACAAAATTACAGAGAACAAATTATCAAGAAGCATACTAGGCAAATTGAAAACAAATAGTAATTTAATACATCCTAATGCAATAATCAATAATTGGATTAAATATAAATTATCTACATATTTCAATAGAAAGAACAGCATTGTTTAGGAAAGAAGAGTTATATGTTGATAAACACACTTACTGGTAAATAAAACATTAACGTAAAAACAGATATAAGTTACAGAATTTTGATCTGCATTTCATTCACTTTAATCTGGATAATGTGTTGGTAGGTTTTGTGGCAATAATATGACGAAATTCAACTAGGAAAACATTAGATCCACACAAAAAGAATAAAAATAATATACAAGTGGAAATCAATACAATAGAAACAGAAAAGTAAGTGAAGAAACAAGACCAAACTTGGTAAGTTGAGAATTAATGGGATTGTATGTGTTTAATATGTAAAAATTAAATTGTTTCCTGTAAAAAAGAATTATAAAGTTACCATAGAGATTGTTCAGTGTATAAGAGCATTGGATGCTCTTTCAGAGAACATAAATCACAATACCACATGTATGTCATCATGTTGCTCACAAACACATGAGACTCCAGCTCTAGGAGTTCCAATAACCTCTTTTGGTTCCACTGGTACCTGAATACATGTAACATACTTAGACAGACGCACAAATTCACAAAGTGAAAAATAATCTTAAAAATAACAATCAATAAAAATGATTCCATTGAAATATATTATTAAAATATATGAAATATTCAAACAACGTTGTATCCATAGGAAGAAACATACTTGCTAGTGGTGAATGAATGAATTAGGTAGCTTCATAAAATGAATTAGGTAGTGTTCCTTCTGTTTCTATTTTATGGAATAATTTGAGGAGTGTTAGTATTAGTTCTTTAAAGGTCTGGTAAAATTCATCACTAAAGCCACCTAACTCTGGACTTTTGGGGGGGGTTGGAAGTTCTTTAATGACTTCTCTCTCCTTAAGGGATATGTAAATGTTTAGATATTTTACCTGCTCTTGATTTAATTTTGCTACATGGCATCTGTCTTTAAAAAAATGTCATTCATTTCGTCTAGATTTTCCAGTTTTGTTGAGTATAGGCTCTTGTAGTAGGGTCTGATGATTTTTTGAATTGCCTCAGTTTTTGATGTTATGTATCTCTTCTCATTTCTGATTTTGTTAATTTGGATACTGTCTCTGTACTCTTTAGTTAGTTTGGCTAGAAGTTTATCTATCTTGTTGATTTTCTCAAAAAAAAAAACCACACAACTCTTTATTTTGTTGACTTTTGTATAGGTAGGTCTCTTTGTTTTTTTGTTTGGTTGTTTGGTTGGTTTTTATATTTCTGGTTTTTTGGTTGATTTTGGCTCCAAGTTTGGCTATTTCCTGCCCTCTACTCCTCTTGGGTGTGTTTGATTCCTACGTTCTAGGGATTTCAGGTGTGCTGTTAAGTTGCTTGTCTTAGGATCTCTCCAATTTCTTTACTAGGGCACTTAGTGCTATGAATTTTCCACTAAGCATTGCCTTCATTGTGTCCCAATCAAATAATGGGGCTTAGAGCTAAACAGAGAATTCACAAAAGAAGAATTTCAAATACCCAAGAAGTACTTATAGAAATGTTTAAAGTCCTTAGTTATCAGAAAATGCAAATCAAAATGACCCTGAGATTCCACCTCTTACCAATCAGAATGGCTAAGATAAAAATCTCAAGTGACAGTACATGCTGGCAAGGAAGTGGAGAAAGAGGAATACTCTGGTGGGATTACAAACTGGTAAAACCAATTAATCTGGTGGTTCACCAGAAACTAAATAGTTCTGCCTGAAGAGGCAGCTATACCACACTTGGGCATATACCCAAAAGTACTACCCCCCCACCATATTACAGGGGCACATACATGCACTTCTATGTTCATAGTGGCCATATCTATAATAACCAGAGGATGGAAACAACCCAGATGTACCAAAACGGAAGAATGGATACAGAAAATGTGATTCACTTACATAATGGAATACTATGCAGCTATTAAGAATGAGGATATCATGTGTTTTGCAGACAAATGGAAGGAACTAAAAAGTATCACCTGAATGAGGTAACTTAGACCAAAGGGACATACCTGGTATATTAATAAGTGAATATTAGCTAAAAAAGTACAGAATACCTAGGATCCAATCCACAAAACTCAAGCAGGTTAACAAGCAGAAGGTCCAAATTGAGAATATTTGAATTTCCTTTGGGAAGGAGAAGAAAATAATCATGGGTGGTAAAGGGAGTAAGAAAGCAGGGGGTGGGGAAAGTGGAGCATGATCAGGTATGGGGTGGGGGAGACAAGAAGCCTGAGGGCCAGCAGAATGAATAGCAATATACAACCTGGAGGAGTGGGAGGTGGGGGGACCCTATAGAAAGTACCAGCGGCTTGGGAGGTGAGAGACTCTCAGAAATCAAAGCTGGGGACCTTAGATGAAATGCCCAACAGTGGGGAGAGGGAACTCATAGAGTCCACTACCAATAAAAAACAGGTCATCAATTAGAGGGATGGGGTTGCCATCCCACAGTCAAAAATTTTAACCCAGAATTGTCCCTGTCCAAAAGAACTGCAGGGAATAAAATGGAAGAGATTGTGAGAAAGTTGGTTTGGTGACTGTCCCAACTTGGGATTTATCTCATGGTGAGGCTCCAAGGTCTGATACTATTACTAATGCTATGGCATGCTTACAAACAGGAGCCGAGCATGGAAGTCCTCTGAGAAGCCGAATAAGCACTGACTGAGACAGATACCATTGGACTAAAGTCGGGGACTATTCTGGAAGAAGCTGAGGAGAGGATGACCCCATATGAAGACCATTAGTCACAACTACCCCAGACCCTGAGATCTTTCAGATACGGAGCCATCAACAACCATGTAGCATACATGAACTGGTCCAAGGCCCAGAACACATATACAGCAGAGAACATCCTGGTCTGGCCTCAGTGAGAGAAGAAGCACCTAACCCTTGAGAGACTTGAGGCCCCAGGGAGTGGGAAGGCCTAGGGGGAGAGGGGAATCCTCTTGGAGACAGGGAGAAGGAGGAATGGGATGAGGAACTGTGTGAGGGGGGAAACATGAATGGGGCAACAACTGGACTGTAAACAAATAAAACTATTAATAAGTTTTTTAACAAGAAAAAAGATATGAAATAATTAAGAGCCTACGCCTGATGAGAACATGTAAATCCAATATAGAGAACAGCAAACACCTTCACACTTGACGACAAAATGACAGCAAAGGTATTGAAAACGCACATGGACACATGCTCCACTATGTTCATAGCAGACTTATTTATAATAGCCAGAAGCTGGAAAGAACCCAGATGTCCCTCAATGGAGGAATGGACAGAAAATGTGGTATATTTACACAATGGAATACTACTCAGCAGTTAAAAACAATGAATTAATGAAATTCTTAGGCAAATGGTTGGAACTGGAAAATATCATACTAAGTAAGGTAACTCATTCACAAAGAACACACATTGAATGCAGTCACTGATAAATGGATATTAGACTAAAAGCTCAGAATACCCAAAACACAACCCACATATCAAATCATTCCAAAAAAGAAGGGAGAGGGCCTGGGTCCTGCAAAGGCTTGATGCAGCACTGTAGGGGATTGTCGGGACAGAGGAGTGAGAGGGGGCTGACTAGGGAACTGGCGGAGGGAAGGGGACTTATGGCACTTAGGGGGAGGGGTAACCTGGAAAGGGAATATCATTTGGAATGTAAAAAATGAATATAGAATACAAACAAAAAAGAAAAAAGAAAACACACATGTAGGCACACATAGAGAGGGCTCACAGGTCTTGAAAGTGCATATGCATCATGTTAATTTCCATTTATGATAAGACAACATATTATATACATAGGTAAACTGTCAAAATATACATTTTGTAAGATGTTTATTTTCCCCAATTCATCTATAAATTCAAAATAATTTCACACAAATGCCATAATAATGTTTCATTAAGCTGTAACATATTGACCTAACACATACATGGAGGAAAAAGGAAGTAATCCAAAAAAGTTTGAAAGATAAATTAAGTAGAAGACTTATATCTAAGAATATAAGAAGGCTATATCTAAGAAGGCTATATCTAAGAATATATATGTATACATGAAGGTACTAGTAAATTTGACTTGAGTTAAAGCAAAATTGACTTGAGTTAGACACTCTCAAAAAATGGGCTTCAAACTATAAAAGACCTAAATGTTTGTGTTATACTTATTTTACATGGAAATATATATTATATTATGTTATTTCTTTATATTTATACAATAATAATTAATAAATTATATAATACTTCTGTATTTTTACATAAAACAAAACTAAAACACTGTCAGAAATCAGTTTACAATGGTGAGATAACCGGAATGAGGACAGTAAAGAATATATCTTAAAATTTAAAATGTTGAAATGTGTCATGCTGTGTATAAGACATTATTCTAAAGTAATCAGAATTTCATTTCTCAAGGGAGGTACCTGTTTTCTTGAAAACTCTCTGCTGTGGACAAAAATGGAGCAGAGGCAGAAGGAATGGCCAAACAGTGACCAGGTCGACATGAGATTCATCCCATGGGTGGGTACCAATCCCTGATACTCTTACTAATGCTCTATGCTGTGCTTGCAGACAAGAGCTTAGCATGCCTGTTCCCTGAAAGGTTCTACCAGCAGCTGACTAAGACAGAACATATGCAGGTTGGTTTGAGGCTCCTAGTACATATGTAACAGAGCGCTGACTTGTCTAGCCTTAGTGGTAGAGGATGTGATGCCCCAGGGTGTGGTGTTCCAAGGTGGGGCACCCTTTCAGAGGTGAAGGGAAGAGGGTATGGGAGGAAGAACTCTGTGAGGGGATAGAAGGTGACAACATTTATTATATAAATAAAGGAAATAATAATAATAATAATAATAATAATAATAATAATAAAATATCTATGCCACAACTGAAAATTCGTATGAAGAATATACTTTCCTTCCTATCCTTCCTTTCTAAAAGTTCACAAGTACGGAAACTGAAAATCAACAGAGGTGGAAATCTTTTAATTATACACAGTAGTATGAACAGCAAAACCGAGAAGTCCATTTAGAGGTAATGTGTGCTGTCTTTTCAAAGTTAACTCTCAAATTGTGTGTTCTTCTCTGAGAGTTCCTCATTCATTCGCTTAGTTTTAATAGTGTTTCATTTTTCAATCTTAAATGTAACTTAATGTTGATTTAAAAAGTATCTACAAACTTTAAAATGTCCCCTCCATGTTTATAAGTTATTTATAAAGTCTGTACTTATTTTCCCAGTATAAGGAAGGCATTTCAGGACAGAATAATACATCATGTCCTAAGATTACAGAAGTAACTAATTTGCAACTTGCATGAAAAAATTACCTAGTCAATTTTAGTAATGTAGTTGTTACTGGTTGGTTTTTGTGTCACCTTGAAACAACAGGAGTAGTCATGGAAAAGGAGTCTCCCTTGAAGAAGTGCCTCCACGAGATCCAGCTGTAAGGCAGTGAACAAGGGGGGAGGGCCCCTTGTGGGTGGTGCCATCCCTGGACTGGTAGTCTTGGGTTCTATAAGAAAGCAAGCTGAGCAAACTAGGGCAGGAAAGCCTGTAAGCATCACCCCTCCATGCCCTCAACATCATCTCCTGCCTCCAAGTACTTTCTCTGTGTTAGTTCCTGTCCTGATTTCCTTTGGTGATGAACAGCAATGTGGAAATGTAAACTGAGTAAACCCTTTCCTCTCCAACTTGTTTCTTAGTCATTGTGTTGTGTACAGGAATTAAAAACCCTGCCTAAGACATATTTCATGATATTCATATGATTACATATAAATTGGCTCAAGGTATTAGAATGGTTATACATTAAGTATATTGTATATATTATAAACTATACAATATATTATATGATACATCATATATAATAATACAAGTTATTAGAATGGTTATATACATATACTTGAAGATTTTTTTCACACTTGAACATCTTATAATATGTTTAACTACATAAAAAGTGGGCACAGTTATTAACTATTGTGAGGCAGTCATCATGGTTCTTGCCAGATAGAGATTTCTAGAAAGTTCGATATTGTATTTTAATATATTTTAATCCTGCACTATCTATTGCATGATATTTCCATTGTTATGACACCTTGAGAAAATAGTAGATCAGAAAAGAATACTCCCTCATAAGTAAGACTAAGGTTGGCTTGATAGAATATGAAAAGATGAGTTCAAGAAAGTGGAGGACATTAACACTAACTTTGGTTTAATGCTGAGAGTCTCAATGCTTCAGGAAAAGTTATCTAAGACCTCAAGATATCTAAAGATATCTAAAGATATCAAGTTATCTAAAACCCTCAGACTGTAGGGTTTAGTTAGAAATTGAAAAGATATTAATCATGGAAGTCTATGTGGTAACCTCAGACATCTGCACAGTACATTGGTACTGTATATGTCTAAGCTCGGTAGTTCAACATCAGCAAATGGTTGGTCACTAAACTAGGAAACTGAGATTTTTTTAATCTGTGATTTGGTGATATATAACAAAAAATATTTAAAGTAAAATAAGCATAATAGAGAAAATGAGGGAATATATTATGAATGAATGAATGAATTTCAATAGCACAAGAGCTACCTGGTAGATTTACCAACTCACTTGGTTGATACAGGCCAATGGTAGGTAAGTTAATGGGTCATAATTAGTTCTGTAATTAAAATTAACAATAGAACATTTAAGCACACTGTTTTTTTTTCTTGAATTTCATTATATTCTCTTCCCCAGGAGAGAAGACCAACCACAGACCCAAGACATGGGTACTCAAAACACTGTGTAGTGCTGGGCAGAATGTCATAAACACATACAAGTTTGATTCAGAATGTTGCTGATATAGTAACACTAAGAACTGCTGACCTTTCTTGAGGCTAGAGTACTTCTAAGTTGAAGAAAGCAATTCTCCGTGAAGGAAAATGACTTTTCTAAGGTCCCATAACAAATACATTCCTTTTCCCTCTCTTACTGTTCATGCAGTGTAAATGGCACAACCCAGGGCATTTAGTAATAACAGTTGGCATTTTCAGTTCTGGGATGATACTCTCTCCCTCTCTCCTGTGTAGATCCTGAAATTATTGTGCCTTTCTTTCTTCCTTTCTTTCTTTCTTTCTTTCTTTCTTTCTTTCTTTCTTTCTTCCTTCCTTCCTTCCTTCCTTCCTTCCTTCCTTTCTTTTCTTTTCTTTCTTTCTTTCTCTCTTCCTTCCCTTCTTTCTTTCTTTCTTTCTTTCTTTCTTTCCTTCCTTCCTTCCTTCCTTCTCTCTCTCCCCTTTTCTTTCTTCTTTCTTTCTTTCTTTCTTTCTTTCTTTCTTTCTTTCTTCTGTCCCTCCATCTTTTCTTTTTAATTTATTTCAATTTCAAATCCTCTCCCCCTTTCCAGGCTTCCCCTCTGCTTCTATAAGCATGCTCCCCCACACACCTAACCAATCCCACCTGCTCACCTTGACATTCCCCTACACTGAGGCTTTGAGCCTTCACAGGACCAAGGACCTCTCCTCCCATTGATGTTCAACAAGCCATCCTCTGCTACATATGCAGCTGGAGCTACTGGTCTCTCCATGTGTGCACTTTGGTTGGTGGTTTAGTTCCTGGGAGCTCTGGGCAGTTTGGTTGGTTGATATTGTTGTTCTCGCTATAGGTTGCAAACTCCTACAGCTCCTTCAGTCCTTTCTCTAACTTCTCTATTGGGGATCCTGTGCTCAGTCCCATGGTTGGCTCTGTATTTGTCAGGCTCTGGCAGAGCCTCTCCAGAGACAGCTATACCAGACTCTTGTCAGCAAGCACTTCTTGTCATCCACAATAGTGTCTTTGTTTGGTGTCTGTATATGGGATGGATCCCCAGGTGGGGCAGTCTCTGGATGGCCTTTCCTTCCGTCTCTGCTCTACAATTTGTCTCCCTATTTCCACCCTTGAGTATTTTGTTCCCCCTTCTAAGAAGGACAGAAGTATCCGCACTTTGATCATCCTTCTTCTTGACCTTCATGTGGTCTGTGAATTGTATCTTGCATATTCTGAGCCTTTGGCCTAATATCTACTTATCATTGAGTCCATATTATGTGTGTTCTTTTGGGCCTGGGTTACCTCACTCAGGATGATATTTTCTAATTCCATCCATTTCCCTAAGAATTTCACGAATTCATTGTCTTTAATAGCTGAGTAGAACTCCATTGTGTAAATGAACCACATTTTCTGTGGCTACATTTCCTACACAGAGAAAATGTCTCACTCTCTTTCATAGTCTGTCCCTTGTGTCCAACTTGTTATTTGTAGCTCCCAGAAACTTTCTCAAATGCTATGGACATTTTTTAAATTTTCTTTTTTTTTATTTTCTATATTCTTTGTACATTCTAAATGATTTCCCCTTTCCTGGTTCCCCATTCCCCATAAGTTCCATAAGCTCTCTTCCCTCCGCCCATTCCCCAATCACACCCCTCCCATTTTTCTGTCCTGGTACACTTCTACAATGCTGCATCAAGCCTTTCCAAGACCATGGCCCTCTCCTTCCTTCTTCTTGGGAATTATTTAATATGTTAATTGTGTCTTGAGTATTCAGAGCTTCTGGGCTAATTAATATCCACTTATCAGTGACTGCATTCCATGTGTATTCTATTGTGATTCAGTTACCTCACTTAGGATGATATTTTCCATTTCCAACCATTTGCCTAAAAATGTTCCCATGTCACAGGGGAAATTTTCCTCAACAGAACACCAATATCTTATGCTCTAAAATCAAGAATTGACAAATGGAACCTCATAAAACTACAAAGTTTCTGTAAGGCAAAGGACATTATTAAAAGGACAAAACAGCAACCAACAAATTGGGAAAAGATCTTTACCAACACCACATCCAACAGAGGGCTTATATCCAAGATATACAAAGAACTCAAGAAAGTAGACTACAAAGAGCCAAATATCCCCCTTAAAAATAGGGTATAGAGCTAAACAAAGAATTTTCACCTGAGGAATATCGAATGAATGAGAAGCACCTAAGGAAATGTTCAACATCCTTAGTCATCAGGGAAATGTAAATCAAAACAATCCTGAGATTTCACCTCACACCAGTCAGAATGGCTAAGATCAAAATCTCAGGAGAAAACAAGTGCTGGCAAGGATGTGGAGAAAGAGGAACACTACTCCACTGCTGGTGTGGTTGCATGCTGGTACTACCACTCTGGAAATCCGTCTGGTGGTTCCTCAGAAAACTGGGAATGAGACTTCCAGAGGACCCAGCTATACCACTCCTGGGCATATACCCAGAGGATAACCCAGCATGTAATAAGGATACATGTTCCACTATGTTCATAGCATTTCTATTTATAATAGCCAGAATCTGGAAAGAACCCAGATGTCCCTCAACAGAGGAATGGATACAGAAAATGTGGTATATCCCTTTGATTTCCTTATGTTGTAGAATTGCTCTACCTAGTACATCAAGTACTATATTGAAGAGATATGGTGAGAGGGGGCAGCCTTGTCTAGTCCCTGATTTTAGTGGGATTGCATCAAGTTTCTCTCCGTTTACCTTGATGTTGGCTATCAGTCTGCTGTAAATTGCTTTTACTATGTTTAGATATGGGCCTTGCATTCCTGTTCTTTCCAAGACTTTTAGCATGAAAGGATGCTGAATTTTGTCAAATGCTTTTTCAGCATCCAATGAGATGACCATGTTGTGCTTTTCTTTGAGTTTGTTTATGTAGTGGATTACGTTGATGGATTTCCGCATATTGAACCATCCCTGCATCCCTGGGATGAAGCCAACTTGATCAGGGTGAATGATCGTTTTGATGTGTTCTTGGATTCGGTTGGCAAGTATTTTATTTAGTATTTTTGCATCGATATTCAAAGGAAGAAGTCAAAATATCACTATTCAGAGATGATATGATAGTATACTTAAGTGACCCAAAACACTCTACCAGAGAACTCCTACAGCTGATAAACAACTTCAGCAAAGTGGCTGGCTATAAAATCAACTCAAGTAAATCAGTAGCCTTCCTATACACAAAGGATAAGCAGGTTGAGAAAGAAATTAGGGAAATGACACCCTTCCCAATAGCCACAAACAATATAAAGTATCTTGGTGTGACTCTAACCAAACAAGTGAAAGATTTATATGACAGGAACTTCAAGTCCTTGAAGAAAGAAATCAAAGAAGACCTTATAAAATGGAAAAATCTTCCATGCTCGTGGGTTGGCAGGATTAATATAGTTAAAATGGCAATTTTGCCAAAAGCAATATTCAGATTCGACACAATCACCATCAAAATCCCAACTCAGTTCTTCATAGAGTTAGAAAGAGCAATTCTCAAATTCATCTGGAATAACAAAAAACCCAGGATAGCTAAAACTATCATCAATAGTAGAAGAACTTCTGGGGGAATCAATATCCCGGACCTCACGCAATACTACAGAGCAGTAGTGTTAAAAACTGCATGGTATTGGTACAGTGACAGAGAGGCATAACAATGGAATAGGATTGAATACCCAGAATTGAACCCACACATCTATGGCCAATTGATCTTCGACAAAGGAGCTGAAAACATCCAGTGGAAAAAAGATAGCCTTTTCAACAAATGGTGCTGGCTCAACTGGAGGTCAACATGCAGAAGAATGAGAATTGATCCACTCTTATCTCCTTGTACTAAGCTCAACTCCAAGTGGATCAAGGACCTTTACATAAAACCAGACACACTAAAACTAATAGAAAAGAAACAGGGGAAGACCCTTGAGGACATTTGCTCAGGGGGAAAGTTCCTGAACAGAACACCAATAACTTATGCTCTAAGATCAAGAATAGACAAATGGGACCTTATAAAATTACAAAGTTTCTGCAAGGCAAAAGACACTGTCAAAAGGACAAATCGGCAACCAACAACTTGGGAAAAGATCTTCACCAACCCCACATCCGACAGAGGGCTAATATCCAATGTATACAAAGATCTCAAAAAGTTAGACCCCAGAAAACCAAATAACCCTATCCAAAAATGTGGTACAGAGCTAAACAAAGACTTTTCACCTGAAGAAATTCGGATGGCTGAGAAACACCTTAAAAAATGTTCAACATCATTAGTCATTAGAGAAATGCAAATCAAAACAACCCTGAGATTTCACCTCACACCAGTCAGAATGGCTAAGATTAAAAACTCAGAAGACATCAGGTGTTGGCTAGGATGTAGAGAAAGAGGAACACTCCTCCACTGCTGGTGGGACTGCAAGCTGGTATAACCACTCTGGAAATCAGTCTGGTGGTTCCTCAGAAAACTGGACATGATACTTCCGGAGGACCCAGCCATACCACTCCTGGGAATATACCCAGAAGACTCCCCAGCATGCAATATGAATCCATGCTCCACTATGTTCATAGCAGCCTATTTATAATAGCCAGAAGCTGGAAAGAACCCAGATGTCCCTCAACGGAGGAATGGATACAAAAAATGTGGTATATATACACAATGGAATACTATTCAGCCATTAGAAACAATGAATTCATGAAATTGTTAGAGAAATGGACGGAGCTGGAGAACATCATTCTAAGTGAGATAACCCAGTCTCAAAAGAATACCAATGGTATGCAGTCACTGATAAGTGGATATTAGCCTAGAATCTTGGAACACCAAAGACACAATTCACATACCAAATGATGTCTGACAAGAAGAAAGGAGTGGACACTGGTGCTGGAAAAGATCAAATCATTAGTGTAGGGGAATACCAGAATAGGGAAGTGGGAAGCGGTGGATGAGGGAGCAGGGGTAGGGACAAGGGCATGTAGCACCTTTGGGGGGTGGGGAACCAGAAAAAGGGAAATGAATTGTAAATATAGAATATATCCAATAAAAAAAGAAATTAAAAAAAGAAAAGAAAATGTGGTATATGTATATAATGGAGTACTATTCGGCCATTAGAAACAATAAATTCATGAAATTCTTAGACAAATGGATGGAGCTGGAGAACATAATCCTAAGTGAGGTAACCCAGTCTCAAAAGAATACTTATGGTATGTACTCACTGATAAACAGATATTAGCATAGAAGCTTGGAACACTCAAGACAGAATTTACATATCAAATGATGCCCAAGGAGAAGGAAGGCATGGCCCCTGGTGCTGGAAAAGTTCAGTGCAGCAGTGTAGAGGACTATCAGGACAAGGAAGTGGAAAGGAGTGGACTGGGGAACAGGGGGAGGAAAGAGGACTTATGGGACTTTCGGTGAGGAGGTATCCAGGAAAGGGAAAATCATTTCAAATATAAATAAAGAATATATCAAATTAAAAAAATTTTCCCATGTATTTTGATGCACATGTACTATCTACCTAGTGAAAATAATTTGTGTCAAAATCATGGAATTCATCTTCAAGAATCAGACAGTGAACAGTGAATCAGAAGTTGTGAAACCCATAAATGAATATTTTTCCCACAAATCTCTTAAAATTTCTCAGCATCTGATTAGCCTAAGTATTTAATTAGTTCTGAAAATGTGATAGTGAAAAATAGTTAGCACATGGAATTTTCTGACAGATAATCCATTCTCTTCACAGATCTGTATTGATGTTCTTGTACCTTTGGCAACGATGAGTCATGTACTGAATCTAAAGTCTATAAGGCTTCTCTGGACCAGATGGCAGGAGGTGGTTCAATTGTGACAGATTTTACTATACTTGTGGCATCTATTTTTTAAACAGGATAGTTAATGCTTCTGTCATTGTATTTTAAGATATGTAAATATGATAAAGAAATGTGTCAATTTTAGTAGACTCTTAAAATTCTTTACTATTGCCAGCACACTGTATTATCTTGTAACATTTGGTGAAATAAATATAAAGTCATATACTTTAGAAAAAATTGATATTATTTCTAGAAGTTAGCACTTTATCCTTTATTAGTGTATTTTACTTTTGACACTATGTGTGTGTGTGTGTGTGTGTGTGTGTGTGTGTACACATGCATGAACGTACATGTGCATATGTGCATTATATTGAAGAGGCTATAAGTCTAAATTCTTTATTCCAACATCACAAATAAAATAATGACATAAAACTTAGCTCTGTCCTTCTTGGATTTGTTTGTATAGTTGGCTCTCAGCAATAAATCACACTTAGGAAATAGAGGCTGTTTAATAAATATGCCTTTTCAAGGCTTTTGAGAAGAAGCTAACAAAGAAAATTTGTGGAGAAAAAGACCAAAGCATGTAATTTTTGTAACCACAGGAGATCTTTTCATTAGCCTCCTCTTTGTTTTTTAATAGTTTTCCAGATGCATCTGGGGACCAGGGTAATGATTATCTCTGTACAATTGTTCCATCTATTTATTGATACACAGAGCTTCAGTCCTACCCAGTTAAGAGAACAAATTCTTTTGCATCTGTTTCACATCATGATAAAGTCATTGCTGGGATAATAGCAGGTTAAAATAAAATTAGATTTTAATTTCCTTCTATGTTTTTGACTTTTGATATTTCAAATTGCACTGCAAGTCTGATAATTTCTAAGTGGTTTACACATATGTGTGAGGATCAGTGAAAACTGGGAAGAGCCAGCTGCTTTTTGCACTATGGAGGCTTATGCAGCATGAAATAGTCTAAGTTTACCTCCAAGTAAGTTTTCCTTTATCCATTCCTTTTACTGTCATAGAGTATCAGTCAAATCTCACAAAAATCAAACAATCTTATTCTGGCTTCAGCTTCCTTCTTCAGCTTTCCAGATTGAATATAAATTTACAATGGCAAGCAGCAGCTGGACTGTCCCAGTCAAGCCACTGCCAGACCATTCCAGTCATCAGCACTCCCATCATTAATACCACACATGTTCCCATTTGCGACTTACCTCATCAAATTTTATTTCTAATTGATATGTTCTCCATTCAGAAGTTAGCTTAAAACTTTTACCATAGACAGAAAGATTGTCTTCATGCTCTATAAATAAATCTAAAGCCACTTGTGTTAGATAACTTCCTCCTGAGTTTGGGTTCTAAGGTGTCATGGATAACTCTGAACAATACAGGCTACTAGCTGTCAATCAAAATTCAATTGTAAAATATCCCATTGGTAAAAAACTGCACATACTTTGGTCACAGGACATGGAAAAATAAAGTTGATACCAACCAGCAAACTTCCTTTCTGCTAACTTAGCAGTTCATAGTAACAGACGGGATTCTGTAGACTACCAGGCGAAGAAGTCTTCAGTCATACTTAGGTATAAATACTCTGAGCTACAATAATGATTGCCATGGTAAAATATGTTGATGGATTTTGTAGAGAAACAATCAGGAAGCAGCCAACAACTTTCTAATCATTTTAAAGCACTCTAACAAAAGATATTATCTTGCTGCTGTAAATCTAGTTAAGAACCCATAATCAAGGACTTCACACACCCTAGGGCTAGTCTACTAATACTACTAAGATTTTTGTTGTTGTTGTTGTAGTTAGGCCATTATTATATTATTATCATATTTTAATACATAGCAAGAGTCCAAATCTCAACAGAGGACACATTAATTGATATGACAAAGTAAACAAGCAAAAACTCATAAGGACACAACACTATGCAAAGACTATAGGGCAAATTAGGAAAGTTGGTAGCAAGAGAGGTGGTCTTCCCCAGAGGAAAGGACACCATCCTGTTGTCTAGTACCAAATGGTCAATGGTCATTTTGAAAACAAGCATACATATAACATACAGACTGAGAAGATTACATCTAGGAATGTATTTGTATAAACATATATATGCATACAATAACAATGAAAAAAGAACATGAATTTGAAGGAGATGAAGGTGAGTGGTTTGTGGAAGTTTTGGAGGGAAGAAACTGATAGGAAAATGTAATATAATCTAAAAAAGGTAATATATATTTATACATTGCAATATTTATAATACATATAAAATCTCAAAAAAATAGAATATTTTAAAATATGTGGTGTAGTGAGAAGTTATTCATAAGAAGCATAAATTTAAAGGAGAGAGCAAAAGCAAGTGTTATATTTATTCCATGAGATTTTATGGTATGGCAAAGTTAGATGACAGACTAGTTTATCTGGATGAGAAAATGGAACTCTCAGTCAGAAACCTGAGTATTAGTGTGCACTTTGAGTGAAGTATATGGCATTAGGAGCAAAAACAAGAAGAAAGTTCTGTAATTTAGCCAGTTTTAAAAAGTCCAAGTGAATCAAGGACATCATCATAAAACCAGATACAAAGAATCTTAATAGAAGAGAAAGTGGAAAGGAGCTTCAAACTACTTGGCACAGGGGAAATTTTTCTGAACAGAATACCAATGGCTCAGGGTTTAATAATAATAATTGATAAATGGGACCACATGAAAATGAAAAGCTTCTATAAGGCAAAAGATGTTGTCAATAGAACAAATTGGCAATGTACAGATGGGGAAAAAAATCTTCACTAACCCCACATCTGATAGAGTGCTAATATCCAAAATATATAAAGACCTCAAGTCAAACTCCAAAAAACCAAATGACTCAATTTAAAAATTGGGGTATGGAGCTAAACAGAGAATTCACAACAAAAGAATCCTGAATGGCTGAGAAGCACTTAAAAAATGTCCAAAGTCCTTATTCATCAGAGAGCTGAAAATCAATATGATCCTGAGATTCTACCTCAAATCAATAATAATGGCTAAGATAAAAAACTCAAGTGACTGCACATGCTGGTAAGGAAGTGCAAAAAGAAGAACACTCCTCCATTGCTGGTGTGATTTTAAACTGGTACAATGACTCTGGAAATAAATGTGGAGGTTCCTCAGAAAATTGGAAATAGATCTACCTATACGCAGCTTATATATATATATATATATATATACACACACACACCCAGCTATACCTATACCACTGTTGGGCATATACTGAAAAGATGCCCTACCGTACTACAACACAAGTTCAACCATGTTCATAGAAACCTTATTTTTAGTAGCCAAAAGCTGCAAACAACTCAGATGTCCCTCAACCTAAGAATGGATACTGAGAATGTGGTTCATTTACCTAAAGGAATACTATTCAGCTATTAAAAACAAGGATATCATGAATTTTACAGGCAAATAAATGGAACTATAAAATATCATCCTGAGTGAAGTAACTTAGACCCAAAAGGACATACATGGTATTTACTCACTGCTAAGTGAATATTAGTCAAAAAATACAGAATATCTAGGATGCAGATCATAAGAAGTATAACAAATAGAAATGCCTAAGTGAGGATGTTTCAACCCCACTCAGAAAGGGGAAGGAAATAATCATGGGAGGGAGAGGGAAGAAGGGAGAGAGAGAGAGGTAGGGAAGAATGGAGGGAGGGGTCTCACAGGGAGAAGGGAGAGAGAAGGGAAAAGGGGAACAGAATCAATATAGGGGAGAGGGGACAAGAGAGAAGCCTCAAGGCCCAAGAGAATAAATAGAGAAATAATAGCAACCTTGGGGAGTAGGAGGTGGGGGAAACTTCAGAGGCTACCAGAGACCCGGCAGGCAAGACACTCTCAAGACTCATTGGGTAAGTGAACTTGAACTGAACATTGATAAAAGTGAATTTGAAGAGTCCACCTCCAGTAGATAGTCTGGGGCTCAAGTGAACAAACAGGGTTACTAACACATAGTCAAAATTCCTGACCCAGAATGATTCCTGTCTAAAAGTACTGCAGGGACAATAAAGGAGAACAGACTGAAGTAAATGAGGTCCAATGATCGACACAACCTGCAATACTTCTCATGGGAGGGGGCACAAATGCCTGATACTACTATGCTATTATTTGCTTACAGACTGGACCCTGGCATGGTTGTCCACAGAGAGGCCCTACCAGCAACTGAGATAGGAGCAGATACTTACACCCAACCATTGGACTACAATCAGGGACCCATATCATTGAATTATGGGGAAGAATGAAAAGTCTGAAAGGGATAAGGACCACTATCATTGAATTAGGGGGAGGAATGAATCTGAAAGGGAGAGGGACCCCATAGGAAAACCAGCAGTCTCAACTAACCCAGATATCAGGGAGACTGAGTCACCAACCAGGAGAATACATGGGCAGGTCCAAGGCCCCTGGCAGATATGTAGCAGAGGACTTCCTGGTCTAGCCTCAGTGGGAGAACATGCACTTATTCCCTTGAGGCCCGAGGGAAGTGGAAAGCTTGGTGGGGGGAGGAGCACCTCTCATAGGCAAGGGGGGAGGAGGAATGGGATGGGATACTGTGAGATGGGGGAATGAGAGTGGGCAATGACTAGAATGTAAATAAATAAACTAATTTAATTAAAAATATAAAATAAATAAAAGGAAAGCATTTTTCATGAGACAACAGAGATAGTACTCTGTAGAGTTGTTCCTAAGTAATAGGAAACAGTTTGTTAGTCTCATTTTAGCAAACAATAAACATAACTATATCTTTAAAGCAAATCTCTTAAAACTACCACACTATTTCCAGATAATGTAATCATGTTCAGAAAACTGAAACACTCCAAGAAACTCAACAATATTCAATCTTCCATAAAAATTATCAAACATGCAAAGGTACAAAACATGACTCATAAAGAAGAGAATATCAGCAAATGATTCCAATCCATAATTTATACAGACTAAACAAAAATGTATAAAAAGTTATTAGAATTGTATTCCCATAGTGAAGATAAGAAAAAGTCTCAAACTAAATTTCTAGACTTTAAGATCTATGTCTATAAATTTGTGATAATGTTAGACCCTCAGCCTTTGAGACTAGAATAAAATAAAATTATGAATAAAAATGGCAGTCTAAATGATCATGTTTTTTGGAAACAGGGTTTTTCTGTGTAGCTCTGGCTGTCCTGCAACTCACTCTGTAGACCCAGGCTGGCCTCAAACATAGAAAACCTGCCTGCCTCTGCCTCCCAAGTGCTGGGATTACTAAATGATCATTTTTATTTGAGAACGATCTTTAAGAAAGCTGATCTTAAAATCAAGTGCTGAAAATTGTTAGTCTAGGAAAAACAGAATATAATGAAGACTAAAAACAAACTTCGTTTGCATGGAAAAGTTTTGGAATTATTAATCTTCTTGGTTTTTGTTTTTGTTTTTAGTTTGGTTGTTTGTTTTATTTTGTTTTAGAATAGAAAACTTGCAGATTTCTTAATTAACTGCATGGTCACATACATCAGACCCCAAAAGCCATGCTAATCAACTTTCAATTGCTTCAGCAAGATTGCTACAGTCAGCTTTTCAGGAGGAAAGGCTATTTTGCTCATGATTTCATCATCTCCCACTTATGGTCATTTGTAACTGGTTATAGTACACTATATTATCAGTAAGTATATGAAATGTACACATACATTTCATGACACCAGGAAGCAAAAGGAGCAGCCAAAGTCTTGTGTGTGTGTGTGTGTGTGTGTGTGTGTGTGTGTGTGTATATATATATGTATATATATATAATTTTCTATATTCTTTGCTTACATTCCAAAGGCTTTCCCCTTTCCAGTTCCCCCCCTCACCATATGTCCCATAAGTCCTCTTCCCCTCGCCCATTCCCCAGTCACCCCCCTCCTCACCATTTCTCTGTTCTGGTACTCTCCTACAAAACTGGATTTAGTCTTTTCCAGACCAGGGTCCTCTCCATCCCTTTTCTTGGGAATCTTTTGCTTAGCTAATTGTGTCTTGAGTATTCAGAGCTTCTGGGTTCATTAATATCCACTAATCAGTGATTGCAATTCATGTGAATTCCTTTGTGATTGGGTTGACTCACTTAGGATGATATTTTCCAGATCCAACCATTTGCCTACAAATTGCATGAATTCATTATTTTTAATTGCTGAGTAGTATTCCATTGTATAAATATACCACATTTTCTGTATCCATTCCTCCATGAGGGACATCTGGGTTCTCTCCAGCTTCTGGCTATTATAAATAAGGCTGCTATGAACATAGTGGAGCATGTGTCTTTATTGCATGCAGGGGAATCCTCTCTTGGATTGCCAGGATCAATATAGTAAAAATGGCCATCTTGTCAAAAGCAATCTACAGATTCAATGCAATCCCCATTAAAATCCCAAATCAATTCTTCATAAATCTAGAACGAACAATTCTCAAATTCATCTGGAGTAACAAAAAACCCAGGATAGCTAAAACTATTCTCAACAATAAAAGGAGTTCTGGGGGAATCAATATTCTCAACCTCAAGCAGTACTACAGAGCAATTGTGTTAAAAACTGCATGGTATTGGTACAGCAACAGGCAAGTAGATCAATGGAATAGAATTGAAGATCCAGAAATGAACCCACAGAGTTATGGTCACTTGATCTTTGATAAAGGAGCTACAACCATCCAGTGGAAAAAAGATAGCCTTTTCAACAAATGGTGCTGGTTCAACTGGAGGTCAACATGCAGAAGAATGCGAATTGACCCACTCTTATCTCCTTGCACTAAGATCAAACTCCAAGTGGATCAAGGACCTCCACATAAAACCAGCCAAAGTCTTGATATGCCTTTTAAAGTTTCCCAGCTATCTAAACTTCTTCAGGTGAAAAGTCTTTGTTTAGCTCTGTACCCCATTTTTTGATACGGTTACTTGGTTTTCTGGAGTCTAACTTCTTGATTTCTTTGTATACATTGGATATTAGCCCTGTGTCAGATGTAGGGTTGGTGAAGATATTTTCCCAATTTGTTGGTTGCCAATTTGTCCTTTTGACAGTGTCTTTTGCCTTGCAGAAACTTTGTAATTTTATAAGGCCCGATTTGTCTATACTTTATCTTAGAGCATAAGCTATTGGTGTTCTGTTCAGGAACTTTCCCCCTGAGCCAATGTCCTCAAGCATCCTCCTCAGTTTCTTTTCTATTAATTTTAGTGTGTCTGGTTTAATGTGGAGGTCCTTGATCCACTTGGAGTTGAGCTTAGTACAAGGAGATAAGAGTGGAACAGTTCTTATTCTTCTTCATGTTGACCTCCAGTTGAGCCAGCACCATTTGTTGAAAAGGCTATCTTTATGCCACTGGATGTTTTCAGCTCCTTTGTCGAAGATCAATTGGCCATAGATATGTGGGTTCAATTCTGGGTCTTCAATCCTATTCCATTGATCCACCTCCAAGGCTCAAAGCATCAGTGTAGGGGAATACCAGAATAGGGAAGTGGGAAAGGGTGGATGGGGGAACACAGGGAGGGAAAAAGGCATGTGGGACCTTTGGGGGGCAGGGAACTAGAAAAGGGGAAATGAAATGTAGATATAGAATAGATCCAATAAAAATCAGTTTAAAAAGTTTCCTGCTCAGTCAAAAGATTCCCAAGAAGAAGAAAGGAGAGGACCCTGGGCATGTAAAGATTGCATCCAGTTTAGTAAAGAAACTGAGGGGGGAGGGGAAATGATTGGGGAATAGTTGGGGGGGGAGAGGAACTATGGGAACTATGGTGGGTGGGAACTGGGAAAGGGGAAAGCCCTTGGAA
Organism: Apodemus agrarius; assembly: GCA_964023405.1. Classification (NCBI taxonomy): domain Eukaryota; kingdom Metazoa; phylum Chordata; class Mammalia; order Rodentia; family Muridae; genus Apodemus; species Apodemus agrarius. Next base: position 29,245,390 of record OZ030024.1, on the reverse strand, counting down.
TGTAAACATAGAATATAGAAAATAAAAATTAAAAAAAAAAGTTTCCTGCTCTGTGATCTTGCTTCCTAATATTACGCCCCACTTGCTAAAGATTCCATCTCATGTTAATATTGACATAGGAGGTACCCAGGTTTTAGCATATGAATGAACATTTGGGGGTCATGTACAATCCAAATAATAACAATGTTATAAATATATAAACTCACTTCACATTATCTATCCAATACAAAAAAAAAATCCTTGTTACTATGTTTGCAACACATCACCTGTAGAATTGCATCACCAGAATACATTTCCCTATGTTCAGCAATGAAATCCCATAAAGTACATAACAGTCTTGTTTTAAGAAGCTCTCAGATAGCTCTTGTTTGAAGCTGAGTTTGGGTCATCCTTAGGGATACTGTTGGAATTCAGAAAGTAAAAATCAGATAATAATCCACTGAAGTACCAAAAAAATTCTGAATGTATCCAAAAGGAACAATTATATAACTAATCCATGATGAGAAAAGAATAGGAAAGAATAGGTGCTTATAATGCTACTGAGACATTGTTGGACAGGTGTTGGTACAAAAGTATGTTAACAAGGAATAAGTAAAAATAAATCAAAAACACTCTTAAGTCTCAAGGAAGGGGACAAAATGACAAATAGGAAAAGACTGTCAAAAGGAAGTAGACAGTGAAAATAATAGTAACAGCTAATTGCAAAACAGAAGACTGAATATTCAATAAGATTGTATCAAAAAGTAATGATCATTGTAGATAATGGGCAGATGGACAAATTATATAATAGGATAACACATGGCCAGTGTTTTATCCCCCATGGATCATTCATTACCACTGTAAACTAATAAAAACATAAAGAGTTATTGGCGAATTCCCAAGCTCAAGCCATAGTATAAGTGAAGAATAATAGTTATTCTCAGTACAGCCTAAATGTTTTCTTTAACTTTTATTGGTAAAATATATCCTGTATGATGGGGTTTTTGAAAGCAGTATATCATTGAAATTCAGCTCTTAAACAGTATATAGTTTGATGTATCATAGAACCTAATAAAAATGCTAAACCAGGCCATTAAATATTTATGTGCCATTGGTATATTGTGTTGGGAAGGGACTTTAATTAGTTTGCTGCACGAAAGTGAATCTGCATTTCCATAAGGGAAGGAATGTTAAGATGGATGGTATAGCCATAGTTTCTTATAAAGAATGCTTTCGGGTCCAATCTGGAAACTATTCAAGCAGCATTACAGCAATAAGAACAAGATGGAGTAAGGGCAGAGAATATAAAATGAAGATTACTCAATCAATAACATGTTATATTGTAATTAAGGCTCCTGCAAGGCAATGTATGTTATAGCGACAGTTGGGGATATTTTGTGCTCTGATAAAATAAGCTTTCTGTTTTGTTTAAACCACATAAGAATATGCAGTTTGCTGCTGCATTCAGGATGGTTTGGATGCATTCTTCAGATTTTAATTATTCTGCTACATAGCAGTGCCCCACAGGGCAGCCTAGAGAACAGGGAAAAACATAGACCAAGGGGGTTGTGCTCCCCCTCACTTCTCAGCAGTGCGAACCTATTCACACTATTTCGAGAGTCATTATTTTTAATTATTGATTAGATACTTTAATAGTTGCCACAGCATCTTGGTGAGAAGAGTAAATTGGAGAAATTACAATTTAATTTACAATCAAAGTTCTTGCTTCATAACAAGTGTTCAGCTTTGTTCCTTGCTGCATCCTCATCTGTAGGTCATCGGATTGCAGGCTTTTACTCCTCAATCTGCATTTTCTCCTAATTCATTTCTAACAAATCTTCCTGTCTCTCTAGACTATGATTTATTCTCCTTATTCATTGGCATAATTAACATGAAAGATTCAAACCCTCATTCATCTTAAAGGACGTCCACGTTTATAATGCTTTTGTTAGATTCTACGTTGCAATGATGTAATCTCAGATTTCATGTTAATCATCTCTCACCAGAGAAAACTACTAGCTACCACCTCCTCAGGCATGAGTACCCTCAGAGAGTGAAGTATTAAGAAAAATCTGTAATTTGTTCATTTTAAGTTGATGTTAGTTCTAATAATTTGACCCAGCATTTCAATACACATAGAATAATGCGAAGACAGAACAACAAACAGTGGTTGGGCCATAAGAATTTCTCAAATTCATATATACTGTTTTCTATTGGTTTCTTCATGGGTCCTTTGATTTATATTAGAGAGTATTATTTCCACTGAGCTCAGAGTTAAATACTCACTACTACTTGTAAATTGGTTATTGATAATTTTCTTGACTACTCCATCTATTGAAACAAAACAGCTTTGTATGGGGAACTTAGAAGCAACACACTTTTATTATCCATTCTTCTGGAGTCTGAAAGTCTAAGTTTATATTTACAGAAAAAGCATATACGGCTACAACCTCCAGTAATCTTTGCACTGGACCACGAGGCAGTAAAGGGAAGATTTTAGTTTTAAGGTCTGTCTGTACTATATTATATGAAAACTTGTCTTAAAAACATTACAACTTAACTTAAAATACTAGAATATTTTGTGCCTGCATGAAAATTTGTCTGCCCTCATATAGCAAAAAAGGAACATTGAAGCTCATTTAGGGCAGTTTATTAATACACTATTTTGGTTGATGAGCCCAAGTTTATGTCTTAGACTCTGACTAAAAGCCATAGCACTTTATTCCAAGACATTAGGTGGTGCAAGTTCACACATGCAGTTTACTTGGGCACAATCACTAAAAAATCTTATATAAATACACACACACACACACACACACACACACACACACACACAAGGGTGTTATTCTGTTTGTTAGTTGTATGAGTTCTCTTGAAACAATATAAAGATTTGTTTACATTAGATCGAACACAGAGGATAGACTGAAGAAACTGAACTAATCATGTCCATCATAGTGTACCAGTGAGTTGGCTGGGGTTATTTATAGGAATATGACTGAATAGGTAATCATAGAAGCACACAAAATTCAAATGTAGCTGTGCAATAAAAAGCATGCACTGGTGAGGGTAGCAACTCAGAAAAGCAGCTTAGCTCTTGTGCTTCCTGCATGATTTCAACAGCTAAGGTTGTATGAGTAAGAATTTTTAGTGATTGTGTCCATGAAAACTTTGTGAATCAAAAGATGGGGAAGAATGTTGCAACATGTGATCTTCTGACCATAACGGGGCCATTGCACACCTGAAGTTACTGCGGCTGTGGCTACCTGTATAATACTGCCCAAGAGCAAGCTATTTAAAAAGGCCAGAAGTGCTGACAGCAAGGCTCCAGAGCTCCACCCCAGCTGCAGCACTATTGGCAATTGGAAGTTATTGGAAAAGTAAGAATTGTTTTTGAGGGAGTGGCCCCGATAGCTTGGTTGTTCATGTTCTAGTGGACAGAATTACACCCAAGTGTGTATGTACATACTGTACTAATTGAATTTAGTCGGTTATTTTAAAACATCTGAGGATGCAAAGATGGGAGGAGGTTAAGGTGCAGTGGGATCCAGGAGGACATGTAGGCAGGAAATACATAATAAATATGACCTCGTTTAGCATATGCATTCCATTTCATATATGTATGGCATTCTCAGAGAATAAATTCAAAAAGAAAATTGTGACTCACGTGCTAACTACATGAAGGAAATAAATAAATTTCCCAATTGCTTATATTTCTGTATGTATAATAAAATGTGTAGATAATGTAAATAGTAGATGGCATGTCAAAAAAGCAAAGAATGGATATAGGTTAAGGATTATGGCATTAAATAGAAATGATATTCTATGAACCAAACAACCTCTCACAATTTTTTAAAGTAATCCACAGCTGCCTGGAAGCTTAGGAACATGACTTTTAGCAAAGGAGACGGTATTGTTTATGCCATGCAAAACAAACCAACACAAGGTCAGTGCATTTATTTTAATCTGAACTATTTTCAATCATAATTTTATCAAAATTATATTATCTGGAAAAATAGTACGTGCTAAATTATGTTTTTCTTTTCTCCTTCCGTCCTCCTAATACTACTCCCCTGTCCTCGTTCCCTCCTGTCTTTCTTGCCTTCTTTTCCATCATCTCCTCCTTCCTTTTACCTTCTGAAAATTATTTGTGCCTTTTTGTTTTTCAAAATATAAACTTCTCTACTTCAGTAAAATATCATAACCATTAAATGAATTTCACCACATTACAGTTGTCTGTATTGGTATATATGATTGGTATATATAGACTTAAAGATTAAATAATTACTGTGAATCTCATAATTAAATGGCCAATGGCATGTCAACATTGATAAATTTCTCTGTCTTATTTCCTTTATTTTATTATATATATGGACCCTACATTTTCCTTTCTTTTCACCACTGAAATGGTAATTCATATTCATTGGTAGAAAATTATTTTTAATTAAATGCTGTAATACACAAATTTAACCCCAACATTTGGAAAGAGGCAGGAATACTGAAAATTCAAGAAGATCCTGGGATATTGAAGTATTTGTATCAATATGGTGTGGACATAACAGAAGAAGACAAAGATTATACTTATTAATAAGACTTGGTAGATTAAAACAATAGAAAAGCATTCAGAGATGTGGGGAGGATTAGGTATGTTCATATTGTCACAGCCACAGGAGAAAATAAGAATATTCTAAATATATAAACATTAAAATGAGAATTGAACATGTTTGGAAACTAGTGAACTGTTAAACTATATCTCTAGGATAATAGATTTGCATACTATATATTCTAAACTCTAACTTGACCAATATTAAATATCATAGCCAAATTGATAGAAGATATTCACAACTTACCATAGTACTGGGAAAAAGTGAGCCACATCTAAAGGAAGAATTAATATCTGCATAAGGCTTGAAACTTTCAGGACCTGTGAAAGCCAGCACTTTTAGAGAAATCTCCATGTATATATATATATATATATATATATATATATATATATATATATATTACTTTTTGTTCGTTAGAAAATAGTCTTTATTTTTCTCTTCTTTTTTGTTTTTTTACCATTTTTTTTTAGTTTTTATATTCTTTGTTTACATTCTGAAGGCTTTCCCTGTTCCCCCCTCACCATATGTGCCATATGTCTTCTTCCACCCCACCACACCCCCAGCCTATTCCCCAATCACCACCCCACCATTTCTCTGCTCTATTCTGGTACTCTCCTACAAAACTAGATCCAGTCCTTTCAGGACCAGGGTCCTCTCCTTCCTTCTTCTTGGGAATCTTTTGACTTGCTAATTGTGCCTTGAGTATTCAGAGTTTCTGGGCTCATTAATATCCACTTATCAGGGATTGCAATTCATGTGTATTCTTTTGTGATTGGGTTAACTCACTTAGGATGATATTTTCCAGATCCAACCATTTGCCTACAAATTGCATGAATTCGTTATTGTTTTATTTTTTTATTTTTATTTTCTATATTCTATGTTTACATTCCAAAGGCTTTCCCCTTTCCTAGTTCCCCCCCACCATAAGTCCCATAATTCCTCTCCCCCCCAGCTATTCCCCAATCATCCCCCCACCACGATTTCTCTGTTCTGGGTCTACAATACTGGATCCAATCTTTACAGGCCCAGGGTCCTCTCCTTTCTTCTTCTTGGGAGTCATTTGACTTGCTAATTGTTTCTTGAGTATTTAGGGCTTCTGATCTCATTAATATCCACTTATCAGTGATTGCATTTCATGTGTATTCTTTTGTGATTGGGTTAGCTCACTTAGGATGATATTTTCCAGATCTAACCATTTACCTACAAATTGCATGAGTTCATTATTTTTAATTGCTGAGTAGTACTCCATTGTATAAATATACCACATTTTCTGTATCCATTCCTTCTTTGAGGGATATTTGGACTCCTTCCAATTTCTGGCTATTATAAACAAGGCTGCTATAAACATAGTGGAGCATGTGTCTTTATTGTATGCAGGGGAATCCTCTGGGTATATGCCCAGGAGTGGTATGTCCAGGGTCCTCTGGAAGGGACATGCCCAATTTTCTGAGGAACCGCTACACTGATTTCCAGAGCAGTTTTACCATTTTGCAATCCCACCAACAGTGGAGGAGTGTTCCTCTTTCTCCACATCCTCGCCAGCACTTGTTGTCTCTTGAGTTTTTAATCTTAGCCATTCTGACTGGTGTGAGGTGGAATCTCAGGGTTGTTTTGATTTGCATTTCCCTGATGACTAATGATGTTGGACATTTCTTAAGGTGTTTCTCTCGGCCATCTGAAATTCTTCTGGTGAAAATTCTTTGTTTAGCTCTGTACCCCATTTTTTGATAGGGTTATTTGGTTCTTTGGGGTCTAACTTCTTAGTAAAGTTGTTCTGCACTCTTTTCATTATGTACAAGATAAGTCACATAAACATTATATGCATCCAACTTTGCAACCTCCACCCCTACTTCCCCCCAAATCCAGTTTTTTCTAACAATAGAATATAAATTGAAAGTTGCTATATGTACATTGATATTGCTGTGTTTTTTTTTCAATTTTGTTTATGTGGGCCATTCTAGAAGAATCCGTTTCACTGTAGACTTCCTGGTGTTCTTAGAGTTACTGTCTCTCCACCAGCTCTGCTGCAATGGTCCCTGAGCCATAGATGCAGAACCTGTGGTATACATGTTTATATTTCCTTGTGATTGGGCTTCCCATGATTCATTGGTTTTCTGCATGGTGTCCACTTGTAATTTTGTGTAATGATCTACATTTGCTGTAAATAAAACCTCTGCATGTATAAGGAGAAATATTAGAACAGAGCAGGGAATTAGACATGTAGATTCTTTCCTACAGTCCAAGAACTCACCAGCCCTGGTAAGCTACTAAGTTTATAGTACATGGGTCATTCCCTCCTGTTGAGTGGCCCATAAGTATGATTATATGGCTGTTGGTTGCCACTAAAATGTGAGTGTCATGTTTTCTTCTTGCATGCCTTGATATTCTCATAATTGTAATAGACCTAGGCATTATAGCTTTTAGTATTGCTTAATTGCTTACCTCCCATGGTATCTTGCACAGTATTATCTGGAACTATGAAAGCTAGACCTCAAGGAAAGGACTTTCAGATCAGACACACTTGCTATCCAAATCATATATGAAATCTTTATGAGGTTCCACCCCTAGACAAATAAATATTTGAAACTATTAACTTCTTGGAGAAAGACATTTGACTGATTTAAAGATATTGATTGTTCAATGGCGAATTGTCAGCTTTGAAATTATATATACAAAAATAGCAAAAGAAAACAATAAGCTGCATTTATATACATCAGTAACATACACATTATTAATACACATACATGCATGTATGGTCACAGAAACATATGTAATAACTATTTTTAAAATGGACATGATTAATTTGAGAGTGGAAAGGTTCTGGAGGGACTTGGAGAAGGGTAAGCGAGAGAGGTTGGAGGGAGGAATGAGGGGAACATGATATGTGTTATTCTATTCCAATTAAATTATATTAAAAAAAGATATTTTAAAATGACTTATGTAAACAAAAGAAAAATGTTACAAAATAACCAGAAACTGGAAGAAAAGAGCAGAATATTTCTTCTAGAGGAAGTAAATAGATTATTTTGTTAAATAATCACGTATGACGAAGGTGTTGCATTTATTAGGCCAGAAGTGAGACAAAGAGACTGAATATTCTTTTCCTGACCTCTTTCTTTCAGAGTTTAATATATTTCACTGATCCACTAGCAAATCCAAAGGTCCTCTGTTACAGCTTTTTAAATTGCAGTATCTCTAGAATTTTGATTTTTCTCCCTTTGCCTGTACTCATGTTGTCTGTAAAATCGCTCTGCTTTGTGCTTCATGCATACCACTGGTACGGACCCCATCATTACAGCCAACACTTCACCTATTATCTGCAAATAGATCTGCTTTGACTTCTTCCCATGACCTAGTTTCAGTATACTGTGTGAACTAGTATAACTACAACATCCTTCACAATATTTATGCATAAAATTAGGTAAAATTGGTAAAAATAAGGACCTTTCATAGATTAAATATTTTCAGTTATAAGGAGTGCTTTCATTACTAATACAATTTGTAATAATTGAGTGGTGATGTGCACATTTAAAGCATAGGCTGATGCATATAGTACCAGATCAGCAAATGCTAAAACAGATTGCTATTGATATGACAATTACATTTCAAATGTCAGAACCTGCTGTGACATTAGAGTTTGTTTGTCTCTGCTTCAATATGTTATAAATCATATGTCAATAGCTGACAATCTTAATCTTTTTGCAGAATCCCTGAAGGAGGAATCTGTACCTTTTCTTTCAGCCCTAATCGAACATCCAAAGGTAAGACAGAACAGTTAATCAAACATTTTTGGAAAGCCCAAGTGAGTGAATCACTTGTATACTATTGTGAGAATAAAAGCAACATATGCATTTATGACACTTAACACAGTATCAAATGTCAAGTCTTCTAATTTATGATCTGTGATTCAAACAGGAACAATGTATATTTGGGAGGAGTCTAACTATGTTTACAGTCAAGCATCTGGACCCTTACTAACAAATGAAATAATTAAGATGATTACAGCTCTGTCAGGCTATGCAACAGCTGCTAAAAAAGATGAGCTATGAAGCAGGTAAATCCTCTTATAGCAGTACATTTTCAGTAACGAGAAGTGTTTCATACATAAGTATTAATAGAATTTTTCCAAAGAGCTAAATTTTTTGATTATAGAACTGCATTCAAAACTGATTTCTTTGTTTGAATATTGTTTGCCAGTCACAGTTTAACAACCTATAGTATCTTCAAATTTTATTCCTTAGTTTAGACCTAATTTATGGAATTACAATGCTTTTAACAAATCGTCTACAAGGTAAATGTATTGGGAGAGATTTTTTACCAAAACAAAAAAATACAAGTAAAAATCCTGCATTTTTTTCAGCATCACTATTTATTCCTTAGTTATTCCACAGGCTTTGTGTTATTTTGAGTTGCAGCTGTTCTATACTCAGGTCTCAAAATTTACAGCCTCATTAAACATGGCGTATCATCCTTTATTAGTCTGAGTTTTAGACCTAGTGAGCATAGTATGAACCAGGAGGCCTGTCTGGGAATCTTAGTGTTTTCTCTGCATGACCATCTCTGGAATCCTGCAGTATCCAGGGTCCATGTATGTATGACAACATGAACCTAGACTAAAACAAAATCAGGAATTACAGTCTGGTATATGACACAAAGGAGCCTATCAATATTATGTTACCAGAAATGTTTCAATGGAGGAATACTAGGTAGAGAGTGATAGTGTCAATACTACTTGATTCTAGCAGAGCCACTTCAAGAGAGCTACATGAGTATGGCACTAAGACCTTGGGAGAACTAAGGGGAACTGTGGTGGTTTGAATATTCTTGGCCCAGAGAGTGGCACTATTAAGATGTGAGGCTTTCTGAAGAAGGGTGTCACTATAGGGGTAGACAATAAGACCTTCCTCCTACCTGCCTGGAAGCCAGTCTTCTACTGGAGCTCTTCAAATCAAGATGTAAAACACCCATCTCTTCCAGAACCATGTCTGCCTAGACAATGTCATGCTTCCTGCCATGATGACAATAGAGTGAACCTCAGAACCTATAAGCCAGCGCCAATTAAATGTTGACTTTTACAGGAGTTGCTTTGGTCTTCATTTCTCTTCATAGCAAAGGAAATGCAAACTAAGACTGAAGTTGGTACTAGGGACTGAGGTATTGCTTTGTTAGGCCTGACTCTGTTTTTGTTTAAAGGAATGTGGAATTGTGGACTTGGGATTTGGAGTCATAGAATGCTTTAGATGAGACATAGACTACTATCCTAGTATGGATATGTAGGACCTTTGCTGCTGAGTGTGATTTTAACCCTATCAGTATTATGATGTCCTGATGAAAAATATTGCTGCTTTTTGCCCTTTTCTGGAGAGTCTTCCTGAGGCTAAGGTGAAGAGAATCAGATAAATTGCATTAAGAATAAGACACAGAAATGCGCAGCATAAACTTACACTCATGAACTGCATTTTAGTCAAGTGTAGCAAGATTAGAAATAAAAATACAAAATGTATGGTTCAAGTATTAATGGGGAATGGGGAAGTGCAATGGAGCTGAAAGTCCTCTGTTTGAGGCTATTAAATGGAATTAAGGAAGTGGTGACATTAGGGTACGATCTTACCCATCTAAGCTTATTGTTTATGTGTTTGCAGTGACCAAGAAACAATCATGTCATGTTAGCTGTTATTACCTAGCTATTGTTTTCATTTCAACTTTTAGTATGAAATGAACTATAATCATGAAATAAAAGGCACACCTGTGCTCCAGATCTTGAGGATGGAAGACACAGGCTTTGATCTGGATCTTGACACAGGTTGACACACACTTTTGAGAGGGACCTTGAGGCATAATAGCCATGAAAAGCTTATGCCCAGGTATGGTGGTACATACCTTTAATCCTAGGAGACAAAAGTAAGCAGATCTCTGAGTTCAAGACCAGCCTGGTACAGAGCAAGATCCAGGTAAAGAAAAGTTTAGGTCCAGGAATGGTGGTACATGCTCTCAATCACAGCATTCAGGAGACAGAGCCATGCAGATGTCTGAATTCAAGTTCAATCATAGATTGAACTTGAGCAAGTTCCATGGGGTCAAGCTTGGAGAGCAACAGAGCTGGGAAACAAAAAGCTGGTGATAATAGAATAAGCAAGCCATCTTCCTGTTCCAGCAAGCAGCAGAACTCAGCAGCTTTGGCCATGTGACACTGGCTTTAGAGTTAAGAATAGATAGACTACTGGAACAATTGATGCTGCTTAGCTGGAGCTAAGAAATTGGTGGCAATTAACAAGAGACTAGCATCACTTATCTGAAATCCTCTGGGAAGTGTTTTCTAAGAGTACAAGGAAACTGTATTCAGGAGATGGGGTCATGTAGCACCTGGACTTGGTAATGTGTAAGAATCACCCAGGTAGTACTGGTTTTGAGGGCATAAAGGGGTCAAGAAGATCATCTGAAGCTTGATGTTTTGAGAGGCAAAGGAAGAACATTGGTGAAGGTATAGTCTCAGTTGAAGTTGAAAGCCCAGGTCTGAAGGGGTCATACAAGGAAGGTGAGGTTTCTTATCATGAAGAGAGAATATGAGAGGCTAATGAAAAAAGCAGTGGTGCAAGGCAAGGCTCCAATGAAGTCTTCCAATTGAAGCAAATTGGAGATGCCAATACTGTGAGATGATCATGAAGAACAGGAACAGCAATAGGCTGGAGTCAACCAGAGTCTAGACTACTATATAGAGCAGAGCTAGAGAAGTTACTCCAGACCTTTTCAGGAGCCCAGAAAGTCATTAGTGAATCCTAGACATTGAAACATAAATTTGTAAAGGTGATGAAACCCTGGAAGACCCCAAGATGTTAGATATGTCAGAGCCATGGGATACCTGCTAAGGAAAGCTCCGAAAAGGGAGTGGAACAAGCCTAAGACAAAAGGAATTAGATACCCAAAGAGTACTTTGCCATCAGACATGGAGATGATGAATTTGTAGTCCAGCTGGCTTTTTGTCTTGGTCTTATCCAGTATTTTCACACTACAACATTTTGCAATGGTAATGTATATCCTCTGATGATTGAGCTCTAACATCTGCTTTTGTATTATGACTTTATATGGGACTACCATTAAGAGATTACCTGAATCTCAGAAGATACCTTGAATGTTGGACTTTTAGCATTGTTGAGACTTCTATAGACTCTGGGGACTTTTGAAGTTGGACTAAATGCATTTTGCGTTATCTTCTGGCTAGGTATGGCCCTCATAAATTCATGAGTTTGAATGGGCCTGGGAGTGGAATGTAGTGGCTTGATTGTGTTTGACTTGATGTTTGGAGGGAGTATAAAAAGGACTATGTGGACAGCCACAGAGGCTGATCTTGGCTTGCTTATAAAGCTAGCTGGACAATGCTTGTGGGTCTCAGATCTTTGCTGTTCATCCCTGTCTTCAAGAATATTTTCTGACACTCCTGTTGGCCCTGCTGACTGTTGCTGAGGCTGAGGCCTGGCTGTCTTGACTAGGTTTTGCCACCACTGATGATGTGTGTTTGCTATCCTAAATCTACCTAACTGGACCACTGGTGTATCCTCAAAGTGTTTGCAAGTGGATTGAGCTGCTGCTGCTGACCTGTGAACTGAACTGCTGTTTTCCTGACAACGCAGATGCAGATGGGATTTGCACCAAAGAAACAGGTCCACTTCCCCAGAATCCATGCATTTCTACTACATCTGGTGTAACATGGGCTAGAAGTGAGGTTAAACCCTTTAAGAACGATCGTTAAAAGTAGAGATTAAAAAAATTAAAGCTATAAGTAATTGTCTAGTACTTAAAAAATTTAGCCTTTGGCCATGGATCCTCCATCAACCTCATGTGGGTTTTGCTTGAGTTCATTAAGCTGAAAATTACTCAATAGTAGCATCAGAGTATGTGAAAGATGATTTTCTGCTTCTTTCCTACAGACACTTTCTGAGCAATTTGCATAATTTTGTAAATTAAGATTTTTATGAAAGTACCTTATTTCTGCTGTAGAAAACAGGTTTGTCCATACTAAAGTAAAACATAAAAATACCCACTTTATGTTTTAAATAACTTCATCTCTGAAATACCAATGTTTTAAATTCTATAAGTTTGTATTAAAATATAAAATGCTGTTATGATAGCGACAGGAAGATGGTTACAGCTAAAACCCACAATATTCAGCAAAATAAGTCTGTCTCAGGAAGCCCAAATGATATTTCTCTCATATGTGGAAAGGAAAAGCTTCTAAAGAAGACAAAATTTAAAAAATTAGATAAAAATAACTTATAAGGAAATGGAAGGGAAGTAAGGGAACTAGCTTGGACCCTTATATGAGTAGACAGTGGGCAATGGAATGCAGGAATAGAAAGAATAATTACATATATTACAAGGGTACCGTGATGAAATTTATCACTTTGCCATCTTCTAGGTTAACACACTTTGCCTTTTTAAATATTTTAAAACTAAATTTAATTTTGAATGACATTTTCATAATTTGTCTGGGTTTTACAGTAATTTTAATTGATTCTCTTTCTTGATACACTTCAATTCATAGATCACTTCCAGGGTCACAAAATTAATGGGAAAGCAGAAATTTCTCATGTGGCCTTTGCTCCTTCACCTGACCTTATCTTGTCTAGATCTCCCATCACAACTGTGTATGTCATACAACTGAATATATTAAATTGACATATAATTATCATCTATTATCTACCATAGTTCCCATTCTATCTACTCCTCAGGATTCTATTCCCTTTTACCATGATATGCACAGGGCAAGAGGGAGCCTGGTTATCAAGAAATTCCTATAGAGTCAGTCATTTGAAGAGGTCACTTCTGGGTAATTAGGCCAGTTCTGTCTTATCAGTTCTTAACCCAAACACAGTGAAAGTCTTGCTGAAATAAAAATTACTCAAAAGTTTTCATGGTGTTGTAGATTTTTTTTTAAGTAAGAAACACGTTGCAGATCCAAGAAACGTCTACCCCAGGAAGATCAGAAAACATTAAAATACATCATTTTAATAGGTAATATTGAAGGGATTAAGGAACTATCCTGCGTCAACTGTATATGTATTTTGCCTTATCTGGTTATATGACAGACTTTTCTTTGAAGATTTCCCACATGTATCTATTCATTCAAGAAAGGAAGCTCACAACAGACCAAAGTGTGGCTATATCCAAAGTCTAACTTGGTGAAACAGTGATGTTCATTGGTTTTACTTACAGAAATATAGGTAAATGTTACTCACAGGACCAGAGATGATATAATGACTCAAGATTACTATATCAACAAAGCCAGTTCCTGCATGGGTGACAGCTTGCAAAAGCTGGAAGCCTAAAGGACAGTGTTCAGCCTGGGGTATCCTTTCAAGGGGGTCAGTTGTTCTGAACCTTCTTGAGCAACTCAATTAGACAATGTTACATCTAGATCAGAGTGTCTCCATCTTCTAAATGCTGTGTTCTTAATACAGTTCTTTATGTTTTCCTGACTACCAACCATAAAATTACATTCATTGCTGCTTGAGTTTTCTAATCGACTAGGGTCAGGACACTTAGATCAGATGCTCTACTTAAACCAGTTCCTCCTTGTTTTCTTTAGGCTGCTTTCTATTTTCTTTCTGCTACTTCCAGGAATTTAGGCTTCTCTTGGCAGTTTTTTCTTAGCCCTGTTTATGGTTTCTTTACTCTAGATTAGGGATGGTACAAGTGAATCTGGCCAGTTTGGGGAACTTCCTGAAGCTATCTTGAGTTGTTTACTTCCTGTCTTAAGGTGGTTGCTTGCAATGTTTACCCTGCCCCATTAGAATATCCTGTTGTTTCAGCACTCTGTTAGAATGTTGATTTAAGCTTTCATGCAAGAGAGAATGTTATAATCTTTAAGAAAACTGCTGCACAACATCAATGAGCAGCATACAATGGAGTGAATTTTGACAATTATAACTAGCTGAGGCTCAGTACTCAGGTAACAAAGACACATATAGGGTAGGTGGCCAATTATTTACACAGGACAGTTAGAATAAATTCATCATGAAAAGATGCAGGTTGAGCCAAACGTATTAACTAAGTGCAAGGTTGGTTGGGTAATATTGATTTTGCTTTTTAAATCCACATGACAATGTAAATATTTTTATATGTGTAGATTCAATGTTTAACATTAATGAATTTATAAATTGGATTTAAGATGAATCACTATTACTTTTCAGATGACCAGACTAAATTATGCCATGTCCTGTGCAGTAGTGAAGATTAAGGACATTTTCCTCCTAGGAATTGAAACATTGCAGATAAAATACCCATTAAAATTTCTACAGAGTTATAAAAATGAAAAATGTTTCCTTCACTTAGGCAGTAATAGGGCTACTTAACTAATGGATTCTTAATTATCCCATAAGGCTGTGAGGACAGTTTTTTTTTCTTTTTTTCTGAATAATCCATGCTTTTAAAACAATAATCCTAAATGCATGCAAAATTTTAAGAATGCATGCAGCAGTGTGCTGACGATTGACCTTGGTATAAAGGATTTGTTTATAAACTTACTAGAAGGTTGTTAAGGACACAAGTGAGAAGTGAAAATGGCTTTAGGATCAATGATATGATGAAAAGTCCAAACACAAATAAGCTCTAATAATCTCTATCTCCCATTGAATTTTACAAAATTACAGCTACACAAATATCAAGTTTAATATTGGAGAAGACAAGAAGGTGTTGACATCTGTGACAGTGAAGGGAATAGTTTTGTTTATAGACAAAAATATCAATGAGCTCTCTCTCTCTCTCTCTCTCTCTCTCTCTCTCTCTCTCTCGCTTATTCATAATGTAGTGCCTTTTGGCTTTGATTTAAAGGTCAAGTGGTTTGCTATTTACAACTGCTGAGAATAACATAAGATTAAGTCTTTCAGTTTTAATGTTTCTATTTTAATGATGTGTAAAGGAAACAAATACAGGACACATTACTTGGCACTTGTCGAGTCAGCATTCAAAGCTTTTCTGTATTCAATGTAGAAGATAGCCATAACAGAGCATTAACTATCTTGAAAAAATTGACTTGGAATAAAAAATAATAAATTAAAATTGGTTCTTTCCTAGGCTGACTGTTTATGGTGTTTGTAAAAGAAATTTATGAGACAGACTCTCTCCCTAGAAAAATTTACTGATTAGTTTATTCTTTGACAAAAGACATGAGCAGAACAATTTAGCGATTGCCTGAAAATAAAGCTGGATTTACGATCTGGTCAAATAAAGGGGAAATTTAATCATCTGAAACAGGTAGAAGAGATGCATTCCACAAAACCTATCTTCTGAGCGTAAAGATCCTGCAGAAGCTGGCCCAGTGCAGCCCATCACTGTAAGATGTATCGAGACATCCAGGATTAAACAGTAAGTTAAGGACAGCAGCAAACAGGGAAAACCATAGAAGGGATCAGATAGATAAGAAGAGGCGTGACTTGAAGATAGATTGTTTCTGGAAGTACATGGAGAAATGTAAAGTATGAAATCTGATTTCAAGAAGGCAGGTAAGACTCCAACTCTATAAACGTTTCTCTATGTGGCTCAGATGCTATGCTTGCCTATCTTTGACTCACCTGCTCAAGTTCTGGTCCTTACTATCCAGAATGTGAACTGATGTGCAAAAAAGAATTCACAGATGTAACTAGATTAGCTAAGGTTGCATCATTAAGTACTGCTCTAATCCAGTATATCTAGATTAAAAGTGAAACCTGGACAAAGAGACACACATTTGGGGAGAGTGCCAGTGGAAGATGGGACAGGGTGTTTTGACATTCTATAGCAATGATTGTAAAAGAAAAAAAACACCAAAGATAGGAAGGAGGCATGGATATATCTTCATCCCTAGTTCTCATAACAGTGCAAACAATATATTCTGTCATCTTATTACTCATACCTCTATAACTGCAAAACAATATATTTTTGTTAGTTTTGTCATCCAGCTCCTGATACTTACTTTTAAAACTCTGTGAATCAAATGTATGCAAGGAACATCTTCTCTGAAATAATTGTAAAACAAGGCAACCAATCAAGTTCCTGAAATCATCTAAAGCCTTCACTATGTTTTACTATCTACAAGCATATGCACTCCATACAATCTACCCTTACTAAACACTGTATTTTCAGGGATATTCTTAGAGTTTGATGTGAAGTGGTCTGTATGCCTACTTATGAAAAGCACTATAGCTTCATCAAACTGTATACTCTCATACTAGCCCCACTGAAATACTTGCACTTGAAAATAAAATTTCCCTCTTAACACACAGCAAAATAATCAATACATTGAATAAATAACTGAATAAATAACTGAAAACTTCTGACTGTGCACTTTAAAGGCAAACATTTCTATGTATAAAATCTAGATTTGCAAAATTTGACACCTAATTATTTGAGCTTTCAGAGAGTATAAGATCTTTGATATTAAGAAGGGCCTTATCAACATATATGACAACAATTGGGAAGTGGCTACATGCAGGGTAAATATTATATATGGCTCCATGCTGTATGTATCATCAGAGTTGTTTCAAACACAGAGACATGACCATAGAAAGATGCTTCATTCAACTAAATATACAGTAAAATGATTTTATGAGTTATTTTATGACTATGTTAGTTTAGCCAAAAATCTCATTTGGTTTCCCTCTGTCCCTTACCTTATCTAGTCTCAGGTTCTCAGCCAGCTAGGCAGTACACTAAATGGGATGAGTCCATTAACTAAACTGGACTCCCACATATTTGGGGCCATGATGAGACAAGCACATCTTGTAGGCAGTCAATATTTGAAGGGTGTCTTATTGTTTTATTACTGTGAAGAGAAACCAAGGAAGATAATAGAGAATGATGATACAGCCTATCAAATTTGCCAAGAACATCTAAAAAAACTTTTTCTTGTTACAAATTTATCATTTGTGAGTTCTTATCTATTGGATATAGTTTCTGGGTTTCAGATGAGGGTTTGTGTTTACTACTTCTCTCGGTGGTGGGACCCTATTTGGCCCATTATCATACAGGTCTCATGCATTCTGGAACATTCTTTGTGAGTTGGTATGTGCATCTGTTCTGCTGTATTTAGAGAACCCATTTATGTAGTATTTCTGACTTCTTTGCAGGGTTCCCCGAGCAATAGGAGAGGGATGTTATGGAAGCGTCCCATTGAGAACTGACTAGATGTTCTCATTATAACAGACATGGGTGTTTCTTGTATGGTAGGCCTGGTAGAGGCTGACAGAACAGTTGTGGGAAAATGGAGCTTGGAGCATAGCTTCAGGGAAGCTGGGCATGATCCTTATACTGACTCAGTTTTACATACTTGCAGAGGAATTTTAATCCAGCAACATGACCACTTTAGCAAGGGGTCACATCCAAAGACTTCTAGGTCTGGGTGATCTGGCTGGAACATAGACAAGCCACATGCATTTAATCCTTCTGTCTGTAATACAGACATGCTCTTACCACACAACTTTAATTCCTAATATTGAAGGTAAAGTTAATTTGCTGAATGAAAGAGCCATGTTTGTCAGGAATGTCTAATTGAGGGGCAAAGTGAGGAATCAGGGTAATATTTGACAGAATGACTCAAAGATAGAATACACAGAGTTCTCATCAGAGCAGAAGAAAGAGGTGACTTAAAAAAATCTTCACCAACCCCACATCCGACAGAGGGCTAATCTCCAATGTATACAAAGAACTCAAGAGGTTAGACCCCAGAAAACCAAATAACCCTATCCAAAAATGGGGTACAGAGCTAAACAGAGACTTTTCACCTGAAGAAATTCGGTTGGCTGAGAAACACCTTAAAAAATGTTCAACATCACTAGTCATTAGGGAAATGCAAATTAAAACAACCCTGAGATTTCACCTCACACCAGTCAGAATGCCTAAGATTAAAAACTCAGAAGACATCAGGTGTTGGCGAGGATGTGGAGAAAGAGGAACACTCCTCCACTGCTGGTGGGAATGCAAGCTGGTACAACCACTCTGGAAATCAGTATGGCGGTTCCTCAGAAAACTGGGCGTGATACTTCCGGAAGATCCAGCCATACCACTCCTGGGAATATACCCAGAAAATTCACCAGCATGCAATAAGGATACATGCTCCACTATGTTCATAGCAGCCTTATATATAATAGCCAGAAGCTGGAAAGAACCCAGATGTCCCTCAACAGAGGAATGGATACAAAAAATGTGGTATATATACACAATGGAGTACTATTCAGCCATTAGAAACAATGAATTCATGAAATTCTTAGAGAAATGGATGGAGCTGGAGAATGTCATACTAAGTAAGGTGACCCAGTCTCAAAAGAATACCCATGGTATACAGTCACTGATAAGTGGATATTAGCCTAGAAGCTTGGAACACCAAAGACACAAATCACATATCAAGTGATGTCTCACAAGAAGAAAGGAGTGGACACTGGTGCTAGAATGGACCAAAACATCATTGTGGGAGAGTACAAGAATAGTAAAGTGGGAGGGGTGGATGCGGGAGCAGGGGGAGGGAAAAGGACATGTGGGACCTTTGGGGGTAGGGAACCAGAAAAAGGGAAATGAATTGTAAATATAGAATATATACAATAAAAAAAGACAAAAAAAAAGAATTCAAACACACACACACACACACACACACACAAGAGAGAGCAGTGCAGTCTGAGCTTGGGCACTTTAAAAGAGATAAGTTGCAGGTGAAGGCAAAACTAGCCAGAGACTGATATGGAGCCAGATTAGAACAAATTTCTAGAATTAGTTGAAGCCAAGCAGAGTGATTCCATAAGAAATCCTGAAAAGCTATTTTGAACCAATCTGCTTGATTAGGAATCTGAACATCTGAGTTGAACCATCCAGAAAGAACTAGAAAAGGTGTCCATATTCATAAGTAAGGCTCTGAGACATCACTTACATTTGGAGCAAATACACATTGGACAGCAAATCAGGTGAATTGAGAATAATAATCTCTGATTCACCTTCCAAGTTACTGATGAAGTACTTTAGACTGTGTCTGTTTAAATTATGTTTCTGGGGATATCAACTGCAATTCTTTTGCAGTAAGAGCCTCCAGCAGTCCACTGATTAACATATATAAAGTGAGTGTTTCCAGAGTAAAGAATTCATGGAGGCAGGTCTAGGGAGGCAATAAAACATGTGCCTCAGATTCCTAGCTACTGCATATGTCAGGGATCATGTCCTTTTTATTAAGAGGATTGAAGGGACAGTTCCCATGGCAACTTGTTCTCCTTGTGAATCAAATGATTGATTTGTCTCACTTTCCTGACATTCTATAACTTCCATGTCTCTTCAGATCTTTTAGCGCTGTGGGTGGCATCTGCTTGTCTCTGTGTGTCCAAGGCATGCCAAAATTAACCTGTTAACATATACCATCCTCTATAAATAACCCTCCCAGGCTTCATGCCTTAGTGATAGTATGACATTTGAGATATTCCTGAACTCATAGGAGTAACATGTATTAACTTTATTTTTCTTTTGTCACTGTTTGTTTTTCATATCTTCTGTTTTGCCAGACATATCATGTCTTATACTATAATGATAGCTTAGGATACATCATATTTGACAGCTTTCTCTGCTGAGTGTCTGTTAAAGACAGTTTTGTCTTCCTTGACACAATTTGTTGACATGTAAGAGAAGACATGATTCTCCTGGATAACACATATACTGGGATGGCCCTCCTACTTCATGCATCTTATTGCAGAAACCACTCTCTTGCAGACTGACCAGTCAACAACAGTTATTTACCTGCCAGCACAGCTCTGATACCAGAAGGAAAGACAAACCAGGCTTAACTGGTATAATAAATATTCCATATAGCCTTGGGCTGAAAGTAGTTACATCTGTGAAAGATTTATATTTATAGTAACCATAAATTAACTGTCCAATGAAAATGAAAAAATATATAAATGTCTACATAATTTACTAGCCATCTTGTATTGTTTTAGAGTGGTCTGATATGGTTACCAGGAGATCC
Organism: Apodemus agrarius; assembly: GCA_964023405.1. NCBI lineage: Eukaryota > Metazoa > Chordata > Mammalia > Rodentia > Muridae > Apodemus > Apodemus agrarius. The sequence continues at coordinate 29,224,840 of OZ030024.1, read as the reverse complement.
CTGTGGATGATGGGGGTTTTGGAATCACAGTGACGATATGATTGCTTCCTGTGGGAATAAGCTGGAGTGAAATAAATCAGCCTCAGGAATGAATGTTCCAATTTGGTATCAAATGCTCCATCATTATAAGACAGTGTCAGTTGACAATAATCCTAGACAATGTTTTAATTTTAAAAAAAAATTGGACAAAAGATTCCACAAATACAAATTATTTCCAGGAAGGATGATGTATCTTGTGATACAAATAACCATATGTGTTAAAATGATTAAATTCTCTAAGAATTGCTGGCCTTAATAAAACACTCAATACCTGAGAACCATTATGTAGTTATAAGCTGTTCAAAAGAACAGGAGAGAGTCACACAAAGATACTTTATATTGTTTGTGGCTATTGTGAAGGGTGTCATTTCCCTAATTTCTTTCTCAGCCTGCTTATCCTTAACGTATAGGAAGGCTACTGATTTGCTTGAGTTGACTTTATAACCAGCCACTTTGCTGAAGTTGTTTATCAGCTGTAGGAGTTCTCTGGTGGAGTTTTTTGGGTCGCTTAAGTATACTATCATATCATCTGCGAATAGTGATAGTTTGACTTCTTCCTTTCCAATTTGTATCCCTTTGACTTTCTTATGTTGTCGAATTGCTCTAGCTAGTACCTCAAGTACTATATTGAAGAGATATGGTGAGAGGAGGCAGCCTTGTCTAGTCCCTGATTTCAGTGGGATTGCTTCAAGATTCTCTCCATTTACTTTGATGTTGGCTATCGGTCTGCTGTAAATTGCTTTTACTATGTTTAGATATGGGCCTTGAATTCTGGTTCTTTACAAGACTTTAAGCATGAAAGGATGCTGAACTTTGTCAAATGCTTTTTCAGTATCCAATGAGATGACCATGTGGTTTTTTTCTTTGAGTTTGTTTATGTAGTGGATTACGTTGATGGATTTCCTTATATTGAACCATCCCTGCATCCCTGGGATGAAGCCAACTTGATCATGGTGAATGATCATTTTGATGTGTTCTTGGATTCAGTTGGCAAGTATTTTATTTAGTATTTTTGCATCAATATTCATAAGGGAGATTGGCCTGTAGTTCTCTTTCTTAGATGGATCTTTCTGTGGTTTTGGTATCAGGGTAATTGTGGCTTCATAGAATGAGTTGGGTAGTGTTCCATCTGTTTCTATTTTGTGGAATCAAGAGTATTGGTATTAGGCCTTCTTTGAAGGTCTGATAGAATTCTGCACTAAAACCATCTGGTCCTGTGCTTTTTTTGATTGGAAGACTTTCTATGACCCCTTCTATTTCTTTGGGGGTTATGGGTCTGTTTAGATGATCTATTTGATCCTGATTTAATTTTGGTATTTGGTTTCTGTCTAGGAAATTGTCCATTTCCTCCAGATTCTCCAGTTGTGTTGAGTATAGGCTTTCGTAGTAGGATCTGATGATTTTTTGAATTTCCTCAGTTTCTGTTGTTATATCCCCCTTTTCATTTCTAATTTTGTTAATTTGATTACTGTCTCTGTGCCCTTTGGTAAGTGTGGCTAGGGGTTTATCTATGTTGTTGATTTTCTCAAAGAACCACCTCCTGGTTTTGTTGATTCTTTTTATGCTTCCCTTTGTTTCAACTTGATTGATTTCAGCCCTGAGTTTGATGATTTCCTGTCTTCTACTCCTCCTGGGTGAAATAGCTTCTTTTTGTTCTAGGGCTTTCAGGTGCACCATTAAGTTGCTAGTGTATGCTCTCTCCAGTTTCTTTTTGGAGACACTCGGGGCTATGAATTTTCCTCTTAGCACTGCTTTCGTTGTGTCCCATAGATTTGGGTATGTTGTACCTTCATTTTCATTAAATTCTAAATAGTCTTTGATTTCTTCCTTTCTTTCTTCCTGGACTAAGGTATCATTGAGTAGAATATTGTTCAGCCTCCACGCGTATGGGGATTTTCTGTTGTTTTTGTTGCTATTGAAGAACACTCTTACTCCATGGTGATCCGATAGGAGGCATGGGATTAGTTCGATCTTTTTATATTTGTTGAGGTCTGTCTTGTGATCAATTATATGGTCGATTTTGGAGAAGGTACCATGAGGCGCTGAGAAAAACGTATAGTTTTTTGCTTTAGGATAAAATGTTTATATATGTCTGTTAAATCCAATTGGTCCAACGTTTCAATGAGTTTCCCTGTGTCTCTGTTTAGTTTCTGTTTTTCTGATTGGTCCATTGAGGACAGTGGAGTGTTGAGGTACCCCGCAATTATTGTGTTAGGTGCAATGTGTGCTTTGAGCTTTAGTAAAGTTTCTTTTACATATGAGGGTGCCCTTGTATTTAGAGCGTAGATGTTTAGAATTGTGAGTTCTTCTTGGTGTATTTTTCCTTTGACTAGCAAGAAGTGACCTTCTGTGTCTCTTTTGATGACTTTGGGTTGAAAGTCAATTTTATCTGATATTAGAATGGCTATTCCAGCTCGCTTCCTGCAACTATTTGCTTGCAAGATTGTCCTCCAGCCTTTTACTCTAAGGTCGTGTTTGTCTTTAACTCTAAGGTGTGTTTCCTGTATGTAATAAAATGTAGGGTTCTGTTTCCATATCCAGTCTGTTAGTCTATGTCTTTTTATTGGGGAATTGAGTCCATTGATGTTAAGAGATATTAAGGAATAGTGATTATTTGTTCCTGTCATTTTTGATGTTATTTTTGTTTTTGAGTAGTTATCTTCCTTTGAGTTTGATGGAAGTAGGTTACTATCTTGCTTTTTCTTGGGTGCAGTTTCCTTCCTTGTCTTGGAGATTTCCTCCTATTATCCTTTGTAGAGCTTGTTTAGTGGAAAGATATTGTGTAAATTTGGTTCTGTCTTGGAATATTTTGATTTCTCCATCTATGTTGATTGAGAGTTTTGCTGGGTATAGTAATCTTGGCTGGCATTTGTGTTGTCTCAGGGTCTGCATGAGATCCGCCAAGGATTTTCTAGCTTTCATGATTTCTGGAGAGAAGACTGGTGTGATTCTGATAGGTCTTCCTTTATATGTTACTTGGCCTTTTTCTCTTACTGCCTTTAATATTATTTCTTTGTTTATTACATTTGGGGTTTTGATTATTATGTGAAAACATTCAGTGGAAAAAAGATAGCCTTTTCAACAAATGGTGCTGGCTCAACTGGAGGTCAACATGCAGAAGAATGAGAATTGATCCACTCTTATCTCCTTGCACTAAGCTCAACTCCAAGTGGATCAAGGACCTCCAAATGAAACCAGACACACTAAAACTAATAGAAAAGAAACTTGGGAAGACCCTTGAGGACATTGGCTCAGGGGGAAAATTCCTGAACAAAACACCAATCGCTTATGCTCTAAGATCAAGAATAGACAAATGGGACCTCATAAAATTACAAATTTTCTGTAAGGCAAAAGACACTCAAAAGGACAAATCGGCAACCAACAAATTGGGAAAAGATCTTCACCAACGCCACATCTGACAGAGGGCTAATATCCAATGTATACAATGAAATCAAGAAGTTAGACCCCAGAAAACCAAATAACCCTATCCAAAAATGGGGTACAGAACTAAACAAAGACTCTTCACCTGAAGAAATTTGGATGGCTGAGAAACACCTTAAAAAATGTTCAACATCATTAGTCATTAGAGAAATGCAAATCAAAACATCCCTGAGATTTCACCTCACACATGTCAGAATGGCTAGGATTAAAAACTCAGAAGACATCAGGTGTTGGCCAGGATGTGGAGAAAGTGGAACACTCCTCCACTGTTGGTGGGACTGCAAGTTGGTACAACCACTCTGGAAATCAGTCTGGCGCTTCCTCAGAAAACTGGACATGATACTTCCGGAAGATCCAGCCATACCACTCCTGGGAATATTCCCAGAAGACTCCCCAGCATGCAATAAGGATACATGCTCCACGATGTTCATAGCAGTCTTATTTATAATAGCCAGAAGCTGGAAAGAACCCAGATTTCCCTCAACGGAGGAATGGATACAAAAAATGTGGTATATATACACAATGGAGTACTATTCAGCCATTAGAAACAATGAATTCATGAAATTCTTAGAGAAATGGATGGAGCTGGGGAACATCTTTCTAAGTGAGGTAACCCAGTCTCAAAAGAATACCCATGGTATGCACTCACTGATAAGTGGATATTAGCCTAGAATCGTGGGACACCAAAGACTCAATTCACATACCAAATGATGTCTGACAAGAAGAAAGGAATGGACATTAATGCTGGAAAGAATCAAAGCATCAGTGTAGGGGAATACCAGAACAGGGAAGTGGGAAGTGGTGGATGAGGGAGCAGTGGGAGGGAAAAGGGCATGTGGGACCTTAGGGGTGTGGGGAAACAAAAAAAAGGGAAATGAGTTGTAAATATAGAATATATCCAATAAAAAAAGAGGTTATCACTTTGAAAGGGAGTCAAGAGAAATATGAGAGAAATTGAAGGGAAGGCATATGGAATGGTTTGAAGGATGGCTAGAGGAGGGGACAAATAATATAAAGATATTTAATTAAAATGTCAATAAAATTTAAATATGTAGAAAAAACAAAAAAGCACAGGAGAATTTAGCTATACAATTATATAATTTATTTTAACAAAAATTTGCATTCTTTTAATTTATAGCTCTCTGTTAAGCAAACTAAATAGAAAATGAAGTGAAACGTGTACTGTTATACCTCAGAGGTCAAATATGTCCTAAACATAATTCTGGAAATTCAGACACTATTAGAAAATACATTGATATCACATTATTGGATACAATATTCTGTACTTATATCTCCACATACACACTGGATTGCATCTCAATGTGTCGGTGCATACATCAGTTATGTCCTATGAAGAGAGGTCCAAGAACAATGTTTAGGGATCAGTTCTTTCTTCCAACTATATAAGACCAGGGTACTAAACACGGAGTTCAGGCTTGATGTAAGTTATTGATACCTGTTAAGACATTGGCCAGGCTCTCAAATTCCATACCTGTTTCTTTGTTAAAATACAATAATCTTCTAATATATTGTAAACTATCTGACATGTAAAGAGTTCTCAAAAATGTTTATAGATAAATATAAGGATAGTAGGCAATTATTAGATGAAATCAGGGTAAAGAGAGGTCACAAAATAGATTTTCCTATTCAACAGGAATATGTGATAAATCAAAAATGAAAACAAAAATACTTTGAGATTTTAGCTCTCCAAGCCAAATATTCCAGTCACAATGCACCCAAAATCCTTACTTTACTTTCATTTTGTAAATAATTGTTTATTTTGTTGTTGTCAAGTAACATGCTGAAGAGCGGTCACAAAACTTGCATAAAAATTACTGTATATTGAACATGATATATATTTATACTTAATATTATTAATGTGTATGTTGTATATGTATACTATATATGCTATAGATATAGACATAATAGGTAGAGAAAGAATAGATAGAGATAAAGTATATAAATATATAGTATATAGTATATATATACTATATATACACATACAAGTACAAAATGCATGTATGTGCATGCATTTGTATCTATATATGTATATATATGTATTATATATACACTATGCATATGTATAATGTGTATATACATGAGTATATATAGATATAGATATATAGTATATATAGATATTTAGATATATTGTTTATATACTCATGTATATAAACATACTCATGTTTATATACATGAGTATATAAACAATATATCTAAATCTACAAATATTTAAAAATGTTTGTAGAAAACAAAATGTTTAAACCTTTTGAGAAAATATAACTAGTAAACATCACCTTCTGTGCTAAAATTGAACTCCACGTTTCATCGGGGGATAAATGATAACAAAACTTATTTAAAAGAAACCAATGATTGGGTGTAGATGAGCAAATTTCAAGGAAGATGGAAATTCCTTACAGAGTCAAGTCACTTCCTTTGAGAGCCAGGGTTGGCTATGAAATGACTGTTTCCTTACTTTTCACCTCTCAAAGTCCTTGGAGAAAAATGTGAGCCTCATGTACCCTCTACTGTCTCTTCAGGCATATTGTTTATATTGGGAAAATACTGTATTGTTGCCATTGAATTAAGTACTCATTATACTTAAGGAATAAGCGACATCAACAACTTTCTTTCACTTTTCTTTGTCCTGAGAATTGAGAGACAAAATAGGATAGAATTTTGTCTTGAAAGAATATGTGAGTAGTATTCCATTGTATAAATATACCACATCTTCTGTATCCATTCCTCCTTTGAGGGACATCTGGGCTCCTTCCAGCTTCTGGCTATTATAAATAAGGCTGCTATGAACATAGTGGAGCATGTGTCTTTATTGTATGCAGGGGAATTTGCTGGGTACATGCCCAGGAGTGGTATGACAGGGTCCTCTGGAAGTGTCATGCCCAATTTTCTGAGGAACTGCCAGACTAACTTCAAGAGTGGTTGTACCATCTTGCAATCCCACCAACAGTGGAGGAGTGTTCCTCTTTCTCCACATCCTCACCAGCACCTGTTGTCTCTTGAGTTTTTAATCTTAGCCATTCTGACTGGTGTGAGGTGGAATCTCAGGGTTGTTTTGATTTGCATTTCCCTGATGACTAATGATGTTGAACATCTCTTACGGTGCTTCTCAGCCTTTGGAATTTCTTCTGGTGAAAATTCTTTGTTTAGCTGTGTACCCCATTTTTTGATAGGGTTATTTGGTTCTTTGGGGTCTAACTTCTTGAGTTCTTTGTATATATTGGATATTAGCCTTCTGTCAGATGTGGGGTTGGTGAAGATCTTTTCCTAATTTGTTGGTTGCTGTTTTGTCCTTCTAACGGTGTCCTTTGCCTTACAGAAACTTTGTAATTTTATTAGGTCCCATTTGTCAATTCTTGATCTTAGAGCATAAGCTATTGGTGTTCTGTTCAGAAACTTTCCCCCTGTACCCCTGTCCTCCAGGGTCTTCCCTAGTTTCTTTTCTATTAGTTTCAGTGTGTCTGGTTTTATGTGGAGGTCTTTGATCCACTTAGAGTTGATCTTGGTTCAAGGAGATAAGAGTGGGTCAATCAGCATTCTTCTCCTCAGCAATTAAAAATAATGAATTCATGCAATTTGTAGGCAAATGGTTAGATCTGGAAAATATCATCCTAAGTGAGTTAACCCAATCACAAAAGAATACACATGAAATGCAATCACTGATAAGTGGATATTAATGAGCCCAAAAGCTCTGTATACTCAAGGCACAATCACAATTAGCAAATCAAAAGATTCCCAAGAAGAGGGAAGGAGAGGACCCTGGTCCTGAAAAGACTGGATCCAGTTTTGTAGGAGAGTATCAGAACAGAGAAATGGGGGGGGGATTGGGGAATGGGTGGAGGGAAGAGGACTTATGGGACATATGGTCACGGGGGAACTGGGAAAGGGAAAGCCTTTTGAATGTAAACAAAGAATATAGAAAATAAAAAAAGAATATGTGAGCCAGGCAGTGGTGGCACACGCTTTTAATCCCAGCACTTGGGAGGCAGAGGCATGCAGATTTCTGAGTTCGAGGCCATCCTGGTCTTCAAAGTGAGTTCCAGGATAGCCGGGGCTACACAGAGAAACCCTGTCTCAAAATACCAAAAAAAAATAATAATAATATGTGAAATAATTTCTAATATTTCTACAATGAAGTATTTATTCTCTTTTAGAGACAAAAAGGCAACATTGTCATTCTACAACTATGTATTTGCATAGATAAAACTTTGTATTATATGTTGCTTTATCATTGGTATCTTTGAACATTAAGGGATCAATATTTTTCAATTTTAATATAAAAAACTAAAAATAAATATCTATTTTTCTCTACTCACATTATCTTGTCTACAAGACCAAATATATGCCTATGATTTGGCAATAGTCAAAACCTTATTTCTTTAAAATTAAGTGTTGCAGAGAAACAATTCATCCCCAAATTGTTTTCATTTCCATCAGAATTAGCTTCTTGCTTTAGTAGATGTCAGAGTTTCCAAAATAAACATAATTCTTCTCCAGATTTGTGTTTCTGCTAGCTACTATTATATCAATAACATCTTACAAGAATGATCTTTTAGAAAATGTGTTTGATTTTTTTGTTTTAGTATTGGCTTAAAAGACAATACTTTTGTTAATATTTTTATTTTGAGATTGAACTGTGAATAAGATGCTGAGATTTGCAGCAGGCATATTAAACTGTGAATTCACACTGGGAATGAAATCCAGACATGGAAATAAGCTAGCAAGAGAGGTGTAAACACTGTCATCATTACTTTAGACTAGATCCATCTAAACACCCATGTGTAAGGTAAAGGACAAAAGTTGTATTAATTTTCAATATTTTAGATTTTATACCTCTTGTCTTAAAATTAATTTTATTCCTCAATTATTGAGGCAGTTTTCGCCTACAGATATATTGTGTCTTGGACTATACTGGATCTTATATCAATATAAACATTTCAAAGTAGGAAGACATACACTTAAATTGTCTCTACCAAAAGATGGTGAAAGTTCTCTTTGGTTTTATTTTGATTTGTTACTTTGTTGTGCAATGATGTTTTCTATGTTGCCAATACATGCTCACACAGCTTTCCAAGACAAATCACAGGCACAGTTAACAATGCTTGGCTGAAACTTTTAAAGCATTCTTATCAGTTCATCAGTTATTTTGTCACTCTGAACTGAAAACATTTAAAATATACTTATATATGTGCACATAAATAATTCTAAAGTAACCTGGCTATAAAATCTTAGCACTTTGCTCCTCTAAAGAGATGTTTCTCACCTTGTAAATAATTCTTAGTTACTGATTATACTCAGTCACTGATTTTACAAATAACTGAACTATCTAACAAAATAAATAAAACATACATTTAATTTTTTTCCTATGTTCATCTCTAGTGCTCTGTGTTGCAACATGTAGGGCTTTTCAAACCCAGGAACTACACCTTTAAACAAAGGACATTTCTGTCATCATCCAAGTCAAACTGAGAGAAAAGTAGAAGAAAATTGTATAATGTATGTTTTGTTACCAAATCTTTTCTGGGTTGATACATCCTTTATCTTGTCTACTCAGCCCAGATAGGGGGACCAATCTGTGAACTAATGAGTTTTATTTGGGCTAATTTAGGAGTATGGCTAAGGAACTACTTATAGTAACATAAATGACTAAAAGACAGATGCATTATGATAGCCCTGTCCAACATGAGTACAGCACACAGAGCTTGGAACCAAGACTACTGCTCAGCCTGAACGCAAATTTACAAGTTGTGAGTTGTCCTTTCCAAGAATTCAGTTGGTTTAAAGCCATTTCCGACAACTCAACTAGTTTCTGCTTCTTCATAGAAGTTGCTGAAATCTAAAAGTCTTCTTTGCAGCTTAGCATCCTTCTGTCTGAAGGCATCTCTCAGTTTTATTGGTTATTCTCTCTAGGAGGAGATTATTGAATTTGGTTTCTGGGACTTGATGAAGCTATGGTGAGTTGTATACCTTCAGTGTAAAAAGGTTCCTGAAAGATGAAATGTTTCAATCTCAGAGGAAACTTTTATGACTCTATAGTTAGAAGACTGTTGCTATGGCAAATGCCTGAGAAGGATATCATAAAAGAAGAAAATGTTTGTTTGTTGGGATTCAGGAGTCTCAGTCTATTACCATGTAAATCTATCCCAGCAGATGTGTGCTAATGCAAAGCAAGGCATAGGAACTATAGCACTGCTTTCCTCATAGTGACTAGAATTCAAAGAGAGTCAACAAGCAGTAAGGGACAAATTTTTTAAGACAAACACCCAGTAGCCTAATTTCTTCATTCATAAGCCATCTTCTAAGCCTCATACAGATTCTAGTGATGACACATTGATAGAATAGTACTTCCTTGAAATCAGAGTCCTTAGAATCAAATCACTTCCAAAACATCAACAACCAGCAGCCAAGGTTTTCACTCAAAAATCATAAGGATGCATTCATATTCAAGCAATATATAACAAATCTTTTGATTTAATGCACAGATAAAATCTTGTCTAATTTAGTAACAATACTGTACATATTAGCAGAATTTTGATTCATTGGTCATAAGAAAACTTTATCTAATCTCACTCCTTTTTTACACCTGATATATTTGATATCAGTAATTGGTGGATATTATATCTGTCTCATGCTCTAGGTAGTCCTTGGCATTTCTATGTTACTATGTTTTAAGTGTTAATTTTTAATCATTCTAGCAATTACTGATTTCTATAACATTCAAGATTTAATCTGCACTTTCTTAAGCTCTAATTAGCCCTGACGTACTTGTTTATGTTCTTCTGTGAAGTTCACATATGTTGGATGGTATCATTGGAGTTCATCTTGCCCAGAATAGGCACATATCTTTGGATTTGTAAATCTGTCTTTATCAATTTGAGATGTGACCATTGATATATCTAATGTTTTGTTATAATATCCTTTCTAGTTATTATTACTTATTTAAAAAACTAAGATTCCAATATAATTACAATAGCTCTCCCTTCCCTTTTTTCTTTCCAAACCCATATTCATCCCATGTAATCCTGTCCGCACTTGTTCAATTTATGGACATTCTTTTGCTTTTACTGTTATTTCATAAACACATACATATGTACATACACATATATATATGAACATACATATATGTTTCTAAATATAATGTGTTCAAACATGGATATTGTTCATTTTGACAGGTCTCCTCAGTTCTTTTCTAACTTTAGGATTTACTCCCTTCTTCAGATTAAGCAAGATGCATTTTCCTTTGCCATCTGTACTCAATTTCTGAGCCATTTAATGACTTTAAAATTTCAAATTATTTTCATAATATTTTTATATTTTTAGTTTCAAGTATTCTATTTTTTGGCCAATTATCTCTATTTCTTTGCCTCTAAGAATATGTGTGAATCCCTAGTGGAATATGATTGTAATAAATGCTTTAGAGTTGCTGTGAAACTCTGCACCTTGTTGACATCTCTTAAACTTCTGTCTTCTATTTCTTTGTGATTTATGAATGACTGAAACTAAGGATTGGTAGCTCATGCTATTGAGCTATCAAGATCTTTACATATTTGTTCAGATCTAGTAGGAATTGTTTTTGTTTGATATTTGATTGTTTTTAATTGTTGCTAATGAGTTTGCTTGTGTGTGGATTGTATGAGTTGTGCCTTGCTGTTTGTTTCTGTGATCATGGGAGGACATCATGTTTCAGCAGTTCTTGGAACTCAGAGGATACCTTTAGAAAATAAAGTCTTGCTTGGCCTTTAATTAGGTGGAGTGTCTAGTTTTGCTCCTGCATGCCTTAGGCTAGCTGGCCTACATGCTTCCAGATGGTTCTTCCATCTCTAAGTCTCATTCCAGAGTAGCAATGCTCTGACTGCAGAGACTTGACACTGCATTTGATTTCTAAGTAGGTTCAGGGGATCAAATTTGGACTAGTGGTCCTATAGTAATAGTGTCTATTCAATAACCAATGCATGTAAATGCATGAGCACACATATGCATATACACATACCTCTCCATACCCATATACCATATATCCATACCAACACACACACACACACACACACACACACACACACACACATCACAAAGACCTTAAAGTAGAAACAAGGCAGGCTGAGAAAATCATGTCCAACAGTACCACAGGTGAGTCAAGAAGGTTTATGATGCTATAAACCAACTCAGGTTCATTATATAAACATATGAAATTTCCAATAAGAGTATCAATAAACCACCATGCTTTGGTTCATGATAATAACTCTTAAACTATGTTTTCTGAACAGTTGTTTCAACAATAGTTTATCTTTAAAATCCTTGCCTATAAATTCTGGTACATCCAATGTGAGCCATCTAGTACTCATGAGGAACTTTGTAGAAATCCAAATGTGTCTTCAAAGCATTTATTTTACTATGATTTATATCACATATGATTTGTTCAGGGTGGAACTCATGATCTCCCATAGACACACAGACATACATTAGCTCCACATTCTGTCCTTTCTATATTTATAGCTTCCCAGTATTCCACAGTCAGAAGTTACCATGTGGAAAGTTTAGTGTGCTTATTCTGTTGGCACACAAACATTCACATATGTTTTGGTGCAAAATAGAAAAAGGCATGAACCTTAGAGGATTCCTGTGGCAATTCTAATACTGTTGGCACTACTGCTTCCACTATGAGCATTCGATTTCTGGGACTTGTACAGCAAGGTACTGGGAGACTCAAAAGACATCACTCAATTAGTTTCCATACATTGCTCAGCCTCCTACCTCTAGAGAATGTTCTTGGAAATAATTTGTGTATTCCACCTTTTTTTAACTTTCTCTATTCTTAATTCTAGAAGATAAGAAATATTGAAAAAAACAAAAGCAAACAATTATTCTGAAATAAATTCATATTTAAACAAAGTAATGAATTTTAGAAAGCTTAAAATCATATGGTCATTTGGCTTTTCTGTTTGAAATTTGATTTTCTCTACTCTTGGTGCATCTCACATATGCACCTCAAATTCCTGTGGTGGCTGTTTTATTTTTCACATGCTCTTTTTCTCTATTTTTTTTAGTAATTACCCAGCAAGAGAATTTCTTTCTACATATCCTTCCTTAATGAATGAGAAAGTTTCTTGCACCAATAATTTTTAACATTCTCAGAGTCCCATGGACCATTATGAATTACATAAGACAAACACATTTATGAGGGGTAAGGGAAGACAGCATTATTTTCAGCATTTTGGGAAAGAACATTCTGTACACCTAATTAGACTTTCAGAATTCAATTACTAGAAAGAAAATAGAAACTCATTTTCTTAGAAATGGCATTTGAATCCTCTTACATGGGAAAAGGTACAAAACATACCAAATGAATAAGGAAGAGATGAGAAGAAGGGGTTGGTAGTGAAGAGGAGGTTAGATACTACAGAATTTCTAGGGCATGAGAATATTTCTCAGTTTTATTTCATTTTTCATTATATCTAATCTTATATTGAATCATGGATGTATATATATACATAGATGAAATTTATTAATTACTGTGTATTCTATACTTATAATAGGATGATGTTAAATAATTGACCCAGATCAATATCTAAAAAGACAAAAAGTATAATAACTAAATATTTGAAAGTATAAATTATGAGTATATAACTAAATTAAAAATCATGAGTTTTATTTAAGAAATTGTTGACTTCAAAGAAAGTTGATTATAGTTCAGGTATACCCATTACACTTGTAATGGGTAAGCCAAAGCAATATGTTTATGTGTCTCTAATGAGAGAGGAAATTATTTTCAAATTCACTAAACAGAGAAACCTCTATAAGTGAAACTGTCCTAGGACTCCATACTCCAATCTGGTTATTAGTTATCATAGATCTCTGAGTTATGTATGTAACAAGTGATATCAAAATGAAAGGCCATTGAACTGATTCAAATAGAATCATGCTTTCATTTACATTGGAGAGTCTTATAACAGGATTATAAAGATCAACTAAATACAAAAATTTATACATAGAGAGTAAAGGCTATTAAGAAACATAGAAATGATGTCATAGAACTAGTAAAAACAGCTTAAACAGACAAAATATTGATATTCTGATAAAGCTACTGTGATTATACAAATTGGACAAGGTTTTGAGAAAAGTATGGCATATTTGGAATCAACAGATGACATATTTAGTATATGCATGTAAACAGGACTTTCATGGAGAGGAAATGGTTAAGTTTGAAATTCAGATGTTCAGTATATCAGATTAGCAAATCAAGAGGTGTTGGGAGGGGGAGTTAACCTTTCAGAGATGTAAAGGGTAGAAAAATAGCAGAGAAAAGAAAACCAAGAACCTAAGGAAAAAGTATCTGAAATGGTATAAGAAAAGAAAATGAAATAATTGTAAGTCTCAAAAATGTGAGGGCGGTACCCAATAATTGATTACTCAAATATATACTTATACACTTATTTGTACATATATACATATGTGTATATGTACAAATAAGTAACATTATCCAATCTAAGGTTTTTTTACTAATTTATTTATGAATATATATGTATCTACATGTGAAATAATAATGAATGGAAAAAGAGGCTATGAATTCAATACAAGGAAGTATTCATATAAGGGAAAGTTTTCAGGGAGTAAAAGGAAGGAGAAATGATGTAATTATATTATTCTCAAAATAGAAAATAAATAATTAGCACACAAAATATAGTTATAAAGGGAGGATGAGGTCCAAACCCTGTTCATCTGTGTGAAATCCAAAATAAGAAGGTTACAGTTATAGAAAAGCTATCTTCTAGAAATCAAGGTCACCATTATAGCAGGGTCAGTAGGTGGCATTTTTAGCCTAAAAGATCTATAACACATATTTATCTGACACATGTATCTTTGGGGTATCTGGATGATATATCACAGAAGGTTTTTTTTGTAAGTACTAGGGAAAGGTGAAGAGGTGTGTGTTCATTCAGTGTGATGATGCAGTCATTAGTTATGAGTGTTGTTCATTTTTCACAGTGCTTTTATCACCTTAAAAAGACAGAAGCATTCTAAAACACGTGCAATGTTTTATATTGACTACTGTTTTCAAATCCTTCTTTAGTCACTTAGAGCTAACAGAATAAGAATGATGTCAATTTTTATTTTGATAAACAACTAGATGTTTGATTATGTTGTTAATTTTCAGCTGGAAGAATAACTTTTGTTTTTAACCCCTATAACTATACTTTACTCACAAAATCTTAAATAGTCTTATCATCTTTTCAATAAGAAGGCCTGGATTAATGCTTTTATGCTGGCAAATAAGATAGAATGTTAAAATTTGAACCATGAAAGCACACTGAGTTACTTTTCTCCAAATGAGGCAGCTGCCAAGTTAGTTATGTATTCAGTATTACTGGGAAACCAAGGTGCAATCATGTCCAATATGGATTTTCAACAAAGTAAATGGTCACCACTGAATGAAGATTTTGCTCCATTTTAGAAATGACATTAGAGAGTGAAAAGAAAATTTTCTGCAAATGAGCCTATTCTTGTTATTCTTCTAATGAAAGGATGAGAGATACTTCTTTCTACCTGAGATGAATATATTATATGACTATCAAGGCAATTATTGCTGCTGCAGGATTCTGTCAACAAAATAGCTGAGCAGGAAGGAGTGTGATGATTTCTCTGGAAAGCTTGGAGAAATGATTAGTAATTTAAAGCACAGAATTATTTCATCTAAGAAGTTCCATGACTTTGTGCTATTTGGCTAAAATTGCTGAAAGGGATACAGAGATGATTAATGCACTGAATAGTGCTTAAAGAGAAGGATGCTAAGAAGCCAATTGGAAGAGATGAAATTTCATTTGATTGCCTTTTTCTTAGAAGAGGGTGCTGAGTATACTATTTGGTATTTCAGACACTTGAAGTAATTTGCTTTAAAGCAAAACAAAGCAATATATCGATATAAATATAGATATAGGCATGCATATATATCCACGTATGTGTTCTTTATATTTAGTATTCTCCCCATATATGTTAACATGTGTATGTGTGTGAGTATAATAGTATCTGATACTGTTACACAATTTTTCCCTGAACATTGAGATCCACATAAATAAATAAATAACAAATTAAAGAATCAGGAATTACAACTCACTCATAGAATCTGGAACATGGAAGGGTGAGATTATGCATTATAAATCTGGAAACTTAGATATTTTTAATGATAAAACTGTAATTTATGTTTGTTTTGTATGTTATTATTTTGTCCTTTCTGTCATTTCCAAAGGGAATAAAATAACCTCTGTTTGATTTTGATGATGTAAAAGAAGACATAAAATATATTTTAAAACATTTACTATCATTCCCAGAACACAATGATTACTATCTAACCCATTGTCTCTTCTCCAAATACTGCATTGTTTGACTGCCATCCAGATGGAGTATATAATAATGTCAATTCTCCCTGTTGAATAATGCATGTGGAAATATAACTAGGATCATGGTATAGATCATAACTGTTTAAGTAGAATAAAGTTTATACACTTGATGTAAATGCTAATTAGTAACAAGTCACAGATTCCCACTGTAGCTAGGGTGTAATTTGTAAGGGAAAGTTCCTGAAGGATTTTTTATAAAGTGGGACAACATTTTACATCTCATCCTTATGGCTGACAATTCTGACTGACTAAGTGGCAGCAAATACAACAAGAGTACTATCACTGCTTCCAGGGAGCTGATTTTCAAAGCTACCTGAAGCGTGTCATGACCTATTACTTGTGCTACACCTCCATCTGTGCTTTTCATCCTTCTTGGCACATCCAATTAGAGATGAAAAATTATAGCAACATAGTAACACTGAGCAGGATGCGATTGGATACATAGCATTGGATGATGTCAAGGTAGTTGCATGAAGGGCAGACAAAAGTCAAAGTTATGTACATAGGGTATTCTCAATGTTCTGTATCCATCATGGGGTGCACTCTAGTGCAAATTCTATGCAAAGAGACAACCAAATGTTGGTGTAGCTTGTTTTTCGCATAAAACCTTGTCCTGACTAGTCCACCATTTGGAGGCCCGGGTCTGCCCAGCATTGCAGGAAAAGTTGCTATTTGTTCATGCAAACTTCTGAAGATAGGAACCTGTGACCTCTCTTTCAAAGCATTTCTGACCAAAAGAACTTCAATCACAACTATCTCCTCTCTGCCTTTCACATAAATATATCTTCTACAATCTCAGAGAGATCTATATTCAATATTTGTGGCTAAATAAATCCCATGCTTTGATAGTCGCAAACTGAAGCAAAGATAAAATATAAAACCTAGCTAGTGTGATGAAATTAACATTGACTTACTTTCTGGGATTTTTCCAGTTTGTATCTTACCTATTCCACTTCCCATTCCCTCATTTGCCTTTTAAGGCTGTCATACAGAAATCAGACACTTTCATCTGCTCTTATAAGTTGCTGAACAAAGTCTACTTTCATTGCCTATTCTATCCTTGATATACTCATGCTCTATTTCATTTCATTTTATTGAGTATTGGTTCTAGTATTTCTATTTTAGCTGCAAACTATCTGGTTATGCTCATTTGAATATATAAAATTACTTCATATCATCAAGGAAATATTACTGAATCATATGCTGTCATGAGACATGTAGAGGATACACAAGTCTTGGCCTAAGAGAAGGGATCCTGTCTTTTACAAGACCTGCTGGTTCTCTTATACTGTCTTTGCAAATAGTAATAGAAACAAAAATGGAAGTTTCAAGTCTTGAAACCTGTGTTTCCTTACACAAATATTTTAAGAAAGATTTGGACATAAGATACAAGTTTAAGTTACATGAAAGATGGAAAATCTTATGTTAAAAGAAAACCAAATATTGTCAAGAATATTTCAAAACAAAAAAGTAATTTTATATATTCAAATGAGCATATTCCTTCTTAAATGACTGTAAAACCTCCATATACCAATTTGCTTGGCATATTTACATACTTAATGGATAGATGTTAAAAATACTGCATAATAAGACTGGAGAGAGAATTGGCTCAGCAGGTAAGAGCACTGACTGCACTTCCAAAGGTCATGAGTTCAAATCCTGGCACCAACATGGTTCTGATGCCCTCTTCTGGTGTCTGAAGACAGTTACAGTGTACTCACATATAATAAATAAATAAATCTTTAAAAAATACTGCATACTAAAAGGAAAACAACCATACATATATAGAATTTAGATAATGGTACATTTGTATGGCCTTGTACTCAAAAACCAAACATAAATCTCCATGTATAGTCTCAGAAAGCAACACTTAATAATTGCTTATTCTAATCAAAAATTTATTTTTAATTGAGTATGTATTAATTACTCCTTCCCTTCTGCCAACACATCAAATTATAGAAGTTTTATAGGTAGTACACCATTTCTATTAATTGGGCAGCACCCAGATAACTGTGTTTTCCTTCTCACTGTTTTCTTCTGTTTGATTTTTGGTGTTTGGATATGCTTAATTTATTTCAACTAACACACTTTTTTCATCCCTAGGGAGGGAAACACAGAAACTTATACAGTATCTGTTTGCAGTGCCAAAGGACATGGGTACTATTTATTTCTGCTGGGCCTTCAAAAAGTTTGTCATATATCTCCTAAATAATAGGGAATTTATGAATTTTCTAGAAAAGTTCCACAGATAAACAAAAGAGCTTATTTCATCATTATTTAAATATAAGCACTCTCTGAAACTGGTTTGTTTGTTAATAGTGTATACCACTCTAGAACAGAACCTGAGTTTTGTTCTTTGCACCTATGTCTGGTAACTGACAGCCTCCTGTGATTTCAACTGCATAGAAACAAATACCTTTTTCTGAACTAAATTCATGCCAGATCATTCCTATACCCAGACAGATATCTGGGCTGGTTTACCTTGGAGTGAACTTCCTAGCCAGCCTCACAAACTCCCAGGCATTCTAACACACCCAGGGTCACAGGAGCAGAGGTGAGGAAGACTTAATATCTGTCCCAACACCAAGGGGAGTAATTAGGGCCACTGGGACTCAGGAACACAGGGACTATACCTGACCAGTGGCATGAGTTCCTTCCAGTCTTGTCTGGTTTACATTGGGAGCAAACTCCCCAGCCAGCACTATAACACCCAGAGGAACCTCCATTCCCAGGCACTCTAACAATCTCAGGATCCCAGTATCCCAGGAGTTTGGTTCCACCAATATCCCAGGGCCACAGAGGCAGCTTGATTACCAGAAGCTCTGACATACTCAGGATCTCAGGATCACAGGATCCTGGAATCAAAGGACCACAGAGACAGCTGGACTCTGAGGAGTTCTCAAATAGCCAGGATCACAGGAAGGACATGCTACACTCACATATAGGGAGGGCAGGTAACACTAGAGATCACCAGATGGCAGGCGACAATCATAAGATCATAAGCAACAGAAACCAAGGTAATGTGGCTTCATCAAAACACAATTCTCCAACCATAGCAAGTCCTGAATCACACTGGAAAACCAAGCTTCAGATCTAAAATCACTCCTTATGATGATGATATAGGACTTTAAGGACATAAAGAACTCCCTTAAAGAAATACAGGAAAACACATGTAAACAGGTAGAAGCCCTTAAAGAGAAAACACAAAAGTCCCTTAAAGAATTACAGGAAAATACAGTCAAACAGGTGAAGGAAATGAAGAAAACTATACAAGACCTAACAATGGAAGTAGAAACAATAAAGAAATCACAAAGGGAGACAACCCTGGAGTAAGAAAACCTAGGAAAGAGATCAGGAGCCATCACCAACAGAATAAAAGAGAGAATCTCAGGTGGAGAAGATACCATAGAAAACATCGACAAAACAGTCAAAGAAATTGCAAAATGCATAAAGCTCCTGACCTAGACATTCAGGAATCCAGGACACAATGAGAAGACCAAACCTAAGGATAATAAGTATAGAAGAGAGCAAAGATTCTCAGTTTAAAGGGCCAGTAAATATCTTCAACAAAATTATAGAAGAAAACTTCCCTAACCTAAAGAAAGAGATGCCCATGAACATACAAGAAGCCTACATAACTCCAAACAGACTGAACCAGAAAAGAAATTCTTCCTGTCACATAATAATCAAAACACCAAACTCACCAAACAAAGAGAAAATATTAAAAGCAGTAAGGGGAAAAGTTCAGTAACATATAAAATTAGACCCAAGAGAATTACACCAGAAACTTCTCACCAGAAACTATGAAAGCTAGAAGTTTCTGCGCAGATGTCATACAGACCCTAAGAGAACATAAATGCCAGTCCAGGCTACTATACCCAGCAAAACTCTCAATTTCCATAGATGGAGAAAATAAGATATTCTATGACCAAACCAAATTTACACAATATCTTTCTAAAAACCCAGCCTTCCAAAGGACAATATATGGAAAATACCAACACAAGGAGGGAATCTATACCATACAAAAAGCAAGAAATGAATCTTCTTTCAATAAACCCAGAAGAAGATAGCCACACAAACAATTCCACCTCTAACAACAAAATGAATAGGAAATAACAATCACTTTTCCTTAATATCTTTTAATATCAATCGACTCAATTCCTCAATAAAAAGACATAGACTAGTAGATTGGATACATAAAAAAGGACCCAACATTTTGCTGCATACAGGAAACAAAAACTGAACAGAGACAAAGTGAACCTAATAGTAGGAATGAACCAAATGGATGTAACAAATATTTATAGAACCTTTCATCATAAGGAAAAATGAATATTTTTTTCTTTTTTTTTTGATTTTATTTTCTATATTCTATGTTTACATTCCAAAGGCTTTCCCCTTTCCCAGTTCCCACCCACCATAGTTCCCATAGTTCCTCTCCCCCCCCATCTGTTCCCCAATAATTCCCCCTCCCCCCTCGGTTTCTTTACTAAACTGGAAGCAATCTTTACAAGCCCAGGGTCCTCTCCTTTCTTCTTCTTGGGAATCATTTGACTTGCTATTTGTGTCTTTAGTATTTAGGGCTTCTGGGCTCATTAATATCCACTTATCAGTGATTGCATTTCAGGTGCATTCTTTTGTGATTGGGTTAATTCACTCAGGATGATATTTTCCAGGTCTAACCATTTACCTACAAATTGCATGAATTCATTATTTTTAATTGCTGTGTAGTATTCCATTGTATAAATATACCACATTTTCTGTATCCATTCCTCCTTTGAGGGATATTTGGGCTGCTTCCAATTTCTGGCTATTATAAACAAGGCTGCTATAAACATAGTGGAGCATGTGTCCTTATTGCATGCAAGGGAATCCTCTGGGTATATGCCCAGGAGTGGTATGCCAGGGTCCTCTGGAAGTAACATGCCCATATTCTCAGCACCTCCTGGAACCATCTCCAAAGATGAACATATAATTGGTCACAAAAAAAGTCTCAAATGATACAAGAAGATTGAAATAATCCCATGCACCCTATCAGACCACCATGGACTAAAGGTGATCATAAATAACAAAAAAAAAGGAAAACACACACATATATATGGAAGGAGTACACTCTACTCAATAATAACTTGGTCAAGGAAGAAATAAAGAGGGAAATAGAAGACTTTTTAGAATTTAATGAAAATGAAGATACATCACACTAAAACTTATGGGACACAATGACAGCAGTGATAAGAGGAAAACTTATAGCTCTATGTTCCTCCAAAAGAAACTGGAGGGAGCTTACACTAGCAGCTTATCAGCACACCTGAATGCTATAGAACAAAAATAAACAAATACATCCCAGAGGATTAGGCATCAGGAAATAATCAAGCTCAGGACTTAAATCAACCAAATAGAAACAAAAAAATACACAAAGAATCAACAATCCAAGGAGCTGGTTCTTTGAGTAAATCAACAAGACTCAGCCAGACTACCAGAGGGCACTGAGACAGTATCCAAATTAATAAAATCAAAAACGAAACCGGGCGTAGTGCCTGCACTTGGGAGGCAGAGGCAGGCGGATTTCTGAGTTCAAGGCCAGCCTGGTCTACAGAGTGAGTTCCAGGACAACCAGAACTCCACAGAGAAACCCTGTCTTGAAAAAAAAAATCAAAAATGAAAAGGGAGACATAACAATGGAAGCTGTGGAAATTCGAAACTTACCAGATCATAGTACACAAGCTTACACTCAACAAAATGGAAAATCTGGAAGAAATGGATAATTTTCTAGACATATACCAGGTGCGAAAGTTAAAACAGGATCAGATAAAGCATCTAAACATTTCCCATAACCCCTAAAGAAATAGAAACAGTCACTAAGTTTCTCCCAACCAAGAAAGGCTCAGGACAAGACGGGTTTAGTGGAGAATTATATCAGACCTACAAAGAAGATCTAATACTCTACAAACTATTCCATAAAATAGAAGCAGAAGGAATACTACCCAACTTGTTCTATGAAACCACAATTATTACACTTATATCTAAACCTAACAAAGACCAAACAGAGAAAGAGAATTTCAAACCAATTTCCCTTATGAAAATTGAAGCAAAAATACACAATGAAATTCTTGCCAGCAGAATCCAAGAACAAACATACACACACACACACACACACACACACATACACATACACACAAATCATTTGCCATTATCAAGTAGGCTTCATCCCAGGGATGCAGGGATGGTACAATAAATGGAAATACATCAATGAAATCCACTACATAAACAAACTCAAAGAGAAAACATGATCATCTCATTAGATGCTGAAAAATCATTGGACAATATTCAGTATTGCAAGTCTTAGAAAGATCAGGAATACAAGGCCCATATCTAAGCATAGTAAAAGCATTATACAGCAAGTCAGTAGCCATCATCAAACTAAGTGGAGAGAAATTTGAAGCAATCCCACTAAAATTGGGACCATACAAGGCTGGCCACTCTATTCAATATAGTACCTGAAGTTCTAGCTATAATGATTAGACAACAAAAGAAGGTCAAAGAGATATGTATTGGAAAGGAAGAAGTCAAATTATCGCTATTTGCAGATGATATGATAGTTTACTTAAGTGACCCAAAAACTACACCAGAGAACTCCTACAGTAGAAAAACAACTTCAGCAAAATGGATGGATATAAAATTAACTCAAACAAATCAGTAGCCTTCCTATACTCAAAGAGCAAACAGGCTGAGAAAGAAATTAGGGAGAAGACACCCTTGAAAATTGTTGCAATAATATTACATAACTTGGTGTGACTCTAATCAAGCATGTGTATGGCAAAAACTTCAAATCAGTTTGGTAGTTCCTCAGAAAATTGGACATAGTACTACCTGAGGACTCAGCTATACCATTCCTGAGCATATAACCAGAAGATGCTCCAACATGTACTCAGGAAACATGCTCCACTATGTTTATAGCAGCCTTATTTATAATAGCCAGAATCTGGAAAGAACCCAGATGTCTTTCAACAGAAAAATGGATACAGAAAATGTGGTAATTTATATAATGTAGTACTACTCAGCTATTAAAAACAATGAATTCATGAAATTCTTAGTCAAATGGATGGAGGTAAAAATATTGTCTTGAATGAGGTAACCCAATCACAAAAGAACACACATGGTATGCACTCACTGATAAGTGGATATTAGTCCAAATGGTTGGAATACCCAAGATGCAATTCACAGACCACATGAAGCTCATAAAGAAGGAAAAACAATGTGTAGATACTTTGATCCTTATTGGAAATTGGATCAAAATACTAATTGCTCACAGGCAACCAATAAAATGAGCATAGTGTTCCCAATGGATCAGCTAGAGAAAGGAACCAAGGAGCTGAAGAGGTTTTCAGCCTTGCAGGAGGAACAATAATATGTACCAGTCAGTACTCCCAGAGCTCCCAGGGACTAAATCACCAACCAAAGAGTACTCATGGAGGAACCCATGGCTCCAGCTACATATGTAGCAGAAGATGACCATTTTAAACATCAAACAGAGGAGAGGCCATTGGTCCTATGAAAGCTTGATTCCCCAGAATAGGGGAATGCAAGTCATAAAATTGTGGGAGTGGTGAGCAAGGGGATGGAGATGGGATAGGGCATTTTTGGAGGGGTAACAAGGAAAGGGAATACTATATGAAATATAAATAAAGCAAATATCTAATAAAAAACTTCAAGTCTCTGAAGAAAGAAATCAAAGAAGATCTCAGAAGACTCAAAGATCTTCCATGGTCACTGATTGACAGGATTAATATAGTAAAATTGGCCATCTTGCTGAAAGCAAGCAATCTAAAGATTCAATTCAATCCCCATCAAAATTACAAATCAATATGGAGACAAAGTGTGGAGCAGAAACTGAAGGAACAGCCAAGCAGAGACTGTCCTACCTGGGGATTCATCCTATAAAGCCCCAAACTACTATGGATGACAAGAAGTGCTTACCAAAAGGAACCTGTTATGGTTGTCTCTGGAGCAGACCTGCCAGAGCCTTACAGATACAGAGGCAGATGCTAGCAGTCAACCATTGGTCGGAGCACGGGGTTCTCAATGGAGGAGTTGGAGGGCTTACTGGAGGAATTAGGAGGGTTGCAGCCCATGGGAAGAACTGTGATGTAGGCCAACCAGATGCCCCAGACTCCAGAGAAACAAACATCTCTATTAAAAAAGACTACAGAGCAGCCGGGCGGTGGTGGCGCACGCCTGTAATCCCAGCACTTGGGAGGCAGAGGCAGGTGGATCTCTGAGTTCGAGGCCAGCCTGGTCTACAAAGTGAGTTCCAGGACAGCCAGAGCTACAAAGAGAAACCCTGACTCAAAAAAAAAAAGACTACAGAGCTAAACTGTACTCTTTTCAACTGAGGAATTTCAAATGGCCGAGAAGCACCTAAAGACACGTTCAACATCCTTAGTTATTAGGGAAATGGAAACCAAAACAAACATGAGATTCTACCTCACCACAGTCAGAATGGTTAAGATTAAAACCTCAGGTGACTGCAGATGCTGGTGAGAATGTGGAGAAGAGGAATCTCCTCCATTGTTGGTGAGATTGCAAGCTGGTACAGCCACTGTGGAAATCAGTTTGGCAGCCCCTCAGAAGATTGGACATAGTACTACCTGAGGACCCAGCTATACCACTCCTGGGCATATACCCAGAAGATGCTCCTACATGTAATAAGGACACATGCTTCACTACTTTCATAGCATTCTTATTTATAATAGCCAGAATCTGGAAAGAACCCAGATGTCCTCAACAGAGGAATGGATACAGAAAATGTGGTATATTTAATCAATGAAGTACTATTCAACTATTAAGAACGATGAACTCGTTTGAAAAGGACTAGCTCAGGTATTACATCACAGAGGTAGAAAGTTGCCTAGCACAGTCGAAACAGGTCCATGTCAGCTCATGGTTTCAGTGCGTTCAGTCCTTGGATGCTCATTTATGTCACTTTGACATGAACAGGCAAGGCAGAACATCAGAGAGGAAGAATGTAGTAGAACAAAGCTTCTTATCTCTTGGAGTCAGAAAGGAGAGAGAGAGAGATAGAGATAGAGATAGAGAGAGAGAGAGAGAGAGAGAGAGAGAGGGAGGGAGGGAGGGAGGGAGGGAGGGAGGGAGGGAGGAACAGAGAGAGAAAAAAGAAAAAAAATTAAAAAAAGAACGATGAACTCATGAAATTCTTAGTCAAATGGATGGAACTAGAAAATACCTCCTGAGTGAGGTAACCCAATCACAAAAGAATACACAAGGTATGTACTCACTGATAAGTGGATATTATCCCAAAAGCTCTGAATACCCAAGATACAATTCACACACCACATAAAGTTCAAGAAGAAGGAAGACCAAATTATGGATTCTTCAGTTCTTCTGAGAAGGGGAGCAAATATGTCGATAAAGTGTAGAGCAGAGAATGAAGGAAAGGCCATGCAGAGACTGTCCCACCTGGGAATTCATCCAATATACTGTCACCATACCCCTTGGATGCCAAGAAACACTTGTTGAAAGGAGACTGATATGGCTATCTCCTGTGATTCCCTGCTGGATCCTTACAAATACAGCCTCTGTATTTGTAACTGACCTGTATTTGTAATTGGACTGAGCATGGCATCCCCAATGGAGGAGTTTGAGAAAGGACTAAAGGAGCTGAAGGGGTTTGCCCCCATAGGAAGAACATCAGTATCAACCAACCAGATGCCCCAGTGCTCCCAGGGACTAAGCCATCAAGCTAAGGGTACTCAAGGCTCCAGCTGCTTATGTGGCAGAGAATTTCCTTGTCAGGTAACAATGGGAAGAGAGGTCCTTCGTCCTGTGAAGATTCAACAGATGCCCCAGTGTAGGGGATTTGAGGCTAGGGAAGTGGGAGGGGTAGATGGAGGAAGACCCTCATAGAAGCATGGGGATAGAGGCTGAAATTATGGCTGTCTGGGATGGGGAAAACTGGGTAAGGGGATAACATTTGAAATGTAAATAAAGACTATATCCAATAAAAATTAATAAATAAAAGTACCCATTTCGATTGGAAATGTGACATTTATTATTCCAAGTTCAAATCTATGACTGTCTTTGTTTCTCTAACATGATTTTTCTTATTAAATGAGAATTTGCTGAGTGGGGACATGGTTTGAGGCAAAAATACTACTTGAGACAAGCAAAGCGTGTCTTTAAGCGTGACAGACCTCTCCATACTAAACTTGACTGGAGAACCATTCTGTAAGTTAGGGGTGAGGAAAGTGATGGGGAGGCAAGAGAGATGACTTGCACAGTTTCAAGTCTAATGCAAATATTCTCTTCTAGATTGGGAACATGCTAAGGTTTAAAGGACAGCATTTTCATAATACCCATGTGTTCTAAAACCCCACAGGTAGAAACTGCATTCTGAGAGAAGAGTTTCTAAAGTGTTTAGGTTATCAAGTAAACCTTGCCTGTTCATTCTTAAAGTTCCACTGACAGAATTGTGGGGCCATAAAGAGAAAGGCCCACTTTGTGGATGTTACAGTAGGAAAATAAACCCTGTGGCTCTGTATTCTTAATTCACCAGAAGCTAGACTATTTGGAGGAATGTGGTTCCTCATCTCTCTGCAGAAGACAAACCTCTAACAAATTGTGTCAATAGCAAAATATTTTCCTCAAGGGTCATGGTATAACTAGAGGGCCACCAAAGGTTTTTAAAGTATTCTCTGTTGGAAACAGCTAATGTAAACCACCTGTAATCTGTCCTGTGGGGACTATTACAACCCAACAGCATCCTGTGGAGATGAGAAAAGAAATTTGTAGAAAAGAAAATGTTCACGTTGCTTTTGTTAGAAAGAGCATCTCCAATATACTAACTTTTGAAGCACTTCAATTGGTTTTCCCACAGACTAGGACTAGATTCACTGCTTTGTTCCTGTTTATTTGGTTAATAGACACTTTTTCCTTTTTCTCCCCAGAGCAATGCTACCAGGAAACTAAATGACTCAACAGCAAGAAATATTTCAAAGCTAAGAATATGAAGGAGCCATAAAGAATTCGGCTTAATTATCTTCACAAATCTAATCTGACTGTTCTCATAATGCTCTCTTCCCTGGGTGCCACTGCTTTAGACCTTTTGTGTCATGAGAAGAACAATTAGCACAGATTTTAGAGTGCAGGTTGTATATTGGCTATGAGACTTTCCCATTCTTGCCGGAGCTCAGAGAAAACAAAATGAGATGTTGATGTAGAGATTTTCCGCTATAACCAGGTATCATCACCTGTTATGAGCCAATTTGAAAGCTGATGTTTTTCTCTTGAGGTTTTATCACTAAAAATTGAGCCAAGATCATGACACTGAGGGGAAAAAGGAAGTGATTTTTTTCCACTTGACTTTCAGCATTGGCTCAAATGACTGTTTTAATGAGCATTTAAGGGAGGGACTGAAAGTAACTGGGGGAAAGTAGACAAGGCAGATCTTCCCCACGGGACTTAGAAAACAGCATTGACTAAAGTGCTTGCTGAGGAATAATAAGTCCTAGAAATGTTCCTAAATTGAAAACAGAAAGTGATTAGCTGTGTTTGGGAAAATGGACATTTAAGTAAAACAAAAAATTGTTATTCTGCTTTATATTTCTTATAATGTTAAAAGAGAGTTTGTTATTGATTTTTATGAGAGGAAAAAATAAATAACTGGACAATTCTTCAAAATGTAATTGCTCCTATATTAGACTTTTTGCTGAACATTTAGTGGGTGAAGGATGTTTACTGTCAAAACTACATAAGGGCATCATGCTAATCCAAGCATTTTCCACACTGTGGAAATACTTTTAAATACTTTTATTTTTTGAATTTAAAATAAAATTGTTATCATTTCCTCTTCACTTTTCTCCCTCCATCCTGATCTATATCTATATCTATGTCTATATCTATATCTATATCTATATCTATATCTATATCTATATCTATATATGTATATATATTCCACTGGTCTCTCTCTCTCTCTCTCTCTCTCTCTCTCTCTCTCTCTCTCTCATGGCCTATATTTCTTTAATTTTTGTTATATATACAAAGTAATGACTACTATCTGTGTGTTCGAAGAAAAAAATATGTTCATAACTTTGCTTTTCCCATATAACAACCAGTACACCACAGTTAAAAACTTCTCTGTGATGGATAAAAATAACTTCTTGTAATTGCTAATCTGTAAACTAAAAGCATCTCTTCAAGCTAAAAGTTTCAGTCATTGCAAAGCATATTCTATTGGATACTCAAGAAAAAGAATCAAAGATAATACTCTATTAGGGCTTATCTCTGTACCTAAAGAACAATAAAAAAATATGTACTCAATTATTTTTATTTCAAGGATAGATCAGAGTCAAGAAGACACAGTTAACATGTTTCCAATTTAACATTCCATCTTTTAATACCTTACATGTTCCTATGTCCACATTCACGTTCTTCTCAGAATTTTACATATATCTGAGTGTCATGAGATGTTCACATTGAAAAGTAGCATAGAAAATCAGATAGAGGTTCTGCATTCCATCTTCTTGTGTTAACCTGAAATGGTAGATGGCTTGTATGTAATGTATGCATGAATTGCATGTGTGTTTTTGCTCTGTTCCATGTTTCAAGAAACTGACAGTAAAAATGCTACATATGCAGAATTTGTGGAGCCTTATGACCCTTAAACAGAAGAGAGCATTCTAAATTCTAACAACACTATATAACCCAGTTTGCAATTTGCAATAACCATATTAACAAGTTTAGGTTTAATTAAGTATATAAGGCAATAAAATAAGAAAGGAAAAAGGCAAAGTCAATTTAAGAATCCTAAAGTTGAAGCCCCACTCTAAGTGCTGAAATCTAACAAAAAAATACTTTCCAATTGTGAAAGTATCAGTTTTTTTATTTATCTGGTGATTTTATACTACTGCTATATTTATTGTTGTCTTAGTCACCAGCCCCCTTTTCTTCCAACTTGCTCCTATTTATTTGAACAAATAAAAAATAGTAACAGAAAGTCCCTGAGGGAAAGTAAAACATTATTGAATAGTCCAAGGAGGAGATCCGGTCTGGGGATAAAGTAGTCCTTTTCAGTGTATGCCATCCTGACAGCTCTCTTATTTGGTGTCTTGCAGAGAGCAGATAATATCACAGCTTGCCATGGAGGCAGAGAACTAAAAGACTAAAACAGAGCCCTCAGAAAGAATCTGAGTTATTGATTTTTTTTCTTAAATTCCATTTCTCTGAAAATGGTGAAGCTTAAGTTCAATGAAGAAAGATGCCTTCAGCTTTGTGCTTACCTGAGTTATATACTCTGGGGATGAAGTAGATAATAGGATATGCATATCCAAGTAAGTATATGCAGATCCACAGTCTAGATCACGCCATAGGACTAGATTCTACTCGTCCAGATTTCATTTTATGTAGTTGGTATGTTTTTAAGAATAAGTTGCTGGGGCTGGGAAGATGACCCCATCAATAAAATACATGTCAGGCAAGTCAAAGATCTAAGTTTGTATCCCCAACTTCCACCTATGAATCTCTTTGTTTATAAATACAGTTCTGAAAACATGAAAAATGATTTACACTTTTTTTCCTGGTCTCTTTTTTGTTGTTGTTCCTTTTTGCTTTCCTTATGTATTTTTTTAATAGCAAAAACCAAAGCTATGGGATTTTCTTCAGTGTGGCCACATTTGGAAAAATTATAAAGCAATTCAATGACACTTTTCAAGTTCATTTTTGGGGTTCTGAAGTGAAATTGAGGGTTTTTTTTCTTGCTTTCTTTCTTTTTTATTTTCTATGTTCTTTGTTTACATTTCAAAGGCTTTCCCCTTTCCCAGTTTCCTCCTCACCATATGTCCCATAAGTCTTCTCCCCCCCATTCCACAATCACCCCCTCCCCCCTACTCTCCTACAAAACTGGATCCAGTCTTTTCAGGACCAGGGTCCTCTCCTTCCTTCTTCTTGGGAATCTTTTCACTTGCTAATTATGCTTTGAGTATCCAGCGCTTCTGGGCTCTTTAATATACACTTATCAGTGATTGCATTTCATGTGTATTCTTTTGTGATTGGGTTAACTCACTCCTTATGTATTTGAAATTCCAGATTTTATTCACCTCCCAGTCTACCCTCTGAATGTTCCAAATTCCATACCTCCTCCCTCCTCCCTTGTCTCTATGAGGCTGTCCCTACCCCCATCCCCACACCCACCAGACCTCCCTGGGACCTACCGTCTCTTGAGGGTTAGGTGCATTTTCTCTGACTAAACCCAGACCAGGCAGTCCTCTGCTCTATATGTGTTGGGAGTCTCATATCAGCTGGTTTATGCTACCTGGCTGGTGATTCAGTATCTGAGAGATCTCAGGGTCCAGATTAATTGAGACTGCTGGTTCTCCTAAAGGGCTGCCCTCCTCCTCAGCTTCTTCCAGATTTCTCCTAATTCAACCACAGGCATCAGCAGTTTCTGTCCATTATTTGGGTGCAGATATCTGCATCTGACTCTTTCAGCTGTTTTTTTTTTGGGGGGTGGTCTTTTGGAGGACAATCATGATAGGTCCCTTTTTGTGAGCACTTCATAGCCTCAGTAATAGTATCATGTCTTGGGGCCTCCCCTTGTGCTGGATCCCACTTTGGGCATGTCACTGAACCTTCTTTTCCTCAGGCTATAGAAAAGTATCCACAATAAAGGAATTCAGGATCTCAGGAAAAAAAATCTACTTTCTGGGTTTATTGTAACAGAGTTCAATGTAGTGAAGATATGGAATACAAGCACCTTGAGAATGATGAATGAGTGTATGAAAATGAATATATACATGTGTGTATATCCACATACAATATAGTGAATGTATTATGTATATATAAAATAGAATAGTATTAAAACATAAAAGTAAGTGAAGTCTTCTCTCTACAAAACCATGAGTGATATTAAGTCAAGTACAGAAATATGAATGCTTTCTCTCTCAATTCACATATGAAAAAATTAAAACACAGAAGCAGAGTGGAATAATCATTTCGAAAGGGTGTGGTTGGTCATGGAAACAATAATGAATGATGTGTTAGAGAGTAGACACTTCCATTTTTAGGATAAAAATGTTGGGGTTTAATGCACAACATGGGAGATAATGGGTATATTAATTTGACAGTGAAAAATATTGTATAATATATCTATATATCAAGTGATAACATTTTATTCATATGATCATTTTTCAATTAAATTTTTTAGAATCAAAATACATCAACTTAATACACGCAGCAAGGTTGAGGAATGGAAGCAGGAGAGACATAAGGAGAAAAGATTGAAGGAGCAGTCAAATGAATGAAGCAATGGTGAACAGCTGGCTTCAAATATGTTCTCACATGTTATGAGCCAAGGGCATAGGATGGCCCTAGAAACAAAATAAATTACCCCCATAAACTCCAAAATGGTTACAGACCTCTAGACCCATTTTAGATATTTGACCTCAAGAAGAATAAGATAATAAATGTGTCTGGCTTGAAGCCACTGAAGCTATAATTTGTTGCTACAGCCATCAAAACTAATACAAGGATGCCTTTATCAGGATTATTACCCTTTCAACTTGAAATTATCACAGTGCTCCCATGGAGCAGAGGATCTTATTTAGGGATCAACATATGTACTCTGCTATTAAAAAAAATGTGTATATTTTCATCTAGGGTTTGTTTAAAACAAAAACCGAGGAGTAATAGCTGATGAAATCTGTGTTTTTCTTGCTTAGCAATGTCTCAGAAAGTTGAATAGTTTTGGTAAAATTAAAGAAATTCTCAGTCTGTCTTGGTAGTTATTAAATGCTGGGATTGAAACACATGTACAGACATTGATTTGCTGCAGTGGTGGAAGCTAGGAAGTTTAAAACCTAAGTCAAACAATTTGATTGCATGCTTTTCCCCAAGAAGATATGAACAAATGTACAGCCATGCCAAATAAGACACAATAATAGAGATCAGGAAGAGTACCACTCTAGTCTACCTCTGCCGTACACTGATGATTCCATTGGAGTTACTCATGGGCACGTGGGGGACTCAAAGGAAGGCAGCATCACCCTTGAATAGACTGCTTTGGCATAGGTGACAAATTACAAAGCATCCTGTAACTCCTTGGTTATCTTGAAGAGAGTTCCACTGAACAGAGTTCACTGGTTTCCCACACTTGCTACTGTTTATGTAGCCTGATGGAGGGCCACGGGAAAATCTTACAACTTTCTGAGCTTGTCCAGGCTTAAAAGTTTACAGCTATTTTTTAGTGTCCTTAGCCTCTGAAGACTCCTCCTCCTCCTTCTCCCTCCTTCCTCTTACTCCTCCTTCTCCCTCCTCCTCCTCCTCCTTCTTCAACTTAATGAATCTTGTGAGTTCATTATCTTCTTCCCTCCAGAGTTTCAATTAAGTGAAATAGCAACAAATAAGTCTCTCTTCCTGATTTTTAGACAGATCTCTTCTGACTGCTAATTCACATGGTAGAAAAAGAGAGCTTCAGACTGTATTTTGTGCATCTTTGCGTGTCCACATATATGTGTAGGTACGTACGCCTATGCAAGTGGACCCAGGCAACAGAGTTGTGTTCTGTATCTTCTTCAATTTCTCCTTTCTTTAATTTGTTTCTTTGTTTGGTACAAAGTATTTCAGTGTCAGTAATTGGCTACACTGGCTAGCCAGTGACCCC
Source organism: Apodemus agrarius (assembly GCA_964023405.1). Taxonomy (NCBI): domain Eukaryota; kingdom Metazoa; phylum Chordata; class Mammalia; order Rodentia; family Muridae; genus Apodemus; species Apodemus agrarius. The sequence continues at coordinate 29,192,287 of OZ030024.1, read as the reverse complement.
TTAGTCTCCTACTCTCTGCGTTCAGAAACTTGGATTATACTCATGCTGGGACTCTTTAGTAAGGTCCTTGTGCATTTGTTGTATGCATTTAACCTTTGATTTGGATCCCCACCCTGTGTGACCATTTTTATAAGACTATTATAGCCTCTGTATACATTAGGATGGTTTCAAACTCAGGGCTTACTTTTCTCTTTAAAGCCCCACTTTCAAATGCCATCTCATTTGGGTCTAATCCCCTATTGCTCTTTCCTTTTGGATAATTTGTACTTAGGAATGATGAAAAGAAGTTATTTTGCTATTACTGAAATCTTGGAAGCCCTTTCTAATTCTTTTGTATTCCATGTGTTTATTAATTGGTTCAGATCAACAGTAATGGTATGAATGAATTTTTTATCTGCTAGTTTTCCATATGTATAAATATCTGATTCCTTGGAAGCAATAGAGGTTTCATTATTTTTTTTATCTATAACTAAATCTAATGGGTAGATTCCAGTTAACTACCACTACTGTACACAAAGGAAATAGTAAAAGTTGGCCATCAGAAATAGTGTCTCATCTATATTGCTATTGCTGTCACAAATCATATTTTCTGCCCAAGTGACATCATGAAGTAGATGATAATGTCACTAATTATATCTCTCCATGAGTGTGTTTTAATATAGATATTTGATTCCGCACTAATTGCTTAGCTATAACCTGTAGTGATACCTTGGGGTTCTTGATTTTCAGTAGTGCTTTCTAATGATACATCTGTCAACTTTGACCAATTAGTCTGAGAAAAGAGCATTCATTTAAGTTTTATCCACGTCCTAAAGATAAAATCTAATCAATGACACATAGGACCTATTTAGCCAATTCGGCTAGAAGTGTTTTTGTAGAAAACTGTATTTGTGAACAAACAAATGAAGTGTTCTCCTAATATGAGTCACTGTGATATTCTCCTTTGAGTAATGAGTACATTTGGAATGAATCAATAAATGAATAAACATTGAATTTTTGCAAACATCTTCCCTATGTAACTTGACAAGTGTCTATAGGGCAGCTATTGTGATGTTTGATGATGCATCAGTCTGTCATTTATCACTTCTTAAGTAGAACTTCCTAGTGCTTCATCATATTTCATTCTCTAAGAGAAAAATCATATAAGGAGAAAAATCATATTTTCCTTAATTTTGCTTAAAACACCAGTAAGCATACCATTTGCAATAAAGTGGTTAAAATTTTCTATATAGTATAAGTTAAATTCTGTTCATTGGCATATATGTTAGAGTGCATATGATATAATATATTACATGTCAAGTTCTACAATTTGCTAAGACCATGGGCAGTGTTCTTGCTTGATATTTAAACCAATATAACATGCAGGTTAGCTGAATTAGTGTATCTATGCTGAAAACTAATTTTCATTTATAAAATAAAATTTTCTTGCATTTACTTTTATTTTAGACTACTGAATTATCTGAATTCTATAAATATTATAAAGTGTGTTCAGATCCAAATATATGTATCTCTCTTCAAAGAAGGCATAAGTAATTACTGTATCATGGATGAATATGTGACTCTCTTGTTTTTCCCATTGCACTATTTACAGTTAAAGGGAAATTTTGTTTCCTAGAAAGATGGTAGAAGATAAAGAAAAACAAAATAAACAATTTTATTTTAGTAATTTTAATTATTGAACTTTATGCTAGATTTTGCTTATCTTTGCTTGTTTGTATGTTATATTACTAAAGGCTCAGAGATAACAAACCAGTACGAGTATCAGAATGGTATTTTGGAGCATTAAATATTAAAGAGGGCATACATTCACAGAGACCACAGATAATTCATGGCCTAGGAGCAAACACACCAATCCAGTTTCCTTGAAGCACCACAGATGTAGTTTTGCAAATAATCACCTATGAATTTCAAGTTGTTGTTATAGTTAGAATTGGGGGCATTTGCAAGTAATTCAGTGCATAACAAACTCTTTGGTAATCCTAAGCTTCAGTTTGAGTAATGGGAAAAAAAGACAATCACAGAATTAAACAGAACATGGAGAGAAGTAGAATGCTTCTTCAATGTTCTTTCTGGTGGATTTTAGGACAGTGAATGCTGCAATTTAAGAAAACTGCAGGACTAGATGATTTTCTTTGATACCATCCCATTTTATCAAGCCTTCTTTCTACTATCCCATGAGCTTCTAACAGACACCATTATTGGGTTAATCTTTGGATTGTCGAACAAATGACATAGCTGGAACAGTTAGAGGACTCTCTGTGTCTCCATTAAGTCTCATTCTCCTATTGTCAAGCTCTAGTATCAGCAAAGGACATTATAGGTTAATATTACATTTCTATTTTGCTCAGAGACTACTTGGTAGGAACTTGTTGAAAATAAAGTGGATTTGGAGACAAGGTTCCCACAGGAAATGTGCTGCAAATATGAAGTCTTGATAACTGATTTTCACAGAACAAAAGCACTAGAACACAGGGATGGATTGGAGAACTCAAGGTAATTACAAACTGCAAATATCCCAGTGCTATGCATCCATAGAGAGCTTTCCATCCCAGATTAAGCACAGCACAACTGATTAGTTAAGCAATGTTGAAAAGAACAATTATCCCCTTTCACTTTAATTGGGGAAATACCAGCTTAATAGAAGATGCAAACCTCAAAAAAAAAAAAAAGTCACCATGTCTAATGCCATCACCATAATAGCCAAGCACGTTTAATGTAAATGAATATACTAGTATAACCATAGTGTAACCACAGCCTGACTGGTCTAATTCTACTAAGATAGGCATTGGCATACTGAGGTCAACAGAAGATAATATTCCTGACCATTCATTTACACATATGACATGTAAGAAGGCCTATTTGCTAAGGAGGTCTTTTATGAAGGACTTTATAATCAATAAATATATTTAAATAGTCACTTTAAAATCTGATTATGGTTAAATTGATAGCTTATTTCAATATTACCTTGAATCCCTATCCCTCATACAACTAAACAAATAATGCAATTAATAGTGATAATAATCCCTAAATAAATTCTGAGCTTTAAAGTTTTCAGAACACATTCTCACAGAACAAATAAGACAAAAATGGTTCTGTGATGACTGCTCCTTTATTTTAATGTTTATATATAATGGTTAGTAAATGGCCTATTCAGGACCCATGTCCAACTGAGACAGAAATTATTAATAGATAGCGCATGCTCTCTACTCTATGAAGAATGAATGATCTTTTGGTAGTCATTTGTAAGGTTTAACTCAAAATAATGTGAAGGATATATAAAGAAATTTATGTCACAGAACTTTATCTTAGGGAGAAAAGTAGAATAAAGAACCACTCAGTGGGAAATATTATAAAGGATAAATTATCTTAGGGAAGGTCCTCTAAGAACCAAGTACATGATAAGTACCATATCCCCTTCAGAGAAGTTGATCTCAATTGAACACTATTGATTATTCCCATTCCAGTAAAGTGCTTGGGAAACTCATGATAGATTGACTTGTTATATTGGTCAGTTCAACCTTTAAAATGTGATTGATATCTGCCTGAAAATTTACATAGCCAAGATCAATCTTTAAATATATTTCTCAAATATTTAAATTCAAAGGTATTTTACATGTGGAACAATCAGCCCCTTCACAAATAAAATATACAAATCTCATTATTAACAAATGAATAAATTTAGCACTCACAAGTACTGCTTTGTGCTTTATTTCACTGCTCTATTTTAGTACAAACTATTCCTTCTGCAGAAATAGGGTTTGATCTTAACATATACCAGTAAATTTTAGACAAACATCCTCGTAGGTAGGCTCTCAAAACCAAGAATATTTATTCATTTGGTAAATCTTGAGCCAGTAACTTAAAGATTGTTTACCCTGTTTGTGTGTATAGTCGATAGAAGGGTGTGTACAGTGTTGAGGAACCTAAATGGTCCAGAAGAAAAACAGTTTGTGTAATCAATGCACATCATTTATTCTCTGCCTTGTCAATAAAAGCTGATCAGCCAATGGCTGAGCAAAAGAAATAGTAGGCTGGACTTCCACCAGTAAGTGGAATGGGAGAATAATGGGTAAGAGGGTATGCCATGAGGACGGGGTTCTGGAGTCATCAGGGGTGGAAAAGACCTCAAGCCCAGAGAGCCTGATCCATACTAAAATGCTCGAATATCAGAGATTTTGGCTGGATTGTAGCCAGATTAGTTTAGATGATTAGAATAACTGCCCAGGTTTGGTATTGTAAAATTTGGTTGAATAAACTTAGTAATCTCAGTCTCATTCATTTGGTTGCTATCAGAAGATTAAGAGAAATAATGCCACTTTTAAGATTACCACTATATTCATGAATGTTGCTCAGTGACATTAGAATGTAAGTTAGAAGGTCAAGGTCTGAGCATGGGCCAAAGCTAGCTCGGTAAGGAAATCATGACTATAAGTTGGTGTATTTTACTGTTGATATAAATGCTGAAAAATCTATAGGTACAAATGTTGGTATGTAAACTGACATTTGTATAGGTAGCTTTCTATTATTACAACAAATACCCGAGATAGCCTACAGAGAAAGAGAGAAGGTTCATTTTGGCTACAGTTTCTGTAATCAAAGATGATGCATTGACCCTGTTGATTTTACACATGTGCCAGGGCAGCAGAGGAGTTGTGTGACATATAAAATCATGAACCCTTTGAGAAAAGGTGTGAATTAAGGTCCAGATTCCCACAATCCTTTTGAGATTCATGACCTCAATGACCCAAAACCCTCCAGGAGACCCCAGCTATTCAATCTTCCAAAAGCTCTCAATAGCAATGCTTTTACTATTGGTAAAAGCTATGGTTCTATGGTACTATGGGTCCAAGCATTTTACATACCAATCTCCATGGAAAGTATTTCCAGTTCTAACTATCCACATCTTCCAGTGGTTCTGTGCTTAAGCTCAGCCTATCTTGTTATCACATCATTCAAATAAATCAAGAAAAACAAAGGGAAAAAGAAGACAAAATTAAGTCTTTGAGAAAAATGACTAAAAAGTAAGCTGTGAAGCCAAATGGCAAATTCTCAACTGCATATCACACTGATGTCTACTATCACAAGGCAAAAGCATTTGGAAATTGTCAGTTGAGCTAAGACAAAGTGATTCTTTATGCTATGTTTGTTTTAAATAGGATTATACAATTTGATTGAAAGTCTGAAATGACTAGTCTAATAAAGTTTAGCATTAGATGGCAGACTGAATCTGTATGTTTTCTATTTGAAGATGTGATAGGAGTCTGGGTAGAGACAGCCAGAAGGCAAAAGCCCATACTAGCCAAATGCATGGAACTGAGTCACATAATTTCTACAGATTTCTATATAATCTACGTGGAAAATTTTCATCTTAGTTACTGTTCTAGTGATAAGAGGAGATACTATGATCAAAGCAGCTTATAAGACAAAGTACTTAATTGGTGGCATGTTATAGTTCCAGAAGGATAGTACATATGCATCATGGCTGGAAGCAAGGAAAATGGGCATGACATTAAATCAGTTGCTTAGAACTTACATTCTGATCTACCAGAAGGAAATACAAAGAGGTGCATGATTGGTCCACTACCAGGTACATTCCTAAAGTATCCATCCCAAAATGCAAATATATAAGGATAATGGCCATTATCATTCAGAGAATTGCAGATTTATATTGTTAAAGCTACCTCACAGCCTCTAGCCTTTGACCTCCACGGATCACTTTAGACAGTTTTGAAAACATGCTGCAATGCTTTCAACCAAAGATTTGTCCCATCTAAAACAAATGCAGGGACAAAGATGGGGCACAGACTGAAGGAATTGCCAACCAATAACAGACCCAACTCGAAACCCATTCCATGGGCAAACACCAATCTTTAACATTATTAATGATACTCTGTTATGCTTGGAGACACAAGCCTAGCATAACTGTCCTCTGAGAGCCTTTACCCTTTTCTTCAGCAGCAGCTGAAGGAAACAGAGGCAGATACCCATAGTAAAGCAAAGGACAGAGGTCAGCGGATCTTCTGAAAGAGTTCATGGAAGGAATGAACGCCTTGAGGGGATGGGACTACTAGAGAAGGACCAACAGAGTCAACTAACATCGACCTCTGGAAGCTCTCAGAGACTGAAGCACCAACCAGTGAACACACAGAGACTTTAAGAGATCCATGACAATAAATAGCAAATGTGCAGTTCAATTTCCATGTGCCACCCCCCCCCCAACAACTGGAGCAGAGGCTCTCCCTAAAGCTGATGTGGTATTCATTACCAACAGGGCTGTCTTGTCTGGCTACAGTGAGAAAGGAGGCACCTACCCTGGCAGAGACTGATGCACCAAAGGTGTGGGGATGTGCAATCTCAAGGAAGAAGGAGAGGCTTCCAGGCTTCAGTCCTGTTCCCTCCCACCCCCAATACCTGATCACATTCCCCTTTACCACGTCCTGTCCCCTCTCCTGCCAAGATCGATCCCTCCTTCTGGCCCTATGATTGCTTTCTGCTCCCTACCATATAGGTTTGAGGTATTCTCACTTGGACACTTCAGCTTGTTAACCTTCTTGAGTTCTGAAGATTGTACCCTGGGTATTCTACATTTTGGGGGAGTTAATATCCACTTATTAGTGAGTACGTACCATACATGTCCTTTTGGGTCTGACTCAGCTCACTCAGGTGATATTTTTGAGTTCCATTCATTTGTCTGTAAAACTCATGATGTCCTCATTCTTAATAGCTAAGTAGTATTCCTTGTGTAAATGAACCACAATTTCTGTATCCATTCTTCCATTGTGGGATGTCTAGGTTATTTCTAGTTTCTGGCTATCACAAATAATGCTGTTATGAATATAGTGGAACATGTGCCTTTGTGGCATGATGGGCCACCTTTTGGATATATACCCAAGAGTAGTATAGCTGGGTCTTCAGATAGATCTATTTCCAATGTAAAATAAACTTTTATTGACATGTAATGACAAAATTTTGAAGATAACTTAAAGGACAAATTATGACAGTAATATGAATTGGAACAAATATTATATTAAGTATAATTTTTATGCAAGTCAAAGAAACATATGTAACAGAACACATATTGAGAAATATGTGGGCAAATTCATATGAGATAATTCACATTTTCAAGTTTTATAATTCTTAAAGAATGTTATTTTGCAGAACAATGAACTAACGAACAGATAATTCATTTTCTCCTAGCTTCTAGCTTTAACATAGCTTGAAAAAGTCAAATCAAATGCGATGTTTATTGCATCTTATACTGCTGAGATTTATATTTTTTCTTTATATCATTTCCCTTTATATGTTCTGAGACAAGATATGTAGTAGTATATTATAGAATGCACAAATTTTATGACAATAATATTTGATGAAAAGAAGTAAAGTACTTAAGTATTGTGTTTAACAGAGCTCAGAATAATCTTGCACATAAACATTTATCTAATCCAAGTATCAAAATGTAATTTATGTAATCCAATTACCTTCTGAGGCCCAACCACGGACATTTGCTTTACAACTTCCATGCTGTTAGTTTTATTGCTAGGAACAAAATCAAAGAATGGACTCCAGTAAACTATAATTTCTGGGAAATGGTGGTCAAACTTAAGAGTGTTGTCTTTAATGATAATTTTTGAGAATTTTACAGGTGCCTCATAAAGAGAGAGGGAAACTAAGTAGCTATCTTCCATTTTCATTCCATTTCAAGAAGCCTGTATGCTTTAAATCACCAAAACATAAATAAAAGTTCCAATTAAAGGATATCTTAGCACTTCAGTGTTTTATGCATTATTCAGCTCTAGAGAAGACTGGGTTATACACTAATTATAAGACAACACACAATTATGGCTAACAGTACTTATTGTGTTAAAGAAATTTTCATTATTATTTTCTTGTGGGAAATTTAACTAAGGCACAAAATAATTTTGCCCACTTTTGCTCTTCAAATTTGTGTGTAAAAAACTTAGAAATTACCTCTCTATTCTTAATGAGTGAGATATTTAATGTATAAGTACTAGTCTTCTAGATCTATAGGAGAGTCAAGGAATTGTGGAACATACTGAATTTCAGAAATAGAGAGTGCAGTATGTGGAACATCACATAGAAGATGTCAGATTATGGTAACCAAGTTGCATTAAGAATACTGAAATCATGGCTTTTTTACATACTAAAAGGTTCAGATTAATTGGTGTAGGACTCACACTTTCTCTTTGTTTGCCTACGTGTTCATTTCCAGGTTCAAAGGCAAAGCTCCTGATCTATATTAAGTATAAACCACAGGAGAAAATATGACCTGGAGAATATTTAAATCATTTTGAGACAAGAAAATAGTCATATATGCTTCAAATCCTTTCAAGTAACTCAAAATAAGAGGAAGGCAATAATGTTAGAGGTGGCAATTAAAATATAGAAGTAAGGAATCATGACTTTAGAATTGCATTGGTTGTAATTTATGTCAGAAAAATATAAACAACAAAATAAAAATAAACTTTGCATCTAATGTCTATTAACCCACTTCACATGTTACAACTGGATGACAAAAGTGTCAATGAAGAAAATAAAGTACATATTTTGATGAATACTTTATTTTAAAACAGTTGATGACTAATGGTCCTTGGGAAATTGTACACTGAAACTTCCATGAGATGGAAAAGCACACACTTGAAAGAGTCTTAAATTGTCAACTTACGTAAGCTATATTTCATAAATCATTAAATCTCAGTAATATCTACAAATGTAGCTACACAAAAATACTAAAATATCAATATGAATCTTGGAAATGTATTATAGCTTCTTGCAAGAAATACACAATATTTAGTAACAAATATACATCGTAACCAACTTTTAAACAAAAAGCTTTCTTTTTGAACTGAAATTGTAATTATTTTACAACCGTTGGCAATATTGATGGAATCCAAAGAAGTCTTACTTTGCCTTTCATCTTTTAGATATTGCAATGTGAAATCTGGCTTTGATACTGATCATACCTGATCCACAGTCTGAGTCTTCTCCTATAAATAGCAATAAACCAGTAAATTGACCTGGTCCTCTCATGACAGGATTTGACTTACCATGGAAATACAATACATCCACTATCAATGATAAACAGTAAGAACTATAGGAAAGATGCATTCTTATATAGAAATAAAAATGGGTAATCAGGATGGATGATATCTGGCTTCATATAATTCATAATTCACAGAGTAGGCTTTACATGTTTATTTTCTGATTTATGAGTAATGTTTAACATTTAGGAAATGTTATGAAATTCTACTAATTTTTACAAATAAATGAATCATTGTGGCTTTTTTGACATTATTGTGTCATCTTAGTACAGCCATGTGATGTTTTTGCATTCTAAATGCACAGTAGCTGAAAAAGCAAGGAGTCACAGTTGAAGGGCACCTGTAGCAAGCAGTCAGAAGCCATAACTGAATTGTTTGACTTTACCCACTTGCATGGTACAATTGACAATCCCTGATTTGTTTTTAAGCTAGTCTACTTTAAAAAAAATATTTTTAAAGACAGGCACTTGGAACAAATGGATCTTAAAGGACCACCCTTCACTGTAGTAGAGAAAGTCTTATTCAGGCTGATAATTATGATTATTTATCCCATTTTGCTTTGTTTTGCTTCACTCTTTCTGTCAAAGAAAGGCATCATACCATGATCTTTGTTTTCAGACCCCCTTAGAAGGCTTCCTCCTGAGCAGTGTGTAGCTCTTCATCTCACATTGAAATCTCTCCTGTGTGAAGCTAAGGCATTATTAGTTCACTACTTTGCAAAATAAAATTTACAATTTGTTTAGCTATGAATAATTACTGCTTTCCCCAAGAGCTGCACTGCTGAACGTTTTCGTATGCTAATATATGCCAAGCTGCCACTGTTAACTCAGCTGTCTAATCTAAAACTCACTGTAAGTGAAAGAGTATCCGTGTTTATCGCCAGAGTTGTCATTTGCCAAGAAAACTGAAATAAATATCTAAGAAAGATTTCAATGACAAAACTGCTTTTCGAATGTGAAATCATTTCTTGTTATCAAAAGGCAAATGTATATCAATGTGTGTGTTCTTTAAGACTCATGAGATAATTGCTTCAATTTATCTGACAATCTGATAATGGCATTTGCACAATTGTGAATAGTGTCAACACTTGAATATCAGGAAAGGCATAATGCAAACTTGGGGGTGGCTTGCTAGCTTCTCCTGAAGTGTCTTGCTTCTTGGAAGTCTGCATCCTTGATTTATGACATAAGCTACATAAGGCAAAAAGACATACAAGCAAACTATCCCCATGTACAACAAAACAAAGGAAACAAACCAAACAATAAAACAGAGCAAGACTCCAGGCACTCCAAGAAACATACAAGTCTCAAAACATTGCTTTAAATTTGTGATCATGTTGGCACTGCAGAATGTCCATAGATGGCACAAGTATAGGACAGAGTTTGGTCAATGAAGATGAAATAGTTATTTGAGAATTAGAATTTTCCATTGTTTTGACCCAATAAGTTTCATGACATCAAATACCTTTTATGGTTGTTATTTTAATTTTCAAAATAATAGTTTTAGGAGATAAGGAGATAGTTCTGTGGGAAAGAGTTTAGAAATGTATAGGTGTGGATCATAGTTCAGAACCCAGAATGAAGTTCAAAGATGGGAATGGATTATAAAGGTCTATACTCCCAGCACTGTAGGGTCAAGAAACCAGAGGACTGAAAAAAATCATTGTCTGGCATACTAGTTTTAGCGTGAGTAAGATTCTATTTAAAGGGACTAAGAAAAACGAGATAGATCAGGACACTATACCACACAACCTCCTCTGGCCTATGAATGGAATTGCTCATGTAAACCTGCATGTACATATGTGCATAAACAAAGCACATGTCACACATATTATACATTTTCTAATTTATCAAACAGAATCTAATCATATTTTACTACTTGGGACTATGATTATATAAGCTGATATTAAATATGTTCATTAAAGCAAACCAATCATTAACCTTGTTGGCTCAAAATTTAGAAAAGCCAACTTTGCATTTTGAACACAACCATATAGACAGTTCCTTGTATCAGAGTTTTACACCTTCTCTATCTACTGTCTGGATACAAGAATAAACTGGATGCATTGTTCATAACTCTTAGTGTATTATCATGATGGTAACAAGATGAATAAATATTTTTCCTAGCACACAACCAAATTTGCCTATGAGAAAAATTGCTTATTTTATATAATCAAATGTAAAGTTATTTTTATGAGAAGGCATTGGCAGACTTCAAAATTAACTGAATTATTTTTCCTTTTTATTATTCACCTGTGCTGGTGCTGGCACAGATTGTGCCTGGAGTAATTGTTCAGATCAGTGGTCTGTGGCAAAGGACAGAAGAAATCATACTTTTAAGACTTTTAATTAATATAGAACAGAAGCCAGAGATAAATAACTGTTGGGGGCATCTTCTAAACCACAAATCTCTGTGCAGAAATGATTTTGTAGGATTGAAATTCAATATTTAGAAATTAAAGACACAACATGAAGTTAATCTCAAAAATATTTGTTAACTTATACTGCAAACAGGTTGTTCATTGATCTATGTCAGGTTAAATTTTGTATCATAGAATTAAAGGAAGCTAAACATGTTTTATTAAATACATGAATTCATCTTCCAAAATTTTCCTCAAGTGATAATAATTGAAACATAATGCTAGTAAACACACAAACATATAAAAAGGCTGTGAACAGGCATTTTCACGTAAGAATACATTTGCTGTGTATATAATTGTCTCTTCTAGCCATGTGGTGAGATCTTAGACTCCTAGTGCTAGAAATGGAGGAGATGCAGAAGGGAGGAAATGGGGGGGAGTAGAAAGAGTGGAAAATATAATCAGGATATACTGTATGAGAAAACAATCCATTTTTTCATATCAATGAATATAAAAAGAAACGAAAAGAATCCACTGGACAGCAGTTTGTGTCAGGAGGCAAATAGTTTCAAGGCTTGGCTGGGCCACAAAGCAAGTTGAAGTCTAACTTAAGAAACTCAGCAGGATTCTATCATATCGTTAACAGTGAAAACAGGAACAAGAATTGGGATGTGAAGCATGTCAGTTCTATCTTCTGATCCCAGAACTTTAACAGAAAAAAAAAACAACTTTTTAATATTACAGTAGATTTTCTTATGAGAAGAGAACAGAGAGAGCCAAAGCCAAAATGGTGGTATCAGGAAAAACACAGCGGATTCATTCAAGATCCTTTCATCAAGCCCTAGTAGTCAGAGGCAGGGTAGCCAATGGGTACGAGACACTTTCCAGAATATTTTCACTTCCATTATTTTTCATGATCTATATAGGCCAATGTTCTTCCAGAGCAAATTCACTTGGTCTGATAAGATTGATAGATGGGTAAAACATTGGCCCAGCATGCCTCGAGATCTACCTTGGTCCTTGGAAGTTTTACAAAAAATAGAAGAGAGATTCCTTGTGGCTTCTGCTGACATTTTAATTGCTATTTTACCTTCCTTCATCCTTCTTCTGCATGGGAACTACATTCCCCGTTCTTCTATGAGATCACTCGTAATAATTACCCTGCTCATCCCCTTACTATAACTCCCCAAACACTCTCTTGGCAATGCTTCCATCTGCTTTATGTATCAGCAGTTATTCCTGACTATGTCCTCCCATAGGAAGACTGGCGTTAGCAGCCTCCAATGAGAAAGAAAATGCAATGTTTGTCTTTCTGTGTTTGTGTTCTCATTCCATATGATCTTTTCTAGATCCATCCACTAAGTTGTAAAGTTCATGACATTTTTCTTTACAGCTTTGTACAATTCCTTACTGTATAAGTACCATATATTGTTATCTATTCATATGTTAAATGATGTTGAGCTTTTTTTCTATTTCCTAAGTACTGTGAATTGTATAGCAATGAATATGGTAGAGCAAGTGTCTGTGGAGTAGAATGTTGAGCCCTTTGCGACAAACATTGTATAGATGAGCCGCATAGGAGATTTATTTCATCAGTTTGAGACGTCTCCACACCTATATCTTTAGTGCCTACACAAGTTTACCTTCACATCAACAGTGAATTTTTTCCCATTTCCTTCAGCATTGGCTGTCACTGGTTTGGTTGATATTTGTCAATATGATGAGCAAGGATGAAAACACTAAAGTTATTTTGAGTTCATATTTCCCTAATAGGTAGATGCAGTGAACATATGCTGAGCTATTTCTCAGCTATTCTGTCCTTCTTTTGTTCAGGTCCCAGACACAGGTTTTCCAATGGTTCATGTTTTGATTCTGTTTTAAAAGAAATCTTTATATCTTTTGACTATTAATCCTATCAGATATACAGGTGGCATAAATTTTATACCTTTCTGTGGACTTCTCCCCAGTAATTTGATCTTTTATTTGGTCCTACTTATTTGATCTCTTATTTGGCTGTGAAGAAGCTTATGAAAAGAAAAAACCCTATAGTACATGTAATTCTGTGTATACTCTATTTAGTTATAGTGAGATTTCTCATTTGAGATGATAATGCTACTTCTAAGAGGCAGAGTTACTAACAATAGATCTAATACTAATACTAACCATGAGAAAGCCTCTTTTGAGTTGTTGGCTAAGGCTAGCCAACACACAATGCAGGATATTGCTATTGTCATTTATTGCTCCCTAATATAGAATGAAAACCCCTATTGCTGAAGATATCACACATGACGGAAGCAGGGTGCAGAGATACCATGAGCTGGGACCTGTATGTCTCCTCCCTGAGGGCTAATTTTCAGCATACTAGAAAGCACAACATAAGATTCCAAAGAATGGGGCAGACTTAGTTATGACACCTAGGAACCATGTCAACATGGATTTATAACATTAAAAGTAGTAGTGTGCATATCATAGCAGTGACCAACAACCTCCTAATTGGACATAAGACCCATTCAGATAGAAGGGGACTGTTTCTCATACTGGTATCATAGATTGGTACTCAGTGTTTGCCAAGTCATGGATATTGAAGGATCACTTATAATCAGTATTTCATTAAACTACTATAAAAATTTATAAATATCTGTCTTATACCCTCAGTAAAGAGTAGTTGTCAACCCTGATCAAGAACTTCTCTTTGCTACAAAGGGAAACCACTACAAAATCTAGAACTAAACTGAAATCCAGAGTTGTAAAGCACATTCCCAACAGATATATCTATAAAATGCTCCTGGACTTAAGGCTGAGGAAACATTGCTGAAATAGGGGAGAAATATTGCAAAGGCCAGATAAGGTGTTTAGTGTAATATGTGCCATTCTCATCTAGGTATGTAAGGAGTTAAACACATAATGTTTAAACAATATGACGCTACAAATCTGATCTCAACAAGAACAACACAAATAAGCATGCCAAAGACGAAAGGGAATAGCCCAGGAGGCCTCAGTTCTACACGAAACACTATAGGCAGCTAAGGAATGCTAACAATTGGAGATTCTTCCTCAGGGAAGAGCACACAAATTGGCTATGAAATACCAAATGACCATCCCTGAAGATACAAGCAATATGCAGTCTGAGTAGGATATAGGAAGGAAAATATATGCATAAAAATATACTTACATGTAAGTCATAACAACTAATGAAAAATAGGCTATGCATTTGAAAGAAAGCACATGAAGTATATGGGATACTTTGACAGAGGTAAGTGAGGAAGAAATGTAGTAATAACATTAAATTTTAATAATTAGTGAGAGAAGAGAACTTGTTTTCTGTGAGTGGGCACATGCACATACTAATAATATACTATTTTTATATATAAAGATTAAATTAAGTCAGTTTTTTTTGTTCAGGAGCATTACATCAATAGATGTGAGAGGTGTTGTCTTAAGTCAAAGACACCCTTTGATGTGTTTTAGTTGCTGAAATATAAAGTTCATCTTAGGATGCCTCCTTGTTAGTTAGACCTCAGATTCCTAGAATCATATTTATACTACCCAAATTTATACATTGAAGTTATTTTATTATATGTTATTTGGAAATTTTTATGCTTCCAGTGAAAATACATTTTTTCTTCTATAATGTTCAATGAATTATACAGTTGATGAGTACCAACATCTAAATTTGTTCTCCAGAAAATAAGCAATAGTATTTTAACTACAAGTGCAATTTTTAATGGCTGTATCCAGTTAAAGAGTGGTTCAATCATTGGAAACACATAAAGTGTAAAAAGTGGAGTTAAAGGAAATGACATGTTGCTAGAATTTCTAACACCAATAAGCATGCATTTAAAACACACAACCCAGTTATTATAATTATATGCAATATGCCTAGATTGGGCAGATCTAAAACTATACAAACTTATTCCCCAGCTATAAGACTCATACTATTCGCAGTTTCTCCTGGTCACATAGTTCTTGTGCATTGTACACAAGAGGTTCTTCCTCTTCCTCCATCCTCTCTTCTTCCCCTCCCATCCTCTTCAGATGCTCCATCTTCCTCCCCTCTCAAATATCCAATCCCACCTTTCCCCTCTACAGTCCAATCACAGGCTCTAGCTTTTATTGAACAGCTAATATGAGGAGAAGGTCCACATGAGATCACCTGAGTGTACAGTGAGTTACTCGTCAGGGGCAAGCCCTCTTGAGGAAGAAGAATGAACATCAGAATACAGTGTCATGATAACCCACAACAACAATGAAACAGTTTTAAAATAAAATAATCCAAACTGTTATGTTTTGAAGTAGAGATATTCTCCATGAAAAACTAACAATAAGACAGAGGTCTGAGGTCTGACAATGCAGCTCTATGGCACAAACGAGACCAGCATGTGTAATGCACAAAGTTCAGTGCCCGGTGATGATAAAGTTCCGAGAAATGAAAAATATAATCACCTCAGGCAAAAATAACAACTCACTATACAAGTGTTAGAAGCATTTATTAAAGAAATCACTCAAATTTATACCAAAATAACTAGGACAATACATCAAAATTCATACATAAAGTTTTCATTAAGATATGGCTTACAATAAAATGTCAGAAGCAATTTAAATGACTAAGTATAGTTTGGAATCATATACATGGGCATGCAGGCACAAATACAAATATTAAATGATATTAATAATACATGAAAAGGGCATGTCATTCAAGCTAATAAAATTGCCATTAATTCATATAAATAAAAGTGTCTATTAATGGTAGTTTTCACCAGAATTTTGGATTATATGGCAAAAAAAATGATGCTAATTTTAGGTTTCTTCCATCTTCTGGAGTGTAAATAATTGATCAAGTTGCATTAATATACACTAATCTAATAAATACAATAACAGAAGAGTAATTTTTCTGCTTCAGGCTATTTACATTCAGAACTATTTTAATTAAATAGACTTTATTTAAAAAGGCAACTCTACCATCTATTCATTTGGACTCGAACGTTTATTAAGCACCTTCTGTGTGCTAGTTGTTATACTCAGAGCCCTGAGAGACCTGGGTGCAAAGTATTCTTCTGTATGTTTTACTAACTGAAATGTGAAGTGGCCACCAGAGAAACCTGTCTTTGCTATCATAAAACTTACATTCAAAAGGGAAGACAACAAAATAACAAATATCACATAAAGAAGAAAACATAATATGACTTGAAACAGTTACCTTGAAGGAAGCCAAGCTTAATAATAATGAATAGCTATTGGAAAGCCAAGGAAGACCTGAAGGGAAAAGTTGATATTTTATTTAAGAAATTAGATTATGGTCATATACAAGAAGTTCCTTGAAAGGTGGGCAGGCAAAGGGAACAGAGGCAAAGGAGTGATGAGAGAACAAGACAGGAAAGTAAGCAGAGGAAAGGAAGCAATTATGAATTCTCCAAATCACAGAAAAGTCTCAATATAATGTAGACACCAAGATAATGAAGAACAAAAACATAATTGCAAAGGGGAAAGAGGCATGTGGTAACTTGAGTGAAATTGGAGCCAGGACAGAGAGGATTTTGAACTTTGATCCTGATTAATCAGACTTCTTTGATTCTTTTTCACTGAAAAAAAAAAAACAACTTTAATTAAATTGTTTACAGAAGGGAAGTTGAAAAAAGACAAGGACAAAAATTATCACATGATCAAATGGCTGCAAAGAAGAGTGATTTTTTTTTTTTTTAAAGATGGGATGGATCAGATTCCTTATAGGAGATCACCATAGTCTGGAATGAATGTATAAGTGCAAGGGCCTGGGAATAGATGACTGACTGGATTGTATTATCAGATGGAATCACTACTTGCTTTGTTGATACTCTTATTTCAGACCATAAAGAAGCAATTCTATCTCAGCCCAACTATCAGTCTGGCCAATCAAATGCCACTGAGGTCAGAATCTGCCATGTTGAGGCACACTTTGGAGCTCCTCTCTCCTCTCTACCACATAGCAAGCGGTTTAGAAGCAAGTTTGTCATGTACCTTGAATTTTGTGTTGGGTAAGGAGCTTCAGAATGAGTGTTTCATTAAACAGTGGCACATTAAAATATAAGGTATAATTTTAGATCCCAGAGATACTGTTCCTTATTCATTCTATTTTGATTCATGTTTATTCAGAATTAATTTAGATAATGATCTCTAGTACAAAACAGGTGAGATTATTATTATGAAAGCTATGATTTATAATCTTAAGAACAATATAATTTCTTTTGAAATTTGCCTATCTGATTCTTAAGGAAAAGTCAGAAACTTATTTAAGGCAAATGTTTTATTAAAAGTACACTCAGTAAAAGGAACAAATGCAGCACTCAGAAAGTCAACATAATCTAGGTCATGACACACTCGAGAAATCAAATTATCCCCTGTTTGATATATTGTGCATTTTTTTAGTCTAAGTAGTTGGGTTTGAATAGATGTTCAGCTGTTCAGGTAGATAAAGCAATGCTTTAAACCAGGGCATTAGAGACTACAGAGAGCTGTGATTCCTGGAACCAGCCATCAAGGGAAACAGTATATGATGATCAAAGACTATTCATATCTTAGGATTCTCTGATGCTAACAGCATTGCATGTCCTTGGTGATCACATGAACCTTCTCAGTCATTTTAACATGTAAGAGGGAAGGAAGGAGAACACAGACATTCATTTACTGTCATCTGTATACAAACCCTGCTGAAGGTTTCTCATGTGACAGATCTCTAAACCTCTGCAAAATTGCAGGGAGAGTTAATGGTATTCTAACCATCAAACATTGTCCTAGTGTCATTAAATGATTTAGCCAAGGTTGTGTGGAAAGCAGGAAAAAATTCCTATTGATTATAATTGGCTGGCTTGTGTTTTTCTCATCCATGTCCTGTTATGTCACACAATGAAATCTCCTTAATTTCTATTTCTGGTGAATTAATTATCCTTCATGCAAATTTGAATGCTACCCAGGTTATGGGAAGGACGAATTAATACACTGTTTATGATTTCTTCTTAGCTGTGACCCACCATATAGTTTATGGTACTCCAAGGAATTAAAAGCATGATTTCTGTAAGAAGAATGAAGATTCCTGAAGGCTGTGCACTGGGGACCTACCCAGGGCTATTTTTATTCCTTTAGGAGTTCTACTCCATAGGTTAAGACATCCCTGAAAAATGTGTTAGGAAATCACTGATGAAAATTAGCAGACAGGGTCACTAACATTAACTGGGAGTCAAGTGGGTGGGAGTAAAGGCATTTATTTGTTCTGATAATTCCTAGATCTGTCTATATGAGCAACACAATGATGTCTGAGTAGATTCATCCTCAGCATGTCACCATTGTCGGGTGCTGTTATCTACCTCTTAAGGTCTGGAGAATCATTAACTTAGTTATAGATTTCATGTATTTGACTTAATCCTAGCCAAGTTTCTGTCCTGATGTTTAGGAGATTGAGAAGTGCCAGGGCTTGCAGAGGATGTGGATGTCTCGTCTATTCTTCAGAAGCATTCACAGGGATAGCTGGAGGTTGCGGAACTGCCATTTTGGGGGGTTCTTCTTCATCTGAGCAGTACTGAGATTAATCCTCGTTAAGAAAGTCTTTTACCCTCTTCAAGCCTCAGTTTCTTCACAAATCAAATATGGTTTTTCATAGAATAGCACACAATTTTCAGAGAGATTTGGATGCACAAAAGGATTACACTCACTCCTTATTTACAAAATGTCTAATAAAAAGTGATAAATGTTGAAATGGAGAATGCAATGTATAATATAATGATGTCATGTGTATAGTATGTGATAACAATAGCATCCTAGTAATAAGGATATATCCTTATTATTAGGTACAAGTCTCCAAGGAATAATTGACAAAAGTATTTTCTTCCAATCTTGCACTCTTTTCATTTCCTGAAATAGTCTTCACCTTGTAGAAGACTATATTCATTTGTCTTATTTGTCTTGATATTGCATGCATATACTGTATTAAATACCAGTATGCTTTTATTGTATTCTTAGGTCTGATATATAAAAATAACAAATTCACTTTCCATGTGCTAAATGAATTAACTGGAAAACAATATTTATCCCCTGTTTCATATATTTTACTTCTGAGCTGATATGGTCCAGACCTCTCATCCTAGTACACTCTGTCTCAGAAATCCATCAACACAACTGAAATACATTTATTTTTTAAACTGAATCTGTTTACACTGCTTTGCTTCATATACTCAAATCTTCCTTCACTGAGCCACAGGTTATTTTGTGTTTCTGTTTATGTATTTTTTTCCAATAAACTGTGGGTTCTCTTTGGATCCCACAGCTTCTGGTGATTCTATCAACTGCATCATTAGCAATAAGGAAAGTGGCAGATATATATGCTGAATTTAAACAGTAACAAAACTAAAACACATTTTTTCCTATCAGGAAGTTGACACTGTTTGCTTCAGTGAGCTAGGCAATCCTAACTAGAATTTCATCAGCTTGCTAGTTGATTTGTTTCTTTTGTATAGTTCCATGGTATCAAACAATACTTTAAGACATGTGTAACAAAGACCATAATGAAAATAAGGAACCTATTTCCTGTCCAGTAATATAGACCCTGGAAAATTTTCTATAATCAAATAAATAGTGCTCTTGCTTACTGAGCCATCTAATTGACAATACAAATAATTTTTTAAAAGAAAATATGAAACTATTATTGAAACATGAAGCCCCTGGCTATGTATTATTGTCTAACAAACATACTGTTCTTCCTTAGTTCAAGAAAAATGACTGCTTTGTTGCCTTCCCTATAAATGTGTCATTTTAAGAATGTTATATTTTAATCATATTTTACAGGTACTTTGAAGATTGGTTGTTTTCACTTAGCATAATTCCCTTGAAATTTATCCAAACATAATGGACCAATAGTCTATTCCTTTGAATTGTTCAATGCATTTCATAATTTATTAACAGTGTCACTACATAAATCTAAGTCCAAGATTTATGCTACATCTTTCCAAAACATGTAGAGGTATTTGTGTTGTTATCACTTTAACATATTAAACTGTCACTTCTGTTGACAAGAGCACTCTATATCATTATTAAATTTAAAGCCTCATGCTTTTTTGTTTGCCTC
This sequence comes from Apodemus agrarius, assembly GCA_964023405.1. Taxonomy (NCBI): domain Eukaryota; kingdom Metazoa; phylum Chordata; class Mammalia; order Rodentia; family Muridae; genus Apodemus; species Apodemus agrarius. Next base: position 29,171,778 of record OZ030024.1, on the reverse strand, counting down.
AATATCCCCACAAGCAAGATTTGAGCACACTGTCTAAGCAGCCTGCTGTATCAATATGAGGTGCCCATAAGTTCTCTATTTTGCATTTCCTAAGCTGCTGTAAGCTAGAATTCCCATGGGCCAGCATTTCCTTTCTAGCTCCCTCTCTTCTTATTAACTTCTTTCCCCAGTCAAAGCCCATTAGCTATTCACATTCTGGCTTGACTCTACTTCCAGGAAGTCCCACCCATGTGGCTTCTTGAATAACATGCTGCATCACCCTCCCAAGGACCTTAGGATTCTACCAATTGCATCATTAACAATAAGGAAAGTGGCAAATATATATGCTGAACTTAAACAATAACTAAAATAAAACACATTTTTTTGGTATCAGGAAATTTAAATTTCATTGGCACTTCTAAGTTGTTTATTTCTGTAGCCATATTGATGTCTTTAATACATTATAAGAAAACCTTATCCCTCAATGCAATGCAGTGCTTTAGCAAGTAATATAGTTTCCCTAAAAGCTCATGAATGCCAGTCTCTGCAGATTTCCCTGTTTAAGAACCAGAGTGTATATACACTATATATCAGAAGACAAAGCCTTTCACAATTCCTGATGATGACTACATTGGTCTCAAACATACCTGAACAGGTTTTTTCCTATGGACAGCATTTTGGATTCCTTTTCTCTTTTCCTATCCAGTTTGTAGCAAAGCGATATTCTGAAAACACACATTCTAAAAGACTGGAATATTTTCTAAATAGCATTATTTTTATTGCTTATCTTATTTATTTACATTTCAAATGTTACCCCCTTCCCTGATTCCCATCTGCAAACCACCTATCCCATTAGCCCTAACCCCTATTTCTATGAGGGTGCTCCTCTAACCTCCCATCCACTCCTGACTCACTGCCCTATCATTCCTCTACACTGGGGCATCAAGCCTCCACAGGACCAAGGGCCTCCCTTCCCATTGATGCCAGATAAGGCAATTCTCTGCTACATATGCAGCTGGAGGCATGGGTTCCTCCATATGTACTTTTTGGTTGGTGGTTTAGTCCCTGGGAGCTCTGAAGTGTCTGGTTGGTTGATTTTGTTTCTCATCCTATAGTACTGCAAGTCCAGTCAGTTTCTTCAGTCCTTCCCCTAACTCCTCCATTGGAATCCCTATGCTCAGTCCTATGGTTGGCTGTCAGTATCCTCATCTGTATTGGTCAGGCTCTGGCAGAGCCTCGAAGTGGACAGCTATACCGAACTCCTGTCTGCAAGCACTTTTTCGTATCAGCAATAGTATCTGGGCTGGATGTCTGTAGATGGTATGGATCCCTAGGTGGGGCAGTCTCTGCATGGCCTTTCCTTCAGTCTCTGCTCCTCTCTTTGTTCATGCATTTCTTTAAACAGGAGCAATCGTGAATTAATATTTTTGAGATGGGTAGGAGGCCCCATCCCTTATCGGGGTCCTTGCCTAGCCACTGGATATAGTCTCTACAGGTTCTATCTCCCATTTGTTGGGTATTTTGGCTAATGTCATCCTAGTTGGCTCCTGGGAACCTCTTGCTTTCTTGATATCTGGGGACTTTCTAGTGGCTACCCCATGTTCCCCATCCCCCATTGCTACACATCTCCATTCAATTCTCTGACCCACTGTACTTCTCTTCACAAGTCCCTTTCTCACTCTACCTCTTTCATGATTATTTTGTTCTGCCATCTAAGTATGACTAAAGCATCTACACTTTGGTCTTCCTTCTTCTTCAGTTTCATATGGTCAGTGAGTTGTATCATGGGTATTTCAAACTTTTTTCCTAATATCCACTTATCAGTGAGTATATAACATGTGTGTTCTTTTGTGACTGTGTTATCTCACTCAGGATGATATTTTCTAGATCTATTCATTTGCCTGCAAATTTCATCAAGTCATTGTAATAGCTGAGTAGTACTCCACTGTATAAATGTATCCTATTTTATGGACCCATTCTTCTGGTGAGGGACATCTGGGTTGTTTCTAGCTTCTGGCTATTATAAATAAGGCTGCTATGAATATTGTATAACATGTGTCCTTGCTATATGTTGGAGTATCTTTTGAGTGTATGACTAGGAGTGCTACAGCTGGGTCCTAAGGTAGAATTATTTTCAATTTTTTGAGGAACTCCTAGATCTTTACCTACCCATCATTAGATAGAGAGCTAATATCCAAATTATACAAAGAAATAAAGAACTTAGACTCCAGAGAATCAAATAACCTTATTACAAAATGGGTTACAGAGCTAAACAAATAATTCTCAACAGAGGAATCTCAAATGGTGGAGAATCACCTAAAGAATGTTTAACAGGAATGTCATCAGGAAAATGCAAGTCAAAAGGACCCTAAAATTTCACCTCATTTCTGTCAGAATAGCTAAGATTAAAAACTCAAGCAACAGCCAGTGCTGGGGAGGATATGGAGGAAGAGGAACACTCCTCCATTGCTCTTTGGATTGCAAGACTGGAACTTTTTTTTAATTTAAATTTTTATTTTCTATATTCTATGTTTACATTCCAAAGGCTTTCCCCTTTCCCAGTTCCCCCCCACCATACGTCCCATAATTCCTCTCCCCCCAACTATTCCCCAATCATGCCCCCCCATGATTTCTCTGTTCTGGGTCTACAAAACTGTATCCAATCTTTTCAGGCCCAGGGTCCTCTCCTTTCTTCTTCTTGGGAATCATTTGACTTGCTAATTGTGCCTTATAACTTAAAACTCCATGAAATGTAGACTTCACATCTGTACCACTTAGTTAAATTATTCCAAGGGGGCATTTTAATTTCATTTCTTCCCTTAACGTGAAACTGATACATTTTTGGTGACTTAGGGTTCATCACTAATGCATATAATCTCCACATCAAAATAGGCTACCATCTCAGTTGGTTACTTGCTCCCTATGCTTTCCATCTCCTGTCTGTTACACAGGTCTAAATGTGTGCTTGCATTTGTATCTGTAGCTGTCCCTGTGTGTCTGTGTCTTTTGTTTTTGTGTGTGTGTGTGTGTGTGTGTGTGTGTTACATGTCTAGCCTTCAATAAGGGGGGTTATCATTAACTATTATATTTTATCTTTAGAAAATCTTCTCAAAGGTTTTCTTAGAAACATTAACAAAATAAAATCCTTCAATGTTCAAATGTAGAAAATACTATGTAAAACATAAGAGTATGTATTTTAAAGTATTGTCTCAATAGACCATAGCATATTTGAAGAAATATTAGAATTATTTACCGACTAATAAAGTATAGTGCAATTACAATGTTGTTAGGATTATATATATAAATTATTCAGATGAAATTATTTTAGCTCACAACTTTTATTCAGATGCAATGCATTTTAAAAGTTCACAACTTTTAATTTTCTACTAATGAGCAGTCTAATGGGCACAGAAAAATTTCTAGGTCCATTCCTGATAGACAACATAATTCTTTCCCACTATACAGTATTCACCTGTCAAGTGGCCATAAGACCTTCCTGATGACAGTAACAAATTACTTAGTTTAAAACATGGTAATGGGGCTGGAGCGATGGCTCAGTGGTTAAGAGTACTGGCTGCTCTTCAAGAAGTCCTGAGTTCAATTCTCAACAAATACATGGTGGCTCACAATCATCTGTAATGGGATCTGATGCCCTCCTTTGGTGTATCTGAAGACAGTGACAGTGTACTCATACATAAATTCAATAAATAAATATTTTTAAAAAAACATGGTAACATTTAAAAGAAAACGTGTAAATTTGAAGATGTTGATAGTTCCATATTATCTCATAGATATAAAACAAACCCAAACTCTTTGAGAAAATCATTTGTACCTACAACAGACAATATCTTACAAAGATGGAATATGTAATATTCTAAATGTTTGTCAGTGTTCTCCAAAATTCCCATTTGCCTCTAAGTTTGTCATGATTCAGAAGTGGAGCCCCTGGCTGGTAAGTAGTTTATTACAAATGATTTGGGATTTTAGTTCCAGAGAACAGAAAAAGAAACTGCAGAGATTTCTATTATAACAATATCTAACTCAGATTCTTCATTGCTTCCTTAAATGTGAAGGTAACCATGAGGAAGAAAATGTGGGTAAACAGGGCAAACAGTCACCAGTTGGTGTTCAATAAGAAAACAAGTTTTACAAGTGCAAGTAATTGTTTCTAAAAACAAACAAACAAAAATGGAGGAAAATCTCTATCCAAATGTATAATCCTGCAACATCTAAAATTAAAAAAATAAATCTATTCTGTATTTATTTCCTACAGTATAACTAACTGACACCTTCAAAATATAGCAGATTACAATCCCTGTATCCCAGTCTATGAGTAAGTAGTATTCACAGTGTTATTATATTTTCTGTTTGCATGTCATGTATTCTATTCATGTATTTATGCATGTATCTCTGAAGATCTTCATGGGTGTAATCTTTATTGTAAAATTCTTGGACACCTCATCACAATTACAGATGTATGAGAATGTTTACTTGTCAACACTAAAATAATAGAAACCATCAGTTGCTAAAATTCTCTATGTAAGACATGAATATTTGTCCATTGTTCAGTACTGTGATATTGCAGTGCTTTAATACTGTAGATAAGGCAAGAGAGAGAGAAAGAGAGAGAGAGAGAGAGAGAGAGAGAGAGAGAGAGAATCTCATTTAAGAATTTAAGAAAGTTGGTGAAGCATCAAAAGAAAGGAACATTTTTTTCTTCCCATTCAAAGAATACTACATTCTTTGAACAATCAGAGATAATTATTATAAAATATAAATTTTATTAAAACTGGAAATAGTTGAATCAGTAAACTGATCCCAGGATAGAAAATTATATGAGGACAAAATGTAGAGTAAATGTGTGTGTGTGTGTGTGTGTGTGTGTGTGTGTGTGTGTGTACATATATATCTGAGATCAAGAAAATGGAGTGGAGAATAACAAAGAAGAATAAAGCAAAAAAGCATAAAAGAAATAAAAGAATAATAGAAGTGAAATATTTATTCTATCACTTTTATTTTGCATGGTTAACCAGATATCTGGAGGGACTGGGAAGTCTGTAGTAGGGAGAAAGAAGAGAAAATTGTTGTTTTTCAAACTTGTCCTAACTATGCCTGGCCTTTAACAGGCAGTCTTTCCATACTCCCCTGACACACATGGACAGGGTGCCTGTAGAACACTGAAGGGGTTGGGGGGAAATATGACATGTGCCACCAGGGCAGAATCTGATCCTGGACAAATGAAATCTGTCAGCTATCTCCTCAAAGGCTGCCACCTTTCATATCCCTGCTTGGCTGAGCCAGCTTTATATAGAGACTTATTGTATTATTCAGCTGGTTTGATTTTTCCTTTTTATGACAACCCTCCCCTGGAGACTATCCATCTCTTTACAGTCTTGGAGAATGACTCTAACTGAATGATATTTCATTGTAATTTATAACTCGCAACTGCAAACACAAACAGGGCTTGTTTCTTAGTACTGACAAGCATGCTAACAGCTAATGCTGGGCGTCTCATACACTGGATGAAATCAGTACCAAAGCATTTAAATGGTTGAAAGGCGTAAATTTTATGGCACTAGAAAAACATGGTAAGAAGGAAATAAGAATATGCATATGCTTATCACGAAATAAAATCAAAATAAGTTCCAGAAATCTATGTCTGTTTGTTAATTTGTCATTCACCAGCAGCCCATGGAAATGTATAAACAGTTTTGTAATTCACACTTATTAAGGTAAAAACATTGAAATAATGAAGCTCAGAACCTCTTCACTCTAAAGATACAGAAATCCATAATATAAAGACAGGAAAATTGTAAAGATTTTTAATTCTCCCTGGGAGCTCCGGGAGGGTCTGGTTGGTTGATATTGTTGTTGTTTTTATGGAGCTGCAAACTCCTTCAGCTCCTTCAGTCCTTCCCCTATCTTCCATTGCGGTCCCTGTGCTCTGTTGGATGGTTGGCTACAAGCATATGCATTTATTTTGCTCAGGCTCTGACAGGACTTCTCAGGAGACAGCTATACCAGACTCCTGTCAGCAAGCACTTCTTGGCATCAGCAATAGTGTCTGGGGTTTGGTGTCTGAAGAAGGGATGGATCCCTAAGTGGGACAGACTCTGGATGCCCTTTCCTAAAATCTCTGCTCCACTCTCTGTCCATGCATTTCCTTTAGACAGGAACAATTCTGGGTTAATATTTTTGAGATGGGTGGGTGCCCCTATTCCTTAAACAGGAACCATGCCTAACCTTTGGATGTGGTCTCTCTACAGGTTCTCTCTCTGCTCTGTTAGTTATTTCAGCTAATGTCATCCCAGTTGGGTCCTGAGATCCTTTTGCTTTCTTGACATCTGGGACTTTCTAGTGGCTACCATCACTTCCCCATCCCCAACTGCTACACAACTCTATTCAATTTCCCTACCCTCTGTACATATCCTGTCTCCTCCCTCCCCTGGTCCTGCCTCCTTTTTCTCTCCCCTCCTTTTTCCCTCTCAGGTCACTTCCTTCCTCTCCCCCCATGATTATTTTGTTCCCGCTTCTCAACTACCAACCAAAAGTACACATAGAGGGACCCATGGCTCCAAACACATATGTAGCAAAAAATTGCTTTATCTTGCATCAATAGCAGAGGAGGCTCTTGGTCTTGTAGAGGTTTGATGCCCCAGCATAGGGAATGCTAGGGTAGTGAGGCAGGAGTGGGTGGGGGGTGAGGATCACCCTCACAGAAGCAGGGTGAGGAGCATGGGATGCAGGGTTGTGGAGGGCAAATGGAGAAGGGGAAGAAAATTTGGAATGTAAATAAATGAAACAACCAATAAGAATATAAATTTAAAAAATCAGTAAATTCCACCATCCCTTAAAGCTTTATGTAAGAATGTACAATCAAAGAGTTACATAGAGTTAATGAAGTAATGTTTGTAAGTAAAAAAAGAAAAAGGTGAACCTGAAATTATATTTATTAAAAAAAAAGAAAAAAAGGAAGGAAAAGAAAAGATTTTTAAATCTCTTCAGATTACAATATCAAAACCATGGTAGGAAGTTTGCTGGTTACAGAATCAAAATTGATGAGACTCTGAATTCTATGGAGATGCAAAGATCACTGAAATAATCTTGAAGAAAGAAAAGAACTTAACAGGCTTAATATAAAAGTACAATAGTTGAGAAAGTTGTTCTAAGCTAATGAACTATCAGATGTCAGGAATTTAAAGAAAACTCAGGCATATAGTCCTGGCTTACAAATATTACCAGCAGAATAGAAAGGGGACAGAAACTATTTAGTCAATGACACTGGAGAACTTTGTAGTGTTTAAACAACAGAATAGTTTCTATATTGCAAGAAATGATAAAACTTACATTGTAAACAGAGTTGAATTTAGAAGGTGCTTGCTTAGACACCTTATTTTTAATCTCTTATAGACACCTTATAGACATCTTATTTTTAATCTCTAAATTCCATATATATACATATATATAAACATTATATACACATATGTGTGATAATATATATGTGTGATATATACAAATGTATGTTGGGTTTTATAAAAAAGAAAGAGAAGAATGGAATATGTTTGGTGGAAGTACAATATGCTGCAGAGGATGGGTATGCCTGTGTGGGCCCATGCTGAGCCATCCCTTCCCCATGAGGGGCCAGCCACATGATAGATATAGTATAGAATATAATTGATTTAAGCATGGGAAGGGGAGTTGGGAAAGGAGTAGAGACACAGAAAGACATACAGACAGGCAGTGAGGGAGAGAGAGAGAGAGAGAGAGAGAGAGAGAGAGAGAGAGAGAGAGAGAGAGAGAGAGAGAGAGAGAGAGAGAGAGGAGAGAGAGATTGAGAGAGAGAGATTGAGAGAGAGAGATTGAGAGAGAGAGAGAGAGAGAGAGAGAGAGAGAGAGAGAGAGAGGAGAGAGAGATTGAGAGAGAAAGATTGAGAGAGGGAGAGAGAGAGAGAGAGAGAGAGAGAGAGAGAGAGAGGAAGGAGGAGAAGGAGGAGGAGAGACATAGAGGACTAGAGGCCAGCAATGAACACATGGAGAGAAGTGGGGGAGGGGAATAATGAGACAAGGGATAGATGGACAGGAAGGTAAGAAAGCAAGAGAGTGAGAGAGCAAGCAGCCCCTTTTATACTGAGTCAAGAACATCTGGCTGTTCTGACTGTTGCCAGGTAATGGGGAGGAGGTTAGAAGAAATACTGGTTATCATTGGTACTTATGAAAAATTAAAAGTTTTGTACAAGAAAATAAAGTTTTTTTTAAGTAAAGAGGAAGCCTATAGAATTAGAAAAAACATTTTCATAATGTCTAAATGATAGAGGATTAATAACTAGAATAGACAATGAGCTAAAAAAAACTAATATGAAAAATGTAAATAGAAAGTACAAGAAATCAAACTACCCAAACAATAAATAGGCTATAGGAATAAAAAGAGTTCTCAAAAGATGTAATATTAAATGCCAATAAACTCACCATTATATTTTACCTGTACTTTCTGTCAGAAATTTAAATTCAAACTACATTAAGACCCTACATTACTGCAGTGAGAGTGGTAGCTAATAAGAATATTAGTAAAATGTATTAGACTGATGTGGAAACAATGGACACTTGTGAACTTCTGGTAAGAATGCAAACCGGCCTACCTAGTATAAAAGGCAAGATTTATGATTCTTATTTTTTAAAAATAATCTAGCATGTGATAATCTATATCACACTTGGTGTCTACTTGAGGCACTTCAAGTCAATGTATCAACAAGATACTCAGACACAATGATGTATTATATGACTCGTCATGATTCAGATTTATGGACTTAATTTCAATGTCCAGTATCAGAAGAATCAATAAAGAGAAAAGAGTATACATACACAATGAAAATGAAAAATACTCCCAGAAACAGAAAAGGATGAAATTAGGATAATTAGCAATGAATTATTATATGCCAAGCTGAGAGAGACAAATGTGTGTTTTTTTCACATTGTGCATCCTGGATTGCATATAAATACCTGGAGTCTGGCAAGACAGTAGAAGAGGAACTGGCTGATGGAATCCGAGAGCCTGATGAGCCCTGTGAGGGCTAAGAAGTTAAGAATATACTGGGGCTCCAGTTTTACACATCTTATATATGATATATGTTTACATGAAAAACTGAAAATGAATTCTTCTAATTTAAATTATTTTATGTCTTTACTCTCCAGTCATTTCTCTCCTCATTTCCCCCCTCCATTGTTCCTCACCCTGTTCCTGCTCCCCACAGGCCTACAAGAGGTTGCTCTCCTCCCTCAACCTGACCTCCCCCTTCCCTGGGCCCTCAAGGTCCTCGAGACCAGACCAGGTAGACCTCTACTTCATATGTGCCAGTGGTGTGGGACCACCCAGTGTATGCTCCTGGTTGGTGGCGCAGTCTCTGGGAGCTCCATGAGGCCGGGGTAGTTGACACTGTTGATTTTTTATTGTGTCACTCCTTCTTTCACCTAATTCAAGCATGGGAGTCCCCAATTTCAGTCCAGTGATTAGCTGTAACTATCTGCTTCTGTCACAGTCAGCTGCTGGTAGGGACCCTCTGAGGACAGCCATACCAGAGTCCCATCTGTAAGGACACCGTAGCATAGCAATGCCAGGCCTTGGTGTTCCTCCAACCCCCTTGAGATGGATCCCAAGATGGGTTAGTCACTGGACCTCATTTCCTTCAGTCTCCACTCCAATTTTTTCCCTGCAGTTCTTTTAGACAGGAACAATTCTGGGTCAGGAATTTTGACTGTGGGTTGGTAACCCTTTGCCTCCACTTGAGGCCCTGTCTATCTACTGGAAGTGGACTATTAGTTCCCCTTTCCCAGTGATGGGCATTTTGGCTCAGGTCACCTCCAAGGAATCTTGAGCATGTCTCGCCTCCCAGTCTCTGGTAGTCTCTAGAGAGTGGCCCCCACTTCTGACTTGCCGAGGCTGTTCATTTCCATTTATTCTCTTGGCCCTCTGCACTTCTAATCTGTCCTCAATTACTATATCTAATCTTGTTCCCCCTTTCCGTCTCACTCCATTCTAGGATCCAGGTCATTTCCTTCTTCCACCTTCTGTGATTATTTCCTTCTCCCTTCTAAGTGGGGCTGAAGCCTCCTCACATGGGCATTTCTGCTTTACACTACTTATGGTCTGTAGGTTGTATCCTAGGTACTCTGTACTGTTTTGACTAATATTCACTTAGCAGTGAGGATATACCATGCATATCCTTTTGGGTCTAAGCTACCTCACACAGGATGATATTTTCTAGTTCTATCCATTTGCTTGCAAAATTCATGATATTCTCATTAGATTGGTATAGCTGGGTCTTCAGGTAGGACTGCTTCTAATTTTCTGAGGAACTGCTAGATTGATTTCCAGAGTGGTCATATCAGTCTGAAAACGAATTTTCAAGAATTTTGTTGTCCAGTTTAGATATTCATTTTCTTCTGAAACATTGAAACTGTTTCCTGTTGAATCTCTTCCTTACTTCATATTGTCTCTCTCATATGGGATGTGACAATAATCAAGTTACTTTTTTTGTCTTGTTTCTGTTCATCTCACAAAACAGTTTTTATGAAAAGGTTTCTCACAACTGTACCTATACATTATTTATATATGATTTTATCAGTGTATGTAAACATTTAATACATCATGAACTAAATATTGAAATACTTTTTAACATATAAGTTATATTTAAACAGAAATGTTGCATTTGTTACTCATTAATATTGGTATCTATTTCTAAGTTAATAATATTTCATGCTACCAAACTCTCTGGAAAATATAAGTGGTATAAAAAGAAATTAATGACTATTAGTTCCCAGAAAATGAGGAAAGTCATGACACTATTAATGAGAATAGTATAACTGTGAATCAAAATGTTTTCAGCACTTCCACACAAAATTGTAGGATTATATAATAAATGTGTCTATTAAGAAGTCATTGAGAAAAGTTTTGATGATAGATGACTCTAATATTTTAACAGTTTTAAAAGTCTTCTAATAATAAGTGATTTTCCATTCTTTCTCTGAAAATTATTATTCAAATTTACTTCCATTTTTAAAGGATATTATAGGTGGTTCTCTTAATCTCACACTATCAATAACAGATATGCTGTAGATATGTAGTCTAATTTGAAAATTCATTCACATTATCAGACATATTCAAAAGACATTCTTAAACAGTTACTAAAGTTTTAAACAGTTACTAAAGTTATAAGAAGTATTAGAATGCTAACCCGAATAATTTTAAATATGAAAAGCCTTGATTGAATAATAAACATTATTTTTGTGCAAAATGTATAAAAAAGAGAATATTTTAATTTTGTTGTAAAGTTTTATTATGTACAGAAAGTGAAGCACTTTAAAATAAACCAAAAACATATTATTTAAGAAGATAATAAGAAGAAACAAATTTAAATAGGAAAAAATGTTGGGACATATATCCCAAAGCATTATGATATATGAAATAATTAATGAGGGCTGTTATCTAGCTTACAACTGAACTTTGATTTTATTACATACATTTTATTAGAATTATCTAAAAAGATTATTCGGATGTTATGTCTTGATATGGAGTCCATATTGAACTGGAATTCATTCCTTTTCTCCTTTAGTCTCTAATGTGTTGGCATTACACAACTGTGTCACTATGTGTAGAAATCTAACTCATTACACATATTATATATAATATATTATATATACTATATGTAGTGTTATATATAACAATATGTGAGTTATGTAAGGTCTAATTACATTTGCAGCTACTATCACTGAAATCTAAATAGTCATTGCCAATTTCATATATAAAAATGAGATGTTTATTTTAGCAATATGTAAACCAATCTCAAACAACTGTGTAAGAACATGAAAGTCTCTCTCTCTCTCTCTCTCTCTCTCTCTCTCTCTCTCTCTCTCTGTCTCTCTCTCTCTCTCTCTCTCTCTCTCTCTCACACACACACACACACACACACACACACACACACACCATTTTCAGATACTTTCTGTAATGAAGTAAGTACACAGAGCAGAGAGCCTTGACTGGTGACATTCCTTTCCATGCTAATATGGACACACATAGGAATGGGGGATTCTCAAAGTCCCCTGCAGAGAAATCAATACTTTTGTATGGTGCTCATGGTCCAGGTCAACTTAACTAATTAACATATCCTTCCCCAATATTGGCTCACTATTAAATTCAGCTCAGCACCTCCAGCCATGTACATTTGACAAAATTACATAATTATTGTCTATAGAGACATTCATGCTTGTCCTCACCAAAATCAATGAATTTAAGAATGAACAAACATTGAATCTTGTTTTCTTTTTCAACAAGCTCATTTGTTTTAAGGTTATGTTTCAATTTGCCCAAATACTTAAGTTTTGTAATTTTAAAAATTGAAGGTCAACTGAACAATATTCTACTCAATGATACCTTAATCCAGGAAGAAATAAAGAAAGAAATCAAAGATTTCTTAGAATTTAAAGAAAAAGAAGGCACAACATACCCAAATCTGTGGGACACAATGAAAGCAGTGCTTAGAGGAAAACTCATAGCCCTGAGTATCTCCAAAACGAAAGAGGAGAGAGCATATACTAGCAACTTAATGGCGCACTTGAATGCTCTGGAACAAAGAGAAGCAATTTCACCCAGGAGGAGTAGAGGACAGGAAATCATCAAACTCAGGGCTGAAATCAATCAAGTTGAAACAAAGAGAACCATACAAAGAATCAACAAAACGAGGAGCTGGTTCTTTGAGAAAATCAACAAGATAGATAAACCCCTAGCCAGACTTACCAAAGGACACAGAGACAGTATTCAAATTAACAAAATTAGAAATGAAAAGGGAGATATAACAACAGAAACTGAGGAAATTAAAAAAATCATCAGATACTACTACAAAAACCTATACTCAAAAAACTGGAGAATCTGGAGGAAATGGACAATTTCCTAGACAGAAACCAAATACCAAAATTAAACCAGGATCAAATAGATCGTCTAAACAGACCCATAACCCCCAAAGATATAGAAGGGGTCATAGAAAGTCTTCCAACCAAAAAAAGCACAGGACCAGATGGTTTTAGTGCAGAATTCTATCAGACCTTCAAAGAAGTCCTGATACTGATACTCTTCAAACTATTCCACAAAATAGAAACAGAAGGAACACTACCCAACTCATTCTATGAAGCCACAATTACCCTGATACCAAAACGACACAAAGATCCAACTAAGAAAGAGAACTACAGGCCAATTTCTCTTATGAATATCGATGCAAAAATACTAAACAAAATACTTGCCAACCGAATCCAAGAACACATCAAAACGATCATTCACCATGATCAAGTTGGCTTCATCCCAGGGATGCAGGGATGGTTCAATATATGGAAATCCATCAACGTAATCCACTACATAAACAAACTAAAAGAAAAAAAAACCACATGGTCATCTCATTAGATGCTGAAAAAGCATCTTGAATTGACAAAATTCAGCATCCATTCATGCTAAAAGTCTTGGAAAGAGCAGGAATTCAAGGCCCATATCTAAACATAGTAAAAGCAATATACAGCAGACCAGTAGCCAACATCAAGGTAAACGGGAGAAAAACGTGAAGAAATCCCACTAAAATCAGGGACTAGATAAGGCTGTCCCCTCTCACCATATCTCTTCAATATAGTACTTGAGGTACTAGCTAGAGCAATTCACAACATAGGGAAGTCAAAGGGATACAAATTGAAAAGAAAGAAGTCAAACTATCACTATTCGCAGATGATATGATAGTATACTTAAGTGACCCAATAACCTCCACCAGAGAACTCCTTCAACTGATAAACAACTTCAGCAAAGTGGCTGGCTATAAAATCAACTCAAGCAAATGAGTAGCCTTCCTATACGCAAAGGATAAGCAGGCCAAGAAAGAAATTAGGGAAATGACACCCTTCACAATAGCTACAAACAATATAAAGTATCTTGGAGTGACTCAGTACTTCACATGTTTTGGTTAAACATGTGAAAGATTTATTTGACAAAATCTTCAGGTCTCTGAAGAGGGAAATTGAAGAAGACATCAGAAAATGGGAAAATCTTCCATGCTCGTGGGTTGGCAGGATTAATATTGTTAAAATGGCAATCTTGCCAAAAGCAATATACAGATTCAATGCAATCCCCATCAAAATCCCAACTCAGTTCTTCATAGAGTTAGAAAGAGCAATTCTCAAATTCATCTGGAATAAAAAAAAAAAACCCAGGATAGCTAAAACTATCATCAACAGTAAAAGAACTTCTGGGGGAATCAATATCCCGGACCTCAAGCAATACTACAGAGCAGTACTGTTAAAAACTGCATGGTATTGGTTCAGTGACAGGGACGCTGATCAATGGAATAGGATCAAAGACCCAGAATTGAACCCACACATCTATGGCCAATTGATCTTCGACAAAGGAGCTGAAAACATCCAGTGGAAAAAAGATAGCCTTTTCAACAAATGGTGCTGGCTCAACTGGAGGTCAACATGCAGAAGAATGAGAATTGATCCACTCTTATCTCCTTGCACTAAGGTCAACTCCAAGTGGATCAGGGACCTCCACATAAAACCAGACACACTAAAACTAGTAGAAAAGAAACTGGGGAAGACCCTTGAGGACATTGGCTCAGGGGTAAAATTCCTGAACAGAACACCAATTGCTTATGCTCTAAGATCAAGAATAGACAAATGGGACCTCATAAAATTACAAAGTTTCTGTAAGGCAAAAGACACTCTCAAAAGGATAAACCGGTAACCAAAAAATTGGGAAAAGATCTTCACCAACCCCACATCTGACAGAGGGCTAATATCCAATGTATACAAAGAACTCAAAAAGTTAGACCCCAGAAAACCAAATAACCCTATCCAAAAAATGGGGTACAGAGCTAAACAGAGACTTTTCACCTGAAGAAATTCAGATGGCTGAGAAACACCTTAAAAAATGTTCAACATCATTAGTCATTAGGGAAATGCAAATCAAAACAGCCCTGAGATTTCACCTCACATCAGTCAGAATGGCTATGATTAAAAACTCAGAAGACGTCAGGTGTTGGCAAGGATGTGGAGAAAGAAGAACACTCCTCCACTGCTGGTGGGAATGTAAGCTGGAACAACCACTCTGGAAATCAGTCTGGCGGTTCCTCAGAAAACTGGACATGATACTTCCGGAGGACCCAGCCATACCACTCCTGGGAATATACCCAGAAGATTCCCCAGCATGCACTATGTTCATAGTAGCCTTATATATAATAGCCAGAAGCTGGAAAGAACCCAGATGTCCCTCAACGGAGGAATGGATACAAAAAAAATGTGGTATATATACACAATGGTGTACTATTCAGCCATTAGAAAAAATGAATTCATGAAGTTCTTAGAGAAATGGATGGAGCTGGAGAACATCATCCTAAGTGAGGTAACCCAGTCTCAAAAGAATGCCCATAGTATGCAGTCACTGATAAGTGGATATTAGCTTACAATCTTGGGACACCAAAGACACAATTCACATACCAAATGATGTCTGACAAGAAGAAAGGAGTGGCACTGGTGCTAGAATGGACCAAAGCATCATTGTGGGGGAGTAAAAGAACAGGGAGGTGGGAGGGGGTGGATGAGGGAGCAGGGGGAGGGAAAAGGACATGTGGGACCTTTGGGGGTGGGGAACCAGAAAAGGGGAAATGAATTGTAAATATAGAATATATCCAATAAAAAAAACTGAAAAAAATTGAAGGTCAAGTTGTCAATATTTGGGATATATATGGAATATTCACAGCATAGAATATCTAATAGACTTATGTTAAAATAATAAACTTTTAAAACATTTTTCTAAAGGGTGGCTCTTAGCATTTTGAAATAGCTTCTCCAATGCCACCATTCTGTGATCACATTAATGGACAATGTATGCACTAATTATCATAACTTGAAATGTGTCTCTTTAAAATGCACTCTGCAGCCAGACAATCTACAATAGAATGATCTGTTTTTTTTTACTAAGAACTATGAAGATTAATGGCAATATAGGATAAAAACCTCACAATTATTTAAAAGAAAAAAATCTCACCAGACAATCATTCTCTTCTAGTGGCTGTCAAAATGGATGATTGATTGGCCAAACAGCCTGTGTGCCTGATCACTGACCTGACGCCTAGGAATCATTCACTTGGTCAATACCTCCTAGGAAAAGAGGTTGACCATCTGCTTACTCAATGGCTGTTAACTAGGTAGCTTACTGGTTGACTAGCTGCATGCATGGCAAGTTGCCCTGCTAAGATTTAGGATAAAAATTTTCCCAGCTGCCTGGTGCTGGTTGCATGATTAACATGGCTGGTTAATGAACTGATTGACAGTTGGCCTGATTCAATTATTAACCAATATGCAAGATCACACAGAGCCTAAGATTTTTTTTCAGAAGCATTCTCATGCTCACATAGATTCCACCGTATTATGCAGAAAAGTGCTATATCTGTATTGTCCAGGATTGCATAACAGTCACAGCTCTGGGTTAGCATATTTATTATTCCTGGGGCACTCAAACCTTTGATGTTTAAGAGCTCATATGCAGGGATTGTTTTGTAAGAATTAGCAGATACATGTTAATAATTCTATGTGTTAAAACAAAGGTAAAAATAAGTTCTCTGTAATTGGTTGCCATGTGGATGAACCCAGTCTTTGCAAGTCAATGTGTACATGATCATTAGTTAGATGTTCTGCAAATGACCAGTAACCTTGTTTATCCTGACCCATGCTTAAAAATGTGTAATTAATTTTCTCATGTTGACACAGATTCTTTAAGAAGATTCTTCCATAACTTTCAAGAAATTAGCTATAAAGAGAGTAATTAATAAAAATAAATCCAGCACTCCCCTTTCCATTAGAAATTTGTCCTTACTTTTTCCAGTGTGGTGATAACATTATCCTTCTCAGAGCCTTTCCCATCTACTGATAATGCTTGTCAAAACTTCCTTTCCAAACAATAGGTGATTGATCTAATAAAATGTCATATGATTTCCTTAGTGGCAACTCTCATAGCTGTCAGAATTACCATGGTGTTGAATTCTGGATTTTTTATTATGCAGAGAAAAACCAATGGACACAGAAAAATAGGTCAATGAAAATTAGTAAGGGTAGATTGTTGAGATGAGAGAAACAACTAAGAGCATAGTGAAGCCAAACATTCTTGTGTCCAAGGTGAATTTTTCTATTAGATAGTGTCTTCTTATCCTTAGTTGGTTTTAATCTTGTCACAACTGAAAAATTCTAAATGAGTTAGAATGATGTCAGTTCTGTTGATTTCTGTTTATAGATCAACAAGCTAAAGATTATATATAAAATCTTTGTTGATATATACATACAGAGAAAGCATTCCAACATTCAACAACAAAGTTTAGTAACAATTCTCAGCTAAGACAAACTTTTCCTTGAAGTCTTAAGTAATTGAATAAGACAATGGAAATAAAAAGAATGCTGGGAGAATGATTTTGAAGAGAAAGACAATATCTGCATTTGTTTACAACATATTCATCAGAGATACAGAAGTCATCTAGCAGAAATCCCAATGATATAATCTGGAAAAACAAGGAGAAAAAAAGAAAAGAAAATAGAAACTGGAGTAATGGCTCAGTGGTTAAGAGGAGTGGCTTCTATTCTGGAGGATGTACATTCAGTTCTCAGCACCTGCATGACAGCTTTCAGCCATCTGTAACTCAAGTTCAATTATATTCTTATAGTTACTACATGTTTCACAAGCACATGAGGCATTCAGCGATATATTCAGGCAAACCATTTCTACACATATACACACAAATGAAAAATAAGGTAACATTACTTAATAAACTATAAAATAAGGTTAACAAGGCCATACTTACCTAAAATGAGACGATATTGTATAGCAGGGGAGAAAAAAAGTACACAGCTATTTTATGAAAAAATAATCAATTTCTAAAGTCCTATGCTTAATGTTACCATCAACAAATGACAGTATTCATCTACTAAAATTATATGTCTTTTATATGCATCTATTTAAAATGCATTTCATTCTCTCTGTGGTCCTCCTCCCACAAACATACACCAGGAGGGATTCATGACATGAAGATGTCAAATGAAAGGCAGTCTTCAACATGACACTCAGAAGCTCTAACAACTGTCCATCCCTTGAAAACCAGAGAAGTGCGATAAAGTATTGAAGCAAGAACGGGATTTCATAATGTGCCACCTGTGCTGTTGTCTTCTCAATTGGCTTTTGAGATGTAAATAATTACATGGAAAAGTAGGAAGTCTGAATGAAGGGCTGACTTCTGCTGGTAATAATACATCAGAATCAACTCATTCCTTGGAACTAATGGAACATGATAAGATAAGGTTTTAAAAACAGGAGACAATGGGAGTGAAAGATGGTCTTTCAAGACTATCTTCAAAGTAATTTAACAAATCCATAACAGTTGTAGATTCTATCCATCTTTTATCTATCATCTTTCCTGTGTTCTATAGATCCACTAACAGAGACATATGTGAGTGAACAACAAGATGAATGTAGAGCAATACAGGGTTGGAGTTGGATATATTAAGGGAAGTATGTCAATACATTACAATGTAAAAACATGCCAGGAGGACTGAAAACAGCTGTTAAGTTCTTAGAGAAAAGGCTGAGAAAATGTATGACAAAATTCAATTTGGGCATGCAGAAAGACTTTATCGCCTTAAGAATTTTTAAATCCCAATTTTAGGGACATGCATTATCTTTAGGTTAATAGAATATTTTCAGAGTTGGAAGATAGACAACCAGATCAGACTGTTAAGCTTGAAGTCTTCTGGGTATTTGAAACAGGTAACCCTACATTACATGTTAATTCCACTTAAATGTGATGGACTCTAGGATACACAAATAAACAATAGTCATAGAAAAGATTAGATATAGATGAACAAACATGAGATATATAATTTTTTACGTATTAGAAGATAGGTAGGAGACTTGGAATAAACAAAGATGATGTCCTTCTCTCGTAGGCAACTAAATTCAAGCCAATTTCATTACTTTTCCTGCCCTCATTTGTGATGAGAATATCTAATCTATGAGAATCATTATAACCATTCTACCATAAGGTTTATGTGTGTGGTGGGGTTGATAATGGGAAGTAGGTGGTGGACTGTGTTTATTTCTGGATTCCCTGAACACATCATTTCTCTGCTTCATAGTACCAAAGAGATTTGAAAGTAAACTGCCTCAGATGCAGAATTTCTCCCAGAAGGAAGTCAAATACCATCAGGGCAACATGTCCTAAGTGAAGGAAAAGGCATTTGGAAACATGCCTGCATTTAATTGTGCAAGCACTTTTATAACACAAATATTAAACACTCTTAATTGTAAAGAAAACATGTATAGAAACTTATACAGAAAACAAAGTAAAGTAAACTTATATAACAAAGTGCAAAGAACTGAAATAGTTAAATGTCATAAAATTTTGATATAAGAGTAGATTTTCATATTTCTGAACCCTGGTCTTTTATTTAATATCACATTGACTTCCTGCAATGTATATTTTGTATAGAATCAGCAAAGTAAAAAAAGTAATCAGCCTATAGTAATAAAAGCATTTTTGTGTGTGTTTTTGTTTTTTACATTTATGAATATTTGTGAGAAAACTTGCACCAGGAATAGTGAATACAGGCTCCTTTTCTTGCCTTTAAACCTAGCATCTCAAGGCTGCTCCTCCAAAAGTGCTGGAGTCATTTCTATCTGAGTGGTTCTTGGCGGAAAGAAGGGAAGAGCTTCCTGATGACAGCGTTCAAGAGGTGCTGAATAAATCAGCCAGCCTGAATGATCCCATTATCTGGTCATGGATCCCTGGCTCTGAGGGATTTGGCTAAAGGTAAATTTACAAATGCATCAGCAAAGGTTGGTGGGGGTCTTGCAAAAGTCAATGTCTGATCCCATTCTAAGATGATGAGATGTGTGCAGTGACATGGGACAGATTGCAGTGCTCTCTGGTGCAAATCTATCTCTTCAGATATGAGTCTCCATGCTCTGATATAAAGGTGACAACAAAATGTCACAACCAAGGTAAGTGCAAAAGTCAGAGGAGTATAATGCAGATATTCAACAGGCTGGAAGCATACCACTTCAAGTCACTGGGCTCATGCAGTATAACACAGCATCACAACAGTAAGTCTTGAGATCCAATGGAAGATTACCTGTTTCTGAATGGGCTATAGATTAAATCATAGAGGTTTTATGTTTATTGATTGTGTGTGTGTGTCTCTCTCTCTGTGCGTGCTTGCGTGTGTGTGTGTGTGTGTGTGTGTGTGTGTGTTCTACATGGATGTGAATGCTAGAAAGAAGAGCCTTTTAGATCTTTTAGAAATGGAGTTTCAGAAAATTTTAAATTGACATGATGGTAGAAACCAAACCTAGGTCCTCTTTAAGGGCAGTAAGTGTTATTAACCACTGTGCTATCTCTCCAGGCCTTCATTTATGTTCCAACTTAATACAAATAGAATAAGACAGAAGGAAGCAGCATAGACAATATTCAGTGTTTAGTGGGAAATAGAGATTTTCATACATGCGATCGCATCACAGCATAGGCATGGACCATAAAAAGGCATAAATGGGCAGGGCTACCAAGGTTCAATTATGAATTCCAGACTGCATCTAGTTAAACTGACATCACTTAGGTTCATATTACTTAGCTGTAACTTCAGTTGAACAGCTGCAAACCTGCAGAGCATTGGTATAAGCATATAGGCAAAACCAAGCATACAGATGAATAGACATAAATGAAAATAAAGATCAATAAATAAATATTTTAATAACTAAAATGCTAAAATCATCAAACCTGGGAAGCAAACAGGATGATGATAGTTCTGTGCATCTCCCTGAGCTCCTTCAAATCCAATCCTCTGGTGTCAATCACAGTTAGGTAAGAGACCACTTTCTATGGCTTCACCTCCCTCCCTAAGTACATCTTCAGCAGATGTCACAAATATTCCCCTTACCTTTAGTCCCCTGACTCTTTGCTTTAGCCCAGCCCCGACACTACTCCAGAGGTCAACTTTTAGGACACAGCTGAAGAAAAGCAGGCAGCCTCTCTTGCCTCTCCTCCAAATTCAATCTCCTAGTCTCACCCACATGCTCTCCTCTTTCCCCCAACTCCAGAGGATCACAGAGATCCTCATTTCTAACTTTTCTCCATACTTATCCTTAGATTGCACCTCCCAATTCCAGAAGACAATACTTGGGAATCCACCGGCCAAACCTGCCAGAGAAGGAAATAATCCCATAAGGTAGGTTAAGCAAGCTTAAAGTCATTCAGCTCAAGGGCAGGCCCGAAGGACATACACTATTACTGAGGCTTTGGAGCACCCACAAAAATGACTGTCCTGTGAAAGTCCCAACAAACAGCTAAAAGTTTCAGATGCAGATATTTGCACCCAATTAATGGACAGAAGCTGTTGACTGCTGTGGTTGAATTAGGGGAAAGCTGGAAGAAGGTGAGGAAGAGGGCCCCACTGTAGAAGGACCATCAGTCTTAATCTAGAACTCTGAGATCTCTCAAGCACTGGACCACCAACCAGGCATTAAACACCTGCTGATATGAGGCCCCCAACACAGATTCAGCAAAGGACTGCCAGGTCTGGGCTTAATCAAAGAAGATGCACCTCACCCTCAAGGGACTGCACCTAACCCCCAAGGAATTTAAGTGGGTTTGGGGGTATCCTCATGGAGACAGGGCACGAGGATGAGGTATGGGGTATGGAACAGTCAGAAGGTGGATGGGAGAGGGGGGTAAAATCTACAGTTTAAAATAACAACAACAACAACAACAACAACAATAATAATAATAATAATAATAATAATAAATCATTCTCCCTAGTCTCCTCCATGTTCATTCCCCAAGCTTCATTTCCAGCTCTGTGCTGACTACCTGCAGTGGCTGCTTTTCACTTTCTGCCCCTCATTTACAGGGAACAGAGCAGATCAAGGTGGAACACTAGGAGGATGGTGCACCTCATAGATGAAGTGGTGGACATCTCCACATGAACGTCGGGGGCCACACAGCTCTAGAGACAACTTCTACATGAGGAACTAATTGAAGACTGCCCGAGAGCCTAAAGATTGGTGACACTGACAATGCCAGTCAATATGAAACTGCCACTTGGAAGAGATGCTTCCTTGGGACCAATGGGATGCAAGATGAGGGTCTAAAGAGTGCTCCCTGAGGTTTAACTCATGAGCGGGCTGCAGTTTTCTCACTTGCTTCAGGAATGTGAGCTGTTGATAACTATACCACCTCATCTCTAACACTCCAAAGCCAAGAATAGTTGGGAGGCTGGCAGTCCAGGGTTCAAGCAGCAGAACAGCCACTTTCCTCTCTCCTGTGGACCCTGCAACCCCTAACCTAGACTGCTCCCTTTGCTAAGTGCCAGTACCCACTTCCTATACATTTTTGCCCAGAACCTGCAGTGGCCACGCTTATTGAAATCACAGAAGAAAATCCAACAAAGAAAGACACATCTACCACAATCCTAGAAACAAAACATCCATCTAACCTAGACAAAACCAGGCATTAGCACCTGGAATAACAATCCTCCCAAATTCAGATGCCTAGATATCAGCAAAATCATAATCAGTAACAATCAGAACAATATTTCCTTTGCAGTAATTGTGTATATAGAATATATTTAGAGAAGACAGAACACTCAAATTGAAAGTTTATGGCATAAATGGGGAAACACATAGATTGTAATGGTTAAGAACATTCAGCAGCAGCAGTTGCCTGGCACTGGTGGTGCACGCCTTTAATCCCAGCACTTGGGAGGCAGAGGCAGGCAGATTTCTGAGTTCGAGGCCAGCCTGGTCTACAGAGTAAGTTCCAGGACAGCCAGGGCTACATAGAGAAACCCTGTCTCAAAGAACAAAACAAAACAAAGAACATTCAGCAGCACTAGTAGATTGTGATGGAAAGAACATTCATCCCCGGGATTGGATTTTTTTTATATCTGTTGAAATGTTCAACATGTTATCTATGGCCTCTTTAAATCTACTTCTTTTGTAAAGCACACTTGAATTCAGCATTTAACCCAAAAGGAAAACTAAATACTACATATAAAGTACCCTAAAAAGTACCTAGTTCACAGGGAGTACTCAATAAATTTTAGATTGTTTTACTAGCTTGAATAGAAATAAGTAGGAATTATAAAAATTTTTATCACACTAATCTAGTATGATTTATTTTTACCTTTCCTAATATGTAGTAAATATTTAAATTTATGACCCCAGCACTAATCTTGAATAATTAGTTTTACTTCAGGTTTTATGTTAAAAACTGGATAAGGATAAATTAATTATATTCTTTAGTCTATAGTTGATCAGAGCATTAGTAATATGTGTATTTTTAATTAACTTTTCCCTCTGTGTCTACTCTTCATTGAAATAAAACTATGGCAAATAATATATAAAATGAAGATAATTTATTCAAAATTATTAATTGCCCAACTGAGATAGGGTTTTGCATTAAAGGCCAGACTGGTCTAATACCCAAGCATGTAGAAATCCTCAAAATGAGCCTGTTGAGTGATAGGAAAGAGTGATGCTATCTGTCACATTTCTATATTCAGGATTAGGCATAAAAAAGTAGAGAATTCCTGCCTGTATTTTGGCCTCTGCTTTTACTCTTTGTTGCTGTGGTGCTGCTACAGAGCTGAGCATTGAATCCAGATTTGGTACATGCTGTACACATATTCCATCCACTGAATTATAGGACCAAACTCTATGGAGTTATTGTTGATCACTAAAATAACCACATAACTGTCAATGATATATACAAAATAAGAACAGGTTTGATAAGTAATTGAAGGTATGACAGCTTTTTTATAGGTCTTCTTTATCTGCATTAGAATATAATTCATGACTCCTTTCTTTCTTTTATTGGAAATATCTGCTCAGATAGTGAGAAAACCATATCTGGACACTGGTTGGGCTTGTTGACACTGGGCTGAAATCTATTATAGATTTCCTCATGCAGACATGTAAAATGCATGCATGCATATTCTCTGCAATTGATAATGGATAATATCTTAATCTTTGAAAAAATAACCTACTGCATGCATATTAGCTGTGTGTATAAATCAAACCTTATATATACAAATATTGGATTCAGTTTTTGTCTATGGACCTTAGAATAATTTTACTATCTTTCCTTTCAATCAACATTAGAATTTAACACTTAATGATAATAAATACTAATAAAGTTTATCAATAAAATATTTACTGCTTTTGTTGTTACAATTACAACAAAAAGGATATTTTGTGGCTGAAAGTATTATAATTTTTTGGCAATGCTAAATAACAGTGCCAAATTAGTACCTCTGTTTCATTTGTATGAGTCCAGCTTGATTCTTCAAAATGTTTCAGTGTAGTATTTATGTCAGTGTTTCTCATCTGTGTGTTGAGACCACTTTGGGAAGGTTCAATAGACTCTATTACAGGGCTCTCCAAAGGCTATTTGCATATTATATATTTATATTACAATTCATAATAGCAGTAACATAACAGTTATAAAATGAGAATGAAGAAATTGCAGCATAAGGAAGGTTGAGAACCACTGACTTTACCTACGTATATACTATAAAACTTATTCATAGGTTCTAATGATAAATATCCTATTTCTAATTATTCTTTGTTAAAAAATGTAGTTTAATAGAGAAGGCACCATAAATGCATAAAAAATTCAGGTTGTGAGCCACACAGGATGCTGGGAATGGAACCCAGGGTCCTTCTCTGCAAGAGTAACAAAGTTCTCTAAATCACTGAGCCATCTCTAGCCCAGAGGTATCATTTTCATAGTCTATTGAAAAGTTACCAGTAGTTAGTGCTTGTGTGTCAATTAGATACAGTCTTGCAACCCCAGCAGCACCAGATCTCTCAATCCCCTTCCCCTCTGAAGTAGTAGTAGATAGCTTGCTCCCGAAACAAAATGGCAACATAACATAGCCTTCTTTTGTTCTTAGATTTTACATTTATTTCCTTGTAGTTATTTTTCATTTCCTTGTCACACATTTGTATTCCCTTATGTGACTTGTCTATTCATGTAATGTACCTATTTTTCTTGATTTCCTGTCATTTTTGTGATGTGTAGCACACCCTTGAAAAACTTCAAGTTATAAATCATTTGGAGTTTTAAATTTTTCAAATATCGTGTCTCAACTTGTCACTTTTCTGCTATATTTGTCAATGTTTTTCTTTTTGAATATAAATCCTTAATTTAATGGAGCCCAATCCATCAATTATTTTTCCTTATGTACTTTATAAATATTTTCTTTTATATTTGATATTATATCTGTGTTATCATGTAATATTTGAAGTAACTGTTGTCTATATTCAATCTGCCTGATCAATAATTCAATACTTCCTATATAATTAAAAATTAATCTTTAAATATAAATAAATTAAAGTTTATTTTTCCTGTTGAGATTTATGCATGTGCTTATTTTTTCAAGTGATAAGTACTCCAAATTTATCCATCTCCTCTTTGTTTATCTCCTTCTTAGTTTAGATATCCTTTATCTACTATATTTTACATACATACATATGCATTTCTGGATGCCAGTGTTCTTCTCCATTGAAGCAAAAGTTACTATTAGTACCTTAAAATATATTAGATTTATTTTTATATATTTGCTAAAATTTTGATGAGCTCCTTGAGTATTTTTGTGACTTTTGTTCCCAGCCATATATATTTTTCCAAAGGCATTCTACTAACATTAAAACTCCAATATCATTATTTCATCTTTGATGAATTATTAGTTAACTTTATGATGTTGGATAATTTTTTATTGGATATATTCTATATTTACAATTCATTTCCCTTTTTCTGGTTCCCCACCCCCAAAGGTCCCACATGCCCTTTTCCCTCCCTCTGCTCCCTCATCCACCCCCTCCCACCTCACTGTTCTTGTACTACCCCACAATGATGTTTTGGTCCATTCTAGCACCAGTGTCCACTCCTTTCTTCTTGTGAGACATCACTTGATATGTGATTTATGTCTTTGGTGTTCCAAGCTTCTAGGCTAATATCCACTTATCAGTGACTGTATACTATGGGTATTCTTTTGAGACTGGGTCACCTCACTTAGTATGACGTTCTCCAGCTCCATCCATTTCTCTAAGAATTTCATGAATTCATTGTTTCTAATGGCTGAATAGTACTCCATTGTGTATATATACCACATTTTTTGTATCCATTCCTCTGTTGAGGGACATCTGGGTTCTTCCCAGCTTCTGGCTATTATATATAAAGCTGCTATGAACATAGTGGAGTATGTATCCTTATTGCATGCTGGTGAATCTTCTGGGTATATTCCCAGGAGTGGTATGGCTGGGTCCTCCGGATTAATTGTATTGTTTGTCTTATTCATAATTGAATTGTTCCAGCTATCTCAGTCTCATGTGTTTCTTGACTCTACTTACTGTATCTTATCTGTTCTGTTTCTATGAATCATATTCTACTAGTCATAAGTACACTATTATGTTAATCCATAAAATTAAATCTCATATCATAATTTTTATTATCTAACTGTATATTTTATCACATCTGAATCTACATTAAGGTTTTTCTTTATATAGTCAATTAACAAGACATCTAATGTTTTTTTTAGACTGTGATTAAAATGTATTCATATCCATCACGTGGCAAACATACACAGGTACCTGGTAATAATTATGTTAATAATATTCTTGGCCTGAATTGGCATTAAAGTACCATGTAATACCAAGCTAATTGCTCTGTTCTCTACATGAATGTCCACAGGATATTACATAAGGAAATTTCTTTTAATGTCACCTCAGTTATAGTATCATCTCTATAAACCATAAATACTGCAAAGGAGTATGTACTGTTTTCATAGTGACATGATCCTATAATAGGGATTAATAGTTTTAGAGTAGTTATTTTTTTCCTTTGAGACATGATTTCACAAGCTGATCTTGAACTAATTATGTAGCTCAAATTCCCTCTGAATCGTTTGATTTTTTTTCCTGCCCAGTTCTCAGTAACTGACTTGACCTGACTCAGCTAGGTTGACTGTCTTGTGCCACTGTAGCGTCATTTAAACATTTATGTCAGACCTGTGAGAAATGCTTTACAAAGACACATGGTTTTGCTTCAGTAAATATCACATTTATGTGGTGCAGGCATTGCCAGTATGTAATATATGATTGAACTTTGTTCCAGCAGTTTAAATTAACATGCCCAATTTCATATAGCTTGATCTGAGACTCAACAGTTTGTTCTGACTAATTCCAAAGCTTCTAATGCCTGAGTTCTATATAGAACTTACTACACAAGATGAGGCAAGAACATATCCTTTCTTCTTATTGTGGAATAAACATTCACTTGCAAAAAGTCTTCAACAATTAATATGAAAGAAGATGTGTCTGTCATTTAATCATAGGCAAAAACAACACTTGTGAAAAAATTTCTCCATGAATGAAGGTTCTATTTAATTGAAGATTTTACATTGCATCTCTGCTATATTTAAGAGTCCAAGCCTGGTACTTCAATTAACTTGCAAACAAAAGTGTGAGGTGAAGCAGTCTGTAGATTGAAATGTGTTTATGGCAAGGCATTCTAAAGTGTTGTCAGCTAGTCGGCTTGAGTGGGAATTTCATGCAAATGCTTAGGGACTCATTTTGAAAGCAAGGTTTTGTCAGGCAAACGTATGCAGCCACAGGGAGTATGCATGTACTTTAGCGAGAACTTTTTTCCAGTCATAGTTTGAAACTTTCGTGAGTCTGAAAGTGTCTTATGACTTTCTCCTGTACACACTGACAGCAGATATAATTCATTCATGCTCACTGCACCACTTATTCATGATTTGTAGTACATTTGGTCATAAACTGCCTGACATACATTTTATTAGATTTAATATAAATTACTCACTAAATATTACACACAGATGCAAAATGGTGAACATATTTTGTTTGTGATGCTTATTTATCCTTCTGCTTTTCAGTTCTGGATTTTAATATAATGTTTTTGTTTGCAGACCCAGAATAATTTAGACAATAAATTTGATAACATTCCATCTGAGTTCACCTATCTTAAAGGTAGTGACTAAGATAGATTTGGATGAAAATAGTGGGAAAAATCAGCACTGTCTTCAGGTAACCTGAGTTTTATATTTGACTCAACCAGCAAGCAAATGTCATAGGAAATAATTGTTTCTTTTTTCTTTGTACTTCAGTTATTCCTTCCCACTTCTTCCACGCAATAGTAACGCCAACTGATAGAATACCTTCCTTAATATGTCAACAAAATTGTGTTCCTAGATCCCACTTTCCATGCCTAAGATTCCTGCAAGCTCTTAAGCACACTTTACAGTTTCCTAAATACGAGAAATTCTTATTTCTTAACTCAACAGAATTATTAATCTTAGAAAAAACTAAATTCTTTTAGTTTATCTCCTTTGGAAATTAACCAAAGGTTATATTTCCATAAGTTCTTCTAAAAAATAAGAAATATTAATAACATAAACAAACATAAACTTTTCTGAGGGGACAGAATCTCCCAAAACACACATTCCAAGAAAATAAGGTGAAAGTCAAGATAAGATGTTATGTTTTTCCTAATAATTTGTAGAAAGGATAGTGTCAGGACTTTCAATTGGTCTTCCCATTCCAATTTCTCTCTCAACTGTCACTTTTGTTTTGTTGTTCTTTCTTCACTTCAAAATATCTGTAATTTAGCTCCCTGCATTTATTCACCATAGTATTTATTAAATATTACTAAGATAATTCACAATTTATTCCTTTAGTTATTAGGCATGTATTGAGTTGATTATTGATTTTCAAAGAACATTCCTAGCAGAGTTTAAAGTCCATGTAGACAATGCCCATTGTCTGTTTATTTTGGTATTTTCTTTAAGCATGAGTACTTTTTGTTTTTATTTTATTTATTTTATCTTGTATTTTATTTTAATTTAATTTAATTTATTTTAATTTAATTTAATTTATTTTAATTTAATTTAATTTAATTTATTTTATTTTATTTTATTTTATTTTATTTTATTTTATTTTATTTTATTTTATTTTATTTTATTTTATTGTCAGATGCCAAGGCATTTCTAGCATATGGTCTAAATTTATTTAGCACTTTCATGCAATCGTAGGAAGAAAGACAATAAAGGAAAAAAGTTCAATTTGGTTTATGATTTGAGAAAGAATGGTCTTTTGTTTAGTGAAGATATAGCTATCATGATGGAGGACTAAGGCAACAAGGCCATCAGGTGCTCAATTGGATGAAAGGAGGCAAGCACATCCTTTGTAATGCAGTCAGGCTTTAAGGCCATATCACTCACCCCCATGACCATAAATCTGCAATAAAGGCCCATTCTCACAAAGGTTCTAGAACCTTCTAAAACAGCAATCCTCTGCTTTTGTGAGACATTTTATATTCATATGGCAATTTCATCACTTTTTAAAGAATGAGTTCTCATATTCTTACTTAGTTTTTCATTTACTTTCTCACATGAGGTCATAAGACTCTTCAAAATTAAGGGCAGAATTGTTGGATCCATGATACCAAGGAAATTCCAGATATATAAATCACACGTATTGAAAAGTTGACTTGAAAACACTGTTTCTTCCACCTTACAAGATAACCCTTGGTAGTCTGATATGTTGTCTAATAATAGTTAATTATATTACCACTACATTTCCAAAATCATCTTTCCCCACCTACATAGAGCAGTTGACATTAAAGTTATTGATCATCTTGATCTTTTAACCTACCTTTTCAATAACTGTTGTTTAAAAACATGCAATTTTTAGATTAGCAAAAACAATTGTTTCTGGAATGTTATTGTGAATCAAATACAGGGTTAATATAAATTGGGCATATAATCTATCTACTTATCGGTCCATTAATATGTAGCATAAAGTTAATGTTACTCATTGATCATGGGCATCTGTGAGAAGGAACGAAGTGCTTACACATGAAATGTTTTTAGCCATACTCCTGACAAAGTAAAATATCACCAAATGAGACCTACTATTTCTTTATGCAAGGACATAAGCTGCTGGATTGGATGTCAGGAGGTGACTTTTCAAAATTAAGAGCAGAATTGTTGAATCCATGATACCAAAGAAATTCCAGATATATAAATCACAGGTACTGAAAAGTTGACTTGCAAACAGTATTTCTTCCACCTCACAATACAATCCTGGGTAGTCTAATATGTTGTATAATAATAGCTAATTATATTACTACTACATTTCCAAATTCATCTATTCCCACACACAGTTTTAGTTTTAATCCTAATAAAAAGTAAAAACTCCACTTCTATAAGAAATTTATATTTCTCAGTTCAAATTACACATAAATAAACATTAATTTGATATCTTAATAACTAAACCTCGTATTAAGGAAACAGAAGACTACAATTTTGATGCTGTTTGATAGAATTTAAAATCCTATTGTAGAGGAATTTTTCTTTAGCAACATGGCTGTTCTGATCATATCCAAAGACCTAGGTCTGTGTGATCTGTCAGATAGAACCTTATTATGCCTATAATCCCTTTGGCTGAAAAAGTTTTTCAGTTCACATTTTTAATCTCAAACAATGGCATCTAATTGAGGGGCAGACAAAGAAATGAATCAGAAAAAGATTTGACAGAATGAGTCAGAGATAGGATAATCCCAATAGACTGAAGAGCAAGGCATTTTAATTTGTCAGTGAGTTGGGAATTGAGTGAGTTGGGAGTCAGTGCAGTGAGTGCAGGGCAGTTGGCTTGAGTTGATTGCTGAGTTCATGCAGTTCAATACAGGTCACCAGAGGGCATTATAGTCAGAGGATGAGAAGGAGCAGGAAGATTAGAACCAACTGCCAGAGTTAGTTTGAGGTCACATAGATCAATTCAGTGAGAAGACAAGAGAAGCCCAATTGAATCAGCCAGCTTTGAGAGGAGTTTGAGCCAGAACACGTGAGTTGACCCAACCAGCCAGAGATCAGAAAAAAACTAGAAAGGGTGACCTTAATTAGAAGAAGCCTCCAAAACAAAAGTTACACCAGGCAAATAAAAACTATATTTATATCTTAGCTAATACATTTAAAGTAGAGATAGATAGATAGATAGATAGATAGATAGATAGATGACAGATAAATATACAATGCAAAATAATTTTGCCAATTACTATGATAACCACAGACATTTGATGTAA
Source organism: Apodemus agrarius (assembly GCA_964023405.1). Classification (NCBI taxonomy): domain Eukaryota; kingdom Metazoa; phylum Chordata; class Mammalia; order Rodentia; family Muridae; genus Apodemus; species Apodemus agrarius. Next base: position 29,140,579 of record OZ030024.1, on the reverse strand, counting down.
GAAATCACAGGATACACAGAAGGTATAAAATTAAGGACTTTGATGAATATTACTATGGTAACACCAATTTAGGGAATTGGATTTCAGTTTCAACAGTACCTGATACATATAATAATTCTCCTTTTTTTAAAATTAAGTTAATTATTTGCAATTTTATACATGTGTTTACTAAATCCAGGTTACTTTCTTCCCCACTCTTCTTAACTCTCTCTCTACACAACCACAACTTTTCTGTGTCTTTTTTCTCAAATTCATGTCTTTTTATCTTGATTTATGCTTCATTTTTGTTTAACTAGGACCATCTGTTACCATTGCTGTAGAGCTATCTGTGGGAGTCTAGTCCTATCAATAATCAGTATACAACTGACAGAAATTATTAAGGCCTGTGTAAAATATTAAAGCCCATGAAGCCCATGTAACTATTATCTGATGAGCCAGACATGTTATACTGTTACTAATATTTATATAGTATTTAGTATTTATAATAGTATGAAAACTTTTTCATATGCTCTTTCTACTATTACTAGGACATTTTTTATTTCCATGTTGATTCCATATTTTGTTATGTTCTCTGTACCTGGAAACCAATTACACTACATTGTATATTTACCCACAATAAGTTTGCACTGGAACCCACCACCCAGCTACATTTCCTATACCTGTGTATAGGTTTTTGTGGTATTTGCTTTTACACACTGCCATTGGGATAGACACAACATAAGAGGGACACCTGCATCTATTAGAAGAAGACTTCCATTTTGATTAGGAATCAAGTAAACTTTAAGTTCCCAAGACCTCTCTGGGAAGTGACCTTCTACCTGTCAGAAAAAGACATGTACATGGGTAACATACATCCTGGTTAGTAAGTTAAGACATGAATGTTAGATAAATCTCCCATCATGTTAGACAAGTTAAGACATGAATATTTTACAAGGCAAGTTCTGTTCACAGTTGAATACCAAACCCAATGGGAGCAGAAGCAGGATAAGTTTACAACAAAGACATGTTCTCAGGAAATACTCTATTGCTAAATCATGATTGGTGGGAAAACATGGCACAGACATTTGTAGATTTTAGAATTAAAGAGCCCTAGTGGATCTTGACTTACCATCGCAGTTCAGCTCCACAGTCTGAACTATGGCAGTGATCAATATTTTCTGGGTGTATGCTCAGTAAACTATCCCTGCCTGACTGAGTTTGATGTTCATATGGTTTTTGAGGTGACTCCTGAGCACCATCAGAAATGATACTCCTTTCTCTAAATCTAGCATTAGGAAATACTTCAGCAGTGAGTGGGGTGGTACTCAGACCACTCCTATATCCAGGCATACCTGTTGATGCGGTCCATTCTTGTGAAGACACAGTGCAGTAGTCATCCAGAGAAGTTGAGAGTTCCTGATTTCAATGGCTATGTATTGCCCAGAAAAGGACATTTGACAGGACCATCCCCCATCTACTGGTTCATGTATTCTTTCCACCCTGTCTTTTGCAATGTTTCCATGACCCTGTAGTGAATATGAAAAAATGTTTAAGACTGATCAATCTATTATTATTTATTCTCAGTTATTATCCAGTTATTATCTTGTCTAACTCTAAATTTTTACTTTTACTTCAGTTTGCTGAAAAGAGGCATTTCTTACTAATTCAAAATGATCATTGATTATAGCTATATGCATCATATTTAGAAGCCAAGTCAAAACTATGTCAACTTAGCTAAGAGGTTACCCCAATAATAGTCTTCCCAGTATTGACAAATTGACATATATATGATACTAAGTTGGTAAGTTAGTGTCATAGCTCATTGAATTCATCACTGATGGAAAGTATTAAAACTTCTTTTTAGGAAGCAAATATATAACACCTTCTAACGCTATGAAACCTAGCCAGCAGTGAGAATGATGCCAGCTCAGTTCTTTTTATTGTCCTATATTATACATTAATGGTATGTGCTGCCTCCAGCAATAAGACCTTATAATTTTGTTAAGATGGGCAGAAAATGAAGAGTAATAGCAAAAATTACCTGCTTCAGTAGTCATTGGCTCGTCAAGAGCAACAAACACTTAAAGAAGTTTCTGAAATTTGACATTGTAGTTTTGTTTAATTTATCCATAGTTTCTAGGGGGAATCTTTTCTACCCATGCAAGGGTTTTTTGATATAATTGTTTTGTTTTAATCATTGTCCCTAGCTCTTAATTTTCCCCTATATTACAGCTACTTCTTGCTTAAACATTTCTATATTCGATATCTCCACTTTCTACTTTCAGATTAACTCATTTTTAGTATGCCCCTTTCTTTTCTTTTCTTTTAATTTTTATTTATTTTCTATATTCTTTGTTTACATTCCAAAGGCTTTCCCCTTTCCCAGTTCCCCCCTTAACTTATGTCCCATAAGTCCTCTCCCCTCCGCCCATTCCCCAATCACTCCCACCATTTCTCTGTTCTGGTACCCTACTACAAAACTGGATCCAGGCTTTTTGGGACCAGGGTACTCTCCTTCCTTCTTCTTGGGAAGCTTTTGATTTGTTAATTGTGCCTTGAGTATTCAGAGCTTCTGGGATCATTAATATCCACTTATCAGTGATTGCATTTCATGTGTATTCTTTTGTGATTGGGTTAGCTCACTTAGGATGATATTTTCCAGATCCAACCATTTGCGTACAAATTTCATGAATTCATTATTTTAATTGCTGAGTAGTATTCCATTGTATAAACATACCACATTTTCTCTATCCATTCTTCCTTTGAGGGACATCTGGGATCCTTCCAACTTCTGGTTATTATAAATAAGGATGCTATGAACATAGTGTAACATGTGTCTTTATTGCATGCAGGGAATATTCTGGGTATATGCCCAGGAGTACTATGATAAGGTCCTCTGGAAGTGTCATGCCCAATTTTCTGAGGAACCACCAGACAGATTTCCAGAGTGGTTGTACCATCTTGCACTCCCACCAACAGTGGAAGAGTGTTCCTCTTTCTCCACATCCTTGCCAGCACCTGTCTTTCATTTTTAATCTTAGCCATTCTGACTGGTGTGAGGTAGAATCTCAGGGTTGTTTTGATTTGCATTTCTCTGATGACTAATGATGTTGAACAATTCTTAAGGTGCTTCTCAGCCATCTGAATTTCTTCAGGTGAAATTCTTAGCTCTGTGCCCCATTTTTAATAGGGTTATTTGGTTCTTTGGGGTCCAACAAAGAAAGAGAACTACAGGCCAATTTCCCTTATGAATATAGATGCAAAAATACTAAATAAAATTCTTGCCAACTGAAACCAAGCGCACATCAAAATGATCATTCACCGTGATCAAGTAGGCTTCATCCCAGGGATGCAGGGATGATTCAATATATGAAATCCATCAATGTAATCCACTACATAAACAAACTAAAAGAATAAAACCACATGGTCATCTCATTAGATGCTGAAAATGCATTTGACAAAATTCAGCATCCTTTCATGCTAAAAGTCCTGGAAAGAACAGGAATTCAAGACCCATAGCCAAACATAGTAAAAGCAATATACAGCAAATCAGTAGCCAACATCAAAACAAATGGAGAGAAACTTGAAGCAAACCCACTAAAATCAGGGACTAGACAATGCTGCCCTCTCTCTCCATATCTACTCAATATATTACTTGAAGTTCTAGTGAGAGCAATTAGACAGCATAAGGAATTTAAAGGGATACAAATTAGAAATTAAGAAGCCAAACTATCATTGTTTGCAGATTATATATTATACTTAAGCAACCCAAAAAACTCCATCAGAGAACTCCTACAGCTGATAAACAACTTCAGCAAAGTGGCTGGTTTTAAAATCAACTCAAGCAAATCTGTAGCCTTCCTGTACTCAAAGGACAAACAGGCTGAGAAAGAAGTTATGGAAAAAACATCCTTCACAATAACCACAAACAATATTACGTATCTTGGAGTGACTCTAATCAAACAAGTGAAAGATCTGTATGGCAGGAACTTCAAGTCCTTGAAGAAAGAAATCGAAGAAGACCTCAGAAGATGGAAAAATATTTCATGCTCTTGGATTGGCAGGATCACTATAGTAAAAATGGCCATCTTGCCAAAAGCAATCTACAAATTCAATGCAATCCCCATCAAAATCCCAAATCAATTCTTCATTGATCTAGAAAGAGCAATTCTCAAATTCATCTGGAGTAACAAAAAACCTAGGATAGCTAAAACTATTCTCAACAATAAAAGGACTTCTGGGGGAATCAATATCTCTGACCTCAAGCAGTACTACAGAGAAATTATGTTAAAAATTGCATGGTATTGGTACAGCAACAGGCAAGTAGATCAATGGAAAAGAATTGAAGACCCAGAAATGAACCCAAAGACTTATGGTCACTTGAACTTTGATAAAGGAGCTACAGCCACCAAGTGGATAAAAAGATAGCCTTTTCAACAAATGATGCTGGTTGCACTGGAGGTCAACATGCAGAAGAATGCGAATTGACCCACTCTTATTTCCTTGTAATAAGATAAACTCCAAGTGGATCAAGGACCTCCACATAAAACCAGACATACCTAAACTAATAGAAAAGAAACTGCGGAAGACCCTGGAGGACATGGGCACAGGGGGAAAGTTCCTGAACAGAACACCAATAGCTTATGCCCTAAGATCAAGAATTGACAAATGGGAACTCATAAAATTACAAAGTTTCTGTAAGGTAAAGACACCATCAGAAATACAAAATGGCAATCTACAAACTGGGAAATGATCTTTACCAACCCCCCATCCGACAGAGGGCTAGTATGTCCCTTTCTTTAGAGTATTATTTTCTCAGTGCCTTCTGCTCCATAGATTTCTGGCTCTGTAAGAACTCTCTTCTCAAAACAAGGTCCTCTGTGTATCTCCTTCCTCATTCAAATTCAACTGTCTTGACTACAACTTGAGATAGAATGAAGATAAAGACCCACAGAGAAGATGATATAAATCATAGCAAGTTATAAAGTCGAATGGAGCATCCTGTGTTCTTGGTTCTGATCCATGGGCTATTTATTTATGTCTACTACTTTATTTAGTTTCATGTTTTGATCTTTTGTTTTGTTTTTAGTTTTCTTGCTCAGAAGATTCCCTAGGCTTTAGGATATGTATAATGAATACATAATTCAACATTCATGAAGTTATTTGTTAATGACCACCCACAAATATATAATGAATAATATCTAGTATAAATACGGTACATTGGAGAGTGTCAATTCCAAACTTCCTTTCCTCCATGGACACACTATTTTCAACAATATTGAACTACTGGGTTTATTCCTTATTCTACGTGAAATGTCAACTATTTATTCACGTTGCTTCTAAATCTCATTAACACTATTCTGAATTTAATTGGAATTATATTAAATCCATAAATCAATTTGTGAAGAATTAAATTTTTATTCCTATTAATTACTCCCAGAATGTAAGAAGTTGCATAGCACATATTTCAATTTATTAAAATCTTTTTAAAGATCCCTTAGCAAATTTCATATGCCTTTTATGTGCTCTACATACTTCTCTTTGTTTTTATATATGTTTTGTTTTTGAAAAGTCTTTTATATGGTTTAAGAACTGACTTTTTTATATATAGAGAAACAATTGTTTGTCTTGAGGCATAACATATCATCATATCTTTTAATTTCATTAGATTAATATAATTTATTTCCACTTGCTTCATATTCATCAATAACATTATCACATTACCTCCAAATATTGAAATTTAGCCTTTTCTCATATATTTGTATCATCTTTCCTCACAACAAGTTAGAGAGGTAGGATAATATAAATCATCTATTAGCCATCATCGATTTTACCCATATTGCAGTACTATTATTTTGCTTTTATATGCCACAATTGGATAGAGGGTCATGTGATATGATCCTCAGTTTCCTAAAAAAACACTAGTCACCTGTGGAGCAACTGAACTGATTCTGCTGAGAAGCTTTCAGACTTCCCCCCGACCCTATATATATTGGGAGTTCCTCATTAAACTTTGAGACCTTTACAGCCATCAACAAATTGGGAAAAGTTCTTCACCAACCTTACATCCGACAGGTGGCTAATATCCAATGTATACAAAGAACTCAAGGAGTTAGACCCCAAAGAACCAAGTAACCCTATCAAAAATGGGGTACTGAGCTAAACAAATAATTTTCACCAGAAGAAATTCAGATGGCCGAGAAACACCTTAAGATATGTTCAACATCATTAATCATCAGGGAAATGCAAATCAAAACAACCCTGAGATTCCACCTCACACAGTCAGAATGGTAAGATTAAAAACTCAAGAGACAACAGGTGCTGGAGAGGATGTGGAGAAAGAGAAACACTCCTACACTGTTGGTGGGACTGCAAGATCGAAAAACCGCTCTGGAAATCAGTCTGGCAGTTCCTTAGAAAATTGGGTATGACACTTCCAGAGGACCCTAGCATACCACTCCTGGGCATATACCCAGAGGGTTCCCCTGCATACAATAAAGACACATGCTCCACTATGTTCATAGCAGCCTTATTTATAATAGCCAGAAGTTGGAAGGAGCCCAGATGTCCCTCAAAGGAAGAATGGATACAGAAAATGTGGTATATTTATACAATGGAATACTACTCAGCAATTAAAAATAATGAATTCATGCAAATTGTAGGCAAATGGATGGATCTGGAAATTATCATCCTAAGTGAGTTAACCCAATCACAAAGGAATACACATAAAATGCAATCACTGATAAGTGGATATTAATGAGCCCAGAAGCTCTGAATACTCAAGACACAATTAACAAGTCAAAAGATTCCCAAGATGAAGGAAGGAGAGGACCCTGGTCCTGAAAGGACTGGATCCAGTTTTGTAGGAGAGTACCAGAACAGAGTAGAGAACTGGTGGGGTGGTGATTGGGGAATAGGCAGTGTGGGGGAGAGAGGACATATGGCACATATGGAGAGGGGGGAACTGGGAAAGGGGAAAGCCTTCAGAATGTAAACAAAGAATATAGAAAAAAAAACTGTTTGACCTTGAATAGCAGTTGTTATCTTGGCCTCCATGTCTTCTTTGCTGCCTTCCCATACATCCCCAGCTTCCCTTCCAGGTAACCTGTTCGATGTGACTGCGAGCAGTTACACTGAATGATAGAAACGTTTATTCCCCTTCTGCCATATATGAGATCCTGACTGCAGATCCCTCTCCTCTTACTTCTTCTGTCCTGCTATCCCACCACATCTTCCCTTTGCCCCATATCACACGCTTCTCTTGAATCCCGTGATTTCACGCAGCCAAGCTGCAATCCAGATATTTACTGGGGCTGTTCAAGGTGAATGCCGCTGTGGGCCTCCTTGGCTGCAGATAGGGCTGAGCTGAAATTTCTCATGGCAAGCTGTGTAACCCTTTATCTGACCTGTTCTTTTACTTACGAGATGTCTCTGCCAGCCAGAGGTGCGAGCATTCCAGGCGTGACAGTTCACTCAGAGTTTATTCTTTGAACTACAGTACTGGCCATGATTTATCCTCTGGAGATCCATTGCTTTGCATTTAATCAGCTGTACAGTTATTACCTAGATACATTAAAGAATTAACCTCCCAACAATTTATATTATTTTGTATGGTTAGCTGGTCTTTGGTACTCTGACATGGAAACCTTCAGTTTAGTAAAGTTTCAAAATAAGCCTGAGGAAGTCTCACAAAAAGATAAACAAAACATAGTGTAGTCTCTGACTCTTGAATTACTAATTTATTATTGACTACAGAGGGACGCGATAACCTTGTGTGTAATCTCTGACGTTCATGCCTGATTCATTTGTATTTCCTTGTGCCAGTTACTCATGGTAACCATTCTTTGTAAACATTTCACTGGATACATTTTTCTTTAGTAATGTAATGCCAGTTTTGCATGTATAAGAATGCCTGCCTCAGAACAGTAAAGTGCATTCAGACGCATTCAGATCTTGTGTGTGTCTGTCTGTCATTTCAGGCCGCGACCAGTGCCTTCCTGCACACCAAAGACCCTGATTCCCCCACGTGTGTTCCGACTGAGTCGGTCCGTGGCAGCCCTAGGTCCATTCCATCTCCATTTCACTTAAAAAAGGGGTGGGGGGGCTGCAAGTTATATCAACGAACTCTAGAATAGCAAATTTAAAATTAGAACAGGCATACACCCTCATATAAGGCTGAATGAGGCAACTCAGTATGATAAAAGAAACCCCAAGAGCAGTCAAGAAAGTCAGAGACACCCCCACTCCTACTGCTAGGTGTACAATAAATAACCCAAGCTAAACAAGCATGTCATGAATACAGAGGACCTAGCACAGATACAACCCGGTGCTGAGACTCCCACTTCAAACTCTGTGAGCCCCTATGAGGCCTGGTGAGTTGATTCTGTGGACCATGTTCTCCTGGTTTCCATAACCCATCTACCTCTGATAATGCTTCCTCCATGATTTCCTAACTATTCCCTGAGCTCTATATAAGGTTTGAGTGTGGGTATCTCCATTTGCTTCCATCAGTTGCTTGCTGAAGCCTCTCTAACAATAATTATGCTAGGCTCTGGCCTATGCATACAACATATATTGTTATGAATTAATAATTGGCATTTTTCAGTCATATCTTGTTCTATCCTAGGACTTTGAACTACACTGATTTTGGTTCCTGGCTATTCAGGCAGTATCAGACATGAAATCACTCTGGCAGCATGGACCTCAAGTTGGATGAGTCATTGCTTGGCTTTTCACAATTTCTTCCCTGCCCTAACCCTAGAACATCTTGCAGGCAGAAATAACTGTAGATTTTTATTGTAGGTTTGTGGCTGGGTTGCTGTCCCAGTCCCACCTCTAGAACTCTTGCCTGATTACAGAAGATGGAACAAATATTTAATGCCAGCACTTACAAGTTGGAGTTAGAAGGATCAGATGTTTAAGATTAAGTCATACTCAGCTACAGTGTAAAGTACAGTCTTGAATATTGTATTAGACAAGAGATAGGGAGAGAGTGGGGGGATTTTCACAGACCATTTATAGAACATATTGAGTTCTCAGGTTATAATGTATACCACCGAGTTAGTTTTGAAACTGGATGCATATATAATTGAGAGGCTAAAAGCTTAACTCATTAGTAAAAGTTATCCCTAGCATGAGAAAGGTTCAAGTTATATGACATCCTTACTTATGCCCTGTTGGTCTGCCACTTGTTGTAATACAGAAAGGCAATGAGTTAAGTTTCTCATAACTTCTCATGCACTAATTTTACTGTAATGAGAAAAACTATGATGTTGAAATCCAGGATAGTTATGACTCATTTATGTTCTTTTATGAAATACATAATTTTTATTATCTATTCATGTGTCCCTGTGTGTCTGGGTGAGTGTGCATGGGATGTGTATGATGGTGTCCATTTACTCTAGAAGAGGGCACCCTATATCCTGGATCTAGCGCTTCAATCAGTTCTGAGCTGCCCTTCATGAGTATTGGAAACTGAACATTAATCTTGTGCAAGATCAGAATTTATTTTTAACTCCTGAAATGCCCCTTCAACCTCAACACAATCAAACATTTAATCTTTTCATATACTATGTATTTGTTATACCACATGACTTTTTCCTAAGACTTTCATATTTTATAATGAGAGCATTGGAAGCCTGTCTCAAAATAGGGTATAAGTATGACCAAGAGAGGTTCTAAACATCGAACTTGGTCTTCTGCATGCATGCATACCTATACATACATGCCCATATACACAAATATATGATACACATACCAAAAAGATGAAAACAAACAAAATAAAACTACTCTCTAAGCTAGCCTCTTTGCTAAGATTACACAGATGAAAGGATGTAAGTCAAAATATGAGATTGACCAGTACATCTATATTTAGTCTAGCATCACATTTGATAGCTTTATGAATTATAACTTGATACCCTATAAAAGTTAAGTTGATACAGAAACTATGATATGATATACACAAATTATGTGCAGCCATAAAGAAGAATAAAATTGTATTTTATAAAAAATAGATGGAACTGCAGGTCATCAGATTCAGTGAAGTAAGCCAGACTTATCACGACAATGTTTCCTATTTTCTCACAAATGTAGAATGTTGATTTCATAGACTTTAGCAGTGTATCCATTCTATGAAAGCATAACTTCATAATGACATTATTACATTCAGACTAAAAGTATGAATTAATATAAATTCAGAGTCCAGAATGAGGCCTGCAGTAGTGTGCTGTCAGATATACAGGAAATATCTGAGACTACTAAGCACAGTCCAGAGTATATGTTTGTGTGTATACCAAAATGCCATACATGAAACAGTCCTTCATCCTACATATATGAGTGTCTTTCTGACACCAGTCATTTTAAATGATTCCTGAAAATGTGAACTCTAGAAAAGGAGATAAAATAAAATTAAGAGTATAATTTTTATTTTTATTAATTCAGAATAGTTTTTAATAAAGTAAGGTGCCCTAACTTCCTGATCACTTTTTCAAATACTCATCTGTTTTATGATCTGGTATCCACATTTTTAGCTTGAAAGGGAGAAGAGATTTGGAAATACATAAAACGACTCTAGCAGTGAACATGAAAGGCTTACAAATGTCTGTGTAAGATAGAGAGTTCCAGACAAAATGATCTTCAAGTCTTTCTGGCACATGTGCTTTCTGTCTTCATGTAGTTAAAATTGCCTGCACTTAACATTCATTTGCATATTATATAGACATTCCCCTTGATATTTTTAATCTTTGACATCTCGTATCATTATTAAACCAATCACCGTAACACCTACTTCAAAAAATGATACATTACATCCCATGAGTTTATCAATCATAGAACAATCTCGGTCCATCATCACATGAATTATTACAAAACTGTTTGATATGTGTACCAAAAAGGGGAAAGTAGTCTCTTGTCTTTGAACTTTTTAAGACAATCACATTAGGGCTGAAATGTACAGCACTCTCATGTCAATTATAAAGACATTATTCAATGGCTCTACTCAATCCATTTGACATACAGTTAACCCCACAACTTTTATTAACTTTCCTTTCTACTTTTTTTTTATTTTTGACACTTGCACATCCTAAAAGATTGGTAGGATCTTTGAAATGGAATTTGAAATCAGCGAATGCAGGTTTTGCCTTCGTGGGGAATATGAATCTGAGATGTAAATCAGAGTGGTTTTTCTTGTAACACAAGATGGTTGTAGACAGTACCCTGGAAAGGCAATAATTAACCTTGAATCTTACAGAAATAAAGTTTTTCTCATCTCAACTTTCTTTCATTCCCTCAGGATACTTCAAAGAGAATGAATCAGTATGTTGCTAATGTGTCTTTACCACATTTTCAACCCTTGCCATTTTAACCACTTTATAGAAGACTTCAGGATTAAAGTCTGTATTGCAAGAAGATAAAATAAGATATTTTGGTTTTTAATTTTGGTATCTTATGCTAATATTTAATAGATATAACTTCTTTCAACATTCTGTGATAAAATGTTTCTCTTTAAATATCTTTATGTGTTAATCAATTACTTAAAAAACAGAGATAAAACAAATAAAAACTTTGTGCAAGATAATAAAATATGATAGTAGAAACATTAAATTATAGTGAATTTAGAACTATCATTATATGATCAGTTTACAAGTAGAGGACAAAACTTCAATTTATCTTAATTGTTCTGGACCTAATTATATCTTCTTTCCTCAACTCTTCATATACGTAGCTTATTCCCTAGTACATCAAAATGTGATGATATTTGGATTTAGGTTCTTTATAATGCCAATGAAAATGTAGTAGGTCTAATAGTCAGGCCCCGACTGAAGGTGTTTGGGATCATTGTAAGGAAAGGATATATATTCAGAAAAAAATCATGCCTGCACAGAGGAAGAAATCTGTGATTCAATAGCTAGAAAGGACCAACCTCAGGTCTCTTAGAAAGGCCTCATGAAAACAAACCTCTTAGATTATTTCCTAATCTCCTTAAATCACTGAAATTCCTTCATGCCTGTCCTATTATTTTAATGTAGTGGTCACATTATGGTCAGAGCAGTACAATCAAAATTTAAGAACATGCTTGCTGATAAATTTGTTCACCAGTTAGTGAGTTTCATGTACCCTATTTGTGTGCCACAAATCTTGAAGATGCAAATGAAAATAAGACAACTTTTGTTCTTGATGACACTAGAATATCTTAATAATAATTGGTAACAATTACATGTAATAGCAATGACCATTTCAAATATAAAATAAACTCTGTCTAGTAATGTACAAAACTATTTTTCAAAATAAAACAATCTCTTCCTTCAAAGATCATTTGGCAACTTAGGATGACATTTTCAGTTATCACGCTGTCTTAGTTAGGGTTTTACTGCTGTGAACAGACACCATGACCAATGCAAGTTCTATAAAGGCAACATTTAATTGGAGCTAGCTTACAGGCTCAGAGGTTCAGTTCATTGTCCTCAAAACAGAAACATGGCAGCATCCAGACAGATATGGTGCAGGAGGAGCACAGTCACTCAGCCATGTATTAAAGTTCTTCTTCACTGAAACCTCTTGGGCCATCAGTCCTACACAGTTCAAATGAGCTCAGCACTACTGTCTTCTATATTCCTACTAGGCTGGCCCATTAAGCCCCACTTAAAGCATTTCATGGTTTTCCAAATCCAAAGTCTCCAAATTCACATTCTTCCAAACAAAAGCATGGTCATGCCTATCACAGCAATACCTTAGTCCCTGGTACCAACTTCTGTCTTAGTTAGGGTTTTACTGCTGTGAACAGACACCATGACCAATGCAAGTTCTATAAAGACAACATTTAATTGGGGCTGGCTTACAGGCTCAGAATTTCAGTCCATTGTCATCAAGGCAGAAACGTGGCAGCATCCAGGCAGATATAGTGCAGGAGGAGCTGAGAGTTCTCCATCTCCATATGAAGGCTGCTAGTAGAAGACTGACTTCCAGGCAACTAGGGTGAGGGTCTTAAGCCCACACCCACAGTGACATACCTAATCCAACAAGGATACAGCTCCTAATAAGGTCACTCCCTGGGCCAATCATATACAAACTATAACACACACCTTGATAAGGGAAGGACATTTGTAGTTAGTGAGTTGAGAACATGAAGGAGTGATGATCATTCTTCAGTCCACACAGCCATTTTCTAGCCTTTGTTCTTTCATGTACAACAAACACCAGAATGATCTGATACAAAATAGCAGTACTGGGCTTGGAAGTGTCCAAGAAAGATAATGTTGCAGATGAATGGCACTCAATCCTTAAAATGTAATAAGTTCTTTATATTGCACAATAAAAATGTTGATGGAGAACCAAACACACCCATACCATTACCTTTCTATGTTCACCTAAGACAATGGGATATAAACATGTTAATTATAGTTTATTTAGTATTTAGCTTCAAGTCCATAACCAAAATCATTCCTGAAATACAGTAACAGCTGATATTATGTGTGAATAGTCTGAAGTTTGCATCAGTAGAGCATAGAAAATAGAGAAAGGAAATTCCTTTATATAAACTTTGGAGTAATAACATTGATTGCTAGAGTAATAGAGGTATCATGTCTATAATCTCTATAATTTCCTACTTAATTTTGTTCTTTGGAATACTTACTTTTATAAATGAACTATGAACAAATTCCAGGGCCTCTTTTACCTACTTTTTAAATGAATTACCTCAGAGTATTTCACATTTTGTTTAATTGGGAGTCAGTTCCTCTTTTACTTATGCAGTACTCTTTTTGTACTGAGCAAGATGTAGCTTTGTTATCCCATTGGTACCCTAATAGTTCTCATTAAATTGACTTCTTCTGCATTCTGTGCATCATAATATTTCCTATATGCCTCTAGAGGAAAAGTAAGTTACTTCCAATACATAATTTCCAGAAAAAATTCTATAAAATATGATTCAAGTATACAATCTAACACTCATGTCTATAAATCCCCTAGTAAGTCAATATATCAGTAACTTTATAACTAATAATGCATATTTTATAGACTACTAATATGAACTATGAACAAGAATATACATTTACATGAATATACATCTACATATCTACCTATACATATTTGTAAAATTGCACTATCTGCCTGGCCCTATTGTTAAGCTTGTTGCTTACAACATTTCATTTATATTCTGCAACTGTCTAAATGGTTAAATGATTAATATTGATTTCAAAATGAAAACACTAAGCTCATAATTAGTTTCTTTCAAAGACACTTGTATTAAGCAATAAAGTTTCAAATTCAGACTAAACAAAATTTTCTTCAATACAGTGAGAGAAGCTATTATTTATAAACATAACTGGTTAGTATTGATATAGGCTGTATAAAAAGATTACAAGAGGAATCTTTGAAATACATTGTGATTCATCAAAATTCTCTTGTCAGGCTTCTAATGTGAGGTGTACATTTGGATGTTATCAAAACTGTTCTTTCTGGGATAAAATTTTCTTCCTTACTATGTGCTCATGCAGGTATGCTACAGTGTCATTCTCTCTATGGAAGAGCTCTTCCAAATCTCATAGATGATGAATGTGCCATTCTTCAGGTCTAGAATGATAAGAACACAAATGATCAAGAGAAAATGTGCACAACTTGTAGTATTTTTAAATACTGAGCTTCCAGGTTGAAGTCAACATTTCTTTCTCCTTGGAGAAGAATTTTCAGGTTTTACATATTGAAAAATTTTGCAAAGATATATTTTTGAGATGAGTAAGGACTCGACATTTGGTTTGTGTGAAAGCAAAACAGTATGTAAACAAAATACAGTGTATAAACATACCTAACCAGAAGTGTAGCAATTCATATAGTTAATTTTCTCCTAAAAATCATATTATTTAAATTGAGCTTATATGTTTGACAATATTGTTCCTTAATACAGAAATAAAACAGCAAACGTAAAGATACAATACACATTAAACTAAGAACCGCCTCTGGTTTATGGGATTTATTTTATGCGTTTGTTTGGATTTTTAGAAAGATTTCTACTCTTCTGAAAATATTTAAAATAATATTACCTGTCAATATCACTTTTCTGAAATATAAGTAATCTTGGCTAAGTGATACCCAAAAGTTTTTTTCCACTGTAATGTGTTACAAATCAGGAATTCCCATTAGATTTAACATGTGATTTCAGTTCTAAGAAATCACTGACAATAGATAATATTGTTTTACTTTAATGCCAAAATAGAGCTCTGGTTATAGGTTAAATGAGTGTTGCTTGGATGACAACAGTTTCACAGGCAGAGAGTAGAGGTAGTCAAATAAGAGATTCCATCTTTGAGGATGATGTTCAGGATTTCTCTATAAAGGACCTCTCAATATTTTGTACCTTAGGTCAATCTAGAGGATATATTTGGGAATTATAGTGGAGAGAGCTTTAGTGGGGAAGTGACTAGACCTTGATCAGGGGTTCTCTCTCTCTTTTTTATTTTCTATATTCTTTGTTTGCATTCCAAAGGGTTTCCCCTTTAATAGTCGTTTATAACCTTCCTAATGTGGCAAACCTCATGTCTTAGTAACCCTATACATAAAGTTATTTCATTGCTACTTTATAACCATAAATGATACTTCTATGAGTCATAATGAAAATATATGATGCATAGATATCTAATATGCAACACCTGTAGGAGTTGCAACCACAGATTGAGGACTGCTGGATTAGTGTCCATATAACTTTAAGAGTAAATTGTGACACTATGAAGAGTCATGCCCAGAAAAGAGACTTAAAACTGGATTTCATTCCGCAATAGGGAAATGCTAAGTACAGCTTACTCACCACAAAC
This sequence comes from Apodemus agrarius, assembly GCA_964023405.1. NCBI lineage: Eukaryota > Metazoa > Chordata > Mammalia > Rodentia > Muridae > Apodemus > Apodemus agrarius. The sequence continues at coordinate 29,124,797 of OZ030024.1, read as the reverse complement.
ATTACACTTCAGAACTCGTCAAGGCTATTGATGAATTACAATTCTTAGGTGAATTACCATTTTTACCCAGCATCACAGGGTGTTCACATGTAAGAGCTTTAAAACTGTTTGCCTAAGCTGAGTCTTCAAAGCCAGTGTACTGGTAAAGTTGTCTGAACTTAATAATTTTAGCTGAGAAGAAAATGCATACCTTATATTGCTTCCCTTCAAAAGTTCCTCCCTTTTATGTATATGTTTCCTACATCCAGAATCATTAACAGTAGACTGTCATCTGCTGTCTTTCATCAATCTTAGTTTCAAGTCTTACTCAGAAATGAGATGATCCCAGTTATTGGCATAAGATTCAGTAACGTATGTATTATCTATATGGTTAAAATTCACATAAAAGACACATAAAACTGCTTAAGGACTCAACCCTGAATCAAGCCAATCACTCAGGTCAATAATAATCACCTATTATTTCTTTGTAACAGCAAGAAAAAGACACAGATATATGGTGTTGTGAAACTGTCCATTACATAAACTCTTAGAAAATACTCAGAAGTTTTAACTTACACGACGTTAAAGAGACAAATTCGGCTATAATCATCCCCACTGGGTCCTGGGACCCTTGCGTTTCCCTGGTGTCTGGGACCCTGCATTGTCTATCTGCAGTTCCTTATACCTCCTGCTACATATTTTTGTTCCATTTCCTGACACTCTGTACCTCTCTCACATCCCCTCCAGCTCCTGATACTGCCACCCTTATATCCTCCTGCTCCCTTCTCCCTTCCTGCCCCCCTTTCCCTCTAACTCCCATAATTGTCCTGTTCCCCCCTCAATGCAGGACTGAAGCATTCACACCTAGGTCTTCCCTCCTTCTAGGCTCAATATGGTCTGTGGGTTGTATCATAGGTATTGTGTGCTTTTGGGCTAATATCCACTTATTAGTGTGTACATACCATATGTGTTCTTCTGTGGCTGGGTTATCGCAGGATATTTTCTAGTTCCCTCCATTTGCCTGCGAACTTCAAATAGTCGAAATGCGCAGAGGAGGGGGAGATAGAACCTGATGATACAACCTCCAGTAGATAGGCATGGCTCCTGGAAGTATAGGGGAAAAATAAAGGTACAGAGATTGAAGAAAGGGCCAACCAGGGACTGCCCCACTTGGGGATCAATCATGTCTGCAGACACCAAACAGGAACCTTGTGTGGGGGTTACTAGGGAGGTCCAGCCAGCAACTGACCAATGCAGATGTGGATGCTTGAAAGAATTCAAGAAACCTGTTGGGGTTGCTGGCGGAATGAATGAAAGAGCAGAAGGGAATTGCAACCTCATTGGAAGAACAACTAGGCAGTCCTGACCACTCAATTCTCCAAAAGTTTAGACCACTAACCAAGGAATGTACCTAGAGGGATCCATGGCTCCAGATATAAATGTAGCAGAGGATGGCCTTGCTTGACATCAATGGGAGGGGAGGTCCTTGGTCCTCCGAAGGTTTGTTGAAACAAGTTTGATGCCCCGGCATAAGAGGATGCTGGAGCGGTGGGGCAGGGGAGTGTGGGCAGATGGGGGAGCACTCTCAGACAGGCAAAAAGGAGGGCAGATGTGGGCTGGGAGGTTGGTGGAGGGAGTAACCAGGAAGTGGAAGATCATAGGATGGGCATTGGTGGAGGGAGTAACCTGGAAGTGGGTTATCATTTTAGATGTAAACAAATAGAATGATTAATATAAATGAATAAATAAATAAATAAATATTCCCTTAAAATAATATAAAGTGACAAATTCTCCACATTTTAGATCTGATTTACACTTGTGTAGATAGAACATGCACGTAGGGAGGCATGCATGTGATTAGTCTTTCCTGTAACATTTTTAACACCCATAGACATGCCTTTATTTTCTTCTCACTGTGTACAGAGTGTGCTGCTCAGTGGTCAGAGAGAACAGAAAAAAACAGGATAGAAGGAAGAAAAGAGAAGCTGGAAATAAAAGGAAAGGTAAAAGGCAAAGCCTTGCACCCAGAGTAAGCATGACAAGGTGACAGTACTCAGCTACTTCTGGCATCTGGTTATTCTCTCTCCAAATAGAATCATCATTCTTCTGCAGAGTGTCTCTCTTTCTCTAGTAGCTACAAATGAACCAAGAAGTTGCCAGAATTTCTGTCTTCTGATCTCATTATACAAAGCAGTAAAATGAGCAAAGGAAAAACTCCCAGAAGCTTTCATGTAGTTAATGGCAGGCAAGGGAAGTCTGCCTTTGATATTCACCTGCTCAGCATACACTCAGCATACAAAACTCTGCCTGTGAATTTCTTTCAAACGCAGTATTACAGAAGAGTTGTGTGTTCTCTCTCTTTCTTGCTGTGCATGTCTATAGACATGTAAGTATGATAGAAAATTGTAAATGATTCTAATTTTCAGACTACTTATGTGATTGTACAGTTACCATTAAAATTAAAGCACCAAAGATAGAAAGAAATATAGTTCATGTTGCTCTATATGTGGCCATCTACCTACATATACATTGTGTGTTCTAAGACACTGATACAGTCCCTAGAGTTGTAATGGCATACTAGCGTTGACCTGGAAACATTACTCTTATTTTGTGGTTTCACATTTCATTTATTTAACAAATGTTTCCTGTGCAATTAGAATATACCATGTCAGAGCCGGGAAGTGGTGGCGCATGCCTTTAATCCCAGCACTTGGGAAGCAGAGGCAGGCAGATTTCTGAGTTCAAGGCTAGCCTGGTCTACAGAGTGAGTTCCAGGACAGCCAGGGCTACACAAAGAATCTCTGTCTCGAAAAAAAAAAGATATGCCATGTCCTGCTGAAGAATGTGATGAGAGTAAATCAAGAACTGCACCAAGATATAAAACAAAATGTGCTCTCTGATATCAAAGAACTTATGACCGAATAGGGAGAACCATTCTGCATCAGGCTGTGATAAAATCCAGGGTGAATTACTACCAAATTTAGCTCAGCAATGAAGATGATAAAAAAATAACAAAAATAGGAACCAGAAGTAAAAGAGTGAAAGAAGTTTTTATCCTCCTCCTTCCTCTAGACCTCCTGTCCTCTGTTCTCCCCTCCCCGTCCTTCTTCTCCCCTTCTTCATGCTCCTCTTCTCCTTACCACCTCTTCATCTCCTCTTCCTCCTCCTAGTTTTTATTATAGCAGGTGTTCTTGAAATAAGCACAAGTACCCTTGTATAATCTCTCTTTTTGTTCTATTAAAACACTTCAAATGCTAGAAGTGAAACATTGCAGCTGGCAAGTTCATGAGGATTGAAAGAGTGAGTGATATTTAAGAAAGTCAGGGGAGAGGACATTCAAAACAGCTGGAATATTAATTTAGAGAGGACTAATAACGTTAGGTGAAATAGTATTAATCAGACTTAAGTCATTCCTCTGTGAAGGAATTCACTTAAGGGAATGGATTAAAATTATTTGCATTTAGATACTGGAGACCCACAATAGAAAATCTGTGGAATTACATTCATTTCCTGGATTCAGAGTGATGTTACTGAGCTACTCAACAAAAGACAAAGGTTCTTGAGATTCAAACAATGTGTCTCTGAAAGTTTACTTTGGTTAATTTACTGCTATGATGTCTCCTTTGTTAAGGTTAGTTTGGGTGAATCTTTGTGGCAATCTGATGTATATTTTCTCATACATATAGATTAAGGGCTGCTTGAGCCCAATGCTAGAGTTGTTAATGAACTGAGAACACACACTCAAATGCAGGCATTTCCAATTTCTTTCAGGAGTTCTGATCATTTGCTAGAAGTCAAATATCATTAAGAAATAGAGTGGGTGCTTCTTGGCACTTTATTATTCAACAACCCTCTTAATTGTTAATAATTCCTAAGAGCACTGGAGTGAAATATGAAAGGGATTAAAATATATCAAATTCTCATCAGGAAACAAAGTCTCTGAATATTTAGTGGAGAATCTTTATAATGAAAAGCAAATTTATAATTTAAAAGTCAGCAAAAATTTTGGTAGTATTTACATTAATTTTGAAAACATTCCAAATTGTCATTAGCTATAGCATATATATGCATATAGCTTATACACACATATGTGTGTGTGTGTGTGTGTGTGTGTGTGTGTGTATATATATATATGTGTGTGTGTGTGTGTGTGTGTGTGTGTGTGTAAATGTTTACACGTCTATATTTATAGATAGATAGGTATGTCTATGTCTATGTTGTTTTGTGCTCTTTCAGGTCAGATCTTTGTAACAATTTCAATCAATTAATACACTGAATGGAAAATTATGATAATAGAATACATGAGAAATCAGTAATTTTCTGAGAATGTTAAAGAAGGTTCTCATTACTGGGCATTGTGTCACTGGAAACTAAGTGCTGAGCCAGGACTTTTGCCTAAATTCAAAGTTACCCTGAGCTGCCTCCCAAGACCCTGTCTGATTTATTTTAAGAAACAATACAAAACTTTATATAACTCTTGATACTTGAACTGCCTTCTCTTAGTAGTCTCATGAATGCCTATCATTATAACAAAATTAAGTCATTCTTATTGTCTGCTCACAGTGTCTTCTCTCTTAGTATACTGCAATAAGTAGATTGATTTGTCAGCTTGACACACCTGGAAAGAGGGAAGTTCAATTAGAAATGACCTCTAGTGGAATGCCCTAACTGTGCCTGTGGGCTGCTAACTGATGTTAGACGGGTTAGATACATTAAGTTGTGCCAACCCTAGTCCAGTGAACCACCCCTGGCCCAGGTGTATAAGAAAAGTAGCAGAGAAAGCCAGGAAACAAGCTAGGTTATAGATTCCTCCATAATCTCTGGCTCCGCTCTGGCTCAAGGTTTCAACCTTATCTTCCTGACTTGGATTTCTTTGAGTTAGATTTCAAACAGAAAGCCAAATAAATGATTTCCTGTGCAAGTTTCGTTTTGCTTATGGTTTTATACCAGCAACAGAAATCTAAAAGGACAAATATGAAGCCTGATAAGGCAGGGCACAACTTTATATTCTTTCTGCCTAACATTCACATAGTGTTACCTCATCTTAGTTTCAACACTATATCAACATGTTGGCTTAATTCCTTGTTAAATTACCGTATATTAATTTCTTAATTATTCATTCAGTTCTTCACATTAGCTTCTCAAAAGATTTCATTTATGAAATGATGTGATTGATGACTGGCTGCAAAGTGTGATTATTCATGTTGTTCAATTTCAAATCATGATGGTAAATAAACATCAAAATACCTCTATTCTTTAAGAAAAAAAAGAGCCAATTAACCCGAAACACAACTCTCAAACACTGATTCACCAACCAGAGACTATACAGAATTCTAGAATGTGGGCCCTGGCACACATGTAACAGACATGTAGCTTGGTCTCCAGGTGGATCTCCTAACAAGTGGAGCTGAGGCTCTTCCTAAAGCTGTCTCCTGTCTGGTATCCATTCTCAAATAGAGCTGCCTTGTTTAGTCCCAGTACAAGAGGGTGCACCTACTCTGAGAGAAATTTAATACACCAGGGTTGGGGGATACCCCTGGGAGAGCAAGTTCTCAGAGGAGCAGGGAATAGGAAATAGGAGATGGGGAAAGGATCACTGAGAGGGGAAGACTGGGAGGGGCAGCATTTGGGATGTAAATAAATAAATGTTAATTAACAATAACTACAGCAACAACAACTACAAGACCCATCCAGTAGTGCTGGGCGTGGTGGCATAAGACATAATCTCAGCTCTTGGAAGGCAGATGTCCGAGTTCCCAGCCCATTCTGATCCAGGCTAATCAAAGAATCCTTGCCTCAAAAAAATCTGAGAAAAAAAATTAGCAGTCATCTCATGAATGATAAACATATATCTGATTGCCTAGGCATTCCTGAAACAATAGAATGCTCCTTCTCCAAAAAGAAAAGAAATTTCAAACTGTTTAGATGTAATGCATTAAAATAACTTTGTAGATTCCTTAGGCAATTTTTGGAGGGGTGGGGTGAAATAAAGCAACTTTCATCATAACCCGTCTACCTGGTTATCAAAACCATAACCTATTTAACAATTAGGGATATTCTGTTTCCTCATAAACTGTATCATAGCAAATTTAGGTACAATATCTGTGTAGATGTAGAGAAAAGTATGTGGGTCACCATCTGTTCAAGGTCTGCTTTGGGTTATGGGATATGCTCCTTGCTTTTTAAATATTCAAGACAAGAAAAACAAAGACCTTTCTGTTTAGGTTGTATGAATTTAAAACAACAACTTGAATCTGGTTAAATTTTTTTTTGAAAAGAGCTACTTCCTCTGGGAATCTAAATCTCCAGGGACTATAAAGTCGTAATTTCCCTTGAATTATTTGCAGATACTAACTAACATTTAAGCAAATTAGGCTATTACCTAAACTTTCAAATTAGAGAACATGTTCCTCAAATCAATAGAAAGTTCTAGCTGTTTGAAGTAATCTGGCTAATTAGTATTATTAAGATTTTTGTAGTTGTGCTCCATAGTAAAATCCAGTTATACCAACACTTTTGTTTTAGCACAATTACCTGTTGTGTAATCAATTAGATTGTCATTCAGATAAGTTTTTCTCCCCCATGAGATTAGTTCTGCTTTTACTTTTACTTCTTAGGGAGTATTATCATAGCGAATGACCCAGATTCCTCCCATCAACCCCACTGCATGCTTAAAATCCTCAGCAAATTAAATTTAAGCTTGCAAATAGATAAACCAAATAAATGGCTTAAAAACAACACAATCCGGTATGATAATAGCGAAGTGTTATACTTTTAATAAATGATTAGCAATGGTTGTAATGCAAAGATTTATTTCACAGAACAAAAGCACTTAAGCAGAGTTTATATTACTGCTATGCTTCAGTGGTGATAACATTGGGACTTCAACCTGCATAGCTACAATGATTAATTAACAGCCTTGTTCAGGATGAGTGAGTGCCATTATTGTTCTTAAATAGGAAAAGGCAGATAACCATTACTGATTATTCTTCAATTCCCAGTCTTACTTGTTTAAATCAAAATACTAAAGTAGGTTGTGCAATTTTCAAGCTGCTCTGAGAGGTAGAAAGGAAAAGTTTCTATTCAAGATCTCCATACAAATATAGACAAATACATATATGCCTTGGATTAAATAAAATATTCAATTTGGCAGATAGATTATCCATGATGGCTTGAATATGAAACTTAATCATATAAGTATGAATCTAACAACTTTAAATTTTGATTTCAAAATGTAAGCTTTAGGTTATATATATATATATATATATATATATATATATATGTATATACATATATACACATATATATGTATATATATTATGCATCAACAAAAAGGTCCCACATACATATCCTTCCATTTATCACTACACTTGTGAACATATGTATTAACTGTAGCCGTGAACAAACAAAAAGGATTGCATTGGAGCAGCCAAGGTAACCTATTAAGAAACTTTCCACCATCAAAGATTTTATTGTTTTCACTTTTGTATTGCAACTATGAAGGGTATAATTGAATAGTAAATAAAGAACACATTTTTATCAAATGATTCCACAGCATTCTTCTGACCCCACTCTTCTAGGATAAATTCTATGGTTCTTGAAGTACATATTTTTTATTTTTTATTTACATTTCAAATGTTATCTCTTTTCTGTGTTACCTCTCCAAAAATCCCCTATCCCATCCCCCTCCCCCCTGCTCAACTCTAGTGTCCCTTCAATTTCCTGACTTGCATACCCCTATTCTGGGGAATAGAGTTTTCATAGGACCAATGGCCTCTCCTCTCATTGATGTTTGAAATGGCCATCTTCTGTTACATATGTAGCTGGACCCATGGGTCTCTTCATGTGTCCTCTTTGGTTGGTGTTTTAGTCCCTGAAACTCTGGGGGTACTGGTCCATGCATATTATTCTTTCTCCTGAAGGGCTGAAAACCTCTTCAGCTCCTTGGGTCCTTTCTCTAGCTGCTCCATAGGGGACCTTATGTTCATTCTATTGGTTGGCTGTGAGCCAGGAGTATTTTGATCCACTTTCTAATAAGTATCAAAGTATCGACACTTTAGTCTTCCTTCTTGAGCTTCATGTAGTCTGTGAATTTTATCTTGGGTAATCCAAGTGTTTGGGCTAATATCCACTTATCAGCGAGTGCATACTGTATGTGTTCTTTTGTGATTGGGTTACCTCACTCAGTAAGATATTTTCTAGTTCCATCCATTGAAATTCATTTCCATGAATTTAATGAATTCATTGTTTTTAAAAGCTGAGTAGTATTCCATTGTGTAAATGTAACACATTTTCTGTATCCATTCCTCCATTGAGGGATATCTGGGTTCTTTCCAGCTTCTGGCTATTATAAATAGGGCTGCTATGAACATAATATAGCATGTGTCCTTATTACATGCTGGAGCATCTTTTGGGTATATGGCCAGGAGTGGTATTTTTCTTATCTTCAGAACACTTCTTCCAAATCTGTTCTGTACTTTTAACAATTTAAAACTGTTAAGCAAATACTTTCAAAGGTTCACAGAAGCAAAAAAATATATATATATATTTCAGGTTTTATTCCCCTACTCGTGAATAATCAATAGAATAACTTAATTCATCCAAGGCATCTTGCAATGTTTCTCAGTGGACTGTCTATATCATCTTGTTTGCTGTAGAGAGTATTTCAAAAGATATGCAATTTGCTTTTGAGCATCAAATTCTCCTGTATCTGAGAAGTGTTATATTTTATACACCTCCCTAGAGTCCAACAAGATTGCTTCTGCTCAGTGTTCCCTTTCATGTTATAATTATACAGTGGGAGGAGTCTGACTATATTTTTGTTAAGATAGTAACACTTTCAGACCATTTAGGTGTTATTAAGAGAAGTTATTTCCATATTCCTTTCTTATTTAATGCTTAGAAATTTATCAGACTAGAGGGTAGATGATGGACTAGATGCTAAATGGAATTAATTCTCCAATGTTGGACCGTCAATTATCAAAGAAAGAGAGACTCTGTCAGAGGTCATATTGAAGTTATGATTAAGACTGTACATTTTGTTTATTGCTTTCCAGATGTCTAGGGAGGGGAGGCTAGCATTTGCTTATTTAAATGCATTCTCTGTCTTGTAAAATTATAAGGATATGTTTTAATCTATGATTATCAAGTAGGAATGATTATTATAAAAATAACTACCCCTTAAAAATCATTTAAGTGAATTTTAGAAGTATTGTTCATTTGAGTGCCCTCATAGAATGAAATTTTATGTCTTAGGATAAGACTAAAACATAAATGAACAATATTATAATTCAAGAGGATGAATCCATACCAGTCATTTGTAAGACACAGTGAATATAGTTAATGATATATAATTTTTCCAAAATAAAACTGAATTTTGATTATAATTACCAAAAATAAATGATTTATTTTGCAGTGAGGGATACACTAATTATTCTAGGAGGTTCCTACCCCATGTTATTCATCCACAAAAACACCATGATGTATCTCAAACTTAGATATAAATGTTACATTTATAAATAAATCACAATAAAAATGTATAGAGTAAATGTATATATTAACATAGATGGTGTGAAAGCCTCATATACTTATGAGGAAGTTTTATATTGAGACAGAATACATGGTCTGCATTTTTACATGTGTTGTATGCATAAGTATTCTTCTATATTGCTTTCAGAATGGAAGATTTTAATGTTTAGCAAAAAATCTGAAGTTAAAATCAGGAGAAACTAGTATGTTCATGATTTAGAAAAGTAGAGGTATTTAATGTTAATATATTTTTATCATTTTTGAGAATTTCATACAATATATTTTGAGGTACATTCTGTGGATTATAGGTCAATTTGTTTCAGGTGTGAGATTTGTGTTTTCTAAGTGTTCACACGGAATCAACAGTTTCTCTAGTCATTATGCCTTTTCTTTGGGGACTATAGCTATCTCCAAATGCTAGGTAGTATAAGTACTTCCTCTTATAACATATATGAAAGATACTCTTATGCTGCAAAGAAATTAAATATATCAAGTGTCTATTTCTTTAAAACCTAAACCAAATGAAGACCACAAAAAATAAATAAAACAGGACACTGTGGGTACAGGTTTATAATAGGAGAACTTGGGCAGGAATGTCATTTCAAGTTCAGCCTAGTCCACACAATGAGTTCATGACCTTCCTGGGCTACATCAGACCCCATTTAAATCAGACAGGTGTTTGTGCAATGTGCAAGCCTGAAGGTGGCTTTTTAGGGTGTGTTCTCTCCTTGTTACTATATAGGATCTAGGGAACAAACTCAGGTGATCTGGCTTAGCACATGCTTTCACCCAGAGTAATTTCATTGCCTTAAAGCCAACTTTTGAAGGAATCTGGGGCCCTAAATTAGAAGAAGATTGGCAAGGAAAACCATAATCTGAAAATCTCTGAGAAGTCAGAAATTTTTGATCCTGGTTTGACTTTTTTTTTCTGGTTTGACTTTTAATCCATGGAATTTTTATGGTCCTAGGGTTATTTAATACTACCCACAGCTCTCCATATTTCAACACTATTTGAACAGGGAAATCCCAACACTTTTGAGATATATTTCAATTATTTAATTTTCTGGCTGGAAGGACATTATGAACGGATATTTTGTTGAACACTTCCTAAAAATTTGTTGATGTTCATGAGTTCAGAGGATTGAAGATTATTACTTTTAGTCATTTTATTTGATAAATATTAAAACTGAAGTCCAGACCAGTTAAGTGAATTTTCCAAGGTCACAGAGCAAGTCATTAGAAATCTCTGTTACTCACATCAGGACATTTTTCTGTCTAGTTAGCAACAGGGTAATGAGAGGAATTTAATCTTCTCATGATCCTTAGGACTTGGCCAGGCTTGAAGTCATTATGATGAATACCAGAGATTAGCATATAAGAAAGTTATCTGAAAGCTATATTAACTTATGGGACATTTTTCTTTCTCATTAATTATGGAAAGGGTCCTTTCCCATTTGTTCTCATTTTACATCTTTCTCCTAAATAAAAACCAAGACAAATATTATCTTAATAAAAATGTTTAGTGAGACTGATCTGGTCACAAGAATCTCTTCTTTTTGGTTTTTTTTAACATTCTTCTTTTAAAATAAAAAATGAGAGTGTTTGGATTGCAGGTGTTTGTGAACTGCATGAGTGCTGATGGCTGTGGAGGCTAGAAGAGGGAGTCTGAAACTCTGGAACTGGAATTACAAAAGATTTACCCAGTCATACAGGTGCTAGGGTTTGAACCTATGTCTCCTGCAAACAGCAGTAAATTCTCTTTAATCCTGAGCCATTTCTCCTGCCTGAGGACTTCTCTCTTAAAGTCAGCCTACAGAATTGACAATCATCACCTATAAAAATTATCTGGAAATTGTATAGTCTTTCTAGTTCTCTTTTGTACAGATCCTTTTGTGCAATATTTTTCCATACAATTTTTATTCTAAAACATTTCATTAGTTACCTCCTCTCAGGAAGTCATGTTGATATGTTGATTAACATGATCTGCCATCCATGTGTGGATAGGTTATGAAGATCTGAGTGAGCAGCAAAAGAAAGAATGGAACGAATACAAAGACTTAGACACAGAAACAGTGGGATCAGAGGTAGTGTATTGATAGTGGAGAAAGGACTGAAGGAGCTGAAGGGGTTGGCAACCCTGTAGAAAGAACAACAATATCAACCAACCAGAGCTCCGAGGGTCTAAACTACCAACCAAGGAATACACATGGAGGGACTCATGACTCCAGCTGTATATGTAGCTGAGGATGGACTTGTCAGGCAACAATGGGGGAAGAGGCCCTTGATTCCATATAGACTCGATGCTCCAGGTGGGTGGTTGGGGTACACCCTCATAGAAGAAGGAGAAGGAGGATGGGATAGGGGGTTTCTGGGAAGGGATTCGGAAAGGGGATATTTGAAAAGTAAATAAATAACATATCCGTAGACCCAGAACAGAGAAACCGTGGGGGGAGGGGGAATGATTGGGGAATAGTTGGGGATGAGAGGAATTATGGCACGTATGGTAGGGGGAACTGGGAAAGGGGAAACCCTTTGGAATGTAAACATAGAATATAGAAAATAAAAATTAAAAAAACAATTTTAAAAAAGAAACTCCACAACAAACTGGAACCTAAGCATCTTTATTATATACAGTGCAGCAGGAGGAATTAGTCTTAGGAGGAGGTCTTCATAAGCAAGATTTCTGAGGCTGTAAACATCCTAGAAGACAAAACAGAGGGTGCTGGTTTTGACACACACTCTCAACATCTAAACTCAGATCCAGGGAAGGCTTTACATTGTACACACACATGTACAGACAGTCAGATACATGTACACTCATACATACACATACTCACACATACACACATAGATACATACACATACATATGCACATGTACAGATAACAAGAACAATACACACACATTTAGTTTTAAGTAAACATAACAAATTCCCTGTGGCTTCTCAAGCATATATGGTGTTATTCAATCCTCTTACTTGTTCTTCTGTAATGCCAATTTCCCTTCTGCTCAGGTAAATTTTCCCATTTTCCAATCCCCCCTTTCTAGCTATGGTGTTCTATTATACTGCTCTCTAATACTGCTGCCCCTGCACCCCTAGCATAGCCAGTCTTTACTTTCCTGTAGTTACTCCAGGTTAGTAGTATCTAAAGATTGGAAGCTAGCATACACATATAACAGAAAACACACAGGTTTTCTCTATCTGGTCTGAACTATATTCTTTCACTTTTTCCCATTATTGAATCAAAAAATGAGCAATATATTTGTTTGTATATACCAAGGAAATCACATCTGTTGTGTGTTTTTTAGATGCTGGATTGATAGTTTCATCCAAATGAATAAGTGGGCATTAGAAATCTACAAACATGTTAAATGGGCAGAAAGAGCAATTAGGAAAACAATGTCCTTTACAGTAGACACAAATGATCTGAAATATCCTCCTGTAACTATAACCAAGAAAGTGAAAGACATGTGTTACTTTGAGAACTTTAAGTCTCTTAGATAAAAACTGAGGAAGATATCAGAAGATAAAAAGATCTCCCATGCTCATAGATTAGCAGGATCAACATACTGAAATTAATATCTTATCAAAAGCAATCTACAGATTCCAAGCAATTCCCATCAAAATTTCAATAAAATTCTTTATAGGTCTTAAAAGAGCAATTCTAAACTGCATATATAAAAACAATAGAAAATAAAAATAAAAAAATAAAATAAATAAAAAAAGAAATTCAATGAAAATTAAAAAAAAGAAAAAGAAAAAGAAAAACCAGTTCAGAAACTAATAAATCTGTTTAAACATTAAAAAAAAAAACAAAGCAAACAAAACCAGAAGAGTCAATACAAACTTGTACAAAAAAAAAAAATAAGAACTTGTGGAGGTATCAATCTCCCTGATTTCAAGCTATGTTGCAAAGCAATAATAATAAAAATGCATGGTATTGGCATAAAAACAGACAAGATAATCAATAGTGCAGAATAGAAGACACAGGAATAAATAACCTGCCATGCCTATGGATACTTGATATCAGACAAAGAAGTCCAAACCATACAATGGTAAAATGCAAGCATTCAAAAATGGTCTCGGGTTAACTGGATGTCTGTGTATGGAAGAATACAATTAGATCCATGTCTATCACCTAAACTCAAGTCCTAGTGGATCAGAGACCTCAATATAAAACTGGACACACGAAATCTATTAGAAGAGAAAATAAGGTGCTGCCTTGAACTGATTAGTATAGGAGACAAATTCCTGAAGAAAACACCAATAGCTCAAGCACTAAGATTGAAAATTAAAAAATAAGACCTCATATAACTGAAAAGCTTTTGCAAGGTTAAAAACACCATCAATAGGACAAAAAGGCAGTTTATAGAGTGGGAAAAGTTCTTCACCATCCCTACATCTGTTGGAGGCCTAATATTCTAAATATATAAAGAACTAAAGAAATTAAACACTTGAAAAATAATTTCAACATGCTCAATCATCAGGGAAATGTGAACCAAAACAACTCAGAGATTCTATCTTGTACCTTTTAGAATGATTATAATAAAAAATTCAAGAATTAGCACATGCTGGTGAGGATATAAAGCAAGGGGAACACTCAAGCAATTTGTATTGCTGCTGGGAATACAAATCTATACAAATTTGGAAATTGTTTTTTTGGTTTCTCAGAAAATTGGAAATAGTTCTATCCTAAGACCAGGCAATATACTCCTGGGCATATGTACAAAAGATGTCCCATTATACCATAGAGACACTTGTTCAACTATGTTCATAGCAGCATTATTCATACTAGCCATAAACTGGAAACCTAGATGTCCATCCACTGAAGATTAAAGAAATTGCGGTATTTCTACACAATAGAATTCTATTCAGCTATTAAAAACAAAGACATAATAAAATTTACAGGTGAATGAATGGAACCCAGACGCAGAAATACACATATGGTATATACTCACTTATAAGTGGACATTAGCCAGAAAGTACAGGATATTCATGCTACAATCCACAGACTCAAAGAAACTGGGTAATAAGGAGGGTCTATGGGAGAATTTCCTTCAGAAGAAGAAATACAATAGACATCTGGGGGTGAATAGAGAAAGGAAACAGAGTGGGAGAGGGGATAAAGAGGTGAACAGGGATGGCAATCAGATGTGGGGAGGAGGGTGGTAGAGGGCTGCAAGTGAAAATGGATACTGGCGGGGTGCATCTCTTGGCAGAGCTGGAGGTCCAGCACACAGGAGGCTGTGGGTTGGGGGATAGCCTTGGCTGAGCTTCTTACCAATGGGAGATATAGAGACTAAAGTGGTCATGGCCACCTTCCGTAGCTAGACAGATATTACAATGGAGGGAAGGAGACACCAACCCACCCACAAAACCTTCAACCCAATGTTTCTTTTCTGCTTACAAGATGCACAAGGATAATAGTGGAATATAGACTGAACGAAGAGCTAACCAATGAATGCCCCAACGTGAGACAAATCCCATAGTAGAAAGCCAACCCCTGACACTGTTAATGGCACTCTGCTATGCTTGCAGAGAGGAACATAGCATAATAGTCTTCTGAGAGGTTTCATCCAGCAGTAGATGGAAACAGATGGAGAGACTCACAGTCAAACATCAGGAGGAGCCTGAGGATTCTTGTGGAAGAATGGAGGAAAGAGTCGAGGGAGCTGGTAGGGTCATCTTGTAGTTACAAGAAGAGCTTCAGAATGAACTAACCTGTGCCCAGTTGGGCACAAAGAGACTGATTCACAAACCAAAAGGAATGCAGGGGCAGGACTCTTCTCATTTGAGACAGATGTGCAACATGATTTTAACCCCTTTACATTTGGAGTGGAGCCTATCTCTGATTCAGTTACCTGACATTATATCCCCTTCCCCTAATTAGAGTACCTGGTTGGGCCTCAGTAGGAGAGAATGCACTTAGGCAACTGGAGGTCTAGGCTTGGGTGGCACCCAAGGGAGCATCCCTTTTGTGAGAACAGGAAGGAGTACTGGAAGAAGATATCTATAAAGGTGGAACTGGGAAGAGAGCAGGGAAGGGAGGTAGTAGGGATATAAAATGAATACATTCTTTAAAGAAGAAAAAAATCTTATATGTATAAGTGTGTGTATTCATGTGTGTATAAAAATACTGTAATATCTCTTCAGAATATTAAACACATTTCAGCTTTGTAAAAAAAGAAATCTACACACATGAATACAACTTTGTCTTTCTTTTTCACTATTTTCTTTACATACTTTAATTGATCCCTGCATTCCCAATTTTTCAGAGATATACAAATGTTCTAATCACATTCTAATCTAATCTAATAAATAATCATTATTTATGTCCATCTCTTTTGTGTAGAACAGTATGCTGTAGGCTCTATAGATATCAATGATATGAACTGACCACAAAGTAAGATTGTCACCTTGGTGGTGCTTGTGAGCCAATTCAGAATCTATGAGAAGAAAGCAAACCTTTGTGTCATCTGCCATATGTTTGAACTGTTTTATTTTTTCTTTGTCTATTTTGAAGGGATTCTGACAAATGGCAATGATTAAAGCAAGTTTTAATTCTGAGAACAAGTTCACAGATATATAATTGACTGTACAGTCCGTTGCCTAAACTTTTGTCCATCATAAGGGCGATCGTCGACGCTTTAGTAGTGACAGTCTTGATGTATTAATACACATGCTTCTCGATTTAGGCCATTTAGTCTGTCATTTAGAGTCCTGAATCCAGCATTAGGGGGTTTCACATAAAAGATAGTATTATGGTAAATTAGATACTTTTACTGTCATGGGAAAAGTAATATTTAAGGTGTCTTTAAAATTGGACATTCATGGGGTTTGCTACAGTTGCCGGGAGAGAATGTCACTTTAAAAATTCCCAACAGCAAGTGGGCTGGAAATAGTTCAGCGAAGATTGATTACCCCAGAGTGGAGTACTAGAGAATCCACCTACAAGTAATGGCCTTGGTCTATTTTTCTTTTGCATCACCCATTTATAAACCACGGTGTTCTAATCAGTGGAGAACAATGAGCAATTGTGCCCAGTGTATGGTGGTGATGGGATGAGCAGGTCTCTGAATGAATAATCAGTGATGTTACTGAAAACCACAGGGCACGACGTAGATGGAGTGGCTAGATGCGAGGGGACTGATTGCGGTGGTGCCCCATCAGTCCAAGGATGCTCAGGCTGGGCTCTCTCTTATTTATGTGCCTTAGCATGCAAAAGCAGTTAAATGCACTGGTAAACACTCTCTGCATTTCAGTCTTTAACTTAGAACTCAGGGAAGGACAGGGCAAGATAAGAATGGAAGGTACTTTTGCATCAAATAATGTGGCATTCGTGCTCTGCCTCAGCTAAGAATTTTGGACCTTGCAATGTGAAGGGAACATATCTTCTCGTAATGCTTACACTTAATAAATCTGAGAAAGATAGCCCATTTATTTGCAAAGAACAATCCCACTGTACCGTATGCACACATGTGCCCAAATTTGATCTTCTTAAGAATCCAGTCTCTGCCTATCCTCAAAGTCTTTCTAGTGTTGTTTATTAAGGTAAAAAAAAGTACTTCACACACTGCACGTTAGACTTCATTTGTTGTAGAGTCCATGTTAGACTAATTTGTTTGTGGATTTGTTTACTGCCTTGGTTATCCTACTCGTAAGGAGGCGCACATGTATTTTAGCCTAATGAATCCCAGTGACTACGACAAGGCAGTCTTTGGTGTTGGTGCTCATCATACCAAAATCTGATGCTCCATTCAGATTTTGAATGGAGTTTCAGGGACTGTATCCACGTGCAGCATTTGCATGGTAAGCAAAGCGGTAAGTGCCGCACACAGGGTGCAAATAAGAAGTTTAAATTATGTTAAAGGAGATTTTCGACTGACTTCTGAAAGCCTCAAAAATTTCTACATAGAATCTTTAAGCTGCTATCCTTTTAGCGTCCCCAAGCTGAGTCTTAGCTAGCAGCATTGAGTCCACACACACCTTATTATTTGTTTTTAGAAGACAAACAAAATACCAACAACAGAAACACAACTATAGAGAGCCGGCAAAGGAAGACCACGTGTTCACCTTCTGCTTCCCTGCACTCACAAACTGAGGCAGCTCTGCTGTGAGAAGGGAAGTTGATTTTTCCAAGATTATGGGAGACATTTCAAGTGACAGTTCTAAGAGTCTTCAGCATTTTCTATCCGGGGCCCCATGTGTTTGAGATTCCTCATCTTCTCGGTTTCTTGAGGCTGGAATGTGTGTTTCATTATCTTACTACATTGTGTCAGCAGTCAGATACCCCCTGGGCTCCTTTAGTCTGCTTACCTACTGAAGTGGGAACAGAAGCTTTGCTATTTGGAACTGCTCAGTGTCTTTATTGGCCCTGTGACTTCTACCTCCTTCAAGCTAAGTTTGGCTGCCCTACGATTTAGAGCAATGAACTGCTTTTCACATTAAGAGATTAAATTTAATATTTTTTTATGGTGTGGCCCAGGTATGCCATTGCAACCAATCTACAGCCCCAGACTCTCACTACTTCCTTCTCTTATCAAAATGCAATAAAGAAACACTGATGAACACAGAGGCTGCAGACAAGATCTTTGAAATTACCTCAGCAATCGGTTCGTTGACCTTCAGTAAACATTAGTATGAGTCTAGGTTTTTGATCTGTAAAACAGGAAGTGATTGGACACAAAAGGACATATAGAAAAGGAGTGATAGTTACATAAGACTTGAATCAACTGAGATAACTAATACAAATATACTGTTTTTAGTTTTCATGAACTTTGGCTTAATTTTCTGTCTTTTACTTGTATATCAGGTACCCAGACTAGTCTCTGACTCACTGTGGATCTGAAGACAATGTAAGGTTTCTGGACTTCCAGTCTCCATTTCCTGAATGCTGGGATTACAGGTCTATCCCACAATGCCCACCTCTTTACTCATATTTTTTTTTAATAAAATAAGTATGTCTTCATCTACTCCAGTCACTCTGGCACTTAGTAATCATTCTCAGATGACAAGACAGTTCTTTCTTCTAGTTTTCTGAAATGAGCTTCATTTCTGCTTTTATCTCCCAAGGTAGCATTAATTACCCTCTGAATATTCATTCAAAATTTTTTTCTGTATCTCTGTACCTGATCAACATTTACGTTATGTCCTAATGTATGGATAATGCAATCCAACTACATCTAAGAAACATCATTATGTCAGTGGATAGACTGAGGAATATACAAGTGGTTGCTTTTCCCTTATGGCTATGTTAGGATGGTTTTAATTCCATGTGTTGATAACTATCAAAGATGGCCATGAAAAAAGAAAACAAACAAAAAACATGAGTTGTCTTTCCTGGGAATGTGAAGACAGCACACCAGTGTATATAGCACATAGTTTTTGCTTTTTTGAAATCATTATTGTGATCATATTTCAACAATGCTCTATTTGCATTCAGCTAAAATTAATCCATGAAGATCAAATGCCACAGGCACGCAAAGTTTGAGTTCTGCACAAAAAGGCATATTGGATCCAACATAGAATGTTCCAGGAGGAAGCATCTTATTATCTAACATGCATTTGTTACTTCCAACTTTCCAGTGTGGGTTATAAATTAAAAAGTCCACAAACATAATTAGAAATGCTATTAACAATATCTTCAAACAGACATTTGAAAAACTTGAAAACAATAATAATGAGAGGAAAGAAGTTGAAAATTGTGATCAAAGTTCACCAAATGGATTCGTTTTAAAACGCACCTTGGTGTGACTTGGCAAGAGGCTAAAACACTGGTGTGGGGACAGTGGTTCAGAGGTCAGAAACCCTCAGTTACTTGGCAATTGGAGTTTGTAGCTGCTGTGAAGTGAGCCTGCAGCACCATCTAGAGGCAGATGGCAATCCTACACCCAGAGGGAACAAAAGGAAGCTCACCTATTTTACTTTAGCAGTGGTTAAAAACAGGGCTTTGCCTTTCAGGATAGAACCCCTTACAGAAAGCCTCTGGAGGAACTGCTCCCCACTCCTATTAACCTACCACCACAGAGTTCATTACACGGAGAATCCAAGGCTTCAGAAGCGGAAGCTTCCCTCTAACTTCCCTACTGAGAGGAAAGTTACTGACTTTCAAGTAAGATTAATTCATTCTTCACATTGTAAGGGAATCCTGCCAGGCCTCAGATTTTGTGTCAGGTTCTGGGGGACACGGTGAAAAATATATTACTATTTCTCTGTACCCCCACCCCACATATCCATAAGTAACCACAGGTATAATGTTTCTCCTGTCCTATACTTTGAGACATTTTCTAGGTGGTGAGAACAGAAATATTTCAAAGCAGTCACTACATTTCCAAACACTTTTCCACTAAGAACTCTAAGCGTGTGTTAAATAAAATCATGGATTCAAATACACTTAGAGCATCAAAGAACCTCACAATGTTAAAACATGGAACAAGCTGTAGTATAGAGAAGTTACTCGGATTTCTTTTATCACAAACATGGCTATATTGTATTTGGTCCAGGATGATGCATTATATTTTAACATATTTATCTGGTTTTCATGATGGAAGTGTAAAACTGATTAGCAATTTGTATATCCAATATATACAAAGAACTCAAGTAGGTAGACTCCAGAGAGCCAAATAACCCTATTAAAAAATGGGATACAGAGCTAAGCGAAGAATTTTCACCTGAAGAATTTCAAATGGCTGGGAAGCACCTTAAGAAATGTTCAATATCATTAGTCATCATGGAAATGCAAATCAAAACAATCCTAAGATTTCACCTCACACTAGTCAGAATGGCTAAGATAAAAAAAACTCAGGAGACAACAGGTGTTGACGAGGACATGGAAAGGGAACATTCCTCTACTGCTGGTGGGATTGCAAGCTGGTACAACCACTCTGGAAATCAGTCTGGCCGTTCCTCAGAAAACTGGGCATGACACTTCCAGACGACCCTGCTATGCCCCTCCTGGGCATATACACAGAGGATTCCCCGGCATGTAATAAGGACACAAGTTCCACTATGTTCATAGCTGCCTTATTTATAATAGCTAGAAGTTGGAAAGAACCAAGTTATCCCTCGATGGAGGAATGAATACAGAACATGTTATATTTACACAATGGAATACTACTCAGCAATTAAAATCAATGAATTCATGAAAATTTTATGCAAATGGTTGGAACTGGAAAATATCATCTTAAGTGAGCTAACCCAATCACAAAAGAATACACATGGAATGCAGTCACTGATAAGTGAATATTAATTAGCCCAGAAGCTCTGAATACTCAAGACACAATTAACATATCAACTGATTCCCAAGAAGAAGGAAGGAGAGGGCCCTGGTCTGGAAAAGGCTTAATGCAGCATTGTAGGGGAGTACCAGGACAGAGAAATGGGAGGGGGTGATTGGGGAATGGGCAGAGGAAAGAGGGCTTATGGGACTTATGGGGCGGGGGAGAAACCCAAAAAGGGGAAATCATTTCAAATGTAAACAAAGAATGTAGGAAATAAATTTTAAAAAGTCCTGATGATTAAAAATATGAGTATTTTAAATTCACATGAATTATATCTAACTGTCATGACTTTATTGAAGATACAATTTTTACTAAAATATTTTTACATATAATTCTGTTAATACACAGGTTCCAAATTTACTAACTTCCACATTTCATTCTATTCCTTTTCCATTTTTTTGTGATATACATGGATCACGTAGGAATGGTTATTGAAAGTGTGTCTATTTTACTAACTGGGAATCCATCTTATTAGCGTCCTCACGTCTGCATGGCCTTCTTTGGCAATAAAGATGAAAATAATAAAATTGAGTGTATTTCAATGCTTATTCCATACCGAGAAAATATAAGCTGAAAATACTATTCTTCGTGCTTTGAAAGCTAGTTAGCTTTTGTTTTCTCTCATTTCTATAATTAATGCCTAATATTTGCTCAGTTATTTATTTGTGGAAGATAGACAGACAGTCAAAGAAAGAGACTGGGATTTCTGAAGGAAAGTTGTGTAAATTATCTCTGACAATAAAATAGTTCTTTTGTTTTCACTTTAATTCTTATAGAAAATTTCTGTACCATATTTCAAGCTTGTGAAGTCATGAATTACACAAATGTTCTTACCTTCCAAATAATTCTACTTTGCTTGTAAAAATCTCTACTGAGATCATGATTATGAGCTTATATAATGGTATCCTTTGTATAAAAGCTGTCATGGTCCTTGACCTAAGAGCAGCCAAAATGCACAGTTATCATTAGTAATTTAGCTCCATGCATTGTTCAAAGAAAATCTCATTTTAACCTCAGGTCCATGAGATTACCTAATTCTACCACATCTGTGATACTTGAAGCACTTTAGAGGCTTATCTTTTTCTCCTGATCAATGGCGGGTAGGTCAACTGAGATATTACCCATCCTGCAGCATGCGTTTCTTAACATTCAAGTGTGGTATATGTCATCTATCAGGATTTTTTTCAGAGCCCTCTGCATTCTGCCATTATAGTAGCTGAGTATACAAGAAAATAAGAATACTGATAATAATCTAAGTAGTCTTGAAATCCAAAGAGTTTATGATCCTAACATTTTCCAACCTAAGAAATTGTGTGACAAAGGAGCAGAGGCTACACTAGACTTTATGCTTCTTCATAACAATCTGGAGAGCTGATTGCTAACTGTGTTCATAAATGTATCTGTCTAGTTATCTTTGTTTACCTGGGGAGCAGCAGTCCTTAATAACTGAATAAAAGTTGAAAGAATTTTTTGTATTGTTTTTTTCATCAGATGACTTATACCAAGTGTCTTTCTTCTAAACACCACTCAGAGACTACCACTGTGCTTTCAGTCCAGCCCCAAATACGTTATTTGAATAGTCAAACTTGTTAGAGAGATACTGTGACTTAATTTTATCAACCATTTATTTCCTAAAGCAAATGAGTTCCAGAAACAGACTTATAAATGAAAATGAGAATATTTAGGTAGATATTTAATTGAGAGTATGTGGTTGATAATTTGATCACCCTCCAAAATAATTGCAAAAGTTTTGTGTAATTAACACTGTATCATTTGTCAATTTATCTCATATATTTTAAATGTGAAAATTAATGTAATAATGAAGAAAAGTCCATTTTGCTTTATTGACATGACTTGAGACTGTAAAGAAGCCAAGTGGTTTTTTTGTTTGTTTGTTTTGTTTTTTGTTTTTGTTTTTGTTTTTTTTTTTTTTGGTATCAAATTCTCTTGCAACCATCAATATTATTGTTTTTTCTGCACATCCTGTGAGAGAGACAATGTTTTAATAATTCCTATTTAAAATGCCACTCTCTGAAACACTCCAGGAAGCCATGCTATCGAAGGCTAGGCTTTCTCTCCCCCAACCACTAACAGGAATATGTGAGCCCAAACATAGGTTTGGAAAATGTCTTCTGTGATAAAACTGAAAAGAAGCACCTTGCTGCCAATCTTTTCTTTTTTTGAAAATAGAAAGTCTCAGCTTTGAAAGCATCCTGTATATTATTTTCCTTTGATACTATCTGGCTGTGATTCTGACACAATTGGTAATTGGAGTTATGAATCAAAAAGTTGTTCAATTCAGTATCTCACTCTTCGCCCTGTTCTCGACTTTATGATTCCCTCTCTCTCTCTCTCTCTCTCTCTCTCTCTCTCTCTCTCTCTCTTGTATACCCTGAATTTTAAGTAAAACTTTAATATTTTATCAACTATTTTCTTAATCTTATGAATTTATACATTATTTGCTACTATTATCTGTACTATAAATTCCTATTATTCTGTATATATTAGTTAATGCTGGAAATGAATACAGTGGCAGTTATTCCTTTACAAACTAGTTCTCCAAATAATCACACAAAGATCTTTTAATATTTCAAAGCCTATGCCTTAGCTGGGAAGACTTTCAACTAGTTAGGCCAACCACCTAGCCCCATCCAGCCCCCTGGCACAATATACCTTCGATATCTCTGGTTATGTCAGTCTTCCATCGTGTCTGCTGTCAAAAAGGCCTTCCACAGTCTTCTTTCCAGTTTCTTTCTCCCTCCCAGGAAGTCCTTCCTTTCTTTCTCTACTAAACAGTCCCAGATGTTAGCCTTTTATTGACCAACTAACTTGGGAAGCAGAGTTTGCACCCCAAAAGCTGGTGTATGTGAAAATTCACTCATCTTGGGTCAACCAGATGATGGGATACAGAATTTGCATACATGGCAGCACCAGAACAACCTCAACAATTATCCTCTTTGTGTTAAGAAACTTAGATCTGGACGCATAATAACTTCTGCCTGACTGGCAGGTATTGTTACTGGAATCAGCAGGCTTGTTAATCCTAGGTAACGAATGTTTCCTTTCTCTGGAAATGACAGTTTGATCATTGATCTGTCTTGTATGACTTGGGTTCTAGAAGTCTCTACCAGGACTGACTAGGGAAGGGAGAAAGGACCGAAACATGAAAACACAAAAAGAAAAACTAAGATCCAGTGTTAGGGGCTCTTGGATAAAAGAGGCCTTTATACCCTGGAAAAGCTGTGTTTATTGTATATAGTTGAAGAGAGAGGCAGGACTATTCCATATAATTGAATATTGAAGTGTGATTTATGTTATACAGCTGAATAAAAGGGCAGAGTTATCACAGAGAAACAGACAGAATTATTCTACTCAGCTGAACAAGGAGGCCTCTGTAGGGGCATAGTAATATGATTAGGGGTGGGGTGTAGGCCTGTGTACCTGAGACTTTCCAAGGAGATCTCTGGCCTGGCTGGGTCCGAGGGTTCAGGCAACAGGGAGAGTCCAAGCAGGAAGGGAGGAGTCACTTCTGCTGCCTTCACTACCTCCACAGCCGCAGCTGCTGCCGTTGGTTGGCTCCACGTCTGTCTCTGCCATGGCTATCTCAGCTACTCCACTGTTACCCGGCCCTGAGTAGGACCGAGCTGGGTGTGAGAGAGGCCAAACAGCCAATGAGGAGTGGGCAGTGGGCAGGAGGTTTAGGAAAGAGAGCCGACCTCTTTCCAAGGGGCAGTGCTGCAGCTCTTATGACAGAAGCTCTCAGATGACAGAGTAGTTTTCACACAACTTTAATTCTTCTGGATAGGATTCTTATATACAGTTTTGGAGTGGGTCAGGGTCTGACAACAGATACTTCCAATAGGCTTGGTCTGAGAGCTTGGAGATACCTTATCTGCATGTGGGAGGGCTTGGAACTGCTCCTACTTGACTGATGGCTACAGACTTCTTTGAGGAGGTGGGCCTCTGGGAGACTGTAGCTACATGACAAGAGCCAGGGGCCCAAAGGGCATGGCCAAAAGCCTGCCATTTCTTGGAGGAGACAGTCACCTGCTGGGTCAATGGAACTTTAAGCCTGAGCTCAACCAGGGAGGGACCAGACTGCTTATCACAGCTCACCACCCCACAGAGGAGGAAGGTGGACATTTTCTGCACACACATTGTCAAAATTTATACAAGGTTCATTGGAATGTTTGGTCATCCTTCTGAAGGGACATCCCCTGTGGAAAGTTTTGCTATGCCTACAGGACCAAGGCCCTGGGGTCCTTGACATGGCTGTGCCCATGTCAAATAGAAAACATTCATTCAAAGATTTCACTGCTTGCTTCTGACCATAAATTTCCTCTATTGTACAACAGATTACAAAGTTTTATACAACTGCCCAGAAGAGAGCTTAATGGATGCCAGCTGTCAGACCATACAGATTTGGAGTCAGGGGCTTATGTGTTTCAACCTCTTTAAGGTAAAGTTGACATGTAGACATATATATTGTACAATTTATACAACCTAGATATATATTACAAAATAATGATATTATGCTAATAAATGTATCCATAAATTCATATAATTATTATTATATGAAATAAGATGATTAAAGATATATTTCTTATATAATGGGGACTTGCTGAGAAAGGTTTCAGTGGGAGGATGAGGGGGGTAAGAGAGGAGAGTTCAGATGAAAATTATTCAAGTTTATTATATACATGCATGAAGCTGCCAAACAATGTCTTTTAAAATTGGTTTATCTTTATTTAATGTGATGTATTGCTTTCCAGAATGCATGTGTGTGTATTATATGTGTAATTGCCTGTAGAATAGGGTATTGCATCTACTGGGAGAGAACAGACAGGAGTCAAATTGTAGGTACTGGGAAACCAACTAAGGTCATCCAACTGAAGTCACCAGGAAGAACAACCAGTGCTCTTAATAGTGTATCAATCTCTCCATCCCTAAAAACATTTTTAAAAGAATTTAATTTATTACCCATTTGCTAGTATGCCAAAATATTATTATTTAAAGACAACATTCTATAGGACAGATCTCTGGAACTCATTTTTTTTTTTTGGTAACAAAGTTTGCAGCCTTTAAGCAGCAACTTTGTATCTCAACCACCACCCTCATAATATAATTGATATTCTGCTTTCTGCTTCTGTGAGGGTGACTTTCTTAGATCCATGTCTCATGTCTGTGGTCAAATTATTTTATTTACAGAAACACATGCTTAGACATTCCCAAAATGGAGATTAAAAACTTACTATACAAGAATAATGTAAAGATGCGTTGCTATAATCCCATAAATGCCTGACATAAATAAAGTGATTAGTGTCTTTGAGCAGATAATTAATTACTATAACCTGTGCAATTAACCTGAAAGCTGAGAGCAAGCAGCTCTTTTTCCCCCAATCTCAGTCAGAAAAAAATATTCGATGAATGGATATGATAGACATACTTTGTATATAATTAAATAATATTAAAGCATAAAAGAATATTTGAAGGATTTTTTTAAAGGACAATGTGTTGAATTTGTATAAAGGGTGGGTCTTTGAAGAGTTGTGACTGTGATCAAAACATGTATGAAACTTCCAAGAACTAACAAAAATTTTATTTAAGAAATAAATGTTCACTAACGCTTCTGAATGTTGAGAGGGCACAGTGGAAATGGCTGGATATCCACTGAGTCTGAAGAAATGCTCTGTTCAAGTTACATGATGAGATAGGAATTCTAACCAAGCAATGCTTCTGGAGGGCAGCATCTTCCCTCTGCAGGAGCAAGCATTGTGTTTGGAAACCTAGAGCATCATCTGCAGACATGCTGTCTTTATCCTGTAGATATGATGGTACCTTTTGAATACAATTGTCTGCTTTCCAGGTCTCTCGCCAGCTGCTAAGTGCAGTCACTGTCTACTACATGGCATGAAAAAGCCTGTTCCTCACCTGAATTTTCCAGAGGACAGGATCCTGTGCGAATTAACTAGTGGGTCCTAAGGAGTGTTCTTGTAGGCTTCTATGGACAAGATTGTATCAGGAGTTACAGAAGTGCCCCACAGAGCTATCCTCATAGTTCCTGGTGAACTCATTATAGGGTATCCTTGCAACAAGACTTTAAAGTGAGATTTTGAAAAGAAGGTAGATGTCAGGCAGGCAAAAGAGTAGTAATTTGTGAATCAAAGTATGACTTCAGGAAAAAATGGAGATAATACATCTAGGGTTAGGGTAACTATAGTAGGAAGTTCACAATGGAGGGAGAACAGAAGTCAGGTATATAACTGAGAATTGTATGCCAGACTGGGAAAGACAGTAGAGTATGTCTCCTTTTCATATTTAATTTAATTTATTCATCACTGCCATGGCAATTATATATATCAAGCCCTGCATCTTTTCTCCACTAAGTCTTCATAGTTTCAACCTTTTTACATTTTTATTTTCCCTGCTAATCATTGGGTTTAACCAAGGCCACTTATCTGAGAATGGGAATGAGAATGATCTCAGTCCATCTGTTTGATAATGAGCAACTCATTAATGGCTATCCCATTGAAGACAATGACTTCTCTTTCCGCCCCATCAACTACCACTTTCTTCTCTAGGTAGGGAGAGAACACATGAAATCCTCCATGACCCATGATCTAATGCTTTGAAGAAACATGTGACTCTTATTGCCTTGACCAAAGCAAAAAGACATAGCCCATTCCCCTGGAAACCTAATTGCAATACCTCTCTTCTGTACCAGAGCCAGCCAGTTTTATAACAGCTGCAATAGCTGAAGAAAGTCTCAGGGACATTGCATGGATTTCCATGTTTACCAGGTGATATTCATTTACAATATGCATTGACCATAGTTTTCAATAGTTCTATATGATAATAACTTCTAAACACATATTAAAATATTAGCTGCTTGTCTGCTTTTTGGCTCTTTTGAAGAAGTATTCAGACATATCTCATACAATCACCGATTAATTATGTTTTTCACCTAAAAAAAATTAAGCGTGTTTTAAAATATCCTAATGACTATGTGTTAACTGGCTTTTACAAATCTCTTTACCTTTATATAATTTCTTTAACACAGTTGATTCTGTTTCTTACAAGTTTCCCACAAGGAGACGCTTGACTCTTTTTCTGTTTCATTTTCCCCCTTTCTCACTGCCCTTTGACATATCGAAGCTTTCAAGTTGCTATTGAACTGAGCTCAAATGCTATCTCTACAAATAGCCTGACCTTGTCAATCACTCGTCCTCCCTTTGGATAATATGTGTTCCCTCCTCATATCCCCTCACATTCTGCTTTTGACAGTCTCACCAGGGGTTTCCATTGCACTTTGTTCCTCAACCCAGAAGGTTCCCAGTTCTGTACCTCTTTCATTTCCCAGGGAGAAAAGCACTCTGGGCGACCTGACTATATTAAGAATGAAACGATCTTCAGTTGAAGAGACACATCGATGGCATGACATTAAAATGAATGTAGATGGCAGAGGCGAGGCTTCAAAGAGAGAATCCACCTGATATACTTCCTTGACAATGTAATTGACCAAACCCAACAGGATTAAACTCGAATTTCTATTCTGAAAGCTGTGACTGACTGTCTTATACATGTGTTCAAATTGTTGTACTCATTTAAGCATTGGATTTTCATTTGAACTTTGTTTATTCCCAGTTTCATAGTGAATTGTTTTTGTGTATTCCTTAGGAAAAGAAGGAAAGAAGAATATGACAGAACTTCAAACAAAATAGTAGCACTGCAAAAATATAATATAATGAATTGCTGAAAATAAGCCACTGAAAATAGGGTGTTGATTTTTTCTCTTCTTTCTTTCTTTCTTTCTTTCTTTCTTTCTTTCTCTCTCTCTGTCTCTCTCCCTCTCTCTCCCCTTCCTTCTTTCCTTTTTTCTTTCATTCTTTCTTCCTTCCTTTCTTCTTTCTTTTCTCTTCTCTCTTTTTATTATTCTCACCCTCCTGGACCAATGGTAGAGAGTGTTCATTACTAATTAAACATATTTTTAATAACTGGATGATTAAGTTAAATAATTGCTTATTAACAAATATATTTATTTCATTTGAAATCCTTGACTTGTAGGTATTACAATATTATATTTATGATCTAGATATTGAGACTACTGTATATATTATTGAGCAGGGAGCATTAAACCAAAGTTATGAAAGATGATTTAGATCACGATAAAACTATTAGGATTTACAATGTAGGAAAAAGTAAATTGTGTGTCCATGAGTGTACTGAGTCTGAAAAGGAATGAAGAGGGGAAAATTACTATTGAAATAATTTGTTGAAAATAAAGGTGGAATGGGAAATAAATAAATTGAGGCTCATATTTGATTAATGATAGGCAATGCAGTCT
Organism: Apodemus agrarius; assembly: GCA_964023405.1. Classification (NCBI taxonomy): domain Eukaryota; kingdom Metazoa; phylum Chordata; class Mammalia; order Rodentia; family Muridae; genus Apodemus; species Apodemus agrarius. The sequence goes on along the minus strand of OZ030024.1, from coordinate 29,095,667 downwards.
AAACCATAATAGCAGAGGATGCTTTTATTTTGGATTTAAGATTCTAGATTTGAAACTCTTAATAAAGAATTCTTAATGACTATATTTACCTAATGACTGGCTGAAAAGAAGCACACATATCTCTAAAACGGAAAGTTTCTTGCAAATTTCAGCTAAATTTGTGGCTGCTTGCCCATTTCAGGCCAAGCACTACACTAAACTGAAGTGTCTTGTGACTATTATGTACAGAAGTCCATGAAATTCCAAAGGTAAATTCACCTTCAGTTTGAAAGTAAGATTTGGCAATTTCATGTTAAATTACAAGCAGAGACAAATTATATTATTTCCCAGAAATATGTTTCTATCAGCCATTCAAATATGAAAAACAATGAAATGTCAGGGATTACTACAGCTTTGGTAAGGGATATCTGATTTCAAATTCCCTTCCAGATATGAAATAACACTTTTTTATTATTTTTTATTTAATTTTTATTTTCTATATTCTATGTTTACATTCCAAAGGCTTTCCCCTTTCTCAGTCCCCCCACCATATGTCCCATAATTCCTCTCTCTCCCAGCTATTCCCCAATCATTCCCTCCCCCCCCCCGCCATGATTTCTCTGTTCTGGGTCTACAAAACTGGATCCAATCTTTACAGGCCCAGGGTCCTCTCCTTTCTTCTTCTTGGGAGTCATTTGACTTGCTAATTGTGCCTTGAGCATTTAGGGCTTCTGGGCTCATTAATATCCACTTATCAGTGATTGCATTTCATGTGTATTCTTTTGTGATTGGGTTAGCTCACTTAGGATGATATTTTCCAGATCTGAGCATTTACCAAATAACACTTTTAATACCCAGGTAGTGGAAATCTGAATGTCTCCTTGAATTCCTTCAGTAACAAAACCTAATAACTCCCTATATGGAGCTAAATCATCTCTCTAGAAATTCACTTGATGTTTTTTTCTATTTCACTTTTTTTCTCTAAAATGGCCTGATTTCCATTATTCTCTCTTGCAAGAGTCATCATAAGTCATGTTCCCTCATATGTGCATGACAGTGACATCTACAGTCTTTACAGATGATGTCTGTGGGCTTTGCTTCCTTCAGACAGAGTCTCATTATGTAGTTCACCACCATCACCACCCCAAAGCCTGAAACGTGTAATCTTTCTGCCTAAGACTTCCAAGTCCCAAGTAGTAGTATTAAAGAGAGTTTTATTACAGAAATATGTTTATATGGTGAGAATTATTCTAGTTTGATTTTATTATAAATAAAACACTCTAACTCAAAGGAATCTGGAAAGGAAAGTATTTATTTCATTTTATAGGTTATTGTCCATTATGGTCCATCTATGAGAGAAGCAAGGACTGAATTAAGGAGGAATTCTGTTCATTGGCTTCCTTTGTCGCTCATGTTCTGATACCTTTCTTACACAGCTCAGCCCCAGCTGCCAAGGAATTGTCCCACTAATGTGGCCTCGGCCCTCCTTTTTAATATGTAGGCAGTAAGAAATAGCCAATAGACAAAGGTATATGTCAATCTGATGTAGGCAATTTCTCAATTAATGTTCCCTTTTTCTAGGTGAGTTACATTGGCAACAAAGGTTAGCATCACAATGATATGCAAGGCATAGCATTTGTATGAAAGTAGAAATCTCTTTTGAGTCTTTAGTCCTTCTTGAGGAAGGACTTAGAACAACAATCCTCAGATCCTTGAGAGTTTCTGCTTCTAAATTGGTTTGGATCTGATAGAATTTCATCTTTGTGTCTTTAATGCTCAGACACCCTGTTGGAATATAAGCTCAAAAAATTCCCAAATAATGTGTATCCATTTACCATGACACTTTTTATATGGTATTTAATTCCAGGTGCATTGTGGAAATGTGTGAATGTTTATTACATGTAATATGTCTGCAAATATTTCCCTTCATGGAGAAATTTGGCATAATATATATGCTTTTCATTTGAGAGTAAAATTCTACTTAATGAATGATTGTGTAATTGTGAACAAAGATATTTTAGATTTAAATTTTCATTCCCTTCTTAAATTGAATGGGATTAATAATCAAGTCTCCTTCCTAGTGTAACAATTATAAGAATTCCATGTAGGTTGCTGAGCACAATCTCATAGTGTAGAGTATGGTAATCCTAGGAATGATTAATTGGCTTGAGGATGTCCTCTAAGGATGAATAAATATTAAGGACTTGTTAGTAGGTTGTAATTACATGATACCTATCACAACATTCTGATGCAGAGAGAAAGCTTGAAGTGCAAAGGAAGATAAATTTATGTAGTTGTGCTTCCTTGGAACAGTGGGATGCTATCTGGTAATACTGATGGATAATAAGCCTCAGTTTCCCAAGCATAAGAAGTTAGTATGGAGTTGTTCACAGTCTCCTTCAGCAACAAAAATGTTCCAGGTCAAATATGCTTTGTAGACAAGACCTTAAATTCTGTAATATTATTTGAGGCACGTTTGGAGTACTGGCCCAGCTCACAGATGCCCTCGGGCTCTGTTTATGCAGGCAAATTGAAGAGGAGGCATGAGGCTATTATACAGTAGAAGCTGGGGAAAAAGGGACTCATTTGACCTACACTGTCTCCATCGATACGATTCCTAGGGTGATCGCTCAACTCTCCATTTGACAATGTAGACAGAGCCCGAGGAAGGTTTCAGGGCAAATACAGATTGAGATAGTGAAACTTGCAAAATATGTGCTTACTGCAAACTGTTTGATGATAGGTACTGTGTGCTGGCTGAGAACATCACGGGGTGATATAATGTGGTTTAATTTGCTCAACTAGAATTAGTTGGCTGTATACCCTGACGGTTTTGATCACACAGTAGAAATGATGTTTGCAAGAAAAGCAGCAGAATGGCATGTGAAGACCCGGATATGGAGAGTAGCTTCAGGATCCAAATCTTCTCTGTCATTCTGAATGACGGAAAGAAAATGAGCATAGGAATTAACAAATCCTACCTGTGAAATAGAAACTACAGGTTCTACCCTAAAGGTAAGATTTTAAGCGGACTGACTTTAGTACTTGTAACTAATATTTTCTGTAATGATCCATTCCTCTAAATACACTGAAGCCCTGTTTGCATCCTTCCAATTCATCTATGCCATGGTCCCCTTCAGCATTTCAGGGTTTGCACTGCTGTTTCTCTTTTACTAATCTAAATTCTCATTTTTCTAATGTCTTTTTCTTCTCTTTCTTTTTTGGAGAAAGGTGTCATTATGTAGCCAAAGAACAGTTTTGCATTTTCCCTCTTCTTGCCTCTATCTCTAGAGTCCCAGGATTACTGGGATGTACCACCCAGTCAAGGCTAATCAAGCTTTTCATGATTTTCACATCTGCTTCAGCAAGCCCCTTATCTCATTTCAAGTTGTAATTATTCTGCCCACAGAAAGAAAACAAATTAAGCTTAAAGCTTATTATATCTATAATTAGATATTTACTTATAAACTTATCTTTAGTTCTTCTCTCTTTCTCCTGCATGAGAACTGATTCCAGTACCAAGATTAATTTCCCCCTTTGCCAGAGCTTATTGTAGTAAGATACAAAAACGGCAGAGAGCCGTCTTATTCCAGAAGAATAAGGCTATATATGATCACATGCAAGGCCCCGTCTGGGTAATCCAAAGAAAATCAGTGAAAAGCATTACCTGGTTAAGTTATTCAGCCAAAAATAATAAAAATAAAAATAAAAAATTAATAATAATAATAATAATAATAATAATAATACACACACACACATACACACACACATGATTCGAAGAATATGCAGAGGAAAAGATTCCACACACCATTACAGAGGCTGAGAAGGTTTGCATTGACTAGGAATGAGTAGTTTGTATGTGAAATTTAGCATCGTCCTTTTTTAATGACAATACATATCCTATTCAAGTTTCAAAGATGCTAGTAAAGATCATCTTCCAAATTTCAAAAACATAGAACACTGCATCAGAAGACATTTGAAACAGAAGAATTAGAAAATTATTTTCTTAAACTCAATTCTGCCCACAAGTGACTCTTTACCTGTGGGGCTTTGCCTCACATCTTCGATGCTTAGGTAAAATGCATTCTTCTGTCACAAATGAAATAAGGAGAAGTGAGAAAGAAAGTTCTGCTGCGTGTAAAGTTCCCAGGTTTCAAATTACTTTGCACTAGACAGGCAGGCGTGAGGGGAAGAGCATTGGCAGCCAGCCCTTGTTGATGGTGACAGGGCCTTGGGAAGTGTCATAAGTGAAGGACCTATTGCTAGTGAGAGGTTGCTCCTGGCAGGGCCAGCCCCTGCGGGAGGAGGCCCAGGGGCCTGTCTCATCATGGACACTATTTGAATTGCTGCACTGCAGTCCGATAGGAACACCTATTCTCTTGGTGAGGTGAAAATGTTCAAATTTTCCCACATATTCATGTTTCTTTATTCAGGGATTAGCTTAAAAATCAAATCTTAGGAATGGTTGGGATAAAGTTTATTATATGTTAAAGATACATTGTATAAAAGCTGAATATAAAAAGATACTTCTGATGGCAGGAGTTACACAGGGCATGTCAATTTTCTTATTCTTTAAAGAATTTTTTAAAAATATAATTTTAATACAAAGTAATGAATGAGGTTTCTAAATGTAAAGCCACAGAATTTCATGATTTAAAATATACATATATATATATATATATATATGTATATATATACATATATATATATATATATATATATGTCAATACATTTATCATTATATTTACGTCCACTGTAGCTGTCTTTAGACACACTAGAAGAGGGCATCAGATCTCATTATGGATTGGTTGTGAGCCACCATGTGGTTGCTGGGATTTGAACTCAGGACCTTCAGAAGAGCAGTCAGTGCTCTTACCCACTGAACCATCTCTCCAGCCCCTCGAAATATATTGTTACCAACAGAATGGGATCCCCTTAGCAAAGACTTTTGGTTAATTGAAATGTTATAAGGATGAACATGTGGTTTGTCATTGTGCACTAACTTGTATACTAATATTTGCACTGTGGTATAAGTCACTGTCTAAGAAATAAACAGAGTGAGTGAATGTTAATGAAATTCTTCCACTGTAGCTTTATCTTTGAATTTAGAACCAAATGTAGAAAAGAGATGTCCAAAAGACATGCTGAGAAGCTCCACTTATTTCTAGAAGCATTATTTTAATAAAGAAAATCCTTTCCTTACCTCCAGTTGTCTTAAAATGCTCCCAGGAGAAGCCACAAAAAAGGTAACAAAGAAATGAGAAGTTTACTCATTAACCTAGAAAATACAGATTTGAAAAGGTGTGTGGTTTTATGCTATTACACTGTCAGAGAAGCTCAACTGGGACTTAACCTTAAGCCTCAGTGAGCAAATTGGAACAGTCCACCAATGAGAACGGAGAGCAGTGTTCATGGCACAGGGGCCTGAGAGGTGTAGGAAATGTGACAGCGATTGTTGTGCTAATGCTTGCCAGAGGTGCTCTACAAGCTCGAGCAAAGCAAGTCTCATCTCTTGAAGTCTATTCTTTAATTGACACAAATGCAGCCCCTGGAATGAGATTTGGCTGGTACCTTAAAGGCCCTGGGTGCTTCCTCCTCATGTTTTATTGATGGGATAAGGCTGTGCCCATCCCTAGGACAGCATCAGGAGACTCATTAGTGCAACTTGCTCTCAGAGCCAAAGATCTTTTACCGATCATGGATCATGTTGGCTGGTTTAAAATGCAGTGAGAGGAAGAGCGTGTCTGGAGTGTAGAAAGGGCTTTTTACCTCAAGAAGACACACACTGCTCTGAGGCTTGCCCTTCAGAAACTCCTATTTTATTTTGTTTCTTCTATTTTTAACCTGTAATTCCTTAGAAGGAATCCTACAAATTTAGTGACCTGTCTTGACACAATTTGAAACTTTATTCCTATTAAGCTGTGCTCAATGAAAATTTAGAAAAAAATGCAAATATATGTATGGGTATATACATACCCATGCACACACACATATATGTATGCATATATATATATATATATATATATATACTTATATATGTATGTACACATACATACACACATTTTATTTCATCTTTTTCTAACAAATTTCTGAATACTAAAATTATTGAATATTTACATGGAAAATAGTACTTTGTAATAATGCTAATGGGCGTGCATACACACACACACACACACACACACACACACACATACATTCATATATGCATGTATCCAACACATTCTGTAGAAATGTAACCTTAGTGTCTTTGAAAGATCAGCAATCCACATATATGGATGATTTTCAGAATAAAAATTATTGCATAAATTCCTTGAACTTTCATTTTAACTAGTCTAAATTTGGCAAATAAATTTATTTTAGGAGTAATTCTGAAATTTTACTTCTAAAACTTTGTCTGGGGATATAACATTTTGTATCATGTGAGAATTTTTTAGGCAGAAACACACAAATACAGACAGATAAAACACAGCATACACATATGCACACTCATGCACAAACACACAAACATGTAGACAAAGTGTCTATAAATACCATTACAAAGTACTACATTCCATGTAAACATTCATTATATTTTAGTATCTGGAAATTTATTAGATAAAAAATTAAAGTACATGTATAATAAAAAATAAAGTGTATGTGGATATATATGGATAATATAGTAAACATACAGAAACTGCACAGACCGCTTTAAGTAGCTTACACAGGATACCTCAGTATGGGCTTCCTTGTGGTTTGAAAATACTCACTACAGGATGTGATTTTTAAAGTTTACTATACAAAAGACTTGTTGAGGGTGATAATGCTTCTAAGGTGTGATCTCTTATATTTATAATTTGAAAACAAGATTTTCTTCATGATGGACTTTGTATTCAAAAAATGGAAATGATAAAATCACAGACTTTTCCATTTACCTCTGAGGACTGGTGATCACACTCTTTGCTGTCTATTTGAAAGACAGAAAGCATTAAACACACTGTTGCTAGTTCAATGATGATTGTTAGTGCCAATCCTACTTATTATATTTGTGCACTAATCTTTTCTTCATAGATTGAGTGGACTTAATATTTACTTCATCTATTTCAAAAACTTGTTAGACTTTTCTGGTTTTCATTTTTCTTATTTAATCTAGAATCTATTATTTCAATTTTGATTCACACGTAAAATAATTACTAATCTCCATTTCCATGAGTCTTGATTTTCAGCAGATAGCTTACACTGGGACTAATGGGGAAAAAAGAAGTTCTATTAGAGCAGCAAAGTTTACAAATTCAGAGGGTATTAGTTATGTTTGGGTTTTAAATCAATGTAAGGACAATGTACATCTTACAATTTTTGTGTCATTTTTAAGTGTCTGTTTTAACTCTCCAGAAGCAATGCAACATTTAAAATATAACTATTAAAATTTGTGTATTTTTTATTTTTTTTAAATTTTAATCATTTTTTTATTTACATTCCAAATGCTACCCCCTTCCTGGCTCCCCCTCCCAGAGTTTTTCACCCTGTTCCCTCTTCCGTTTGCCTCTGGGAGTACTTTCTGTACCCCAGCAACACCTCTCCAAGGTATCGCACTTCTCTGGCACATCAAGTATCTACAGGACTGCTAGATGTAAAACCTTATTTTAGTCAAAGGGTTCATTGTATCCCTATGTATTTTTGAAAATTATTTATTCATATATATGAGTGTTTTGCTTGCATGTCTATCTGTGTACCATGTGCATCAATGTCTGCATGTGTTTAAGTATAGTGTGCATACAAACTTACAGAAAAAGACATGTTCTATGATATATTATAAACTATGCATATCTTTTATCAATTATATACAATATTTCGCTCTGTTAACTCTGTTTATTATAATATTTTTTTAATTTGAAGAGAAGTGTGTTGAAATGAGAACTTAGTAAGTTACAATATATTTTAGCCATTTCTCTGTCAGGAAGTTGCTCTCCTTCCCTGACGAATGAATATCCATTCATCTCCACTGCAATTTGCTGATCAATGACATTTATAGTAGTCCTTCCAGGAATATCAAACTAAAACTTTGGAAATGAGCTTGATGCTACCCTGAGGAAGATTGATCCACATGAAGGCATTATTAAAACAGTGACATGAGTTATGAATTGGTGGTATAATGTGAAATTTTCTTTGTAGTAGTAATATCTGATCACATAAAATCTGTGCATAAAATCTGAAATGTGACGTTTTGGAGTTTAAAGAAATGCATTAACTCTAGGTCATCACTGCCTTCCACTTCATAATCTAGATTTGTTATTTAATATAATTTCTAATTTTTAGCTCCAGCAATTATTAGTAGCCCATATTCAGAGATGATAATATTGACTTAGACAGGCTAATTAATTGCAGAAAGCCAGAAACTGCTAGGGAGAAATTTTACTCACTAATCTTTTTGACTGAAAAATCTCACATATTTTTCACTATTTCTACAGCCTTATATGTTAACAAATCTACATGAAAATGCAAGATGAGAAGTCCCGATTGATCCCATTGAGTTAAGTAAAGGAGAAAGAAATGACAACTTAAGAGTTATTTTTTTCACTGTAATATTTCTGACACACGTGTGGAAAAGTTTGATTCTGCAATCATCATAGAAAAATAATCCAATCCTTTTAGTATATTCACCCTTGACCTTTAAATTCTGAGACATAGCCCTCATTAAAAAACAAACAAATAACAACAAAAACATCGGAAGAGCTCTAAGAAGCAAATATCCATCATCCGGAGGTTTGGGTAGTAAACAAGCCATTTTCTGTGTTACTGTTTTAAATTACCACACTTAAAAATAAATAAACATGAAATATGGTAGTTTAAAATAATTTAGTTGAAGGTCCAGAAAGAAAGTATTCACTTTTAAAAGAGAATGTTATATCAAACTATTATGCTCTGCAAATTTTACAGTCTCTTATATGATACAGTATCTTACAGGTGTGGGGACCTATTCTTATATCTCCATAACAGAAGGTAATGGGTAGTGGTAATAGGATTACAATTTGAGGCCAACTTATAAGGCACAGTAAATTCTCTGTCAGTTTGGGCTATGTTACCAGACTCTCTCTAAAACAAAACAAATGACCACAAAAGCTATTTTATTGTCACTGCTTGAAATGTGACTTCTGACACCCTCATAATTACAAGTCTTTTTTTATTAGATATTTTCTTTATTTACATTCCAAATATTATCCCCTTTCCTAATTTCCCCTCCAAAACCCCCCTATCACATTCCCCCTTCTCCCTGCTCACCAAGCCACCCACTCCTGCTTCCCTGTCCTGGCATTCCTCGCATCCAGACTGATTTTCCTTCAAGTGTGTTAGAATGGAAAAATTATTTTGAACTATACTTCACAGAGGCCTGTTCCATCTAGGACATACATGTAGACAAGAATAAAGGTTCTTCAATGATTTCTATGTAAAATTATTCAATATCATACTCCATATTAGCAGATAGCAGTGTTTTGGTTAATATGACAATATTACCTTGGCATCAATTCAAACCAGAAACAAACACTGGAAGTATTGTCAAAGTATACAGAGTGAAATGTTGAGTATTTCTTTAAGAAGGAAGTCGCGTCTAATGGCTGTTCCAAAGTCAGAATGAGATTAAATCTCTATATCATATTTAGATGGGTCCCTGCTGCTGGAGAAATTAATTTGAATTAATCATGATCTCCACCCTTTGTCAGGCGTTTTCCCCCCAAAGCTGAATTAGTCTGTCACAGCAGCCTTACAAACTTGGAGTCCTGATTTTCAAGTTTGGCCTGGGGATAGGAAGTCAAATGCTGGCAGGAGATGGATGCTCTGCACAAGTGACAAATTTAGATTCCTGGAGAAAGCTGCTGACTGTGCGGTTCCAACTGAAGCAGCCTATCTTCTCTTCCAGATGTTGAAATAATGACAGATGCTTAGAGAAGGTTGACAAGAGGAAGAAAGGAGCCTGCTAAGGAGCAGAGCCTGCTTATATCGGGGAAAGTAAAAGTCACATTCACCAAATCCAAATTCTGAAGAAGTGTGTGTGTGTGTGTCTTTATAGACAAGCATGATGCAACTATATATACATCTACTTTTGTACAGTTGAAGACATAGATCGTATAAAACTATGACATTACCCTTCATAAGTTTAATAAATCATTATATTACTAAATTGAATATGATTGATCTCTGGGTATTTGCCTACATGTCATGACATCAGCTTTCTAAAGCCTGTATTTCCTGAAACCATTTTTTCCCCACATTTGGGTTAGATGGATATTTCCCATAGTGTAAAACAAATTTTAAACTTTCATATGAATGGTACATTTAAACCTTTCAGTTATTCCAAATATCTGTTGGAAGGAAATTCTTACTCATTAAATAAGGTCAAGTAGCAAGGTTTTTCTTAAGTAATTTGAAATTTTCTGCATAATCCCCACAAAAGACACATGTAAGAGAGGGGGAGAAACAGAAAGACAAACAGGTACATAAGAATAACTCTATAGTACATTAAAGAAGAATATTTGTTATAACTATTTAAAGTACATATACTTATAGGGTGTTTGAAATATCAATGGCAGACATATGGCATGTACAGTAAGAAATGTGGTATTTTCAGAGTATGCGTTTGCTTTGTCCTCCCTTTATATGTCGTCCTCTTTTTCTAATTTTCTTTAAAAGATGCCATTCTACCTCTGTTGAAAGAAAGTTGTTTTACTGGAGTGAAATACATTCTTGAATAATATAGTTTTCAAGATGAGAGAACAATTTTTCCAAACATTTTCTCTCTCCTAAGTGATTTCTTTGCATCTCATTTAAACCATGTAAAGACTATTTTCACAGTACCCCTATTCTTATTCATGAGGGAATTCAATAAGGATGAAAATATCTATACATAAATATATTCTATTTTATATTTTTAAAATGTATGCATGTGTGTGTATGCACATACACAACTGTGAGGCACCCTTATCTGTAAACATGTCTGTTCCTGTAAAGACCAGAGGTTGATGGTAGGCGTTTTCTTTCATTTACTGCCCTATTAGCTGTTCTTTAAGGTAGTACTTAAAGCTCACTGACTGTTATGTGTAAGAAATTATTGTTAATTCAAGAATTCATGTCACTGTAATCAGGTTTTTGAGGGAAACATGGAAGTGCAAATGCAGGTCCTTATGTTTGTACTTTGAGTGGTTACTCACCAAGCCATCCCTCCAGCCCCTAATTGAAAGTCTTTACTGTGTGTCTCAAAGCACACTACACAATTAAATCACTATGTGGCTGATTATGAATATGGGATGACATTACGAACAATGGGGAAACATATAATGAGACATGGGGGGACTATTCCAACATAGTTATATAAGAAATCTATATTTTGTCCCCAGTTGAGAGACTGTTTGGGAAGTTTTCCAATTGTGGTGTGTAGGAGGAGCTGTGGCACTGGGGTTGGAGTATGATTTCAAAACCCATTGCTAGCCCAGTTTCTGCAACTCTGTCTGTTGTTGTGGGGTCAGGATGTAAGCTCTTAGCTACAGCTCTAGCCATTCCTGTGTGTGTGCCACCATGCTCACCACCATCATTATCATGGTGTTACCCTCTGAAATTATAAGCAAGCCCTCAGTTAAATATGTTCATTTGTAAGCTACCTTGGTGTCTTCATGTCAGTAGAACAGTAACTCAGAGAGGAAGTGAAAAAGGACCAGTAAAATGTATGGGCTATGACATGTCTCAAGTCCATGTAAACAAGCTGTGATGGAATATAGCATATTTATCTTCCTTGCGTTTATGTACATCTCTCTTTGAAGACTGAACATGGAGCACATTACAGTCTCAGAACTTACAAAGTATTCTCTTTATCCCTCTATCCCTGCCCCACTTTCTCCTCTCTCTCTCCCTCCCTCCCTCTTTCCTCCATTTCCTCTTTATCTCTTCTCCTTCTCTCTTTCTCTCTGTGTGTGATAGATAGATAGATGGATGGATAGATAGATAGATAGATAGATAGATAGATAGATAGATAGACAGGTAGGTAGGTAGATAGATAGATAGATAGATAGATAGATAGATAGATAGATAGATAGATAGATAGATACCACTCAATTAGAGTTCCTCACAGGACAGCCTGGAAGAGTTAGCATTCTCCTTCGCCTTAGTGGGACCCAGGGATTGAACTCAGGTTATCTGGTTTTGTGACAGGTACCTAAACCGCTTGAAACATATTCCCAGCCTGAACTATCAAAACTTTAATGACAGTGTAATATGAGTTGCTTGAACACACATGTCCTGAATTGTGCTTTTATAAAACCTATAGGAACTCCAGACCTCGTTCACAAAAAGTGAAGAAAAGAGAAAGAAAAACATGATTTCTGCCTGGTGAGTATATCAGAGGATTTGTTTGTCCATTATTTATCATTCGTAATGTACACATTATCTATAATCTCTTATTCTCTGCCTTTTTGACTAATTGTGGATTTTTGTAACACTCTCCACCTATTGCCTATAGAAGCTTCTATGATGAGACATGAGAGTTACACTATGGTTGATACATGCTATATTACACAAAATATTAATGAATCACATCAAATGATAAACTCAGATCTAAATACAACATGCTGCTTGGTTTATTTAAAATGACCAGATAGAACACAATCATAGAGACATAAAATGGACAAAAATTACCTAACATTGCAAGAAGGACAGAATATCTTTTGTAGACAACCATTAGAAGCTTCCAAGCTGATGGTGATACTCAGAAAACTCTTGTTATTCTAACATTGAACTGAGAACAGGGTCCCCAATGGAGGAGCTAGAGAAAGGACCCAAGAAGCTGAAGAGGTTTGCAGCACCACAAGAGGAACAACAATATGAGTCACCCAGTACGCCCAGAGCTCTCAGGGACAAAACCATCAACCAAAGAATACACATGGAGTTACCCATAATTCCAGACACATAGGCAGCAGAATCTTGTTAGATACCAAAGGGAGAAGAGGCCCTTGGTCCTGGAAAGACTTGATGCTGTAGTGTAGAGGAATACCAGAACAGGGAAGCAGGGGAGGGTTGATTAGGGAAGGGGAGATGGCCTATGGGATTTTTGGGGGAGGGGGAACCAGGCAAAAGGCTAACATTTGAAATGTACATAAAGAATATTCCTAATTAAAAAAAATGGTGAGAGTCTAGGTATGTATATTTCAATTAAATACAACTACTCAAAATAAATGTAAATCAGTTTAACCATGTACAGATAAAAGCAGATTTGAAATTCTGTAATCTAAACATAATTTCCTTAAAATTTACTCTGAGTGTTTATTAATTTCCTTTAAAATATAAATTTAATGCAACTGACCTTTAGTTTTAAGATCCTAGATGCTTGTCAGTATTCTACTAGAAGATTTGTTTGGGTGTCCTGCCTCATTGACCTTGTCTCCAGCTTATTGCTATCCTCCTAGATTGCATAAAGGTCACCCCACTTCTCCAGAGATATCATTAGTGATGCAGATTTGACAATATTCTATCTGTACCCATTATTGCTGTGACATTTTTTTAAGATTTAGTAGACTGATACACACACACTCTCACCCACCTGACTCCCCAAACATGAACTGAATAATGACAAGAGGGAACACATCAAACTGGGGTTGGGAAAGGCTACACAATGAGCTATGAACAAGTGGGAAATTGAGGGACTAGATGGCATTGTCTTGTACATGGAAGGAAAATGCTGATTGGCTGTCTACTGCTAAGCATTCTGCATATATATATCTTTTTTAATGTAATTTATTTATTTTAAACTCCAGATTTTATTCCTCTTCCAGTACACCCTCTGACTGTTCCACATCCCACACCTCCTCTCCTCCACGGTGTCTCCAAGAGGATGCCCCACCGCTCCCCAACCCCTACCCCACCAGACATCTAAACTCCCTGGGGCCTCCAGTCTCTTGACCCATTTAACCCAGAACTGGCAGTCCTCTGCTGTATATGTGTTGGGGTCCTTATATCAGCTCCTGTATGCTGCCTGGTTGGTATTCCAGTATCTGAGAGCGATCTCTGGGATCCAACTTAATTGAGCATATATATATATATATATATATATATATATATATATATATATAGATATGATATGATATGATATGATATGATATGATATGATATGATATGATATGATAATGGTTATGAAGCCTGGGCATGAGAAAGGTGTATAGTTACTGTGGAGAGAAGTTGGAGTGCATAGTTACCCCATAGAGAAGCAGATTTGCCTTCTTCACATATATGTTTCCTGAGCTCCATTGCTGATTAGTACTGAGTGAACTGACAAGGGAAACTGCATATTGAATTTATTCATTCCTACTGAGAAGCAACCAGCGACAGAGGCTGGGACTTCAGTCAACACACGATCTTACCTCATGTTCACCTCTCCTGAGCTGTTGCTCTATTTAGAAAAAGAGAAATGAAGCAAGGAGTCAGAAAGGAAGAGACATGAAGTTAGAATCTTCTCTGCCAAGATTAAGTTCATTTTTATGGATTAATACTAATTATAGGTGCAGGGGATTTCAAGCATCATTGAGTAAATAAAAGAAGCATTTGAGTGGGAAGGTTCTTATGTGCATAACGGCGCTGTTTGCTGGAAAATTTGCTTGCTACTTTAATTTCTTTTCTTGTGCTCTAAGGCAAATCTGACAAGAAGCATCAATATTCTGAATAAGAAAATCATGTTAACTAGGATGTTCAAATACTTTTTAGTTTATTTTTGATGTTAAGATTTAATTACCACATTCTTCCTTTTCTTCTCTTTCCAAACCCTCCCATGTGCCCCTACTTGACCTTAAAATTCATGACCTTTTATAAAAAATAATTATTTTTGTGCATACATATGTATTTGTATATGCATATATTTTTCTATATATAGCCCGTGACTTACTATTACCTCCATACATGTTTTTATGGCTAAATGTTTGGCAGTGAATAACCAATCAATATGCCCTTTCTTGAGGAAGATAACCTCAGCCACTCCCATGATTTCCTACTTGCTCATAGTTCACTGTGTAGCCTTTCACACATCCAGTCTGGTATGTTCACTCTTCTCATCATTATTAAGCTCATGTATGGATAATCAGGTATGTGAGACTTGATGTGTATATCTTCTGACATTACTAGGGGACATATTCTCAGTAAAGTCTCTGACTCTCTGGCTCTTACAATTGTTCTGTTTCTTTGTCTGCCATATACCCTGAGCCTTAGATGTGGGCATGTATTGTAGATGTATCCATTGAACCTGGACTCCACAATTCTGTATTATGTATATTTGTTTTCCCTGGATTTCTGAGACATCTTTTCTTAAAAAAAAAAGTTTAATACTTTCTTCTTAATTATTCACTTTACATTTCTCTCACCCTTCCCCTTCTTGTCATCCCCTCCCACAATTCCTCTCCCCTGCTCCCTTCCCTTCGCTTCTGAGAGTGTGAAGCCCTCTGCATCCCCCACCCCTGGCACATCAAGTCTCAGCAGGGCTAGGCACCATCTTCTCCCACTGTGCCCAGAAAAGGCATCTGAGTTTGGGGAGTAGATTCCACAGAAAGGCAACAGCTTTAGGGAGAGCTCCAACTTCAGTTGTTGGGGAACCAACATGAAAACTGAGATGCCCATCTGCTCCGTATGTGCAGGAGCCTATGTCCAGCCGGTGTATGGTCCTTGGTTGGATGTTCAGTTTCTGAAGTCCCCAAGGGTCCATGTTAGTAGACTCTTTGGTCTTCCTGTGGAGTTCCTAACCCCTTCAGGGCCCACAATCCTTTCCCCTGCTCTTCCATAAGAGTCCCCAAGCTAAATCCACTGTTTGGCTGTGGGTGTCTATTAGTCTGGGTTCTCTAGAGTCACAGAACATTTGGGAAGTCTCTATGTAGTTAGGGAATTTGTTGATGACTTACAATCTGTAGTCCAACTCCCCAACAGTAGTCAGCAGCAGCTGTGGATGGAAGCCCAAGGATCTTGCTGTTGCTCAGTCCCACGAGGCAAGCCGGCAAGGAAGAATCTGTCTTCCTTCTTTCAATGTCCTTATATATATGTCTCCAGTAGAGGGTGTAGCCCAGATTAAAGGTGTGTGTATCCATGCCTTTAATCCCAGATGATCTTGAACTGGAATCCATAGCCACCATGCTTCAAGATCTCCATGCTAAGTCCAGGTCAAAAACTTATATCTCTGAGCCTCCCGATTAGGATCATAGGTGAGCCTTCCAATTCTAGATTGTAGTTCATTCCAGATATAGTCAAGTTGACAATCAGGAATAGCCACTACAGTTTCTGTATCTGTCTCAGTTAGCTGCTGGGTGACACCTCTCAGAGGACAACATGCTTCTGTCTGCAAACATAATATAGTATGATTAATAGTGTTAGGGATTGGTGCTTCCCCATGGGATGGGTTTCAAGTTGGGCAGGTTAGCGGTTGGCAATTCCCTCAGTCTCTGCTCCATCCCTTAAGCACATATTTCTTTAAGACAAGACAAATTTTGGCTTAAATGTTTTGTGGGTGGGCTGGTGCTGAGACAACACCTAATGCACTCCAAACAGTCCTTGGAATATTTGTGTAGCATGATACCTCTAAACTTTTTAGCAGCCTGCTTTCACCTCCTAAGTCCTACCCAGCAAATATGGTCCACCATGCCTGCCTCATTTATTCATTTTTAGCAGGCAAAGATACTTCTGTTACAGACAATAACACATTGTTTCATATTGATTCATATTGTTCACTTTTTATGTACTCCAGTGATAAAATATATATATATATATAGCAGATTATTGTGAAGTGAGTACATTCCACTTCAGAAAAATCCAGCAATAACACTTACATAAGTAATCTCTTGAAAAACAAAAAACAAAAACAAAAAAAAAAAATATATATATATATAGCAGATTATTGTGAAGTGAGTACATTCCACTTCAGAAAAATCCAGCAATAACACTTACATAAGTAATCTCTTGAAAAACAAAAATGCAGTGAGGAACAGAATCTGGGATCAGAGACCCAGCCTAGAATCAAAGAATCAATGAAATATTCCAAGTAATACTGTGCTGTATTCATAAATCAGTACCTAGCTCAATCATTAAAAGAGATTCTTTCCTTCATGGATATACACTTGAGTCTCCATGTCATTGCTTTGAGAGATAGAATTTGATTGACATGACTAGTTTGTAGAGGCTCAGGTTTTATGGATAGCATAGTCCTTAGCTAATTTCTGTATTTGTTGGCTGTTGGAAATTAAAATAAGATAGAACTGAAGGGACCTTTGGAAGCATTCCTGTGTGGTTTATATTTTTAATATGCTATCAAACTGATTCTCTCATTCTTTCTCTTTCCGTCCTCCTTTCTCTCTTCTTCCTGCATCCCACCTTTTCCCCCCTTTTTCCTTTAGTCCCACCTTCTTTTTCCTTCCCTCCTCTTTGCCAGTAATGTTTCCTCCCTACATGCTTATGATTATACTGCATTGCCTTAGCATAGACACAGTTTCAGTAGAGTCCTGTGACTATAACTGAAATCTGGAACTCTGAACCCAAATACCTTTGTCTCATTTAAGTTGATTTCTTTTTAATGTGCCACAGACAAGTAGAGTTAATTTACATATCTAACAAATAGTAGGCCCTGCCATAGATTCTAAGAGTGAAATGAATATTTATTCAGTGTGAACTATAGGAAGACAGCTCTAAGCTGTGCATCTTGCAGAATTATTCTTATGAAAGATTATTGCCCCTCAAATAGTTATGCCATTATATCTTCTTAGCATGCTATCCTTCAAGTTTCCAGTAATTACACCTAGAGAATATATATTATGCAATTAATATAGACATTTTAATATTGTAGCTAGTATGGGGGATTTTGGCACCTGATTTATAATTCAAGAAGCCAGGGAAACTTTTAATAATCAGGAAGTCCACACATCACAAGCAGTAGTATCTAGGGAAGTCTGGGATATGTAGCAGAAGTCTATATGCACACATAATAAAGCAGATTATTAGATTCCCTAAAATAAGCAATCCCAGAAGAATGGCCATATATTACTAACTTTATGAGACACTCTGAAGACTCACTTCTATTTAGAGAGTGAATCTCTGGATTAGAAGATTTGCATTTAAATGGTCTATTCCCCCTTGCAGTTACAGGTTTCTGCATAGGATAAAGCTGCTCTTTCTTTGTGAAGCACATACATAAAAGGTCCTAATAAATCCCACCATTGTGATGAACCCAGAGTTTATCAAAGGACTTTTAAGCTGTTCTGACAGACTCAATTGAAATAGGGTTTCCTCTATTTCCTTTGGGGAGTTTTTAAATAAATTTAGGATAATTAGCAATTTCCCTGCAGGCTATCTTTTTAAGTTTGAGAAAAATTACCATTCATCTTACTAAATGAAGTAAAAACACGGACTTTGAAACCTAAGTACTAACTTCAATAGCAAAAGAGGCATCAGTTTCAGGTTTATGTAAGTTATCATCCTGTGCTTGTATTCCTGCTAGTCTAGGGTCTAAGAAATTAGATAAATGGAAAACCAAAGAGGCTATGACTTGAAACCATGGAGTTGAAAGATTCCTATTTAGACCTGACAACCAGCCTCCTCTCCACTGGGACATTGAGATCATTTCTCAGGTTACCTGGTGTAATATATTAATCTTAAAAATGATTGGTGAAATGGCAAATAGTAGACATACAACCACATCTACAAGGCTAAACATTAAATGTTTGTCTAAACTGTCCTACCAACTGTTTCATTTCTTTTTTTTTTAATTTTATTTTCTATATTCTATGTTTACATTCCAAAGGCTTTCCCCTTTCCCAGTTCCCACCCACCATAGTTCCCATAGTTCCTCTCCCCCCCCATCTGTTCCCCAATAATTCCCCCTCCCCCCTCGGTTTCTTTACTAAACTGGAAGCAATCTTTACAGGCCCAGGGTCCCCTCCTTTCTTCTTCTTGGGAATCATTTGACTTGCTATTTGTGTCTTGAGTATTTAGGGCTCCTGGGCTCATTAATATCCACTTATCAGTGATTGCATTTCAGGTGCATTCTTTTGTGATTGGGTTAATTCACTCAGGATGATATTTTCCAGGTCTAACCATTTACCTACAAATTGCATGAATTCATTATTTTTAATTGCTGTGTAGTATTCCATTGTATAAATATACCACATTTTCTGTATCCATTCCTCCTTTGAGGGATAATTGGGCTGCTTCCAATTTCTGGCTATTATAAACAAGGCTGCTATAAACATAGTGGAGCATGTGTCCTTATTGCATGCAGGGGAATCCTCTGGGTATATGCCCAGGAGTGGTATGCCAGGGTCCTCTGGAAGTAACATGCCCAATTTTCTGAGGAACCGCCAAACTGATTTCCAGAGCGGTTTTACCATTTTGCAATCCCACCAACAGTGGAGGAGTGTTCCTCTTTCTCCACATCCTCGCCAGCACTTGTTGTCTCTTGAGTTTTTAATCTTAGCCATTCTGACTGGTGTGAGGTGGAATCTCAGGGTTGTTTTGATTTGCATTTCCCTGATGACTAATGATGTTGAACATCTTTTAAGGTGTTTCTCGGCCATCCGAATTTCTTCTGGTGAAAATTCTTTGTTTAGCTCTGTGCCCCATTTTTTGATAGGGTTATTTGTTTCTTTGCGGTCTAACTTCTTGAGTTCTTTGTATATATTGGATATTAGCCCTCTGTCGGATGTGGAGTTGGTGAAGATCTTTTCCCACTTTGTTGGTTGCCGTTTTGTCCTTCTGACAGTGTCCTTTGCTTTGCAGAAACTTTGTAATTTTATGAGGTCCCATTTGTCGATTCTTGATCTTAGAGCATAAGCTATTGGTGTTCTGTTCAGGAACTTTTCCCCTGTGCCCAAGTCCTCCAGGGTCTTCCCAAGTTTCTTTTCTAATAGTTTCAGTGTGTCTGGTTTTATGTGGAGGTCCTTGATCCACTTGGAGTTGATCTTAGTGCAAAGAGATAAGATTGGACTGTTTCATTTCAATATTCAAACCTATGATCCTATGGGAGTCATTCTAATTGGAAATTTCAAAATATGTAAAGTAAAATTCTTGAACTATTGTTGCTAGGCTGGTAAAAGACTCAGATAGAATTCAGTGATGTAAGAAGATAATGATGGTATGTGAGTTCAATGCATTTTTATGTCTTCTACCACACACAGTCCTTCAGAGGGTAATTTGTGAACTGACTCTCTTTTTCTGTCTCTTCTTCAATCCATCTTGTGGCCATCTCTAATCATATTTGGGACAGATCAGAGCTTTGTCTTTGGAAAGAAATAGAATGGAGTCTAAAAGAACACATATCTTATTCATCAGTATTTAACATATCATCTATTTTAAAACTGACTTTTAGAGGACTTATGGGACATATTGTGAGGGGGCGAACTGGGAAAGGGGAAAGCCTTTGGAATGTAAACAATGAATATAGAAAATAAAAAAAATAAGGGGGGCAAAAAAGAGCCACACAAACCAGAAAAAAAAAGAAATAAAAGTTCCTGAAAAACTAGAACAATAATTAAAATTTTCAAATTCAATTTGCTAGTTAAATAATGCAAAACAAATAATAATAATCTAATATACTTGAGATGTAGAAAAAAGAAAGAGTGGAGTGGTAGGAGTCAAGAAAGAGAGCAAAACATAATATTTTTTATTATTCTGGAAAATTATGACCTAAAATACTAATATGCAAACAACCTTTAAATATAAAGTGGCAAGGGGCTACAGATATCATATTAAATATTGGACCAATGACATTAAAAATAAATTTTAAAAATGCAAAAGAGAAAATCGTACCAAAAGAAAAGCATCCAAGATTTATGTCTGTATTTTTCATAGTCATAGTCAGGTATAAGCATCCTCCTAACACAAAACATGCACCCCCCCATATATGCACACTTTTGAGAAGGCTTTTCATAGCTCTGTTTGACTTTTTCTTTCAGGTAGTCAGTGAGTGCAACTTCTAAGAAATCATCCTGAAGTTATACTGTTAATTTTCTGAAAACAAATTAAAGAGGACATTCTCTGATAAATATTATATATTGAAAATCACTTACATTTCTAAATGAAAACTGTTATTTCAATAAATTTTTAATATACTATGTATACATAAAAATCCTTTGCAAATAAGTGTCTATAAACTAGTATAGTTTCCAAAGTGTGTTAAATTATGATAGCAAATGATAAAAGTATCTAATTTACACATGCTAATTTCTAAAAACAGAAAAATGAAAACATTAGAATTACAAACCAAAAAAATCAACCCTAAATGATAAGAAAATATTTTAAACTTTTGAAAAGAAATTAACATTAGTCTGTATAAATACTTGTATTGTTATTGTTGTAAGCAAAAACTTAAATTTATTCAGGTGTAGCTTTGACTGGGTGATAGATTATTAATGTTATAAGCTAAATTTTATAGCAGAGAATATCACAAATACCTAGGTTAATAATTTTATGCGTGTTTAATTTTTACTATTCAAATATTTCATAAGAATAGACAAAAAGTAATATCAATTTTATCAGTAATGAACAAACTTACCATGGTTTCTAAAAATGATCTTCCAGAAGAACCAGGACTCCTGTTGACTTAGCCAATTTTGCTGCAAGATAAGGAAAGTACTAAAGGAGACCAGAAACCTAGATTATTCAACAAATGTTATATGAATGATGAAATAAGAACATAGAAAGAAAAGGACATGAAAACTTTCAAAAGGTGTTTCTAGACCAAACAAAGATCATTTCATCATCAAAAAGACAATTGTATGACTTTTTCAAAAAAGTAAGAATTTTGGAACAAATGTGAGAAAATGCATAGAGTGAAAACAGATAAAGGTGTTCCTTTAAAATAGTAAACAAGAGTAAATCACAATGTCTTATGGTTATAATTCTACTAAAAATTTAGAGGAAGGTGGATCTCCATGAGTTGGATATTGTAGAAATTACTTAATCCTGATGTGGAGTTTCTACCCTGCCTTTGACCCTTTAGTTTTCAGATAAAAGACACATATGGTCATTATATTTACAATGTCTTTAACAGTACAAGAGTTGGACAGCTACCTACCCTCTATACTATTAGAATCTATTTTCCTATTGATTACTACAAATTATTACTTGCTATGTACTATGTTTTATCTGGGTTGCTCTTAAATCCAATTGGCCAGCCTTCAGGACCATGTTTTTCTATGGCTCACCTAACCTATGGTGGCTTCTCCTCTTTCCTCTTGCGCCTTCTTTTCTTCCTGGTTCTCCTCCAACCCCAAGCCCTGGAAATCAAACTCCAGCTACGTCCCTTTAGCCCAGCTATTGGCTGTGGGAATCTTTAGTTACCAATCAGAAATACATTGGGATTGTCATTTGGGGCTATGTGTGGATGTTAGATCTTAGGGGACTACACTTAGCATTATAATAGACAGCAAGTCTAAACTTCAACAGCTGGGTGCCTGCCTTGTCTACAAAGTAACCTAAGGAGAAGACAGAGTTAGGTACAGAGTGAGAACTTAAGAAAAGATGTGAGACAACTAAATATAATGAAGACCAGTGATATGTCAGTGATTTGCCTATATTTAATTCAATATACACCGAGAAAAAAATCTACCTTATATAAACATATACTAACAAAAAATTTCTAGAACTCTTAAAATTGAGGAGCTGAATACATGACAAAATTTGAGGACAATTAATAAGTCACGTCTACAATGACAAAAAGACAAAACCTTAATAATTCACATTAGTTAAAAAGAAATTTTGAAGAATGCATTTTTAGATATGGAGGTGTGATTTTATATGATCAGAAAATAATTGCCTACCACATTGGAAAACTGGATGTATTAGAATAATCTGCACATTTAGAGAGATTTAAAAATAGATTTGAGTCAAACTGTAATTTATAAGTTGGAAAGTAAAATAATTCCAGTTTGTAAAGTTTAACTTCATTTTAAAGTTATGAAGTCACTCCTTTTGACTTTGCTGCCAACCTCTAGGTAAAATGTTTCAAAAGTTTGCATAGCGATTTTTCTCATTAAAATGCAAATCAGTTTTGCTCAGTGACAAATATTAATTTAAAGCCCTAATATAAAGTAGAGACATGCCTTAATGGTTGCAAATTTAAATCCATTCCAATGTTAAGATCTGAGTTATAGGGTTTTATCAAGTTGGGTTTGTGGAAGAGATTTTCATTATTTCATGCTTGACAATGTTATGTTAACTTTCAAAGAAAAATTAATAGGAAACAGATTTTAATTGTTAACACTCATAGACTATTAATAAATAGACACTTGAACTAATTATTTGTTTACATTTAAAAGCATATGTATTTGCTTATAACATTGACAAAGCACATGAGATTCTTTGGCATCAAACTCTCACTGTGACTTCAAGGCAGTTGGCCTCTTGAGTCACATATTGTGTTCATATGGTACTGATGTATTTTTTGTGTAGTCTGTTTTAAATATAACAAGATAAGATATAATTAGGGCCTTTGCCTCTTACACGTTTTCCATTTCATCTTCCATAGGGTTCCCTGAGCCCTGAGGGGAGGAATTCTATGGGAGACATTCCATTTGGGGCTGAGTGTTCCAAGGTAGCTCATTCTCTTCATCATGTCATCTGTGAGCATCTGCATTTGTTTTTAAGAGCTGTAGGAGGGAACTTCTCTCTAATGGCTGAGCATGGGAGTAGTCTCTAAGTATAGCAGAATGTCATTAGGAATCATTTAATCACTACCTTTTATGGTCCATTTGTTTGGTTTGATTTTTTTTTGGATTGTTGTTTTGTTGCTCTTGTTGTTATTTGATTTTACATGTCCAGTAGTGTTTGGCTTTATAAAAGGTCCCTGGGCTATCTAACCGCTTGTTCTTAGTCACTCAAGTAGTTTCAGATATGGATTCACGAATGGGCCTCAAGTCAAGTTAGGTATTGGTTGGTAACTTTGTGCCACCATTGGGTTAGATTTGTTTACAGGCGTAACAGGCAGGACACCGTTGTAGATCAAAAGGGTAGTGGTTAGCTTGGTGTTTCCTTTTTAATTTTGGTAACTTTCTGTACCAAAAGTATTGTGATGTAGAGATGAAGATTCTATCTAAACACCAGCTAGACATCTCCATTTTCAGTGAATTGTTTGGGCATTTTCTTCCTTAATGAGGCCTTGCTGTCAGTTCATAGAAAGCAACATATAGTGTTGCCTTCAGCCTGGATTATTTAAGGGCTCCCTTCGTCCAACAACTCAATTAGATCTTACCCAATCCCAGTATTATGAGCTTCATTTCGTCCAGTTGAAATTCTGTCTCCCTTATTAGTTCACTCTCACTGTACTAGATTTTCCTAATAGCTCTCCAATGTCTCTAAATTTAGTTATCTTGCCACATATTCCTTTCCTCAGCCCCCTCAACCATCTGCCACTACTTGATCCTTACTCCCATTACCCCATCCAACCAAACATATATTTTACTATTCCTTCCTATCAGGAACTATTTGTACTCTACAATCCCTTATGGACATAAGATATAGACCTTCCCTGTGTGGGTCTAGAGGCTGTAGACCCACAAAGGGTAGGTCTATACCTTATGTCAATGACTTGATTGCTAATATCCACAGGTAAGTGAATAAATACTACATTTGTCTTTCTGTGTGTGAATAAGCTCACTAAGGATGATCTTGCTTTTTGTTTGTTAATTCCATCCATTTACCTGGAAATTTCATAATGCCTTTTTTTTTAATGACTGGGTAAAATTCCATTGTTGTCAATATACCATATATTCCTAAACATTCTTCTGTTGGGGAACATTTAGTTCTTTCCAGTTTCTTGCTATTATGAATAAAGCACTCACGAACAAATTTCAGCAAGTCTCTTTGTGATAGGGTAAAGCATTCTTTGGGTATGCCAAAGAGTGATATAACTGGATCTTGAGATAGAGTGAGTTTCATCTTCTGTCTGCATCACCACATTCAGTTCCACAGTGGCTTTATATATTTTTGCTACCATCAGCAATGTAGGAGTATTCTTCTTTGCCAGTCTGAGCTGTCAGTGGTTTTATTTATCTTTATCATTCCAATTGGTATAAGATGAAATTTCCAAGTAATTTTGATTTGTATTTTCCCAGTGTCTAAGGATATTGAACATCTTTGTAATGTTTCTCAGACATTTGAGTTACCTTTATTGAGAATTCTTTGTTTAAATCTGAATCCCATTTTTAATTGGATTGTTGGTTTCATTGATATATAATTTTGAATTCTTTATATATTTTTGATATTAGACCTTTATCATATGTGTAGTGCTGAAAGTAATTTCCAATTCTCTAAACTGCCAATTTGTTGGAATGACAGTGTCTTTTGCTATGAGAAAGCATCTGAGTTTCATGAGGTCCATTGTTAAATATTTAATCTTAGTTTCTAGACTAATAGTATTCTCTTCAGAACAGCTTTTCCTGTGCCAATGAGTACAGGGCTATTAGGCACTTTTACTTCTATCAGGTGCCATGTATCTGGTTTTATGGTCAGGTGTTTGATCCATTGAGACTGTGTTTTGTGCAGGATAGTAAGTCCGGGTCTATTTGGGTTCTTCTACATGCAGTCATCCAGTTTGATCAGCACCATTTATTGAAGATGCTGGCTTCTTATCAAAAATCAGGTGTCTATAGTTAGGTGGATTTGTCTGGGTCTTCAGTTCTATTCCACTGATCAATGAAAGTTATTTTACCAATACCATGCTATTTTTTCTCCTATAGCTGTGTAGTACAACTTGAAATTGGGGATAGAAAAACCTTCCCTGATTCTGTTATTTTTCAGGAATCCTTTAGATATTCTGATCTTTTGTGTTTCCTTAGGAAGCTGGAAATTGTCCTTTCAAGGTCTGTAGGTCATTGTGTTGGGACTTTGATGGAGAAGACACTGAATCTGTAAACTGCTTTTAGTAGAAAGGGCATTTTTACTATGTTAATTCTATCAATCCAAAAGCATAGGATATTTTTCCAACTTGTGACATATTCAATTTCTTTCTTCAATGAATTGAAGTAAGTAAGTTTTTATTATGCAAAGCTTTCTCTCACTTGGCAGAGTTCCCCCAAGATATTTTATATTATTGAGGATATTTTGAGAGATGTTGTTTAACCAATTTCTTTCTCAGTCCATTTATCTTAGTTCATAGGTTGCCTACTGATTTTTTCACATTTTTAACATTTCTTCAGTCTGTCATTTGGTACTTATTAATGGTATTTCCAAATGTCTATTATGTTCATAATTATTAAGGACATTGCCATAGTTGCACTATTGAAAATGACAAGGATTAAAAACACCTAAGACAATTCATGGTATCAAAAATGGTACAATTTCATGTGTATTCTTTTGTGATTGGTTTAACTCACTTAGGATGATATTTTCCAACCGTTTGCCTACAAATTGCATGAATTCATTAATTTTAATTGCTGAGTAGTATTCCCTTGTATAAATATACCACATTTTCTGTATCCATTCCTCCTTTGTGGGACATCTGGGCTCTTTCCAACTTCTGGCTATTATAAATAAGGCTGCTATGAACATAGTGGAGCATGTGTCTTTATTGTATGCAGGGAAATCCTCTGGGTATATGCCCAGGAGTGGTATGAGAGGGTCCTCTGGAAGTGTCATGCCCAATTTTCTGAGGAACCGCCAGACTGATTGCCAGAGCGGCTGTACCATCTTGCATTCCCACCAACAGTGGAAGAGTGTTCCTCTTTCTCCACATCCTCACCAGCACTTAATGAGGCCAGACGCTCTGAATACTCAAGGCACAATTAGCAAATCAAAAGATTCCCAAGAAGAAGGAAGGAGAGGACCCTGGCCCTGAAAAGACTGGATCCGGTTTTGTAGGAGAGTACCAGAACAGAGAAATGGGGGGGGGTGATTGTGGAATAGGTTGTGGGGGGGAAGAGGACTTATGGGACATATGGTGAGTGGGGAACTGGGAAAGGGGAAAGCCTTTGGAATGTAAACAAAGAATAGAAAATAAAAAATAAGAAAATCTTCCTGTAACCTATTAACATCACTGCATATGGGGTACCTTGGCACTGTGAGTGCTATCAAGGAATCACACAAATACACATGTGTGCATGCGTGCATGTGTGTGTGCACGCGCGCGCGCACACACACACACACACACACACTAAGGAACTAGATAGACAAAATCTTTAATTTTCTTTTTAAAAGAAGTCAGTTAATACATTTCTAAATCAGGTTTGTATTCGTCTATTTCCTCCTGGATTAGCCACTATTCATAATAGAGACAAATTATTTACTGAATAAAGAAGAGACATTGTGGAAAAAATGGTACAATTATAGGTATCAATTTGATAACTGGATATGTCATCACACAATATTCTACATCCTATTCCCATATATTACCACACTTTAATATTATGTGGGCAGTTACTTTGTGTGATTATGTACATATGCTTAAACATTGTGAGTCATGAAGTACATGTGGAAGTGAGAGTGCAACTTTGGGGGCATGTTTTGCTCCTTCTATCACGTGGGTTTCAGATAGCAAATTTGCATCATTAAGCTTGGCAGCTAGCATCTTTACCTACTTAGCTACTACACAGATCTTATATCCGTAAATTTTACACTTGACAAATAATTTTAGTAGGGTAAAATTTACTTCAGTATCATTTCATCTTCAGTGATTTTTTTTAGTTAAAATTTCAAGAAAAAGACATTCTTCCTACTTACCTACTTAAAATAGTTATTTATATTGATTCAGATATTCTAATACACTTGGGGTGTATGTACTTGTCCTTGAAGTAAGAGCTAACAGTAGGCACAGACAGCTCAGCTGCGGGTGCAGACCACCGCAGCCGGGCTGCGGCAAGGGGCCATTTTGCCTGGGGACACACCTCGGAATTCTAGCAGCTGGAGTCAGGGGCTTGGACTGAGAGTTAGCATAGTCCAGCACAGACAACGCCACCAGAAGAGATCAGCAGAGCCGGGTACCAGCAGCTCAGCCAAGGTCACGCTGTGCTTTCAGCAGGGCCGCCATCTTGCCTCAGGATACTGCGTGCGCAAACAGCAGGCACAGCGGGCACAGCAAGCGGCTGGAGTCAGGTGCGTGGCCAGAGATATAGCTTAGCTTAGCTCTGCAGGAGATCTGGGCACAGACAGCTCAGCTGCAGGTGCAGACCACGGCAGAGGGGGCCGGCTCTCTGAGCAGGCTAGCAGCTAGGGGCCACCTTGCCTGGGGACACAGCTCGGAATTCTAGCAGCTGGAGTCAGGGGCTTGGACTGAGAGCTAGCATAGTCCAGCACAGACAACCGCCAGAAGAGATCGGCAGAGCCAGGTACCAACAGCTCAGCCAAGGTCACTGTCTCCTGGGGACAGGCTCACTGTGCTTTCAGCGGGGCTGCCATCTACAATAAGAACAACTAACTCCAGAGATAAAGAGATGGCAAAAGGCAAACGTAGGAATGTTATTAACAGAAATCAAGGCAATATGGCACCATCTGAACCCAATTCGCCAACCACAGCAAGTCCGGGATACCCCAGCACACCAGAAAAACAAGAGTTAGATATAAAAGCACAGGTCATGATGCTCCTAGAGGAACACAAAAAAGACATAAACAAATCTCTTAAAGAAATGCAGGGGAACATCAATAGGGTAGAAGCTCTTACAATCCAAACACAAAAAACATTTAAAGAAGTCCAGGAGAATATGGGCCATCAGACAGAAAACAATAAAGAGGAAATGAGAAAATCAGTTAAAGAAATGCAGGAGAACTTGAAACAACAGGCTTCTGCCTGTCATGAAAGAGGGAGCACAAAGATATATTAAAGAATTACATGAAAACACAAACAAACAAATGAAGGAACTGAGCAAAACCATCCAAGATCTGAACACAGAGGTAGAAACAACTAAGAAATCACAAAAGGAGGCAACTTTGGAGATAGAAAACCTTGGGAAGAAATCAGGGGTCATAGATGCAAACATAAACAACAGAATACAAGAGAAAGAAATAAGAATCTCAGATGCTGAAGATAACATAGCAACCATTGACTCCACAGTCAAAGAAAACACAAAATCCAAAAGGCTTGTAACCCAAAACATCCAGGAAATCCAGGACACAATGAGAAGACCAAACCTAAGGATTATAGGGATAGATGAGAGTGAAGATCTACAACTTAAAGGGCCAGCAAATATCTTTAACAAAATTATGGAAGAAAACTTCCCTAACTTAAAGAAAGAGATGCCCATGAATATACAAGAAGCCTACAAAACTCCAAACAGACTGGACCAGAACAGAAACACCTCCTGTCACATAATAATCAAAACCCCAAATGTACTAAACAAAGAAAGAATATTAAAGGCAGTAAGAGAAAAAGGCCAAGTAACATATAAAGGAAGACCTATCAGAATCACACCAGACTTCGCACCAGAAACCATGAAAGCTAGAAGATCCTGGGCAGACCTCATGCAGACCCTAAGAGAACACAAACTTCAGCCAAAACTACTATACCCAACAAAACTCTCAATCAACATAGATGGAGAAAACAAAATATTCCATGACAGGACCAAATTTACACAATATCTTTCCACTAACCCAACTCAACAAAGGATAATAGGAGGAAAACTCCAATACAAGGAAGGGAACTGCACCCAAGAAAAAGCAAGACAGTAAACTTCTTCCATCAAACTCAAAGGAAGATAACTACTCAAAAACAAAAATAACATCAAAAATGTCAGGAAGTAATAATCTCTATTCCTTAATATCTCTTAACATCAATGGACTCAATTCCCCAATAAAAATACATAGACTAACAGACTGGATACAGAAACAGGACCCTACATTTTGCTGCTTACAGGAAACACACCTCAGAGTCAAAGATAAACACTACCTTAGAGTAAAAGGATAGAAGACAATTTTGCAAGCAAATCGTCACAGGAAGCAAGCTGGAATAGCTATTTTAATATCAGATAAAATTGACTTTCAACCCAAAGTCATCAAAAGAGACACAGAAGGTCACTTGCTAGTCAAAGGAAGAATCCACCAAGAAGGATTCACAATTCTAAACATCTACACTCCAAATGTAAGGGCACCCTCATTCGTAAAAGAAACTTTACTAAAGCTCAAAGCACACATTGCACCTAACACAATGATTGTGGGGGACCTCAATACTCCACTATCCACAGTGGATCGACCAGGAAAACAGAAACTAAACAGGGACATGGAGAAACTCATCGAAACTTTGGAGCAATTGGATTTAACAGATATATATATATAGAACATTTCACCCTAAAGCAAAAGACTGTACCTTTCTCTCAGCCCCTCATGGTACCTTTTCCAAAATCGACCATATAATTGGACACAAGTCAGATCTCAACAAATATAAAAAGATCTAACTAATCCCATCAGATCACCATGGAGTAAGAGTGTTCTTCAATAACAACAAAAACAACAGAAAATCCCCATACGCGTGGAGGCTGAACAATATTCTACTCAATGATACCTTAGTCCAGGAAGAAATAAAGAAAGAAATCAAAGATTTCTTAGAATTTAATGAAAATGAAGGCACAACATACCCAAATCTATGGGACACACTGAAAGCAGTGCTTAGAGGAAAACTCATAGCCCTGAGTGTCTACAAAAAGAAACAGGAGAGAGCATATAGTATCAACTTAATGGCGCACTTGAAAGCTCTGGAACAAAAAGAAGCAATTTCACCCTGGAGGAGTAGAAGACAGGAAATCATCAAACTCAGGGCTGAAATCAATCAAGTTGAAACAAAGAGAACAATAAAAAGAATCAATAAAACCAAGAGCTGGTTCTTTGAGAAAATCAACAAGATAGATAAACCCCTAGCCAGACTTACTAAAGGGCACAGAGACAGTATTCAAATTAACAAAATTAGAAATGAAAAGGGAGATATAACAACAGAAACTGAGGAAATTAAAAAAATCATCAGATCATACTACAAAAACCTATACTCAACACAACTGGAGAATCTGGAGGAAATGGATAATTTCCTAGACAGTTACCAAATACCAAAATTAAACCAGGATCAAATAGATCGTCTAAACAGACCCATAACCCCCAAAGAAATAGAAGGGGTCATAGACAGTCTTCCAACCAAAAAGAGCACAGGACCAGACGGTTTTAGTGCAGAATTCTATCAGACCTTCAAAGAAGTCCTGATACTGATACTCTTCAAATTATTCCACAAAATAGAAACAGAAGGAACACTACCCAACTCATTCTATGAAGCCACAATTACCCTGATACCAAAACCACACAAAGATCCAACTAAGAAAGAGAACTACAGGCCAATTTCTCTTATGAATATCGATGCAAAAATACTAAACAAAATACTTGCCAACCGAATCCAAGAACACATCAAAACGATCATTCACCATGATCAAGTTGGCTTCATCCCAGGGATGCAGGGATGGTTCAATATATGGAAATCCATCAACGTAATCCACTACATAAACAAACTCAAAGAAAAAAACCACATGGTCATCTCATTGGATGCTGAAAAGGCATTTGACAAAATTCAGCATCCTTTCATGCTAAAGGTCCTAGAAAGAACAGGAATTCAAGGCCCATATCTAAACATAGTAAAAGCAATATACAGCAGACCAGTAGCCAACATCAAGGTAAACGGAGAAAAACTTGAAGCAATCCCACTAAAATCAGGGACTAGACAAGGCTGCCCCCCTCTCACCATATCTCTTCAATATAGTACTTGAGGTACTAGCTAGAGCAATTCGACAACAGAGGGAAGTCAAAGGGATACAAATCAGAAAGGAAGAAGTCAAACTATCACTATTTGCAGATGATATGATAGTATACTTAAGTGACCCAAAAACCTCCACCAGAGAACTCCTACAACTGATAAACAACTTCAGCAAAGTGACTGGTGTGGGGGGAGGGGGAATGATTGGGGAATAGTTGGGGGGAGAGGAACTATGGGACATAGGGAGGGGGGAATTGGGAAAGGGGAAAGCCTTTGGAATGTAAACATAGAATATAGAAAATAAAAAAGATAAAAATAAAATAAAATAAAATCAACTCAAGCAAATGAGTATCCTTCCTATACGCGAAGGATAAGCAGGCTGAGAAAGAAATTAGGGAAATGACACCCTTCACAATAGCCACAAATGATATAAAGTATCTTGGAGTGATGCTAACCAAACATGTGAAAGATTTATAGGACAAAAACTTCAGGTCTCTGAAGAGGGAAATTGAAGAAGACATCAGAAAATGGAAAAATCTTCCATGCTCGTGGGTTGGCAGGACTAATATAGTCAAAATGGCAATCTTGCCCAAAGCAATATACAGATTCAATGCAATCCCCCATCAAAATCCCAACTCAGTTCTTCATAGAGTTAGAAAGAGCAATTCTCAAATTCATCTGGAATAACAAAAAACCCAGGATAGATAAAACTATCATCAACAGCAAAAGAACTTCTGGGGGAATCAATATCCCAGACCTCAAGCAATATTACAGAGCAGTAGTATTAAAAACTGCATGGTATTGGTTCAGTGACAGGGAGGCGGATCAATGGAATAGGATCGAAGACCCAGAATTGAACACACACATCTATGGCCAATTGATCTTCAACAAAGGAGCTGAAAACATCCAGTGGAAAAAAGATATCCTGTTCAACAGATGTTGCTGGCTCAACTGGAGGTCAACATGCAGAAGAATGAGAATTGATCCACTCTTATCTCCTTGCACTAAGCTCAATTCCAAGTGGATCAAGGCCCTCCACATAAAAAAAGACACACTAAAACTAATAGAAAAGAAACTGGGGAAGACCCTTGAGGACATTGGCTCAGGAGAAAAATTCCTGAACAGAACACCAATTGCTTATGCTCTAAGAGCAAGACTAGACAAATGGGACATCATAAAACTACAAAGTTTCTGTGAGGCAAAAGACACTGTCAAAAGGATATATCAGCAACCAACAAATTGGGAAAAAATCTTCACCAACCCCACATCTGACAGAGGGCTAATCTCCAATGCATACAAAGAACTCAAGAGGTTAGACCCCAGAAAACCAAATAACCCTATCCAAAAATGGGGTACAGAGCTAAACAGAGACTTTTCACCTGAAGAAATTCGGATGGCTGAGAAACACCTTAAAAAATGTTCAAGATCATTAGTCATTAGGGAAATGCAAATTAAAACAACTCTGAGATTTCACCTAACACCAGTCAGAATGGCTAAGATTAAAAACTCAGAAGACATCAGGTGTTGGCGAGGATGTGGAGAAAGAGGAACACTCCTCCACTGCTGGTGGGAATGCAAGCTGGTACAACCACTCTGGAAATCAGTATGGCGGTTCCTCAGAAAACTGGACGTAATACTTCTGGAGGACCCAGCCATACCACTCCTGGGAATATACCCAGAAGATTCACCAGCATGCAATAAGGATACATGTTCCATTATGTTCATAGCAGCCTTATATATAATAGCCAGAAGCTGGAAAGAACCCAGATGTCCCTCAATGGAGGAATGGATACAAAAAATGTGGTATATATACACAATGGAGTACTATTCAGCCATTAGAAACAATGAATTCATGAAATTCTTAGAGAAATGGATGGAGCTGGAGAATGTCATACTAAGTGAGGTGACCCAGTCTCAAAACAATACCCATGGTATACAGTCACTGATAAGTGAATATTAGCCTAGAAGCTTGGAACACCAAAGACATAAATCACATATCAAGTAATGTCTCACAAGAAGAAAGGAGTGGACACTGGTGCTAGAATGGACCAAAACATCATTGTGGGGGAGTACAAGAACAGCAAGGTGGGAGGGGGTGGATGAGGGAGCAGGGGGAGGGAAAAGGGCATGTGGGACCTTTGGGGGTAGGGAACCAGAAAAAGGGAAATGAATTGTAAATATAGAATATTTCCAATAAAAAAAAAGAGCTAACAGTATTTATTTGACCACCTGTGTTTATGATTCCATCAGTGACTTTTAGGAAAGCTTATCATATAAAATATGATGTTGATTAACAAACAAAAATATGTTTGTTTCACAATGATACAGGCCATTCTATATTTTACTGAATCAATAGTCTCACATTAACATAAAATTATTGATGATGTCATTCACAAAATATTTTATGACTCATTATTTGCTAAGTTTACCTGATATGACTAAGATATAAAATAGTTTATAAATAGAGATACAAAGTAAAGCAATCCATTCTGAAGAAGTAAAATAATTTGGAGTTCTGATTGTGTTACAGTGATGCACATTCCCATACACAATATCTGATGCTTATTTCTTATCTTAACACTTAGATACCATAGTTTTCATTCTTTAAAAATTTCTTAAAATCCTAGAATAAACTTCAACTATAAACATAGTTGAATCACCATGATTGTTACAAAACTATTCACAGACAAACATCTAGAATTCCAGTTCCAGGAAATATTCTTTCTGGTCTCTGTGCGCAACAGGTAAATACTTGTTGTATATATATGTGAACAAGCAATCACTTAAAAAATAAAGTTTATTTTAAGAGAATATTAATAGTATTATAAATTCATTAATGTTATTATTGACTTCCTGAACAAGTACTGCATATTTGAGTTTTAGGAAAGAAATTTTAGAAGAAATATAGAGACAATGATATAAGAGAAGCTTGTGAAATATAAATGAATTTAGAAAATAATATCTTAAAAATTATCATTTCTGTATCAATATTCTATCCATTAAAGTAATAATTTTAATTGAGCCTAAATTAATAATTTACCCTGTCTCTGATTTAGAACACAATATATCTCTCTGTTTTAAGAAGGTTTCTTCTAAGATAAGTGTCTGCATCTAGGATGTTATTTAGAAGTAGAAATGTGCGATTTGGAATTATATTTGAATTCAACATCTTATTTTTCAACAGGGGTAAAAAGTGAAGAGTTTGTTATCAATGGGTAATGTCAGTAAAAACGATTGGGTAGTATCTTTCATTTTTATATGTATATAGTGATAAATGCAGAATTCTGACATGGTTTTCTTATCTAGAAATTAAATTCTTTTTTTAACCCTAGTAATCCTTTCTTTTTTTTTCTTTTTTTATTAGATATATTCTATATTTACATTTCATTTCCCCTTTTTTATTTCCCCACCCCCTTAAGGTCCCACATGCCCTTTCCCTCCCCCTGCTCCCTCATCCACCCCTTTCCACTTCCCTGTTCTGGTATTCCCCTTCACTGATGCTTTGATCCTTTCCAGGATTAGTGTCCATTTCTTTCTTCTTGTCAGACATCATTTGGTATGTGAATTGTGTCTTTGGTGTCCCACGATTCTAGGCTAATATCCACTTATCATTGACTGCATACCATGGGTATCCTTTTGAGACTGGGTCACCTCACTTAGTATAATGTTCTACAGCTCCATCCATTTCTCTAAGAATTTCATGAAATCATTGTTTCTAATGGCTGAATAGTACTCCATTGTGTATATATACCACATTTTTTGTATCCATTCCTCCATTGAGGGACATCTCGGTTCTTTCCAGCTTCTGGCTATTATATATAAGGCTGCTATGAACATAGTGGAGCATGTATCCTTATTGCATGCTGGGGAGTCTTCAGGGTATATTCCCAGGAGTGGTATGGCTGGATCCTCTGGAAGTATCATGTCCAGTTTTCTGAGGAACCGCCATACTGATTTCCAGAGTGGTTGTACCAGCTTGCATTCACACCAGCAGTGGAGGAGTGTTCCTCTTTCTCCACATCCTCGCCAACACCTGATGTCTTCTGAGTTTTTAATCCTAGCCATTCTGACAGGTGTGAGGTGAAATGTCATGGTTGTTTTGATTTGCATTTTTCTAATGACTAATGATGTTGAACATTTTTTAAGGTGTTTCTCAGCCATCCGAATTTCTTCAGGTGAAAAGTTTTTGTTTAACTCTGTACGCCATTTTTGGATAGGGTTATTTGGTTTTCTGGGGTCTAACTTCTTGATTTCTTTGTATACATTGGATATTAGCCCTCTGTCAGATGTGGGGTTGTTGAAGATCTTTTCCCAATTTGTTGGTTGCCGATTTGTCCTTTTGACAGTGTCTTTTGCCTTACAGAAACTTTGTAATTTTATGAGGTCCCATTTGTCTATTCTTGATATTAAAGCATAAGCAATTGGTGTTCTGTTCAGGAATTTTCCCCCTGAGCCAATGTCCTCAAGGGTCTTCCCCAGTTTCTTTTCTATTCGTTTTAGTGTGTCTGGTTTTCTGTATCCATCCTTCCTTTGAGGGACATCTGGGCTCCTTCCAAATTATGGCTATTATAAATAAGGCTGCTATGAAAATTGTGGAGCATTTGTCTTTATTGTATGCTGGGGAATCCTCTGGGTATATGCCCAGGAATGTTATGACAGGGTCCTCTGGAAGTGCCATGCCCAATTTTCTGAGGAACCGCCAGATTGATTTCTAGAGCGGATGTACCATCTTGCAATCCCACCAACAATGTAGAAGTGTTCCTTTTTTTCCACATCCTCCCCAGCACCTGTTATCCCTTGAGTTTTTAATCTTAGCCATTCTGACTGGCATGAGGTGGAATCTTAGGGTTGTTTTGATTTGCATTTCCCTGATGACTAATGATGTTGATCATCTCTTAAGGTGTTTCTCGGGCCATCTGAATTTCTTCTGGTGAAAATTTTTTGTTTAGCTCTGTACCCCATTTTTTGATAGGGTTTTTTGGTTCTTTGGGGTCTAACTTCTTGAGTTCTTTGTATATATTGGATATTAGCCCTCTTTCAGATGTGGGGTTGGTGAAGATCTTTTCCCAATTTGTTTTGTCCTTACACAAACTTTGTAATTTTATGAGGTCCCATTTGTCAACTCTTGGTCTTAGAGCATAAGCTATTGGTGTTCTGTTCAGAAACTTTCCCCCTGTGTCCATGTCCTTCAAGGTCTCTCTCAGTTTCATTTCTATTAGTTTCAGTGTGTCTGGTTTTATGTGGTGGTCCTTGATCAGCTTGGAGTTGATCTTGATACAAGGAGATAAGAGTGGGTCAATTCGCATTCTTCAGCATGTTGACCTCCAGTTGAACCAGCACCACTTGTGGAAAAGGCTCTCTTTTTTCCACTGGATAGTTGTAGCTCCTTTATCAAAGATCAAGTGACCATAAGTCTGTGGGTTCATTTCTGGGTCTTCAATTCTATTCCATTGATCCACTTGCCTGTCGCTCTACCAATACCATGCAGTTTTTAGCACAATTGCTCTGTAGTACTGCTTGAGATCAGGGATATTGATTCCCCCAGAAGTCCTTTTATTGTTGCGAATAGTTTTAGCTATCCTGGGTATTTTTTTACTCCAGATGAATTTGAGAATTGCTCTTTCTAGATCTATGAAGAATTGATTTGGGATTTTGATGGGTATTACATTGAATTTGTAGATTGCTTTTGGCAAGATGACCATTTTTACTATATTGATTCTGCCAATCCAAGAGCATGGAGTTTTGTCCATGTCCTGAGGTCTTCTTTGATTTCTTTCTTCAAGGACTTGAAGTTCCTGTCATACAGATCTTTCACTTGTTTGGTTAAAGTCACGCCAAGATACTTTATATTGTTTGTGGCTATTGTGAAGGTGTTATTTCCCTAAGTTCTTTCTCAGCCTGCTTGTTCTTTGAGTACAGTAAGGCTACTGATTTGCTTGAGTTGATTTTATAACCATCCACTTTGATGAAGTTGTTTATCAGCTGTAGGAGTTCTCTGGTGGAGTTTTTTGGGTCACTTAAGTGTACTATCATATCATCTGCAAATAGTGAGAGTATGACTTTTTATTTCCAATTTGTATCCCTTTGACTTCCTTATGTTTTCTAATTGCTCTCTCACGAGAAATTCAAGTACTATATTGAAATGATAAGGAGAAAGAGGGCAGCCTTGTCTAGTCCCTGATTTTAGTGGGGTTGCTTTAAGTTTCTCTCCATTTATTTTGATGTTGGCTACCGGTTTGCTGTATATTGCTTTTACTATATTTAGGTATGGGCCTTGAATTCCTCTTCTTCCTAAGACTTTTAGCATGAAAGGATGCTGAATTTTGTCAAATGCTTTTTCAGCATCTAATGAGATGACCATGTGTTTTTTTCTTTTAGTTTGTTTATGCAATGGATTACATTGATGAATTTTTGTATATTGAACCATCCCTGCATTCCTGGGATGAAGCCTACTTGATCATGGTGAATGATCATTTTGATGTGTTCTTGGATTTGGTTGGCAAGAATTTTATTTACTATTTTTGCAACAATATTCATAAGGAAAATTGGCCTGTAATTCTCTTTGTTTGTAGGATCTTTGTCTGGTTTTGTTATCAATGTATTTGTGGCTTCGTAGAATGAGTCGGGCAGTCTTCTGTTTCTATTTTGTGGAATAGTTTGAAGAGTATTAGTGTTAGGTCTTCTTTGAAGGTCTGATAGAATTCTGCACTAAAACCATCTCCTCCCGTACTTTTTTTGGTTGTGAGACTTTCTCTAGGTGTTTTGGGACTGTTTAGCTGATTTAATTTTTGTATTTGTTATCTGTCTAGGAAATTGTCCATTTCCTCCAGATTCTCCAGTTGTGTTGAGTATAGGCTTTTATATTAGGATCTGATGATTCTTTTTTAAATTTCTTAGTTTCTGTTGTTATATCCCCCTTTTCATTTCTAATTTTGTTAATTGGGATACTGTCTCTGTTCCTTTTGGTTAGTCTGGCTAAGGGTTTATCTATCTTGTTGATTTTCTCAAAGAACCAGCTCTCTCATAAACATCTCCTCCACATGCCAAATCTTCTGCAGGGGTTTGCATGTAGCTACAGATTCTGTGAGTTCGTGAATGCAATGGCCATGGCATGTTTAGGAGACCTCTTCCATGAGGTCCTAACTGTAGCCAAGAGTTGCTCACTCTTTGATAATAGCCACAACTATAAATTTAATAAGCCTCTTTTTACAAGTCACCAGTCTCAGTTATTCTATGATAGTAGTTGAAAATGATTTAGTACCATTCCCATGAATATATATTCTCTTTATTCTCCACATTATTCCCTTACTTCTGCAATGGAATATTAGTAAAATTCTAGCATAAAATGGTAACTTCAATCATTTCTCCTAAATCCTGCATGTTAACATACTTTATATAAGATTCCTTAATGTAGAAGTGGAGCTTGCAAAGTAGTTTTTGTTTGTTTGTCAGGCCTTTTCACTTTCTGGACATTTGTGTTTGAAACCTTTCAACTCATTTTCTGACTAATTAGTGTGGGACTTGAGGAAAGGAGTTTAAGGGAAGGAGAGGAACCAGGGTCAGTTTATTTAAATGATGACATATTAACATTTATGGAGCAGATGCTTCTTTGGGTAAAGCCTGAGATCATTACTGTTTATCAGTGTGCTAATCATGGAATAAGTTGATCGGTGTGGCCAGAATAAAGAGGTACAGAAGAAGTTTCATAGTTTAAAAAATATACTATGGAGGAATGGTAAGAGAGCACATCCTCACTGTAGGGGCCAGAATTTTAAACAGAACTGTTTGCCTCTTTAAAGAATGTGGTCTACAGAACATCCATTTCTGACAAAATTGACAAAATAAAAAGAATGCTCTTAAAATACTTTGAGTGACTTTGTGACACATGAGCCAGTAGACCAGCATACAAAAGACTAAAGATACAACTGAGTCTATAATGTGAAGTTTTACTGTCATCTGGGAGAGTAGAATGTTTCACTTACACCTTTGTGAAGGCTGAGCTCTGAAAAGGAAAATATCAAAGACTGTTAGGAGAAATTATTTTTAAAGCAGGATCGTTAAGGAAACAGATTTCTGGAAGGACAAACCAGAAGGGGACAAACTGTTACAACAGTGCATCAGCTTAAAAGGGAGTGCTTAGAATGAGAAGCGAAGAGAGATATTGACCGATGATCGAGGAGTTCAACCTTAAAACATTGACTTGAAACTTTTAAGTGGACGAACTGCACCAGGCAGACACACAGAGGAAACTCTTGGCGGACAGCTGGATTCTCAGCACATCTTTTTTTTTTTTTTTTCTTTGAGAAGTGAACTGAACCCTGAGCTCATATTGAATTCATGGAGTTTCCAGGGAGTTCAGATTAGCATGGCAGGGGGTAAAGCAAAATCAGATTGTTGCCCTTTAATGTGCTGTGTGTTCAGCTCTCAGAAGTCAGGGGGAAGGCTCTGTGGAGATGCTCAAGAGGAGCAGTGAGTGAGAAGTGCAGTCTCTCTCTTCTGCCCTGTGTGCCAGACCAAACTCCTTATAATGAATGAGCTAATTTATCATTTGGACCTCATTATTAGAAACCATTGTGTAAGCACATTATTCACAATGTATACTACATAACCCTGTGATAACAAACTCTTCACTTTTCACCCCTGTGGGAAAATAATAAGTTGAATTCAAATAAAATTCCAAATTGCACATTTTCTACTTCTAAATAGCATCCTAGACGCAGACACTTATCTTAGAAGTAACCTTCATAAAACAGAGTCACATCCATTTTATAAGATTTATGTGAGTAGCAAATGCATACATTGGTATTATGGATGAAACCATGGCTGAAAATAGCTCTTCTGTTGTTTTGATCTTTCAGACATTATAATGGGAGAAAACAAATGTGAAAATAAATGATATTAGGATAGTGTCATGTGAAGTCTAATCTATGCTACTATATTGTCAATTCACTAATTTAGAACAAAGAATCAGAGAGCAAACACATTGTAAACTAAACTAAAAGAGGGAGATCTGAGAAATGTAATCAGTTTGATGTTACTGAAATAATTAGTTTGTCAATTAAACTGTGTATACTTTGCAAAAGAACTTACAGTCTGCAACATATTCTACATATAAACATTTAAACAAGCAGGGTGGTGGTGGCGCATACCTTTAATCCCAGCACTTGGGAGGCAGAGGCAGGTGGATTTCTGAGTTCGAGGCCAGCCTGGTTTACAGAGTGAGTTCCAGGACAGCCAGGGCTACACAGAGAAACCCTGTCTCGAAAAACAAAAACAAAATAAAAACAAAAACAAAAAACATTCAAACAGATCTTTCTATAATAATATGTTGAGAATCTGTAACATTATCAGTTCATTCAGAGGACTGTGGTTTTTCTTCCTGGCCTTGGCACCATGCACAGTGCCTTAGCTTGGGTTACCTACTAAGGGAGATAAAAGAGATTTTCTCTGTGCTAGTGCTGATCCTTTTGGTATGGCTCAAAGCCAGGACAGTAATGATAATTAAACAATTGCAATGGTTTTTGTTTGTTTATTTGTTTGCTTTTTGTGGATATTCTCTTTATTTACATTTTAAATCTTATCCCCTTTTCCAAATCCACCCCCAGAAACTCCCTATCCCATCCCCATCCTCCTGCTTCTATCTGCTTCTATGAGGGAGAGCCTCCACCTACTCACCCACTCCTGCCTCCCTGCCCTATACTGGGCTATGGAGCCTTCATGAGACCAAGGGCTTCCTCCATTAATGCCCTACAAGTCTATCCTCTGCTACATATGTGACAGGAGCCATAGGTCCCTCCGTGTGTACTCCTTGGTTGGTGGTTTAGACCCTAGGAGATCTGATTGGTTGACCTATGGGGTTGCAAACCCTTTAATTTCCTTTCATTTCCTTCAGTCATTTCTCTAACCACTCCATTAGGGACCCTGTGCTCAGTTCAATGGTTGGCTGTAAGCAGCCTTCTCTGTATATGTCAGGCTCTGGTCAAACTGCTCAGGAGACAGCTATATCAGGCTCCTGTCAGCACGTACTTCTTGTACATCCACAATAGGGTTTGCATGTGGTGACTGTATATGGGATTTATCCCCAGGTGGGGCAGTCTCTGGATGTCCTTTCATTCCATCTCTGTTCCATACTTTGTCTCTGCATTTGCTCCCTTGAGTATTTTGTTCCCTCTTCTAAGAAGGACCAAAGTATCCACATTTTGGTTTTCCTTATTCTTGAGATTCATGTAGTTGGAGAGTTGTATCTTGGGTATTCAGAGCTTCTGGGCTAATATCCACTTATCAGTGAGTGCATCCCATGTGTGTTCTTTTGTGATTGTGTTACCTCCTCACTCAGGATGATATTTTCTAGTTCCATTCATTTGCCTAAAAATTTTATGAATTCATTTTGTTAATAGCTAAGTAGTACTCCACTGTGTAAATGTACCACATTATCTGTATCAATTGATCTATTGCATGACATCTGGGTTATTTCCAGCTTCTGGCTACCATACATAAGACTGCTATGAACAATAATTGCATTGTTAAGAATATACTCCAAGTATAACAGGATTGGAGGTATAACTATAATAACATGGTCATTTCTTTTATAGGATATTTTCTTTATTGCATTCAAATGTTATCCCCTTTCCAATTCTCCCTTTCAGAACCCCCTATTCTATAGCCCCTCCTCCTGCCTCTCCATCACCCACCTACACACTCCTACCTTCTCACCCTGTCATTCTGTTACACTGGAGCATTGAAACCCCTCAAACCCAAGGGCTGCTCCTCCCACTTATGTCCAACCAGGCCATTCTCTGCCACATATGTGGCCTGAGCCATGTGCCCCTCTTTGGTTGGTGGTGCAGTCCCCGCTCCATTTGCCTGTGAATTTTATAAATCCCTTGTTTTTAATAGCTGATTAGTACTCCATTGTGTAAATGTATCACATTTTCAGTATCCATTCCTCTGTTGAGGCACATCTGGGTTGTTTCCAGCTTCTGGCTATTATAAATAAAGGAGCTATGAACATAGTGGAGAATGTGTCCTTACTTCATGTTGGAGCATAATCTGTATATATGCCAAGGAATGGTATAGCTCGATCTGCATCTAAGTCATAATGGTGGTTCTGGAAAAACATATGGCATTCTGTACTATTGTCTTTGAAAAGTAAAGATTGTGTACTATTGTCTCTGAAAGCAGCTTAAAATTACTATATAGTCAGAGACATTTCTAACTTAAAAGACTTAAAAGAAATAAACTCATTGTTCTCTGATATAGGAGTGACCCATTTGGATAGGTCAAATCCTTAGAAAATAGATTGATCTTGCCTCAGGGCACTACAGACAGCTAACAGCTAAGGCCAGGTATGTGGACAGGGGAACATGAATAGGTTTGAAGCCCTTACAATGGAAACACAAAAATCACTTAAAGAATTCCAGCAGAATATGGGTCAACTGACAGAAGCCAATAAAGAAGAAATGAAATAATCACTTAAAGAAATGCAGGAGAAATTGAGTCAATAGGCAGAAGTCATGAAAGAGGAAAGACAAAAATCTCTTAAAGAATTGCAGGAAAACACAAAAGTGAAGGAACTGAGAAAAACCATCCAGTATCTAAACACAGAGGTAGAAACAACTAAGAAAATCACAAAGGGAGAAAACTTTGGAGATAGAAAACCTTGGGAAGAAATCAGGAGTTGTAGATGCAAATGCCAACAACAGAATATAAGAGATAGAAGTAAGAATCTCAGATGCTGAAGATACCACAGAAACTAAACAGGGATACAGGGAAATTTATTGAATCTTTAGACCAATTGGTGGATTAACACACACAAACACTTTAGACCAATTGGATTAACACACACAAACACTCTCTCTCTCTCTCTCTCTCTCTCTCTCTCTCTCTCTCACACACATATATATATATATATATATATATATATATATATATAAAATTCATTCTAAATCAAAAGAATATACCTTTTTCTCAGCACCTCATGGTACCTTCTCCAAAATCAACCATATAATTGGTCACAAGACAGACCTAAACTTATATAAGATGATTGAACTAATCCCATGCCTCCTATCAGATCACTGTGGAGTAAGAGTGGTCTTCAATAGCAACAAAAACAGGAGAAAGTCCACATACACATGGAGGCTGAACAATATTCTACTCAATGATACCTTAGTCAAGAAAGAAATCAAAGACGTTTTAGAATTTAATGAAAATGAAGGCACAACATACCCAAATCTATGGGACACAATGAACACAGTGCTAAGACAAAAACTCATAGCAGATTGCTTCCAAAAAGAAACAGGAGAGAGCATATACTAGCAACTTAATGGCACACCTGAAAGCTCTGGAACAAAAAGAATCAATTTCATCCAGGAGGAGTAGAAGACAGGAAATCATCAAACTCAGGGCTGAAAACAATCAAGTTGAAACACAGAGAACCATACAAAAAAATCAACAAAATCAGGAGCTGGTTCTTTGAGAAAATCAACAAGATAGATAAACCCTTAGCCAGACTAACCAAAGGGCACAGAGACAGTATCCAAAGTAACAAAATTAGAAATGAAAAGGGAGATATAACAACAGAAACTGAGGAAATTCAAAAAATTATCAGATCCTACTACAAAAGCCTATAGTCACTCAACTCAACTGGAGAATCTGGAGGAAATGGACAATTTTCTAGACAGATACCAAATACCAAAATTAAATCAGGATCAAATAGATCATCTAAACAGTCCCATATCCCCCAAAGAAATAGAAAGTGTCATAGAAAGTCTTCCAACCAAAAAAAGCATGGTACCAGATGGATTTCGTGCAGAATTCTACAAGACCTTCAAAGAAGACCTAATATCAATACTATTCAAACTATTCCACAAAATAGAAACAGAAGGAACCCTACCCAACTCATTCTACGAAGCCACAATTAAGCTGATACCAAAACCACACAAAGATCCAACAAAGAGAACTTCAGACCAATTTCCCTTATGAACATTGATGCAAAAATACTCAATAAAATTCTTGCCAACCGAATCCAAGAACACATCAAAACGATCATTCATCATGATCAAGTT
Organism: Apodemus agrarius; assembly: GCA_964023405.1. NCBI lineage: Eukaryota > Metazoa > Chordata > Mammalia > Rodentia > Muridae > Apodemus > Apodemus agrarius. Next base: position 29,050,940 of record OZ030024.1, on the reverse strand, counting down.
GGCTTCTTCCCAGGGATGCAGGGATGGTTCAATATACAGAAATTTATCAATGTAATCCACTACATAAACAAACTCAAAGAAAAAAATCACATGGTCATCTCATTGAATGCTGAAAAACCATTTGACAAAATTCAGCATCCTTTCATGCTAAAAGTCTTGGAAAGTACTGGAATTCCAGGCCCATACCTAAACATAGTAAAAGCAATCTACAGCAAACCAGTAGCCAACATAAATCTAAATGGACAGAAACTTGAAGCAATCCCACTAAAATCAGGGACTAGACAAGTCTGCCACAAGCTAGAGCAATTTGACAACATAAGGAATTCAAAGGGATGCAAATAGGAAAAGAAGAAGCCAAACTATCACTATTCACAGATGATATGATAGTATACTTAAGTGACACCAAAAACTCCACCAGAAAACTCCTACAACTGATAAACAACTTCAGCAAAGTGGCTGGTTATAAAATCGACTCAAGCAAATCAGTAGCCTTCCTGTACACAAAGGATAAGCAGGCTAAGAAAGAAATTAGGGAAATGACACCCTTCACAATAGCCACAAACAATATAAAGTATCTTGGTGTGACTCTAACCAAACAAGTGAAAAATTTGTATGAGAAAACTGCAGGTCTCTGAAGAAGGAAATGGAAGAAGACCTCAGAAAATTGTGAAATCTTTCATGTTCGTGGGTTGGCAGGATTAATATAGTTAAAATTGTAGTCTTGCCAAAAGCAATATACAGATTCAATGCAATCCCCATCAAAATCACAACTCAGTTCTTCATAGAGTTAGAAAGAGCGGTTGTCAAATTCTTCTGGAATAATAAAAAACCCAGGAGAGCTAAAACTATTCTCAACAGTAAAAGAACTTCTGGGGGAGTAAGTATCCCAGACCTCAAACAGTACTACATAGCAGTAGTGTTAAAAAACTGCATGGTGTTTGTACAGTGACAGGGAGGTGGATCAATGGAATAGGATTGAAGACCCAGAATTGAAGCAACATATCTATGGTCAATTGATCTTCAACAAAGGAGCTGAAAACATCCAGTGGAAAAATGATAGCCTTTTCAACAAATGGTGATGGCTCAGCTGGAAGTCAGCATGCAGAAGAATGAGAATTGATCCACGCTTATCTCCTTGTACTAAGCACAACTCCAAGTGGATCAAGGACTTCCACATAAAACCAGACACACTGAAACTAATATAAAAGTAACTGAGGAAGACCATGGAGGACATGGGCTGAGGTTGAAAGTTCCTGAACAGAACACCAGTAGCTTATGCTCTAAGATCAAGAATAGACAAATGGGACCTCATAAAGTTTCTGTTAAGGCAAAAGACACTGTCAAAAGGACAAATTGGCAACCAACAAATTGGGAAAAGATCTTCACCAACCCTTCACCTGACAGAGGGCTAATATCCAGTGTATACAAAGAACTCAAGAAGTTAGACCCCAGAAAACCAAATAACCCTATCAAAAAATGTAATACAGAGCTAAACAAAGACTTTTCACCTGAAGAACTTCGAATGGCTGAGAAGCACCTTATAGGACCTTAGAGGGGTGGGGAAAAAAAGGGAAATGCAAATCAAAACAACCCTGAGATTCCACCTCACTCCAGTCAGAATGGCTAAGATTAAAAACTCGAGAGACAACAAGTGCTGGCGAGGATGTGGAGAAAGAGGAACACTCCTCCACTGTTGGTGGGATTGCAAAATGGTAAAACCACTCTGGAAATCAGTGTGGCGGTTCCTCAGAAAATTGGGCATGCCACTCCCAGAGGACCCTGGCATACCACTCCTGGGCATATACCCAGAGGATTCCTCTGCATACAACAAAGACACATGCTCCTCTATGTTTATAGCAGCCTTGTTTATAATAGCCAGAAATTGGAAGGAGCCCAGATATCCCTCAAAGGAGGAATGGATACAGAAAATGTGGTATATTTATACAATGGAGTACTACTCAGCAATTAAAAATAATGAATTCATGCAATTTGTAGGTAAATGGTTAGATCTGGAAACTATCATCCTAAGTGAGCTAACCCAATCACAAAAGAATACACACGAAATGCAATCACTGATAAGTGGATATTAATGAGCCCAGAAGCCCTAAATACTCAAGGCACAATTAGCAAGTCAAATGACTCTCAAGAAGAAAAAAAGGAGAGGACCCTGGGCCTGTAAAGATTGGATCCAGTATTGTAGACCCAGAACAGAGAAATCGTGGGGGGGGGGGGAAGAGTGGGGAATAGCATGGGGGGGAGAGGAATTATGGGACATATGGTGGGGGGTAACTGGGAAAGGGGAAAGCCTTTGGAATGTAAACAAAGAATATAGAAAATAAAAAAAAATTAAAAAAAAAAGTGTGGAAACATCAGGTGTTGGTGAGGATGTGGAGAAAAAGGAACACTCCTCCACTGCTGGTAGGACTGCAAGCTGGTACAACCACTCTGGAAATCAGTCTGGCAGTTACTCAGAAAACTGCACATGATACTTCCAGAGGACCCGGCCATACCACTCCTAGGCATATACTAAGAAGATTCCCCAGCATGTAATAAGGTTACATGCTCCACTATGTTCATAGCAGCCTTATTTATAATAGCCAGAAGCTGGAAAGTACCCAGATGTTCCTCAGCAGAGGAATGGATACAAAAAATGTGGTACACAATGGAGTACTATTCAGCCATTAGAAACAATGAATTCATAAAATTCTTAGAGAAATGGATGGAGCTGGAGAACATTATACTTCATTAGGTAACCCAGTCTCAAAAGAATACCCATGGTATGCACTCACTGATAAGTGGATATTAGCCTAGAATCTTGGGATACCAAAGACACAATCCACATACCAAATTATGTCCAACAAAAAGGAAGGAGTGGACCCTGGTTCTGGAAAGGCTCAAAGCATCAGTGTAGGGGAATACCAGAACAGGGAAATGGGAAAGGGTGGATGGGGGAACCTGGGGAGGGAAAAGGGCATGTGGAACCTTTGGGGGGATGCTGGGAACCAGAAAAAGGGAAATGAAATATAAATATAGAATATATCGAATAAGAAAAGAAACAATGAATTCATGAAATTCTTAGAGAAATGGATAGAGCTGGAGAACATCATACTAAGTGAGGTAATCTAGTCTCAAAAGAATACCCATGGTATGCCCTCGCTGATAAGTGGATATTAGCCTAGAATCTTGGAACACCAAAGACACAATCCACATACCAAATGATGTCTGAGAAGAAGGAAGGAGTGGACCCTGGTTCTGGAAAGGCTCAATGCATCAGTGTAGGGGAATACCAGAGCAGGGAAGTGGGAAGGGGTGGATTGGGGAACAGAGGGAGGGAAAAGGGCATATGGGACCTTTGGGGGCAGGGAACCAGGAAAAGGGAAATTAAATGTAAATAAAGAATATATCCAATAAAAAAGAAAATAGATCAATGTGCAATGTGCATGTGGGTTTATCAAAGAGAATGAGAGAGAGAGAGAGAGAGAGAGAGAGAGAGAGAGAGAGAGAGAGAGAGTTTAAAAATAGTAAATATGTGCCTCAAATGTAGATGAAGACAATAGTTCTATTAGGCATTGAACTGTGCCAAACCTTTGCATTGTGATGTACTTTCTCTGTAATAAAGTCCATTCATTTTCCACAGCATCCACTATGTTTTATATCAGTTCTTTTTACAGTGATTATAGCAACAAGAGTTGAGGTGAACAAGGCAAGTGCAGGTCATGAAAGTGCTTATAATAAAGGAATTAGCTGAATTTCTTTTGTTATGCATTTGCCTCTAGTAATTTCTTTACAAACTCTACCAAGTGGTGTGATTACAAGATTTGCCAAACTTTATCATAAAGGCTACAAGAAACATGACCTCTCAGTAACAAAGCGAGTAGTATATAAATGAAACAAACAACAACAAAATAAGGAAGGATGTAAAGAAGGGACGGAGAGAAGGGGAGGGAGGGAAAGAAAAACGGAAGGAAGGGAGAAAGTGAAGGGAAGGGAAGGAAAGAGAAAAGGAAGAAAAGAAGGAAATAAGGAAGAGAAATAGAGTGAGAGAGAGGGAAGGAGGGATGGAGAGAGAGAGAGAGAGAGAGAGAGAGAGAGAGAGAGAGAGAGGTCCTTCAGACCATCTGAGAAACAGGTTGCTTTTTTCAGCAGAATTTCAATCAATTGCTTTATCTCACAGTTTAATTGTATGATATATTTCTCAGGGATTTCTGGAGGAACAGAATAATTAAGATGAATTTTTCTATTTTTCTTTCTTTCATTCCATCCATCCAACAATCTATCTATCTATCTATCTATCTATCTATCTATCTACCTACCTACCTACCTACCAATCTATCACATATCTTTTTATCTACTGTCTATCATCTACCTGAATCTAGTTTTCTTAGAGAATTTATTTAGTCATTTTTTTTAATTTTTATTTTCTATATTCTATGTTTACATTCCAAAGGCTTTCCCCTTTCCCAGTTACCCCCCACCATATGTCCCATAATTCCTCTCCCCCCTGCTATTCCCCACTCATTCCCCCCCACGATTTCTCTGTTCTAGGTCTACAATACTGGATCCAAACATTACAGGCCCAGGGTCCTCTCCTTTCTTCTTCTTGGGAGTCATTTGACTTGCTAATTGTACCTTGAGTATTTAGGGCTTCTGGGCTCATTAATATCCACTTATCAGTGATTGCATTTCATGTGTATTCTTTTGTGATTGGGTTAGCTCACTTAGGATGATAGTTTCCAGATCTAACCATTTACCTACAAATTGCATGAGTTCATTATTTTTAATTGCTGAGTAGTACTCCATTGTATAAATATACCACATTTTCTGTATCCATTCCTCTTTTGAGGGATATCTGGGCTCCTTCCAATTTCTGCCTATTATAAACAATGCTGCTATAAACATAGTGGAGCATGTGTCTTTATTGTATGCAGAGGAATCCTCTGGGTATATGCCCAGGAGTGGTATGACAGGGTCCTCTGGAGGTGACATGCCCAATTTTCTGAGGAACCGCCACACTGATTTCCAGAGCAGTTTTACCATTCTGCAATCCCACCAACAGTGGAGGAGTGTTCCTCTTTCTCCACATACTTGCCAGCACCTGTTGTCTCTTGAGTTTTTAATCTTAGCCATTCTGACTGGTGTGAGGTGGAATCTCAGGGTTGTTTTGATTTGCATTTCCCTGATGACTAATGATGTTGAACATCTCTTAAGGTGTTTCTGGGCCATGCGCATTTCTTCTGGTGAAAATTCTTTGTTTAGCTCTGTACCCCATTTTTTGATAGGGTTATTTGGTTCTTTGGGGTCTAACTTCTTGAGTTCTTTGTATATATTTGATATTAGCCCTCTGTCGGATGTGGGGTTGGTGAAGATCATTTCCCACTTTGTTGGTTGCTGTTTTGTCCTTCTGACAGTGTCCTTTGACTTACAGAATCTTTGTAATTTTATGAGGTCCCATTTGTCCATTCTTGATCCCTTAAAGAATTACAGGAAAACACAAACAAGCAACTGAAAGATCTGAGCAAAACCATACAGAATCTAAAAACAGAAGTAGAAATAACTAAGCAATCGCAAAGGGAGACAACGTTGAAGATAGAAAACATTGGGAAGAAATCAGGAGTCAGAGATGCAAATATCAACAATAGAATACAAGAGATAGAAGACAGAATCTCAGATGCTGAAGATACCATAGGAACCATGGATTCAACAATTAAAGAAAATGCAAAATGCAAAAAGCTGGTAACCCAAAACATTCAGGAAATCCAGGACACAATGAGAAGACCAAACCTAAGGATTAGAGGGATAGATGAGAATGAAGAGCTACACCTTAAAGGGCCAGCAAATATCTTCTACAAAATTATGGAAGAAAACTTCCCCAACCTAAAGAGAGAGATGCCCATGAATATACAAGAAGCCTATAGAACCCCAAATAGACTGGACCAGAATAGAAATACTTCCCGTCACATAATAATCAAAACCCCAAATGTACTAAACAAAGAAAGAATATTAAAGGCAGTAAGAGAAAAAGGCCAGGCAACATATAAAGGAAGACCTATCAGAATTACACCAGATTTCTCACCTGAGACCATGAAAGCTAGAAGATCCTGGGCAGACCTCATGCAGACCCTAAGAGAACACAAACTTCAGCCAAAACTACTATACCCAGCAAAACTCTCAATTGCCATAGATGGGGAAACCAAGGTATTCCATGACAAAACCAAATTTACATGATACTTATTTACAAACCCAGCCCTACAAAGGATAATAGGGGAAAAATACCAACACAAGGGGGGAAACTACACCCCAGAAGAAACAAGATAGAAACCCCATCTTATCCAACCCAAAAGAAGAGAACCACTCAAATACAAAATAATAATAATAATAATAATAATAATAACGCCCAAAATGTCAGGAAGTAATAATTACTAGTCAATTTTAAAATAGTAACAGCAGAGTTACATCAGAGAGAAGAGAATCCACTAGTGATTCTGGAAGACTTGCCAATTGAAGTAGTCACTCAGTGGCATTCTCTCACTGATGAAAGAGGAGGAGACAACTGGCTGTTGCTGAGTGCACAAGACTAAGTCACACAAAATTGCAATTTGGCATTAGAATCCTAGACGTTTCTGAGAGCTGCTTGCACCTTATTTATATTAGAAGCTTGGAAACACTTGTAATATTAAGGAAGGAAGATTCTACTCAGTGATATCTACTTCTAAGGATTTGAAAGAAAAGTATGTGTTGTACATGGAGTATTTTAATCTTTGACTCAAAGATATTTATATTACAAATGGCCAGAGACACAGGATGGAAATATAAATAAACCTATTTTACCCCCATTTAAAAATGTTAGTGCAGAATTCTATCAGACCTTCAAAGAAGTCCTGATACCGATACTCTTCAAATTATTCCACAAAATAGAAACAGAAGGAACACTACCCAACTCATTCTATGAAGCCACAATTACCCTGATACCAAAACCACACAAAGATCCAACTAAGAAAGAGAACTACAGGCCAATTTCTCTTATGAATATCGATGCAAAAATACTAAACAAAATACTTGCCAACCGAATCCAAGAACACATCAAAACGATCATTCACCATGATCAAGTTGGCTTCATCCCAGGGATGCAGGGATGGTTCAATATACGGAAATCCATCAACGTAATCTACTACATAAACAAACTCAAAGAAAAAAACCACATGGTCATCTCATTGGATGCTGAAAAAGCATTTGACAAAATTCAGCATCCTTTCATGCTAAAGGTCCTAGAAAGAACAGGAATTCAAGGCCCATATCTAAACATAGTAAAAGCAATATACAGCAGACCAGTAGCCAACATCAAGGTAAACGGAGAAAAACTTGAAGCAATCCCTCTAAAATCAGGGACTAGACAAGGCTGTCCCCTCTCGCCATATCTCTTCAATATAGTACTTGAGGTACTAGCTAGAGCAATTCGACAACAGAGGGAAGTCAAAGGGATACAAATCGGAAAGGAAGAAGTCAAACTATCCCTATTTGCAGATGATATGATAGTTTACTTAAGTGACCCAAAAACCTCCACCAGAGAACTCCTGCAACTGATAAACAACTTCAGCAAAGTGGCTGGCTATAAAATCAACTCAAGTAAATCAGTAGCCTTCCTATATGCGAAGGATAAGCAGGCCGAGAAAGAAATTAGGGAAATGACACCCTTCACAATAGCCACAAATGATATAAAGTATCTTGGAGTGACGCTAACCAAACATGTGAAAGATTTATAGGACAAAAACTTCAGGTCTCTGAAGAGGGAAATTGAAGAAGACATCAGAAAATGGGAAAATCTTCCATGCTCGTGGGTTGGCAGGACTAATATAGTCAAAATGGCAATCTTGCCCAAAGCAATATACAGATTCAATGCAATCCCCATCAAAATCCCAACTCAGTTCTTCATAGAGCTAGAAAGAGCAATTCTCAAATTCATCTGGAATAACAAAAAACCCAGGATAGCTAAAACTATCATCAACAGCAAAAGAACTTCTGGGGGAATCAATATCCCGGACCTCAAGCAATATTACAGAGCAGTGGTATTAAAAACTGCATGGTATTGGTTCAGTGGCAGGGAAGCAGATCAATGGAATAGGATCGAAGACCCAGAATTGAACACACACATCTATGGCCAATTGATCTTCGACAAAGGAGCTGAAAACATGCAGTGGAAAAAAGATAGCCTTTTCAACAGATGGTGCTGGCTCAACTGGAGGTCAACATGCAGAAGAATGAGAATTGATCCACTCTTATCTCCTTGCACTAAACTCAATTCCAAGTGGATCAAGGATCTCCACATAAAACCAGACACACTAAAACTAATAGAAAAGAAACTTGGGAAGACCCTTGAAGACATCGGCTCAGGGGGAAAAATTCCTGAACAAAACACCAATTGCTTATACTCTAAGAACAAGAATAGACAATTGGGACCTCATAAAACTACAAAGTTTCTGTAAGGCAAAAGACACTGTCAAAAGGATAAATCGGCAACCAACAAATTGGGAAAAAATCTTCACCAACCCCACATCCGACAGAGGGCTAATCTCCAATGGATACAAAGAACTCAAGAGGTTAGACCCCAGAAAACCAAATAACCCTATCCAAAAATGGGGTACAGAGCTAAACAGAGACTTTTCACCTGAAGAAATTCGGATGGCTGAGAAACACCTTAAAAAATGTTCAACATCACTAGTCATTAGGGAAATGCAAATTAAAACAACCCTGAGATTTCACCTCACACCAGTCAGAATGGCTAAGATTAAAAACTTAGAAGACATCATGTGTTGGTGAGGATGTGGAGAAAGAGGAACACTCCTCCACTGCTGGTGGGAATGCAAGCTGGTACAACCACTCTGGAAATCAGTATGGCGGTTCCTCAGAAAACTGGGCATGATACTTCCGGAGGACCCAGCCATACCACTCCTGGCAATATACCCAGAAGATTCACCAGCATGCAATAAGGATACATGCTCCACTATGTTCATAGCAGCCTTATATATAATAGCCAGAAGCTGGAAAGAACCGAGATGTCCCTCAATGGAGGAATGGATACAAAAAATGTGGTATATATACACAATGGAGTACTATTCAGCCATCAGAAACAATGAATTCATGAAATTCTTAGAGAAATGGATGGAGCTGGAGAACGTCATACTAAGTGAGGTGACCCAGTCTCAAAAGAATACCCATCGTATACAGTCACTGATAAGTGGATATTAGCCTAGAATCGTGGAACACCAAAGACACAAATTGGAGTTCATTCACAATAGCCACAAACAATATAAAGTTTCTTGGAGTGACTCTAACCAAACATGTGAAAGATTTATATGACAAAAACTTCAGGTCTCTGAAAAGGGAAATTGAAGAAGACATCAGAAAATGGGAAAATCTTCCATGCTCCTGGGTTGGCAGGATTAATATAGTTAAAATGGCAATCTTGCCAAAAGCAATAAACAGATTCAATGCAATCCCCATCAAAATCCCAACTCAGTTCTTCATAGAGTTACAAAGAGCAATTCTCAAATTCATCTGGAATAACAAAACACCCAGGATACCTAAAACTATCATCAACAACAAAAGAACTTCTGGGGGGAATCAATATTCCCAACTTCAAGCAATACTACAGAGCAGTAGTGTTAAAAACTGCATGGTATTGGTTCAGTGACAGGGAGGAGGATCAATAGAATAGGATCGAAGACCCAGAATTGAACTCACACATCTATGGCCAATTGATCTTCGACAAAGGAGCTGAAAACATCCAGTGGAAAAAAGATAGCCTTTTCAACAAATGGTGCTGGCTCAACTGGAGGTCAACATGCAGAAGAATGAGAATTGATCCACTCTTATCTCCTTGCACTAAGCTCAACTCCAAGTGGATTAAGGACCTCCACATAAAACCAGACACACTAAAACTAATAGAAAAGAAACTGGGGAAGACCCTTGAGGACATTGGCTCAGGGGGAAAATTCCTGAACAGAATACCAATTGTTTATGCTCTAAGAGCAAGAATAGACAAATGGGACCTCATAAAATTACAAAGTTTCTGGAACGCAAAAGACACTGTCAAAAGGATAAATCAGCAACCAACAAATTGGGAAAAGATCTTCACCAATCCCACATCCGACAGAGGGCTAATATCCAATGTATACAAAGAACTCAAGAAGTTAGACCCCAGAAAACCAAATAACCCTATCCAAAAAATGGGGTACAGAGCTAAACAGAGACTTTTCACCTGAAGAAATTCGGATGGCTGAGAAACACCTTAAAAAATGTTCAACATCATTAGTCATTAGGGAAATGCAAATCAAAACAACCCAGAGATTTCACCTCACACCAGTCAGAATGTCTAAGATTAAAAACTCAGAAGACATCAGGTTTTGGCGAGGATGTGGAGAAAGAGGAGCACTCCTCCCCTGCTGGTGGGACTGCAAGCTGGTACAACCACTCTGGAAATCAGTCTGGCGGTTCCTCAGAAAACTAGACGTGATACTTCCGGAGGACCCAGCCATACCACTCCTGGGAATATACCCAGAAGATTCCCCAGCATGCAATAAGGATACATGCTCCACTATGTTCATAGCAGCCTTATATATAATAGCCAGAAGCTGGAAAGAACTGAGATGTCCCTCAATGGAGGAATGGATACAAAAAATGTGGTATATATACACAATGGAGTACTATTCAGCCATCAGAAACAATGATTTCATGAAATTCTTAGAGAAATGGATGGAGCTGTAGAACATTATACTAAGTGAGGTGACCCAGTCTCAAAAGAATACCCATGGTATGCAGTCAATGATAAGTGGATATTAGCCTAGAATCTTGGAACACCAAAGACATAAATCGCATACCAAATGATGTCTGATAAGAAGAAAGGGGTGGACACTGGTGCTAGAATGGACCAAAGCATCATTGTAGGGGAATACAAGAACAGGGAAGTGGGAAGGGGTGGCTGAGGGAGCAGGGGGAGGGAAAAGGGCATTTGGGACTTTGGGGGTGGGGAACCAGAAAAAGGGAAATGAATTGTAAATATAGAATATATCCAATAAAAAAAGAAAGTTAAAAAAAAAGAAAAAGGAATTGCTGTCTAACAAAGTGACAAATCAGGTGAAGATTTGACAGAATAGAGTATACTCACTCTCTCAACAACAGAAAGCTAAGAACAGAAAGGAGACAGAGAGACAGAGACAGAGAGGATTCTTAAGATAGAGCAATACAGAGAGAGATGGAGAGAGGGCAGTATTACCAGGACAGTTGTAGAAAGAAAATTTGCAAAGAAAGAACAAGTTGCACAAAGATGAAAACAGGACAATCCAGATTATGAGAAGGAGCCAGAAATTAGAACATATTGTCAAAGTTCAGAAGAGGCCAAGCAGATCAATTTAGTCAGAAACTGAGAAAAGCCAGATTGAATTATTCAGCATGGAGAGGAGTTTTGAGGCAGAACAGCTCAGTTGACTAGTCATCTACAGTTCAGAAAGAACTAGGATGGTGTGAATTTATTTAGCAGTAAGTCTCAGAGGCTGAAAATATTCTGGGACAAGATGAAATTGTGTATAGGAAGAAATTTCTATTCTGTGAGGAGATTACCTTAGAAGTGTTTATGGCAAGGGACAGAAATCTTGGCCAAAGCAGAAAGGAAGAGAGACTTTGAATACTGCATTACAAAACTGGGAAGGTAATTCCAGCCCAGTTCAAACCCAATGATCATTACAACCCACCCCAGTAGGTAAGCCTTATGAGAGACTCAAACCCCGAATCACTTATGTGAGCCATGATGAAATTCTAATCTTTAAATCCTATGAAAGAGTATTAAATGTTCTAAAATTATATAATTTACTTGGTTGGATTTTAGCATTGCAAGTAAAGATATTATTGTGAAAACTACCAGGGCATATGTAATACAAACACAGGACAAACTCGTGCATTCAGGGAGGGCACAATTAATTGATTTCTCTCTTAAAAGTCATAAAACCTGTAAATCAACCTAAATAAAAACCTCTGAAAAATAATTAAATAAGAGCACAAATTTGCTTTGCTCATAATTAAAATTTTACATATGCATTATCTTAGAAATTGTTACTACATTTAAGACACCTTAACAATCTTGTATAGTGTATAATACATAGCCATACCATGAGCATAATTTATTTTCATTCATATATATTGAATGTTAGGGGCCTACTGAAGTGAAACATAGTTGTAGTTTAATCTAACAGTGATGAATTACTGGAGTGAATTCATGTAAACAGGGAAATTGAAATTAAATTCATCACACCAAGGAAAACACTTCCTACCCATGTAAATTAGCAGCTTTTCCACTAAAATCAATTTGTTTTGGTAAATTATGCAAAAATCCTCAAAGGGTCTAGGTATGTAATTTATTATACTCTTGGCTGTTTCATAATGTTAGGAAATAAAATGTATTCACACAATATTAAAGGCATAAGCTGGGAACTTTAGTGGCAATTTTTGTTTAAGACAATTAATCTAACTTGACTCTACTATCAGAACACCCACGTTATGTGGGGCATGGAATCATTTTCCCTGATGCTTAGAAGATTCTAAATTCAAAATAAAATGAAATTTTAAGAATGACTCTTAACTATTTCTTGTCTGAGTACTTTTTATTTCCTTATCCCATGACCCCATGCCTGTATTTTCCAGGCAAAACACCTGAGATTCAGTAGTTCTAAGATAGGAAATCAATGTCACCATCAATATGTGAATAAGAGCTTTCATGGGGACTTTTGGTATTTTAGGTTACAATTCAAAACACCATACTTGTTTTGAAGAAATTTTAATTTGAGGTATTTGCAAAATAGTGGTCTAGTTGCTATTAAATTGTTATCTGAATCAGGCTGTCACATATATTTTTCTTAACTCAGTCTGAGACTATGAGGTCATAAATATCATTGTTTTCCTAAACTAATGTAATATGCAGTGACCTTTCATTATGTGTTGTGGTTTTAATGAGCTTCATAGGCTCATGTCTGAATATTTTGTCCATTTACCAGAACAAATTGATTTAGTAGAGCTGTTTGTTAGGATTAGTAGGTATGCCCTAGCTATAGGATATATGTCACTAATGACTCCTGGAGTTCCTCTTTCTCTCTTTGCCTCTTACTTGCACATCAGGCTGTAACTCTGAGTTCATGCTGCTCTTCTTTTTATGATGTTATGAACTTTAACCCTCTGAAACAATAAGACCAAATTAAATACTTTGTATTATATATTTCCTTGACCGTGATGTCTCATCAGAGCAATAGAAAATCAATTTTCTATAAGCTAAGACATTACTTATTGTCTTATCTACATTGCTGATAAAAGGGGTTGTCATAAAGTGAATGTAAAATGTACTTAACAAGTTGTAGTATTTTAACCAATGGTCCCTATCTAGTGCTGTTGTCATGGAAGGATGAAGAATGTTAGTGGGAATTAACTAGTGGCAGTAGGTCCCCAGATTAGACAATGACAGTAATAACTCTGTTTCCTTTTCCTCTCAGATATGAGAAAGCAGTCCCTTATACAGGGACCATAACCTGGAGTGCCTCTGATAGTCATGCCTTCCTTAAAATCATGCACCATGCATAATTAAATAGTTAATTTGTTCTCTTTTAATTTGTTAGTACTTGTTTGGTATTTACTCATAATTAAGTAGTAAAGTAACAAAGAATTAAGAAGACCTTGTTATGACACTAATGCATGTACATTTATTCTGAACACTAAATTGTATACTGAATGATTATAGCATAAGTCCTGCATCTTCACATTAGGCTATGTGTTTCATCTTACTCATTCCTGTAGGTCTTTTTGTTCTTGACAAGCAAACACTTTGCCTATTCCAAAGTGTATCATCAATGCTGTGAAATACTTCATTGTCACAATTCATTCATCAAAATGTGGTATACTTTATTGGTTAGCTTTGGGATCACTAAAATGCAGGCTACTTTAGTTTTTCTACTGTCATTTTGAGCATTTAATGGTTACTATAACAGAGAGGATCAAGAATTGCCCGGGAGATAAACTTCAATGTGCTCGAGCATCTCTGAATCAAGTTACTTGAGGTAGCACAGTTAAATAAGTTTTTTCTTCTTCCTCCCTTTTATTTTAAAGGAAGCTCTATATTTAAATCCCCCCACATGTGAGAATGTACATGCATGTGCAAATGCCTGTGTGTGTGTGTTTGTGTGTGTGTCTGTGTGTGTGTGTGTGTGTGTGTGTGTGTGTGTGTATGCCTATGCCTTGTTTTCTTCTCCCATCAGAAGGAAACAAGAGACGCTGGATCCCCTGTACCTGGAATTATATGTATCTGGAAGCTGAACAAAATGGATGAAGATAATTTAGCTCTGGTTCTATAGATGAGCAACAATACTGTTAACCATTGTCCCCTTTTCTATCCCCTATTTCCCTCCATCTTTGACAATGTGAGCAGTTGCTTTATACATGAGATTTATACAGTGTTGTTTATGATTTCTTGAAGTTTACTCATATGAGCCAAAAGATAACAGACATAGATATTAATTAATCACTATTCTGTGGTGAAAAGTAATAAATATTTCAAAATTGGCTATTGCAAACGTATTAGTCACCTTGTTAATTAAGATCTATGTTAATATATTTTTTGATAATAGGAGGGAGCATGATTCTCTGACTATATTAAAGAAAACAAGTAGTTTTAGAATTAAATGGCCAGAATAAATGATTTAGTACTGTGAATCTGTAGTATCAGTGGAGATCTATACAATCCTCAAGAGGACAGAGGAAATGAAACATCGCAAGGGTCCAAACTGATCAACTCTAAACATAGGTAAACAAAGTCCAGCTGACCTATATAAATTGACATCATGGCTTAGCAGCACAGCACTCTTTAGAGTTTTCTATGATTTTGTTTCATCCACATACTCTTAACAGTTTTGCAAAGAAAACTGACCATGCAACAATAATGCATTGCTTTATTTCAAAAAATGAGTTGGTATATCTTCAAACAGGCGTATCAACATTTTCAATGTTTACACATGCATGCACCCACATACAATCACACATACAAGCTCACACATAGAAGACAAAAGAGCTAATTTGATAATATAGAAAATTTGAATTATCTGGCATTTTAAATAAAACATAAAATGATTTTTGTTCCTTCTAAAAGGAACAAAACATATAACAAACAGCTGTTGTTATATGTTTATAAAATTCATAGTTGAATTTTCTGTATGGTTCATAAGCATGTTCTTTGCAATGTCAATTTTATTATACTTATCTTGAAATATGTTTAAAAATATTAACATTTCATTTTCAAGTAATCACTTTGTCTGACATACAAATATAATAAATTATATACTTAACAACGTGAATAAACCCATAATTTGGTTGCCTTATATAAAATTACATTTTAAAAATTAAAACGGCTTCACATTTGAAGTTTCTTATTAAGCAATATTAATAACACATGTCAAGCTTCTACAGCTCATTGACAGTGAGCATTGCAGCTAGAGAACATGAAAAAATAAATAAAAGTTGTTTTAGTATCCAAAAACTGCTGATATTGACTGTTATGATGTTGCTCTACTTAGGTGCCCTGGGAAGTTTTCTACAGCCCACATGTATACTTTCCTGCTTCCCTCTAGTTGCTTCAGCTTCTCTCATTAATCTTGCAGTAAATGATGCTAATATGGTAGTTGCAGGGAGCATCAGATTCTGCTTATTCTCTGCTTGTGCTCCCAGTGGGTGTAAGGTAGTAGCAATTAAGACTGTGTGTGTGTGTGTGGTATGTTGAGGCACCACAAAGATAGACTAATTAGATTGCAAACAGTCCTAGTGACATTTCCAGTGGTGTTTTTGATGGGCCTGGTCCAAGGTGATGGAGTCTCAGGATATTGATGGATAGACGATCTCAGAGTCAGGGAATTGAGTACAAGGAATTAGGAGAGAACATCTGATGCCTCTAACAGTGGATGAGTCATGACTATGTTCATTAGTATTAAATCTCATGATGAAGTATCTTATGAAGACTATCACAATGCATATTACCTAGTTGTCTTAATTTAAAGTGCTAATGATAACTGAAAATCATATCAGTATTTATTTTGAGTAAAGACCCTTAAATAAACATCCACGTGTTTGTCTCTTTCATTTGGAATTACACATGGTTTTACTGTGTAGCAATGGTGAGGTCCTATAAATCATCTAAACTTGACCTCTATTCTTTGATGTTTAAGAGTTGGGCAGAAAAGAAGCCATTTTGGCCAGTTTCAGTCCCTTTATTCTTAAGGATTTATAGGTCCTGGGTGACACTCAAATTTCAAACAACTGAGCCATTCATACTGACCATTTAAAATTTTAAACATATATTGTACTCCAAATATTCCTTCCACAAGCCTCCTCCCTTTAGAAATAACTATGCCATTTAAACTTTGTTTCAAACAAGCTTTGAGGTGTGAGAATGAAGAAACAAACATAGTCAAAAAAGAACACAGGAAGCATTTGAAATAAAACTCAATCACCTTTGACAAATGTATCAACAAACAAAAACTTAACAGATTAGGAGAAAATGAAGAAATTGGAAACATAGAGCACAGCCATTGTGATAAGTTACACTGAAAACTGAATACCTTAACTTGTTAAAGTTTTTCAAGTTAATATATATGTAGTTAAAGTTTTTCAAGTTAATATATATGTATATAATATAGATTATATCACACACAAATATATATACATATATACATATATATATACATATATATGTATACACATACATACATATATACATATACATACATATATATATATATATATATATATATATATATATATATATGAGAGAGAGAGAAGGTATGTATGAGGACTTGTATTTATTCCCTTCCTTGTACTTGGTGCGAGGAGTGGAATGCAAGCCCCTTCACCCTTTGAGTCGCTTTGCCCTTCAGCTTTTCATTTGATCAGTCCTCGTGCTTTCCTTCAATTGGGTCAGGACCAGCCTGTTTTCCCTTATTAATACTTAGTAGTTTGATAAAAATCCTTACACTTTCAAAAATGCAAAGTGAAGAATTCAACATGAAGGAGAAAGATAAAACATTGATTACGTGCAAGAGATGTAGTTGTTAACATGGAAGACAAACTTCTTTTTTTATTTTTTTAATTTTTTATTGGATATATTCTATATTTACAATTCATTTCCCTTTTTCTAGTTCCCCACCCCCAAAGGTCCCACATGCCCTTTTCCCTCGCCCTGCTCCCTCAACCACCCCCTCCCACCTGACTGTTCTTGTACTGCCCCACAATGATGCTTTGGTCCATTCTAGCACCAGTGTCCATTCCTTTCTTCTTGTGAGACATCACTTGGTATGTGATTTATGTCTTTGGTGTTCCAAGATTCTAGGCTAATATCCACTTATCAGTGACTGCATACCATGGATATTCTTTTGAGACTGGGTCACCTCACTTAGTATGACGTTCTCCAGCTCCATCCATTTCTCTAAGAATTTCATGAATTCATTGTTTCTAATGGCTGAATAGTACTCCATTGTGTATATATATATATATATATATATATATGTATATAACATATATGTATATGTATATATGTATATATACCACATTTTTTGTATCCATTACTCTGTTGAGGGACATCTGGGTTCTTTCCAGCTTCTGGCTATTATATATAAGGCTGCTATGAACATAGTGGAGCATGTATCCTTATAGCATGCTGGGGAATCTTCTGGGTATATTCCCAGGAGTAGTATGGCTGGGTCCTCCGAAAGTATCATGTCCAGTTTTCTGAGGAACCGCCATACTGATTTCCAGAGTGGTTGTACCAGCTTGCATTCCCACCAGCAGTGGAGGAGAATCCTTTCTCCACATCCTCGCCAACACCTGATGTCTTCTGAGTTTTTAATCTTAGCCATTCTGACTGGTGTGAGGTGAAATCTCAGGAATGTTTTGATTTGCATTTCCCTAATGACTAATGATGTTGAACAAGACAAACTTCTAAAATATTATGTTCACAGTGTCTAGGCAGTGTCTACCAAACTTCCTAAAATATATTTGAGATATTGAATAGTATATCACAAATTCATCTTGAGAAATATCTCCATATTTAAGAAATTTTAAAAATTTGACATTTGACAAAATGATTTAAGAAAAGTATAATTTGAAAAGAAGTAAAACAGCTCAACAAATTTATGTTTACTTAAGGGAGAAGCAGATGTCACAGTGTATTTTTTGTTGACGGTTCCATTGCTAAACAATTTTGTCTCAGTTTTAAATATTTTAATGATAAATGTGAATCAAACCTTTGTGCTTCACTATGTTTCCATTGAGCAATTATGTTCTAGTGTTTACTCCAGATTTTCCTCTAATATACAGCTCTGCATATACCTTGTCCACCCAAATAATTGCAGCTGAAATATTAGCAAGATCTAAAGATATTCTCTTCATTAAAAGTTTTAAGACTGGAGCTGGAAACAGTGCTGCTGCTTTTGTCTCTACAAAGATCAAGGTTAAGTTCCAAAGACAGGAACTAGGTATCTCACAACTTCCTGAAACTGCGGTTTTTATGTCAACTTGACACAAGTTAGGGTTGTCAGAGAGGAAGGAGCTGCAACTGAGGAAATGCCTCCATGAGATAGGGATATAAGACATTTTCTGAATTAGTGATTAAGGTGGGAGGGTCCAGTTCATGGTGCATAGTACCATCCTTGGGCTGGTAGTCCTGTGTTCTACATGAAAGCAAACTGTGGAAGCCATCAAAGGAAGCCAGTAAGCAGTATCCCTTCTCATCCTCTCCATCAGCTCCTGCTTCCAGGTTGCAGCCCAGATTGAATTCCTTTCCTGATTTCCTCCAATGATGGAGCTTAATCTGGAAGTATATGCCAAATAAACCCTTTGCTCCCTAACTTGCTTTTGGGTCATGGCATTTAGTTGCAGCAATAGAAACTCTAACTAAAATACACAGATGTTCAACATCACTAGTCATTAGGGAAATGCAAATTAAAACAACATGCAGAAGAATGAGAATTGATCCACTCTTATCTCCTTGCACTAAGCTCAACTCCAAGTGGATCAAGGACCTCCACATAAAACCAGACACACTAAAACTAATAGAAAAGAAACTGGGGAAGACCCTTGAGGACATTGGCTCAGGGGGAAAATTCCTGAACAGAACACCAATTGTTTATGCTCTAAGAGCAAGAATAGACAAATGGGACCTCATAAAATTACAAAGTTTCTGGAACGCAAAAGACACTGTCAAAAGGATAAATCAGCAACCAACAAATTGGGAAAAGATCTTCACCAATCCCACATCCGACAGAGGGCTAATATCCAATGTATACAAAGAACTCAAGAAGTTAGACCCCAGAAAACCAAATAACCCTATCCAAAAAATGGGGTACAGAGCTAAACAGAGACTTTTCACCTGAAGAAATTCGGATGGCTGAGAAACACCTTAAAAAATGTTCAACATCATTACTCATTAGGGAAATGCAAATCAAAACAACCCTGAGATTTCACCTCACACCAGTCAGAATGTCTAAGATTAAAAACTCAGAAGACATCAGGTTTTGGCGAGGATGTGGAGAAAGAGGAGCACTCCTCCCCTGCTGGTGGGACTGCAAGCTGGTACAACCACTCTGGAAATCAGTATGGCGGTTCCTCAGAAAACTGGGCACAACACTTCCAGAGGACCCTGATATACAAAAAATGTGGTATATATACACAATTGAGTACTACTCAGCCATTAGAAACAATGAATTCATGAAATTCTTAGAGAAATGGATGGAGCTGGAGAATGTCATACTAAGTGAGGTGACCCAGTCTCAAAAGAATACCCATGGTATACAGTCACTGATAAGTGGATATTAGCCTAGAAGCTTGGAACACCAAAGACACAAATCACATATCAAGTGATGGCTCACAAGAAGAAAGGAGTGGACACTGGTGCTAGAATGGACCAAAACATCATTGTGGGAGAGTACAAGAACAGTAAAGTGGGAGGGGGTGGATGCGGGAGCAGGGGGAGGGAAAAGGACATGTGGGACCTTTGGGGGTGGGGAACCAGAAAAATGGAAATGAATTGTAAATATAGAATATATACAATAAAAAAAAATCAAAAAAAAGGAAAAAAAATAAAATAAAATCAGTTTCTAATTGACAAAAAAAATACACAGATGTATACTCAGTAACACAAACCAATATAAATAAAAAGTAATCATTTAAATTTTCGTTCCATTTAAGATATAATATCATGTAAGTTCCACAATTCCTTATTTTTTTAAGTGGTTGTGTTATCAATCTCCATGAATATATATTTAACCAGCTTCCCCTATATATTTGATTGTGTTATTTTAAAGGCTGTGGAGTCTTTCAGGTTTTGAGCCTGGTTAATAAACATGAATCACTCACGCCCAGTCCTTCTTATCCCCACTGTCTTTCTCTACACTACCGTCTGCCAACTGTGAACATGCTTCAAGGCCACATGCTCCAACTGCCAACAATGGCATTCTCATTCCCATCACCGTAGCTTCTGTCTTATAGTCTTTAATGCTATGATAAAATATCATGCCTCCAATCAACTTTGAAGGCAAAATGAGTTATTACATGGTGCAGCTTAGAGTACATCCTTCAGAAAAGTCAGGGCGGAAATCTGGGGGTAGAAGCTGATTCACGCCTATGAAGACGTTTTACTTACTGGCTGGCTTCCCATGGCTTGTCTGTCTGCTTTCTTCCACAATCCTGGAGCCCTTGTTCAGGGTTGGCAGTACCCACCAAGTGCCAGACACTCCTACATTAATTATTAATCAAGAAAATGCTACACAATCTTGTCTACTGACTGATTATAGGGAGGCACTTTCTATGTTGAGATTCCTCCTCTTCAAGTTGACATAAAAACTAGCCAGGTTGCCACCCATGTAGTAATAGATTGAAATCTCTTTCAACTTGTGAATGTTTTCCTTCCACTATATTGTTGCTGAGTGACATTAAATCTCAGTGATGCACGCAATCCTCAAAGGGTGCATATTAGCGGCAAACTCCCCACACAGATGCTCTTCCTAAAAGAGCTTCTGGATCCTAGGCCTTTTATTAGTGACACTCTTTTCTTTAATTCTCATCATTCACATGTGTCACTTTATTGCAAGGATTTTCTTCATCTGAGACTTTTTACTTTGTTACCGAAGATATCAGCCTTTATTCTAATACCAGGGTGGCCAGTGTCCACACAGCACTCATCCCTTTCCCATCTTCCTCCCAACTATAATAGGAGTCTAAATAGGACTTGCTTTCTCTTTCATGAGTCTTTTTCTGCCCTTGAAGTAATAATCTCTGTGACACCTGCGTGCATGAGGCTGCTGCTTATATCCTCCCCAGCCCTGAGCTCATTTGCAGAGCCTAGCTGCTTGTGGCTTGTTTGCAGAGTAAATTTTCATTTTGTAGGCCTGTGTATACATTTATTAATTTATAAGATCAATATGAAGATGAGATGTATTCTTGGGTTATATTTAAATTTCCTCTTTGGAGGTGGAGTTGCTCTATCAGCAGTTTACTATAATTGTAATAATTGCATGTGACATGCTAGATGTATTTTCTGTCCTATTTTCTAAATCCCTGGGTGAAAATAGAAGTCATTACATCTTGAACAAACACAGAATATATAGACACTTCCTTCTACAGGCATAACTTCCTGCTACAAGGAGAGTATACTTTATCTAAACCAAGCATTGCTGTTTTGTTTATTCTGGGAATCCATGATCTAAATTGAAAAGCAGTAAACTTTCAAGCCAACATGAGTGATTTTATCTTTAGTGTTAACAAAATACAAAAGCAAGTTTCAACAAGAGTTTTGCTAAGAAATGGGGGATACACACATAGTTGAAAAGTTATGACTGATTAAAAGATTTCCTTTTGGTGTCTCCTGGCATGATCTGATTAATAAATAACTTGGTTTTTTTTTGTCTTATCATTTCTCAGTGTTCACTCCCTTTACACACTGTAGTCTTGGAAGCCAGCCTACCTAATCAGTGACTGGACTTTATCACAATACCTCTTTGGCCAAAAGTATATGTTTTCACACCTAACAAGAATTTATAAAAGACTAAATAAAAAGGTACTCAACCTTGAGTGATGACTCAGTCGTCCCAAGCCTGATCATGTGAGTTATAGTCTCAAGACTCACTGTTTGAGAAATTTCAGCATGTCCTCTGACTTCCTCAAAGGATGTGCATATGCACACATAAATATATGTGTACAATAATAAATTTAATCTAAAACTCTTTTAAAGACTTGTAACTTTTTAAAATCTAAGAGGCAGAGAACCTCAATGAAAGACTTGTTAACCAGAGTTCTCTAATCATGACTCATTCACTGACAGCTCAAAGTCAAAATATTTGAGAAAAATACAATTAACTTTATAAATAATTCCGTTCCTAGAAAGCACCTACAGTTCTTGATAATAACGTGCATCATTAATGTTCGTGTTCAGCATCGTTTGTCACTTGTCCAATTTTCACCAATAAAATAAATATTTGCACACACCCACATATATCCCTCTACCACATATGAACAAAAATTACCAATACATAATAAATATTTTCAAAATGTAGTTTTGGAGATTTTTTTTGAAAAAGAGATTTCTTTTTTTTTGCAGCATGACATGATACAAATTATTTTCTAATAAAGGTTATAAAATGTTCAAGAATACAAACCCAAGGTAAGGGTGTTATTTAGAAATGGACATTTGAAGATCTTCAATAAGTTCTGAAATGTGTCTACACTGAAGGGGAGAGAACATCCCTCAAACAACTAGGAAAATGGGGAGGTGAGGGGGAGAACAGAACAGTACATATTGTAGAGATATCTATATGTTTAGGTTTGGTGCACAATGGTTTGTGACACTGCTGCCCTCCAGAACATGTGACAAGTCATGGTGACACTTGTTTGCCTTACTGAGGGGAGGTAACTTATGTTTAGTGGGTAGAGTCTGAGGACACTGTCAAGTGTCCTCTGGTGCAAAGGTCAAATATGCCATTGTCACAAAGGCCATGAAAAAACCTATCTCTGTAAACTGTCAATGGTTACAAGCTTGAGAAAATTTGCTTTAGAATATAGTATCTGTGGTTGGTACTCCACCCACAGCTGTGAGCTGGAATTAAAGAAATGTGTAAAATTTTAAAAATCATGAAAATGGGCTTATGTTTTCAATTAGCCAAAGGAAATCAGGACTTGCATTTAATGGCAAGAAATGCTCTCTCCATCAGGATGACAAAGTACCTGAGATTAACATGCAAAAGGACACAATGTATCCTCTGACTCAGCTTTCCAGGAATATGAGTCCATGTTGACTTGTTCTATTTGTTCTATCTTTGTGCTGAGGCAAAACATCCTTATGGAAGAGCCTGGGTAGAGAAAACTTCTTACCTGATCAGGCCCAAGAGACCAAGAAGAGGCAAAGAAGAGGAACCAACTGGAACAGATGCTGTGGCAAGGTCACATTCCTAAGGCTAAATTGCATGACTTATGCATAATTGAAAGTATGATTTGAATAAAAAGTAAAAATAGTTGAGATGTTGAAAAGGTGGGAGGAGGTGGAGTGGTTACAGGATGAAAGTCAATACGCTTTTAAATTTTAAGAGCCTACAGAATCATAAGCAATAATTGGCCAAAGGACTTTCCATATTTTTACAATAATTGATGACACTGATTCACCTCATTTTACTTATGGTATATAAAGAGAGGTCACTGTGCATAGGAACATAATTATTCTACCTCATAACTAATACAACTTGTCTTGTATATAGTGCGTGGTGTGTTTGTGTGTGTGTGTGTGTGTGTGTGTGTGTGTGTTCATATGAATCATATGATGAGATTATGTGTAAGACCTAAGCAAAGAGATCTACAGCTTCTTTAGAGTATGCATTGATTCACAACTTCTGAATGACTCCTGCTTTATGTCCAAAATGTGACCACTGAAAAAAAAAAAGTGCTGCACAATACCATCCTGCCCACAAGATGGCAGTAGAGAGACAGTGTCTGATGACAGAATTGTAGTGTCTAGTCTGGGGGAAAACACTATTTTTTTCTTGCTAATTCAATTTGTGTCTGTCTATCAGAAGAGGATAAAGGGGATTTCAGAGGCAGTGAGAGAAGAGAAACAGGTAACAATATTATCGGGACATTTTATTTTTTATAAGAAACAAAAGGCAGAGGTGTTTCCTATATGCCATGGACCTATCATTTGCTCATGTGAAAATGTGTTCACCTAATCACAGTACTATAGTATGAAATGCAAGTGTGCATTTTAGCAGAATCAGATCCCTTAAACAATTCCTGTTACTTTCTTCCTATACAGACTGATTTTATTTGCGGCGTTTGATTTAGTGGCAATTTCACTGCTGAGTATGGTCCCATTTCGTTGCTCACTTGCAAAGCAAGCAGTGAGTCCTCATCCACTTACAGAAATATATAGTTTGGACACCATGTGAGTATTCAGATCAAAATTTCATTGTTTTAATTATACATTGACTTCATAATAATAGTTCGTTTTGTATGTGATTTAATGAAGACTATTATTTTAGCTCCAAAATAATCTAACTTGTTTTAATTTGTTTTCCCAAAATTGTTTAATGAAGATATTACTATTATATTCAGTTTATGAAGTATATACGTAACATGCATATTTTGTAGTAAACTGATTATATACATATATGAGTATATGTATTCATATATATGTACATATATATATATACACACAAACATACACACATAATGAAACAATGAGTTGTCAAAGTGGCTATCATTAACAGAGTGATCAAACCAACTCAAAATGTTTAGATGTCCTTTGAAGCCAATTTCAAGCCATTACATGTGAAAAGACTTGGTTTCTATATCATGGTAATTTGGAAGTGTGGCTATTTCCCCCAAATAAGCTCTGTTCTTAGAAAAGATGGCTTTGTAGAAATAATGTAAATTTTAAACATTTATTTGTGTTCATGTATGTTTTAAGAGTCCATTTACTTGGGAGAAGTAAGATTTAGTCTATCAATATGGTTTCTATTTCTTCTTCTCTTTTTTTTCTCCCTCCTTTATGCAATTCCTTCAAATACTGTAAAACAAAATGTCTTTTTCAAAAATATTGTAATAATGAGAAAGACAGAAATTATATTAAATAAGTGTATACAATTAATGGGACTACTGCCTTAAATCAGTATTCTATTGCTGTGAAGTGACATTATGAGCATGGAAAACTTATTTTTAAAAAGGGTATTAAGACTATAGCTCACAGTTCAGAGGCTTAGTTACCATTGGGACAGGGCTCATGGCAGCACACAGATAGACATACTTATGGAAAAGTAGCTGAGAGTCCTTTATTCAAATCTCCAGGCAACAGTGAGAGACACTAGAACTGGCTCAGTCTTTTTAAACCTTAAAGCCCACTCCCCAGGGACACACTTTGTCCAAAGGACACATCTACTTTATGAAGGCCATACATAATTCTTATCAAATAGCGCTACTCCCTCCCTGACAACTAAGTATTCAAATTCATGATTCTACGAGAGGCATTCTTATTAAAACTACCACAAATGGTCCTGTCTCTTCTGGAACAAAACCAAGACATAGATAAAGGCTTAACAGCTATATTTTTAATCAATTTGTTTGACAGTTTTATGACTATATACAATACATTCTGGTAAAATGTACTCAAGGCCTGTCTTATTACCCTCTCACCTTGAACATTATCTTTCCTACAAACAAGTCCCCCTTCCAATATCCTGTCTTTTCTTTGAAATCCATTGAGGGTCCCTGTGAAAGCATGTGTGATGGCTAGCATTCAACAGTAGATTCATAAGTGAAGACTTTAGTTACCCAAGCAGATGTAAGCTTCAAATAGTTCCCAGGTGGGAGGGAAAGTTACATAGGGAATCCTCCCAATCATAACTGAATGTTGACAACAGACCCAGTTTAGTGCAGGTCTTATACAGGCAACTGTTGCTATGAGTTTATAAGTGAAACCACCAAGTTATGACCAGGTAAGTCCAACAATCATGTCATGCCCAAGTGACAGCACTTTGAGCCACAGCTATCAATTGTTTGGTTCTTTCATTCTTTCCTCCCCTTCTTCCATGATGTTTCCAGTGTCACAGAAGGTGTGATATGACTATCCTATTGAGCAGAAAGCACTTAATACTGGCTTCTTTTCAACAACTTGACCAGTTGTGAATCTCTGCATTAACTAACATTTGTTGTAAAATGAGGCTCCCTTGAAAAATGTTGATAGCAGTATTGTTCTGTCACTGCAAACCTATTTAAGAAATGTTTGACAACAGGTTTATTTAGCCATACCAAAACAGAAGCAAGGGATTCGTCATTATGGTCTATGACCTCTCCATTTTTGGACCTTTAGCCTACTCTTCAGTAGCAGATATGAAATGCCCACTCTCAGATTCAACCAGAATGCAGCTGATTACTTCTATGATAGTTATACTCCTGCTACAGTAGACATATGTTGACTGTCAGGTTGGTATCACTCATGGCTTGTATTATCAAATATTGAATATGCATGCGTCAGGACTAAGTGATGGATGCAGGTCATAGGGTGATGTAATTTTTCGGGAAAGATGGAAAAGTGTTTTAGAACTGCATGGAGCTTCTCTTCTTTCCTAGACTGGACACGGTTGAAGCACCTGAAGACCAAAAGGGAAGGACGAAAGAATAATAGTTTATTTTGAAACCAGTGATTTGCATAATAGATTTTAAACAGCAGAGGAAATATTATTCTATTATTATAGTATTAAATATTTGAATACTTACATATGTTATTTTATAGCCCCCTCAATGCTGACCTGAGTAAGTTCAATATTTAGAGCAACTAGAAGTAATATATTTGACTCTGATGGGTTGTGAAGAGAATGAGTAATAAGGACATGAAGCCACCATTATAATTTAAGCCAATATCTTGGGGTTTCTGATGAATCACTTCTCTGAGGAGAATCTCAGAGCCGCACATATTGAGCAGATTTTGTGATCAAAACTAGCTCAGACAGAACAAAGGATTCAGAGGATATCAACCTAGTGATAGGAATTGGGAAAAAACAGACATTGGAGTTGCATGTATACATGCTTTTGAAACATAAAGAAGATATTTTGTAGGCTATTTTCTTATTATACAAGAAATATATTCCCATTGGTTTTGGAAAAATAAGAAAAGCAACAGCATAGAGTCCAGTACAAGAAGAAGGAACAATAAGCAGAACAGGAGAAATGGAAAGACAAGTCACACACACTATAAGGTAGGTAGTCACATAAATCCATTGACTCAAGGGGAGCTGTTGCTTTGCAAACAAAGACTGAACTTTTTTATTTGATATATTCTTTATTTACATTTCAAATGATTTCCCCTTTCCTGGCTCCCCACTCCCCAAAAGTCCCATAAGCCCTCTTCCCTCCCCCTCTTCCCCCATCCACCCCTTCCCATTTCCCTGTTCTGGTATTCTTTTACACTGCTACACTGAGCCTTTCCAGAACCAGGGTTCACTCCTTCCTTCTTCTTGGACATCATTTGATTTGTGGATTGTGTCTTGGGTATTCCAAGTTTCTAGCCTAATATCTGCTTATCAGTGAGTGCATACCATGTGTGTTCTCTTGAGACTGGGTTACCTCACTTAGGATGATGTTCTCCAGCTCCATCCATTTCTCTAAGAATTTCATGAATTCATTGTTTCTAATGGCTGAATAGTATTCCATTGTGTATATATACCACATTTTTGTATCCATTCCTAACCCTATTAAAAATGGGGTACAGAGCTAAACAAAGAATTTTACCTGAAGTTCTTTAGATGGCTGAGAAGCACCTTAGGAAATGTTCAACATCACTAATCATTAGGGAAATACAACCATGAGATTTCACATCACACCAGTTAGAATGGCTAAGATTAAAAACTCAGAAGACATCAGGTGTTGGCGAGGATGTGGAGAAAGAGGAACACTCCTCCACTGCTGGTGGGATTGCAAACTGGTACAACCACTCTGGAAATCAGTCTGGCGGTTCCTCAGAAAACTGGGCA
Organism: Apodemus agrarius; assembly: GCA_964023405.1. NCBI lineage: Eukaryota > Metazoa > Chordata > Mammalia > Rodentia > Muridae > Apodemus > Apodemus agrarius. The sequence goes on along the minus strand of OZ030024.1, from coordinate 29,022,861 downwards.
CAACACTTCCAGAGGACCCTGATATACCACTCCTGGGCATATACCCAGAGGATTCCCCAGCATGTAATAAGGATACATGCTCCAGTATGTTCATAGCAGCCATATTTATAATAGCCAGAAGCTGGAAAGAACCCAGATGTCCCTCAACGGAGGAATGGATAAAAGACTGAACTATTAATGCATCATGTGAAAAGCTAGAACCCATGTCTTTAGTCCTCCATATCTCTTAACCCTGCTGGGTGTGTGCATGTGTGTGTGTGTGTGTGTGTGTGTGTGTGTATTGTGTGCATGAGTTTGTGTGTCTGTGTTACAGGGATCTCTCTGCAGTGTCTGACACTAGCCATCTTTGTTTAATAAGATTTTTACCATTTCTCACCTCAGGATTTGATGAGTGGCTGGGCCTTTTAGTGGCATGGGCATGCCTTAGGGAAAACTATTTATCACATGTTACCTATTTCATTCAACATTTTCAGTTATCAGAATTGAGACTACCTCCCACTCCACTCCATTGGTTCCATTGATTCCTAGAAGTCCTCATATGCATTCAATTAACACATACCTGAGGAGCATAATAGGTATCTGAGGAACTGTGGAAAACGAGGAACTGAGTGGAATGTATACACTCTGCCTCATATTGTCGAGAGCTTTTAATGAGTAAACTAATAACATCTATTTTCCTTTATATGCAATTAGATGTGAGGAAGCTACCCACTCTGTGCTGTAGAATTTCACCAAATAGACTTACTGGAAATAATAGTGAAGAATGAGATACAGGACCTCAGTAAACGTGTGTGCATAAATGTAGACAACATCCACCCTCCTTCTCCTATAAGTTACTGCATAGATCTTAACCTGTGAGGTACTTGGACTTGTGTCATGCAACAAAGTTGGGTTTTTGTTTTGTTTTGTTTTTTCTTATACAAGTACAGACAGTTTTATAACTGTTCTTCTTAAACTTGCCTGTCAATGAAGAATGACTTGATATCATGGGACTTTATTTAGTAATACCCCAATAATGGGCTGATAATAAAGATAGTACTATCAGGATGAAAATGAGAGTTAACAGTTGCATCTATCCATTTAGATTTAGAATTTTTTTGTTTTACTTCTATCCTATTTCCTTCATTTTGTCATAGCAACCTCTATTATTTATCATAACAATATAACATTTATTTCTTAACTAGAGATACTTAAATTAAACACTCGTCTAATCCAGGAAAACAGTAAATATTAGCTGTACACTGGCTCCTTCATACAAGGTCATCTGTAAATAACTCAACTCTGGCTATGAGACTCTATCACAACAATAGTTTTTCACTGTGACTTGTCCTAAAACTTATCTGGGCAATTTAAGTATATCCAGGCTAGGTTACCATCCCATACCCATTAAGTTATAATCATTAGAAGTGGAGTCCTGTCATTGACTGCTCTCAAAGCTCCACCGTGATTTTAATGTGTGGCTATAGCTGAGAACCAATGGGTTAGAGGGTGCTGATTTACAGAGTGAAGAGCAGATATTCTGATCCAGGTATGCACTAATGTGTAAAGATTGCCATAACCAGTAGGTATAATGATATAGTCATATTAAAGCACATAGCAAGGTTTCTTTTACCAAGAATAACAAATAATATTTCATCCTAAAGGACCCACTGCTACCCAGCAGATTGGAGAATTGCTTTCTGAGCACTTCCTAATGGGAGCATGCTTAGGTTCAGCCCTTTAGTTTAATTGCTCACCTCTGCAAGCCACTTGACTCCTGGATGCAACAGTTCCATTTTATTAAAAGAAAGGAAGAGTGGTATTGACTTACATGCCCTGCTCAAGAACTGCCCAGCTGCTAATTTTGAGCCATGACTTGTTCCTGCTTTATTTGTTTCTAATGATAATTGAAAATGGAATTAGAAATGCTATACCTGAGGTTTCCCTTCAGAATTTTTGTAGTAAATGTAGATCTTGAAAACTAATTTTTCTTCCCATGAGCTGACAGTTCGGCCAGCAAGCAACCTTTTTTATCAGCCTTACCCAGAGAGCGAACCAGCTTGAGTATGCACAGAGAACACAAGGCTGACCTAGTAATGAGGCTGGCAGAGTTGCATTGATTTTCTTTTTGACCTTCCTTTCCATTTAACTATTTGTCAATACTGGTGAGAAGAAGCTGTGGAATATAATTTTTCAGAAGCTCAAAAAAGAATATAACTTGTCTAACAATGAAGCTGGAATGCTATTTTGACATAGACTGAGGGCTTCAAGTAAAATGACTACTCTCACATCTCCAGCAGGGTCAACCAGATATTTTAATCAGTTAAAAATATTTTAAGATGGTGTGTGTGTGTGTGTGTGTGTGTGTGTGTGTGTGTGTGTATGTATGTGTTTGTGTGTGTGTACTTAATGTGTGTAGACATGAGTGACATAGTACATATGTGAACAGAACGACATTTGTGGAGGCAATTTTCAACTTCTACATTTTAGTAGGTTCCAGGAATTTGACTCCTATCCCTAGGCTTGCCAGGTACCTTCCACATCTGTCTACTGAGCCATGTTGCTGGCCCTCAAATGTATATTTTATCCTGTAGTTTTCCTAAGCTTATAACTGACACTACTCTTACTTTCCCTATATGAGAAGCTTAGAGTTCCTTCTCCACTTTTTCCTTTTCTAACCATAATATCTTTCTTGATCCTTCTTGACCTCTAATGGGCCACTTCTCTGAAGCATACTATAATATTTCTAATAAATTCATTACTTTTACAGAAGGCTAGGTACTCATTGCCAGTACAGAGTAACACTTGGTGAGTTCTTCAAGGTCAAAAGCAAGTCTCATTCATATCCTTTGCTCTTAGTGTAACACAAGGCCCACAACAGCAAAGTGCAATGTCTGACTTTCTCTCTGCTGCCTTTAGGTCAGGATGCACATCTCAGCTATTTCCCCAAAACCATGCCTTCCTTCTTATGGCTGCATATATGGTGTGTCATGTACAGTAGAGGTAACAGTAGCAAAGAATAATTAGAAAACGCTTGTTTGTATTTTGCTCTAAGTCAAAAATTGGTTCCATATATTCATCATATGTTAGTTTACAATGGAAAGTTTGTTGGCAACCAGGTTTTTTAGAACATATTATTAGGTAAATACTCAATTCTTAAAGGGAAGATTACCTCAGTGTGATATTTGATGAATGTACATTGATAAAGTAGATGGATATAATTACAGTGTTGGCCTGAGAAGGATTTTTAAAATTTATTTGTTGGAGCAGTGTTATTGGTCATTAGTGATAGCATAGGTATTGGTGACAAAATGGTCAGTCAGTATGTGTAATTGTTAAAAAATCAACATATGGATTATGAGCATTGTTATGTAGCAGACATATCAAAATACTACAAGCAGAGGTGACCATTTTGGAGGTAGGCCAGCTGCAGAGAAAAATATACCAATAGTATGAGTTAGCATTAAAGCATACTGTGGTTATATATAAATTTCTGCTACTGGACTCCATTTATTCTTAAATTCACTTCATCATTATGTGTGTATATGTGTGCATATTGTCAAGTATAAGTGTATTCTAGATAGAAATATTTGCAGAGCGGTAAGATCTTTGAGAATATTAATATACTATTTTAAATATACATATGAAACCTCTTCTTCTCTTATGGATCAGTTAATTTCAGAATAATATTCCCTGTGGTGTGATCATTACCTATTAATTTATATGGCTGTCTGTTTAGAATAAGAGCCTTTTACAGCAGAACTACAAATCATATTCTGTTTATATTTATCTCTCCAGTATATTTACAGACTTTCTAATGTGTGTTTGTATATGTGGGTAAAATTAGGCAAGCATATTAATTCTTGATGCTGTGAAGGTGAATATGTAATAGAATTCATAGTTCTACATACTCTGCTTTTTACATGTCTGTTCTTAGATGATGTTTGAATGATGAATGCTTTCAGAGTTTTAGAAATCACCTTAGAACTTTACCTGTTGTGCAACTTTTCCTCAGTGCAATGCTAACCTATTTTAGGAAAATAAAACTAAAACAATATGCATGGCATGCTGATATGAATGTGCATGTCCTTAAAGCCTCCTAGAATTGCAAAGTTAATTTCCAGCTAATGAAGTGCTGGGAAGAAATAGGAAGCATGTCCTTGTCGGGGGAGGTATTGTCTGGATGGAGGAAGTATGCAGCTAGTGAATTTTGAGTTTCAGAAGTCGACTCCACCCCAATGCCTGTCTTATTGACTGCTTTCTGAGGATCAGGATATGAATCTCAGCATGAGAACTTATAACCAGATGCTCAGAGTGCTGTTCTCAGCTCTTAACTCACTTCTGCAATGGAATCACAAGAGAACGTCTATTTTACCAGAGTCTGATTTCTCCAGGTTGGCCAGTATTTAACAATGATGTCTAATAACAGGTGAAATAGGGATGAGTACAAATAGCTAACTCTTTGCCTATATTTCAGGAATTTCTCATAGACTATTCTCACACAAAAACCATTTAAGGGTAGTTAGAAACATCTGTTAGAATTTTGTATAATGAAAGTGTGGTATATATACACACTAAAATTTTATTCAGACAGAATTAAAACTAAAATTATGAAATTCAGAGCAAAATGAATGGAACTAGAACATATTATATTTAGTGAGGTAGTTCAGGATGAGAATGACATAACCTATAGGTGCTCCTTCAGTTATTCCTGTCTTGCAAATGTGAAACATGTGAATTGGTATGGGAGTAATCTGCTTAAAGTTCAAGAAACAGGAAACAAGTTGATGACACAGGAAGAGAGAGTGACAGTTCAGAACACAATGTAACCCAGGACAAATTGGAAGGGAGAAGCATGAAACTGGAGACAAAGCTGGGTCAGGGAAATGGGGAATCATGGCAAATGAAGTATACATAAGAGGGAAGCTGTTACTAGTATGAATGTTTAAAAATAAAACAAATAATTATTAATGATGCCAATAAAAAGAAAAAAATTCTGTTGGGACCGAGCCAAAGCATTCAACAACATCCTCCTATTTACATAACTTATAATCAAATCAAGGCTTCTAATATTGCTCCCAATCTATAGTCAGCTTGTTTTCATTCTCAGTTCTGGGCAGTGTTTTTCCACTGACATAGAATCTGACATATGTGTTAATTTGAATACTCATTTGCTTACATATTGTTTCTGGTTTTCATAGGGGCTAAACCACCAACCAAGAGTACACATGGAGAGACTCATGGCTCCAGTTGCATATGTAGCAGAGGATGGCCTTGTCAGGCATCAATGGGCGAGAGGCCCTTAGTCCTGTGATGGTTTGATGAGCCAGTGTAGGGGAATTCTAGGACTAGGAGGAAGGAGTGGGTGGGAGGGTGGTCCGGAAACACCCTCATAGAAGCAGGGGGTGGGGGATGGGATACGGGCTTTTGGGGGCAACAGGGAAAGGGTATAACATTTGAAATGTAAATAAAGAAAATATCCAATTAAAATTGAAAATATAAAAGATAATTATAGGAAGTTTATTAGTAGGTAATGCGTGGGCTATTTACAGTCCTACATTCTCTTCTTTCAGCAGAGTTGCATGTCTTTCCATCATGTTTGTAATAGTGATTAACTGGTGGGATTAAGTCACATGCAATTATCGGGAAGATCCTTTCATATCTAGGTGAAGCATGGATGTCATGCCTAATTAACCATGCCTCTCATTTGTTCAATATGGGATTAAGACATACATTTTCTCCATCCCAAATGACACATTTTGCATCTCTTTCCAGGGTCATTTACACAAATATTTCTACCTGTCTAAATTATGTATCAGTAAATTTTGTATTTGCTTTTCCTCATGTATATAGGTTAATAAAGCATTGATTAAATAAGGTAATTTTCTTAACAAAGACAGAGTTCATGGATTTCACTCCAAGCGAAAACTCAATACTTTGGGGCTGTTATTTCCTATCTAGAGTATCAGTGCAGGAAAATATAGAATGTTTAACCTTTGACAGCTTTGATTTTTTTTTTTTGATAAATATCTGTCAGTTGAACCATTATGTCTGTCAAATAACTGATCCTGGCAAAGTAAAAAGGATTGTGTCACTAGAAGATGTAAAGAAGGTACAATTTTTTATAAAATAAAATTAATGGAGAAATATTATGTGTTCAGTGTATTTAGTATGTATAATGTCTGTTTTAACTATGTGTTTGTGTAAGGGAACATTATTTGTATTTTATGGGGTTTTGAGGTGATGAATTACTGGGGAAGTCACTTCATGCACTAAGTGTTTACGTTTTTAATTAATTCTTAACCTCCTACAGTTTTTTATTTGTTTATAAATGGCATATAGAAGCACAAACCAATCTTTTCCACCTTCATGTAACATACATTACATATGTTTTCCTTAGTGGGAATACAATTTTGTTCTCACTTATGGAGGCCAGAGGTTGATGTGTGCATTTTGATGTGTGCATCTTGCTCAATTGCATTCTGAATCTGGGAACACACACACAAACACACGTGCACACATGCATTCACCCCCCCCACCACATACACAAACACAGAGACAGACAGACACGAAGACAAATACACACAGAAACAGACACAAGGACATGGACACACAGACATAAAACAGAGTTTTTCTTTTCCTATATGAGTACAATCTATGTTTTATGTTTCAATAGAAATTGGTACTTCAATGCATGAGGCTGAGGTATTATCACCTGAGGGATAAAATATATGTTTTCTATTTTTATGTCTGAGAGCATCCACTTCTGCTTCAGCCAAAACCTACAGCTGGATGAATTACAACTTTGGGTTATAAAAAGCCAAGAAGCTTTCACTCTGTGTCCTAGTAACACTTGCTCCTAGAGATTTGACAAAACTTTCCTGTTGAAATTGAATAGCTCAGATACTGTGAGAGAAGAAACAGATAGTGGCTGTGGTCCAGATCTCAGCCCGAGTCTACCATTCAACTACTATAACGCAGAGTAGATGTGTGAGAAAACTGTCTTGGATAGAGACCTACCTGAAGACCCAGATCTCTATTAAAAGAAGCGCTACCACCAAGTCAGACTCTTTGAAGCAGGGAAAGAATGCCTTATGGCCAAATCTCTAACTCTAGCATGAGCAGGCAGAATGACATTGTTACTGAAATTAATAAACTTTTGAACTCATCTGCTGAGATAATAGCATCACGTTTCCACTTTTATATGTGAGTGATTAATTTCTAAATCAGTACTTTTCTACTTTTAGTAGCAATGTTTTTATTCAGATATGTAATTTGCTCTTTTTATATTATCACCCACATAACATTAAATTAGAGTTACAGTAGCAAATACAGCCAAATCATTATTTTGCCCTTGGTGGATCTCACAGGAAGAGATGATTAGAATATCTACACAAAAAGAAAAATTTAAATATATAAATATAAAACATAAAAATTCCATATCAATATGAATTACACAGGTGCAGTATCAAATTTCTGTGAACTAGTCTAAAACTAATATATTTAAAACTGATTGGGGAATAGTTGGGGGGAGAGGAATTATGGGACATATGGTGGGGGGACTGGGAAAGGGGAAAGCCTTTGGAATGTAAACATAGAATATAGAAAATAAAAATTAAAAAAAAAACTGAATATTTAAACATACTGCATCCGGGTATAAACTCAAAGCACAAAACCAGTGAAACTAAAGCACAATGTCATTCATCTGATGTTCATATTTCTTTTTGTATATCAGTGAACACAGTTTCATGGCACAAGCTTATAGGATAGAGTGATGAAATATTACATAAAACATAGAAGCAGGTTTATTCCACAGGATGTATCATGTTTCAGACATAAATGGAACTGTGGATGATACTATTTTATCACTAAATGTTCTTATTTGATTTCCTCAGCACCTAAGCCTGAGCAGGTCTTTCAGTTATAGGTCTTATTTCTTACTTCATTAGTGTGCCAGTCCCTGGCTGCATATTCTGAGAGGCCATAGCGACAATGATGTATTTCATCCTTAGAGGAAATTGCATATCTCAGCAGAGGAATTAGAGGATTTATGAATCATCTTCCTGGTGGTCTATTATAATGATATCAGTAACTGTCAATAATCCATTAGCATGTGAGCACTCAAATTAAGGCAATAATTACCTGTCACTCCCTCACTAACATTGCATGCAGTTTGATTCTTTATCTGATTGCATTTCCATCTTGTAAAGACAGAGAAGCTATGAAATCAGAAAGGATAAACTAAATATTTACCACTTATTACTGAGATGTTAAACATTAAAGACATCAGCATGTGAATGAAAAATATTTTTATCTAAATGTTGCTTTGATGTTAAAAGAGTTTACATTCAAATTAATTCTACGCTAAGCATATAATACATTCCTGTAGAGAAGGTATTGAGAACCAGCAGATGCATGATAAAGTTCACACCAAAATAATCTCAGCAAATAAACCATCATACATAACATGAATTAGGAAAAATATTTAATTTTACAATCATTTTTCAATTTTAAGTTGATGATAAAGTCTAAATCACATATTTGAAAAATTTTAATATGAGATTAGCTGGTTTTATTCTATACCCTATCTCTGCATCCATAAAAAGTTCACCAGTCTTATGTACTGACACTTGGATTTCCAAACTTTAAATCTTAAATTTATAAAGTTATTTATATCATTAATTTAAATGTTAACCTGCTAACCATGAAAAATAAATTATCACTCAAGGGTGCTATTAGTTTATCCTTTTCCCTGAATAAGTTATATAAATGGATGGAGTATAAAGCCATGTCACCTGGCAAGGATATGCATTTTTCAAATTGAACTCAAGGCAGACAGCTTGTTTTTCTCCATCTAATACCATGGGATTATACTAATGTTCACTTTGCATTTGTACACGATACATTTGTTTAAATTTAATCAAAATAAGATAACTTTGGAAAAGACTTGATTTGTGGCTAACACATACAGAAGACACAGTTTTAGTGAAGTAATACTAAAGTGAAATCTCAATCTAGGCCTGTTCTGCAATAAACTGATATTTATTCCAGGTTTTATCTGATGTGCATTTATAGTCCATCAAGGAACTTCAGGTTAAAGATTCATCACCTGGGGGAAATGTTGAAAGCCTATATATTTGGAACCATGCACTTCTAAAGACAGACTGTCATTGTGAAATTTATATAAATATATGAATTGGGATAAGTTCTGAATCACTGTGGTTCTTTTAAATTCATCTATAAATTAAGAGTCCAATTCCCAGCAAACACATCTGACTCATTAGATAAATCAGAATTCTGTATTCTGAGAGAAATGGAAGGATTCTCCTATAACAAGTCATGTTTTAAAAAAATAGTCTAGATTGTTCTGATACTAACAATAAGAAATTTCTATTTGTTATTTGTGCCAAATGCAATGAGTTGTATTTTATTTATTTGGTACTTTTCTAAAGTGATGACAGTCTAGAAGCATCACATAGATATTTCTTTGAGGTTGGATATGACCCTCGTTACTTTGAAAGAAACCTCTGCCCTCATGTGCCTCAGTCCATCTTGAGATCAGGCCTGTCATCATTTGTCCTGATGGAGGATCAGTTTCAGAGGGTCCTGATAGCAGATGTCAGAAACTCACTGAGGCTGTATATCTGATAGGCAATTCCTTGAGATATGAGAAAAGACTCTTTCCTGTTACACTTACCTTTAAAGTACAGCCAAAAGGGGGAAGAAAGGAAATAACGAAATAAGACAGAAAGGAAAAAACAAAGAAAGGAAGGAGGGAAGGATGAATGAACAAGAGAAAGAAAGGAAGGAAGAAAGGAGGGAAGAAAGGAAGGAAGGAAGGAAGGAAAGAAGGAAGGAAGGAAGGAGAAAAAGAAAGAGAACTAAACAGAAAAAGCAGACCAAAGAATCTGTCTGTTTCACCAAGAAAACAAATACAGAAAGGTTTTGGAGAAAAAACAATATGTGAAACATCAAATAGTATGCAGTGTGTTATGGGTCTAAACAATGGTTCACTAATGGAATGAATAGCAGGTTATTCACACCGCACTGCTGGTACAATGGGAGTGGATCTCATGGTGAGAGAAACACATCGGTCATACCCCTAATGCTGTGGTTACCTGAAAGTGAGGCTACACAGGTAGAGTGGATACTCTCTGTTGATTTCTTATTCATTGGTTGCCTACTGATGTAACGAATACTAGGGATTATTAGACACTGGAGTTGGGTGCATTGTACTTGATTCATTCCCCACCCCACCCCCCAAAAATCACAGTAGTTATTCAGCCATGGATAGGTGTAAAGATAAACATTGTAGAAAAAATGTTCAAGCTGATACTAGGATTAGAAAATCATCATAGCCTCCCATAAATAGGTAAGTTATGCTCTTGGCTGACAGTATTCTTTCATACAGGGAGAAATATGTACAATATATTATTGGGAAAACTGGGTGAAGTATTAATCAGAACTTTGTCCATCACATTACAGTGTTGATAAAATAATAATAAAATAGAATAAGTAGTGGTTTTCAAACCATGCCATTAGATTTCTCAACATTTTACCTTCCATTATTGTTGATAAGGAATACATAATATTGTAATAGTCTGTTCTTCAATCTTAATGAATTACCTTTACTTTTGCTGTGTCTAATTTTTTCCTTAACTATTTTAATAGTTTCACTGCCTGTTATGTCCAAGCATGGTTTCTTTGAATTTATTCCTGCCACAGTTATCACTTTCCTAATTTTTCTCCAAAAAGAATGACTGCTTTTATGTTTTTCTCTGAATTCTTGGGCTTTGTTTATACATCATTAAAACATCATCATTGAGCCACATCTCAAATGGGTTCAGCACTGTTAGTCTAGAAGCAGCATTGTTCCTGAGGCAGGGCACAATTCATTAGGAGATCTAGTACTATTTCGTTCTGGAGTACTGCAGCAACACAAGAAGGTTTGGAAGAACGTTACACCAAAATGGATTTTATTTTTAAGTTTTTTTCCCAAGACCTAGGAATAATAGGTTAATTGATGCAAAGAAGCCTTCTGTCTAGCTGTTTTAGTTCTAAGTGCTGAAATTTTTTCCAGGAATGGCAAGATGATCCCACTAGTCTCCTTGTCTGACTAAACTGCTTTCATGGGAACAGATCTCTGTTAACTGTCCCATAGTTGGGAAAAGTGGTGATGTAGAAAGAACTTTTAGAGTGCTTCAGGGCATGGCCAAAGTCTGTAAGATATCATAATAATACACAGTAAATATCTGAAGCATAGAAAGACATTTGATGCTAACATATGGTCTTGGATTGTGCTATTTGATGAAGGTAGTACTGTAACATACAAACATGAAAGCTATTAGTGCAACTAATTCCAAGTGAGAGCATAGGTTTGGAAATAGGACACTTTTGCTCTTATGAGAGAAAGAGAACATGTAAGAAAATGATCCCAAGATTCATTGGCAGGTTTGGTCATGAGAATCAACAGTTTTGATGATTTTCCTGCCACCATTGTCTACTGCTGTTAAACTGCTTGTAAACTGCTGATTCTGCTTCCCCCTTTCCAGTTTTTTCAGAATTCTGGCTGTTCAACTCAGCTTGTATGGCTCAAAACTCTTTTCCACGCTGACTGATTCAGTCTGGCATGTCTCACCTTCTCACTGGATTGCTCTGCTTGGCCTCAAACTAACTCGGCCAATCTGTTCAAATCAGACTCCTCATTCTCTGGTTTCAACTGCTTCACAAAAAGAATGATCTCACAAACAAACTCAAGTGCCATGAATCGATTGCACAAGCTGTATGGAAAGAAATGCCCCACCAACTGACTCTGACTCTCTGAACTCAGGGGCATTTAACTGAACTGCAGCAAACCAAACTGAACTGGACTGAACTGACCTGACCTGACCTGAACTCCACTGCATTGTCTGAATTTCTGTGATAAACTGACTCACAGTTTCTCCTTGTGCTGTTTTTAAAAACCCTTTCTTTCCCGTGTGTTCTAAGAGTTGGGTATATCTTATCTCTGACTTATTCTGTCAAATCTTTCTCTGATTGGTCACTTTGTCTGCCTCTTAACAAGACTTCATTTTCAAACATGGCTGCTTCTCTCTACAAACTTTATCTTAATTGTTAAGAAGTAAAGGTGGGGTAGTAAGGCATGTTTGTATTCTAGCTAGATCATATGGAAATAGAAGGTCTTTGCAAGTGATACTTTGTCACAGTACCCATGTTGCGTGCACACACACACACACACACACACATGCATGAACACACACAAGCGAGAGAGAGAGAGAGAGAGAGAAGAGAGAGAGAGAAAGAAGAGAGAGAGAAGAGAGAGAAACAAAGAAACAAAGAAAGAAACTCTTTTCATATTTCTTATGCTAAGTTGTAACTGTCCCATTGTCAGTGAACTTGCAAATCATTATAGCATTGAGTCCAAGTTCTTTGACTTCAAGATCTATCACTTTTGTGGTTCAAACGGGTTTCCTCATAAAACTGAAAGAAGTATGGTCTGAGAAGCTATGCTGTTTCTGTTATGGTATCAGTATGGGTTTTCACTGATACATATTTTAAGGATATTTCTGTACCCTAAATAAAGTGAAGATTAAGTTTTCAGCTTAAGCAATAGAGAGAGTGGGTGTTTGTCTCTCTCTGTGTGTATTACTGTATGTCTGCATGCCTGTGATCCCTGTTGTTATGCTTCATTCTTGAGGCATTAATCATTTTCTGAACATCATATTCTAATTTTCTACCATCATCAGCTATGGCTAATATATGCTCTTCTTCCATATTCTCCCTGTACTTCCTTCTCACCTTCCCTCGTCCCTCCTGCCTTGCTCAATTTTCTTGTATCTGACACGAACGTTTGAACATTTCTGAACACCACAAATGTGAAACAAAGAGTATAGAATTTAAATTTATCTGACAGGTTGGGAGTAACAAACTAACAATTCATATGTAGGTTAGTTTATTTGGCTTCTATTTATTTACCCACGAACAGTGTTGATTTACCTTTTTTTTTTCCCTGACCTTTCTCATAATAGGTGATGGCTTCCTCTGGGGCAAATCACCAAGTGTAAATCATTTTAACTAACTCCAGAATAAAAAAAAATAAAGACAGAAAGAAAAAGTTCTTTCTGCAGTTAGCAGTCTGCTTGCATTCACTGTAATTATCACCAAGGATAATTTCACTCTTCAATTATTTTCATTCCATTTTGTTTTACTCTTTTATATCTTATGAGACTTAAATTCAATAAATGTTAATCTACCATCATAGATAAACTGTTCCCTTTGGGCTTCTCTAAGAAAACCACTCCAGATTATAATAAAATAACTATGATATCTATAAAAGGCAACCAGTAATAAAAAGATGTTTTCATTAGAGGATATAATAAATATTGGTGAAAAGGAAATCATGAGAAAAATGAATAAAGGAAAGAGTGGCTTGATGTCTGAATGAATGGAGAGCTCTTGTCAGTGAGCAGTAAGAGAGGCGTGAATCAAAGCTCATTCCCCACATGTATACATTCTCTCAGATGACTCAGGTCATGCCCATATATGTGCAGACATGCACAGGTGGTGTGGGTTCTCTTGTAAAGTTTCTAAAGACTTTCTCATCTGCCATCATGTGTTTCTGCTTTTGGTTCGAGCAGCTTCATTCTGTGGTTCTGGTCATCTGTTTCCAGACATGCTGTTTTTCTGTCTGTGAAGTAGACCTACGCTACTATACTTGCCTAAAATGAGTAATCAGCATTTTGAGAAACCATTTTTTTTTGCCTCTAAAATGAGTTTATTATGGGTTTATTTTTCATTGCCTATCAAACAGATGTTGCCTGCTCTCAGAGGGATTTTCTGTACTTCCCAGTCACTCTGGCTGGGTGGATTGCCAGATGCTCCAGCACTCTGCAGAGCTGCTCATGAATGCCAGGGAGGTGAGTGGATCTGCTTCAGCTATCAGGAGAAAAATCAAAGTGTGCAGAACGCTGTGGGGACATGGGGTAGCTGTGGCTTCGAAATGGAAAACTGCAAACACGTACAGAACAGATGTAGACTAGTTCCTACTGCTGTGGAAGCAGCTTGCTACTGAGGAAAGAGCATCAACATTGGAACAAAACCGACCTGCTGAAATTCCAACCCTGCTGCTACATCCTCTTCCAATGGAAACCTTTGCCTCAACTCTAAACGGCATATTTTTCCATTTTCAGAATAAAGTTGTTATGTGGATTAATATACCCTAAAATAGGTATAGTTGATCAATTCCTATTAGGTAATCCACACTTCTCTTGAATAATGTTAAATTGAATGAACAGTTCAAGAGTATATTTAATTCTCCCTTTTAGTCACTAGTACATTCCACACATATTTATTTATTTATTTATTTATTTATTTATTTATTTATTTAGGTTTTCAAGACAGGGTTTCTCTGTATAGCCCTGGCTATCTTGGAACTCATTCTGTAGATCAGGCTGGCCTCGAACTCAGAAATCTGTCTGCCTCTGCCTGCCAATTGCTGGGATTACAGGCATGCACCACCACTGCCTGGCTCTCCACATATATTTATTATCTACCTCTTTATATCTATAAATCTATATGACTTCCTAACATCTATCTATTTATTCATCTGCCCATGTTTCTAAAATATTACTTTTTTGCTTAAGATGTCTAAAATTTATAGGGTACATCATGAGTAAGAAATTTAAATAACTATCCCCAAACATAGACACTCATTGTGTGTGTGTATATATATATATATATATATACACATATATATACATATATAATATATATTATATATATGCATAGGTATATGTTTATGATGTCTGTATATATGTATATATTAAATCTATGTAACATATATTATTAAATATAATATACATCATCTATGTATATCATTTCATAATGTATATACATATATTTACAGTCTATTTTCATACACTTAAAGGTTATTCCAGTTATGTGTACACTAGAAAAAGGTATTTTATGAACTGTCTTGCTGACCCTTATGTGTATTTTCTTACCTTTTAGTTTTTATGAATTTTAAAAGCTATATATGCCTATTAATTGGATTGCAAACATTACCCAAAGAGCCGTGTGCTGAAATATTGTTCTCCAAACTTCAGACACTATTAAGAAGTTTTTAAATCCTTTAAGATGTAGATCTATTAAAAGGAGTTGGATCATTGGTCGTGTTTCCTTGAAGGGGACACTGAATCCTTATTCCTCAGCTACAACACTTTACCTCTTGGCTACTATAATCAAGCCTGTTTGCTTATTCTCTGCTCTGATGGAGAGCCTTACCACAGTGTCAAAAGTATCAAGGGCATGCAGCCAGGGATTGAAAGCTTTCAAAGTTAACTGTTTCCAACGTGATTATGTATGTCTTATTTTAGTGACAGGAAAGCTCAATGTGTTCCCTAAGATTTAACTTTATTTCTTTTTTGTTTGTTTGTTTTGAAGATTTATTTATTTTACATATATGAGTACACTGTAGCTATTTTCAGACACACAAGAAGAGGGCATCAGTTCCCATTACAGATGGTTGTGAGCCACCATGTGGTTGCTGGGAATTGAACTCAGGACCTCTGGAATAGCAGCTAGTGCTTTTAACTGCTGAGCCATCTCATTAGCCCTAAGAGCCCACATTTTAAACCACAAGGAAGAAGCAGACAGACCTCACTGAGATTGGCATACATCCTTAAAATCTCAAAGCCTGCCTTCAGAACACACCTAAATAAGGCCACACTCTCCAAACCTCACCAAACAGCACCACCAACTAGAAACAAAGTATTTAAATGCTGGAGACTATGGTAGTATCTCATTCAACTTTAACTTTATTTCTATGCATATTACTACTATGTTGACTTCATTATAATCACCTTTACTTGCATATACATATTGAAATATATTGATAGGTTATTCTAAATATCCTGACTTCATTATAATCATCTTTAATTGCATGTACATAATGCAATATATTGATAGGATATTCTAAAACCAAATGTGTTGACTTAACTGGCAAACTAAAATATGTTACACAACCAAACATAATCACACCCAAATTTACCACAATATTGTTTAAAGTAAACTGCTTTGTCAGAGAACAGAACTATAAATATTATTTCCTTTTCAAGGTATGTTTCTTACTTATTTACTTTCAATATCATTTTGCTCAAAACTACACAGTTCTTCTCTATCAAATTTTCTTTCAAACAGAATTATTGCTAATTTACATATTTACTATTTACCTCAAAGACGTGATTGTGTACAATGCTGTTTTCACATTTTTTCTTTCTAATCATAATTTGAAATCCCTGTAGAACCCAGGAAATGACACTGGTAACAACAACATCAACAAAATACCAAAAAAAAAAAAAACAAACAAAAAACAAAAAAGAACCCAAAAAACCAATACCTATATGGCTCTTTTTTTGCAGGTATTGAATGGATATCATTTAATCTTTACACATATCAAGGTAAAATGGAATATTAAATTTTTCAGTTTCAACCCTAGTTTGGAACATAAACTTAAAGGCGAATAAAGATCTACATGCTTTAGTTCTTATAGCTTTGTCCAATGTTTGTCATGGTAGTAATAATATTTAATGTAATATTTTTTTATTTTTTTGAGACAGGATTTCTCTGTGTAGCCCTGGCTGTCCTGGAACTCACTCTGTAGACCAGGCTCAGAAATCTGCCTGCCTCTGCCTCCCAAGTGCTGGGATTAAAGGCATGCTCTACCACCGCCCGGCTTTAATATAATTTCTAATTATGTTTTTATTTGATAGTTCTATACTGGATAGGCATAAATAATTCTCAAAATTTGCATATCTGAGCTTACATTCAGATTCCCTATGATGTAGGACTTGTTATTATGAATTTTGCTTTAAATATAAAACAGTGGAACAATAGAGATAAAATGTATTTTGAAGCCTGAAATTGAACACAGTCTTTATCTTCTAAGGTTTTTTTTTTTTTTTTTTTTTTTTTTTTGGTAAATCACAAAAGCACTAAATTACACATTTCTTATAATAACTACTACATGGTATTTGCCTTAAAAACTTCAATATTGCTTCAAATATTTAGCAGATTTATGTAATTTCCCTTCTTTGTTTCTTTACCCTTTAACTTATGTAAGTGGAACCAACACTAAATCAGTTCATGTGGATAAAATGCTAAGTACATTGGAAGTATACACAAATGTATGATAAATTATGGTTAATGGTGAAAGGCTGATTACAATATCATTGTCTGGTAGTCTGAAGGAGATCAATAGTTGAGTAACACATCTGACTTGATTCAGAGGGTTTCACGGCCATTGAGCCGTCAATCATTTTCAGAGCAGCAGCAATGTTCTTGGAGAACACAATGGGACTCTGAGCTTATGAATCACTTTCTACCTTGGTAGATAAAGCTGAAATATGTGGAAGAACATAAGCAGACAAAGTGTATGCAGCCATTTGTGTGTTGGCTTTGAAGGGAATAACTACAACAAAAGAAAGCCACGTCAGCAGAGCATTAGTCAATGCTGTTAGAGAGCAATGTTCAGCTAACATTCATGTATGCATGCAAATGATTATCCAGAGTCCTGTAAAGATGATATGGTATATGGATATAAAAGAGAAGCTTGTCTCCTCCAGGTAGACACAAATTCAAAAAGTTCCTAAGCATTAAAAATCAAACCATCTGAGACTACAGAATTTTGATCATTACCATCTTCCTGCTACCACATTAAGCAAAAGCAGCAACATCTGTTCTCCATGTAGGTAGCAAGTATTTCTCAGGTTGGGCAATTGACTCCCCACAAGGAGAGCAATTCAAGTGCCTGGTATCTTTCTAGAAGCATCTTTGTTCAAATATGTTTGATGTGTTGAAATAAATTTCCTTACATTACATTCCCACCAGGTGAAATTTCCTTTTGTTTTTATTTTTCTGTGTCTTAAACGGGGTTAATAAATGCATAGTATATTTCTAAGTTTCACTGTTTGTTTCATTAGTTAAAAAAGAAAACTTTTTGAATATTTCTGTTCAACAGAATTCCACAAAGTGTACTGAGTAGAGTCATTGAGTGTCTTATGTCATAATGTATATTTTTACAGTATATGACTGTCTAGGAAAAAATACCCACAGTTTTATATTTTTAATGACATGTGATGTTCACAGTAAAAATCTTTACTTGGAGAAATCTGTAGTTAAGTAGCCTTCTAGGTTAATGCAAGTGATTTAAGCCTACCCTTTGTCAACTAACTTGGTGTTCAAAATAGGTGCCATTTCAGAAATTCTTTTAAGTGATGTTGCTTCCTTTGATCACATTTTTGTTGGAAAGGAATTCAAATGAAGTCATCTTCATACACTAGCCATATTTGAGGACTTCCTTGGCAGCATATGAGAGTTATCTACTGCATTTCATATACCAATTTACCAATTTTGTTTTTCCTGCTCTTCTGGGGATCTTCAATATTTATAGGTTCAGTTGTAGAATGACAGAGATATTTTCACTTTACCATCCACAATTGGAACTGTTTTTACGTAAGGAAGAAACTTTGTTTTCCTTAAAAGTAATACATGCTAAATCTGTCAAACCATGAACATGGTAGAGCTCTCCAATTTCTGATATCCTCTTCCATTTCTTTCTTGAGAGACTTGAAATTGTACAGATCTTTCACTTGTTTGGTTAGAGTTACCCCAAGATATTTTATACTATTTCTGGCTATTGTGAAGCATGTTCCTTCCCTAATTAATTACATAGCCAGTTTATCATTTGTATAAAGGAAGACTACTGATGAATTTTGAGATAATTTTATATCTGGCCACTTTGCTGAAGTTGTTTATCAGCTGGAGAAGTTCTCTAGTAGAGTTTTGGGGGTCGTTTATATATACTATCATATCAACTGCAAATAGTGATACCTTTATTTTTTCTTTGCCAATTTGTATCCCCTTGATATATTGATATCTTGATGTGTTCTTGGATTCGATTTGCAAGAATTTTATTGAGTATTTTTTCATCAATATTCACAAGCAAGATTGCTCTGAAGTTCTCTTTATTTGTTGGATCCTTGTGTGGTTTATGTATCACAGTAATTGTGGCTTTATAGAATGAATTGGGTATTGCTCTTTCTGTTTCTATTTTATAGAATAGTTTGAGGAAAATTGGTATAAGGTCTTCTTTGAAAATCTGGTAGAATTCTGCAGTAAATCCATTTGGTCCTGCGCTTCTATTTGATAGGGAGGTTTTTTAAAAAGATTTCTTATATTTCCTTATTGGATATAGGCCAGTTTAAATAGGTTACCTGCTCTTGATTTAACTCTGGTATGTGGTATCTGCCTAGGAAACCATCCACTTCATCTAGATTTTCCAATTTTTTGAGTATAGGCTTTTTTAGTAGGATCTGATGATTTTTTGAATTTTCTCAATTTCTGTTCTTTTTTTATTGGATATATTCTATATTTACAATTCATTTCCCTTTTTCTGGTTCCCCACCCCCAAAGGTGCCACATGCCCTTTTCCTTCCCCCTGCTCCCTCATCCATCCCCTCCAACCTCACTGTTCTTGTACTCCCCCACAATGATGCTTTGGTCCATTCTAGCACCAGTGTTCACTCCTTTCTTCTTGTGAGCCATCACTTGGTATGTGATTTATGTCTTTAGTGTTCCAAGCTTCTAGGCTAATATCCACTTATCAGTGACTGCATACCATGGGTATTCTTTTGAGACTGGGTCAACTCACTTAGTATGACGTACTCCAGCTCCATCCATTTCTCTAAGAATTTCATGAATTCATTGTTTCTAATGGCTGAATAGTACTCCATTGTGTATATATACCACATTTTTTGTATCCATTCCTCTGTTGAGGGACATCTGGGTTCTTTCCAGCTTCTGGCTATTATATATAAGGCTGCTATGAACATAGTGGAGCATGTATCCTTATTGCATGCTGGGGAATCATCTGGGTATATTCCCAGGAGTGGTATGGCTGGGTCCTCCAGAAGTATCACGTCCAGTTTTCTGAGGAACCGCCATACTGATTTCCAGAGTGGTTGTACCAGCTTGCATTCCCACCAGCAGTGGAGGAGTGTTCCTCTTTCTCCACATCCTCGCCAACACCTGATGTCTTCTGAGTTTTTAATCTTAGCCATTCTGACTGGTGTGAGGTGAAATCTCAGGGTTGTTTTGATTTGCATTTCCCTAATGACTAATGATGTTGAACATTTTTTAAGGTGTTTCTCAGCCATCCGAATTTCTTCAGGTGAAAAGTCTCTGTTTAGCTCTGTACCCCATTTTTGGATAGGGTTATTTGGTTTTCTGGGTTCTAACCTCTTGAGTTCTTTGTATACATTGGATATTAGCCCTCTGTTGGACGTGGGGTTGGTGAAGATCCTTTCCCAATTTGTTGGTTGCCGATTTATCCTTTTGACAGTGTCTTTTGCCTTACAGAAACTTTGTAATTTTATGAGGTCCCATTTGTCTATTCTTGCTCTTAGAGCATAAGCAATTAGTGTTCCTTTACAATAGCCACAAATGATATAAAGTATCATGGAGTGACACTAACCAAACATGTGAAAGATTTATATGACAAAAACTTCAGGTCTCTGAAGAGGGAAATTGAAGAAGACATCAGAAAATGGGAAAATCTTCCATGCTCCTGGGTTGGCAGGACTAATATAGTCAATATGGCAATCTTGCCCAAAGCAATATACAGATTCAACGCAATCCCCATCAAAATCCTAACTCAGTTCTTCATAGAGTTAGAAAGAGCAATTCTCAAATTCATCTGGAATAACAAAAAACCCAGGATAGCTAAAACTATCATCAACAGCAAAAGTACTTCTGGGGGAATCAATATCCCGGACCTCCTCAATTTCTGTTCTTATGTCTCCCTTTTCATTTCCGATTTTGCAAATTTAGATGCTGTCTCTGAGCCCTTTAATTAGTTTGGCTAAAGGTTTATCTTTCTTTTTGATTCTCTCAAATAACCATCTTTGGTTTTGTTGATTCTTTATATCATCTCTTTGTTTCTATTTGGTTGATTTTGGCTCTGAGTTTGACTATTTCCTGCCGTCTGCTCCTTTCGGGTGTGTTCACATCTTTTTGTTCTAGGGTTCTCAGATGTGCTGTTAAGTTGCTAGTGTAAGATTTCTCCAGTTTCTTTACCAGGGTGCTTAGTGTCATGAATTTTCCTCTTAGCAACACTTTCATTGTGTTCCATAAGATTGGATATGACCTGTCAACATTTTCATTAAATTCCAGTAAGTCTTTAATTTCTTTCTTTATTTCAGTTTCTATGTATATGGGCTTTCTTTTGGATTGGCAGAATTAACATAATAAAAATGGCCATCCTCCCAAGGCAATCTAAAGATTCAGTGCAACCAAATCAAAATCCCAGCACAATTATTCAAAGACATGGAAAGAGCAATTGTCAAATTCATATGGAAAGGCAAGAAAGAAAAAAAAGAAAGAAAGAAAAACCAAAAAAACCCCCCAAAAACAAAAAACAAAAAAACCAGAAAAACAAAACAAAACAAAACAAAACCCCAAAACCAGAACAGTGAAAACAATTCTTAACAATAAAAGAAAGACTGGGGGAATCACCATCCCTGACCTCAAGCATTACTACAGATCAATAGTGCTAAAAACTGCATAGTACAGAGACATTGATCAATGGAATAGACTTGAAGACCCAGAAAAAAACATACACCTATGGACACTTGATCTTTGACTAAGAATCCAAACATAATGGAAAAAAGAAAGCATCTTCAACAAATGGTGATGATCTAACTGCCTATCAATATGTACAAAAATGAAAATAGACCCATATTTGTCACCTTGCACAAAACTCAAGTCCAAGTGGATCAAGAACCTCAACATAAAATCTGATACACTGAATCTAATAGAAGAAAAATTAGGAAAGAGCCTTGAACTCATTGGCACAGGGGGAAAATTTCCTAAACAGAACTCCAACAGCTCTAAAATCATAATTGATAAATGGGATCTCACGAAACTGTGAAGCTTCTGCAACCCCATATGCAATAGAGGGCTAATATCTCAAATATATAAAGAACTCAAAAAGCTAATCATCAAAAAATAGCAAACAACCCAGACAAAAAAAATAGGTATAGAAGTAAACTGAGAATCCAAAACAGAGGAATTTCGAGTGTCTGAGAAACACCTTAAAAAATGTTCAAAGTCCTCAGTAATCAGAGAAATGCAAATCATAAAGACCCTGAGATTCCACAATACCTCAGTCAGAACAATATATGTAATACCTACATCAAATTTGG
Organism: Apodemus agrarius; assembly: GCA_964023405.1. NCBI lineage: Eukaryota > Metazoa > Chordata > Mammalia > Rodentia > Muridae > Apodemus > Apodemus agrarius. The sequence continues at coordinate 29,000,623 of OZ030024.1, read as the reverse complement.
TGAAGCAGTACCATAGATTATTGATGAAATAATGTTGATTACAGTATCAATATCAACTATCAAAGTCTCATTTTACAGAAGTTTATTATCTGAACTTCTTTTCCTATCTCCCATCCCATTTTGCATACTTAGACAATTTGGCCAAGCTATCAACTATATTAATATTAAAAATCACTTTTTATCCACCGATATTTGATGTTTTGTAGTACTGGACAAACTAAATACTGCCTTTTCAAAAACAGTGATTATAGCTTTTCTTGTTCTCTTGTTTATAAGCTGTGACCAAAAATGCATGTTTTTGTTTTTGTTCTTGTTGTTTTTATCTTTTGATTACTCTAGGTAAATGGAGAGCCAGGGGCTCCCAGGGAGCCTTCCTCACACATGGGCCAAGTCAAGTATTTGCTCTCCAATTACCTAGAGTAATCAAAAGATAAAAACAACAACAACAAAAACAAAAACATGCAGCTCTTGGTCACAGCTTATAACCAAGAGGACAAGAAAAGCTATAATCTACTGGGAGCCTCAAATGGTATATGTTATAATTTTTACTTCTTTACTTCGTATTAACACAAAACAGCTCCCACTGTTCAGAGAGCCTTGGGAATTTATCACAAAGGACCCCATTATCTGCTTTTTTGGAAAGAAGCCTGATATACACTGAAATGAAAATCTTAATTTTTACACAGAGCCTTACCTTTATCTTATCTTCATTTTGTTACATAGGGTATTTGTAGTTGGATATTATTGATTAAATGAAATAGAAATTATTAGAACACTGTTTCCTAATAATACCTGTCTCACAATAAACATGGAAATTTTTCTGACATACACCATATCTGAATGTATGAAAGGGTTTATGTTCAGAAATTCATCACTTTATATATAGTAATAAAACTTTCCTGTCACTGAGCCAACTTGCTTATAGAAGGCAAAAGCACATAAAAAAGTAGACTCTGGCTGGAGAGGATTTCTCTTTAATTACAAATGTAAATGTTGCCAGGTGTTCATCTCCCATGTTCCAATAAATAAATAATTAGAAAACATGATTAATGTGAGACTTTTCTGCCTAACTGAGAGGAGGGTTCTTGGAGAGCAATGTGGGGAATTGATTTAGAGGACAGAATGCGTGCTGGCTTGGGATATTTCAAAATGCTACTTGCAAAACAGGGCAGCATATACAGAGAATGAGTGTTGCATTTAGGACCAGAACAAAAATTATGGACCTGGAAAAAGTGGCAAATATTCTGTTGGATATTGGATGTAAAATTTAGATGTGTCATTTGAAGTGAGTGCCATCAAAATAATGTGACTTAGCTTTGTCTCAGGCCTGACCAGAATTTATACTCAATCCTGTCAGTTCTAGGATAAGTGGACTTTGACAAGTGAACTAGTGTTTCTTAGCTTTCATTTCATCAGCTTTCTGATGACAATAGTAACACCTGTCTGGCTTGTAAATACTGAATTCATTTCTCAACATGCAAATGGCTGGAACAAAAGGAGCTTTCAAAATGAACGTTGTTTAGGCCTATTCTCTTTATCTGCAAAATGGAAATAATTTTCATAAAGGAATTCACATTGCATCCCCTTACTTGAATAATGCAATGCTCATTAGCATATTACAAGCTCTGACAAATTTCTACAGCAATGAAACCTGTCTAATGTTAACATTTTAATCCACATATTTATTCAACCACAAAAACTATGCAATAACTTTTCTAAATACATGTTGAGAAATACAGTCCAATCATAAGGACACTTACTAGAGATGTTAACATGAATAATGAAGACTATTGCTAAACATAACAACTTTAATAATCAAGAATTTAGGAAGAACACTTTCCCTTTGCCAACACAAATATTTGGGGAACAAATCAAGAGATTTGGGGAACAAATCCCTAACAGAACAAAAGTCTAGTACAGGATTTGTAAACTTACATTGTACTTGGCAACACATTGCCTTCTGAATTTTCTATTCAAATCCTGTAGTTTGTATTTGACTGTTACTTCTTTGTGGGATGAAGTTACACTTTCAAACAGTTCTAAAGAGATAAGTGAAATTTTAGTCACTGAAAAATTGGAAGATTTTTAGAAAGAGATTAGTACTTTCCCTATCCCTGTTAATATTGTTTTTTTTTTCCTGTGGTTTGAATGTAACATGCGCCCCACAGGCTCGTGTTCTTCATCAAAGGTCATATCATAAACACACACACATACACACACACACACACACACACACACACACACACTAATCATGGAGATACAGGAGTGTGCACTTGTCTTGCTGAATTTCAGTGTTTACTACAATCTTCTCAAAATGCTTCCATTTTTCTTCTATGTGATAGTTTCTTCTGATAGTTTCAGAAGATATCTTTTGGGACATTGTGATATTATTGGGGCTTATTGCATAAATACAGTGTAATAGAACACAGATATGACAGGAACACTCAAACCCAGCAAATAAAGTTAAGAATTTTAAAAAGACTGTCTCTTTCACAACAGGTTTGAAAAATTTAAAAAGCAAAAATACAAGATTTCTATTCAGCTGACTTTAATGCTACAAGAAATTGGTATGAAAATGTAAATTTTAGATCATTAATCTATGACATCAAATATTTTATTAAGCAACAAGTCAATAATTTATTTAATCATTATGTATAAAATATTCTACCACTATATACACACTCATTCCTCTTTGTTACTTAAGAGACAACTTCAAAAATATTCAGTTGACATAGAACTAGGAAATTATTTTAATTTTTAATAATTTTATTTTATTTTATTTTATTTTATTTTATTATTGCATTCTTGGTATTAAAAATACTAATCTTTCCTTGCAACAGAGACTAGAATAATTCACTTTTCACTTATATTTTCTGTTTACTTGATTATTTTTATCTTTTCTAAGTAGAGTGATTTAAAGAACAATGTGTGGTCCTGAAGAAACACACTACAATTAAAATACTTGCTGATTTCCCAAGGGAGTCAAGTTAGCAGCCCATTCATATATATAATATGTATATGATAAAAAATAATAAAATGAATAAAAAAGCTTAAAAATATAAAGGTTGTCAAGAAATTGTGTGGAAGTATGTTCTATTTTGCTGTGCACATTTTTTCCCTCTGTAATCTTGAATTTCCATGGGTCTTTATTAAACTGTTAAAACAATTTGTTAATTACTTTATTTTGGTGCCTTTGTTTTGACACCATGAATCTAGTATTCTGGATGTTAAAACTTTTAATTAGTTTATTTGGATTTTGTTTTAATGTCTGTGATAGGAAATTCCAAATAATCCTTATCTACTTCAAATAGTACTGATTACACAAATGTATATACAAGGTAGGTCTCATTTTACAGAGGGCTCCATACTCGGCTCTGTCATCCAAAGTGATATTAATACCAGTTACATTGCATCCATATTAAATAACTGCACAATAATTGTTAATGGTACATTAAAGTCAAAAAAGTTGTGAAGTCATCAGCTCCAGAAAGAAAAGGGGAAAGCCAATGACAGTTGAGGAATTTGAAGTAGTTCAAGCTAATGTAATCAGCAAGTATTAGACCTAAATTAACTATAGCCATACTGACCTAAAAATGCAAAGACCTGCGTCTCTATTCACATTACCTGATACATCATGCTTGACTTAAAAAAAAAAAGATTAGGTCAAGACAAGAAACTACAAAGAAAGAAAAATATTAAGAGACAAAATAAACATCAGAACCTGGTGGATAATAGGTTATAAATATTAATTGAACCAGAAAACGTGGTGGCAGATATGTTTATGAGTTTAGGTCTGAAAACTAGAAAGCACAGGAAGTTTTGGGTGCAAAAGTGCACAGTTGAGAAAACCATCAGCAAGTTTGAAGTTATGCCAAGAGAGATTTAATAAATTTACTTGGAAAGAGCAAAAACAGGTCAGAAAAATAAATAATAACAAAAATGACCTGGAACTATAGAAGACTATCAAATGACTTCATATATGTATGACTGAAATATTCACATTCAAACTGTCAGAGTCAGAAAATCCCAAATAACTTCAAAGTAAAATCTCAGAATATAGCAGAAATCTGTCAAAAGGACCTCTATCCTTATAGCTACAGAGATCAGACCTCATCTTATCAGAAAATAGGTTACATGACAATGAACAAAATATGTAATGAACTGAAGGAAAAGAAACAGCCATCCGTACATTATATATACATTGGTCATCTTCTTAGAACAACTGTTGATATATTTATAAATGTGCTCTATGAATACTGTCTCTTTAAATAAAACTATGTACAATTCACACAAGTACCTTTATCTCTTGGCACTTGGAAAAACTTTGATGTATTGCTATTTCCAAGATCATCATCGCCATGGTTGGAAAATATATGTCTTTAAGAGATCAAAGGAGCTGAAGATAATTTTTCTTGTACTTATATCACAGAGAATAATATGTGTTTAGGGCATTTATTGAATGAATGAATGAAGAATGAATGAATGAGTGAAGGTTATTGTCATTTCAGTTCTTTATTACTCATTGTTACATTTTCATCATCATATGGAATGAAACTGATTAAAATCTACATACTTCACTTTGATCATGAATTAAAGCCAAAGGGAATTTTTCACATAATAAATAAAAAAAATGTAACATTGGCAGTATATCAGACTCGAGTAAATGAGGCAATTTGTTCTAAGTTATCTATTGTACAATTGAAGATGGTAATTGTGAACTCAGATATTATTTTCTGGCTTGTCACAGAAGCAGTTAATTTGGGATGATTAAATCCAATGTATTGGTACAGAAAAGAGAATACAAGGTGTTCAGGCAGAATCTCTGTGAGCATGAAAATAAAAGCTGGTAAATGGGACTGTGGTTCCCTGAGTAAAATAATGGACTTTGGAAGTAAAATGAAACAGAACACACTAGCTTAGATTTGAAAAAATTGTCAGGAGTCTTGGTATGTACCTGTTTTGATTTGCTTTCAAACTTCTATGTTGCAGTACCTCAGTGAGGGAAATAAGCTGAGAAATACTACTTATCAGCAATAATCTCACAATATTTTGGAATACCACCATTATAAAATGTTTCAAAAATCTGTTGCTAGCACACAAAGGAAATGACAAGCCTATTTAGCAGTCATCACCAATGCCCCTTACTCCACAATTTAAGTCACACTCCAATCTGCAGGAATATGTCAATTATTGATATTTTACACAGAGAATAATATCTGCTGGGTAAACTGTTATATTAATCATATCCTGATGTTCACAATATGATGGTTTCAGACTCTTGTAACATGTCATGAGTTATAACTAATTGCCATGACTCTCAGGTAGATATGCATTAAAAATTTGATAAATATTATAATCTATCAAAAAATACTGAATTCTGAAAAACATATTCTAAAATTAACTTTTTTGTTGTCTTTATTCTTTTATTTCACCCACTCAGGGAGCGCCATGTGTCCCTTATAGTCCATTCCTCTACACCTAACTCTCTAGGTCTATGGGTTGTAGTTTGGATACCATTTATTTAATATGCATATATAAATCAATATGTTTCATATTTATATTTCTGCATCTTGGTTATCCTATTCGAGATAAATGTTTTTATTCCATCCCTTAGACTATAAATTTCATGATACCACTTTTTTTAAGAGCTGATTAATTCTCCACTGTTAAAATGTATTAGGAGTTTTGTGAAGAGAATGTACTGTATCCTCCATTTCAAAGATTCCCACTACGTAATTTTGAACAAATGAATAAACGTCATTACTTTGAATTTGGATTTTGAGTGGAAATTTATCAACTATGTGAGAATAAATGCATTACTCATCATAAGAAATGAAAACAGGACAATTATTGTGTCAGTTCTGCTAACTGAGATCAGCAATATTTGCAACCCATGATAGGGACTCAGAAAATTCCAAGTTTTGCTCTTTAGAACTGCCTTGACATTTCCTCTTTTCCTACTTGGCAGTGTACAACTTAATTACAAGCCTAAGCCTTAAGAATACATTAGTAGCTACCAATAAATTTCCACTTTCACTTTAGGTTGATTTTTATCAATATTACTATAATCAACATTATTACAGAGAATGAACCAGAACATTAAAAAATAAAATAAAAAGGTCAAAAATAGACACATAGGTTTTCTGGTCTATATGATAAAAACTTTTGTCAGTATATTCTCGTATACAGAGTTGATAAGTATGTGCTATAAATACTGTTGACTTTTCCAGTGGATGCTTCAACTTTTTGTCTCTGTATCTCTTGATTTTCTGATAAATAATAAATAATTGATTAAATAAAGCTTAAGTAATTAACATTTTAATTTAAACTTACTGGTAATTAAACATTTGCAATGGGAAAATTCATCATTCCATACATTTTAAATACTGAAGAAATGAAGTTTGGAATAAACAACACTTCCTATTGAACATACATTGTAGGTGCTATGTCATGAAGTAATACTTATGCGTCTACACTTCTAAACATCATTTTTACTTTTATTATCATTACACAAGGATAACAATAAAATATTTTATGTCTTAAGTGCTTTTATGGCAAGTTTCACATTTTATTATTTTATCATTTGCCACTGAATTTAATAATTTAAAATGTTTTAACTTGCTAGATCAATAAGATCCTGACAATAAAAACAGTGGCCCAATTGGTTACTGGAAGGAAAGGTATACCCTGATACACATTTCATCTTGAACAAGACAATATAAATGTTAATTTATTTGCTACCAACTTTCTAAGAGACAAAAATCAAATGATTTAATTTTGTAAATCTAAACCATCTTCTCTAATTGAAAATAATAATTGATTGTCATTAATCACTATAAGATACATAAAGAATTTGAAATTGTATTCACTTATTTTTATAGTAACAATATCCAACTTGGGTTTTTTGTGTAGTTAAGTATTTATATTATTATCCAGGTATAAAAAATTAAAAGTAAAGTATCTATATAAATTCACTCAATTTGTCACTAGGTTTATACACAACACCTGGGCTAGGTGTTGAAATATTTTAAAATTCACATCATTTGGCTTTATTTTAGGTTGTACAGAGAAAAAATTGTGTGAGGAAACATATAAAATATTAATTCCTTCAGAGGAGTCATATGACTTCATTGTGTAAAGTTTACAAGCAGTTTGCTTGGCAGATAAAGTTGTGGATGTTATCAATGCTATAAAAATATTAGTGTTATGTATGAGCTCAAGGTGAAATAAGTATTTATTACTCAATTAGATATTTGTAGATCAGTTTATCTGGCTCTTTCCCTCAAACTTCAAATCTCAGACTCAAAATGAAAATGTAGCAATCATCAATGATATGTTTAAGGGTTTATGTTTGAAGGAAATAAGTCAAAATGTACCTCCACATCTATTTTTTACATATTTTCTTGGAATTCACTTGTCCTAAGAAAGTCACAAGCTAAGAAAAAGTCACAGGAATTGTTTGTGTCTGCACCTAATTGAAATGTTTGTTCCTGAAGGGGGGAAGAATGTTCAAAGAAATTCAGGCAGTAAATAAACATTCCTAGTACTGGAAAGCTGTAATTTAATAGAGAAAGACAGACAGATGCACAGATGGAAGGACAGACTGACAAATGGATGGAAAGGAAAGGAAAGGAAAGGAAGAAAATGGGAGGAGAAGGGAAGGGAGGGGAAGGAAGGGGAAGAGAGAGAGAGAGAGAGAGAGAGAGAGAGAGAGAGAGAGAGACAGAGACAGAGACAGAGACAGAGAGACAGAGACAGAGAGAAGGGAGGGAGGGAGAGAGAGAGGGAGGAAGGAAGGAAGGAAGGAAGGAAGGAAGGAAGGAAGGAAGGAAGGAAGGAAGGAAGGAATCTATTCCCAAGACTATAGAAACAGAAAGTGACTGCCGTATAGATAACTTTCTCTTAGTATTGTGGTGTAGAGTTTGACAAGGGAATTTTCATTAGTCCTTAACTCTGCTGGGGTGCACATTTAGATGATCAAACTGTCTTTGTTTCCAAAACTGTCTTTTGTACCAGGCTCATCTTTCTTGAAGTAACCACTTTCCTTTGGTGGTGGTTTGAAGGAGCATCACCTGCAGATTCGGGTATTTAAACTCTTTGTTCCCTGTTGTTTAGCTTGGTGGTACAGCCTTCCTGGAGGGAATTGCAACTGAATGCTAGCTTAGAGTTTGGAAACTCACCCTACTTACTCCCTGTTTGCTTTCTGCTTTCTATTGGCCTATTGAAGATGCAATCCCTAAACTTCCGGTTTCTTCCTCTTTGCTCGCAGCTGGTCGCCATGCCTCTCTGCCATAATGAACTTGTCTGTCCCTGAAACCGCAAGCACAAGTTGCATTTTCCCCTTAAAAGTTGCCTTTGGTTGTTTTGAGAAAGCAACAGGAAAATAATCATTACCCCCCTAGTAACACCTTATAACCTGTAACACCTATAAACCTATTTCTCTGATAGGGTGGGCATTGGTGGACATTTTCCTTTCTCCATCATCACTACTAAAGGGAACCACACAGCAGTGGCTCCAGCAGATTCTGGATTAGGTAGAAATGACACCCAAATATCAATTTTCTCAGAGAGACCCTTTGTTAAGTGGAGAAGAAAAGTAAATGTAGCTGATTTCCGTAGGCATGATATTTTCCAACCTACTTTTAGGAAGGGTTCAACCTCTCATCTAGCCTACCCTCCAGCAGACATAATAGGAGAGAAGTTATGAGGATATTGGGAACTGGACCTGTTTCATCAATAGTTCTTCGTGGGGAAGGTTGATCTTCTTTGGGAGCAGTTAAGTTCCTTAACAAACACCAAATACAATTCAGCAGCTACAGACCAGTCCTGTAGGCAGACAGACACCAGGCACAAACCAGTAGCTTCATTACAGTCCTTTGAGCAAGCAGACAGAAGGCATCTGCAGTTCAGTCTTGAAGAAACCACTAGACTCTCTAACCAGCCTCAGGTGAGGCCACAGAGGTGGCATGGTGCCACAGAAAGCTTATGTTGAGTTCTTGGGTGAGTTCCTCTAAGTACCACAAGTTGAGCTCAACAGTGTTGTCTAAGGACAACCATACATGCTTGTCTTTGGAGAAAAATGGGGAGTGGAACAAAGCAAACCCATCCTCGGTGTTAGTCTCCCACTGTCTGTGGGGTCATATTTATAGGTCTTCATCAAGCACCCTTTCAAGTGTTTGCTATATCAAAACATCCTTTCACCTGTGTCTACTTCAGGAAAAAATTCTTCCGTGTGCTTGATTTAGCCAAGACTTCATTTCACCTGTGTGCCCCAGCCAAACAACATTTGACAAAACTAACTTTGCAGAGAATCTAGATCTTTCCACTTCAGATTTCTAACTCAGGTGGGAAACAATAGCAAATGCCTTTGCAGATGTGAGTTAAAAAAAGAAAAAGAAAAAAAAGAGAAAGAAAACAGAGGAGGTCATTGTTAGAATGGGCTAAGATGCAGTGGTATGTTTTGATTGGGAATGTTAATTAGGGGAGCCAAAGGGGAGTTCTGATTGCTGAACTTCAATACTTTTGTAGCTGGAACATTTTGGTCAACCTCAGGAGGAGAAAGTGGCCAATTAAGGGAATGAACCATGTGGGCTATGTTTAAGAATATAATGTAATAAACATGATATAATATGATATGATATATTATATAAAAAAGTTTTGCAAGGCAGATGGAACAGGAGAGAAGGACAAACTTGTCTTGCTTGGGCTGACTAGAGTCCTTTCAACTACCCTATCATAAATAAGCAGATTCTGTTTCCATATGACCAGGAAAAGTCACAAATGCAGTAGTATAATCTATGTCCATAAGTCCACTGCAAAGGTATGTATTTTTAATATATGAGAAGGCTTGAAAAATCACATTTTCTGTGTATGATCAGAGATTGGAACACATTCATTATTTTTAAAAAAATGTAACTTTCATTTCATTTTATTGTTAGTATGGTCTAAATCTGAAGTATTTTCAATTAACAATTTCAAATTACTTATCCCCCCAAACTAGAATATCAATGTACCTCATAAGCAAATGTTTATTATGTATTATGTTTTGTAAGTATAATTACAATATTTGAAAATGACTTTTATTCATCCTAATAAATTGACACATACAATTATTGTCCTGTTACAGATAAGAAAAGAAAACAAAGTATTTTGGAATGGCTTTAGCCAAGAAATGAAATAACCCTTATACACAGCTGGTCACGCTCCAAGAAGAAGTTTTGGTATGAGCCTGCCCATGTATCAACATTCTAAATATTTGTAAGGAAAATTCCATGATTGTCACTTTGTGCTGTTACATTAAATGGCAGGGAAGATAAATGGTTTGTCCATGGTTACAAATAGTTTTCAATTATAGAGGAATTTTAATCCAGTAGTATGAGGGCTCTGGCAAGGGCTCACATCCAAAGACTTAGCTCTGTGTGATCTGGCTTGAATTCAGATATGCACTTAGTATACACTTTTCATCCCAAACAATGAAACTTAACTGAGGAGCAAAAAGATGAATTAGGGAAGGTTTAACAGAATGAGTCAGCAATAGAATGTGTCCAATCCCCCTAGAAGATATTTAAGAACAGCACAGGGAGAGGGCGCAGTCCACTGGGAGTCAGTTTGGAAATCATTGTGGAGGAAATTACCTTAAGTGGAGTTGATTTTGGTATAGTCCAGTGAATTCAGTACAGTGAAGTTTGTGCTAGTTCAAGAGTATATGCACACGCAGTTGAAGTTAGAGAATGAGAAAGATCCAGAAAATTAGAAGAAATTGCCTGAGTTAGTTTGAGGCTAAGCAGAGCAATCCAGCAAGAAGTTAGGAGAAGTCAGATTGAATTAATAAGCTTAGAGAGAAGTTTGAGCCAGAACAGTTGAAACCAGCCAGCCAGCCAGCCAGAGTTCAGAAAGACCTAGAGAGGATGAGCTTATTCAGCAGTAAGTCTCTGAAACCATAATTACATCTGGGGATTGAAAGTTACAGCAAATGATAGAGAAACATTTGAGTGATAGAAAATGTGATTGCAAAATAGGAGTTGGAAAGCCCAATGAAAAGATATGCTAGTAGTTACTCAAAAATAGCTATAGGTATAGAATATATGTGCACACATACACTATATAAGCATATATACATATATAGTTATATATATACAATTTAACATCATATTGATTAATGTGTTGTCATATAAAAATCTAAAATGCTGGGATTGCTTTGTAATTACCCATCTTCTTGTCACATACTAAAATACTTCTCCTTTGAGAACTCCAGCTAAGCAGCTACATACAGTTCAAATCACCTTCAGTAAAGCGGTCTTCCATGTTCCTAGTAGCATAGCCTATTAGGGCTCACTTAAAGCATTCCACTGATTTCCTAATCCAAAAATCTCAAAATCTACATTTCTCCAAACAAAAGCATGTCAGGCCCACCATAGTAATACTCAAGACTCTGGTATCAACATCTGTCTTAGGATTTCCATTACTCTAAAGAGTTGCCATAACCAAATCAACTCTTAGAAAGAACATTTAATTTTTTTTCTTTCTTTTTTTTAAATTTTCTATATTCTATGTTTACATTCCAAAGGCTTTCCCCTTTCCCAGTTCCCACCCACCATAGTTCCCATAGTTCCTCTCCCCCCCAACTGTTCCCCAATCATTCCCCCTCCCCCCTCGGTTTCTTTACTAAACTGGATGCAATCTTTACAGGCCCAGGGTCCTCTCCTTTCTTCTTCTTGGGAATCATTTGACTTGCTATTTGTGTCTTGAGTATTTGGGGCCTCTGGGCTCATTAATATCCAATTATCAGTGATTGCATTTCATGTGCATTCTTTTGTGATTGGGTTAATTCACTCAGGATGATATTTTCCAGGTCTAACCATTTACCTACAAATTGCATAAATTCATTATTTTTAATTGCTGAGTAGTATTCCATTGTATAAATATACCACATTTTCTGTATCCATTCCTCCTTTGAGGGATATTTGGGCTCCTACCAATTTCTGGCTATTATAAACAAGGCTGCTATAAACATAGTGGAGCATGTGTCCTTATTGCATGCAGGGGAATCCTCTGGGTATATGCACAGGAGTGGTATGCCAGGGTCCTCTGGAAGTGACATGCCCAATTTTCTGAGGAACCGCCAAACTGATTTCCAGAGCGGTTTTACCATTTTGCAATCCCACCAACAGTGGAGGAGTGTTCCTCTTTCTCCACATCCTCGCCAGCACTTGTTGTCTCTTGAGTTTTTAATCTTAGCCATTCTGACTGGTGTGAGGTGGAATCTCAGGGTTGTTTTGATTTGCATTTCCCTGATGACTAATGATGTTGAACATCTTTTAAGGTGTTTCTCGGCCATCCGAATTTCTTCTGGTGAAAATTCTTTGTTTAGCTCTGTGCCCCATTTTTTGATAGGGTTATTTGGTTCTTTGTGGTCTAACTTCTTGAGTTCTTTGTATATATTGGATATTAGCCCTCTGTCGGATGTGGAGTTGGTGAAGATCTTTTCCCGCTTTGTTGGTTGCCGTTTTGTCCTTCTGACAGTGTCCTTTGCTTTGCAGAAACTTTGTAATTTTATGAGGTCCCATTTGTCGATTCTTGATCTTAGAGCATAAGCTATTGGTGTTCTGTTCAGGAACTTTTCCCCTGTGCCCAAGTCCTCCAGGGTCTTCCCAAGTTTCTTTTCTAATAGTTTCAGTGTGTCTGGTTTTATGTGGAGGTCTTTGATCCACTTGGAGTTGATCTTAGTGCAAAGAGATAAGAGTGGGTCAATTCACATTCTTCTGCATGTTGACCTCCAGTTGAACCAGCACCATTTGTTGAAAAGGCTATCTTTATTCCACCGGATGGTTGTGGCTCCTTTATCAAAAATCAAGTGACCATAAGTCTGTGGGTTAATTTCTGTGTCTTCAATCCTGTTCCATTGATCTGCTTGCCTGTTGCTATACCAATACCATGCAGTTTTTAACACAATTGCTCTGTAGTACTGCTTGAGGTCAGGGATATTGATTCCCCCAGAAGTCCTTTTATTGTTGAGAATAGTTTTAGCTATCCTGGGTTTTTTGTTGCTCCAGATGAATTTGAGAATTCCTCTTTCTAGATCTATGAAGAATTGAGTTGGGATTTTGATGGGGATCGCATTGAATCTGTATATTGCTTTTGGCAAGATGGCCATTTTTACTATATTGTTTCTGCCAATCCAGGAGCAAGAAATATTTTTCCATCTTCTGAGGTCTTCTTCGATTTCTTTCTTCAAGGACTTGAAGTTCCTGTTGTACAGATCTTTCGCTTGTTTGGTTAGAGTTACGCCAAGATACTTTATGTTCTTGCTAACCGAATCCAAGAGCACATAAAAACGGTCATCCACCATGATCAAGTAGGCTTCATCCCAGGGATGCAGGGATGGTTCAATATACAGAAATCCATCAATGTAATCCACTACATAAACAAACTGAAAGAAAAAAACCACATGGTCATCTCATTAGATGCTGAAAAAGCATTCGACAAAATTCAGCATCCTTTCATGCTAAAAGTCTTGGAAAGAGCAGGAATTCAAGGCCCATACCTAAACATAGTAAAAGCAATCTACAGCAAACCAGTAGCCAACATCAAAATAAATGGAGAGAAACTTGAAGCATTCCCACTAAAATCAGGGACTAGACAAGGCTGCCCTCTCTCTCCATTTCTTTTCAATATAGTACTTGAAGTTCTAGCAAGAGCAATTAGACAACATAAGGAAGTCAAAGGGATACAAATTGGAAAGGAAGAAGTGAAACTATCATATCATTGCAGACGATATGATACTTTACCTAAGCGACCCAAAAAACTCCACCAGAGAACTTCTACAGCTGATAAACAACTTCAGCAAAGTGGCAGGTTATAAAATTAACTCAAGCAAGTCAGTGGCCTTCTTGTACTCAAAGGACAAGCAAGCAGAGAAAGAAATTAGGGAAATAACACCCTTCACAATAGCCACGAACAACATTTAATTTGAGCTGGCTTACAGTCATTGAAGTTTAGTCATTAAACTTATTTCAGAAAGCATGGCAACATCCAGGCAGACATCGTGCTGGAGGAGCCAAACATTCTACGTCTTGATTCAAAAGCAGTCAAAAGAAGACAGTCTTCTGCAGACAAACAGGAGGTGGGGGTCTCATTCACTAGAAGCCAGAAGGATGCTCTCTTCCAAACTCCAGAGCCTGAGAACTAGGAGACTTCAAATTCTCTCTACAAGGTGTCATAATTTCTCCATCCAGGCCACAGCTAACCCAACAGGGCCATACTTCCTAATAGTGCCACTTCCCAAGGGCTAAGCATATTCAAAGCACCACAACAATTCATTACAGATTCTCATAATGACTTTCATAGAAAAGGATTTTGTTGTTTGTTTTTTTGTTTTATTTTATAAAATTATTTTGACTACCCCCATTGCTCTTATTGGCATCCCAATAGTACTAGATTAGAAGCTCAAAGAGAAAATAAAACTATTTTTCAATAATTCATGCTGCTGAGATTGACAAGGCTAACATGAATTTCCTCATTAACTGTCTGCTACTGAAGTAGCTCCCACATCTGCAGTAAGAATGCCAAATGATAAGGAGTGGAGGTCTCTAGCTTTGTTCCCTTTGCTTCTGAGACTTCAGTAGCACTTCTGTCTCTTTCCTTTTCAAGTACTGTGTTGATGTTACTTGGATGGATAAAAGAGAACCTCTACCAGTACAAGAGCCTTTGTTAAGCTTTCTGATCTTTTTATCTCCTCCTGGAGTTTCCCATATTTGCATAATTGTTTGGACTCTGTTGTGTCTATCGAATCTCTTTCTTTTCCAAAAGTTCAAGATTAAGGGCAGATGCCCATGTGCCCACCCTTTCATAGGTAACCCTTAGCCACTTTGTGTCCCTGTGGTTTTTGTAGTGCTCATCTGCTCAGGAAGCTAGCTTCACAAAGACTCATTTGGTGTTTAATTGTAATCTCACTTCCTCCAAGGATGCTGACACACCTGCTATCCACTTCACTGTCTCTTTTGATCTCTCTAGAAATACCCACCTTTGATTATCTGAAAATCATCTGTAACTGTGCTCTTTGTGTGGAAACCTACAGAAGTCTCCCATTATAATGGTTTTGGTTTTGACCTGAAAAAGAGGCAATTTTGAGGCATGTGTGTAAAGACAACAAGAAAATAAAAGGAAGGGGAATGTTTTGTCTCTGTGTAATCCAGATATAGAATTTGATTCATTTAAAGTTTAACAGATTGCAAGCAGCTGTGAGTTGTGTTATTAACCTGCAAATACTTTTTCAAACACTGACATACTATTATATTTCTGTTTTCTATGTGACCATTTGTTGTTACAAGGCAGTTACAAAAAGAAAGCCAAAATAGAGTCCCATTTCTAAGTAAATCCTCTTCAGGAGGACAGGCAAAAATAGAACCATCATAAACTAATTACTATTATGCTCCAGATGGATTTTACCTGAATGCATGCATACATGCCTGTAGAGGCCAGAGGTCATCCTTGGCTGTCATTTCTCAAGTGTCATCCACATTCTTATATGGGACAGTGTCTGTCAATAGCCTGATGATCACCAAGTAACCTAACATGCTTTCCCAGTTTGCCCCATGTCTTCACCCTCCTTTATCTCACTAGCACTGGGATTAAAAATAAATGACTAAATTGTTCGGGATTCGTGGTCCCATGTATTCAAATGCTAAACTTCACACCCCAAGATCTGGTTGCGCCAAGAAGATCAAATTCCCATGTACACAAACAAACCTTGTACAAGCCTTGTTCCCCAATGTAAAACTATTAGTTAAATAAAAATGTCTACAACCAATTCCTGGTGAGAACAGAGAATGTAGGAATTTGGATTACTGAGCTGGGTGTTGCAGGTAGAGATGGGGGACTGGTCAGGGGAAGAGAGAGAGAGAGAGAGAGAGAGAGAGAGAGAGAGAGAGAGAGAGAGAGAGAGAGAGAGAATGAATATGGAGGAGGAGCAAACATGGAGAACAGGAGGTATCCATTAGATGGTAAGGATCAGCAGCATGTGCTTAAACAAAATACATCTCCAGGATACCAGGCTAGCAAAAATAACCCAGAAAGATTCAAGCATCAAAGCTTAAATCAAGTCTATAGATGGGGAAGTTGCCAGTCCAGCCTTTAGAAAAGTTAACTAGAGTTTACCTCCCAGTAATTTCCAAGGGCAAGTAAAATAACCATAGTCTGAATCTCATTCATTTGTAAGCTAGACAGGGATAAGCATAAATAATTTAATTTACATTTAGTACTTCATGTTGAGTGAGTCTGTAATCAGCAACTTCCTGGAATAACTATTCAGACACAAAATATTTCATATACATATAGCTAGGGTCATTTCCTGACTCACTAATAATTGAAAATAAGTCATTTATACTAGTCTACATTCTGTTACATGGCTGGTTACCTCTGCCCAGGAACTATATACATCTGTCCTCCTTCACAGCTTCCTCTTATGCTTCAGCACCTTGCTCTATCCCAGAATTCTTTTTACTGTATGTCCCACTTTCTTTCCTACCCTTACCTATAGGCCATATGTTACTTAATTGACAGGTTATGCATCCATACAACACACAAGATATTCTCTCTACATCACAGCAGAATTATTTTATTTTTAGCATATATTTGTGATGTGTGTGTGTGTGTGTGTGTGTGTGTGTGTGTGTGTTAACATGGGTTTTAGAACATATATGTGCTGTAGAGGTCCAAAGTTGATATATCTATCATCCTCAATGATATCCTACTTTGTTTACAAGGTATATTGCCAAGCTAAGATGTCTCTCTATATAGACATAGATGTCTGTGTGTGTGTGTGTGTGTGTGTGTGTGTGTGTGTGTGTGTAAGAGAGAGAGAGAGAGAGAGGGAGAGAGAGAGAGAGAGAGAAAGAGGAAGATATCTCTCAACTCTCCGTTTTAAGATTTTTTTAATTTTTTTTTCATAAAGTGGAGCCCTGATGATTGAGGAGACCCACCAGTAAACATATATTTCACTACTTCATCAACAGTAAATATTCACTTTATTTGTTACATACATGTATGTTCATTCATTTATTGAGGCATCTTAAATATGAAGTTATATGAGGCAATAGAGATAATATAAAATTTTAATGGTAACTTAATGAAAGTATGCAAAATTCATCAAAGCCTTTTACTACATTGTTTATGACTTTATTTCTTTATATACTCAACTAAAGAATGGAAATAGCATGCTAACATGTAAATATCTGTTGCTTTCCCAGGTGATGACTAACTTAAGAGAATGAAATGTTTGTCAGGACAGTACTTTTATTATATAAACAATTCCCTTTATTTCATAATATTTTTATAGATACATTAACTCAGAGTAGGTAAATTTTCCATGTATGGTTCAAAGTCTTATTTATTCCATGGTATTAGAAGGAGTGAATTGGCCTTAGTCAGGTAAGACAGGTTACTCCAGGAAAGAATGAGAGACCTAGGATTTGTCTCAAAAGACTCAGGGAGGCCTTTAGAACGTATACCCCCATTGATCCTGAAGCTAGAGAATACCAATCAGCTGTATAAAATAAGCCTTTTGTTAAACAGGCAGCTCCTAA
This sequence comes from Apodemus agrarius, assembly GCA_964023405.1. Classification (NCBI taxonomy): domain Eukaryota; kingdom Metazoa; phylum Chordata; class Mammalia; order Rodentia; family Muridae; genus Apodemus; species Apodemus agrarius. The sequence continues at coordinate 28,983,041 of OZ030024.1, read as the reverse complement.
CATTTGGCAAAATCTCCAACAGTTGGAGGGGTTTAAAGGTAAGCGATTGACAGAGCTGGTAGTGCTAGCAGAAAATGTCTATAAAAAGAGAGAGACCCCCGAGGAGTGACAAAACAGGGATTAGCCAAAATAATGCTAGATACCACCAACACTGATCACAAGGACAACAGAGAACTGGGAAACATGGCTCAGAAAAGAGGAAGAGGACACGGAAAGTGGCTTCAACTGACAACTCACTTCATTACATCTGCTTCAGGGATTCAAGAACGCACCTACCATCTTCAGTGAGGCACTGTACCAGTATTTGAATAAGTTCCAGAGGGCTGACTCCCAAATAACTCTACTCCAATATGTAGATGATTCTTGAAACCTGACCCTGATATGTAGACTGCCAAGAAGCAACAGAGGACCTGCTGCAAGGACTGAGTCAACTGGGCTACATAGTGTCTGCTAAAAAGGTCCACCTCTGTCAACCTGAGCTCACCTCTCTGGGGTGTATACTTGGAGGGGTGCGGGGAGGGACAACGTATGTTGTCAGATGTCCAGAAACAGACCATCCTCAGCATCCAAGTCCCCTCTACCAAAGGGCATGGATGGGCATTTTTGTAATCTGTGGGTTTTGTAGACTCTGGAGGCCAGGATTTACAGAAATAGTCAGGCCCTTATATGAGACCATTATATGAGGGCACTAGCAGGCAAGAAGACAAACTAGAATGGACAAGTGGAATGCACGTGGCCTTTATAACTTTGAGAAAGGCCTTTTCCACCTATGTTTGGATGAAAGAAAAGGCATAGGAAAGGGAGTGCTTATTCAAGCTTTAGGCCAATAGAAAAAGACCTGTGGCCTACCTATCCAAGAAGCTAGATTCACTGATTCAAGGATGACCAACCTGTCTGAGGATTATAATTGCCATAGCCCTGCTGGTTAAGGATGCTGACAAGATAACCATGAGGCCGGAACTCATCATCACTACTGCTCATGCTATTGAAGGGATATTGAAGAACTGGCCCAGCCACTGGCTGTCCAATGCCAGAATAGCTAAGCTCTGTTCCTAAATCCCCCTTGCATAAGGTATAACTCATCATCTGCCCTGAACCCTACAATCCTGCTACTTGACCTGTCCTCAGATAAACCACCTGACTATTCCATAGTTTTAGGCCAGGTTCAGAATATTAGACTGGGTATGGCTGATGTAAACTGGGCAGACGTTGGATGTAGTTACTTCACAGATAGGGATTTGTTCAGAATGTAAATAGGTATGTGGGGACAGCAGTGGTGGACTTGACATGAGATACAGTTGTTTGGGCAGCTGGTGTGCTACTAGGAACATCAGACCAAAAGCTGACATTATAGCCTTGACCCAAGCTCTGAGGCTGGCAGAGGAAGCCATAGTGAACGTCTACATTGATAGCAGTTATGCCTGTGCCATAGCACATGTGCCTAAGTCCACACAACAAGGGAGGGGATTATTTATTGCAGAAGGAAAACCAATCAAAAATAAGGAAGAGATATTGGCTCTTCTGGAGGCATTATGAATGCTCCTCAAGGTGTCTATAACCCATTGCTTAGGGTATCAAAAGGGAACATTGGAGATAGCCAGGGGAAACAGGATGGCTGATAATGGTGCCAAGGAATCCTTCATGCCTCCTACTGCTCATATTCTGGTAGCTTTACCACCCCGTACAGTCCTAACTGTCCCTGATTATATTGAAGAGGACAAAAGACTTGAGATAAATGCAAACATATCTACAGAAAAGATGGATGGTTGCATACCAATAAAGATCAAGACATCCTACCCAAGGAATTTACCAGACAGCTTAATCTACCAAAACCCATGAAGCGTCACATTTGGGATACTGAAAACTGAATGAATTGCTAAGATGTACACTTGGCTGACTAGGCATTCTCAAATTGCCCCACCTGTCAGGCCATGAGTCCTTCCAGCCCTGCAGAAGAAATACCAGGAACTAGAACCAGAAGCCTACAGGAGCCAATGTGAAAGAGACTACACAGAGGTAGAACCAGGAATGTATGGGTATAAATATCTGTTAGTCCTTACAGATACCTTTCTAGACAGGTAGAAGCCTACCCAACAAAGAAGACTGCCAATGTAGTGATAAAGAAGATTATGGAAGAAATTATACTAAGATATGGCCAATCCACCCTGCTTGAGTCAGACAATGGATCAACGTTCATCTCTCAGGTAATCCAATCTTTAGTACAGGGCTTGGGAACTAATTGGAAATTACTTTGCCTATAGACCCCAATATTCAGGTCAGGTAGAGAGGCTGAATTGAACCCTGAATGAGGCCTTGACCAAATTAACATTTAAAACTGGTGGTAATTGGGGGGTCTCTCCTAAATTATGCCTTATATAAGGCTAGGAATACCCCTATACTTTTGGTCTTACCCCATTTGAGATACTATGTGGGAATACCCCCCATATATTACCTAATATTCAATCTGATATTCTTGCTGAATATGATCAATACAAATTTTTGGAATCTCTGGAAGCCCTATAAGGGTCCAGAGCCACTCTGGCCTACTATTTTCCAGATTTACGAATCTGCTCCTATCCTTAACTCCCATTGCTTTGAATAAGTGACAGTCTGGGTCAAGAGATGTCACAATAAGATTCTGGAACCTTGATGGAAGGGACCTCACACTTTGATCTTGACCATGCCAAAGGCTATAAAGGTGAACAGGTTCTGGAACTGGATACATTATTACAACCTTAAGCCTGTAAGAAAAGAAATGAACTAGCAACTGCAGTCCCATGGAGAGAGTGTGCCAGCCAGTTCACCTCTGGAAAAATGGAGGGCTACTTTATATCCTTCTTTAAATGGTTTCCTGGTTTACTACCTTTATCTCAGTCATAACATGGCCTTTTGCCATTTTACTATTCGTTCTGACATGTAGCCCCTATATAGTTAATGCTTCAGTCGGGTTTATTAAAGAATGCATTTCCACTGTTCAATGAATGATTCTCAGAAAATATCAGCTAGTAAAAATGTCTTAAGCATTCAGGATGGGTCCTTATTCTTGGAAGGCTCAGGGGGAGGGGCATGAAAGAGTGAGTTGGCCTAAGCCAAGCTGACTTCATGTCAAGCTGTAAACTACTAGCTCAGAAAAGCAGGCCTGAGTTTCTATTTCCCAGGACTGGGCAAGTAAGTTAATGGAACAACCATAGTCTTAGGACAAGAGGTAATACCAGCCCCATCAGGAAGTGGCTATCCCTCCTTGGCAGGACAAAAGAATGATTAGTCAAGTATGCTTGAAGAAAGCCCTAACCAACATCACTCAGAGCCCCAGAAACAGAACCCACCAATCAAGATGTAGCCTTCCTGTACCTCATATTTCTTCATTTGACTTTAAAACTGAATCTGTGAATTCAGTTAGGTTCCTTCCATTCCAATGGAATCGGAACCCTACCTGCAGGAATAAATAGTCTTTGCGTTTGCATATTATTTGTGTATTATTCTTCAGTGATTCACAGAACCAAACAATATCATTGTAAACACCCGGGTTCTTTCTATCCATAGAAAGAGGTTCCATAGCCACATGGCAGTACCTTTATCACATCATACCATTCTAGTTTATTGGACACTTATGATAAAAATTCTCTGTAATATCTTATCCCTGTTATACATTTTTATCTTTTCAGACAGTCAAAATCCACTGGCTTTCATTTCAATTTATTTTAGTTCATGTTTGCTGACAAAACAAAACATGCACAAGCACTTCTTTTAGTTATTGTTTTCTTTTTCTTTTGTTGTCTGTATCAGCTTTTAAAGAGCACTGTTACCCTATAAAGACCATATGGACATTTCATGTGCCTTTGATAGCATGGTCATCTAGGTGCTCACCAGTTTTCCTTCTAACCAACATGGCTTTTGAAATTGTCATCCCAGTTTTAAAACGAAAGAATTTAAAACTGGATGGCAAGAGAGCTCACCAACCCATAGTACAAGACCCTGTACAGCTCAGTGGAATAATGAAAACAACTCCTGTAATTTGCATTTCCATGTTCAGGTTTCTGTAAGGTGACTGTGCAAAGCCATCAAAGCAATAGTTGTTATCTTTTTAATACAATTCTTTTCTTTTTTTTCAACCCAGATGTGAAGCGTCTTATTTCCCCTTTGGCACTTGTTTTTCTCTTGTTCTTTCAGTCTCTAATTAGGCCATCTGTTTCAAAATTAGTCTGCCATTGGGAATGGATTTAGTTTGTTTATATTTGCTGTCTCTTTGTTTTATTTCTTCCAATGACATTTTCAATATGGCTTTTACTTTTGCTAACCTGAGAACATTTACTTCTTTGCCAGACGAAGAGAACATTCTTTTAAAATGATTTTTCTCTTTAAAACAAAAACAAAAACAAAAGCATAAAAGCCCTGAAATCAGAATTTCTCCATTTTCTATGCCATTTTCTTTTTAAGAAACACACAAATATCATATGAGGGCAAATAAATACAGGTAGAGATTTCATATACAGCATTGTGTGAATATACAGGCAGTAGCCTCTTGTGCTACTTAAAATCAGTATTATCATTTCCTCTATTAAATACTTAGCTGAGATTCAGAAGTCCTTTAATATGACTATGCAGTTAAACATCTCTAACATTTAATCATAAGAACTTTATTTCTCTGAAGTACTGGTATTTTGCTAGTATCACAGAAAGTCTCTGAACAATTAAGCCCATCTCGGCTATTGCATTCTTAATCTCTCTGTAAGGAGAAGCAATGTGTATGTGGGATTTTTTTGTGGAGCAGTTGTGTTCACTTTCCTGACCTGCTTTCCAAATTTTTGAGTTTAAAATTTAAAAGCATAGTTTATAATGATAGAATACAGTAACTAATCCGGGTGTGTATTTCATAAATACCAACTTCAAATATCACACACATCTTTCACAATGAACAAATGGGCAATACTCTGGTGTTATCAATGATGACTTGCATTTCTTATATTAGTTATTATTGAATATAGAGATGAGCTCCTGTGAAAGTATCACTTGCACTGAAGTTTTGAGCCATGTTAATTAAATATAAAGGTCATGAGTTATGGCAAGTTGCTGTTAAAAAAAATAGTAAGCCTACATCCCGTGTGTGTGTGTGAGTGTGTGTGTGTGTGTGTGTGTGTGTGTGTATGTGTTTCTGAGACCATACATGTTGCAGATGTGGCTCTTTGCTGGACTTATTCGTTTTGAAACTTGACCTGCCATTTTCTTTCAAACTTTGATGTGAATAAATGGTTTGCCTTTGATGATGCAATGAACATCACACACTGTGAGGTTTCAGTTATTTGTGTAAGTAGAAGTTCATGACCCTGTCCTAGTTTTATTGGCAATATTGTGGTGAGCGATTTTTCTCCTGCTTTCATTAGAGGTTCTTCCACAGGTTTAGGCTGGTCAGGTTGTATAGTGGATGTGGATATTTCCTGTCCTTAAGAGTTCATTGCTTAAGTACCTTACTTAAGTTCCAGAGACACGAACATCTTAATTTCCAGAGTATGAACATCTTTTTCATGCACAAAGGCAATCAGTAATTCAAAGAAAGCCCATGTATTCTTTCATAATTTTAGTAGTTTAGCAGTCTCTTTCTTCTGTTTGAGACAATCTCTAGCCTCTGGTCCAGAAGGAATGGTCTCCCTTGTTGCCTGGTATTTTGAGTTATATCATGTTTTAAGAGAAATAAAAATATGAAATGTCAGCGAGTTTCTCCTGAAGTTCATCAGGCTGACCTGACCATTAAGAGCATCACAGAAATCAAAGGAAATGGTGATGGTGATACAAATTAAAGCATCTATGGATATTGGATAGAGATACATAAGTCAGTTATAATATCTGTCACATGTACCTCAACATGCTGTAATTAAGTACTAAATTAGTGAAGAAAGAGGAGAATTAAGCAATGGAGTGTTAAGGACAGGGAATATCCACATCCACTATACAACCTGAGCAGCCTAAAACTGTGGAAGAGACAGCAGCAGTCACGGTAGGTCTCCATATTGCTACCAGGACACCGCTAGAGAAGCCCAGGCAGACAGACTCAATCTGGGGCTACCATCGTGCGGTTGGATCTGCCAGGCTCTCTCCACCAGCCAGGGCCAGGGCTGAGGCTCTGCGGAACTTCTCCACACCCTCCAGTCTTGCACCAAGGCAGCTCGGAGCAGCCTGCCCTGCAGTCCCTTACAGCAGTGGTCATGGTAGGTCTCCATATTGCTACCAGGACACAGCTAGAGAGACCCAGGTAGACAGATTCAATCTGGGGCTACCATAGAGCGGGTGGATCCGCCAGGCTCTCGCCACCAGCCAGGGCCAGGACTGAGGCTCTGCTGGACATCTCCACAACCTCCGGCCTTGCACCAACTCAGTTGGGAACCACCCTCACTGAGGTCCCCGCAGTACTCCCAGAGGCGGTCTCTATCTTGCAGAGTGGTCACCAGTAGAGAAACAACAGGTGGGCCCAGCCTCACAGGAGTTTTAAACACTAGCCAGTCACAACAAGACCAACTAATGCCAGAGAAAACAAGATGGAAAAAGGAAAACAAAGGAACATTACTAACAGAAATCAAGGCAGTAAGCATTTGAACCCCGTTCGCCTACAACAGGAGGCCCTGGATACCCCAACACACCAGAAAAACAAGATTTGGATCTAAAATCACTGGTCAGGATGCTGGTAGCAGAACACATAGATAAATCTTAAAGAAATACAGGAGAAAATGGATCAAAAGTTAGAAGTCTTTACAAGTCAAAGACAAAAATCACTTAAAGAAATTCAGGAGAATATGGATAAAAAAACAGAAGCCAATAAGGAGGAAACACAAAAATCACTTAAAGAAATACAGAAGAACATGGGTCAACAAGTAGAAGCTATGAAAGAGGAAACACAAAAATCTCTTAAAGAAATACATGAAAACACTATCAACCTAGTAAGATCTGAGTATATCCTTCCAGGTTCTAAAGACAGAAGTAGAAAAACTAAGAAATCACAGAGGGAGACAACATTGGAAATAGAAAACCTTGGGAAGAAATCAGGGGCCGTAGATGTAAATATCAACAATAGAATACAAGAAATCGAAGAAAGAATCTCAGATGCAGAAGATACCCTAGGAACCATTGATTCAACAGTCAAAGAAAATACTAAATGCAAAAAGATTGTAACCCAAAACATCCAGGAAATCCAGGACACAATGAAAAGACCAAACCTAAGGATTGTAGGTATAGATGAGAGTGAAGATTTACAAGTTAAAAGGCCAGCAAATATATTCTACAAAATTATGGAAGAAAGCTTCCCCAACCTAAAGAGAGAGATGCCCATGAATATACAAGAAGCCTATAGAACTCCAAACAGACTGGTCCAGAACAGAAATACATCCTGTCACATAATAATCAAAACCCCAAATGTACTAAACAAAGAATATTAAAGGCAGCAAGAGAAAAAGGCCAAGAAACATATAAAGGAAGACCTATCAGAATTACACCAGACTTCTCACCTGAGACCATGAAAGCTAGAAGATCCTGGGCAGATATCAGGCAAACTCTAAGAGAACACAAATTTCAGCCTACTTTACCCAGCAAAACTCTCAATCGCCATAGATGGAGACATCAAGGTATTCCATGACAAAACCAAATTTGCACAGTATCTTTCCACAAACCCGGCCCTGCAAAGGATAATAGGGGGAAAACACCAACACAAGGAAGAAAACTACACTCTGGAAGAAGCAAGATAGAAACCTCCTCTCATCAAAGCCAAGAGAAGATAACCTCTCAAATATAAAAATATATTTTCAAAAATGTCAGGAGGTAAAAATTACTATTCCTTAATATCTCTTAATATCAAAGGACTCAATTCCCCCCAAAAAAGACATAGACTAACAGACTGGATACGGAAACAGGACCCTACATTTTGCTGCATACAGGAAACACATCTCAGTGTGAAAGACAAACACTGCCTTAGAGTAAAAGGCTGGAAGACAATTTTACAAGCAAATGGTCTCAGGAAACAAGGTGGAGTAGCCATTCTAATACCAGATAAAATTGACTTTCAACCTAAAGTCATCAAAAGAGACCCGGAAGGTCACTTCTTGCTGGTCAAAGGGAAAATCCACCAAGAAGAACTCTCAATACTGAACATCTATACTCCAAATGCAAGGGCACCCTCATTAATAAAAGTAATCTTACTAAAGCTTAAAGCACACATTGCACTTAACACAATAATTGTGGGTGACTTCAACATTCCACTCTCCTCAATGGACCAATCAGGAAAGCAGAAACTAAACAGGGACACAGTGAAACTAATTGAAACTTTGGACCAATTGGATTTAACAGATATATATATATATATATATATATATATATATATATATATATATATATATAGAACATTTCATCCTAAAGCAAAAGAATATACCTTTTTCTCAGCACTGCATGGTACCTTCTCCAAAATTGATCATATAATTGGTCACAAGACAAATGTCCACAAATACAAGAAGGTCAAGCTAATCCCATGCCTCCAATCAGATCACCATGGTGTAAGAGTGGTCTTCAATAGCAACAAAAACAACAGAAAGCCCACATACACATGGAAACTGAACAATACTCTACTCAATGACAGATTGGTCATGGAAGAAATAAAAAAAGAAATCAAAGACTTTTTAGAATTCAATGAAAATGAAGGTACAACTTACCCAACTCTATGGGACACAATGAAAGCAGTGCTAAGAGGAAAACTCATAGCTCTAAGTGCATCCAAAAAGAAACTGGAGAGAGCATACACTAGCAGCTTAACAGCACACCTTAAAGCCCTGGAAGAAAAAGAAGTTAATTCACCCAGGAGTAGTAGAAGACAAGAAATCATCAAACTCAGGGCTGAAATCCATCAAGTAGAAACAAAGGGTGCCATACAAAGAATCAACAAAACCAGGAGCTGGTTCTTAGAGAAAATCAAAAAGATAGATTAACCCTTAGCCAGACTAACCAAAGGACATAGAGACAGTATACAAATTAACAAAATTAGAAATGAAAAGGGAAACATAACAAGAAACTGAGGAAATTCAAAAGATCATCAGATCCTACTAAAAAGGTTTATACTCAAAACAACTGGAGAATCTGGAGGAAATGGACAATTTCCTAGACAGATACCAAATACCAACATTAAATCAGCATCAAATAGACCAGCTAAATAGTCCCATAACCCCTAAAGAAATAGAAGGGGTTATAGAAAGCCTCCCAACCAAAAAACGTATGGGACCAGATAGTTTTAGTGCAGAATTCTAACAGGAATTCAAAGAAGACTTCACCCCAATACTCTTTAAAATATTCCACAAAATAGAAAGAGAAAGGACACTGCCCAACTTGTTCTTTGAAGCCACAATTATGCTGATAGCAAAACCACACAAAGACCCAACAAAGAAAGAGAATTACCAGCCAATTTCCCTTATGAATATCGATGCAAAAATACTAAATAAAATTCTTGCCAACCGAATCCAAGAGCACATCAAAATGATCATTCACCATGATCAAGTAGGCTTCATCCCAGGGATGCAGGGATGGTTCAATATATGGAAATCCATCAATGTAATCCACTACATAAACAAACTAAAAGAAAAAAACCACATGGTCATCTTATTAGATGCCGAAAAAGCATTTGACAAAATTCAGCATTTTTTCATGCTAAAAGTCTTGGGAAGAGCAGGAATTCAAGGCCCATACCTTAACATGGTAAAAGCAATCTACAGCAAACCAGTATCCAACATCAAACTAAATGGAGAGAAACATGAAGTAATCCCACTAAAATCAGGGAGTAGACAAGGCTGCCCTCTCTCTCCATATCATTTCAATATAGTAATTGAAGTTCTAGTGAGAGCAATTAGACAACATAAGGAAGTCAAAGGGATATAAATTGGAAAAGAAGAATACAAACTATCATTATTTGCAGACAATATGATAGTTTACTTAAGCGACCCAAAAAACTCCACCAGAGAACTCCTATAGCTGATAAACAACCTCAACAGAGAAGCTGGTTAGAAAATCAACTCAAGCAAATCAATAGCCTTCCTGTACTCAAAGGACAAGCAGGCTGAGAAAGAAGTTAGGGAAATAACACCCTTCACAATAGCCAAAAACAACATAAAGTACCTTGGCGTGACTCTAACCAAACAAGCGAAAGATCTATATCACAGGAACTTCAAGTCCTTGAAGAAAGAAATCGAAGAAGTCCTCAGAAGGTGGAAAAATATTTCTTGCTCTTGGCTTGGTAGGATCAATATACTAAAAATGGCCATCTTGCCAAAAGCAATCCCCATCAAAATCCCAACTCAATTCTTCATACATCTAGAAAGAGCAATTCTCAAATTCATCTCTAGCAACAAAAAACCCAAGATAGCTAAAACTATTCTCAACAAAAAAAGGACTTCTGGGGGAATCAATATCCCTGACCTCAAGCAGTACTACAGAGCAATTATGTTAAAAACTGCATGGTATTGGTACAGCAACAGGCAAGTAGATCAATGGAATAGGATTGAAGACCCAGAAATGAACCCACAGACTTATGGTCACTTGATATTTGATGAAGGAGCTACAACCATCCAGTGGGAAAAAGATAGCCTTTTCAACAATGGTGTTGGTTCAAGTGGAGGTCAACATGCGGAAGAATGCGATTCAACCCACTCTTATCTCCTTTTACTTAGATCAACTCCAAGTGGATCAAGGACCTCCACATAAAACCAGACACACTGAAACTATTAGAAAAGAAACTTAGGAAGACCCTGGAGGACATGGGCACAGGGGGAATTTTCCTGAACACAACACCAATAGCTTATACTCTAAGATCACGAATTGACAAATGGAACCTCAAAAAAAAATCCAAAGTTTCTGTAAGGCAAAGGACATTGTCACAAGAACAAAAGGGCAACAAACAAATTGGGAAAAGAACTTCACCAACCCCACATCTGACAGAGGGCTAATATCCAATATATACAAAGAAATCAAGAAATTAGACCCCAACGAACCAAATAACCCTATCAAAAAATGGGGTGTAGAGCTAAACAAAGAATTTTCACCAGAAGAATTTAGGATGGCTGAGAAACGCCTTAAGAGATGTTCAAGATCATTAGTCATCAGGGAAATGCAAATCAAAACAACCCTGAGATTCCACCTCACAACAGTCAGAATGGCTAAGATTAAAAACTCAAGAGACAACAAGTGCTGGTAAGGATGTGGAGAAAGAGAAACACTCCTCCACTGTTGGTGGGATTGCAAAATGGTAAAACTGCTCTGGAAATGAGTTTGGTGGTTTCTCAGAAAATTTGGCATGTCACTTCCAGAGGACCCTGGCATACCACTCTGGGCATATACCCAGAGGATTCTCCTGCATGCAATAAAGACACATGCTCCACTATATTCATAGCAGCCTTGTTTATAATATCCAGAAGTTGGAAGGAGCCCAGATATTCCTCAAAGGAAGAATGGATACAGAAAATGTGGTATATATATCCAATGGAATACTACTCAGCAACTAAAAATAATGAATTCATGCAATTTTTAGGCAAATGATTAGATCTGGAAAATATCATCTTAAGTGAGTTAACCCAATCACAAAAGTATACACATGAAATGCAGTCACTGATAAGTGGATATTAATGAGCCCAGAAGTCCTAAATACTCAAGGCACAATTAGCAAGTCAAATGACTCCCAAGAAGAAGAAAGGAGAGGACCCTGGGCCTGAAAAGATTGGATCCAGTTTTGTAGGAGTGTACCAGAACAGAGAAATGGTGGTGGGGGGATGATTGGGGAATAGTTGGTGGGGAGAGGATTTATGGGATGTAAGGTATGGTGAGGAACTGTGAAAGGGGAAAGCCTTCGGAATGTAAACAAAGAATATAGAATTAAAAAATGAAAAAAATAAACTGTGGAAGAACCTCTAATGAAAACAGGGGGAAAATTGATCACCACCATATCGACAACTTAATGAATACTCCACCAGGTGGTTTAGACAAGAACATTGAATATTTATTATTTGAAGGTTGTCTAAGTGTGTTCACAGCATTGTGCTGTTATTCTGAAGCAGAGAGCTTTATATCTGTCGTATCTTCTTTAAACCAAGAGTGCAACCTCAAAGCCTCTGTGACCTGTGCTACTAGATATGTACCCATCACTCAGCACTTCTGTAACTCTTTAAATAAGAAGCACAGGACTTTGCAAAAGCTCTATAGTGATGGAAAAAATAAGGTTGATGGATGGCATTTAGTGACTACAAACAACTTCAGTCTTGCAGGAGGATGATTCCTGCTCACTCTTACTACTCTTCAACAGGCTTAAGAGTAATGTGGCTACATTGACAAAAACATTAACGAGCTTTACAGTGGCCCAGTATAGTGGTACATCTCTTCCCTACTCACACATTCTCATTACTCACTCTCTGTCCCAAGTGTAGGTTTCCCAAACTAACAATGTTCATAGAGGCCTTCTGCAGTTAGCCATCTAGAGAACACTCTAACCTATGGCATATGTACTGAGAGCTCATATGTCTTGATCTTGTTTTTGATACTGGCATTCTTTATTTAATCAATCCTCCAAATGTTATAATCCCATTATTCCTTCATAGCAAACTCAGTAATTGAACATTAAGAAGGAAAATACTTCACAGGCATTCACAATTAAATGTCCAAGGTTTACTTGAGCTCTATGCTCTTTTTTAAGCATAGTTACAGATTAAAAAAAATATATCTGATAGATGTTATATAATGTCAGCACTTGGAATGCAGTCACAGAAAAACTGTGAGTCCAAGGCCAACTTGAGCTCCACAGGTAGTCACGAATGTTAACCTAGGCAATTAGAAAGATCCGCTCTAAAGCAGACAAAGATATCTAAAAGAAACTAGTATTTCTACTCATCTACTAAGTCACCATTTGGCTGGGTATAGTTTTTACACTTACGTTTACTATCCAAAGCTCTGGACGTTTTAGTGTGTGTGTGTGTGTGTGTGTGTGTGTGTGTGTGTGTATGTGTGTGTATGGACATATTATCTTTATTCATACTAGTTTTATTACTGAGAATATTTCTAACATAGATTACCATTCTCTCTGTTCATAATAGTTGTAAGTGTCAACATTAATAATTACAGATTGTCTGCACACAACAAATGATTAAGCTGTGTTTATTACTCTTTAAAATTCATTTCATATAAAAGCAATTACAAATTAATATGTCACCTAAATTTTTAAAAGATATTTCTATCAATTCCAATAGTAGGTAAAAAGGCAAAGGGGTTGGAAGATGTTCAGTGTCTGGTTGTTGTTTAAGCTTACATTGCTAGTCATTTAAAAGATGTGGAATCAGTACTGAATTTATCTGCCCTACTTACTGGTAAAGTTTGAAACTTAATTTAAGACAGTTCTACTAAAACTTATGATTTAATATTTGAGAAATTTATTTCAATGCAGATAGATACATATAGATGCATAGCTCATGGAAATCTTAAAAAAATGGAAGAACTTGCAATAAAATGTTAATGTTCCAAAATTTTAGCACCCAAAATATATTTAGCCTATTATATTCATTTCAAAATTATCTTACAAAGCATTTGATCATAAATGTTACAAAATGAAATTACTTGTGATACAAATAAAGATTTCATCCTCTCTAAAAATATCTGTTTACCTGCTATAAAGAGAATAATGAGAGATGGAGTTTCTCTTTTCAATTCCACAAATGATTCACTTAATATCTTTCTCAGTGTTGTACAGTACTTCAGGGATGCAAAGAACTTTCAATAATAACCTGTTACTCCTAGGAGTACTGTATTAGAGGCAATGAGGGGACTAGCATTCCCATTTTGCAGATGTGGAAAGTAATACTCAGATGAACTAGGGGATTTATCAAAGTTTGGAGACACTTTTAGTGTACTGTAAATAGTGGTGGTATAAATCACTGTCATATATCCAAAAATGACTGATTCTGTCTGCTTGTATTCTCCTTGACATTGATTGTTGATATGGGAGTATCTACTTTGTTTACATGTGGATCATTGTTTCCTCCGTGATGCAATTTAGGGAAGGGTCAATAGAACCTCATTAGTGCAGCACAGAGGAAAGGGGAAAGAGGCGAGGAGGTGAGACTACTGCATGGCCATGAGAAGTCTTTTTTTTTAGTACACAGAAAAATTTCTCAGGGAAATCATCAATGTGTGGAATTTCCAACTTTCCAAGTTCCGAATCAAATCTGTTAAAAGAGTCAATGCACTTCAAAATCAGATTTTCAGAATTGCTCTAATTAGTAGAGCTACATTTGGTCATAAGGAGAATGAAGGCAGAGTCTGTATTTCTTCTGCGAAGAAAAGAAAAAGACAATCAGGTTCCAAGTCACATGGATGTTCAGTTACAGATTCATTGTCACACCCATGGGATTCATCTCTGTCAAATATATATTTTGCATTTGGTAAAACCTGAGCATATCATGTGTAATCTATGATGCTCTGTGGCTGCTAACACACAAAAAATTACGTTTTTTAATTGGTTATTTGATTTATTTATACCTCAAATGTTATCCCCCTTCCTGATCTTTCCTCCACAAATCCCCTATCTCATCTACCCTCCCCTGATTCTCAGGGTGCTCCCCCCACCCACTCACCCACTCCCACCTCCCTGTCCTGGGATTCCCCGACAGTGGGGCATCAATCCTCCACAGGACAAGGGCCTCTTCCCATTGATGCCAGATAAGGACATTCCCTGAAACATATGCAGCTGAAGCCATGGGACCCTCCATTGTACACTTTGGTTGCTGGTTTAGTCACTGGAAGCTCCCAGATTCTGGTTGGATGATATTGTTCTTACTGTAAGGTAGCTAACCCCTTCAGCTCCTTCAGTCCTTCCACTAACTCCTCCATTGGGGTCCCCATGCTCAGTTGTATGGTTCACTGCAAGCATCCTAATCAGTACTGGTCTGGCTCTGGCATAGGCTCCCAGGGGACAGCTATATCAGCTCTATATCAGACTCCTGTGAGCAAGTGCTTCATGGCATCAGCAATTCTGCCTGCATTTGGTTTCTGCAGATAGGATGGATCCCTAGGTGGGGCAGTCTCTGGATGGGTTTTGCTTCAATCTCTGCTCTTCTCTTTGTCTCCACATTTCCTTATACAGGAGTAATTCTGGGTTAATATTATTGAGATGGGTGGGTGACCCCAGCCCTCAATCGAGAACATGCCTAACCTCTGGATATAGTCTCTACAAGGTTCTCTTTCCCCTTTGTTCGGCATTTCTGCTAATGTCATCCCAGTTGGTTCCTGGGACCCTCTTGCTTCCCTGTCATCTGGTCATAATAGCCTTGGATTTGTGCTTCTTCTATTTTAGCCTCCAAAGTATTTACAGCCCCATAGGAGGAACAACAATATGAACCAACCAGTAACCCCAGTGCTCCCAGGGACTTAACCACCAACCAGTACACATGGAGGGACCCATAGCTCCAGCTACATGGATAGCAGAGGATGCTCTGGTCTGACATCAATGAGAGGAGAGTCCCTTGGACCTATGAAGGTTCATTGTCCCAGGGTAGGGGAATGCCAGAACAAGGAAGCAGGAGTGGGTGGGTTAGTGAGCAGGGGTAGGGGAGATGAGATAGGGGGTTTTCAAAGGGGCACCTAGGAATGGGGATAGCATTTGAAATGTAAATAAATAAAATGCCTAATAATAAAAAAAGAAGAAGCTATACAACTCTTTCTGAATACAGTTTTTAACTATTATGACATGCTTATTTTAGACACAGGGACCTTCATATTACATTAGAGAACAGAAGGAATTGTATCAATCTTCAAAGGTGATCTCTACAATTCAGGTGGACAGTAAGTTGTATAATAAACTGTGCTGTTGTAGTATTGTTTCTTCCATTGGAATACCAGATATTGCACCTCTGATAGAGATTGGCTTGATAAGCACCACCACTCTCACCCACATTTAATATGCAAATATACAGTGAAGATTACTAAAGTGTTTCTTGCAACTCTCAGGACTTCCTTAGAATTTAAAATGCCTGAAATTGTGTGGGAACAAATTAATATGCACAGTCAGCTGAACCCTAGAGAAGCAATTCCTCTCAATAGTGCAATGAACAAATTCTTTTGGTGATCCATAAACTTCTCAATTGAGTAGGCAAAGTGAGAAATTAAAGCTAAGCTATTTAGCCTCTTTTATATAATATTCATTAATACTTTACATTCCCATGATAGATTTCTTTGTGAGCATTTTTCATTATCTTTTCTTCATAGCTATTCTTCATTCAGTTTTCAATCTGTGTGAAATACTTGCAACTAAGGTAATTTGAATTAAATTTTCAAGCAGGATCGATTTGAATAAGTGTTTGTGAATTGCTATCAACTAGTTTTATTATGATCAAGATATTTCCTTTCTATTCTATTTTTTATCCACTAATTTAGTGAGTTTATTAAAAAAAGCAATCAAAATTGTCTAGTAAAACATGTATTTTATAAATTTATCATGGACCCAGATATTGCATTCTGCTATTATTAACATAGTGGAAAACAGAAACACAAGCTCATTGCCATTTTGATTTCTCTCTCCCAGCTCTCTTTTCTCTTCTCTCTTCTCTCCTCTCCTCCCCTTCCCCTTCTTTTCCTTCTCTTCTCTTCCCTTCCCTCCCCTCCTCTCTCCCCCTATCTCTTCCTCTCTCTCTCTCTTTCTCTCAATCCCTCTCTCTCTCTCTTCCTTTTACACTCCTAACCAGGACTAGTTAGAGATAGTTCCCCACATAAATGAAAGAAGAATTCATAGTCTGCTTTGTTTTGTTTTTTGTTTTGTATTTTTTTTTGTTTTTAGAAATATTTAGAGTCCATTAGGCATAGGGAGACCATCTTTAAAACAACAATTTTTTTCTTTTGCAATGGAAGAAATTTATGAAGAGAACTATTCTTGTGGTGAAACTATGTGCCTTAAAGTGTTATACATGTGGCATGTAAAATATTTCAGCCCATTTGGAGCCAGACTTTGTGGGATATCTGATAGACAACAAGGTCTGCAATCTATCATTGTATACACATGAATCTTTTAAATAGATTTATCCCATTTTCCGGTAACTACTTAATATAATTTTCTATAAAGAATCATGTTTTCCTTAATCGATTTTGAAATCTGCTTCCCATCTTTGTTTTAATTAAACAAGGAAACACAATATAATATAAATATGAACAAATAAAACACTCTGAACACAACTAGTAAATCAAATCAACTAATATGTATAGATTTTTTTTTTTTAGTTATTTTTATTTTCTATATTCTATGTTTACATTTCAAAGGCTTTCCCCTTTCCCAGTTCCCACCCACCATAGTTCCCATAGTTCTTCTCCCCCCCAACTATTCCCCAATCATTCCCCCTCCCCCCTCGGTTTCTTTACTAAACTGGATGCAATCTTTACATGCTCAGGGTCCTCTCCTTTCTTCTTCTTGGGAATCATTTGACTTGCTATTTGTGTCTTGAGTATTTAGTGCTTCTGGGCTCATTAATATCCACTTATCAGTGATTGCATTTCATGTGGTATATTTATACAATGGAATACTACTCAGCAATTAAAAATAATGAATTCATGCAATTTGTAGGTAAATGGTTAGACCTGGAAAATATCATCCTGAGTGAGCTAACCCAATATGTATAGATTTAACTGTTGATGTTTTTCTAATTTAACATATGAGTGCATTATTTTTATAAGATGCCAATTTTCGTATTTTACTATCACATAGAAAAATGTTACTATGCAATCCAATATCATTTCATAAGCCAGATAAGTTATTATGCTTTAATTTTAAGGAAAGAATAATTACTTCAAGGAAACTTCAATTAAACTGCTGTTGAATTCTATGACATTTGTATTAGTTACTATTTGATTTTAATTTCAGAATATTCATGTGTGTGTGCTTTACTTTGTTTATATGTGCCCATAGATTCATGCCTGTGTTAATAATGCAATTCTCAGCATTTACAGGGAGACTGATGAATTCCTATTCAAGGCATGGCATGGTTGACAATATATCACAATATTTCCAGCCTCTCTCTACCAATTGTCCCAAGAGTTATTTGTATGGAGATTTAGATGTGCTCCTTTCTTCTGATGCTGCAAAAAAAGTAGCTGAGTAATCAACTTAGCATCTCGACATAGTGAGAGCCATCAGTTCTATCCCCATAGGTACAACCTTGCTCACTCTGAGTACAGCAGATGCATATTGAAAATATAGCACCATGAAAGATTGACTTTAATTCTTTTAGGCATAGTCAAGAAGTCCATATTTTGAAGATGGGGGTTATATTCTTAATCTTGAGGATTTTAGTGTTGAGATTTATTCCGATATTACCAAGTGTTCCTTTAAATATTAGTAAAAAGGTACTCAGTTCCTTTCATTGGAAATAGTTCTACCTGAAGATCCACTCTTTGGCATATACCGAAAAGATGCCCCATTATACCATAAGCATGTGTTCTACTATGTTCATAGCAACTTTATTTGTAACAGCCAAAAGGATGAAACAATCCAGATGTCCCTCAAAGAATGGACAGAAAATATCGTTCATTTACATAATGGAATACTATCTAGTTATTAAAAATGGTCATCACTAATTTTGCAGGAAAATGGGTGGAACTAGAAAATATCATACTAACTGAGGCAACCCAGATACAAAAGGACAGGACATGCATAGTATATATTCACTGATATGTGGCTTTTATCCAAAAAGTACAGACTATCTAGTATATAACCTACAGACGATAAAAATATTAATAAAGGCTCAAGTGAGAATGCTTTACCCCACATAGAAGGAGGAAGAAAATAATCATGGGAGGCAAAGGGAGGGAAGTATCTGGGTGGGAGAGGGGAGGAACAGGGCAAAAGAGGAACAGGATCAGCTATGGGGAGAGGACAGGAGAAAAGTCCAGAAGAATGAATGGAAATATGCAGCCTTGGGAAATGGGAAACCCTTTAGAATATACCGGAAACCCAAGAGGTGAGAGACTCTCAGAACTCAATGGGGGTGACCTTAGCCAATATACTTAAAAGCGGAGAGAGGGAACTCGAAAAGCCCATGTTCAGCAGATAGACAGGGTCTTAAGTGGAGGGATGGAGTTGCCAACCCACAGTCAAAATTTCTTACCCAGAATTATTTCTGTCTAAAAGAACTTCAGGGACAAAAATGAAAAATATCCTGAAGGAAAGGCAGTCCTATGACTGGC
Source organism: Apodemus agrarius (assembly GCA_964023405.1). Lineage (NCBI taxonomy): Eukaryota > Metazoa > Chordata > Mammalia > Rodentia > Muridae > Apodemus > Apodemus agrarius. The sequence continues at coordinate 28,963,817 of OZ030024.1, read as the reverse complement.
CCAAATTGGGATCCATCTCAGCGGGAGGCTCCAAGGTCTGACAACATTACTGATGCTATGATGTGCTTAAAGATAGGAGCCTAGCATGGCTCTATTTGGAGGGTCCCACCAGCAGCTGACTAAGACAGACACAGATGCTTATACCCAACCAGGGGGCTGAAGTCAGGGACCCCTGTGGCTGAATTAGGGGAAGTATTGAACATGCAGAGGTTGGGGGCAACCTCATAGGAAGACCAGCAATCTCAACTAACCTGAACCCCAGGGAGTCCCCAGAGTCTGAGGTACCAACCATGCAGTGTACATGGGCTGGTCCATGTCCCAAGTACATAGGCAGCAGAGAACTGCCTGATCTGGCCTCAGTGAGAGAACATGTGTCTAATCCTGGAAGGATTTGAGGTTCCAGAGAAGGGGAGGTTCTAGGTCTGATGAGGGGAAGAGGAATGGGATGAAGAACTTTGGGAGGGGAAGAGGGGAAGAAATGTATGGAATGTAAATAAAGAAAATAATTAAAAAGAAAGCAATAATAATTATGCCTCCACTGGGGTTCCTGTCAGGCTACAGGAGGTGGCGTTCACTAGTTCCATGTTCCCACTGGAACACTCCTTAATTTTAAAAGTTTTAGAGAAATTGGGAATAAAGTACACATACCTAAACATAAGCAAAGTGATATACAGGGAGCCAATAGTCAACATCAAACTAAATGGAGAGAAACAAAATACGTCCACAAAAATCAGGGATGAAACAAGGCTGCCAACTTGTGCGTGATATGATAATATGCATAAGTGTCAGGAGCCATAATGGGACAAGCAAATATACTAGCAGGTAATCATCTGGAAATGGCCTGCTTCAGATTATTATATAATCTGTGACAGGTGAGACCTCATTCAGTAAGGTTCTGTGGGGCTAATTTTAGGAAAGATTTCTGCTATTAATATGCTTTTCCTGTTATTATTAAACATGCATAACAATCAATAAGCAATAACACATCCCTTTGGAGCAGATCTCTGCAGAACCATGAAGATGTAAACAAATAGATGACTTAACTTTTAATGATAATCCTATGAGAATTCCTAAAATTATATCTGTGATTACGAAGCTCTTTTGTAACAAATGGGACTTCTACTAGGGCCTTTTCTGATAATCAAAACTGCAATGAGAACTCTGCCAGTCTCCCAAGTGTCACCAGTTAGTTGCTCTTAGATGGCAACTAGACTTTCTCCTACTTAGAGCACATTCCAAGAAGTTGTAAAACAATCAACCAAAGGTTGTAAAAAGGGAACTAGGATTTGTTATAGGTGCTAGGACAGAAGATAAAATATTGACTGGGATTATCTATGCAAAATTTCACTAATAACTAAGTTATCATATTAAACTTTCAATGAACTTGTGACAGGCAAGTGATAGATGTTTAGCTAGATAATTACTCCTAATGATTATGCATGTAAACATTCCCTGTTGTAAAGTTCTATTTCAATTTGCGACTTTATACTTTATGTGAACTTGTGAAGAATTTTGTAACATGTGATCATGTATTCTGAATGATGTATATATACTGAAGACAAAAGAGAGAAAATCTCTCCTCTTTCTCTCTTTCTTTCTCTCTCTCCCTCTTCTCTCAGCTTTTACCTCTCCCCACCTAGAAGAATTTTTCCATTCTCCACTTAGGATCTTTCTGCTTTTCCCTTTTCATAGGAAACTTTTTACAACTTAGTAATGAACACATTAACCACTTCTTTAAGTATCCCATTTTTCTCCCTGTGACTGCTGACTAGCAGAATGAAAGTTAGAGCCCAGAAGTTCCTGCAGAAACAGAACAAAGACCACATTGCTTAATCCTCTACTATTAGGCTTCAGGTGTTAATCACCCAAGCCAGCAGTCTTTTCACCCTCAGAAAGAGCAAGAAAGTTTCTAGGACATTTTAGAAGTTATCATCGCATTTCAGTATGGTTAGAAAGCCCTGATATCCTCAGACTTCAAAGCCATCATCACCAGAATCCTACTCCGCCGTGACTCCACCACGACCTTCTCCGGGCTGGGAGGTTCCTGGACCTTAGCGCATAAGCCACCACAAAAATTCTACCAAAGAACTCCTACAGCTGATAAAACATCTTAGGAAAGTGGCTGGTAACAAAATTAACTCATCAATAATCAGTAGCTCTCCTTTATATAAATGATCAATGAGCCAAGAAAGAAATGAGGGAACCAACACCTTTTACAATATCTATGAACAATATAAAAATCTTGATATAATTCTAACCAAACAATTAAAAAATCTGTGTAACAAGAACTTCAAGTGCCTGAAGAAAGAAATTGAAGAGGATATAAGAAAATGGAAAGATCTCCTATGCTAATGGATAGGTAAGTAAAAACATAATGAAAGTGACCATCTTCCCAAAAGCAATATACAGACTCAATGCAATTCTCATCAAAATAGCAGTACAATTTTTGTAGATTTTGAAAGAAAAAATGAACTTCATATAGAAAAAACAACAACAAGATAGCCAAAAAAAAGATAGCCAAAACATTCTGAAAAATAAAAGAATTTTGAGAGGAATCACCATCCCTAACCTCAAGCAGTACTACAGAGCAATAGTGATAAAAAACCTGCATGGTATTGGTATAGAAACAGACAGTATGATCAATGGGATAGAATCAAAGACCCAGAAGTAAATTTATACTCCTATGGACCTTTGATTTTTGATAAAGAAGCCAAAAAGCATACATGGAGAAATGAAAGAATCTTCAACACATAGTGCTGGACTAAATGCATGTCTACAGGTAGAAGAATGAAAAAAGATCCATACTTATCACTTGCAGAAAAATCAAGTCCAAATGGATCATGGACCTCAATATAAATATGCATATATTATATCTCATGAAAGAAAAAGTGGGAAATATCCTTGAATGCATTGGTACAGGAGACAAGTTCCTGAACTGTACACCAATGGCTCAGGCTTTAAAATCAACAATAGATAAATCTGCAAAGCTTCTTTAAGGAAAAGGACACTGCCAATAGGACAAATCGGCAGCCCACAAATTGCAAAAGGATCTTCTTCAATCCTACATCTGACAATGCTAATATCAACAATTAACAAAGAACTGAAGAAGATATGCTCCAACAACCCAAATAACCCAATTTAAAATGGGGTATAGAACTAAACAGAGAATCCTCAGCAGAGGAATATGTAATAGCTAGAAAGCACTTGAATAAATGGCGAAAGTATTTAACCATCAGGGAAACAAATCAAAACCATTATGAGATTCCATCTTACATCCATCAGAATGGCTAAGATAAAAAACTCAAGAGATAGCACATCCTGGCAAGGCTGTGGAAGAAAGGGAACATTTCTTCATTGCTGGTAGGAATGCAAACTTATAACCACTTTGGAAATCAATTTTAGGTTTTCTCAGGAAACTGGGAACATTTCTATTTCAAGATACCCAAAAGATGATCTCATATCCCACAAAGACATTTGCTCAACTATGTTCATAGCAGCTTTATTGCAATAGGTAGAAACTGAAAAAAAATTAGGTGCACCTCAACTGAAGAGTGGATTAAAAAACGTGGTACATCCACATAATGGAATACTATACAGATATTAAAAAACATATTTTGCATGGAAATGCATGGAATTCATGAATATCATCCTGAGTGAGGTAACCCAGTCCCCAAAGGACATGCTTGGTATGTACTTGGTAAGTGCATATTAGCCATAAAATACAGGTATCATGCTATACTACACAGACCCAAGATAGATAAACAAGAAGGAAGGCCCAAGTGAGGAAGCTTGGATCTCAGTTAGAATGGGGAATAAAATAGTCATGAGAGGCAGATAGGATGGATTTGGGGTGAGGGTAGAAACAAGGGAAATGGGGGTTCAGTATCAGTTGTGGAGAAGGAAAGGAAAGATGGGTACTTGACCATAAAAATGAGTAGAAGTCATCAACTGACAGAATGAGGAGGTGAGGCACATCTCCAGGATAAGCCAAAGACCTGGGATAAGGGAAGCACACAAGAATCATTGGGGTAGTGACCTTAACTGTAACTGATTACATTAGGGATATGGAACCTGAAGAGGTCACCTCCTGTAGCCAGGCAGGAACCCCAACGCCAGGGGAACCAACACCAACACCCTGCCCCCAACACACACACTAAATTTTAAGCCCAAAAATTATCCTTTCTATAAGAAATGCGGGCATGGAAATAGATAATATACCAGGAGAATGGCAAACCAGTAACTTGTCCAACTTGAAATACATTCAATGGACAAGTACCAATCCTTAATTAGATTATAGACACTCTATTTTGTTTGCAGATAGGAGCATGTTGTCTTCTGAGAGTCTTCAGTCAGCAGGTGACTCAGACAGATACAGACACCCACAACCAAACCGTTGATGGAGCTTTGGAATTCTTATCAAAGAATAGGCTCTCTGTGGACCTCAAGGAGATAGGAACTCCACAGGAAGGAAAAAACCTGGGCCTTTGGGGCTCTTAGAATCTGAATGGCAAAGCAATAGAACATACAAGGGCTCGATCTATTCTTCCCAGCCTATATGAAGTAGATGTGCAGCTTGGCGTTCATGTGGGCACCTAAAAAACTGGAATGGGGGATATCCCAAAAGCTGTTACCTATATATGAGTTATGTTCTACAAGTTAGTCTGCCTCGTCTGGCCTCAGCTGGAGAGAAAGTACCTAGCCTCAAAGAAACTTGAAGAGCAAAAGTGAGGTGTGGTGTCCTGAGCCACTCAGAGGAGAAGCAGAAGGGTGATTGTGGAAAGATTTTGGGACAGGGTGAATGGGAGGAGGCAGTGAACAAGATGTAATGTGAATTAAATAAAAAAGTAAAAATTAAAAAATAAAAAATAGAAATAAGCAATTCGATAATTTCATGTTTTCATTTTACTTGTTTTCATTTTCTGTTAAGATGTCAACTTTAATTAAATTGACATATATATTTAATGAAACAACAAATAAGATCCAAGAATGTTCTTTGTAGACATTGATGAAATTAGTCTAAAATTGTTTGACTACAAGGAAAATCTAAAATAAAAATGGTTGCTAAGTTTTTATGGGCTTATTTAATGTTATATCTCACACTGCAGAGAATAAGAACAACTTGTGTTCAATATACTCTGCTTTTAAAAACCTAGATCTGAATTTTCTTCCAGGCTTGTGGTAGCAGCATATCACTTGTCTCTAACAAAGGAATGCAAGGTACCAATGTACCTTTAAGTTAAGCATTAATATGTGAATATTTAACTGCATTGAATACAATTTAAGGTACATAGCTAAGCTACTGTAAGAATAGTACATTTTCAACTGGTGATATTTTTTAAGTTTAAAATGTTTTTATATCATGAAAGTTGATATAGCTGATTATAGTTGTACATATTAAGTCACAAATGAATAAAATGATGTGCTATCCACACACTCACTGTGCACATGTAACACAGAAGTATGGAATCATTAAACAGTGTGGTATTGGTGAATGACACACCAGTTTACAGAACAGAATAGGAAGCCTATAATTACACCCAGGATTAGTCAATTGATTATTTTTAAAAAGACAACCATACAATTTCACAAGTAAATATCTTGCAACATACATTTCAATATTGGATGCTTATATTTGAGAAAAGAAAGCAAAAGTAAATGAAAATACATATAAATCAATATATAGATCTGGAAATGAAAGCATTTAATACAGAAAATAATGTTAAGTAAAATATTAGGAACTATAGAACTTCTGTACTAGATTAAGAAGGATATTTTTCTCTTTTGAATCTAGTAACAAATTCCATAAAATATTACCAAATGCAAAATCCACAAAAGAAAACAATGTGTTGGTCTATGTCAAACTTAAATATATATTCTTTCTTTAAAATTATTTGAGATATGGGACATTTAAACCTCAAAAGAAAGAAAAGAAAATAGCCAAATCATGTTTGAAAGGAAACATCTAAAATACCAAAAATAAATTTTGGTACTCAATAACAACAACAAAAAACAGTGAATTTTATAATAAAAATAAAATATGAAAAAAAATCCTGCACTGAAAATGTCCTGTCCATGGACATAACTTATATAAAATAGACATCATTATTTGCCATTACAAATCATGAAAACTAACACAAGAAAGCCACTTCATATTAGAATGACTGAATCCATCTCATACACATTGATAATGTCAGTTTCTTAGTACATTGAAACACACTTTGTCATGAGAAATGCAAAATTTAAAAGTTTTCTTAGAGTTTCTCAGATATTCCACTAATAAACAAATGCATGCTAAATATATGATATCCCATAGGCCGTCCTACAGATATAAATGCTACTGAGATGAAAATATATGCAACAATAATATTTCTAGCATTTCCACTAATTACTCTAACCTGAAAATGACCACATGACCTACAATATTTGAGTGTATTTAAACAAAACACAGCAAGTTGAAGTGTGATATCAATAATGAATATTAATCTCCATAAAAAGAACTTATTTTGTCATGCAAAGGCAAGTTACTATTACACATATATTGCTAATTAAAATGAACTAATCTTAGAAGAGTTTAAAATGTGTGATTTCAACTTCCTGGAATTTAGGAAATGAAAGAAATATATAAATAGTAAGTAGTGGTTATATGGGTTTAGTTTTTTGGAACTAAGGCTTGAATATATTTTATGCAGAAGATGCAATCCGCTTGATGATTGGATGTAACATTGTCATCTGTGTCATAAAGGTTAGACATTTATAGCAGAAAGTATAAATTTTACTGCATGAAATTTTAAAGATGTTTATTTATTTGGGAGTTGGAAAAGGTTTATTGCAGTAAGCAACTTGTCACAAATATATAAAGATATATAACTGACAGATGAAAACATCTAATAATTTTGTATGAACTGAAATGCAAGCCTCAAAGTTAAAAATCGTGTATGTTAATGCTTTTGATGAAATTAATTTATCATTGTTATGAAGATGAAAACTATGATAACATTGTGAATGCACATTAGACTTTACCAATTGGAAAACATGTTTTTAGGGGATGGAAGAATAATTTCTTATAGATGAGAACAGAAAAGCGCTTCACATGATGAATATGAAAACAAGTAAAATTTTTTTCCATATGGCAGCTTATTAGTCTAAAATAGATACAGCTGAATGCATTTAAATACTTATCTATCCATAAAAACATACACATATATGTGTGTATAATACATACAAATATGTATATAATATTATATATATATCATGTGTCGATATAATAAATACACATATACATGTATATACATATATGGAAACACATCTATTCATGTATCATATATATATGCATGACTCAACCAAACATGTACTATTTGTAGGTTGTTATGCATGTAAGTTTTTAATGTTTCTACATCTAACATGGTCTTGCTGTCTTATAATTTCTTATAACCATAACATATATACAATGATCATGATTGAATACTCTAAGATAAATAATCACTGTTAGTTTAGACACAAAAATGATTCTAGCATTTGTGTAAAAACTAATATTCTTAAAGCACTCACCTTGGGATCCAAAGTCAGAAACTATTGAAAAACAAATACAAGAAATGTGACAAATTAGAAAAAGTTCATGATATATTCCTTAAGATGATTAACTATAAGCAGGAAACATGTAAATTGGCTAACTATTGAAGATTTCCTTTCTCCACGTTGCATCAGGAAATATGTGCAAGGGTATTTTTCCCTTCCTGGTATTAAGATTTAAAGAATGGCAGAGATTAATTTCCTACAATTCCTGGAAATGATGGCTTGTATTGACTAGGCCCTTTCACTAAGCATGTCTCCTATATTTTACTTGCTTATGAGAGATAACACCATGAACTATGGACCAGACCTTAAACAGATAGGCTTCTAATAGATAGTCCATATCCAAAATAACATATGTTAATGACAATGTCCCTAATGCCTAAAGATTGAATATTTTAAACAAAAGCAAAATATAAAAAAATCTCCATATGTCTATGTTAATATAAGTATTGTAATGTATGTAAAACCCAAGAGAATTAGAGGAAGGAAATGGAAAGGGGAAATTTATAATTATAATCTCAAAAACAAGAGTAAAAGAAAAGGATTCTCCCTGATATCAATTTGATGTGTACTATGGTTTGAGTCTTGAAAGTGGCCACAGAGAGTATTTTATGTTATAGGCTAGAGTCCATAGGTGTAGTTGTCTGATAGGAAGTAAGGTCTTAAGGGAGAGTCTTTCAACCTTTGGCACATACTGTTGAACTGCATTAAATAATTAGGACTGGTTCCAGATATCAGCACTCCTTCAGATACCTACATCTGTTGTGATGTACAACCATGATGATTTTTCTAGCATGGAGGCCAAGCTTCAGCTTTGAACCAGCACAAACATGAGCTCAAGCAGCCCTTCTTTCTGTAAGCTATTTTCTTTATATTTTAAAGAATGAAATGAAGCTGATCCTCTTTGCTGTGATGCACGGATATAATGGTTCTTGGCTCTTTTCTGCATAGTCATTTTAAATACATAAACAAACACAATCAAACAAGAAGAGCTTTATTCCCTTGACAGGTAATCATTTTCTTCAACTCTAAGTTAAGCAACTTTATAGCATATGCTTTTAGGCATGTCTGACTTTTGTTACCTGTGGCATCTCTGACTTTTATGAAAGTCTATTCTGAGCCATGGCAGAAAAAATAAGGGTAGGCCATTCTTAGTTAGTGTGAGGACCATGGTTGAAGAGACACACACAGCCAACAGTTCACTACCTCATTATATTTACTTAAAATGAGTTTCTTATACAAACATAATTCTAGTAGAGTCTGCATATTTGGACACTTTTGTGATTTTTATATATTCCCAGGACACTTGACAGGCCATTACACTTTATTGATATACTTTATTTACAGTTGAGGTACTCATATCAAATCTCCAAACCTTTACTAGGAAAATCATTGCACAGCCCATTAATCTTGCTGTATATTCAATTCTTTATAATATCTATACATTTGCTACAATACCATGACTAAGGTTCAAAAAGTTATCACAGCCACTGAATCAATAAAATTTATTTAAAATAGAAAAGATTCACTTTTCCTGGATAACCTTATATGTACTGAAAACATTTACAACTTTTCCCTCTGTGATGTACAACCTGTGTTACAGAAAAGAAAGCCAGATGGTAAAAGATATTAATATTATATATGCACTCCCCAAGTATCTTGTTTACATCTGAATACAATCGTCACACGGCATGGAAATTTTAGAAACCCATAAATATTTGTTCACAATACATAAGTATTTAATTCAACCTTCAGTTTTATTTTGAGAATGTGCTACTTCATTTGGAATTGTGTGGAAGTTGTATATCTGCACAAATGACTTCCTACACATGTACAACAAAATCCGTCCTGGTATAATAGTTAAAATGTTATTGTAAAATATAAATTATGAATTAAAAATATGACTTTTCACTTGAAACTATACAACTTCATGATCCTTTCATCTAACAGCAAAACTGATTAGACATAATCTAACATCTTTGTATGACATGCAAAACAGGCAAATGATTATTAGCGACAAAATAGATCTATAGCTTGACTGAGGCTCTGGATACATGAATCTTCATATGCTGAAAGACTAAGTCATATCTGTAGCATAAACTCATTTGTTTCCTAGTTTTCATGAGACATTGCCATTCTATAAATTCTACCACAAGATATAGTGGTATGCCAAATGACTCCACCTGACACCAATGAGAATGGCTAAGAACAAAAACTCAGGTGACAGCACATGTGGGTCAAGATGTGGAGAAAGTGGAACACTACTCTATTAATGGTGCAATTATAAACTTGTATAGTCACTCTGGATATTGATCTGAAGGTTCCTCTGAAAACTGGAAATATATCTAACTGAAGACCTAGCTATACCACTCTTGGACATATACCCAAAAGATGGCCTACCATACTACAGGGGCATGTGTTCCACTATATACATATCAGCCTCATCTGTGGTAGCCAGACAACCTAGATGTCCCAGAACAGAAGGATGGATACAGGAAATGTAGTTCATTTACACAATGTAATATTATTCAGCTATTAAGCAGGAGGACATCATGAGTTTTGCATACAAATGGATGGAACTAGACAGTATCATCTTGAGTGAGGTAACTCAGAACAAAAAGGACATGCATGGTACTCACTAATAAGTGGAAAAAAAACAACCCATGAATAACCAGAATACAATTCATAGAATTCAAGAAGTTTAACAAGCAGAAGGGCCCAAGTACAGATGCCTCAATCTTACTTGGAAGGGCGAAGAAAACAATCATGGGGGCAGAAGGGCAGAGTGACCTGGGTGAGAGGGTATAGAGAGTAGAAAAGAACATGATCAGGTATTTCATGGGGCAGGGAACAGTAATGAAGCCCCGATGGTCAGCAGGAAGGAATTGAAATAGGTAACCTCAGGAGTAGGAAGTAGGGGTACTCTCTAGAATGTATCAGAGATTTGGGAGATTAGAGATACTCCGGACTCAATAGAATGACCCTTAGCCCAAATGCCCAATAGTAGGGAGAGGGAACTTGTACAGTCCACTTCCAGTAGAAAGATGGCATAAAGTCAAGGGATGGGGTTGCCATCTCACAGTCAAAAATTCTGACCCAGAATTGTTCTTATTCTAAAAGAACTGCAGGGAAAAAATGAACAGTCTGAGGGAAAGGAGGTCTAGTCACTGGTCTAAATTGGGATCCAGCTCAAGAGGAGGCTCTAAGACCTGACACTATTATTGATGCTATGGTGTGCTTATAAACAGGAGCCTAGCATTGCTGCCCTAGGATAGGCCCACAAGCACCTGAAAGTCAGATGCAGGTACTTACACCCAACCAGTGGACAGAAACCACGGACACCTGTGGTTGAATTAGGGAAAGGCTGGAAGACTCTGAGGAGGAGGTTGACCCATAGGAAAATCAGCAGTCTCAACTAGCCTGGATCCCTGAGATCTCTCACACATGGAGCCAACAGTCAGGTAGCATGTACTAACTGACATGGGGCACCCCACATATATACAGCAGAGGCCTGCCAGGTCTGGATCCAGTCAGATTCACCTAACCCTGGAGAGACTTGTGGCCCCAGGGAGTGGGGAGGCCTGGTGGGATGTGGGTGTTGGCACATCCTTTTGGAGAGTGAGGTAGGACAAACAGTATGAAGAACTGTTGGTGGGTGGACCGGGAGTGGGCTAACTACTGAACTGTAAAAAATTAAATTTTCATTAAAGATAATCTTAAAAAGTTTAAAAAAACATTTCTGGCGACTATGAAAAAAGCTGCTATTAATTTAGTTGAACAAGGATGTTTTGTGTACTTTCCTAGGAGTGGTAGAGCTGGGTTTTCAGATAGATCTAGTTCCCATTTTTTTGAGAAATTGCCATATTGATTTCCAAAGTTGTACAAGTTTTCAGTCCTGCCAGGAATAGAGTAGGGCTATCCCTGCTCCACATTCTCACCAACACTGGCCATCATTGGTGTGTTTGGCCTTAGCCATTTTGACTTGTGTAAGATGGATTCTCAGTCACTTGGTTTGTACTTCCTTGATGCTACTTTTTTTGGTGGTTGAATTATACTGTTATGCATGTAGCTGTATTTTCTTCTCTGTCCAGTTCATCTAGATTGATGCAACACTTTCAGTATTGCCAAGAACATTGTCGTAAACATTGATTTGAAGCTATCTCTTTTCTATTATGATTTTATTTCTTCTGGAAATAAGGCTGTATCATGCAGTAGACCAATCTTTAAGAAATTTGTTCTGTTTGTTTTGTTTTGATGAACCTACATTATTTCCCACCCAAAATGGTGCTAACCAAGTTACAGTTAAGATCACTCTACTTTTGACCAATTCATTTGAACATTCATCTAATATATAATACTGACTGTGGGGAGTTTATTCCTTCTGGTTCACAGTACTCACCCACAACGAGATTGATCCACATTGAATCTGATATACATGGATACGAAAATTACATATTTATGCACATATTTGCCTTAGTTTTTCTTGGAACAGTTTCTGTATTCACAATCATTCTCTCTCCAATTAACACCCCCTTTTCAAAATTTTCCTGTCTGAGTGTATGTGCGTATGTAAATGCGTGTGTGTATAAATGTGTGTGTGCATGTGAGTACATGTGTGTATACATGTTTATATTGTGCATGTGTTTAAGTGTACACTTGTGTATGCACATGTATGTGAACGTTTATGTGTATGTACAGGTTTGTACATTTGCCCCATGTGTTCATTCGCAAGAACACTATGGTGAGGTCCCCTGTGCATATTTGGAACAGAAGGGAAACTTCTGGGAATAAAACTATTGCATTCCACCTTGTTAAAGCCTGGTCTCTCTTGTCTCCTCATACTATGTACTGTAGGTGAGCTGGACTGAAGATTCCTGGAGATTATCCCACCTCTGGCTTGTAGCTCACTCTTGGACTGTTAAGATTATAAATGTATTTTACTTTTTTCCTTGGGTTCAGTAGACCAAACTCAGGATGGCAGGCTTACACAGAAAACACATTTACTGGATGGAACTTCTTATCTGCCTTTTCTCCATTTTATTTGTCTGCTTTATCTGATCTGTTTTTCCTGTCACCCCCTTTATTTTTTTCTGTAAGGAAGTGCTTTTTATTAATTACCTTGAGAATTCTTTAACTTCTGCCACAAGTACCTTTGCTACTGCTGTGACTTTAATTTAGCTTATTGGAATAAGTTGTAGTCCCTGCTGTTACAATTTGAGACCATGGAACTTTTGTCTTTATGCCTTATTCATAGTAATTCCATATTATTAATGTTATTGTATGTATTTTTGTTTGTATTTTCTTGCCTGTGTGTATGTGAACCATGCATGTGCCTGGTGCTCACAAGGGTCAGAAGAAATTATTTGATTCTCTGGGACGGGTATTAGAGAGAGATGTGAATGGATCTTCAGGTCCTGGTTCCCCTGCCAGACAAGAAAGTGTTCTTAGCTACTGAGTCATCTCTGCAGACACAGGATTTGTAATAATTCCTAAACATATAGTTTCAGAGAGTCTTGTGTATGAAGCTTACTGAGAATACTGAGGCGGGTTATTTAGGGCAACCTGTTTATTAGAAGTGTTATTAATGTCATTCTCTGACAGACAGAAAGTCAAGAGCATAGTGAGGACTCTAGATTTCAGCTTCCAGAACCAGACAGATAGTGAGGTACAGAAAGCTTTTGGGGAGAATCAGTATTAGACAGTTAAATTGAGATTCATAATGTAGGCTTTTAAATTAGTTATAGCTAGGTTTGGAGGTATAGAGAGGAGAGACAGCTATCGAATCAGGGTAGTTTGAGCAGCGAGGTCTAGATTCTATCAGTTTGGTATAAAACTGTTGTATTTTAGGGAATCTCAACTTTGCTTGCCTACATTATTTCAATGTACTATGGCATTGCTGTCATTTGAGTTTCCAGATGAAAAGTATGGAACATATAAGTGTTACAGGAGTCTCCTCTACCAGCATCAAGATGTGTTGCGAGATAGCACTTTTAAACATGGCTGCCAGGCATTCATTACCTTTGTATGGCTGAAGGATTTTCTAAGAATCCCATCTTTGAATCTCATATACCTCATTTCTAGGCTGTCTAAGGTATTCAGGTCTCTAATGATTTTAGTCCAGATGAGAAGCTGGTCTAATATCATTAGAAGCACATGTTTGTCTTATAAAAGGCCTTTGATCAAGTCAGATAAATAATATTCTTTATATAAAAGATTAAAATAACATATTCTTTGTACAAAATTACATTGTAATACAAATTTTCCTGTTATTTCCAGTGAGCTTTGTGAGTGCAGTAGTATCACCCTGATTGTATTACTTATTCTGACTATTATGTTATACCAATGATTTAAACCCACTTACATTATGGTAGCCTGATTATTAAAATTTAGTGGATGGGGGGATGTCAAGTAACACAATAATGTATTTTTGGGCACATAAGTAGAAAGAAACAATATAAAAAAATGATGGAGGATTCATATATAGATGCTTTCAAAATCAAATATATATTCTCAAAGGTAGCCAAAGCTATACTCAAATACAATGTAAAATTTCAGTGTCCTCTATGGAATTACAGGCATCACAGTAATACAAATAGTTGGAAGTTTGGGGAAATGAAAGCCACCTAGTAGTATTTATTTTAAAATAGTTTTCTTTCTTTACAGAGAATGATCACTCTCTCTCTCTCTCTCTCTCTCTCTCTCTCTCTCTCTCTCTCTCTCTCGCACACACACACACACACACACACACACACGCAAACTCCTTCACAAACAACCATGTGCCAGGCTATGTTTCTTCCCTTGTTTTTGTGGTCTTATAAATCATTGGGTGCTTTGAGAAATAGCATAGAATCTATTACCTTACTGAATTTTATTGCTAACAAGTGTTATACCACAAAAATGATAATTTTTCAAAAAATACAGAGAAGAAAGAAGAGGAGGAGGAACACTCCCAAACACAGGCTTATTGATAATTATCCTTGGGATCTTGCCTGGAACCACCCTGTTGTCTCTATTTTAAAACTCAGTAGATCCAAACTTAAGAAAGGTTGAGTACACGTTGTAATAAAATGTGAAAAGGATTTGAAACTTCTTCCCCGGTGCTCTGCTCTTCCCTGTCTATCTTCTTGTCATTGATAGCAGACAACATTGAGACAACTAAAATTACAGGCTATTTTTACTCTTCTTGATGGTTCTCAGGTTGTTTAGTTGCTAATAATAGATCAATACCATATCCTCTCATTTACATAACTACTTGCTTATAGATAATTGCTGTTATCTGGTCATAAGATGACATTACCGTTCTTCATTCTGCTTGAGATTTGGGTTCTGTTGGCTCTTGTGGCCTAGAGATATCCCTTTATAGAGATATACAAGAAGCTGCAGGGTTTCTTGCACTAAAAGATGATTCAGGCTCCAGCTGTCTACACATCACATCCCCGTGCTTTATCCATAATGCTTGTACTGTTAAGTCTGTTCATTCTTTCACTGGAAGATGATCGTGCCACCAAGTGTGTTTTTTGTTGTTACAATGTCACTGTGGCTGTGCCTTCAATAAAATGTAGAAAAAAATGCAAGCACAATGCCTAAATCTATGGTCACATACCACTTTGAATATGGCTCCCAAAGATAATATGGTTTATCTGGCTCAAATCCAATACCACATGTTACAGTTTCCTGTTCTCATCACTTGTTTTTGCTGTTGTTGGTTTTTACTCCACATGAGTTATTTATTATAAAGTCATTGATACATTATATAACATAAATCCTATACAATTTCATTAAGAATCAAATGTTTCATATATATATATATCTATATCTATATATATATATATATGTGTGTGTGTGTGTGTGTGTGTGAGTGTGTGTGTGTGTGTGTGTGTGTGGTGTGTGTGTGTGTGTGTGTGTGTGTGTGTGTTTTATTGGTTATTTTATTTATTGGCATTTCAAATGTTATCCCCCTCCCTGGTTTCCCCTCCACAAAACCCCTATCCTATCCCTAGCCCTGTTTCTATGAGTGTGCTCTCTCACTCACCTACTCCCAAAACACCAACATAGCATTTCCCTACACTGGGGCACTGAACAGTCACAGGACCAAGGGCCTTCCCTCCCACTGCTGCCAGATAAGGCAATCCTCTGCTATATGCAGCTGGAGCCATGGATCCCTCCATAATCTTTAATTGGTGGTTTAGTCCTTGGGGGCTCTAGAGGGTCTGTTTGGTTGATATTGTTATTCTTCCTATGTGGTTGCAAACCCATTCAGATCCTTCAGTCCTTCCCCTAACTCCTCCATTGTTTTTTTCCCAGTTGATTTGTTATAAGGTTTTAATTATTTTTCTCCTTTTTTATTTAATCTTTTTTTTACAGTTCAGATTTCATCCTCCTTCGGGTCCACCCTTTGACTATCTGCACCCCATACCTCTTCCCTCCAGCTCCATGAGGATATCTCCACCTCCCCACCCCACCCATCAGACCTCTAAACTCTCTGGGGCATTCAGTCTCCTAAGGGTTAGGTGCATCATCTCTGAGTTCAGTCCTGCCAGTCCTCTTCTGTATGTGTTGGGGACTTCATATCAGATGATGCATGCTGTGTGGTCGGTGGTCCAGTGTCTGAGAGATCTTGGAGGTGCAGAGGAGTTGAGACTGCTGATCCTCTTACAGGATCACCCTCCTCCTCAGCTTCTTCCAACTTTTCCCTAATTCAACCTCAGGGGTGAGTACCTTCTGTCCATTGGTTGAGTGTAAATATCTGCATCTGACTCTTTCAGTGGCTTTTTTTGGTCTTTCACAGAGTAGTCATGATAGTTCCCTCTTTGCGAGTACTCCATAGCCTCAGTAACAGTGTCAGACCTTGGAGCCTCTCCAAGGGGCTGGATTCCAATTTTGTCCTATCACAGGACCGCCTTTTCCTCACACTCTTCAACATTCTGTCCCTGCAGTTATTTTAGACAGGAAAAATTATGGGTCAGAGTTTTTGACTGTGGGAATGGCAAACCCATCCCTCATTGGTGCCCTGTCTTTGTACTAGAGGTGGGCTCCTCCCCAAGTTCCCTCTCCACACTGCAGGCCATATCATGTTAGGTCCTTCCCTTTGAGTCCTGAGAGCCTCTCAACTCCCATATCTCCGGTATATTCTAGAGAGTCTCCCCCTCCTATGTCCCAAGGTTGCCTGTTTCCATTCTTTCTGCTGGCCCTCAGGGCTTCAGTCCTGTTCCCTTCACCCAGTACCTGATTTTGTTCACCTCTTCCTCTCCATATCCCCATTCCCTCCTAGGTTCCTCCCTCCCTCCATCCCCCTCCTGTGTTTGCTTTCTTTTCCCTCCCAAGTGGGATTGCAGTGTCCCCATTTGGGCTTGTTAACCTTTTTGAGTTCCATGCATTGTATCATTGGTATTCTGTATGTTTTTTTAGCTAATATCCACTTGTTAGTGACTACATACCATTTATGTTCTTCTGGGTCTGAGTTACCTCACACAGGATGATATGTTTTATATGTTTATATTAGATACATGTATACACACATACACACACTCATACACACACACACACACACACACACACACACACGCACACGCACACACACACACACAAATGCACATTAGCTCTCATCACCAGGAGTGACTTATGCCACTTTTTGAAATTAGGTTAGGTGTGTAATTTACATGATCCATGTAATGAAGCAAGGTGCTCAGTTTGTTTCTAAGCCTCAATCTAATGTTCTCCATGCTTTGGGGTTGTGCAATTTTAGCAGTCTCTTTGGATCACTTATTTCTTTAGCCTTCATTGATATCCTAAAATCCCCAAGTCATAAAGCCATAATGCTGACTGGAAACAGAATGATGGTCACAGGTCAACTGATATGGAAAGTAACCATATCCACTAAGCTATTTATTAATGGATGTCATCAGAAGCTTCATAAGTAATGAACTTCTAGATACTAGGATTTGGGTACCTGGGCCACTTATCTAAATCTGAAGCATTAGGCAGCATTAAGGGCAAAAAATAAAATTTAAAGTCACTAAATCCTAAATTCACCTGCACTTAGATATTTGACTACTTTTATAAAATAAACAGAATAATTTCTCCCTTAATTGGAAACAAAGGTGATATTTCTGACAAATATAATAGAGAAGAATGTTTTGACTAACAAGTGTAAGATCACAATTTCATCCCTCCAATAAACTTCATGCCATGCAAACAGGAAACCATTGCTTTATGTATTAAACAGCATCTTAGACTTTCATCTTCTCTATATTAGGATCATATTGTACATACCTGTCTCCATCTCTATTGACTGCAATTCTAAATTACAAGCATATGTATGAAGCTCACATCATCACTATTATTTAGGGAATTATCTTAATCACAGTCATAAAAGCGTTGAAATTTTTTAAGTAACTATATATTTATGCTTGAGATTCTCAGAGTCCTTATACTATTTTTTCTCACTTTCTAACTCTTGTCTATTTTCCAAGAATCTCTGCTTTTAGCAGCATATAATAAATGCCATGAGGTTTGTAGAAGAACCATCTTCTACATTAGAATTTTGGTGGCATATCTTGAGCAATCAAAGATACTCAAAGAACTACATGTGATTGCACATAATAGGAGTGTTTCTTCAAAGACTTCATGGCTTATATAGAACAAGTGTCTAATATACCTTAGTAAATATCTGGTCCACTGAGAATATAGTCTTTGTGAGGTTTAACATTGTTTTAAATTTTTTTTATGGTGTGATATATTTAATTTTTTTATTTAATTTTTTTTATTTTCTATATTCTATGTTTACATTCCAAAGGCTTTCCCCTTTCCCAGTTCCCACCCACCATAGTTCCCATAGTTCCTCTCCCCCCCAACAGAGGGCTAATATCCAATATATACAAAGAACTCAAGAAGTTAGACCACAAAGAAACAAATAACCCTATCAAAAAATGGGGCACAGAGCTAAACAAAGAATTTTCACCAGAAGAAATTCGGATGGCCGAGAAACACCTTAAAAGATGTTCAACATCAGTAGTCATCAGGGAAATGCAAATCAAAACAACCCTGAGATTCCACCTCACACCAGTCAGAATGGCTAAGATTAAAAACTCAAGAGACAACAAGTGCTGGCGAGGATGTGGAGAAAAAGGAACACTCCTCCACTGTTGGTGGGATTGCAAAATGGTAAAACCGCTCTGGAAATCAGTTTGGCGGTTCCTCAGAAAATTGGGCATGTCACTTCCAGAGGACCCTGGCATACCACTCCTGGGCATATACCCAGAGGATTCCCCTGCATGCAATAAGGACACATGCTCCACTATGTTTACATTGTTTTAAATTTAACTGGTGAGCTAAAAATCAATAAAATTACCTAATAATTTAATTTCACAATTATGGACCTAAATCACATGAAACGGTATCTGGATGATAGTAAAAAACACTATGCTTGCGTGAGCAAAGTTACCATTAGGCATATTTATTAGTTGAAGTTATTCAGTGATATAAAAGAAATCTGCAAGTGAAATCGAAGGGTTAATTTTTCTCTTTCTTGTTTCCTGAACTTCCCCCCTGTAAATGAGCTAGATGCTAAATGTTTTTGCATTCTCATTTTCATAGAAATTAATATCTGTCCTTCTTTAGTTAGGATTTTCCCTATCTTCACACTAGTGTATTTTTTTTTAAATAATTTTATCCTGTGCTCTATGCTTATTATATTTTTTAAGCTTTACGATTTTAGAATTTTTAAAACTCTAATATTCTTACACTGTTGTGCACTTTAAAATATTTCTTTTGAAATAAAATTTGAGAATCTTTTGGAGGTAGTTGAATTGGTGTTAGATAAAGGTAGAACACATTACAAAACAACATTGGAAAACCTATCTCTGTGAGAAGTGGGCATAAAATCATAAGGAATGAGGAAAAGGCATCACTTTGAAGCTGCCTAGTAAAATTGATAGCCTATGAGATAAAACAACTTCTCAGCATGTAGGGAATGGTTAAAACACATTTATGTTATATTTATGAATACTCAATAAAATTTCTTATGGTTCATTTAAGAAATAAAATGCTGGAGAGATAATTCAGTGATTAAGTGTGCTTAAGTTCCTACAGAGAGGCAGGTTTAATCCCTAAAATTGTAATGACTCAAAAACACATACACCTCAAGTTCAAAGGAACCCAATACAATTTACAAATCTCTGAAGACACCAGGAATGCATGGGTTGCACAGACATACCCTGAGGCAAACCTTGTACACACATTAAAAGGCCATCCAGAGACTGCCCCACCTGGGGATCCATCCCATATATGGTCACCAAACACAGACACAATTGTGGACACCAAGAAGTTAATGCTGACAGGAGCCTCATATAGCTATTTCCTGAGAGGCTCTGCCAGAGCCTAACAAATATAGAGGGAGATGCTAGCAGCCAACCACTGGACTGAGCATGGGGTCCCCAATGGATGAATTAAAGAATGGACTGAAGGAGCTGAAGGGGTTTGCAACCCCATAGGAAAAACAACAATATCAACCAAACACAGCCCCATCCCCGCGCCCCCCACCCAGAGTTCTCAGGGACTAAACTACCAACCATGTAGGGAACCAAGGCTCCAGCTGCATATGCAGCAGAGGATTGACTTGTCTGGCATGGAAGGGAGGAGAGATCCTTGGTCCTGTGAAGACTCTTGTAGGGGAATGCCAGGATGGGAGGTGGGGTTGGATGAGTGGGTGGGGAAACACCCTCAGAAGAGCAGGGTGCTTGGGGTAGGGAGTCTGGGGGGGGGAGAAACACGAAATGGGACACATTTGAAATGTAAATTAAGAAAATATTCAATAACAACAAAAATAAAAAAGTGTATTTAAAAAGAATAGAAAATCTTTTTTTAAAACACAGGCTAACATTGTTTAATTATATCTGTTCAGGATTTAAAATTTTTCCTTGTTGGTATGTGGACAGAAGCATATCAATCACACTATCAAACTTGAAAAATAAATATTAGGCTCTTGTATTAGTCATTAGGGAAATGCAAAGCAAAACAACCCTGAGATTTCACCTCACACCAGTCAGAATGGCTAAGATTAAAAACTCAGGAAACAGTAGGTGTTGGCGAGGATATGGAGAAAGAGGAACACTCCTCCACTGCAAGCTGGTACAACCACTCTGGAAATCAGTCTGGCAGTTCCTCAGAAAACTGGACAGGATACTTCTGGAGGACCCTGCCATACCACTCCTGGGCATATATCCAGAACATTCCCAAGCATGTAATAAGGATACATGCTCCACTATGTTCATAGCAGCCTTATTTATAATAGCCAGAAGCTGGAAAGAACCCAGATGTCCCTCAACTGAGAAATGGATACAAAAAATGTGGTATATATATACACAATGGAGTACTATTCAGCCATTAGAAACAATGAATTCATGAAATTCTTAGACAACTGGATGGAGCTGGGAGTACATCATACTAAGTGAGGTAACCCAGTCTCAAAAGAATACCCATGGTATACACTCACTGATAAGTGGATATTAGCTTAGAATCTTAGAACACCAAAGACAAAATCCACATACCAAATGATGTCCGAGAAGAAGGAAGGAGTAAACCCTGGTTCTGGAAAGGCTCAAAGGATCAGTGTAGAGGAATACCAGAACAGGGGAGTGGGAAGGGGTGGATGGGGGAACAGGGGGAGGGAGAAGGGCATATGGTACCTTTGGGGGGGGCGGGGAACCAGGAAAGGGGAAATGAAATGTAAATAAAGAATATATCCAAAAAGAAGGCAGTTTGCTAGAGTGTCATATATTTCTATTCTACTCTCTCATGACCTGCTTAAAAACAAGTTAATTTGTAGGGTAATTATCAACTGGTCTTTCATAATTATCATACAGCAAAGCTATATGTAGAATACAGCTTTATTATTCCCAGTATAATTGAATAATAAAAGTCACTCTGCTCTCTGGCTCCAAATAATGACTGAGATTGAAAAGCTTGTGCAAAGTTTTACTTATAATGTAATCTGTAGTAATTTGCATATACACCTTGGCTACATTAATCTCTCATATTCAAATGAACCACATTGTCTTCTGGGAAGAAAATTTGATGTATTTCCTTCTGGGTGTTGATGAGAATTGTCCGTGAAAATAGTAGCAGTCCTCACCGAAAGGTTGCCAGCTTGTTAATTCAGCATTTCTATTGTAGCTTTCTAGCCTGTAACTGTCTATGCCACTACAAAACATCATTAAAGAATAGCTAATATAGGGATTATAAGACAGATGACATTGCAAAACTCATTGCAATGTAAATATTTCATTTGAAAAGAGAAACAGAAAGTAGCCAGAGGCTCAGAAGAATGATAGTCTGTCCTCAGTTATGCTAACAATGCCATCACTCATGCCATTCATGATCATTTTAGTTTAAAAAAAAAAAAACCTCATCTATCTTCTTTCTACAAACTACAATGAGCACTTTGATTGCTGAGAACATACATTAGCTCCCCTATAGGGGATAAATGGAAGTCCATATCCAAGTGTTTCAATTCATTTTTGTGAATATTTGCCTCTAGATGCATTACTTTTTTTTTCTCATCTATGCAATGAACCTCTAAACAAATTGCACTCCATGGAGGTATTTTGGCAATTTGAGAATTTAATAAATAAAAAAACCCTTCAAACCATTCATATCCTATCTCCTATTTATGGAACCCTCAACGATATCTGACATTTTCATTTTTTCTCTTTCATGTATTTTCTTTAAACTTATGCTTTTGTTTTTCACTTTTCTTTTCCAACTTATAGTTGCCAGTCTGATCAGAGAAAGTTGAGGCACCCGACACTATGAAATATATATCTTGTATTGTATTCGCAGGCTGCCTCTATGAACCATGAAGTCCATGAAGTACTCAAAGAGTATTGAGACAAACAGCTGACTAATAAATTCAGAATGATTCCACAGCTTTTCATTCTCAGCGAAATGTGCTCTAGAGTTAAGATTATCACTTCTATAACTCTGTCAGCCTACACAGGTCTAGAGATGCAACTTAATCGCTGGACCATTCGCTTAACAGGTACAAGACAGTTGATTTAATACTCAGTACAATAAAATCAATCAAACCAAAACCACATCCAAATCTCATCTAATAATCTAACATTTGCAATTGATCAGTGTGATAGAACTTACAGAAAGAAATAAGCATGCAAATCTGCTATTTCTTTGTGTAGATCTATCCAGAGGGATCCAGGAGGTCTGGTGGTCTCTTCAATGTTTTGTGCAATACTGGACCCTATATAAAGCTCTCTCTCTCTTTTCAGTGCTAGTGATTCAATGCACGCTAACCTGACCTACAGAAGCAAGGTACCTGCCTATTCCATCACTGTTCAGGATTTGGTCCAGAGTTCAGCAAAACTCTGTAAATGCTACCCCATCCTGTGATATGTATCACTAATGGCAGAACAGAACCCTTTTAACTGGATATTCTGATGTCCTTTGTAAGATATACCTACCTGTCATTTCATGCTCCCTGTCTAATATTCTCCCTAGTTTTCTCCCTATTTTCCTACAAATCCATTCTATTTTCTACTATGTTTCAGTACAAATACAGAGGGTTTTAAGTATTATAAATGTTTGAGAAATATTGGAACGATCAGTGTAAATATAGATAACAGTGCAGATACATAAGACTTTATAAATTATGATGAGGGCACATTTCATAGACACTGTATTGTTTATTAATATAATAAATTTTTCCTGAAAGGATTAGATGTCACTACTACTTCTGATCTTGATCAGAAAACTAAGAACTATCATAGTTGTTTAAAATCTGTCACAACCTTTGCACTGTATTAAGATGGAGAAATATTATTATACTTATTTCCCTCTGTCTAAATATAATGGATGGACTTATATCTATGCGTGTACATGTGTATACATTATGGCATGAAATACTAGGCTTATAATAATAATAATAAGCCTAAAATATGAAGGACAAGAGCTGAAACCAACTATATTTTCCAGTGTGCTGCAAATGAGGCACTTCCATAAAGGGTCTGTGAGCTATAGGGAAGCTTCAGAGACCTCATACACACATTACAAGATTTTACTATGTAGCAGAAGGTATGGAGAAGATAAACAAATACAGACACAGAGCCTACAGGTTCCCCAGTTTGGCGAAAGTTATGAGTTAATACATCTAAGAAATTCAGTAAAACCAAGACAAACATTATTACAATAAACAGTACTTATTCAATTTCTCCAATACATGAACCAAAGGAAACTGACTCTACAAAAGTCTCCAGGTGAAAACATAAGACACATTTCCAGTTACTCAGCAGTATAATCTATTAATGACAAAAAGAAAATCAACACAGAGATACAACAACAAATAAAAAATGAGAAATGCAAAAAACAACTTATGATAAAAAGAAATTCTACAGAAAACTACGAGATGATATGAATTGTATTCAACCTTAAGAAGGAAATTTACAAAAGTAAACACTTGATTACAAGTGACATCACACTAAATGAGGAAAATAAATATACTTCTCAAATCAAGCACAAGATACCCATGTCATCTCTCTTATTCAAGATTGCTCAAGTAGTTGCAGCCAGCACAAGAAGATTGAAATTAGACTGATAAAATATGGCACCGGAATGTAAGGAATTAAACTTGTTTACAATTACTGATACAAATGTCTATGTAAAATTTAACATTTCTGAAAGCAATGAAAAGAAACATATAAAGGTGTTTAGAAAGCTGACATTAGCAACATGTAATTAGAAGTATAGTGATCCTGACTGTTATAGGCATGGATGCACATCAGATGTAGTTATATCAAGAACTTCCAATAGGAAGCACAAGTATAAGGAAGAAAAAGGAAGGGGAGAGGGAAGGGAACAGGAAGGGGAAGGAATAAGGTTAGAACAGGGAGGTAGAAGGTCACTCATTAGGAAGAAAGGAACAGAAAGAGTAAAATATGAAACATGGGAGCAGATGTGCTCCTGATAGATCCAATTCTGATGCATGCAATTGTTAAGAGAAAAAATACCAACAACTCTGAAAATGTAAAGGAGAAAGCCTGTATATGATGAATGTCAAATAGTAATACTTAAAATATCTTAAAACCCAGGAAGATGAAAAGCACAACTTTTAAAGGAAACTTGACATGAGCCTTTCCCAAGTTGTGATACAAATGATGATAGGAAAATCTTCTCAGCAAAATCTTATTAAAGGATCAGGATATAAAACTGGAGAGAAGGCTCAGCAGTTACACTTTTCTGGAGTACCCAAGTAAGGTTCTCATTATTATTTTTAGATAATCACAGCTCCTTGTAACTCCAAATCTAGGCATTCTGATGCAGTCCACTGGACACCACAGGCAGCTGTATGCACATGACTTATACATGCAGCTACCATACACATATATAAATATGAAATCAAGTTTTAAGAACTTGGGGAGTGGGGACTGGGAAGGGGGAAAGCATTTGGAATGTAAACAAATAAAATAGTTTCATAAAATAATAGTATATTCCTAAATTGATACATACATTCAAATTGTGCACAGAGTACAATGGCTAATGCAAGCATATGAAGTCCTGACATAGAAATTTTTTTTCGGAGATTCTGTTGGTGTGAGAGATGACCCAGTAACTTCCAGAGTTTGTTCCTGAGATTAAATGCTCAGTGCAGTTCAGCCCATCATTCCCAATGATTTCATTATCACACAATGAAATGATACCACATATCCATAAAAATATTACACCAGAAGTTATGTGAAATGCTATAACCAACTTGCATGAAAGTTTTGAAAATTCAAAGTGATTTATGAACAGAGAAATCAGTGCTTGATGTGCGTGTGGAGGAAGGGAGGGATCAGGAAACTGGGAGGGTCCTAAGATACTTCTGCTGGCTTGGAGTCTTTCTTGTGATCACGGATTTGCAGATGTACATTTATGTTAATAGACCCAGTTCCACCTGTTAATTATATGGAAATAGCACATGACAATTATATTTAAACAAGGTGGTAAAAAACAAGATATAATATCAGTGTTTGTTTGGAAGCCAATTTATTATTCATATGAACATGTGAACATTGGTAAGAGAACAGTGGTAAGATTTTGATTCACCCATTAGAAAGTTTATTGTGGTTTTCTAGCTAAGAAGCATAGCATTGGTCCCTGAAATCAAATACAGACTCTTTTTACCTTCAGCCTCCTGTTTTCCACTCCACAGCAAACATTTGCTAGTATAAAAACAAAGAAGAATGAAGGCACCTGTGTGGGTAAATATAATGGATGGATAATGTAATTTGTTTATGTCTAAACAAAACTGCTGTTAGTAAAGGGATTAAGTGCTCCAAGAAGGCAAAAGAAGCAAAAAGCATAATTCTTTGTGAAGAGACTGGAGAGTCAACATGAAAGAGTTAGAAGGAGCCGTGGAAATAACAGCCTGCTGCTACTCGTAATAAGAGAAGAATGGCCATCTTGATGACAAGACTGAAAGAGCAATGTCTTGAGACATTAAATGGCCTGTGGAGATCAGACAGAGATAAAGAGTGAGATTTGCCTGGGCCAGAAGGGCAGAGATAGAAGTAGGAGAAAATGTATTTAATGGGCTCTGAGGCAAGTCAGCACTGCAGTGCCTGCCAGGATGTGTTAACATGTTTCCCATGGGTCTATTGTGAGCCACAGCTGGAGGTGGGGAGTGATCCTGTACCTTGGTGGCATACAGTTACCCTCGCAGAATAGGCTCAAGCAAAAACTGCTGACATACAATACTTTAAAATGTGAAAAGCCTTGCCACCATCAGTTACTAAGCACACAATTAAGGACATGCGCCACGTAAATAATTTTAAAACCTTTGTTCAGTATTACTGTAATTTAATAGTTCCAGGAGGAAACCTTTGAGCTTTCCAAGAGCTTACACTTATCTATATTAGTATATTTTGTTGTTCAAGTTAATTAGGGCTTTTTAGTGTGTCAGATGTCTTGTGTTAATAAATAGTAATGATATGTAAATATATAATGAATATTATAATGAATTCAACATTATGTTAATGAACCCAGTGCACAATTCTCCTAAACCGATCAGTTTACTTTTCTACTTTTAATTTTTTTTTAAATGAAATCATTGAGGAAACATAACCTACAGCGACCTTATTGGTTTGAAGAATTTGAGATCATTTAAAACATAATGATTTTTATTCACTTGTCCATTGATGGGAATCCGACCAAACTGAACCTTCAGGTAGAACTGTGTGATTGGGACATAAAGAATAGCAATTAACTTGGGAAACAATATATATTGATTGCACATGAACTTATATTCACCTGATAAGGTACACAAACAGTAAATGTGAAACTAAAAGATTCTAAAATAAAAATTAGCCAGAGTGTACATAAAATAGGAATATAATGATTATAGAATTACAGACAAGTACCTTTGAGCTCTTAATAAAACATTAGTGCATGAATATTTCTAGATATGCTGAATTCATGTAGGGTGAAGTTAGTATTAATGGTATCTATTAGAATCTGAAATTGAAGTGATTGTGGTTGACTCTGTGAATGTTATATGGGATTTCTATTATTGAAGCCCTTGATTTGAAAGGCTACTTTATATTGTCACTGTGTAGCCCAGCTGAGAATTTAATCTAATCTAATTTACCTTGTTGTGGTGGTAGAAGAAAATGTCAATAGAAAGGGAGTAAAAGAAATAAATATTTGCCTGCTGATTTTCTTGCTTCCATTCTTACAAAGTAAAAACTTCATTGCTCGGTTCATATTGAAGAAATAGAAATTATTCCTCTGTGCTTGGATCCTCTGGCCCGATCACTCTTTTTAAAACTCCGAGTTTCTACACATTCAGTGTAGACTTTCTTCCATTTTCATAAGTAATAAATGAATTCATATGTTCTGCTGCCATTTGTTGGATAGAGTCTAATATTTTGAATATGATGGCATATATACATTTTAAAACCTTACAAACTTCCTTCATTTCTACTTAAAATTAACATTCAATAGTCACAACTGGGCCTTTCATGCTTGATGGTTTTATCAGCAGTGATTCTTTGAGATTCAACTGAACATTTCTGATGTGTTAAAAAAAAGTCAAATAAACTGAAATGGATATGTACAGCATTAGATCTTAAAATTTACTCATCCTCCAATATGCATGATATTCTTCCTTATGTAATTGATAACTGTAGAATATTAAAAATGTTTTAAAATATGATGACATAAAGCCTATTGCATGGAGTAAGGCAGTTGCTAAATTGGTTAATCAAATGTCCATGGTAGAAAGACCATTTTTTCCTTCATACACATACACACTCATACAGAGTGTTTATTTGTCAGAGGTAAGACTAAAGTTCTTGGTTGTCAGACTAATTTGTCCATGTGTAAATGATGGTTACTTAGTTTCCCCAGTTCTCTTCCTATGTGACTGGCAAAAGAGAAAGGCAATTTGTTGTTATTAGATCACATGAGTGGAAATAATGAACCTGTAAAGAATAATTCATCTTGTTCCACCTACCCTTATCCTTGATTGAGTTTATAGGGATACATGAATATTAAGGGACAACAATAAAATAGGATGGAGGCAGCAAGTATAAGAACTAATTAAAACATGATTTGGAAGATAGAAAAAATACTTTGGTTTTAGTTGATTCAGTTGTTCTTATTCATATTACCTAATTCTTCTTAAAATGACATATTAAAAAAAAATTAAAGTTCTTGAAGTAAGAATCCTGCCAAACCCAGGAAGCACTTAGTCTAAATTCTGGGGCCACTTGAGGGCACTGTGGCATTGTATTTGGTCCAGTGACCTATTAAGACTCAAGTCAGGGAAAATAATGTAGTTTTTCATACACCAGGGTGAGCATACACAGGTACTCTGGGGTAATGTCTGGATATGTGGATGGGCATAGCTGTGTGGACATATAAATCAGTTAGTGCCCCACCGAGGCAGCTTCCAGACCAGAGATTGCTTTCCATATCCAGCCTTCATGACATGCTTCAGAGATTTTCTTTACTAGTTGCTCAGGCTGAACTCTGATATTATGATTTTCCAATTGCAGCGATAATGGATCATTTTTTTTTTTTTTTTGGCATTTCCCACTCATTAGAATTTGCACCGGCATGATGGATTAATTTAGGGGCATTTTCCGTCCTTGGCATAATCCCTGGGAAAGGAATGAGCAGAGCTGCTGCCCTGGGTAAGCAACAGCACAGGATCTGTCCAGCTTAAATGTGGGAAAGGAGAGAACGCATGGAGCGGGTGGCTCAGGCATGAGAGAGTGGATGCACAAGGCACAGCTGAGCAAAGGTGAAAGGCTCAGTACACCGGCTCAGATCGCAGCCCCCAGTCCATGCTGGAATGCCGTGCTAATACTGGAAAATGTTTAAATGCTTGCTAATAGAGCCGACCCTCTCAAGCAGCCACTTTTCATTTTTATTAAAAAAAAAAAAACTGACTGCAATAAAAATCACAGAGCCTTTTATTCTTCACGTGTATATTTTCTGTTTAATTTTTACAAGAAAAAAAAATCAAAGACTGAATTCCAGAGTCTTGTCTCTCCAATACAGTGCACCGAAGCATTTGTCTAGTAAATCTGTACCAAGAAACTACCCTGTCTTCAGCATGTTGATGTGGATGTAGAGTCAGAGACTTTAAGACTTTTTTTTTACTTGAATTAATATCCTTTTTATAAAAGGGCTTCTAGTTAAGCAAATAAGATAATAGGACATAACGGAGCGGCTTCCCATGATTGCAGGTTCTTCATTTCCTAAATTTATTTAAAAGCGGCACTGTTGTGACTCATCATTTTGTGTGTGAGTGAAAGAAGCTTGGGATTCAAAGAGTGGCTTCCATTCTCATCCATTTGATTAATTAAAACTACCAATAACCTTGGAAGTGTCCCCGTGGATCAAATGAAACAGGGAGTGTACTTACTTTTTTGGCATATACAGAAGTGATTCTATTACCTGAGGTAAAGAATTATATAATACACGGTATAACAGATAAAAATCTAAAAGGATGTCACGAAAACACTTTCAGTATTAATAAATGGCAAAGGACATTTTTTTTATTCAGACTTCATAAATGAGGAAATATGAGACTTTCTTGGGTCAGTAGCATGACTCTATCTATCACAAAACATGAGAAATAAAACAAACAATGGTATTGAAGACAGTCACAGAATATCGTTAGTTGATTCTAAGAGAGAAAAGACAAAGGGAGAAAGTGGATATATAGAGTAAAACCAACATCCTTGTAAAAGGTGTTTTCTTATTCTATTAAGAGAATTCTATAAATTACTAAAAAGAAGGAAAACCAAATCTATACTAGCTATGAAGAAGTGTTTTTTTAACAAGGCAACTAAAAGGAAATCTTAGCCATAATTATTTTAGCTTTAACAAATAAAACATATCAATGTGAAGATTTTGAAACTCCTTTGTGTATGCACACACACACACACACACACACACACACACATATCCACAGCATAGCTAGGAGCTTGTTGATAAGCATAGCAAATGGAGTTTATACAACCATTTAATGATACAGTGAAGCAATTTTTGCATCAGGTAATGATTCAGTGTTTTTTCCCTTAAAGTTATATCATTCTCAAGATCTACTAGTATTGGACGTTTATAAATTTAATATCTATGTACAATATGAAGTTCTGATCACAGAAATTTTCATTTTTGTAAACATTAAATGTACACATTAGTGAACAGAAAGATTAAATATCTTATGCATGATTGATGCAGACGAGTTTATTTTCAGAATCAAGGCAATTAAGTTAAATTAAAACATAAAAAGAATCAGTTTAAAAGCTGACCAGATTTTTCTCCAGGGAAAGCATAACTCTCCAGGAAAGTAGAAGTTATTGCATGGTACTGACGTGAGTTTAGATAAAGTGACCAAGGGATGAGAAACCAGTCTGGGGATTATGTAAGTTATGCTAGTCTGCATGCCTTGTCAGTCACTTCCAAACATGAAATTCATCCCACAGTTGGAATGTAGATTTAAATATGTAATCAAAACATTTAATGCATTCAGAAATATATAAAGGATAAAATTTTATTACTAAAAGATTGAGCAGAATTGGCTGAATAATTCTTGTTCAAAAGTAACATATAATGCATTTTTAAATCATTTGAATATACTCAGATTAGAAAATCATTTTTACTAAATAAATCCTGTAAGTCCTCGACGATAGTTCAATGGACAAATAACTTCTTCTGAAAGGGTGGGGACTAGACTTTGAGTCAGTTCATCATTAATACAGGAGTTGTAAAACACTATTGTGTTTACCTCTGTGACTGTGCTGACCTTACTGTGACTCTCACTATTAAGGGGAACCTTATCAGTTGGGACTACTGCACCTTTGCTCTGTAGTCTTTTGAAGGTCTTAGGTTCCCATCTTGAGAATGAGGGCTCTGGAGATGGCTGAAGGCATAGTTCACATCCGGGCTGTGCATCCTGAGACATCATCACATGCTTTCCTTCTCAAGGTTTGCAAAAAGAGCCCACACTAGATTCACTCATTCTCTAAGTGCTGCCTTTCTGTGTATCATCACAAGCTTCATTCTAAGTGCTGATTTTCTGTGCATCTTCACAGGCCTCTCTCTTTAAGAGCCTGCAAGTTTTGCACAGTTGAGGAATAACAAAACAAGTCTCAGATTAGCTCAGTTAATCCTAAGTGAGCACAATGAAATTGGACAATAGATAGATTATATTTTCCAGAATAAATAAATAAGTCATTCTCCAAGAATTTAAGGGAAACTTTGAAGTTTCATTTAGCCTTCTTTGCTGCAACCTTTGGTACCTGCTCAAACAGCATGCAGTAAAACTCCAACAGTATACATTTGAAATCTGTTAAGTCTCTACTTGTAGCAGGCATCCTGTTTGGCTATCCCAGCCCATAACACCCCTCTGGTCTTGACAAATGATTACATGACATGAATATTTAATTCACCAGCCCTGGACTATAATTTTGCATGTGTTGCTTCTGTTTATCCTGGATCATAATTACTAGACACAGGTGTCATGTTGTTCCATTGGGCATAAATGATGCCATTTTCACCATGCAACTACCTGCTAACCTTGATATATTTCAGGACCTGATTGTCTTTGAGATTATCAGCTGAACGTCTGGAAAATAAAGTAGATTCAAGTATGTTACCTCTTTTAAAAAATTATATGTTGAAAAATAGAGATTAATTTCATTTTAATATTATTTAAATTTATTAATAATTGTAACATAAAATATTGATCTAGTTTCAGGCTGTGTAGAGTATATGTTTAAAATAAATTCAAATACACTGAATCAAATTTGTGATTAAACTATTACTATTACTTCAACTTATACCTCACACTGGCAATATTGCTTTTCAGAAGAACTGGATTCTCTCAAAGCTGGGGGTCATCCTTGAATATATTATTTAATTATTATTTAATTATGTATTTTATTATTATTATTATTATTATTATTATTATTATTATTATTATTTTCTACACATCACCAATACTGCGTGACATTATGAAGGGACAACATACTTAGGTTTAGTACAATGAATTATTTTATTTTATTTTATTTTATTTTATTTTATTTATTTTATTTTATTTTATTTTATTTTATTTTATTTTATTTTATTTTATTTATTTTTGATACCACTATAACTGCTCTTCTGTCTGTGGTATTTCTTTCCATAGCAAAAATGATATAAATGCCCCAGTGTAGGGGAATGCCAGTGCAGGGTGGTGGGAGTGGGTATGGTTGGATGGTTGGTGGGGAAGGATCCTTATAGAGGAAGAGAGAAAGGAATGGAATGGCTGGATTCCTGGGGAGAAACTGGGAAAGGGGATAACATTTGAGATGTATATAAAAATATCCAATAGAAAAAGAGCTAAGTCCAAGTAAAAAAATGCAATATTTATACATACTTAGAAAATTTGAAAAATGAACAAAAAATAAATAACTGTATGAAGGAAACCATGCTTAAAACAAACAAGATATCTATGATAGATAGAACAGTTCAACTCCAGATCTATTTCTTGAAGTTCAGGATCTTAAAATGTGGCATCTTCAACAATAGTATCTTAGGTTCAAATTCTTGAAGCATCCAAGGGCAATAGTCTAAACTGTTTGATGATTCTCCTAAAGGACTGGAGCCAGTATGATTTGTCCAAGAATTTCTCATATAAATGTGTAACACAAGACATAAGTTTCACCTGTCAAAAATTAATGTTACTAAATTCAAACATGCATGGTATGAATCAGGTTCAAATGATGAATCTCCAATTTACATAGTTTGATAAATTTCTCATCAAAGCCTATTATATTTATGAAAATTAATACATGGGCTGGTATATTTGTAAGTCTTGCATTGAGATATGCTGACATTAGTGTTCTGTTTCCTTAATCATCCTAGTTTGTGAATGTCTGTTTGAGAAAGCAATATAACTATGTTAAGGTTTATTTTTATATGTGGTAATGTTTCAGTGGGTATAATGTCCTTTTAAGACAGAGACAGGCTAAATTAAAGGCTACAGATTGGGTTCAATGGTGAGTTTGGATAATCTAATAAGACATTTCCTCAAAAACAAAATATATAAGAGCTATTATAGAGTAATATAACCACTGAAAGAGATCAAACAAATACAAATTGGAAAGAAAGAAATTAAAATATTATTATCTGTACATGATATGGAAATATACATAAGTGCCCCAAAAATTCCAACAGGAACCTCTTACAGGTTGTAAATACATTCAACAAAGTAAATGCAAAATTGACATTAAAAATCAGTAGCCATTTTGTATTCAAATAATAAATAGTATAAGCAAAAAATATCAGAGAAAACAACTTTTATGATAGCCTAAAATAATACAAAATATTTTGGAGTATCTCTAATCAAGCAAGTAAAAGACTTATGAGAAAAACCTCAAGCAACTGAAGGGGGAAAATGAAGAAGATACCAGAAATTGGAAATATCGCCTAGGCTCATGGATGGGTAGGTTGCCATAGTAAAAAATGCACCCTACAAAAAACAACATACAGATTCATAAATCTCTATGAAAATTTCAGTATACTCCTTCATAGATCCTGAAAGAAAAAAATTCAGCTTCATATGAAAACTCAAGACACCGAGGACTGCTAAATGAAACCTGAACAATAAAAGAACTGCTAGACATATCATTATTTCACATTGTATTACAAAGCTATAGAAATAAAACCACAGGGTTGTTAACATAATAGGATTGCAAGATGGTACAACCACTGTGGAAATCAGTCTGGCATTTCCTCAGAAAATTGGGCATGACACTTCCAGAGGACCCTGTCATACCACTCCTGGGCATATACTCAGAGGATTCCCCTGCATGCAACAAAGACACATGCTCTACTATGTTCATAGCTGCCTTATATAATATATAATATATATACATATATATACACACGTATATATATATGTATATACATATATACGTATACATATATGTACGTATATGTGTGTGCGTATATATATATATACATACATATGTGTGTGTGTATATATATATATATATATATATATATATATATATATATATATCATAGCCAGAAGCTGGAAAGAAGCCAGATGTCCCTCAATGGAGGAATGGACAGAAAATGTGGTATATTTATACAATGGAATACTACTCAGCAATTAAAAACAATGAATTCATGAAATTTGTAGGCAAATGGTTGGAACTGGAAAATATCATCCTAAGTGAATTAACTCAATCACAAAAGAATACACATGAAATGCAGTCACTGATAAATGGATATTAATTCGCCCAGAAGCTCTGAAAACTCAAGGCACAATTAGCAAATCAAAAGATTCCCAAGATGAAGGAAGGAGAGGGCCCTGGTTCTGAAAAGACTTGATCCAGTATTGTAGGGGAGTAACAGAATAGAGAAATGGGGGGGTGGTTGGGGAATGGGTGGGGGGAAGAGGTCTTATGGGACATACGGTGAGGGGGGAACTGGGAAAGAGGAAAGTGTTTGGAAAGTAAACAAAGAATATAGAAAATTAAAAAAATATATTAAAAAAAAGAACAGCCATGTTGATCAATGGAATTGAGCTAAAGATCCAGTTACAAATTCACTTACCTGTGAACACCTGATTTTTAATAAAGAGACCAGGAGTACACACTGGAAAGAAGACAGCATTTTCAACACATGGTGCTGCTAAACTGGATGGCAACATGTAAAAATATCAAAATGGACCCATGCCTATCACCCTACATAAAACTCAACTAAAAATTGATCGAAGACAGCAATATCAAACCAGATAAACTCATGCAGATAGAAGAGAACATGTGATATAGCCATGATCTCATTGCAATGGGAAAGACATTATGACCAGAACAACGCTAGCACTGGCAGCCTGATCAACCTTTACTAAACAAGGCCTCATGGAATTGAGAAACTTCAGCATGGCAAATGACACTATTATTCAGAAAAAAATCAGACATCTAGAATTGGAAAAGAGTTTTGCCATCTATACATCTCACAGAAAGCTTTATGAAAAAAATCTCAATATACCATTTATCAAGAAAACAAATAACCCTATTTAAAATGCAGTGCAGGTATAAACAGAAAAAAAAAATTAGAAAGAAAACTTGAATGGATGAATCAACATCCTTAGCCATCATGAAGACACAAATCAAAACTCCTTTGAGATTTTATCTTCCACCCATCAGGATGGCTAGGATGAACAAAAAGTATCAGCTCATGCTGGTAAGGATGTGGACTAAGTGGAAAACCCATCTATTGCTTGTGGGATAGCAACCTTGTATAGTCACTATGGAAACCAGTTTTGTGATTCCTCAGAAAAATAGAAATAAACTGTCTATTTACCCCAAAGAACGACACTTCATCTTACCACATGGACATTTACTAAATCATATTCATAATAGCTAGTAATTAGAAAAAAAACTAGATGTCAACCAACAACACACTGGATACATGAAATTTGGTGCATTTAGGGACAATTATTCAGGCATCTAAAAATGGCATAAAAATCTGAAAGCAAATGGATGGAACTAGAAAAAAATTATCCAGAGTGAGGAATATTAGATGCAGAAAGTCAAATATGGTTTGTATTTACTTATTTGAGGATATTATCTGAGAAGTCAATGATAACCAAGCTACAATCCCTTAAACCACAAAAGTAAAGAAGTGAAATAAGGATAGAGAATTATGGATGCAAGGGGAAGCAAGTAGGGATTGGGGAGATGCACTGATAGAGGGAAAACAGAGACTCAGCTAAAATTAAGGGAAATTTGAGGGGTAGTATAGAAATCTAATATAATAGAATATATACGTATACACACACACACACACACACACACACACACACACATATATATATATATATATTCATATATATATTCATATATATATTCATATTCTTGTGGAAGCAAATTAACTGAAACCACCAAATAATTAAGAATACAGAGTTCTAACTCTCTCTTGTCACAAATCAAAACTTACATTACTAGGATTTGGTTATAATCTAATTGAGTTTTTGTGCTATTGGCTATCTGGGTCTAATAGAAATCTACTAACAGTTCAGGCTGTTGCCATGGCTATAGCTTATTCTCCACAAACTTATAACAGAGACCCATTGCTGAAGACAATAACTACACAATTCAGTGAGCATAGAGAAGCTCTGTTGATGAGTACAGTGTGTCTGTACCCCACATGTTAGTGTATTTGGTACAAGAATATACTCTGTATATGACCAAAAGAGAAACAGAAATAAATATAGCTACCAATCCCACTTTGGTTTCAATGATGTATAACATACAAGACATGCTAGGCCAATAGACACATAAAACATGTGGGAGGCATTACCTAATAACTGACCTGTCTATGGCCCATTCCATAATATAGAACTCATACCCAGCATTGCTTGGATGACCTTGAGCCAGATCCCCAGAAACCTAGGTTAGAACAAAAATGCTATTAAAACGTAGTGATAAAATAACTCCTATGATATTCTGCTATTCTCTTACTTCAGCACCTTGTACAGCTCTTATCTGAGAAGCTTCTGTATGCAGCAAATGAGAACAAAGATACAGACCCACAGCCAGATATCACACAGAGAAGAGTATGTGACTTAGAACACTGAATTCCTAATTGTACGTCTCTATCAAGGTTCTCCCCTCTGAGCTCTAGGAACTCCTTGGGAGAAGAGGCAAAGGGGTAAGAGCCAGAGCAGATGGAGAACATCAAGAGAACAAGGCTATCTAAAACAACATAGTCAAAGCTCATGTGAACTAAACGAGACTGAAGCAGCATGTACTGGGACTTCACAGATTTGTACCAGGTCCTCTCAGTATATATTATGGATTCAAGTTTAGTATTTATAAGATTCCTGAGTATATGAACAAGTGAGTCTCTGATTCTTGTGCCTTCTCTAATGGTTTGTCCTGACCAATTTGGATGTAATAGTATTTTCTCAATATCTTTTGTTTTATTTTGTAATATTTATTGCATCCAGTTTAGTAAAGAAACCGAGGGGGGAGGGAGAATGATTGGGGAACAGTTGGGGGGGGAGAGGAACTATGGGAACTATGGTGGGTGGGAACTGGGAAAGGGGAAAGCCTTTGGAATGTAAACATAGAATATAGAAAATAAAAAAAAATGAATGAATGAATGAAAATGAAATCACTAGAATAGAGGTAACAACTGATCTATCATTAGTATCTGTTGGGAGAGGGAAAAATCCATTTTCGCTAGAGAAATGAAACTGGGTTTATCAACTACTCCAGGGCAGACGTCACGTTCAGGAGTAGTTTACCAACATTTTCTGGACTCTAAAGTTTTGGGATGTGTGTGTATGTGTGTGTGTGTGTGTGTGTGTGTGTGTGTAAGAATATGATCAAATTATACTCTGATTTAAAAGTTGTTTTAAGTAATAAAATATGATAATCAAAAAAGGGCTGGCTATGCATATGCCTTTATGGCATAACACTTTCATTTTACTCTAGTTTCATTCAGAATTACTACAATAATAAATTAATAATTTAAAGAAAAGTCTTCTTGATTTGGTAGCCTTGGTTTAGTCACATTTTAGACTTTGAATGTGACACAACTCTTTATATATTGAATATTTAGTCTTAGTGCTTGTGAAAGTATCCAAAATTTTAGGAAATAGAATCTTAAAATAATATACTTATGTGATTCATCACCTTGAGGAGTCTTGCAGGGGTTTGGCATCTTACTTTTTCTTTGATAGCTGTCTATAAAGTTAGGATCTTTATCTATTACATGGCTTCTGCTATTAACAAAGAGAATTCCTCTTAGGACTCCAGAAGAAGACATCCATCCATGATGGACAACAACCTCCTAATAGTGACCTTAATGCAAATGTTCTCTTTCTAAGGCAATTTCCATGTATTTCATGCTAATGGTAGAGAGCTAACTTTCCTAACCCTGGCAAGACAATTTCTTCTCTGCTGATCACTTTGACTACATAACTGTTCAGACTTCTTTCACATTGAGTGGTAATAAGTTACCTTAGCTCCACTGGAGTTCCTTAAGAAGATTATGTGTGGTGCCATGTCTGAAACTATAACACTAAACAAACAATCAAAAATCTTTGTATTTGCATCTTACCCTTTTGATGGAGTTTCATTTGTTTATCATGCAAAGAAATGAAAAATTACTTCATTAATGCAGAGGGAGCTTATCTTCACATCAGCAAACACACATTGTAGTCTGATTCTAAGCAAGCACTGCTCCACTAACAACTCTGGCTAAAGAAGTGCTCTGTAACTTATGAAATTTCAGTCACAGCTGACAAAGGTGCTGTCCAAAGTCCCATCATTGTTAATCCAACCTCACAAATGAATGTGGACTAATGAAATTTTCAATGGGAAGACAAAATATGTGTCTCTATTTCAGGAAGCTTGTGCTAATACAAATGTGAAATTTATAACCAATATCATCAAAAATCTATGTGCTATCCTTGCTGTCTTCATTTGATTCACAATTTGACAGTTTTCTTAAGATTATATGTAAAAAAAAATACATCTGAAATGTTCTTAATGCTATATTCAGAAAATGTTGCAGACAGCAGATTTTTTTGAAAAATTGTTTTGAAACTCAGTTGAAGATTTAAGACATGAAGAGCTGGTGATGATCATAAATGATGGTAAAGTCTGGCATGAGAAATCTGTTCTGGAGCTCAGACCTGTCTAGCTACTAATGATCTATCAAGTGCTATGTATACACACACACTGTCTCCTGTTGTGCAAACACTCACACCTCTGTGTGCATTATAGACATAGATACTTTATATCACACAAATACGGACCTTTCAATAAAGTTTCAAGTATTAGCTTGCTTTGGGCATTGCTTTGCTTTGATAATTTTTACTGCAACATGATTTCCATAATTTACATTGGTCGGATTATATCTACAAGTTAAACAGAAATATAATTTTGAAATCAAGCTCAGTTCTTAAAGATAATGGTAGTCATCTTCAAAGTAGGTAATCTCCATGTTGAACTTATCTAAAAATTTTATTCTTACCTTAACAATACATTGATTGACTTTTATGGGAAGTGCCGTGCAGTCATTCTAATGGTAGACAAATATGGAAAAATTATTACTGTAAAGATTGTTTATATTATGGAGCATTTTACAAATAACCTCTTTACTTTATAGTAATTTCCTAAAATCCAACTAGATCCGTGAAATAATGGAATATGTAGACATATATATTATAATATTTGATAATTTTCATATTAATGAACCTCTAAGTGGCTGGCTGTGAGCCTTAAGAACAAATTTTAATCTAAAGTATTTCTCTAATCAACTATTAAGTTTGAAGACTCCTTATGGAGTAATTTAAGCAAGATGAATTAAAACTGAAATACTTTATTAGAAAGAAAATAAAATGAACTTTACATTATTGTATATACAGAAAACAACACAGATAAAAAGCAGCCAAGGACTATCACTTCAAGTTTCTGGGATCATATGGTTTATGGTTACTTTTGATGATTAATTTACTTATTTATTCATTCATTTATTATATATGAATATAATTTGTAAAACTACTATACTGTTTTCAAATATTTATTAAATTCTGTTAGTCTAACCTGAAATATCCTATCCATAAAACTTTACTCAATGCAAAATTGTTAAATTCCAAGTGGCTAAATGTTAAACCCCAGAGTAAAATCCCAGTTTTTTCACAATTGTTACACTGCAAAAATTCAATCAGAATTTCATAGTAAGTGTGACTATGTCTGTTTTGACATAATTCTACCATGTATAAGAATTCTGAGCCAGGCGATGGTGGCACACGCCTTTAATCCCAGTGCTTGGGAGGCAGAGGCTGGCGGATTTCTGAGTTCGAGGCCAGCCTGGTCTTCAGAGTGAGTTCTAGGACAGCCAGGACTACACAGAGAAACCCTGTCTCAAAAAACCAAAAAAAAAAAAATCTGCCACAATCATGGATGCAAATGAATATTTGGAATAGCATGCAACTCAAACCAATGATGCAATAGTGTGAATTCTGCTAGAAGGTGTGAAGCTCCTGCATTCAATTTTTTTTTCTTCATGAATGGGAGACTTGAGCAAGTCTTACTCCAAGTTTCTTTAAACTTAAATTTGAAATCTTTTGAGTAAGAATTTACGTGAAAGTTTTGCTTCTTCATTATCATGTATATTGTCATTTTCTTAAAATATTTTCCACCTAATTCCAAATAAATAAATAGATAAATAAGCCCTATAATTTCATATTTTCCTTTTGTTATTCACAGAGCCTTTGTTGCATGACTACTACTACAAGACGGCTAGATTAGTATTATTAGTAGTAAGCTAGTATTAGTAGTATGCTACAAATCTATATTAGTAGATTGCTAGTATGAAGCTAATATAGTATGCAATAGTAGTGACAGCACAGCAGATGTTTCTACTAGTTATAAGAATAGTGAAATAAATTCCACTTATGGCAAATGCTCCTACTAGTACAATTGATGTCAGTAACCAGCAACATGGGCTGAACAGATACTATGCAACCAGTTCTGAGCTGAAATGGTATTATACTTTGTGTCAGCCCATTTATCAGGAAGATTGTTTCTTCCTGTTAAAACTGTTTTATTTATTCACATTCCAAAGTTTACCCCATTCATGGCACCTACTGCAAGAGTTCTTCACCTCTGTTCTTTGTCCTCTTTGTATCTGAGAATGTGCTCTCCCACTCTCTCCATCCCATTCTCCAACTCTACCCGCCATTCCCACCACCATCAACCCACCAACTTCCACCTCACCCCAGTCCCACATTCCCCATCCCTGGGGCATTAAGTCTCTACAACATTAGGTACATCTTATCACACTGAGGCCAGACAAGGCAGTCCTCTGCTACATATGTGCTTTGGGGCACAAATCTACCCATGTATGTTCTCTGGCTCATGAATTAGTCACAGGGATTATCTAGGGGTCTGTTAATCTTAACTGCTACTCTAAGAAAGTAGTTTGGGCTGTTAACAAGCATTCCTTGAGTGATAACATTTTATTTTAGCAATTTTTAAGTACAAGTAGAGTAACTTTAAAGTGGTAGGCAAATTTAATGGGATTCAGTAGCTGTCTTGGGCTTTATTTTTATTAAAAGTTTTAATTTTTCACATAATGTATTTTGATCCTTTTCTTTTTTTCTTCCCCAAGTATTCCCAGATGCTTCTCATGTCCCTCCCCATTAAAGTTCATACCATTTCTTCTCTTTCTGTCTATCTCTGTGTGCCTGTGTGTCTGTTTGTGCCTGCCTGTGTCTGTCTGTGTGTCTCTCTCTCTGAAAAAAAAAATCTAAAGGTACAACAAAGCCAAGGTCCCAAACAAAATTAAAATCATCAAATCATAGCAACTATAACACACACACACACACACACACACACACACACACACACAAACACACAGTCTGTTTCCTGTTGTTCAGCTATTCCAGAGCATGAGGCTTTCCTTGAAATGTGGTTGATATACCTGGTGACACTCCATTTTTTTTTTTTGGATTTGGTTTTTCCTGAGACAGGTTTTCTCTGTATAGCCCTGGCTGTCCTGGAACTCACTCTGTAGACCAGGCTGGTCTCGAACTCAGAAATCCGCCTGCCTCTACCTCCCAGATTACAGGCATGCGCCAACACTGCCTGACCCATTATTTTTTTAGTAATGATTTTTCATCGCCTGGCAAGTATAAATTGCAAGTAGCACATTGATTAGGGGTATAAGTTCGGAATTCCCTTTCTCTGTGCAGCGATTTTTGTCTGGATTGAATTTGTGCTGATTTTGCACACGCTTTCATAGTCTGTGAGGTCATATATGCATGAGCCCTGTTGTGTCTATGAGATGCTGTTACCTTGGAGTTGCCCACCACCTATGGCTCTTCCAATCTGTCTGCCTACTCTTTCACATAGATCACTGAACTTTGAGGCAAGGGGTTTGATAAAGTCATTCTAATTAGGGCCAAGTTCTCCACAGTCTCTAATTTTCTGCACATCATCTAATTATGTGTCTGTGTTAATTATATCTACTGTAAAAAGCTTTTCTGATAAAGGTTGAGCAATACAATGATGGTTATAGCTATACTTCTTGAGAAGTCATTTTCTGTTATGTTCCTGTAGCAGAATTGAAAGTTAACCTATGGCTCATGACCTATTAAGCCTCAGGGTCCTGGCCTTACCAAAAGTGTTAAGTGTGACTTACAATTTATATAGTGTGTCTGAAATTCAATCAAAAGTGATTTTTTTTGCTAGAAAATCATTTCAGGCAATATTGCACCAGTATATCTTGCAAGAATGCAGCAGTTATGGGTTTTAGGACTTGTAGATAGGTGAGATGGATGATTACTTGTCCCCTCTGGTATCATATAAAGTACTTTCCATTTCTATGAATGCTAGTTAGTAAAGGTAAAGAAGTAGATTGACTTTTGTGTTTTGGATGACATAAGTAAGTGGGTGTTATGGGTTTACCCTGACCTCAGGTTTGAACAGAGTTGTTTATCCATAAACATGTTAACACTAGTTATTTCAATGTTTTATTATAATATTGAATTTTTAATCTAAAATAGATTTATTTTTTAAATATGTATTTTCTTTATTTATGTGATATTTCCTTGCAGCTCTATAAGATGCCAAGTGTAGAACTTTATTTACACTACATGACAACTTCCGATTCCCATTGTCATATTTAAAAATATTTTAATGTGAATTTAAAAGCTGTAATTCCTTAACCATGATTTAAAACTGTTGAAAGATTCCTAAACCATTAAACCACTAAATAAAACAGCATTGTGTTCAGTCTGTTCAGTAAAACACAAGTGATCAGATACCAAGAAAGAATACAACAGCCTGATAAAAAGAAATAACCTACAGAAAGTACTTTAAAGACCAGTTTCCTAAGGCAGATGGTGGGATTCTTTTGTTCACTGTTAGACATGGAGACTTCAAAGACCACAACTTGTATTGATAACAACAATTGCCACACATTTGATTGCTTGAAATTTTTTTTATTAGTTTTAGTGCAGAGCATAATTTATTCTAGTGATCAATAGCAGCAATTTTCACACAGGACATGAGTTTGATCTCCCCAGTATTAACATAGCAATCTTGTGTTATGAACTTCCACAGAAGCTGTATCAGAATTCTGATCTCTTGATCAGCAGGCACAAA
Source organism: Apodemus agrarius (assembly GCA_964023405.1). NCBI lineage: Eukaryota > Metazoa > Chordata > Mammalia > Rodentia > Muridae > Apodemus > Apodemus agrarius. The sequence continues at coordinate 28,920,567 of OZ030024.1, read as the reverse complement.
AGGTTCACACACACACCCATTCACACACGCGTGCAAGCACACACACATGAGCACGCACACGTGCAAGCAAAACATATATAACCATAAAATAAAAATAAATATTTTTAAGTTCAAACTTAGCAATCCTTAACTATAGAATTTGTGAATGGTGTAACCTGTGATTAGAGGACTGTTAGATGGCTGTGTCATAAGTCATTGCAATAATTCTATCCTTCACCCCAAATGCCCCTCCCCAGTTTTTCTTCATCAATGTGTAGTCCCATGGTGAAGCCCAGTAGAAGTAAACATGGCTCGACAATATAACACCCTTGATACATTCAAATAACTTCATTTATTATAAAGTTAGCTTTATAATGATACCAACAAATTCTAGCAATGGTAGCAAGAAAAAATGAGATCAATAAGGTCTGAATTCAGGTGCACAATAAAATACAATTTTACCTTTTCATTATTAACTTTAAGCCATTTTTAGAAAGTAACTTGATTCTTATAAAATATGATGAAGTATGGAGAGAGGAGGTGTTCATAAAGTACACACTTTAGATATAAAAAGACAAATATGTGTTTATATTGCTGCAATCATGTCATGGGTTGCCTGTAACTAGCATTCTAAATTCAGATGACCTGGATTCATCTATCTATAAGTCTCTCTTGTTGAAACTCTTTGACACTAAGGGCACAAAAATAAGGGAGATAATTTTTCCAAATACTATCATCAAATCTCATTGTAAATATTTCAAACAAACTGATTTACTGATAGAAAACTGTGTTTATATTCATTATTAAATGTAAATTTTAGGAACATTGTGTACATGGTGTGGTTTCTCTGATTTCAGATTTATAATTTTATAAATTATTAATAGATATAAACAGATAAACTCTAATGTAAATTGCAGAAAAATTTATTACTGGAAAAGAGGTGTTGATGTTCAAATCTGTGCATGGAATGATACTGGTAACACAAATTCTCAGCTCGGCATGGTGCCTGTATCACTCATGATGATTTCAAACACACACACACACACACACACACACACACACACAAACACACACACACACATTAACTTGACTGTGTGTATATTTATGTAAATCCAGCAGCAGATTTGCTTAAACAGACTTAGTGTCATCCTTACCTGGTTTCATGTAAGTTTGATGTTTCAATTCATGAAATAATGAAACAATACATTCACTAGAAGTCATGTTGCAAGTTTTGGCTTTTTGCCCTCTGTCTTTTGAAATTTTCCATGGACACAAGATACATAACACTATACTCTTTGGCACCTCTGAAAAGTTGAGATGAGCTTTAAATCTGACAGGAATGAGAATGTGGGAGAAGAGAAATGATAGTGTACATTCTATGAAGTTGTGAGCAGGCTTTGGATCTTTTATGCTAACCCTTATATCATGCATACAAAACACTCATGTATATTAATGCTTGAGATACTCAATACACTATTAGAGAGGGTTTGGATTAGATTATGCAAGTGTAGTGAAAAAACAAGCTCTTTAAAGGTAGACTGTACAATACTGTTTAGTAGAAAAAGAATAATAAGTGTCTTACAATATTTTCAATTTATGATATGTGCATTTGAACATAATATGATCATGATTTTGAACATACATGCTTATATAATATTTGTGTGTATATGTATAAAAATTTATTTATATATTTATATACATAAATATTCATTCAGTACATCGATTCACACACACACACACTATATATATATATATATATATATATATATATATATATATATATATAGAGAGAGAGAGAGAGAGAGAGAGAGAGAGTTTTGTAAAGTAACCCATCCTGGAATTGTACTGTGATGCTTCTGTATCAATCTCCTAACTTCTGAGATTACAGGCCTTTATTCAACTGGTCTTTGAGTATTTATGTATACATTTTAAATAAAAAGTGATACATTTTATATTAGTCTTAGAAACCTTAGGAAATTTCTTGCAAATGGGAATTATAAAAGCATAAATTTTGTTGGCTATGTCTTTCAAATTGCATCAGACTCTAGTTTTTGTTTTTTTCTAAATGATAATTTTTACCTGAACAGGAGCAAAAGAGAAAATATTGATTATATTGTGAACAGAGGTAGCCCAGAAAAGCTGGATGAACCCTAGGTTTTGAATTCTGGTGCATTTCTTGGCTCATGTGTACTCTTATCTGTGTACCCTCTACCATGAACATGTTGTGCCAACTTTCAGGCTTACAGATCTTAAGAAACAAAATATTCAAAACCATCAGACATGGAAGTGGGAATGTAAATATACTCTCTTAATTATTTTTAAACATATGTGGTTAAAATTGTCTCTATATACTTTATTGCTAATGTATGTTTATATATTATTTATATATAATTTATTTGAGCAAAAACTTTCTTATTGTAGAAGCTATTTTTATCACTTTTTCCTATGAGACACAAGTGAGTCTAATTTTATCACTAAAATCTGATTTTGGTTTTATCACAAAACTCTAATTTTACCTGCTGAGAAAGCATTTCTCAACTCAAAGTAGTTTCTGTAAAACTTTGAAAAGTTTTTCACAGTCAAAGCTACAATACCAAATCTCATTTCCCATCCAGCACTCTGAGGGATTTACAGCCTTCTTAATTTGATTATTTGAGATATATTAATATTAAAATGCATGTTAATGCATATTCCTAACACAATGGTTTAATAACTAGTGTGTCTGGTGGGCAGAGACAGCATTATTGTCACATTTATAGAGGATCATGGTCTTGCAAAATGCTATTCAAAGAGAGAATGTAGTATTATGAAATATCTACATATCATCCAAGCTTCTCTTAAAACCCTCAAGATTTATACATTTTGTGAACCATTTCTTCATCCATTTTATTCATATTCTTGGTGAAAACTAATTTAACAGCTATATTAACAAAATTTACTTGGTTTGAGCTGAAATCAGAAGATTAGAAAGTACTTACATGTTATTTAAATTTCAGAAATATTTCTGAGGTAGGTAATATTGGAATGGCATTATTAAATAATGACCTGCAGAATTACATTTTTCTAAATGATATTCAAGCTCATATTTTTCACTTAAAATTGGTCAGTTTTATTAACTTCATGGGAATATTTTCAATAGAAAAATAAAATATAAATACATATTTAAACCATAGACATTTTATTTGAAAATATAAGATATACTTTAGGAATATTATATAGCCTAATAGGACACAAATATCTATTCATTAGTTCTGTAAGTATGGTTTAAAATTGTATTCATTTTTATATTACATCTGTGAGACATTTTCAGCATGTGTATGTGTGTACCATTTGCTTGTCTGGTGCCTAAGGGGATAGAAGAGGTTGTCAGATCCTATGCAATTGGAGTTAGGGGTGGATATGAGCTCCCATTCAAGACTTGAGACTAGAGCTCAGATCATGTGCTCTTATTTGCTGGATAATTTTTCTAGCCCCTATAAACATTATTAATAAGTATGTCCTTACTGTATGTAGATCCATGAAATACATCACATTTTAACATTAGAGAGCCAGGTATGTTTTCAGAATCTACTGTGGTATGAATACCCTCTCTGATTCCATATCCTTAGAGAAAACTGGTTTTGCCTCTCCCAGGAGGCAGAGACTGCCAATAGCTCCTGAACTTGGGGTAAAATTTTGTAACTACCACTTTTCATGCATTTTGTTTGGCTTGTGCATGTAGAAAATTCGTGGCTCAACTTCCCTGTCCTGTTCAGAATACACTGTTATACTGTAGTCACCTCCAAAAATTTCTCTACCTTTTATCATCTTTCTTCCCACACTTTTCCATGATTTTAACTCTTGGGATGATGGAGTATGATATTCATATCTCAGTAAGAGCTGCATATGCCACATCACCTATTCACTGTATGACTAGAGTTGTGGATCTATTTCAATCATCATCTACTGTAAAAAATGTATATCTGATGAGAGTTAAGAGTTTATAATAGCCAGAAATTGGAAAGAGCCCAGATATCCCTCAAAAGAGGAATGGATACAGAAAATGTGGTATATTTATACAATGGAGTACTACTCAGCAATTAAAAATAATGAATTCATGCAATTTGTAGGTAAATGGTTAGATCTGGAAACTATCATCCTATGTGAGCTAACCCAATCACAAAAGAATACACACGAAATGCAATCACTGATAAGTGGATATTAATGAGCCCAGAAGCCCTAAATACTCAAGGCACAATTAGCAAGTCAAATGACTCTCAAGAAGAAAAAAAAGGAGAGGACCCTGGGCCTGTAAGATTGGATCCAGTATTGTAGACCCAGAACAGAGAAATCGGGGGGGGGGGGAAGAGTGGGGAATAGCATGGGGGGGAGAGGAATTATGGGACATATGGTGGGGGGTAACTGGGAAAGGGGAAAGCCTTTGGAATGTAAACAAAGAATATAGAAAATTAAAAAAAAGAAAAAAAAAAGAGATGCAGTAATATATGAATGCATGGGTATATCAATAAGTCATTAGTAGGCAGTTTAATTCTACATTCACTTCTCTGAATAACAGTAATAGACTTTCCTATAGGTACTATGACTGCTCTTGTCAGCAGTTCTTGGCTCCAGTAACAATGCCTGCCTTAAGTTCTGACTCATGAAACAACCTTAAATCTAATGAGAAAGTGGTTGGTATTTTACCAATGGTCACATCTTTCCTTTTCTTTGCTTTCTTTTTTTTTTGATGTTATGATTACATGATATAATCATGCTCTTTCTCTCTCTAACTCCCTATATATGTCCCCTTATTCTCCTTCAAATTTATATCCTCTTTATTAATATATGATATATTCATATATTTATGTATATTATATATTAATATATCTATAAAACATACATACACATACACATACCATATGGTTTTCCTTTTATTCTTTATTGGTTATTTATTTATTTACATTTAATATGTTATCCCCCTTCGTGGTTTCCCCTCCAAAAAGCCCTGATCACACACACCCCTCCTCCTGCTTCTATGCAGGTGAACTCCCACACACATACACACTCCTACCTTACTGCCCCAGCATTTCTCCACTCTGGGGCATCAAGCCTTTACAGGCCAAAGGGTCTCCCTTCCCACTGATACCAGTTAAGGCAATCTTCTGTTACATATTCAGCTGGAGCCATGGTACTGTCCACGTGTACTCTCTGGTTGGTTGTTTAGTCCCTGGGAGTTCTGGGAGGGGGGTGGTTGGTGGATATTGTTGCTCTTCCCATGGGATTTCAAACCCCTTCACCTCCTTTAGTCCTTTCTCTTAACTCCTCCATTGTGATTCCTGTGCTCAGTCCAATGGTTGGTTGTAAGCATCCATATCTGTATCAGGATGGTCCTGACAAAACCTCTTAGGAGACATCCACATCAGGCTCCTATCAGCAAGTATCTCTGGGCATCAGCAACAGTGATTGGGTTTGGCTGCTGCATATGGGATGAAGCCTCAGGTGGAGTAGTCTCTGGATGGCTTTTTCCTCAATCTCAGTTTCACTCTTTGTCTCCGAATTTCCTTTAGACAGGAGCAATTCTAGGTTAAATTTTTGAGAAGGGTGGGTGACCCCATCTTTCAACCAAGGTCATTGCCTAACCTCTGGATACAGTCTCTACAGGTTCTCTCTCCACTTTATTGGGTGTTTCAGATAATGTCATCCCGTTGGGTTCTCTGAGCCTCTTGCTTCCTGGACTTCCTCTTGCTTCTAGAACTTTCTGTTTGCTATCCCCAGGTCCCCATCCTATATTGCTACACAACTTTAGTTAATTTTCTGCCCCCCCATTTCTATCCCTCTTCACTTCCTCCAAAGTCTCACCCACCCTTTTTCTCCCTTGATTATCCCCCCCCCTTATAGGAAGGACTGAAACATCCATACTTTAATCTTCTCTCTTCTTAGCTTGATGTGGTCTGTGAACTGTATCTTTGGGCATTCTGGACTCATTTATTAGTGAGTGCAAACCATATGTGTTCTTTTGTGATTGGGTTACCCCACTCAGGATGATACTTTCTAGTGCCATCCTTTTGCCTAAGAATTTCAAGAAGCTATTGTTTTTAATAGCTGAGTCATACTCCACTGTGTAAGTGTACCACATTTTCTATATCCATTACTCTATTGAAGGACATCTGTATTCTTTTCAGCTTCTGGCTATTATAAATAGGCTTCTATGAACATAGTAGAACATGTGTCCTTTTCATATATTGGAGCATTTTTTGGGTATATTCCAAGGAATAATACAGATGGGTCTTCAGGTAATACTATGTCCAATTTTCTGAGGAACCACCAGACTGTTTTCCAGAGTGGTTGTACTAGCACGCAATCCCACCAGCAATGGAGGAGTGTTTCTCTCTCCCCATCGTTGCCACCATCTGCTGTTAGTTTAGTTTTTGATTTTAGTCATTCTGACTGGTATGAGGTGGAATCTGAGGGTCATTTTGATTTGCATTTCTCTAGTGACTAAGGATGTTGAACATTTATTTAGGTGCTTTTCTGAAATTTGAGATTGCTAGGTTGAGGATACTTTGTTTAGCTCTGTACCCCATTTTTAATAGGGTTATTTGATTCTATGGAGTCTATCTTCTTGGGTTCTTTGTATAAATTGGATCTTAGTTTTGTATCAGATGTTGAATTGGTAAATATTTTCTCCCAATCTGCAGTTTGCTGTTTTTTCCTAATGACAGTGTCCTTTACCTTACAAAATCTTTTTGATTTAATGAGATCCCAATTGTCTAATGGTTCTTGGATCCTGGATCATTGGTGTTCTATTCAGGGAATATTCCCCTCTGTTGATGTGTTTGAGACTCTTTCCAAAATTATCTTCTAATGGATTTAGTGTATCTGGTTTTATGTGTAGGTCTTTGATGCAGTTGGACTTGAGTTTTGTATATATGATATATTTATAAACATTTATATACAGGAAACATACATACATATGTTTATATGTATGTTTTCATATATATAAATGTACACACACACACACACACACACACACACACAAGTACACATTTTTTTTCCAGTGGTAACCATTTGGCACTGGATAACCAAGTGGTGTTCTTTTCTGTTGCTACTTTGTTTCCAACCCAATTTCCACTACACCACTCTATTTTCATCTATATTATCCCATATAACTTGCAGTTTCTCCAGGCCACCAGCTTTTCTCTCCCTGCTGCCTCTCCTTTTTTTTCTCCCATAGCTCCTCCCCTTCCTGTTTTTCCTTGTCACTCTTCCCCTAGACTCTCAGCTCCTCCCACTTCCTCCTGACCTATCATTGGCTCAAGCCTTTATTTGAAAAGTTAAGGTGGGGAGAAGGTTCACAAGGCAACTCTTCATCTGCAGCCCCTCTGAGGAGTGGAATTAGCATCAAATAAAAGGCCAGGGCTATTCACAACACTTTTCTATATGGTAAACTAATTTTTTGCTTTTAATGATTCCTTAGATTCATATAGTTCTTTTTGGTTTGAGGCTTATCCATGTACATCTCACACTTAGGCAATCACATGAGACTTTATGGATGCAACGAATGGATCTTACTAGAGAAGACAGTCCCAAAACAAAATTTATCCTCTAGTCTTTAAAATAATTCCACTCTATACTGCCTGGTTTTGTGTGTCAACTTGACACCATCTGGAGTTATCACAGAGAAAGGACCCTCTATGATGCAGCTTTAAGGCATTTTCTCAATTAGTGATCAATATAGGAGGGCCCAGCCCATTGGGGTGGTGCCATCCCTGGGCTGGTTGTCCTGGGTTCTATAAGAAAGCAAGCTGAGCAAGCCAAGGAAAACAATCCAGTGAGGAGCACCCCTTCATGGCCTCTGCATCAGCCCCTGCCTCTAAGTTCCTGCCCTGTGTGTGTTCCTGTTCTGACTTGCTTTGGTGATGAACAGAAATGTGGAATAAACCCTTTTCTCCCCAACTTGGTTCATGGTCATGATGTTTTGTGCTGGTATACAAACTCTGACTAAGACACACTTCACTTCCACAATATTACCTAACCCTGAGGTGAAGAGTTTTTATGCTGCTGAATCCATTGGGACTGGACTCCATAACTCTGCATTTTGATTAGTTATGAATTTCTGTAATGGTCTGCCTATTGCAATAAGTTGTTTACTTGATGAGGACTGAAAACTATACTTATTTGTACATATGAGAATAAATGTAATAGAATATAGTTAGAGACAATAGTGGTTTAGTAAGAAGCATGTTCTGTTCTCTTCCAAGAACTATGACTTCACTAGACATAGTTGGAATTTCCAGTATCAGAATGTTTATATATAATTGAGGAGGTTTTAAATTCAATTAGAGGGTCACTGGTTATCACAGAACTATACATATCACAACTGTGTCCTAAGTGTTAATGTTCAATGTTGATCATTATTATGATTCATAGCTTGCAGGACTTTACTTGCTTCTCTACTGTGGATGGTTGAATATCACCCTAAATTACTATGAAAGGTAATTCTCAGGGAAGGGTCATTCAGGTCATTTTAGCTCATGGGCATCTGAGATGCTAGGTGTTTTTAACTCTAGGGTCTCACCTTAAGTCTCTTGGGGATAACTAAAGGCAAGTTCAATGGTTTGGGAGTCCGTTAAACAGCTGTGTCCAAATATTAAAAAAGAAGTCTTCTTATGGCTAGTGTAGGAGTATTTTTAGATGGGCTTTTGTTTTGGAGGGATCATTGTCAACCCAGAGAAGAACATTTTATTTAAGCTTTATGAACTTACATACCTTATAGAATGTTTTAGCTGATCAACTAATAAGGTGATTCCTAATGTCTTTTTCCAAACATTATTACTGCTATTTCACCATCTTATTACTGTATTTATTTCCCATCATCTCTTAGTTAGAGCCCTTCCTCTTTTCTATTTAGTCCATCTGATCATGAGCACAATGTTATTCCTGTCTATTATTTCTCTACTCCTCTTCTTCAAGTGTTCCCCTGTTACTTTCTGGGCCTCAGAAGTTATCACAGAATATGTTCTCACATCTAAAGTTTGGAGCTATCAGCCTCTCCTGAGAGAGAACATGAGACATTTGTCTTTCCGAATTTATATTTCTTCATTCAATATTATCTTTTTAAATGTTTATCATTTTACCTGCAAACTTCATGATTTCACTTTTCATTAGAAATGTATTGTATTTCATACTGAATATGCATCACATGTCTCTTATCCTTTTGTTGCTTCAAAGACATATAAGTTGTTTCAATCTCATATCAGTTACAAAAGATCAGTGACCATGGCTGAGCTAGTATCTATAGAATAGGATATCAAGTCCTTCAGGCCTATGCAAAGAGGTGGTATAACTAGGTGTTAAGTTAGATTTATTTTTAGCTTTTCAGAATTCTTCAAGCTGATTTACATAGTATTTGTATCAGTTTGAAATCCTAGCAGCAGTGTAGCAGGGTTCCCTTTCCTTCATATTTTCTTAAACAGCTGCTGTCTTGTTGAACTTTGCTATTCTGACTGGGGAAAGATTAAATATTAAAATTGTTTTGTGTTTCCCTAATTGCTACGGAGGATGAATGATTTTTAGATATTTCTTTGTTCTTCAATAATTTTTTTTTGATTTTTTTTATTGTATATATTCTATATTTACAATTCATTTCCCTTTTTCTGGTTCCCTTTGTTCTTCAATAATTTATAATTTTTTTTATTTTACATTGTGATCACAGCCACCCACCTCTTCCTTCCTAACCTTACAAATCCCTCCCTATATAACCGGCTACCCTTTGCCTCTGAGAAGCAGAAACCCCAACTTGTGTACTAATCTACTCAGGGCCATCTAGACCCAAGAGGACTAAGTATATCCTCTCCCAGTGAGGCCCAACCAGGTAGTCCAGGTAGGGGAAGTGGTTCCATTGGCAGACATTAGACTGCTCCTATTGTAAGAACACCTGCATGAAGACCAACATGCACATCTGCTACAAATGTCTAGTATATTGTCCAGCCTCTGCATGCTCTTTGATTGGTGGTTCAGTCTCTGTGAGCCCCCATTTCTTACCCGTTTTCCATCTTTTTGGGAATTCTTTGGTCAGGTCCAAAGCCCATTTTCTAAAATTTGTTTTATTCATTCTTTTTGTTGTTATTGTTGTTGTTTATATATTCTGATACTAATCTCCATCAGATATAAAGCAGGCAAAGATTTTCTCTTATTCTTTGTAATTCCTTTTCATCTAGTTTGCTTTAGTCAGAAGCTTTTTCATTTAATGAAGTCACACTTTGCCAGTTTTTGGCCTTAACTCTTATCAAAAGAGATTAGATATCTAAATATTTAGAGAGGTGATTGTTATATATCAATATGATATAGATTATTGCCTACATGATTTTTTTGCCCTTTATCTAGCAGTTTCTGTGTTTTGGTTGTATGTTTAAGTCTTTGACATATTTGGTCCTGTTTGTGTGAAGTGGTAGATAAAATGATTATTGCACACATAGACTTCCCGTTTTCCTTGTATCATTTGTTGAAGATGCTCTCTTCCCTGCAGTTTAAGTTTTTGGCACTTTGTCACATATCTGGTGGCTGTAGCTGTATGTATTTATATTTCATTTTCAATTTTGTTCAGCAATGGGCATATCTTAATGGGACAGTCTCAATTATAGCTTCTGTGTGTAACATTGAAGTAAAAATGAAGATTAATTTTTTCCTCTGGTAGCAGGCACTTACCAGATTTTATGACTCCAAAATATGGCCAGTAGAGATATAACTTTAAGACCAATCAATACCAGCTTGATGTCTCCACATTATATGACTCAAGGACATGGTATCTTTAGAAGTAGTGTCTTACCAACTAGTTGTTGCATATAACCATGAACAGTGGTAGTATTGAAAGGATAGGAAACAAATTATTCACATTCAAAGGGGCTCTACTGTGACATGCATCACTACCATGTGAAGAAAGATATTTCCCTGAGAATATTGGTAAGCAGAATGTTAAGTGAAAATGATATATAATCTCATTGTATTATGAGGTGGTCGTTAAACATTTTTTTCCTTAGAAATACAGACATGTCTCACCATGTATAGCTTTTTAAATGATTTCTGGGCTAATAAGTGTGCCCCTTAAGCTTGTATTATAACTGTTTTCCTGACTAAGTCATCTCCTCAGAACCTTTAAGCCTTCATTTTAAACTTAATTTTTGCTAACACAAAATTTTTAACATGCAATATTCCTTTATAGAGAGTTTGCTATCGCTATTTGAATTGAAACAAAGTTTTTAACCCATAATGCACAATGTCATTATCTCTGCCCTTCATCTGGTGCTTCATAATCTTGGTGTTATGTCACTGTAAAAGTGTAGGGAACTGTTTAAACATAACAGAGGTTAGTCTGGGATGGTCATTTGAGTCTTTGCAGCTGTTCATGTATGGAAGTTCAGAACCCTAACATTTAAATGCATTACACTGCTACTTTTGGCCACCAGAAATGAACATTATGTTATTTGTGTCTTGGTATTTGGGTAATTGTTAGACTGTACTGTTAATTGTTGCACTGCTGTAGAATCTGTACCATGAAACAAACTATAGACTGTCAAGATTTTTTATATATCAAGGTTTCTGAATCTTAGATTTTTCTAATTTACTTAATTTAGTGTTAAAAATAAAACATTCTGAATTAAATTGAAACAGGGATAAAAATAGCCTTAATATACATAAAACACTAAACACAAATGGAATAAAAATGCTTTCTCTAGCCCTAGGTTTACTGATCTCTTGATAACATACTCGAATTCCTTTTTAGATTTTCTACCAACAAAAAATACCATACATTAATTATCCTTAGGGTTCTAAAGATTGAATTGATCATACCTGTATACACAGTGCACTCACTTTTATAAACTATTATATCACATATGCTCCTACAAATAGAACCCAAATACCTCTAAGAAGTTTGAGGTTACCCATTGTTTTAATTGACACATGTTGAAATGTCCTGATTGATAAGTAGATACTGATCAATATTTACAGATTACTGAATATAATAGAGAAAATTGGATGCTGATGAATAGTTATGACTACAAACCAATATCTACTATCTGAATCCTTTGGTGCTCAATATATGGTGTTGCCTCTTTCACTGATGCCTATTTCCTATAATCATATATATATTATTTTTCAGTATTCATTTGGAGAATAGCAATTTCTCATGACAATGGCTTCCATCCTCATATACATACTTACATATGTACATTCATACATTTATACATACAGGCATAAACATATGTATACACACATATACACCTGCATTTGCATGCATATTAATAGTACATATACATATATATATGTGGTAAGTGTGAGTTGTGGGGTTGGTATGTGTATTATGGAGAAGTTACACAGCTTTATATTAAGGTATAGTAGAGTCAGGGAGAATAAAAAATACAATAATTAATATAAACAATAATGTACTTAGACAAGTTTACAAGCAACAAATATATACTGTTTTGTTTTACTAATTCCTTGAGAATTCAAACAATGTATTTTGACTCTGGTCACCCAAACTCCACTCCTTAATTCCTTTCTTGTCCATTATAAACTCTCTTCTGCATCATTTTGCCACTTTTGTTTTAAGTATTTACTCATGGACTACAGTTTCTGCTGTCCATATACTTCCCATTGTTGGACTATCATCTAGAACATAGTCAATGTACCGGGAAACACACCCTTAAAGAAACCAACCATTCCCTTCTCTGGAAAAACTATGACGTATATATCTCCTCAATTAGGAATAAGGACTTATGAGCTCCATCCAATTCCTTGCTAGGATATTGATTGGCTTGATCATGCATTGGCAACCATAGTCATTGTGAGATTATGTGTTCAGCGGTTCCACCATGTCTACAAATATCATCTCATATGGAACAATTTTAGTGAAGCCTCATTAAACTTAATTGAAGCTCTTGATACATTACAGGAAGCAGAATCAATGTGAAATATTCTGTTCACAACACACTACCCTCTGTGTCCGCATACACAGGCCTCAGTCACTTAACAAGCTCTTTTGAAATTAACTGCATATATCACCTTCCATCTTGAACACCTTTGAAATAATTTTGAAAATATTAAGAGAAGAACATTTGTGAAAATATAAGCTGGTTTATAATAAGTAATTAGTCAATAGTTACAAATTACTATTAATAAAATAATAAAAAGTTTTGATAAGTGACCTCTCCTATGTTTGCCATATATTCTTTTACTAAAAAGCTAGAAAAATAATAGTAGCTCAGATTATTTTGATGACATTTGAGAGTGTCACAAACATTGAAATATATTATAGGTACAAAAGATTATTTTGACAAAATAATTTAGCATTTATTTATTTAGTGCATGTATATATGTGTGTGCTGCCATTTGACCATATGTTTACTACCTCCATGAAGCTGTGTGTGGAAGCCATAAGAGAGCATCAGATCTTTTAGAGTAATAGACTACTCTGAATTCTTGGATGCTGGTGCTGAACCAAACTCAGGTCCTCTGCATGTATAGCAAATGTTCTTAACTACTGAGATATTCTTCTACCTATGACCAAATACTTAAAAAAATTTTTTTTAAGCTGGTAAAAATCTATTTATACAAGATTCAAAGCCAGACAAATTCGCTTTTTGTTTTGGTTTGTTTTGGTTTGGTTTGGTTTTTTTTCGAGACAGGGTTTCTCTGTGTAGCCCTGGCTGTCCTGGAACTCACTGTGTAGACCAGGCTGGCCTCGAACTCAGAAATCCGCCTGCCTCTGCCTCCCAAGTGCTGGGATTACAGGAGTGCGCTGCCGCCGCCGCCGCCGCCACCACCACAAACCACTGCAGCCCGGCTCACTTTTCTTTCTTTCTTTCTTTCTTTCTTTTTTATTCAGGTATCTATTTCTTTTTTTTTCCTTTTTTTATTGGATATATTCTATATTCAGTGTAGGGGAATACCAGAACAGGGAAGTGGGAAGGGGTGGATGAGGGAGCAGGGGAAGGGAAAAGGGCATGTGGGACCTTAGGGGGGTGGGGAAACAAAAAAAAAAAGGGAAATGAAATGTAAATATAGAATATATCCAATAAAAAAAAGGAAAAAAATTATTTTTAACTAACCTTTTTGAAATTTTCTATGCTCATAATAGTACTTACAAGTGGGGCAAGGTAGAACATATCTATAATCTTAGCATCTGAGAGGTAGAAAAAGAGATTAATACCTTAAGGCAGCATCAGCTACATAGCTAATTTGTACCAAGATGAGCTGGAGGTATTCTTGTCTATAGAAACACAAAATAAAAATAATAATACTAAAGTAAATTTGATCTATTAATGTGATAGGTTCAGAAATTGTAAGAACTTTGTATTTTCATAGAAAAGTAAATCATCAAAGTTCAATAGGGACTATCAGTGTTGGTGTTCAGATGTATTTTTTCTTTCTTTCTTCCTTCCAAGGCTAAAATAAAAAGAAACTGTGAACTTTTAGTTTCCTATAGTCAATGATCAAGAAAAAATTGACTCCAGGGCAAGTGAAGTTTACTCAGAAAAAGGGTCAAACTTTGTTAAATACATTCCCATTTCTTTTTTTTTTCTTTTCTATTTTTTTTTTGAGACAGGTTTTCTCTTTGTGGCCCTGGCTGTCCTGGAACCCACTCTGTAGACCAGGCTGGCCTCGAACTCAGAAATCTGCCCACCTGCCTCTGCCTCCCAAGTGCTGGGATTACAGGAATGCACCACCACTACCCCTAACATTTCCTTTTCTTAAGTCCATTATTTAAGAGGTTGTTAGGAACCAGAACATACATGGCAAAAGGGATTTAGGTGTTTTCATCCTGGAGACAGACCTTAAATATCCCCTTTAACATATAAAATCCCAGATGTCCCTCAACAGAGGAATGGATACAAAAAAATGTGGTATATATACACAATGGAGTACTATTCAGCCATCAGAAACAAATGATTTCATGAAATTCTTAGACAAATGGATGGAGCTGGAGAACATCATCCTAAGTGAGGTAACCAAGTCTCAAAAGAACACTCATGGTATGCACTCACTGATAAGTGGATATTAGCCTAGAATCTTGGACCCCAAAGACACAATCCACATACCAAATGATGTCCGACAAGAAGGAAGGAGTGGACCCTGGTTCTGGAAAGGCGCAGTGCATCAGTGTAGGGGAATACCAGAACAGGGAAGTGGGAAGGGGTGGATGGGGGAACAGGGGTAGGGAATAGGGCTTATGGGACTTTTGGGGAGTGGGGAGCCTGGAAAGGGGAAATCATTTGAAATGTAAATACAGAATATATCAAATATAAAAACATATTTATCAGTATCTGTTATGGTTTGTATAAGCTTTTCCGGGGAGTGGCACTATTAGGAGGTGTTGTCTTGTTGGAGTAGGTGTGTCACTGTGGGTGTGGGCTTAAGACCTTCACCCTAGTTGCCTGGAAGTCAGTCTTCTACTAGCAGCCTTCAGATGAAGATGTAGAACTCTCAGTTCCTCCTGCACCATGCCTACCTGGATGCTGCCATGTTTCTGCCTTGATGACAATGGACTGAACCTCTGGGTCTGTAAGCCAACCCCAATTAAATGTTGTCTTTTATAAAACTTGCATTGGTCATGGTGTCTGTTCACAGCAGTAAAACCCTAAATAAGACAGAAGTTGGTACCAGGAGTGGGGTATTGCTGTGATAGGCCTGACCATGCTTTTGTTTGGAAGAATGTGGATTTTGGGACTTTGGATTTGGAAAGCCATGGAATGCTTTAAGTGGGGCTTAATGGGCCAGCCTAGTAATAATATCGAAGACAGTGGTGCTGAGGGTCATTTTAACTTTGTAGGCCTGACAGCCCAAGAGGTTTCAGTGGAGAAGTACTTTAATATATGGCTGAGAGACGGTTTTTGTGATGTTTTGGTAAAGAACATGGCTGCTTTCTGCCATTGTCTGAAGAGACTGCCTAGGGCTAAGGTAAAGAGATTTATATTAATTGTATTTGCAAAGGAAGTCTCAAAAAAGCCCAACAAAGACTTTGTTCTCTGGTTAAGTCTGATAAAGAGAATTTTGAACCAACATAGCAAGCTGAGAAAGGAAAAGTACAAAATATATAGTTTGAGTATTAAAGGGACTCCAGGAAGTGAAATGGAGCTGAATTCAAGGATATTAAATTGAATTAAAGGAGTGATGACTTTGGGGGCAAGATTCAGCCAGCTAACTTTAGGTCCAGGCATGGTTGTACAAGCCTTTAATCCCAGGAGGCAAAGAAAAGCAGATCTCTGAGTTCACGGCCAGTCTAGAACAGAGCAAATTCTTGGTGAAGAAAAACTTTAAGCCATGCTTGGTGGACCACACCTTTAATCCCAGTGCTTAGGAGACAGGCATGCAGATTTCTTGAGTTCAAAGTCAGTCTAAGGAGCAAGATTCAGGACAGCCAACTTAGGCAGTGAAGGAGCTGGGAAAAAAAAAGCTAGTGATAATGTAATAGAACAAGGGGGGGTGGCAATGTTCCAGCTCCTGTAAGCAGCAGAATTCAACAGTTTCAACCATGTGTCTGGCTTTATATTCAAGAGAAGAAGGAGACTACTGAAACAATTGATGCTGGTTAGCTGGAGCTAAGAAATTAGTGGTTATTAAGAAAAGACCAGCATCACTGAGGTGAAATATGGGAAGGGTTTTCTGAGAGCACAACGAAGCTGTATTCCAGAGATAGCCAAGTGTTCCTCATGCTGCAGCTGTACTTGGTAATGTGTAAGAGTCATCCAGGTGTACTGGTTTTGAAGGCATGAAGGCATCATGAAGAACAGCTGAGGCTTGGTACTGTGAGAGGCCATGGAAGGCCATTGGTGAAAGTGTACCCTCAGTTGTAATTGACATCCCAGGACTGAAGGGGTCATGCAAAGGAGTTGAGGCTTGGTACCATGAAGAAAGCCTATGAGAGGCTTTGGTGAAGCATAGCTGCAGTGGAAGACCCTACCATATTGGAGATGCCAGTACCATGGGATGATCACCAACAACAGCAGTGGCAGCAGAGTGGATCAACCTGAACTTAGAGTGCTACAGTGGGCAGAGTTGGAGAAATGGAGAGCTGACAACAGCTCTTTAAAGATACACAGAAGATCATGTGTGGCTCTCAGACATTGGAACAAGAAGCTGTAAAGCTGAAATTGACTTGGGTACAGAAGATGCTAAAGATGTCAGAGTCACAGGATGCCTGCCAACGATAGCTGCTAACAGGGAGTGGAACAAGCCCAAGAGAAAGAACCTAGTTGCAGTCAACTAGGATGAAAAAGGAGTTGGATATCTGAAGACTGCTTTGCCATCAGACGTGGTGATGCAGAGTTTGGACTTTGCCCAGCTGGTTTCATGTCTTGCTTGGAGAATTACATTTAAGTGATTGGATGACTCAAAAGAGACCTTGAAATTTGGACTTTTAATACTGTTGAGACTGCTGTAGACTATAGGGACTTTTGAAGTTGGACTAAATGTATTTTGCATTATGCTATGTTTAAGTATGGCCCCCATAGACTAATGTTTGAACAAGCCTATGGGGGCCAGGGAGTGGAATGTTATGGTTTGTATAAGCTTTTCCAGGGAGTGGCACTATTAGGAGGTGTGGCCTTGTTGGAGTAGGTGTGTCTCTGTGGGTGTGGGCTTAAGACCTTCACCCTAGTTGCCTGGAAGTCAGTCTTCTACTAGCAGCCTTCAGATGAAGATGTAGAACTCTCAGTTCCTCCTGCACCATGCCTACCTGGATGCTGCCATGTTTCTGCCTTGATGACAATGGACTGAACCTCTGGGTCTGTAAGCCAACCCCAATTAAATGTTGTCTTTTATAAAACTTGCATTGGTCATGGTGTCTGTTCACAGCAGTAAAACCCTAACTAGACAGTTATACATAGATATACATAGATCATGTATAGATACATGATCACTAGCATATTAGTGCATAAAACAATCTATTGTCTCACTCATCTTCTAGATAGCAGTAACAATGCAGTATACATAGTTTATAGTAATATTCATCAGTAAAATTAATATCTTCTGTTTGAAAAAGGATGCACAATTCTAATTTATTTTTCTCTTCTTAAAAACAGAATTTTTCTTACATAATGCATCCTGCTTAAAGTTTATTTTTCTTTTCTCTTTTTAGTTTATTTCCCTTATCTGTTCCCTTCTTGATCTATCTTCTTTCTATATCTCAATAAAAAACCCACAAACATAAAAACAAGGTTTCAAGGAATAAATTAAAAGAAAAAGAAAACTAATTTTATTGGAATTGAACAGATCAAAAAACAGAAGGAAAAGATCCCAAGAGAAGTTACAAGAAACAGAACTACTTGTTTACAAAGTCAGGAATCCCACAAAAACATTAAACTGGAAGACAATATATATTTGAAAAATGGTCCTGGTACAAACCCACAGAGGTAGGCCCTATGCATGCTGCATTAGTATCTGTGAGTTTGTATGTGCTTTTTTCATGTAAAATTAAAGAGCCTTGCTTTCTTAGTGTTCTCTGTTCCCTCTGGTTCTTATAGTCTTTCTGATCCCTTTTCTGCTCTGGTTTCTTGAACAGTGAGGATTTGATTGGGAAATTCCAGATAATTCAGAATGTTTCAACTCTTTCACACCCTGGCTGTGGTTCTATGTATTTATTTCTATCTCTTGTAGAAGGAAGCATCTCTGTTCATGGCTGAGCAAGGCACTAGTATATGAGTATGACAGAATACCATAAGGGGTCATTTAATTTATTCATTTTTTAGAACAGTATTATTTGATTTCCCTATAAATCCCTTTGGAATCTAGTCTCAGACTCTTGATTATAAACCAGTTTTGACTATGGGTTCCATCTCATAGAATATGTCTTAAATCAAAGTGGGTATTTGTTGGGTAATCCCACAAGCTTTCTGCCACCATTGGCCTAGCCTTTCTTTCAGGCAGTGCATCATTGTAGATCAAAGTGTTCATGGTTAGCTAGGTATTTAGGTTTCTCTTTTGGTAACATCCAGAGACTCTTGTATTGAAGACACTATAATGTTAGGGTGGAAGTTCTATATAGTCTCAAGTTTAACTTCTCCATAGTCAATGAGTTGTATAGATATAACAGGGTCCTGCTATCCATTTTTGGAGAGAGAACTATAGACTTGGCAACAGCCTGGCTTGTTCAGGAGTTCCTCTAGTACCCATTTAACTAACAACTGTGCTATATATAACCCAATCATAGTCCTGGAAGCTTCATTTACTGCCAGCAGATGGCCAGTAAGGACTCTGTTTCCCCAACCATTTGACAAGTTTATTTAGATTGCCTTCATATATGTATATATTTTTGGAAGGTTCTCCAGCACTAGGTTTTCATTTAGCCCTCTCATGAGCTTTACTCTCTTCTGTCTCTACCAAGTATTCCATCCTTTATTCCCCCTTCCCCTGCCCACCTGATCCTCCTGTTGCATCCCTACCTTAATCCACCCATAATATCTACCTCATTTCCCTCTCCTGCAGAGATTTATCTCTTCCCATTAACCCCTCCACTATTTTAATTGCTAATTAACACATATAAATGTTATATACCATATTTATCTTTTTTCATCTGGGTTACCTCAATTGTGTTAAATTTTAAAGTTCTATCAATTTATCTACAATTCCTTGATGCCATTCATATTAATGGCTAAGCAGTATCCATTGTGTCAATAAACCACATTGTCAGAATCCATTCATGTGTTGATGGACAGATACTATTTGTTTTTAATTTTTTGATATTATGAATAAAGCAAATGTCCCTGTGGTGGGATGAAACATCTTTGTATATATTAGAAGCAGATAGGTATGGTGCTATAGCAGTACCTGAGAGACTTATATCTTGATCTTCATGCAAGAGAGAAAGAGAGAGAGAGTGAGAGAAAGACAGAGAGCGAGAGAAAACAGAGAGAGACAGACAGACAGACAAAAAGACAGAGAGAAGAGAGGGAGAGACTGACAAAGAGACAGAGAGAGAGACAAAGAGACAGACAGAGAGAGAGAGAGACAGAGAGAGACAGAGACAGAGACAGAGACAGAGAGAGACAGACAGAGAGAGAATGCTTGGCTTTGGCTTTGGAATCTCAAACACCACCTTAGTAAAACACCTTCACCAAAGACACACATACTGGAACAAGGCCACTTCCTAATTCTTCACAATAGTTTATCATCTTGAGATTAAACATGTGAAAATAGCCTGTGGGGTGCATTCTCTATCAAACTACCACACCTTTCTTTTTGATACAAATATGTGTCATGCCTTTACTTTTTACAAATTCATCATTAAGCAACTACAATTGAATATTAGTACTTCACTTTCTCCATTTATCTATGTAACTCAGTGGCTGAGCACCTTGCTAGCATTCCTCTCAAAAAATAACATCCTTATCAAAATTCTCCCCATTTGTATCATCATGGATTCAAACTATGTACTGAATTCTTTACCAGACTTTCAAGACAGCAATTATAAATAAATCTTGATTATCTGAGAAAGCAATGTTCATTGTGTTTCTTAAATTCTTGCCCTCTCTAAATTTTTTAAAGTAACATCCCTAATTGCTAGCAATGAGGGAGACTTGCAGCCACATGAGACATGAGATAATCTTCTGACTGTCTTTGGTTTGGAATATCACTGAGAAATATATAAAAGAATATTTTTCTGCTAAAATAATTGTAGAGATCATTGAAAGTGCAGCCAGAGGGAACATTACACTGGTTCTTAATTTTCCTATGCTGTAGCTGTTAATTTACATATACTTTGAAGTCAAGTGAACTTTGCTTTGACCACTCCCTATCTTAGGGTACACAATAGTCTCAGTATTACACAGTTTTCAATGTTTCATATCCAATTATTTATTTAAAGATTAATTTATTGTTCACAGTTGAATAATGGATTTAAAGAAACTCTGACCTTTTGTCAGCCAAGTAATTCACACATTTTCCTGAATTTTAGTTAATAACTTCATTATTTCTATTATAAAAAAATACATTTGGTCTATTTTGGCTTTTAATTATTTTTTCTGGTTTCAGCATATTTATTTTCAAGAGACAATTTGAAAGGCTTGCAGTGGTGGTCGGTCTCCATCTTGCCACCAGGCCACGGGTAGAGAGGCCCAAGTATGCAGACTTAATCTGTGACTACCGTCACTCACTCGTGTGGAAATCAGCCAGGCTCTTGCCACTAGCCAGGGCCAGGGTGGCGGCTCGGCGGCACATCTCCACTGCCATTGGCCTTGCACCAAGGCAGCTGGGAGCAGCCTGCCCCGTGGTTCCCCCAAGCCCTTGCAGTGGAGTCAGCCTCCATCCTGCCACCAGGCAACTGCTAGAGACGCCCAGGTATATAAACTTAATCTGTGACTACCATCCCTCAGGTAGAAACCTGCCAGGCTCTTGCCACTAGCCAGGGCCAGGGCAGCAGCTCAGCGGGACATCTCCACTGCCACCTGCCTTGCACTAATGCGGTTGGGAGTTGCCTACCCCCCTACCCCCAAGCTCTTGCAGTGGTGATTCAGTCTCCATCTTGCCACCAGGCCACCAGTAGAGAGGCACAGGTATGCAGACTTAATCTGTGACTACCATCTCTCGGGTGGAAGCCTGCCAAGCTCTCGCCACTAGCCAGTGCCAGGGCAGTGGCTCGGCGGGACTTCTTTACAGCCTCCAGTGTGCACCAACTCGGTTGGGAACCTCCTTCCCTGAGGTCCTCTCAGCACTCACAGAAGCAGTCTCCATCTTGCCGCCTGGTCATCTATAGAGAACCAACAGGCGGGCCCAGCCTCACAGGAGGTTCAAACACCAGCCAGTGACAACAAGGCCAACTAATGCCAGAGATAACCAGATGGCAAAAGGCAAATGTAGGAACGTTACTAACAGAAATCAAGGCAGCATGGCAGCATCTGAATCCAGTTCGCTGACAACAGGAAGTCCTGGATACCCCAAAACACCAGAAAAAGATTTGGATCTAAAATCACTGGTCAGGATGCTGATAGCAGAAGATATAGATAAATCTCTTAAAGAAATACAGGAGAAAAAGGATCAAAAGTTAGGAGCCCTTACAAGGAAAACACAAAAATCACTTAAAGAAATTCAGGAGAATAGGGATCAAAAAATAGAAGCCAATAAGGAGGAAATACAAAAATCACTTAAAGAAATACAGAAGAATGTGGGTCATCAAGTAGAAGTTATGAAAGAGGAAACACAAAAATCTCTTAAAGAATTACTTGAAAACACAAACAAGCAAGCAAAAGATCTGAGCATATCCATCCAGGTTCTAAAGACTGAAGTAGAAACAACTAAGAAATCCCAGAGGGAGACATCATTGGAAATAGAAAACCTTGGGAAGAAATTAGGGGCCATAGATGCACATATCAACAATAGAATACAAGAAATCGAAGAAAGAATCTCAGATGCAGAAGATACAATCGGAACCATTGATTCAACAGTCAAAGAAAATGCTAAATGCATAAAGCTTGTAACCCAAAACATCCAGGAAATCCAGGACACAATGAGAAGACCAAACCTAAGGATTATATGTATATATGAGAGTGAAGATTTACAATTTAAAGGGCCATCAAATATATTCTACAAATTATGGAAGAAAATTTCCCCAACATAAAGAGAGAGATGCCCAAAAATATACAAGAAGCCTATAGAACCCCAAACAGACTGGACCAGAAGAAAATACCTCCTGTCAATTAATAATTCAAATCCATAATGTACTAAACAAAGAAAGAATATTAAAGGCAGTAAGAGAAAAAAGGCCAAGTAACATATAAAGGAAGACCTATCAGAATTACACCAGACTTCTGACCTGAGACAATGAAAGCTAGAAGATCCTGGGCAGATATCATACAGACTCTAAGAGAACACAAATTTCAGCCAAAACTACTATCCTCAGCAAAACTCTCAATCGCCATGGATGGAGAAATCAATGTATTCCATGACAAAACCAAATTCGCACAATATCGTTCCACAAACCCAGCCCTACAAAGGATAATAGGGGGAAAACACCAACACTAGGAGGGAAACTTCACCCTGGAAAACTCAAGATAGAAACATCCTCTCCTCAAACCCAAAAGAAGATAAACTCTCAAATATAAAAAATGATTTAAAAAATGCCAGGAGGTAATAATTACTGTTCCTTAATATCTCTTAACATCAATGGACTCAATTCCCCAATAAAAAGATATAGACTAACAGACTGCATATGGAAACAGGACCCTACATTTTGCTGCATACAGGAAACACATCTCAGAGTCAAAGACGAATATTACCTTAGAGTAAAAGGCTTGAAGTCAATTTTACAAGCAAATGGTCTCAGGAAACAAGCTGGAGTAGCCATTCTAATATCAGATAAAATTGACTTTCAACCTAAAGTCATCAAAAGAGACATGAAAGTTCACTTCTTGCTGGTCAAAGGGAAAACCCACCAAGAAGAACTCTCAAACCTGAACATCTATGCTCCAAATGCAAGGGCAGCCTCATTTGTAAAAGAAACTTTACTAAAGCTTACAGCACACATTGCCTCTAATTGTGGGTGACTTCAACACTCCACTCTCTCATCAGCCCTGATGGACCGATCAAGAAACCAGAAACTAAACAGGGACACAGGGAAATTAATTGAAACTTTGGACCAATTAGATTTAACATACATACATACATACATACATACATACATGTATATATATATATATGTGTGTGTGTGTATATATATATATATATAACATTTTATCCTAAAGCAAAAGAATATATGTTTTTCTCAGCACCGGAAGTACTTTCTCCAAAATCAATTATATAATTGGTCACAAGAGAGATGTCAACAAATACAAGAAGATCGAACTAATCCCAGGCCTCCTATCAGATCACTATGGAGTAAAAGAGGTCCTCAATAGCAACAAAAACAAAAGAAAGTCCGCATACACATGGAAATTCAAATATACTATAATCAATGACACCTTGGTCATGGAAGAAGTAAAGAAAGAAATCAAAGACTTTTTAGAATACAATGAAAATGAAAGTACCACCTACCCAAATCTATGGGACACAATGAAAGCACTGCTAAGAGGAAAACTTATAGCCCTGAGTGCCTCCAAAAAGAATCTGGAGAGAACATACACTACCAGCTTAAGTGCACACCTGAAAGCCCTGAAACAAAAAGAAGCTAATTCACCCAGGAGGAGTAGAAGACAGGAAATCATCAAATTCAGGGCTGAAATCAATCAAGTAGAAACAAAGAAAACCATACAAAGAATCAACAAAACCAGAAGCAGGTTCTTTGAGAAAATCAACAAGATAGGAAAGCCTTTAGCCAGACTAACAAAAGGGCACAGAGACAGGATCCAAATTAACAAAATTTGAAATGAAAAGGGGGATATAACAACAGAACCAAGGAAATTCAAAAGATCATCACATCCTACTACAAAACTGAACTGAACACAACTGAAGAATTTGGAGGAAATGGACAATTTCCTAGACAGATACCAAATACCAAAATAAAATCAGGATCATTTAGATCAGCTAAACAGTCCCATAACCCCCAAAGAAATAAAAGGGGTTATAGAAAGTTTCCCAACCAATAAAAGTAGAGCACCAGATGGTTTTAGTGCAGAATTCTACCAGACCTTCAAAGGAGACCTAACACCAATACTCTTGAAAATATTCTACAAAAATAGAAACAGAAGGGACACTGCCCAACTCTTCTATGAAGCCAATTACACTGAAACCAAAACCACACAATGATCCAACAAAGAAAGAACTACAGGTCAATTTCCCTTATGAATATTGATGCAAAAATACTAAAGAAAATTCTTGCCAACCGAATCCAAGAGCACATCAAAACGATCATTTACCATGATCAAGTAGGCTTCATCCCAGGGATGCAGGGATGGTTCAATATACAAAAATCCATCAATGTAATCCACTACATAAACAAACTAAAAGAAAAAAAACCACATGGTCATCTCATTAGATGCTGAAATAGCATTTGACAAAATTCAGCATCCTTTCATGCTAAAAGTCATGGAAAGAGCAGGAATTCAAGGCCCATACCTATACATAGTAAAAGCAATATATAGCAAACCAGTAGACAACATCAAAATAAATGGAGAGAAACATGAAGCAATCCCACTAACATCAGGGACTAGACAAGGGTGCCCTCTCTCTCTCTCTCTCTCTCTCTCTCTCTCTCTCTCTATATATATATATATATATATATATATATATATATATATATCTTTTCAATATAGTACTTGAAGTTCTAGCAAGAGCAATTAGACAACATAAGGAAGTCAAAGGGATACAAATTGGAAAGGAAGAAGTCAAACTATCATTATTTGCAGATGATATGATAGTATATTTAAGCGACCCCCAAAAAAAAACTCCACCAGAGAACTCCTATAGCTGATAAACAACTTCAGCAAAGTGGCTGGTTATAAAATCAACTCAAGCGAATCAGTAGCCTTCCGGTTCTCCAAGGACAAGCAGGCTGAGAAAGAAGTTAGGGAAATAACACCCTTCACAATAGCCACAAACAATATAAAGTATCTTGGCGTGACTGTAACCAAACAAGTGAAAGATCTGTATGAAAGAAACTTCATGTCCTTGAAGAAGACCTCATAAGATGAAAAAATATTTCATTCTCTTGGATTGGCAGGATCAATATAGTAAAAATGGCCATCTTGCCTAAAGCAATCGACAAATTCAATGCAATCCCCATCAAAATCCCGATTCAATTCTTCATAGATCTAGAAAGAGCAATTCTCAAATTCATCTGGAGTAACAAAAACCCCAGGATAGCTAAAACTATTCTCAACAATAAAATGACTTCTGGGAGAATCAATATCCCTGACATCAAGCAGTACTACAGAGAAATTGTGTAAAAAAACTGAATGGTACTGGTACAGCAACAGGCAAGTAGATCAATGGAATAGGATTGAAGACCCAGAAATGAACCCACAGACTTATGGTCACATGATCTTTGATAAAGGAGTTACAACCATCCAGTGGAAAAAAGATAGGTTTTTCAACAAATGATGCTGGTTCAACTGGAGGTCAACTTGCAGAAGAATGCGAATTGACCCACTCTTATCTCCTTGTACTAAGATGAACTCCAAGTAGATCAAGGACCTCCACATAAAACCAGACACACTGAAACTAATAGAAAGGAAATTGGGGAAGACCCTGGAGGATATGGGCACAGGGGAAAAGTTTCTGAACAGAACACCAATAGCATATGTTCTAAGATCAAGAATTGACAAATGGGACCTCATAAAATTACAAAGTTTCTGTAAGGCAAAGGACACTGTCAGAAGGACAAAACAGCCACCAACAAATTGGGAAAAGATCTTCACCCAACCCCACATCCGACAGAGGGCTAATATCCAATATATACGAAGAACTCAAGAAGTTAGATACCAAAGAACCAAATAACCCTATCAAAAAATGGGGTACAGAGCTAAACAAAGAATTTTCACAGAAGAAATTTGTATGGCTGAGAAGCACCTTAAGAGATGTTCAACATCATTAGTCATCAGAGAAATGCAAATTAAAACAACCCTGAGATTCCACCTCACACCAGTCAGAATGGCTAAGATTAAAAACTCAGGAGAGAACAGGTGCTGGTAAGGATGTGGAGAAAGAGGAACACCCTTCCACTGTTGGTGGGATTGCAAGATGGTACAAGTGCTGTGGAAATCAGTCTGGCGGTCCCTCAGAAAATTGGGCATGATACTTCCAGAGGAGCCTGTCATTCCACTCTATTCCTCTGTATATACACAGAGGATTCCCCGGCATAAAATAAAGACACATGCTCCACTATGTTCACAGCAGCCTTATTTATAATAGCCAGAAGTTGGAAGGAACCCAGATGTCCCTCAAAGGAGGAATGGATACAGAAAATGCGGTATATTCATACAACAGAATACTACTCAGCAATTAAAAATAATGAATTCATGCAATTTGTAGGCAAATTGGTGGATATGGAAAATATCATCCTAAGTGAGTTAACCCAATCATAAAAGAATACACATGAAATGCAATCACTGATAAATGGATATTAATGAGCCCAGAAGCCCTAAATACTCAAGGCATAATTAGCAAATCAAATGATTACCAAGAAGAAGAATGGAGAGGACCCTGGGCCTGTAAAGATTGGATCCAGTTTTGTATGAGTGTTCTAGAACAGAGAAATGGTGGTGGTGGGGGGTGATTGGGGAATAGGTGGGAGTGGGTGGCTGGGGGGGGCAGAAGAGAACTTATGGTACATATGGTGAGGGGGCAACTGGGAAAGGGGAAAGCCTTTGGAATGTAAACAAAGAATATAGAAAAAATGTAAATGACAGTAAAAAAGAGACAATTCAACTATACCTTTATCCCCCCTCAATTTTAATCTATGTACAAATAAATCAAAATACATTCACTCCATCCAATATGTCCCATTTTCTTAATACACAATTTTGTCACTAATCCCAAGTCTCACAGAAATATCTTCTAAATCAGTGTCAAGTTCTAATTAAATCTTAAGTTGTGAATCAGAGACACCAGACAAGTTATTTGACTTCATAGTCCACGGGCATTACAGGCATAGTATTAGATTAAGTCATGGATAAATCAGAAAAGAAAATGTTTCTATCAAACACAAAATCTTTCAAGGCAAATTCCATTACATTTTGAAGCTCATGAGTATTTATTACACACAAGGTAGTGAAGTTGTTCCCATAAGGAGAGGAATGAGTACCAGTCAATAACCATGTAAGAGTGTGGCTGGGGCCTCATGACCTTCTGGGTAGCAGGTACACCCTGGATGTATTTGGCATTGGTATCCTGGCTCACTGGACTCAAGAAACATAGTTTCTTCTGAGTCTCAGCATAAGGCAGCACGGCCTTTCTTGAAGCATGGGACTATGTAAGGTCAGGCAGTGCAATCATCTGCCCTGTAGATGACAACAGCTATAAAGTCTCTCATTCATTCCATGTCTCTCTCCCCTATAGCACAAGTTATACTGTTTTAATTTAAATTTTATTCCTTGCTTTTTTTAATTTCATTAATCAGTAATTGATTTATGGAGTTCTTGTCCAGTCATGTCTGTGTTTCTCTGTAGAACATGTTTTCTTTAAATTATTATTATTATTATTATTATTATTATTATTATTATTATTTTACATATTGAGATTCAGCTTTCTCTGTTTGGGGCATGGTTTTCTCTTGATCCTTTTAATTTAGCTTTCCCCTTTCATCATGGTTTCATTTGACCAATAAAGAGAAAACAGACTGAATTTTTTTTCAACATTGTAAACACATCTCTACTGAGCTAGATATAACATCCATTATTTTGACACTCACTGTCCACAGAATACAAGGTCCACTTAGCGTAAACCTATTTGCCTTCAAACATTTCCATAAGAGTAGTTTTCATTTATATTGGTGGTCTTCAGAATCACATGTTACATACACACTTTTACATACATCTAGCTTTTCAAGGCAATTTTAACTGGGTTATGCATCACAAAAGATCAGCTGGAAAGAGTTTGACCGTTCTATTTAAGCAAAAAGCAGAAAACCTCAGGGACTGTCAGTTCTATGACAAATGGTACATGGTGGATGCTGAATTGCAGACACAAGCAGCCTTGTGAACAAGTGCAATCTTTAGAAAAATAAAGTTTTTGCAATCAGGACTGGACATCATTATGAGGAAAAAAAGGGGAAGACAGGTAAAAAATTGAGAGTATAAATTTATAGTCAAGTATTAGAATGTAGGTATCTGCAATTTTACTCCATAGATACTGTAATATTAAAAATAGAAGTGATTGATTTGTTCTTAATTAGTAAGTATGGACAGTAAAATTCAGATAATGACTAGCACCTACTCAAGATAAGAAGACAATGTTTGATGTTATAGCTATTACATGATTCAATATTTGGATCAGCCTTACTATATATGATGAAATTTATATCTGCTTCATGTTCTAAGTAATCTTTATCTTCTTCCAATTAGCACATTCTATTAGGACATTTCTTATAATGTTCACTTTGCTTTTATTTCTGTATGAAACTTGGACAGTAAACTGAAATTGGAGCCACATCAAATCAAACCTCGGTGTGCTCTAGAGTCTTCCTGGGTTCCACAAAGACATTCTTGATACAGTACCTATGGGAAGATTTAATGTTTAAGGATCCTTTTTACATAACTTCACATGGTATTTGTTTATAGACTTCAGTTATTTGTGAATAACTCTTAAGACAACATATCTACATATCTGTTGTAATTAATTTCCAGAAAGCTACAGTCATGGTTTACTAGGCATATATCCAAATACATATTGTATACTTGTAATATATACTGTATATATGGCAACAGCAAAAGAAAATATCTATAAAATGGCAGGCAGATAGAAGAATCCAATAATCAAACATGTGCCTTTGTGGTATAAAAAAAATCAACCTGAAGATTTTCTCTGGTCTGGGCAGTGATATGGCCAAAAATAATGTAGAAAAATGAAAATGTATTTACAATTCACAGCTATTTTATTAGACTAAAATTCTAAAACACTGATGTGAGGTCAAATTTCCATGACCCATTTTAAACTTCTTTATCACTCTGCACGTTCTCTCGGGTGTTTATTCTTCACTAATACTCAGTAAATTCTGTCTTTGAGGAGATGACTGAGTATACTCCCCCCCTTTTTTTTACATGTGGACTTATTCTCTAGATTATATTACTCAATCTTGTGATTATGGATGATCTTGATGCCAAATATGCCCCAAAATAGTTTTTTCATATTGATTGGGGCATGGTGTTTCTAGTGTTGTTTTTTTATATTTTTCCCTTGCTTTTTTTTTCGGTCCTGTCATTATCCTCACCCCACTCCACCCTGACAGCTCCTCATCCCATTCCTCCTTTCCATTCTCCAAGAGGATGTTACCATGGCCCACACCCAACCAGACCTCCCCACTCCCTAGAGTCTCAACTCTCTCCAGGGTTATGTGCATTTTCTTTCACCGAGGCCAAACCAGGCAGTCTTCTGCTGTATATGTGTCCAGTGGGTCACGTATCAGCTAGTGGATGTTGCCTGGTTGGTGGCTCAGTGTCTGAGTGAACTCAGGGGTCCAAGTCAGTTGTCCAAGTTAGGGTCTTCCTATGGGGTCATCCTTGTCCTCAGCTTCTTCCAACTTTTCCCTAATTCAACCATAGGGGTCCCCAGCTTCTGTCCATTGGTTGGATATAAGTATCTGCATCTGACACATTCAGCTGCCTGTTGTATCTCTAAAAGGGCAGCCATACTAGGCTCCTATCTATGAGCATACCATAGCATCAGTAACAGTGTCAGGCCTTGGAGCCTCCCCTTGAGCTCGGTCCTAATTTGGGCCAGTCAGTGGACCTCCTTCCCCTCAGTCTCTTCTCTATTTTTGTTCCTAAAGTTCTTTTAGACAGGAACAATTCTGCATTAGAGTTTTTGACTGCGGGTCCATTATATTCTTTGAATATTTTTATAAGAGTCAAAGCTTTAGAATTAGCCATCCTTGGAAGTTTCAGAACTAATTCCTCTCTTCAAACATTCCTGTATTTGTCATGAGTCAAAATAATATTTTTTTTTTTGTTATTTGTATTCTTGGAAATTTTCTTCCTAAGGACAGTGTATTCATTACTAAATATTCGAGACTATTCCTCATGCTGTGCTTCAGAGAGAATCATGGACCTACTTGTACTAGAGAGAAATCACAGCTTTCAAGAGTTCACCTGATCACATGGTAAGAATTCCACTCAGGGTGAAACTGAGATTCACCACAGACTAGTCTAAATTCAAAACCTTTTCTGTCTTTCCGAGTTAGAGCATGTGAAGTGTTTTACAGCTGTTGAAACCACAGGGTATTGCCCAGAGACTGGTGCTCTGGGTCAGTTTCCCTATGTCATGTTTGACATTTATTGCATTTATTTGGTCTCAGTCATTTTCTGCCTCTCAATATGCTTGGCCATTATGTATGTGAATAATCTCCTCCTCTATTAAAGCATCTTTGTCCCTCCTAGCTTAACCATGTCTCTGTATAATATTAATATGCAGAGGCTTGTCCCTCTGCAACAAACTTCCTCTCCATTCCAATTATACAAGAAGCTGAGACATAGCAGTGGAGTTGTTAGTTGTATTAAATTGAGAAATAGTCACAGGTCATAAACTTCCCCCAAATAAATGGTGCTCAAATAAGATGTGCACAGAAATTAAAGTTCTAGGTCACATTTGTTTCCAAGTGTTGCTGTGTTCATAGCATTTTCATCTCCTTCATGTAATGAATCCTTATTTATTTAATGATAGTGATTAGATGCCTTAAATTACTAGAAATCAAATTCATCTCCCTCAGCACTGGGCATGGATTTGAGAACCTTCAGTTGTGTATTCTCCAGGCTCCTTTTTTATAATAGTACTAAATGCTTACAAACAAGCATCTGCTGCAGTGAGTGAAGTGCTTCCTCGTTATGTACAGCATGTGCATTTCAAAAAGAATGTGTCACTTAAAATATTAGTTATGCTCATGGTTTAGAATAGTTTTGTTTTGGGTGATGGGTGTGAAGAAGACTGCCACATGAATGAAACCGAGCATATCTTTCTTAATGCAAACATACCCAACCTCTGCTTGACTCTGTGTTTTCCACTTATTATTCAGACTAATGTTTCAAAGGACTTTGAATCCACATCTAGAAGGAGACACAATGCACATTTATAAGAGGTTCATATTGCTCTTGCTTTAGGTGATTTTTAAACAAAACAAACAGTTGCTTTTCTTAAACTATTCATTGATTTAAATTCATTTTTGACATTTTCTGCCTCAAAAGAATAGGGTTATTAAAATGAAAGTTACAATAGAAGTTGAAAATTAAAATAAAATAAAATGTCTCTGAGTTAACATATCTAACATAGGATAGAATAAAGACAAGCAGAATAGTTGGCAAGCACTTTGATCAAATTAATTTTGAAAAAGAATATTGATGAATATAACAATGACTTATGAAGATTATGTAGAGTGAGATAATGATTACAATATTAGTTTTGTTTCTGTAGAGGTTGCCAAGGAAGTAGCCAGTTGAAACATGTGTTAAACTAATGAAGACAAGAAAGGTTAAGACACAATGTTGTCCCACTAGGGTTTTTTTTTTATTATTGTTTTAATAATGCAGCTTACAAAATCAAGCAGAATTGCATATAAGGCCAATTATTTTCCAACATACTAGCTTTATTGATTGTTTAATTTTCACATTATACACCCCAATGACACACACTTTTAAGACATCTAATGTCTGACTCCCAACCTCTGTTAGCACTCTTAAGAAAGAGAAGAAAATGAAGGAGGAGGAGGAAGAGGAGGAAGAGAAGGAAAAGAAGAAGGGGAGAAGAAGGACGAGGACAAGGACAAGGATGAGGAACTTCCAGTACTTTAAAGATAACTAGGACCTTCCCACCCACAACTCTGCCAAAAGCCATCAATGGTGAAGAAGTTTAGCATTCTTATTACAAAATTTAAGAGTTCTCTTGGACATTTTTCTGTCTATGCTGTTACTTTTATGGGATGGTTATAGGAATCAGGGTTGTCACAGAAGCTATCTATGTCTCATTTTTATGACCTATGACCTGTTACTCAAAATAATTATATTTAGTCTCTATCACTGAGATATATATATATATATATATATATATATATATATATATATTGCATTGCTTTGCACCTCAACCAGAATAAAAAGACATGATTCTCTCCTATAATATGTGATTTTGGAGGAAGGGCTTATATTAAATGTTGGAATGGAAAACTCTGCGTTAAAAACTAGCCTCTAGATATTGCTACCAGGACACTGCTAGAGACGCCCAGGTAGACAGACTCAATCAGGGGCTACCATCACTCAGGAGAATCCTCCAGGATCTGCCCACAAACCAAGGTAAGGGCGGCAGCTGGCGGGACATCTCCACACCCTCTGGCCTTGCAACAACTCAGTTGGGACTGCCCTCCCTGAGGTTCCCTCAGCACTCACAGAGGCAGTCTCTATCTTGCAGAGTGGTCACCAGTAGAGAAAGAACAGGTGGGCCTAGCCTCACAGGAGTTTCAAACACCAGCCAGTGACAACAAGGCCAACTAATGCCAGAGATAGCCAGATGGCAAAAGGAAAAGGCAGGAATGTTACTAACAGAAATCAAGGCAGCATGATAGCATCTGAACCCAGTTCGCCTACAACAGGAAGACCTGGATACTCCAACACACCAGAAAAACAAGATTTGGATCTAAAATCAATGGTCAGGATGCTGTTAGAGGAACACTTAGACAAATCTCTTAAAGAAATACAGGAGAAAATGGATCAAAAGTTAGAAGCATTTACAAGGCAAACACAAAAATCACTTAAAGAAATTCAGGAGAATATGGATCAAAAAACAGAAGCCAATAAGGAGGAAACACAAAAATCACTTAAAGAAGTACAGAAGAACATGGGTCAACAAGTAGAAGTTATGAAAGAGGAAATCTCTTAAAGAAATACATGAAAACACAATCAAGTAAGTGAAAGATCTGAGCATATCCATCCAGGTTCTAAAGACAGAAGTAGAAACAACTAAGAAATCGCAGAGGGAGACAACATTGGAGATAGAAAACCTTGGGAAGAAATCAGGGGCCATAGATGCAAATATCAACAATAGCATACAAGAACTAGAAGAAAGAATCTCAGATGCCGAAGATACCATAGGAACAATTGATTCAACAGTCAAAGAAAATACTAAATACAAAAAGCTTGTAACCCAAAACATCTAGGAAATCCAGGACACAATGAGAAGACCAAACCTAAGGATTATAGGTATATATGAGAGTGAAGATTTACAAGTTAAAAGGTCAGCAAATATCTTCTACAAAATTATGGAAGAAAACTTCCTCAACCTAAAGAGGGAGATGCCTATGAATATACAAGAAGCCAACAGAACTCCAAACAGACTGAACCAGAACAGAAATACCTCCTGTCACATAATAATCAAAACCCCAAATGTACTAAATAAAGAAAGAATATTAAAGGCAGCAAGAGAAAAAGGCCAAGTAACATATAAAGGAAGACCTATCAGAATTACACCAGACTTCTCACATGAGACCATGAAAGCTAGAACATTCAGGGCAGAAATCATGCAAACTCTAAGAGAACACAAATTTCAACAAAAACTACTTTACCCAGCAAAACTCGCAATCGCCATAAATGGAGACATCAAGGTATTCCATGACAAAACCAAATTTGCAAATTATCTTTCCACAAACCCAGCCCTACGAAGGATAATAGGGGGAAAACAACAACACAAGGAAGGAAACTACACCCTGGATGAAGCAAGATAGAAACCTCTCATCAAACCCAAAAGAAGATAACCTCTCAAATATAAAAAAAAAATAATTTCAAAAATGTCGGGAAGTAATAATTACTATTCCTTAATATCTCTTAACACCAGCGCACACAATTCCCCTATAAAAAGACATAGACTAAAAGACTGGATACAGAAACAGGACCCTACATTTTCCTGCATACAGGAAACGCATCTCAGTGTGAAAGACAATCACTGTTTTAGAGTAAAAGGCTGGCAGACAATTTTACAAGCAAATGGTCTCAGGAAACAAGCCAGAGTAGCCATTCTAATATAAGATAAAATTGACTTTCAACTTAAAGTCATCAAAAGAGACTCAGAAGGTCACTTCTTGCTGGTCAAAGGGAAAATACACCAAAAAGAACTCTCAATACTGAACATCTATGCTCCAAATGCAAGGGCACACTCATTTGTAAAAGAAACCTTACTAAAGCTTAAAGCACACATTGCACCTAACACAATAATTGTGGGTGACTTCAACACTCCACTCTCCTCAATGGACCGATCAGGAAACAAGAAACTAAACAGGGACACAGTGAAACTAATTGAAACTTTGGACCAATTGGATTTAACAGAAATATATATATGTATGTATATATGTATCTGTATATATGTATGTATATGTATATATACAGATACATATACATACATATATACAGATATATATATATAGAGAGAAAATTTCATCATAAAGCAAAAGAATAGGCCAGGTGCTCAGAACCATCCGGCGGCGGCGGCAGAACCAGCTTCCCGCCCAGCTGGCAGTGGGGAAGCCGGAGGGTCACCCAGCGTCCCAGGTGCTCAGAACCATCCGGCGGCGGCGGCAGAACCAGGTACCCGACACAGCCCGAGCTTAAGACCTTCGGGGACTCAGGCCTGGAGTGGGAATTGGGCACAGAATAGCGGGTGCACTCTGCACTCGCGCGCGGGGCGGACCCCGAGCTCCCTGCAGGCTGCTGCCATATTGCCTGCAGCTTCCCGCCCAGCTGGCGGTGGGGAAGCCGGAGGGTCACCCAGCGTCCCAGGTGCTCAGAACCATCCGGCGGCGGCGGCAGAACCAGGTACCCGACACAGCCCAAGCTTAAGACCTTCGGGGACTCAGGCCTGGAGTGGGAGTTGGGCACAGAATAGCGGGTGCACTCTGCACTCGCGCGGCGGACCCCGAGCTCCCTGCAGGCAGCTGCCATATTGCCTGCAGCTTCCCGCCCAGCTGGTGGTGGGGAAGCCGGAGGGTCACCCAGCGTGCCAGGTGCTCAGAACCATCCGGCGGCGGCGGCAGAACCAGGTACCCGACACAGCCCGAGCTTAAGACCTTCGGGGACTCAGGCCTGGAGTGGGAATTGGGCACAGAATAGCGGGTGCACTCTGCACTCGCGCGCGGGGCGGACCCCGAGCTCCCTGCAGGCAGCTGCCATATTGCCTGCAGCTTCCCGTCCAGCTGGTGGTGAGGAAGCCAGAGTCAGCCAGTGTGCCAGGTACCCAGACCCAGCCGGAGGCCGAACCAGCCTCCCATCCAGCCAGTGGCAGGGAAGCTGGAAACCGGACCCAGCCAGCTTCCCAGCAGCTTGGGACCAGCAGGCAGAACCAG
This sequence comes from Apodemus agrarius, assembly GCA_964023405.1. Taxonomy (NCBI): domain Eukaryota; kingdom Metazoa; phylum Chordata; class Mammalia; order Rodentia; family Muridae; genus Apodemus; species Apodemus agrarius. The sequence goes on along the minus strand of OZ030024.1, from coordinate 28,884,659 downwards.
ATAACTGAGATATCCCAACTTTAAGACCCCTGGGGAAACAGGATATCAGACAGCGAACCCTGAGCAGGAGCAGTGCAGAGCAGCCGCCCAACAGGCGGAACCAAATACCTGGGATATCCTGAGGTTAAGACCTCGGGGGACTCAGGCCACCTGTCAGCAATCTGTGAGCAAGAGCCCCGCAGGACAGTGATTCAGGTATCCCAGTCACTGGGAAATAGCCTTACAACCCCACAGGAGGGTCAAGCACCAGCTAGTATCTACAGGACCAACTAACACCAGAGTTAACCAGATGGCAAAAGGCAAACGTAAGATCGCTACTAACAAAAATCAAGGCAATATGGCGGCATCCGAACCCAGTTCCCCAACAGCAATAAATATTGGATACCCCGAAACACCAGAAAAACAAGACTCAGATCTAAAATCACTGGTCAGGATGCTGATAGAGGAACACTTAGATAAATCTCTTAAAGTAATACATGAGAAAATAGATCAAAAGCTAGAAGCCATTGCAAGACAAACACAATTAAATCCCAGATATCTCAACACACCAGAAAAACAAGACTCAGATCTAAAATCACTGGTAAAGATGCAGATTGAGGATCACTTAGATAAATTTCTTAAAGTAATAGAGGAGAAAATAGATCAAAAACTAGAAGCCCATACAAGGCAGACACAAAAATCACTTAAAGAAATCCAGGAGAATATAGAGCAAAAAGTGAATCCCAATAAGGGGGAGAAACAAAAATCACCCAAAGAAATACAAGAGAACATGGGTCAACGAGTAGAAGTCATAAAGGAGGAAACACAAAAATCCCTTAAAGAATTACAGGAAAACACAAACAAGCAACTGAAAGATCTGAGCAAAACCATACAAAATCTAAAAACAGAAGTAGAAACAACTAAGCAATCGCAAAGGGAGACAATGTTGGAAATAGAAAACCTTGGGAAGAAATCAGGAGTCATAGATGCAAATATCAACAATAGAATACAAGAGATAGAAGACAGAATCTCAGATGCTGAAGATACCATAGGAACCATGGATTCAACAATTAAAGAAAATGCAAAATGCAAAAAGCTGGTAACCCAAAACATTCAGGAAATCCAGGACACAATGAGAAGACCAAACCTAAGGATTATAGGGATAGATGAGAATGAAGATCTACAACTTAAAGGGCCAGCAAATATCTTCTACAAAATTATGGAAGAAAATTTCCCCAACCTAAAGAGAGAGATGCCCATGAATATACAAGAAGCCTATAGAACCCCAAATAGACTGGACCAGAACAGAAATACTTCCCGTCACATAATAGTCAAAACCCCAAATGTACTAAACAAAGAAAGAATATTAAAGGCAGTAAGAGAAAAAGGACAAGTAACATATAAAGGAAGACCTATCAGAATTACACCAGACTTCTCACCTGAGACCATGAAAGCTAGAAGATCCTGGGCAGACCTTATGCAGACCCTAAGAGAACACAAACTTCAGCCAAGACTACTATACCCAGCGAAACTCTCAATTGCCATAGATGGGGAAACCAAGATATTCCACGACAAAACCAAATTTGCAAGATACTTATCTACAAACCCAGCCCTACAAAGGATAATAGGGGAAAAAAACCAACACAAGGGGGGAAACAACACCCCAGAAGAAACAAGATAGAAACCCCATCTCATCCAACCCAAAAGAAGAGAACCACTCAAATACAAATAATAATAACAATTCCCAAAATGTCAGGAAGTAATAATTACTATTCCTTAATATCTCTTAATATCAATGGACTCAATTCCCCAATCAAAAGACACAGACTAACAGACTGGATACGGAAACAGGACCCTACATTTTGCTGCATACAGGAAACACATCTCAGTGTCAAAGACAAACACCTCCTTAGAGTAAAAGGCTGGAAGACAGTTCTACAAGCAAATGGTCCCAGGAAACAAGCTGGAGTAGCCATTCTAATATCAGATAAAATCGACTTTCAACCTAAAGTCATCAAAAGAGACACAGAAGGTCACTTCCTGCTTGTCAAAGGGAAAATCCACCAAGAAGAATTCTCAATACTGAACATCTATGCACCAAATGCAAGGGCACCCTCATTCGTAAAAGAAACTTTACTAAAGCTTAAAGCACACATCGCACCTAACACAATGATTGTAGGTGACTTCAACACTCCACTCTCCTCAATGGACCGATCAGGAAAGCAGAAACTAAACAGGGACACAGTGAAACTAATTGAAGCTTTGGACCAATTGGATTTAACAGATATATATAGAACATTCCATCCTAAAACAAAAGAGTATACCTTTTTCTCAGCACCGCACGGTACCTTCTCAAAAATTGATCATATAATTGGTCACAAGACAGACCTCAACAAATACAAGAAGACCGAACTAATCCCATGTCTCCTATCGGATCACTATGGAGTAAAAGTGGTCTTCAATAGCAAGAAGAACTACAGAAAGCCCACATACACATGGAAACTGAACAATACTCTACTCAATGACACCCTGGTCAAGGAAGAAATAAAGAAAGAAATCAAAGACTTTTTAGACTTCAATGAAAATGAAGGTACGACCTACCCAAATCTCTGTGATACAATGAAAGCAGTGCTAAGAGGAAAACTCATAGCCCTGAGTGCCTCCAAAAAGAAACTGGAAAGAGCATACACTAGCAACTTAACAGCACACCTGAAGGCGCTGGAACAAAAAGAAGCTAACTCACCCAGGAGGAGTAGAAGAGAGGAAATCATCAATCTAAGGGCTGAAATCAATCAAGCAGAAACAAAGAGAACCATACAAAGAATCAACAAAACCAAGAGCTGGTTCTTCGAGAAAATCAACAAGATAGATAAGCCCTTAGCTAGACTAACCAAAGGGCACAGAGATAGTATCCAAATTAACAAAATTAAAAATGAAAAGGGGGATATAACAACAGAAACAGAGGAAATTCAAAAGATCATCAGATCCTACTACAAAGGCCTATACTCAAAACAACTGGAGAATCTGGAGGAAATGGACAATTTCCTAGACAGATACCAAATACCAAAATTAAATCAGCATCAAGTAGACCAGCTAAACAGTCCCATAACCCTTAAAGAAATAGAAGGGGTTATAGAAAGCCTCCCAACCAAAAAAAGTACGGGACCAGATGGTTTTAGTGCAGAATTCTACCAGACCTTCAAAGAAGACTTAACACCAATACTCTTCAAACTATTCCACAAAATAGAGACAGAAGGGACACTGCCCAACTCATTCTTCGAAACCACAATTACGCTGATACCTAAACCACAAAAAGATCCAACAAAGAAAGAGAACTACAGGCCAATTTCTCTTATGAATATAGATGCAAAAATACTAAATAAAATCCTTGCCAACCGAATCCAAGAGCATATCAAAACGATCATTCACCATGATCAAGTAGGCTTCATTCCAGGAATGCAGGGATGGTTCAATATACGGAAATCCATCAATGTAATCCACTACATAAACAAACTAAAAGAAAAAAACCACATGGTCATCTCATTAGATGCTGAAAAAGCATTTGACAAAATTCAGCATCCTTTCATGCTAAAAGTCTTGGAAAGAGCAGGAATTCAAGGCCCATACCTAAACATAGTAAAAGCAATCTACAGCAAACCAGTAGCCAACATCAAAATAAATGGAGAGAAACTTGAAGCAATTCCACTAAAATCAGGGACTAGACAAGGCTGTCCTCTCTCTCCATATCTTTTCAATATAGTACTTGAAGTTCTAGCGAGAGCAATCAGACAACATAAGGAAGTCAAAGGGATACAAATTGGAAAGGAAGAAGTCAAAGTATCATTATTTGCAGATGATATGATAGTCTACTTAAGCGATCCAAAAAACTCCACCAGAGAACTTCTACAGCTGATAAACAACTTCAGCAACGTGGCTGGTTATAAAATTAACTCAAGCAAATCAGTAGCCTTCTTGTACTCAAAGGACAAGCAGGCTGAGAAAGAAGTTAGGGAAATAACACCCTTCACAATAGCCACAAACAACATAAAGTACCTTGGCGTAACTCTAACCAAACAAGTGAAAGATCTGTATGACAGGAACTTCAAGTCCCTGAAGAAAGAAATCGAAGAAGACCTCAGGAGATGGAAAAATATTTCTTGCTCCTGGATTGGCAGGATCAATATAGTAAAAATGGCCATCTTGCCAAAAGCAATCTACAGATTCAATGCAATCCCCATCAAAATCCCAAATCAATTCTTCATAGATCTAGAAAGAGCAATTCTCAAATTCATCTGGAGCAACAAAAAACCCAGGATAGCTAAAACTATTCTCAACAATAAAAGGACTTCTGGGGGAATCAATATCCCTGACCTCAAGCAGTACTACAGAGCAATTGTGTTAAAAACTGCATGGTATTGGTACAGCAACAGGCAGGTAGATCAATGGAATAGGATTGAAGACCCAGAAATTAACCCACAGACTTATGGTCACTTGATCTTTGATAAAGGAGCCACAACCATCCGGTGGAAAAAAGATAGCCTTTTCAACAAATGGTGCTGGTTCAACTGGAGGTCAACATGCAGAAGAATGCGAATTGACCCACTCCTATCTCCTTGTACTAAGATCAACTCCAAGTGGATCAAGGACCTCCACATAAAACCAGACACACTGAAACTATTAGAAAAGAAACTTGGGAAGACCCTGGAGGACTTGGGCACAGGGGAAAAGTTCCTGAACAGAACACCAATAGCTTATGCTCTAAGATCAAGAATCGACAAATGGGACCTCATAAAATTACAAAGTTTCTGCAAAGCAAAGGACACTGTCAGAAGGACAAAACGGCAACCAACAAAGTGGGAAAAGATCTTCACCAACCCCACATCCGACAGAGGGCTAATATCCAATATATACAAAGAACTCAAGAAGTTAGACGACAAAGAACCAAATAACCCTATCAAAAAATGGGGCACAGAGCTAAACAAAGAATTCTCACCAGAAGAAATTCGGATGGCCGAGAAACACCTTAAAAGATGTTCAACATCATTAGTCATCAGGGAAATGCAAATCAAAACAACCCTGAGATTCCACCTCACACCAGTCAGAATGGCTAAGATTAAAAACTCAAGAGACAACAAGTGCTGGCGAGGATGTGGAGAAAGAGGAACACTCCTCCACTGTTGGTGGGATTGCAAAATGGTAAAACCGCTCTGGAAATCAGTTTGGCGGTTCCTCAGAAAATTGGGCATGTTACTTCCAGAGGACCCTGGCATACCACTCCTGGGCATATACCCAGAGGATTCCCCTGCATGCAATAAGGACACATGCTCCACTATGTTTATAGCAGCCTTGTTTATAATAGCCAGAAATTGGAAGCAGCCCAAATATCCCTCAAAGGAGGAATGGATACAGAAAATGTGGTATATTTATACAATGGAATACTACACAGCAATTAAAAATAATGAATTCATGCAATTTGTAGGTAAATGGTTAGACCTGGAAAATATCATCCTGAGTGAATTAACCCAATCACAAAAGAATGCACCTGAAATGCAATCACTGATAAGTGGATATTAATGAGCCCAGAAGCCCTAAATACTCAAGACACAAATAGCAAGTCAAATGATTCCCAAGAAGAAGAAAGGAGAGGACCCTGGGCCTGTAAAGATTGCTTCCAGTTTAGTAAAGAAACCGAGGGGGGAGGGGGAATTATTGGGGAACAGATGGGGGGGAGAGGAACTATGGGAACTATGGTGGGTGGGAACTGGGAAAGGGGAAAGCCTTTGGAATGTAAACATAGAATATAGAAAATAAAATTAAAAAAAAAAAAAAAAAAAGAATCGACAAATGGGACCTCATAAAATTACAAAGTTTCTGCAAAGCAAAGGACACTGTCAGAAGGACAAAACGGCAACCAACAAAGTGGGAAAAGATCTTCACCAACTCCACATCCGACAGAGGGCTAATATCCAATATATACAAAGAACTCAAGAAGTTAGACCGCAAAGAACCAAATAACCCTATCAAAAAATGGGGCACAGAGCTAAACAAAGAATTTTCACCAGAAGAAATTCGGATGGCCGAGAAACACCTTAAAAGATGTTCAACATCATTAGTCATCAGGGAAATGCAAATCAAAACAACCCTGAGATTCCACCTCACACCAGTCAGAATGGCTAAGATTAAAAACTCAAGAGACAACAAGTGCTGGCGAGGATGTGGAGAAAGAGGAACACTCCTCCACTGTTGGTGGGATTGCAAAATGGTAAAACCGCTCTGGAAATCAGTTTGGCGGTTCCTCAGAAAATTGGGCATGTTACTTCCAGAGGACCCTGGCATACCACTCCTGGGCATATACCCAGAGGATTCCCCTGCATGCAATAAGGACACATGCTCCACTATGTTTATAGCAGCCTTGTTTATAATAGCCAGAAATTGGAAGCAGCCCAAATATCCCTCAAAGGAGGAATGGATACAGAAAATGTGGTATATTTATACAATGGAATACTACACAGCAATTAAAAATAATGAATTCATGCAATTTGTAGGTAAATGGTTAGACCTGGAAAATATCATCCTGAGTGAATTAACCCAATCACAAAAGAATGCACATGAAATGCAATCACTGATAAGTGGATATTAATGAGCCCAGAAGCCCTAAATACTCAAGACACAAATAGCAAGTCAAATGATTCCCAAGAAGAAGAAAGGAGAGGACCCTGGGCCTGTAAAGATTGCTTCCAGTTTAGTAAAGAAACCGAGGGGGGAGGGGGAATTATTGGGGAACAGATGGGGGGGGAGAGGAACTATGGGAACTATGGTGGGTGGGAACTGGGAAAGGGGAAAGCCTTTGGAATGTAAACATAGAATATAGAAAATAAAATTAAAAAAAAAAGAAAAAAAAAAAAACTTTCTTCCCTCCACCTAAAAAAAAAAAAAAAAAAGCAAAAGAATATATCTTTTTCTCAGCACCACATGGTACATTCTCCAAAATTGAACATATAATTGGTCACAAGAGAGATGTCAACAAGTACAAGAAGATCGAGCTAATCCCATGCCTCCTATCAGATTACCATGGAGTAATAGTGGTCTTCAATGGCAACAAAAACAATAAAAAGCCCACATACACATAGAAACTGAACAATACTCTACTAAATGACACCTTGGTCAAGGAAGAAATAAAAAAAGAAATCAAAGACTTTTTAGAATTCAATGAAAATGAATGTTCAACCCACCCAAATCTGTGGGACACAATGAAACCAGTTCTACGTGGAAAACTCATAGCTCTAAGTACATCCAAAAAGAAACTGGAGAGAGCATACACTACCAGCTTAAGGGCACACCTGAAAGCCCTGGAAGAAAAAGAAGTTAATTCACCCAGGAGGAGTAGAAGACAGGAAATCATCAAACTCAGGGCTGAAATCAATCAAGTAGAAACAAAGAAACCATACAAAGAATCAACAAAACCAGGAGCAGGTTCTTTGAGAAAATCAACAAGATAGGTAAACCCTTAGCCAGACTAACAAAAGGGCAAAGAGACAGTATCCAAATTAACAAAATTTGAAATGAAAAGGGGTACATAACAACAGAAAGTGAGGAAATTCAAAAGATCTTCAGAATCATACTACAAAGGTCTATACTCAACACAACTGGAGAATCTGGAGGAAATGGACAATTTCTTAGCCAGATACCAAATACCAAAATTAAATCAGGATCAATTAGATCAGCTTAATGGTCCCATAAAGCCTAGAGAAATGGAAGGGGTTCTAGAAAGCCTCACAACCAAAAAAAGTACAGGACCAGCTGGTTTTAGTGCATAATTCTACCACATTCAAAGAAGACTTATCACCAATACTCTTCAAACTATTCCACAAAATAGAAACAGAAGGGACACTGCCCAACTCATTCTTCGAAGCCACAATTATGCTGATACCAAAACCACACAAAGATCCAACAAAGAAAGAGAACTACAGGCCAATTTCCGTTATGAATATCGATGCAAAAATACTAAATAAACTTCTTGCCAACAGAATCCAAGAGGACATCAAAATGATCATCCACCATGATCAAGTAGTCTTCATCCCAGGGATGCAGGGATGGTTCAGTATAAGGAAATCCATCAATGTAATTCACTACATCAACAAAGTAAAAAAAAAAAAAAAAAACCCACGTGGTCATCTCATTGGATGCTGAAAAAGCATTAAAAATTCAGCATCCTTTCATGCTAAACATCTTGGAAAGAGCAGGAATTCAAGGCCAATACCTAAACATAGTAAACACAATCTACAGCAAACCAGTATCTAACATCAAACTAAATGGAGAGAAACTTGAAGCAATCCAACTAAATTCCGGGACTAGACAAGGCTGCCCTCTCTCTCCATATCTTTTCAATATAGTACTTGAAGCTCTAGTGAGAGCAATTAGACAACATAAGGTAGTCAAATGGATACAAATTGGAAAGGAAGAAGTCAAACAATCATTATTTGCAGACGATATGATAGTTTATTTAAGAGACCCAAAAACTCCACCAGAGAACTTCTGCAGCTGAAAATCAACTTCAGCATGACTGGTTATAAAATCAACTCAAGCAAATCAGTAGCCTTCCTGTACTCAAAGAACAAGCAGACTGAGAAAGAAGCTAGGGAAATAACACCCTTCACAATAGCCACAAACAACATAAAGTACCTTGGCGTAACTCTAACCAAACAAGCGAAAGATCTGTATGACAGGAAAAATCCTTGAAGAAAGAAATCTAAGAAGACCTCAGAAGATGGAAAAATATTTCTTGCTCCTGGATTGGCAGGATTGAGGTAGTAAAAATTGTCATCTTGCCAAAAGCAATCTACAGATTCATTGCAATCCCCATCAAAATCCCAACTCAATTCTTCATAGATCTAGAAGGAGCAATTGTCAAATTCATCTGGAGCAACAAAAAACCCATCATGGCTAAAACTATTCTCAACTCTAAAAGGACTTCTGGGGGAATCAATATCCCTAACCTCAAGCAGTACTACAGAGCAATTGTGTTAAAAACTACATGGTATTGGTACAAGAACAGGCAAGTAGATCAGTGGAATAGGATTGAAGACCCAATGATAAACCCACAGACTTATGGTCACTTGATCTTTGATAAAGGAGCTGCAATCATACAGTGGAAAAAAGATAGCCTTTTCAACAAATGGTGCTGGTTCAACAGGAGGTCAACATGCAGAAGTATGCGCATCGACCCACTCTTATCTCCTTGTACTAAGATCAACTCCAAGTGGATCAAGGACCTCCACATAAAACCAGACACACTGAAACTATTAGTAAAGAAACTTGGGAAGACCCTGGAGGACATGGGCACAGGGGGAAAGTTCCTGAACAGAACACCAATAGCTTATGCTCTAAGATCAAGAATTGACAAATGGGACCTCATAAAATTACAAAGGACATTGTCAGAAGGACAAAACGGCAACCAATAAATTGGGAAAAGATCTTCACCAACCCCACATCTGACAGAGGGCTAATATCCAATATATACAGAGAACTCAAGAATTTAGACCACAAAGAGCCAAATAACCCTATCAAAAAATGGGGTACAGAGCTAAACAAAGACTTTTCACCAGAAGAAATTCAGATGGCCGAGAAACACCTTAAGAGATGTTCAACATCATTAGTCATCAGGGAAATGCAAATCAAAACAACCCTGAGATTCCACCTCACAGCAGTCAGAATGGCTAAGATTAAAACCTCAAGAGACAACAGGTGCCGGTGAAGATGTGGAGAAAGAGGAACACCCCTCCACTGTTGGTGGGATTGCAAGATGGTACAAGTGCTGTGGAAATCAGTCTGGCGGTCCCTCAGAAAATTGGGCATGACACTTCCAGTGGACCCTGGCATACCACTCCTGGGCATATACCCAGAGGATTCCCTGGCATACATTAAAGATACATGCTCCACTATGTTCATAGCAGCCTTGTTTATAATAGCCAGAAGTTGGAAGGAGCCCAGATATCACTCAAAGGAGGAATGGATACAGAAAATGTGATATATATATATATATATATATATATATATATATATATATATACAATGTAATACTACTCAGCATTTAAAAATAATGAATTCATGCGATTTGTAGGCAAATGGTTAGTTAGATCTGGGAAAATATCATCAAGTGAGTTAACCCAATCACAAAAAAATACACATGAAATGCAGTCATTGATATGTGGATATTAATGAGCCCAGAAGCCCTAAATACTCAAGGCACAATTAGCAAGTCAAAGAATTCCCAAGAAGAAGAAAGGAGAGGACCTTGGGCCTGAAAAGATTGGATCCAGTTTTGTAGGAGAGTACCAGAACAGAGAAGTGGTGGTGGGGGTGATTGGGAAATAGTTGGGGGGGAGAAGACTTATGGGACCTATGGTGGGGGGAAACTGGGAAAGGGGAAAGCCTTTGGAATGTAAACAAAAAACATAGAATAAAAAAATGAAAAAAGAAAAACAAACTAGCCTCTAGTTAAATTAAAACACAGTGTGCTAGTTTCAAATAATTATCTTACATTTCAATTGCTTTTACCTATGTATTAAGGAAAGAAGATTGACAACATGAAGTTGGGTGTGGAGAATGGGGAGTTGGATCTGGGCAGAATTAGGTTAGGGTGAACATGATCAAATGCAAATAGGACATTTTCAAAGAAATATCTTTTCTCCAAATATCAAACTACACACAAAATCCATTAATTGTTCACTTAGATAATTATTATGAAAATTTGGTTTAGTGTTGTTTTGAGCAAAAAAGAATAAACTAACAAGTAAAGCTGATAATACTATAGTTTATGGTGTCATGATCCATGTGATTTATCAATGCAAGTGTTACATATACATGTTTTCAGTCAGAATGTCACACAAATCATGTTTCATCCATGTCAGTTGTTTCTTCTGAGCTCATTCAGATGACTGGGAGAATCTTAATCTTGAAGTTGTACTGTGAGGTCTCCATTCTCTTGAGAGGGTTACCATACAAAAATCTCTCTTTTTACGACTACACACACACACACACACACACACACACACACACAAACACACATCCTTTTCTTCTTTCCAGATATCCTCCACATACTCTCGCTCAAAACCTTCCAACATTCTCCACTCCTAAGTAGTCTCTTTTTCTTTGATTAATTTTTTTCATAGTTTTGTCACCGGTCATCCAAGGCTAGTTCATATTTTTGGAGGCTTCAAAAGCCTAAACATTCATCTTTTTCAACACTCTTCACATAGATTGCACTCGCTTTGAAAATTGTTATCTAGTTAGATTTGAAACACCCTATAACTATCTCCTTGCTTTACCTGATAAGAGGGCTTGGTGGAACCAGAGGTACCTGCCTGTTGTGTAGATATGTCAGTGTTTGGATATCTGGATAAACTGAATATCCCAATTAAGTCTTTAGAAACGTGTGAAGGAGACCTACCTCTAAACACTGAATAAGAGATTTTTAAATAGAAAACTATGGTCTTAATGTTTATTGAAGTGAAGCAAGGAAACAAATGATTAAGAGTTAGATTGATGATGCCAGGTAGTGGTGGCGCATGCATTTAATCCCAGCACTTAGGAGGCAGAGGCAGGCAGATTTCTGAGTTTGAGGCCAGCCTTGTCTACAGAGTTCCAGGACAGCCAGGGCTACAGAGAAACCCTGTCTCGAAAAAAAATATTTAGAATGATGTTCTCTTGAGTTATTATAGTACATACCTTAGGAAAGATTTTATAAACATTTATCTGGAGGTGTAAATTGCCACATCATTAAATATATAGTATCTATACATCTCACTATCCTCAGAATCGCCTGAGTTTACATCTGGTTTCCTTATAGTATAATATAAACAACAGAACTGTTTGCTTATTCCTAAAGCAAAGCATATGGTCAACTTATATTTCAATTGTGAATATGTAGTAAGAAAATGTATGATAAACCATTTAATTGCTTGGTTAAGTTACGCAGAAACAATAAAGATATACATATTTTATTGGCCTGCATTTGTACAAGTGATCAATTTCAACTTTTTTATGCACATAAATATCAAATAGCAAATGAAATGAATAATACAATAGAATATACTTTTTAAATTATATTAAATAATATTAAGATTGTACAGAGAAACAAATTACACTATTAAAAATGGGGTACAGAGCTAAGCAAAGAATTTTCAACTGAGGAATAACGGATTGCGAAGAAACACCTAAAGAAATGTTCAACATCCTTAATCATCAGGGAAATGCAAACCAAAAAACCCTGAGATTCCACCTCACACCAGTCAGAATGGCTACAATCAAAAACTCAGGGGGCAACAGATGCTGGAGAGTATGTGGAAAAAGAGGAACAATTTTCCATTGCTGGTAGATTTGCAAGCTGAAACAACCAATCTGGAAATCAGATTGGTGGTTCCTCAGAAAATTGGAAAAAGTACTACCTGAGGACCCAGCTATTCCACTCCTGGGTAGATTCCCAGAAGAGGCTCTAACATGTAATAAGGACCCGTGTTCCACTATGTTCATAGCAGGCTTATTTATAATAGCCAAAAGCTGGAAAGAACCCAGATGTCCTTCAACAGAGGAATGGATACAGAAAATGTGGTATATTTACACAATGGAGTACTACTCAGCTATTAAAAACAATGAATTCATGAAATTTTTAGGCAAATGGATGGAACTTGAAAGTATCATCCTGAGTGAGGCAATCCAATCACAAAAGAGCACACATGGTATGCTATCGCTGATAAGTAGATATTAGCCCAAAAGCTTGGATAACCCATATACAATTCACAGACAACATGAAGCTCAAGAAGAAAGAAGAACAAAGTGTGGTTTCTTTGGTCCTTCTTAGAAGGGTGATCAAATCATTCATGGCTCACAACCAACCAAGCTGAGCATGAGGTCCCCAATGGAGGTGTTAGAGAAAGGACCCAAGGAGCTGAAGAGGTTTGCATCCTGATAGAAGGACAAAACCAACCAGTATCCTCAGAGCTCCCAGGGACACCATGAGTACAGATGGAGGGACCCATGGCTCCAGCTACATATTTAGCAGAGGTTGGCCTTTTCAGGAATCAATAGAAGGAGAGTCCATTGGTCCTGTGAAGACTCGATGCCCCAGTGTAGGGGAATGCCAGGTCAGGGAAGTGGGAGTTGGGGGGGGTTGATAAACAGGGGAAGGGGGAATGGGATAGGGGATTTTCAGAGGGGTAATGAGGAGAGGAGTTAACATTTGATATTGTAAATAAATCATATATCTAATTTAAGAAAAGTTTGTCAAAAACTCATAATCATAAATTCATATCCAAAAACTTACAAATAAATTTAAGTTCAGGGAATGTGAGAAATTATTTTATTGTGATAGTTATTACAGGAGAGTTAACAGAGGAGACATCGTTCAAATAATTATACTTATGCTGTGTGAACACTTGTGTCTGTATATGTATATGTGTATGCGTATGACATATATATATATATATATATATGTGTGTGTGTGTGTGTGTGTGTGTGTGTGTGTGTATGTGTATGTGTATATGTATGGAGATTGTTGAAGGCAGTGGTCAAGAGAGTGTTTTACTTCATTACTTGAGACAGAATTTCTCAATGAAACTGGAGAACTCCAAATAAGCCCTAAGTTCCTTTTATCTCTATTTCTCTACCTTGGGATATAAAGCTGTTTGATTCTTTCACTGAGTCTGCCTTTACCATTTTAGGTGGGAATGTAAACTCAGGTTTGTATAGTCATAAAGTGCTAAATCATCTTCTAACACCCTCTCAAATAATTTTCAAAACATGAATTGATTTTTATATCATTGCCAAACAGAGTATGGCATTAAATCTAAACTGACAAAAGCAAAAATTCCAAACAAAAAAGCAAAAACAAAAACAAAACTAAAAATCTGAACTCAAACCCAGAAGATGAGCACCACCTGATTAGGAAGTTCCATATGATCAGAACTTATGAAATGAAATTAAGACAGATAAAATAAATAAGATGAAGTTCAATTCAAATAGCAATAGATTGACCATATAATCAGTGTCAACCAGATATATGTAAGAGTCATTACTTGAAAGTGAATGCAAAGTCAAGACAGATATCCAAGTTTTTGGTCAACAGTGAGGAGTTAAAACATTAGTGCCGTGACAAAAGGGAAGGTTGTACATATGTGAAATAAAATTATACATATATATATATATATATATATATACATATACATATACATATGTGAAATAAAATTATATACACATCTGGGTTCCTGGTAATATGCACACATGCAAATTAAAAAAATACAATAATTGTTGCTATATGTACACATAAATGATAAAATTTTTCTATGAGAGTGTTTATATAAACATGAGATATATAAACATTCTTTTATTTCATGTATGATTACAAATATGTGGATGCAAATATAAGAAATGAATGGGAGTTTTTGTATAGAGCAAACCTATGTATGTTCTCAGTCTTAGGCATGTGTTTTATCTGAATGCTTATTTCTTAGCCTATAATTTTCATGGGTCCAGGAAGAGGGTATGTTTCCATGGAATCTTTGACTACATTTTTGTAATGTAGAAGTAAGAAATTATTCCTTTACTTCTGGAAATGGACACCATTAATTATACCTGACAAATTAATGATAGGCTATATTAGCCACATCTGTCTAAGTACTTCAGAGATAGCATGCCTGCAGCAAGAAAATTTGAGACCTCAAATATTTTCAGAAAGAGAAGTTAATTTTAAAATTCTGATTCTTGTTTAAAATCAAAGGTGTTATCTTTCCCAAATCCCAAAAATGACTCAGGCATTGTGTTTGAAATTTATTGGGGTAAAACCTCTCATATTTTCTATCTAGATACAAAGTCGTAGATTTTATATAAAATAGTTGGCCTGAAATCATAATTTAAAAGTTAAAAACCATAGATATTTCACTATCACCCACATAGAAAACACATGTTTTTAGCCAAAGAATTCACTTCCAGTTTTTGAAAATTATAGGCTAAGAAATAAGCATTCAGGTAAAATACATGCCTGAGGCTGAGAACATATATAGGTTTGCTCTATACAAAAACTCCCATGCATTTCTTATATTTGCATCCACATATTTGTAATCATACATGAAATAAAAGAATGTTTGTTTATATATCTCATGTTTATATAAACACTCTCATAGACAAATTTTATCATTTATGTGTACATATAGCAACACTTACAGTATTTTTTTAATTTGCATGTGTGCATATTATCAGGAACCCAGATATAAATATTATTTTATTTCACATATGTACAACCTTCCCTTCCGATGTTTCCTTCTAAGAAGAAAATTGTTACATCAAAGTCATTTAGGTATAGACTAAAATTATTAAAATTTAAGACACAATTGTAATGAAATATAGCAGTTTTTTTAAAGACATAGACATACATTAACAAAAACTGGAAGTGAATTCCTTTGGCTAAAAACATGTGTTTTCTATGTGGGTGATAGTGAAATATCTATGGTTTTTAACTTTTAAATTATGATTTCAGGCCAACTATTTTATATAAAATCTATGACTTTGTATCTAGATAGAAAATATGAGAGGTTTTACCCCAATAAATTTCAAACATAATGCCTGAGTCATTTTTGAGATTTGGGAAAGTTAACACCTTTGATTTTGAACAAGAATCATTCCTAAAATATATTAACTAATCCATAATTTTGGGATAAAACAAGTAGAGATGCCTATTCTCCTGTGCCTTTTGTGAATTCATCTTGCAATTTAATTTTGTATTGATTTCCTTCTCTCCTTAAGGAGAGATGCCTCAAGATGATACAGCAATGCAAACTTGTTTTATGACAAAAGATTTCACAGGATATACAAAATACAAATCTACTAATGACAAGGAACCCACAGCAAACTAAAACACCAAACTAAATTGTGGACTCCACCAAAATCTAACAGTTCAACATGTTGAACCAACATGTTTTATTTACAGGACTATGGGAAAAGGAGGACCTGCAGTGGAAAATATGGCTCAAACACAGAAGCATTATAAAAAACATGGGTGACAACTCACAAAGCTGGAGTACATTGCACAACCTCCAAGAATGCATACTAGTATCTTTAATGAAGTACTGGCAAATGTTGAAATATTTAATTCATACTTAGTTTATTTGTGTCTAAGTGTCTTTGACTCAGGTTTTCCTAAGAATGATAAATAAAGCTGGAGCCAACTGATTTTTTTCCTTTCACATAGCTGTGGTCCTCACAGCACCGTTATAAATTTATCATTGATATTTGAGTGGGGAGAAATGATGATAGAGAGAGAGAGAAAGAGAGAGAGAGAGAGAGAGAGAGAGAGAGAGAGAGAGAGAGACAGAGACAGAGAGACAGAGACATCGAGAAGAAAATGTGTGATTAAAATCAATTCTATGCAATTATGCTCACATATCAATAGTAGTTAAGATACTTTCTTCAATGATTTGAATTAAGATATAGTCGGATATATTCATACTCATTCATTAAAATTATAATTTATTTTTCTATTAAATGTTAAATGTTCAGGAATAATGGAATTTATTTGGTGGTAATGAAATAACTGGATAAGAAATTGTGTGGGGACCCAGGTTACATTGAATTCATCTGTATCACAGGCTCAATTCTTCATAGAGTTAGAAAGAGCAATTCTCAAATTCATCTGGAATAACAAAAAAAAAAACCAGGATAGCTAAAACTATTCTGAATAGTAAAAGAACTTCCAGGGGAATCAGTATACATCACCACAAGCAATACTACAGAGCAATAGTGTTAAAAACTGCATGCTATCGGTACAGTGACAGGCAGGTAGACCATTGGAATAGAATTGAAGACCCCGAAATGAACCCACATACCTATGGTCACTTGATCTTTGACAAATGAGCTAAAGTCATCCAGTGGAAAAAAGATAGCCTTTTCACCAAATGGTGCTCCTTCAACTGGTGGTTAGCATGAAAAAGAATGCAAATTGATCCATTCTTATCTCCTTGTACTAAGCTCAAGTCCAAGTGGATCAAGGACCTCCACATAAAACCAGACACACTGAAACTAATAGAAAAGAAACTTTGGAAGAGCACATTGGCACAGTGGAAATTTTCCTGAAGAGAACACCAATAACTTGAGCTCTAAGATCAAAACTTGACAAATGGGACCTCATAAAATTACAACGTTTCTGCAGAGGACACTGTCAACAAGACAAAATGGCAACCAACAAATTGGGAAAAGATCTTTATCAACATTGCATCCTACAGAGGGCTAATATCTAATATGTACAAAGAATACAAGAAGTTAGATTCCAGATTCAAATAACCCTATGAAAAAATGGGGTACAGAACTAAACAGAATTTTCACCTGAGGACTATCAAGTGGCTGATATCCACATAACAGAGAGTGCATACCATGGGTATTCTTTTGAGACTGGGTTACCCCACTTAGTACAATGTTCTCCAGCTCCATCCATTTCTCTAAGAATTTCATGAATTCATTGTTTCTAATGGCTGAATAGTACTCCATTGTGTATATATACATTTTTTGTATCCATTCTTCTATTGAGGGACATCTGGGTTCTTTCCAGCTTCTGGCTATTATAAATAAGGCTGCTATGAACATAGGGGAGCATGTATCCATATTGCATGCTGAAGAATCCTCTGGGTATATACCCAGGAGTGGTATGGCTGGGTCCTCCGGAAGTATCATGTCCAGGATTCTGAGGAACCACCAGTTTTTAATCTTAGCCATTCTGACTGGTGTGAGGTGAAATCTCAGGGTTATTTTGATTTGCGCTTCTCTAATGACTAATGATGTTGAACATTTGCTAAGATGTTTCTCAACCATCCGAATTTCTTCAGGTTAAAGTGTTTAACTCTGTACCCCATTTTTGGATAGGGTTATTTGGTTTTCTGGGGTCTAACTTCTTGAGTTCTTTACATACATTGGATATTAGTCCACTGTCAGTTGTGGGGTTGGTGAAGAACTTTTCCCAATTTGTTGGTTGCCAATTTGTCCTTTTGACAGTGTCTTTTGCCTTACAGAAACTTTGTAATTTTATGAGTTCCCATTTGTCTATTCTTGATGTTAGAGCATAAGCTATTGGTGTTCTGTTCCCCCTGAGCCAAAGTCCTCAAGTATCTTCCCCAGTTTCTTTTCTATAAATTTTAGTGTGTCTGGTTTTATGTGGAGGTCCTTGATGCACTTGGAGTTGAGCTTAGTACAAGGAGATAAGAGTGGATCAATTCTCATTCTTCTGCATGTTGACCTTCAGTTGAGCCAGCACCATTTATCGAAAAGGCTATTTTTTCTACACTGGATGTTTTAAGCCCCTTTGTAGAAGATCAATTGGCTATAGATGTATGGGCTCAATTCTGGGTCTTCAATCCTATTCCATTGATCCACCTCTTTGTCATTGTAGGAATACCATGCAGTTTTAAACACTACTGCTCTGTAGTATTGCTTGAGGTCCAGGATACTGATTCTCCCAGAAGTTCCTTTACTGTTGATGATAGTTTTAGCTATCCTGGATTTTTTGTTATTCCAGATAAATTTGAGAATTGCTCTTTGTAACTCTATGAAGAACTGAGTTGGGATTTTGATGGGGATTGCGTTGAATCTTTATATTGCTTTTGGCAAGATTGCCATTTTAAGTATATTAATCCTACCAACCCACCTGCATGAAAACATTTTCCACTTTCTGAGGTCTTCTTCCATTTCCTTCTTAAGAGACCTGAAGTTTTTGTCATATAAATCTTTCACTTGTTTGGTTAGAGTCACACCAAGATACTTTATATTGTTTGTGGCTATTGTGAAGGGTGTCATTTCCCTAATTTTGTTTCTCAGACAGTGTATCCTTAGAGTATAGGAAGGCTACTGATGTGCTTGAGTTGATTTTATAACCAGCCACTGTGTTGTTGTTTATCAGTTGTAGGAGTTCTCTGGTGGAGTTTTTTGGGTCTCTTAATTATACTATCATATCATCTACAAATAATGATAGTTTGACTTTGTCCTTTCCAATTTGTATCCCTTTGACTTCCTTATGCTGTCGAATTGCTCTTGCTAGTACCTCAAGTACTATATTGAAGAGATATGGTGAGGGGGGGCAGCCTTGTCTAGTCCCAGATTTTAGTGGGATTGCTTCAAGTTTCTCTCCATTTACTTTGATGTTGGCTACCCATCTGCTGTAAATGGCTTTTACAATGTTTAGGTATGGGCCTTGAATTCCTGTTCTTTCTAAGCCTTTTAGCATGAAAGGATGCTGAATTTTGTCAAATGCTTTTTCAGCGTCCAATGAGATGACCATGTGGTTTTTTTTCTTTGAGTTTATGTAGTGGATTATGTTGATGGATTTCCTTATATAGAACCATCCCTGCATCCCTGGGATGAAGCCAACTTGATCATTGTGAATGATTGTTTTGATGTGTTCTTGGATTCAGTTGGCAAGAATTTTATTGAGTATTTTTGCATCAATGTTTATAAGGGAAATTGGTCTGAAGTTCTCTTTCTTAGTTGGATCTCTGTGTAGTTTTGTTATCAGGGTAATTGTGGCTTCATAGAATGAGTTGGGTAGTGTTCCTTCTGTTTCTATTTTGTGGAATAGTTTGAAGAGTATTGGTATTAGCTCTACTTTGAAGGACTGGTATAATTCTGCACTAAAACCATCTGGTCCTGAGCTTTTTTGGTTGGAAGACTTTGTATGACCCCTTCTATTTCTTTGGGGGTCATGGGACTGTTTAGACTATCTATTTGATCCTGATTTAATTTTGGTATTTGGTATAGGTCTAGGAAATTGTACACTTCCTCCAGATTCTCCTGTTGTGTTGAGTATATGCTTTTGTAGTATGATCTGATGATTTTTTTAATTTCCTCAGTTTCTGTTGTTATATCTCCCTTTTCATTTCTAATTTTGTTAATTTGGATACTGTCTCTGTGCCCTTTGGTAAGTCTGGCTAAGGGTTTATCTGTCTTGTTGATTTTCTCAAAGAATCAGTTCCTCATTTTGTTGATTTTTTTTTGTATGGTTCTCTTTGTTTCAACTTGATTGATTTCAGCCCCGAGTTTGATGATTTCCTGTCTTCTACTCCTCTTGGGTGAAATAGTTTCTTTTTGTTCCAGAGCTTTCTGGTGTGCTATTAAGTTTCTTGTCTGTTAGTCTATGTCTTTTTATTGGGGAATTGAGCCCATTGATGTTAAAAGGTATTAAGGAATAGTGATTATTTCTTCCTGTCATTTTCGATGTTATTTTTTTTGAGTGGTTAACTTCTTTTGAGTTTGATGGAAGAAGGTTACTATCTTGCTTTTCCCAGGGTGTAGTTTCCCTCCTTGTATTGGAGTTTTACTCTTATTATCCTTTGCAGAGCTGGGTTAGTGGAAAGATATTGTATAAATTTGGTCTTGTCATGAGATATTTTGATATCTCCATCTATGTTGATTGAGAATTTTGCTGGGTATAGTAGTCTTGCCTGACATTTGTGTTCTCTTAGTGTCCCAGGATCTTCTAGCTTTCATGGTCTTTGGTGAGATGTTTGGTGTGATTCTGATAGGTCTTCCTTTATATGTTTCTTGGCTTTTTTTCTTACTGGCTTTAATATTCTTTCTTTGTTTAATACGTTTGGGATTTTGATTATTATGTGATGGGCGGTATTTCTCTTCTGGTCCAGTCTGTGCAGAGTTCTGTAAGTTTCTTTTATATTCAAGGGCATTTCTCTTTAACTTAGGGAAGTTTGCTTCCATAATTTTGTTGAAGATATCTGCTGACCCTTTAAATTGTAGATTTTCACTCTCATCTATCCCTATAATCCTTAGGTTTGGTCTTCTCTTTGTGTCCTGGATTTCCTGGATATTTTGGGTTACAAGCCTTTTGCATTTTGCAGTTTCTTTGACTGTGGAGTCAATGGTTACTATGGTATCTTCAGCATCTGAGATTCTCACTTCTATCTCTTGTATTCTGTTGTTGATATTTGCATCTATGATCCCTGATTTCTTCCCAAGGTTTTCTATCTCCAAAGTTGTCTCCCTTTGTGATTTCTTAGTTGTTTCTACCTCTGTGTTTAGATCTTGGATGGTTTTGCTCAGTTCCTTCACTTTGTGTGTGTGTGTGTGTGTGTGTGTGTGTGTGTTTTCTTGCAATTCTTTAAGAGATTTTTGTGTTTTTCATGACTTCTGCCCATTAACTCAATTTCTCCTGCATTTCTTTAAGTGATTTTTTCATTCACTCTTTATTAGCTTCTGTCTGTTGATCCATATTCTCCTGGAATTCTTTTAAGTGATTTTTGTGTTTGCAGTGTAAGTGCTTCTACCCTATTCATGTTCCACTGCATTTCTTTAAGAGATTTGTTTATGTCTTTTTTTTTTTTTTTATGTTCCTCTAGCAGCATCATGACCAGTGCTTTTAAATCCAACTCTTGTTTTTCTGGGGTGTTGGGGTATCCAGGACTTGCTGTGGTTGGTTAATTGGGTTCAGATGCTGCCACATTGCCTTGATTTCTGTTAGTAGTGTTACTATGTTTGCCTTTAGCCATCTGTTTATCTCTGGAGTTAGTTGGTCTTGTTGTTACTGGTTGGTGTTTGAAGCTCCTGTGAGCCTGGCGTTTGGTGCTGCTGTGGTAGAGGGTGTCCATGCTCCCCAGGTGGAGATCGAAAGGTTTCTGCTACTGGGCTCGGAATTACCTCCTCAGCTCTGCTGGGTGGGACCCAGCTCTCCCCCTTTCCCCCCTCCCCCCAGTTTGCTGCTGCATATGCAATTGGCCTCCAGCTGTCTCCTCCTGGTCTGCCTAGTTGCCAGCTCTTAAAAATTAGATCTTTTTTTCCACCAATATATGTTTGTCTGTTAGATCTTTATGGTGACCTGGGCTCCTCTGGTGGTTCTCAATGGTGACCTGTTCAAGCCCCCAGCTCCAAGATTGTGGTGGGTCTCTGGGCTCTGTCTAACCAACGGATTCCCTGCAGGACCGGAGCTTCCCTGGTTGACTGCTGCAGCCTAGATGGTGGCGCTCTCAGTCCACAGGGAACTGTCTGGTTAGCTGTCTGTGGTGCCCTGAGGCAAGATGTAGGCCTTCAGCTATACTTCAGGCATAGACCCACAAGCAGATTGGTGTCCGTGCAGGTCAGCACAGAGACCGCCTGCCGAGCTCATCTTGCTCTGCATGCATTGCTGAGCTGTTGGTGCACAGAACTCCCGCCGAGCTGCTCTGGCTCTGGTTGCAGGCAAGAACCTGACAGGGTAGTCAATGTTAGGCTAGGACTCTGTCCATGCACTTGGCCCCAGATGCCAACCATCCACAGTGACCTGAGGCAAGATGGCAGCCTCACTGCAAGCCTAGCTAACTGGCCCTAAGCGGTCGGTGACAGCCTCCAGGTTGTTATTGCACAGACCTCCCGCCGAGCTGCTCTGGCTCTGGCAAGAGCCTGACAGGGTAGTCTATGTTAGGTTAGGACTCTGTCCACTCACCTGGCCCCAGGTACTGTCCATCCACAGTCCACCTCTTCGTTCTTTGAGGGAATGTCTCGAATTCATGAAATTTGTAGACAAAAGTGTGGAACTGAAAAATATCTTGAGTGAGGTAATCCAACCACAAAAGAACACACAATATGCACTCAGTGCTAAGTGGATATTAGCCTAGAAGCTTGAAATACCCAAGACACAATTCACATGTCAAATGATGCCTAAGAAAAAGGAAGAACAAAGTATGGATACTCTGGTCCTTCTTAGAAGGGGAATACTCACATAAGGAGACAAAGAGACAATGTGTGGAACAGAGACTGAGGGAAAGACCATCCAGAGATTATACAACCTAGGGATCAATCCCATATACAATTACAAAACCCAGACACTATTATGGAGGCCCACAAGTGCTTGCTGACTGGAGCTTGATATAGCTGTCACCTGGGAGGATCTGCTAGTACATGACAAATACAGAGGGGGATACTCTCAGCCTGCCATTAAACTGAGCACAGGGTCCCCAATGGAGGAGCTAGAGATAGGACCCAAGGAGCCAAAAGTGTTTGTAGCACCATAAGAGGAAGAACAATATGAGCCACCCATTACTCCCAGAGCTCCCAGGGACAAAACCTTATCAAAGAGAACACATGGAGTTACCCATGACTCCAGATGCATAGGCAGCAGAGGTTGGCCTTGTTGGACATCAAAGGGAGGAAAGACTCTTGTTCCTGCAAAGGCTCAATATAACAGTGTAGGGGAATACCAGGACAAGGAAGCAGGAGAGGGCTGATTGGGGGAACATGGGGAAGGGAGGTGGGTTATGGGATTTTTGGGGGGTGGGAACTAGGAAAGGGGACAACATTTGAAATGTAAATAAAGAATATATCTAATAAAATAAAAGAAATTGTGTGGGCATCCAGTCTACATTCAATTAATCTGTGGTTATCATAGGCTCTTTTGTAACACACTGATATCATCCTGACCTAAGTGACAAGTCTCTATGTTTCTGTCCAAAAGTTTCCTATAGCATTGCTGAGATCTATAATACTGGACTCTGTGCCCTATTTGCAATACAGAAATATAAAATCATAGTAGAGGTTCTGGTCTTCTACCTTTACAAATGAGGAGGTGGCATGCAAATCCTCCTCTTCTCCAGCCTATAATCATGTGTATCATTTCTTTTATCAACATGTCAGTATGTACAATATTCCTTTGCACAGAGAAATCATCAGCAGGTATCTGTTACTTTCCTTTCTTTCTGATTTCTTCAGACCTGAAATCAAATCCCAATTTATGTTCCTCCACTAAAAATTCAAAATCTATTTCAGAATTTTGGAAAACTTGAGTGAAGATAAGATTGGTTTTATTAATTTCATTATTTCACTCTCAAAAATAAATCTATGCCTATTTAAGAATATAGTAATTTGTTATCACAATTTCCTGATTATCTTCTGCAGAAAAGATGGTCTGCTTACAATCACAGACCTGTATTTAAATTTCTAACAATAATCATTGTATTGCATCATAGATGTTGAATAAAAAAATAAAAGAATATATGAGAGGGAAAACATGGAGGCATAAAATTGATGGCTAGTTCTAAGATTGAAGCATATTTCAATACCCCAAAAAACAGTGTCTTCGTCATTGTTTGATTACTACCTAAAACCAAGAAGCAAGTTACAAAGGAAAGGGTTTGTTCAACATACACTGCCACATTGCTGTTCTTAGCCAAAGGAAGTCTGGACAGGCACTCACAAAGGGCGGGAACTTGGAGGCAGGAACTGATGCAGAGGCTAGGGAGGGGTGCTGAGTTCCTTACACTGGCTTGCTCAGCTTGCTTTCTTATAGAACCCTGGACTCGCAGCCCAGGAGTGAAAACCACCCACAATGGGCTGGGCCCTCCCACATTGATCACTAACTGAGAAAATGCTTTACTGCTGGACCTCATAGTGACATTTCCTCAAGGGAGGCAACTTTCTCTGTGAGGACTCCAGCTTGTGTCAAGTTGACACAGAAAACCAGCCAGTACCTCTGAAAGTAATTGATATGTTCTGACATGTAAACTAAATTAAACAAGGCTGATCCATCACACACACACATACATACACACAGGTGTATACATATATATATATATATATATATATATATATACACATATATATACACACACACACACACACACACACACACATATATATATATATATATATATATATACACACACACACAGGTATATACCTGTATGTATATATATATATATATATATATATATATATATGATACACACATGAATTTGTGTGCGTGTGTATGTGTGTGTGTGTTAAGATTAGTTTAGAGGCCAATTTTTCTAGTCTAGAAACTAACCTTGCATTCATAACCACATCTTTTCATCTGACAAAGCTGTCCAACAAGTTGGAACTGACAGCACACAAAGTATTTTACTGCCATGCATCAGGTAGCTTGGTGCATTGCATGGCTCAATAAATGCAAATAAATTTTTAGCTGAAGGATATAGTACATCAACTGCTTCTTCCTAAATCTTGGAATAAGGGATGTGACTCCCATGGAGCAACTCATGGTGACAATGTGTCTGATTCATATTTTAATTGCTGGAATAAAATTAAATAGCCATAAGTTCTGGCATGCTAATGAGTTAGAGGCAGAATTGGTTTTTGTTTTCGATGCTTATTGAATTGTCTAATGTTGGTGGAGAGAAACAAACAGAGCGTTATGGATGCAAACAATACCCCAAGGTGTTACACTCATTCTAACTTGAAGATTAACATCAGATGGCCCATTGCCTGACACTATTACAAAGATGCAAATTCCTCAGCAGCTTCTTCCCAAATGACACAAGTTGGAAAAACCTTGTTCAAATTTTCTAGTAATTTTTTTAAAAAGGTCAGTCAATAAAATATACCTGTCTTTTAAACCATGCTCTAGCAAAGTCACTAAGTAACTTAGTAGTCATCCTACCTCTTAGGAAGACAAATTCTTCTGTATTTCATTTATTATAAAAAGTTCACATTTATTTTTATTACTCATTCTTATAAATATTACTTCCAATGTATACATTTATTTCAAAGTAGGCATTTACTTATCTAAATTGGATTGCTATTGTCCCAGCATAAGAAAGAAGTATATATTTCATATTTTGGGTAAGAAATGTGACCTATATATGAGGAAAATGAAAACATTGAAATAAATTTAATACCTCATATTTTTTTCTAATTCAGCAATATTCACAACATGTTTGCAGCTTGAACAATGTGTAGATAGCCAATTGATTATATCATTTTCTTATTCCATACTACCTATTCTATGTATATTAAAAGGTCAACTACTATAGACATTTCCCAAATCAGATTGTTGTTAACCCAAGAAATATTTTCCTGGACTAAAAGGTTTAGAAGTGAAGACTATGAAAAAGCAGTTATTCTTTGTATCTACAGACCCACTTCCATGTTCAAAACTGAGGAATACTTTTGTCATCAGAGAGAGATAAGAGTGTCCAGTCCAATATGGCAAAAGGTAAGTTATAAATCCCTATTTTGATAACACACACATTTATCCCATTCTTTTTCTATCAGAAAAATTACAGATTGGTCACTACTCAGCAATGTTTAGTAACCAAGTGATATATGGTTTTTATGACAAAATTTGTAAAATAAGACTCAGGATGACATCTACTGTGTGTGTGTGTGTGTGTGTGTGTGTGTGTGTGTGTGTCTGGGGGAATTATGCACACATACAGAGTTCTTGTCTCTGATCATTTAATTGAATTTTCAGCTTCAGTTGATAGGTCTCTCCCACAGCAGAATATTGAATACAGAAAATGTGGTTCATTTACATCATGGAATACTACTCAGCTATTAAAAATGAGGACATCCTGAGTTTTACAGGCAAATGAATGGAACTAGAAAATATCATTATGAGTGAGGTAACTCAGACCTAAAAGGAAAGGCATTGCATGTACTCACTAATAAGTGGATATTAGCCAAAAAAAATTTTAAGAAAGTACAGAATACCCATGAAACAGTCCACAAAACTTAAAAAGGTCAAAAATCTGAAGGGCCCAAGTGAGGATGCTTCAGTCCAACTTGGGAGGCAGAGGGAATCAGTCACAAGGGGAGACAGAGGGAGGGTCCTGGGAGGGAAAGTGGATGGGGGAGGTAAGAGGTGAACCATATCTGCTACTGGGTGAGGGAAAAGGCCCTGAGGGCCTGCCAAAAACAGAAACAGGCTACCTCAGGAGGTAATGAGTTTGGGGGGACCCTCCCAAGTGCATCAGAGTCCTGGGAAGTTAGAGATACTCAGGACTCAAAGGAAGGGACCTTAGATGAAATGCCTGCAAGTAGGGAGAGAGAACTTAAAGAACCCACCTCAAGCAGAAAGTGAGGGAAGTCATTGCCATCCCATAGTCAAAACTGTGACCCATAATTGTTCCTGTCTGAAAGAACTACAGGGATGGAAATGGAGAGGAACCTGAGGAAAAGAAGATACAATGACAGGCCCAAAGTAGGATCCAACTCAAGGGGAGGCCCCAGGTCTAAAACTGGGCTATGGAGTGCTCACAAAACAGGACCTATCATATCTGGTCTCTGAAAGACCCAACAAGCAGCTGGAAGAGTCATGTACAGATATTTGCACACAATCAGTGGACAGAAGCTGCTGACCCCTGTTGTTGAATTATGGAAAAGCTGGAAAAAGTAGAGGAGGAGGAGGGCAAACCAGTAGGAGGAATATCAGGCTCAGTTAAACTGGAACCACGAGATCTTTCAGATGCTGGACTACCAAACAGACAGCATACACCAGCTGATATGGGGCCCCCAATACACATACAGTAGAGGACTGCAGGTTGCGGGTTCAATTACAGAAGCACCTAACCCTCAAGAGAATGGAGGCCCCAGGGAGTTTAGAGTTCTGGTGGGATGGGGATGGTTGGTGGAGATATTCTAGTGAAGACAGGTATGGGGAGGAGTTATGGGATGTGGAACTGTTGGAGGGTGACCAAGAGGAGAATAAAATCTGGAGTGTAAAATAAATAAATAAATACATAAATAAATACATAAATAAAATTTTAAAACACATGAACTAGAAATTTTAAGAAAACAACATCTTAATGGTGTCAGATTTATGGGAACTGGTAGTTAATTAAATAAAAAGAGCCAGAGAGTTCTGTAATTATTTTCAGGTGGAGAAGCATTTTAAGCTGTCATTTCTTCACTCAATATTGGAGGACACATGCATATGTCTGTGTCTGTTCATGTGAAACACAGCATTGGGTATTAGAACACAAGTGTTACCACCCTTGCTATTCTGTGTTCACAGGATGTTTTCTTTCTTTTTTAAATTTTTTATTAGTTAATTATTTTTATACACTCCATATTTTATTCCCCACCCTGCCAACCCTGTCTACCCTCTGACTGTGACCCACACCCCATACATCCTCTCCCCCTGTCTCCACGTGGATGTCCCTATCTCCCACCCCATCTGAACTCTAAACTCCCTGGAGCCTACAGACTCTTGAAGGTCTGAATGAACAAAGACCTGGCAATCCTTTATTGTATGTGTGTTGGGGACCTCATCTCAGCTGGTGTATGCTGCCTGTTTGGTGGTCCAGAGTTTGAGAGATCCCAGGGGTACAGATTAATTGAGACTGCTGGTCTTCCTACATGGTTGCCCTCAGCTTCATTCAGCCTTCCCTAACTCAACAGCAGGGGTCAGCTGCTCCTGTACATTGGCTGGGTGCAAATATCGGCATCTGACTCTTTCACCTTCTTGTTGGGTCTTCCAGAGGTGCAGTCATGATAGGCCCCTTTTTGTGAGTGCTCCATAGCCTCAGTAATAGTGTCAGTCCTTGGGACCTACCATTGAGCTGGATCCATCTTTGGACCTGTTGCTGGAACTCCTTTTCCTCGGGCTCCTTTCCATTTCCATCCATGTAATTCTTTCAGACAGGAACAATTACAGATCAGAGTTATGACTGTGGGATCGTCCCCCTCTCCCTCATTTGAAACCTTGTCTTCCTGCTGGAGGTAGGCTCTATAAGTTCCCTCTCTCAACTGTCATGCACTTCATCTAAGGTACCACCTTTTAGTCCTGTGAGTGTCTCTCTCACCTCGCAGGTCTCTGGCGCATTCTGGAGGTCCCCCTAACCTCCTAAAAGCCTATACTCAACAAAACTGGAAAATCTAGAAGAAATGGATGGTTTTCTAGACAGATGCCACATACCAAGGTTAAATCAAGAGCAGGTGAACTTTCTAAACAGGCCTATATTGCACAAGGAAATAGAAGTCTTTAAAAACCTCCCAACCAAAAAAGTCCAGGGTCAGACAGATTTAGTGCAGAATTCTACCAGACCTTCAAAGAAGACCTAATAGCAATTTTCCTCAAATTATTCCATAAAATAGAAAGAGTTGGAACACTCCCTAACTTGTTCTATGAAGCCGCAATTACTCTCATACCTAAACACACAAGGAACCACCCAAAAAGAGAACTTTAGACCGTGTTTATGAATATCGATGCAAAAATACTCAATAAAATTCTTGCAAACTGAATCCATGAACACATCAAAACCATCATTCACCATGATCAAGTAGGTTTCATCCCAGGGATACAAGTTTGGTTTAATATATAAAAATCTATTAACATAATCCACTATATAAACAAACTCAAAGAAAAAAAGTCACATGATTATCTCCTTAGATGCAGAAAAAGCATTTGACAAAATATAACACCCCTCTATGTTAAAAGTATTGGAGAGATCAGGAAGTCAAGGCCCTTACCTAAACATAATAAAAGTAATTTACTGCAACCAACAGCCAATATCAAATTAAATGGAGACATACTTGAGGGAATTCCACTGAAATCGGGGGCAAGACAAGGATGCCCACCCTCCCCATAGCTATACAATATAGTACTCATAGTCACAGGATATTTTCTACAGTACAAGAAGTGAAAACCCATAAGGATGTATACAGCTTAACAGTGGACTGAGCTCAGTGACCCTAATGGAGGAGTCATGGCAAGGATTGTGGGAGCAGTAGGGCTTTGCAACCCCAATAGGAAAAACAACAATATCAGCCAACCAGACCCCAAAAAGCTCCAGGGATAAATCACCAACCAGAGAGTACACATGGAGGGACCCATTGCACCAGCTGGTTATGTAGCAGAGTATTGCCTTATCTGGCATCACTGGGAGGAGAGGCCCTTGTTCCTGTGGAGGCTTAATGATCCAGAGTAGGGGAATGCTAGGGCATTGAGGCAGTTGAGGTTGGGGCATGGGGAGGCACCCTCATAGTGGGCAATTAATATAATGCACCCTCACAGAGGGAGGAGAATGGTGAATCAATGGGGTCTTGTGGAGAGAAAACTGGGAAGGGGAATAACATTTGAAATGTAAACAAATAAAATTATCAATGAAAATGAAAAAAAATAGGTAAAAAAAGAAGTGAAAAATGTGAGATAAGAGAAACAAGAAAATAGAAATGTGCTTTTTAAAAATGCTAAGCACTGTAAAAGTTTCAAAAAAATTTAATGCCTGCAATCTTTGAAGGCTAGAGTAAATCTGAAGATCATTCAGTTACTAGTCCTTTGATGGTACTCTGGGGTTTGTGTCCAGTTATGGATGGAGACTACAGTCTTGGAATAGATAGTCATGAGAAGATATCTGAACATTGCAAAGGACATAGAAAAAGCCTGAACAATATTTGCAAATGGTGGGTGAAGAATATATCCCTCCTCAAATCAGCTAAGAATCTAAACTAATTGCTCAAGAAATCAAAATAAGCTTGCTGTTTACAATACCACTGACTCAATTCAGGTGAATCAATTTTCATCAGTTTTGACTGAACCAGGAGAACAATGCAAAACTGACAGTAAGACAATTGTCATGCCAATAAAATTGATTTTAATTTCTAGATGTTGAAATTAATTTCAGCGTTTTCTGTTTGAGGTTCTGTGTTGTGTTTATTTGGAGTCAAAGACTTCTGTCGTCTACTCTTGCCTTTAACTTCCTGTAAAACATGACTACTGACGTCTTCCTGCTCTGAGAGCCAGAGGTGCAGATATCCAGCATAAGGTTTGGCAATATGTTTTGTTGTTGTTGCTATTGTTATTTTTGTTTTAATGAAAATCTTTCTAGAATTGGACACAAGTAACTTATTTTTGATTGTGACAATACTTTAAAAATAAATTCACCCACCAGGTATTCAACATAGTCTATTTGCATTGTCCTCAAAACAAATATATTGCATGCTTTAATGTTTAACAATTTGTGTTAATGCAGGGTACAATATGGAATTTATATATATTTAATATTTATATATTTATAATATTTATTCATAGATTTATATATTCATGTATTTATGTATTTATATATGTATTTATGTATTTATATATTTATATTTATATATAATATATATAATATTTCTTTTGTGTAAATGAAGAGACAGGTTCAAAGCAAATTCTCTAGAAATAAGATATAAATAAAAAACTAAAGTTTAAAAAAGACTTGAACATCGGCCCTTGTATGGTGTTTGTTGATTTTCTTTTGCAGTTTTAATATTCTTTCTTTGTCCTATATGCTTAGTGTTTTATTTATTATGTGGTGAAAACTTCTTTTCTAATCAGATATATTTGACATTCTGATGCTTCTTTTATCTTTAGAGCCATCACTTTAGGTGAGGAAAAATTTTTTTCCTATGATTTTGTTGAAAATATTTTCTGGGTTTTGATGTGGGATTCTTCTCCTTTCTTTATTTCCATTATTCTTAGGTTGCGTCTTTTTGGGGTATCCCATATTTC
This sequence comes from Apodemus agrarius, assembly GCA_964023405.1. NCBI lineage: Eukaryota > Metazoa > Chordata > Mammalia > Rodentia > Muridae > Apodemus > Apodemus agrarius. The sequence continues at coordinate 28,853,422 of OZ030024.1, read as the reverse complement.
CTAGATGTTTTGTGTCTGGAACTTTTTAGACTTACTGTTTCCTTTGTCCAAAATATCCATTTCTTATTGTTGTCAGGGCTCTCTCATTTCTTACATTTTGTTGGTAAAGTTTGCCTCTGTTTTTTGTGTTCAAATGCCTAATTTTTCTGAGAGCACCCTGGTCCCAAAAAGACTGGATCCAGTTTTGTAGGAAAGAACAGGGAAATGGTAGGGGTTGATTAGGGAATGGGCGGGGGTAGAGGACTTATGGGACATATGGTGAGAGAGTAACTGGGAAAGGGGAAAGCCTTTGGAATGTAAACAAAGAATATAGAAAATAAAAAAAATAAAATAAAAGATTAAAAAAAGATTTTTTCAGTTTGTGTTTTCTTTATCACTTCTATTTTCGTTTTTAGATCTTGAAACATTTTGGTTCCTACAACTATTTGCCTTTTCTTGGCATTCTTTAAGAGGTTTATTCATTTGCTCTGTAAGGACCTATCCCATCTTCCTACATACCTACAAAAGGTCTTTTCCTTGGGATTCAGCTCTGTTGGAATGTGAAGGACCTGCTGTGGTAAGATAACAGGGCTCTATTGGATACATTGGCCTGGCTGCTATTGTGTTCTTAGACTGTAATCTAGGCAGATGGGATTTTGTGTTTATCACTTTTAATTTATATAAAATATTTAGATAGCCGATCAAAGGGTGATATTTTCCCTTAAGATACATAAAAATAAAATATCTCAATACATTTATATTATTTACTCCAGAAATATGATCACAGATAATATACTACAGTAAAAGGCACTCAAAGCTGTATGCCAAAATCTTAGTAAAAGATACATCCCATAAATCTTATTATTTTCATTCTTTGGGCATTAAATAATTTTCCTTTACAGCATAAAACTGTCTTTATTCTAACAGTGTTTTTCATTTTATAGGATTTTTTTATGGAAAAACTTTCTGAGAAAATTCTTCTATTAGTAAGGAAAATGTGTATATAGAAACAGAAGTATCTTCACTTCATATATATATTTCCTTACCCATAATCATAAAATAAATTTAGGTTAATATGCTTCTCAGAGTATTGGAGACACAGGGAAATTGCAACATTGCTCATGAAAGGAGAATCAATGTAATAATAATTGATTGTGATCAGCCAGCTAGCTTTCATTATTGCATTTAATGCAATGGAACAACTTGAATTAGAAATACCCACGATCAAAGCCATGCCTTGTAACAACTATTTTGAAATGCCATGTAATATGGGGGAAAGGCATATTTTCTGTTTTTAAGATGTCTCATAGGAGGAACAACAATATGAACCAATTAGTACTCCCAGAGCTCCCAGGGACTAAACCACCAACCAAAGAGTACACATCAAGGGACCTATGGCTCCAGCTGCAGATGTAGCAAAGGATGGCCTTGTTGGACATCAAGGGGAGGAAAGGCCCTTGATCTCGAGAAGGCTCAATGCTCCAGTGTAGGGGAATGCCAGGAAAGGGAAGCAGGGACTGGAGGTTGGTGAGCAGGGAGAGGAGATATAGGATAGGGGATTTTTGGAGAGCAAATGAGGAAAGGGGATAACCTTTGAAATGTAAATATTTAATAAAAATTTAAAGAAAAAAAGATGTCTTAACACACAGGATTGCCTCAATTCTTCTATAAGACATCAAACCAACTTCAAAATCTGCAATAACTTTTTTACAGAATTGTAAAATTAGATGTCATATTCATTTTATATAAATCACAAAGGCAATCTTTACATGTGTTTTGTAAATTCAGCACATCTGAGCAAAGCAAACTTTATAAACAAGAAATGTGGTGAAATATCAGTTATTTCTTGTCATAATCATGTTTTAGTGCTTACATTTTGTAAATTGCATGTCGTGAGTTACTCAAGTTCATCCAAAGAAAGTTTGTCAGTCAAAATGATTTTTCCTATTGATTTGGTTGAAAAAAATTATAATTTTAATGATCTTTAAGGATCACACTTTTTATTGGAAATAATAACAAGATTATGTTGTATTCTGAAGCATGGTAATTTTAATTCTCTTAGAATATCACACTTATTTTATTTGAAACAATAACCAGATTATGCTGAATTGTAAAGCATGGTAAATGCCCAGTCTGTAGAGAAGACACACAAGTAGTGGTAAATTATTAAACCATTTGTTCTCCAATTGCTGTGTGAATTAATTAGGTTTTAGGAATATTTTTGCAGGGAAATACTGATTTTTCTTTGTTTTTCCCCCTTCCTTCATTCCTTTGTTCCTTCGTTCCTTCCTTCCATCCTTCGTTCCTTCCTTCCTTCCTGTCTGCCTATCTTCTTTCCCTCCTTGCTTTCTCTTTGCTCCCTTGTTTTTTATTAGTCTTTCAACTGAAAAACAATTCGATCACATTTCCCCATCCCTTTCCTCTTTCCTCCAGTCCCACCCATCTATCATCTTTTGAAACTCTCTCTTGTCCCATTTACACTCAAGTTGATAGCCTCTCTTTATTAGATTATTATTATGGTTGAATATATATGCATATATCTATATTTCTATGTGTATCTAGGTGTGTCTGTTTGCAGCAGACATCCTGATGTTCTGGCTCTCACAATCTTTCCTCCCTCTCTTTATGATGTTTCCTGAGCTATATATTCAGGAACTCTGATGTCTACTTATCCACTGGGACCCATAATCTTCTGATGTTTACTTTGTTTAGTTGTGGTTGACTCTGATGGTTTCTATTGCCTGTAAAGATAAGCCTCTTTGATGAGGGATGGTAACTACATCTGATGTCTACTTATCCACTGGGACCCATAATCTTCTGATGTTTACTTTGTTTAGTTGTGGTTGACTCTGATGGTTTCTACTGCCTGTAAAGATAAGCCTCTTTGATGAGGGATGGTAACTACATATAAGGATAAAATTTAGCATATAATAAGGAATTGCACTCTACTAGCAAAGTGGTGGTAGTAGATTCTTTTCTACAATCTATGGCTTCTTTAGCCATGTAAAACTGGCTAGTTTCCAGTACCATGCGTGGGTGGGTTTCTGCCATGCTGGGTGTGTGTGCAGTCCTATTCCACAGGAGTTGGGGACCACTGATATGTGATTGCCAATCATTGTACCTTTAAGCATATCTTGCCATGTTGGTAATTGTTGGGGTACATAGGTTCTGTGTTGACTAGGACATTTAGATTGCTTTCCTCACATGGCAGCTTGCACAGGATTTTCTGAAACCATAGAAACAAGACTGTAGGAAAGACACTTTCAGGAAAGTGTGTGGTGTCTTCAGCAGAAGATACCTGGCCTCAACCCCTGAGTCGTAACCCGAGGGCTGGACTGATGATCTACATTGTTTGTACAGTCACTTGAATGACTCTAAGCAATCATAAATTTGAAATAAGGGTTGTTTCCAGTGATGTATTTTTTGGTATTCTATGGTTCTTGTAATGACTACTGTCAACTCCCATGGCTAAATTACCTTAAATTTTATACACATATGTGTGTGTCTGATGTTGTGTGTGTGTGTGTGTGTGTGTGTGTGTGTATCTATCTATCTATCTATCTATCTATCTATCTATCTATCTATGCATATGAATATATGTACTTGTATAGCTCTATGCATTATAGTACATGTTTAATACATAAATACATAATTTTAGGTAAATATAAAACTTTGTGAGCTGAGTCTTTATTAGACAACCTTGGTGTTATTAACCTTGGTGTTATTTTCCCCTCATTCCTTCTACCCTGCAATGACCTCTCCCCTCTAGTTTGAAATCCAAGTTCATTATTCTGTTTCCCAGTTCATATCTCAAGCACAACCTACAATGGTATATTTATTCTCTCATGTCTTCTGTGTTTATTCATGGTTGCAAGCACACAGCCTATGGTATGGGAATGATGACCCATAGGTTAGAGAGGGCATGAGGTATTCTTCCTTCTGGGTCTGGGTTACTTTACTCAATATAATCTTCCTTAGGTTCACTCAGTTGCCTTCAAAGTTCATCATTTCAGTTTCTTTGCATACTGTGCTGTGGTATGTACAACACTTTCATTATGCTTATGTCTGTGGAAGCACATTCATGTTGGTTTCCATTCCTATTGTATATAGTTATTGTATATAGGCTGCTTCTGCACCTTGCTAAGCAAATGTCTATGTAATAGAGTATCAAGAGTTTTGGGCATGAGTCAAGGAAGGGAACCCTAGGATTGACTCATAAATCCTTTCTTTTTCTGTTTTCATATGCTGCTTGTTTGTTTGTTTTAACTATTGTATTTGCATTCTAGCCATTGCCCCATCCTGGTCTCCCCTCCCATTGCCCATTCCTGGTCTCCCCTCCCACAGTTCCTCATCGCATTTCTACTCTCCCTGACCTCTGAGAGGTGCATGCCCTCTCACTCTGCCAAGGAATCTCTCTTCCCTGAGACATCAACTCTGTCAAAGGTTAGGTCCATCTTCTCTCACTGAGGCCAGACCAAGGCAATCCTCTCCTATATATTTGCAGGGACCATCAACCTGTGTATACTGCCTAGTTGGTGACTCGTTCTCTGGGAGCTCACAGAGGTCTGGGTTAACTGAGATTGCTATTCTTCCTATGGGGTCACACTCCCTTTCAGTTCCTTCAGTCCTTTCCTTAATTCAACCATAGAGGGTCCCGTCTTCAGTCCAGTGGTTGGGTGTATCTGCAACTGTCTCAGTCAGCTGATTATTGAGCCTCTCAGCAGACAGCCATGCTAGACTCCTGTCTGAAAGCATAGCATAGCATCAGTAATAGTGTCAGGGATTGGTGCTGATCCACCCCCAATGAAAGGAACCCCAAGTTGGGCCAGTCACTGAGCTGTCTTTCCTTCAGTCTCTTCTCCATTTTTGTCCTGGCAGTTCTTTTAGACAGGAACACTTCTGAGTCAGAAACTTTGACTATGGGATGACAACCCTATCCCTCCACTTGAGGCCCTGTCTTTCTACTAGAGGTGGACAATTTTTGTTCCCTCTCCACTGTTGGGCATTACCTCTAAGGTAACTCCCATTGAGTTCTGAGATTCTCTAATTTCCTGCATCTCTCATAATTTCTAGAGAGGGTCCACCTTCCTCCTACCCCCACAAGCTGAATATTTTCATTGATTCATTTGGCCCTTTGGGCTTCTTTCCTGTTCCCAGTCCTTATACCTGATCCTGTTCTCCTTTTCCTCTCCCCCTCCACTCTCTCACCCTGTTCCATTCCTACCTCCGCCTTCCATGATTATTGTTTTCCCCTTCTAAGTAAAATTGAAGCACCCACATTTGGGCCTTACTTCTGAAACTTCTTATGGTCTGTGGGTGTTCTGTACTTTTGGCTATTATCCACTAATCACTGAGTATAAACTATGCATGTCTTTTGGCTCTGAGTTACTTCACACAGGAAAAAAAATTTCTAGTACCCTCCATTTACCTCCAATATACATGTTGTCCTTTGTTTATAACATCTGAATAGTATTCCATTGTATAAATGAACCGCATTTTCTGTGTTCATTCTTCAGTTGAGGAGCATCTTGGTTGATTCTAGCTTCCAAGTATTACAAATAAAGCTGCAATGAACATAGTGGAGCATGTTTCTTTGTGGTATAGTGGGGTATCTTTTTAGTATACTCCCAGGAATGGTCTAGCTGGGTCTTCACGGAGTTCTATCTTCAATTTTCTGAAGAAGTGCCAGATTGATTTCCAGAATGGTTGTAGCAGTTTGCTATCCCACCAGCAATATGGGAGTGTTGCTCTTTCTCCACATTCTGGCCAGCATGTGGTGTCTCTTGAATTTTTGATCTTAACCATTCTGATTGTTTTAAGGTGGAATCTCAAGGTCATTTTGATCTTCAATTCCCTAATAACTAAGAACTTTGAACATTGCTTTAAGTGCTTCTTGGCCATTCAAGATCCCTCTGTTGTGAATTGTCTGATTAACTCTATATACCATTTTTAAATTGAGTTACTTGTTTTTTTTGGTAAGTTCACTTCTTGAGTTCTTCATATATTTTGGATATTGGCCCTTTATCAGGTGTAGGGTTAGTGAAGATTTGTTTTCCAATTTGTATGTTGCTGATTTGTCCTATTGACTATGACTTTTGCTTTACAGAATTTTTTTTATTTCATGGGGTCCAATTTATCAATTGTTGAACTTAGAGTATGTGCCACTGGTGCTTTGTTCAGGAAATTTCCTCCAGGCTGTTTTCCAATTCCTCTTCTATTCAATGCAATGTATCTGGTTTTATGTTGAGGTCCTAGATTCACGTGGACTTGAACTTTGTCCAAGGTGATAAATATGGCTCTATTCTCATTTTTCTACATGCAGACTGCCAGCACCATTTATTGAAGATGCTTTTACCCCCTGCATGGTTTTGGCTTCTTTGTCAAAGATCAAGTGTCTATAGGTGTGTGGGTTTATTTCTAGGTCTTCAATTCTATTCTATTGATCTACCTGTCAGTCTATGTACCATTTGGGTTTTTTTAGCGGTATTGATTCTATAGTACAGCTTGACGTCCGAGATTGTGACTCTCCTAAAGATCTTTTACTGCTAAGAATTATTTTGGCTATCTTGATTTTTGTCTTTTTCCATGTGAATTTGAAAATTGCCCTTTCCATGCCTCTTTAGAATTGTGTTGGAATTTTGATGGGGATTACATGGAATCTGTAGATTGCTTTTGGTAAAATGTGCATCTTTACCATGTTAATCCTACCAATCCATGGGTATGGGGTGGGGATCTTTCCATTTTCTGATGTTTCTTTGATTTCTTCTTCAGGGATTTGAAGTTCTTGTCATATAGATTTTTCACTTCCTTGATAAGAATTACACCAAAGTATTTTCTGCTATTTGTGGCTATTGTGAAGGGTGCTATTTCTTTATTTTCTTTCTCAGCTGGTTTATCACTTGTATAAAGGAAAACTACTGATTTGTCTGAGCTGCTTTTATATCCTTCCACTTAGCTGAAGATGTCTTTCAGCTATAGGAATTCTCTGGTGAAAGTTTTTGGGGTTTCTTATATATACTATCATATTATCTACAAATAGTGATACTTGACTTTTCCTTTCCAATTTGATCCCCTTTTGCTGTCTTATTGTTCTAGATAGAACTTGAAGTACTATATTGAATAGATACAGGGAGAGTGGTTAACCTTGTTTTGTCCCTGATTTTAATAAGATTGCTTCTAGTTTCTCTCCATTTAATTTGATGTTGTTTTATACTGTTTTTATTATGTTCACATACATGCCAAAAATCCTGACCTCTCTAGCACTTTTAACATGGTGGAGTGTTATATTTTATCCAATGGTTTTCAACACCTAATGAGATAATTGTACAATATTTTACTTGATTTTTTTTATATAGTGTGTTAAGCTGGTGGAGTTCTGTCTATTGAATTATTGCTGCATGCCTTTATTGAAGCCTACGTGATCATGGTCAATGATAGTATTTATTTGTTCTTGGATTAGGTTTGTGAGAATTTTATTGAGTATTTTTGTATTGATAGATATTCGTAAGTAAAAATTTCCTAAAGTTGTCTTTCTTTGTTGGCTTCTTGTGTAGTTTAGGTATCAGAGTAATTGGGGCTGTATAGAATGAATTATCTAGTGATCCTTCTGTTTCTTTTTTGTCGAATATTTTGAGCAGTATTGGTATTAACCATTCTTTGACAGTCTGGCAGAATTCTGCACTAAAACCATCTGGCCCTGGACTATTTTTTTTTCATAAATACTTCTATTTCCTTAGAGGTAATGTGACTGTTTAGATTTGATGCTGATGTTGATTTAACTTTTGTACAAGATATCTGCCTAAAAAGTTCATCCATTACATCTAGATTTTCCAGTTTTTTCCAATGATATTTTGAACTTCCCCACTCTGTTTATTTTGTATTTTTTTTTTTTTACTCATCTGCCTCTGTATGGGTGCTTATCAGTGTGCAGGCATTTAAATCACACATTTGTCAATAATTAAACAATGTTCAAGAGGATTTTTTTTCTTTTAACCATGTAGGGCATGGGTCTTTTGCTCATGCTATCAGAGCCCCAGAGTAAGCACTTTTATCCAGTGGGTCATCTCATAGGTCTCCTTTGTGTTTTAAAGGATGTTGTTTTCTAATCAAGTTTTAAAATTATTTCGTATATTTAATATTTGATATTAAAATAACATTATTTTCCACCTCCATTTTCTTTTCCCAAACTCTCACATACTAGCCTTGTTCTCTTTCAAATGTATGGCCTCTTTTTACATTAATGCTTATATCCATGTAAGCATTTGTATGTGGGTTATACAAATATATGTACGTATTTTAGAAAATATGTGTACATAGATAGAAATGCATGCATGTAAAATGATTAATACCTTATGATTAGAATGCAAGTGGGTTTTTTCTAGCATCAGTCCTGAGGCAGTAATGTGTTCTAAAAATTCAAAGGTAGATTAATCCATCCCATATTTTGATCTTCTCCCTTCTCTATAAGCATTTCATGCTACCTCTGGGTATTTTCCTGGTTTTCTGAAACATTTCTATTCAGGAGTTCTATCTCATTTTCTCTGTTAGTAACATTATCAATCAGCACAGGGCACAGTTTTCCTTCATGCAAACTAGTTTAAAGTCTTGATGTCTAAAATTACAAACTTTCTCCAACTGAAGTCACCAACTTCTATGCAAATTGTCAAAAGACTTCAGGCAAACTTGAATAACATAAAGAAAATGGAAAATCAATTAACACACATCCCTTAAATAGACATATTATGCTATTATCATATTTAATTTATTAAACAATCACAAAACATAGATATTAATATCCTTTTAACAGAAAATTACAGATAGTTTCACTGGAATAAATACTTGTGACTTTAATTTTTTCAATGTTTATTTTCAGTGGTGGTTCTTAAACACATTAACCTCTCTTCTAGCCTACCACACAACAGAGATATTGGAAAATAGAGTATATAGGAGAAGCATATCTGTTTAAAAGGGTTCTTTGGAGCAAATGTTATCTGTGTTGTCAGTAAACCAGCAGTTCAGTTCATAGGAGTTAACAGCTGCAGCTCCATCTAATTGCCAACACTTTACACCAGGAGTTCAATTAGGTAGAGTCAGGATAGCAAACAGGAATCAGCAGAGAAGGCACTACCTATGAGGGATAAGCAAACTTCAGTCTCAGCACCAGTCAGCAGGGGGGACCGGGAGGAATACCAGGAGAACTTCTTGGGTGTGCCTCTATCAGCAAAATGAAATTCAGCACAGACAAGGGACCAACAAGTGTTGCACAAGTATAGAGCACCCTAGCTCTATAAGCAAGCTAAACTCAGTCACTGTCTTTCAAGTCCTTTATATAGTCCCTCCAAACAACATGTGTCATGTCTCAGCACTTGAATCTGTCTCAACTGACATCACTCTGCGAATCATCCCAAGTTTGAGGAAACAGCAAGAAGCCAAGACACTCCACCATAAGATTTTTGGTGTGGTTTTTCCTATGGAGTCCTGACTAATGGAGCTCAATTATGCAATGTAAGGCTGATCAATACATGCATGTCACTAGCAAAGAATTCTTCATCACCTGTCTTTTCACATGCTTGCTCTAGTACAAGTACACCATTCAATGCAATTGACTTTCCAAAGAAGCCTGAAGTTTCCAATTCAAATAAATTTCATTAATTTGAAGACAACTTTAATATCAGTATCTTAGTCACTGTTCTCTTGCTGTGAAGAGAAAGACACCATGACCGAGGCTACACCTACAACACAAAACAATTAATTGGGACTTGCTTAGAGTTTTATAAGTTTAGACCATTACCCTCATGGCAGAGAGCATGGTGGTATGCACTCAGGTGATGGAGCAGTAGCTGAGAGATATACTCTGATCTTGGGCTGAGAAAGAGACAATGTACCTTGCTTGGCTATTTAAATCCTCAAAGCCCAACCCTAGTAACATACTTCCTTTAACAAGGCCACACCTACTCCAAGAAGACCACACCTTCTAATCCTTCTCAAATCATGCCATTCCCTGGTACCTAAGCATTTAAATATACATCTCGAACTGGTGTCAGCTTTGGCAGCTTACAGGTTTGGGCCAGAAATGGGCTATGTGCTCAACTTCCCAAAGATGGAATACCTTTTTGTATTGCCTAGCTATATTTGCCTACTGGAACATTAATGGTATGTTCCAGGCAGCTTTGAATCATATCTAGAATGATAGCTTGATTCCTAAATCAAACTGGTATGAATATGGGAGTCGAAAAGAATACCAGGAAATAGAGATAGGTACAGAGATGATGTTAGATAACTAAATAGATATAGATAATGGATGATAGATAGATAGATAGATAGATAGATAGATAGGTAGATAATTGATAAATGGAAGATGGATAAATGAATAGACAGAAACAAAAAGAGAGAAACTAAGATCGCATGCTGCTCATGTAATATATCAATGGCACTATAACAAAAGGGGATAACAAATATTTTGAATCCTTCCCTGATGATTAAAGGGAATGCAACCTGGAAATGCACATTGCAGATTCAAGAAGTGAATGTTTTGTTGTACCCAGAATTACTTTCCTCATAGCTGAGACTTCCTACAGCTGCTTTAAATATATTTATTGCTTGTCTCCTCTTGCTGATTTATAACTTCAAGATTAAACAGAGGCCAAAATATTTCCCTTGATCAAACAGGATGCCATTTAAATATAATTGTTCGGTCTTTGAAAGGTACCAGAAACATTCTCTCTGATGTTGGAATTGGCTATCACTATACCACACTGTATCATATGAAACAGTTTGGTAATGTTTATTGTTGACAGGTATCATCTGGTGTGAACATAAAATCAGAGTACAATTCATCTATTAAAGAATAGCTGTCTGTTGTGCTTTTTATTTGAAGACCTGATGAGGTAAGCCATATGGGACATTCAGGAACAAATTTGGTATGAACTCAAGTGTACTTTTCATTTTGATAATTTTCTGTAGGTATAACTGCTGTTTCATATGATAATTTCAAATTTAATTATTTAAGAAGTGCTCCTGAGTGTTCGTAGCATTTTAAATACCCATGAATAAAATATAAGTGAGTCATTTATTTGTAACTCACAAGTATTACTGTTACCACTATATGATATATATATATATATATATATATATATATATATATATATATATATATACCATGTGCATGTATTTGTATATTCATATGCATGTGTAGGTTTACCTGGTGACAAATACACTTAGATATTTAAATAAATTGTTTGCCATATATTATGACGTTGTAGCTTACATTCTAATTGTTAATAAAAATGTTGATATTTTGGGTGGTTACTGCATTATTTCTCTATTTTTGTGGTATATTTACACAATGGAATACTACTCAGCAATTAACAACAATGAATTCATGCAATTTGTAGGCATATGGTTGGATCTGGAAAACATCATCCTAAGAGAATTAACCAAATCACAAAAGAATACATATGAAATGCAATCACTGATAAGTGGATATAAAAGAGCCAAGAAGCTCTGAATACTCAAGGCACAATTAGCAAATCAAAAGATTCCCAAGAAGAAGGAAGGAGAGGACACTGGTCCCGAAAAAGACTGGATCCAGTTTTGCAGGAGAGTACCAGAACAGAGAAAGGGTTGGGGGGTGATTGGGGAATGGGCGGGGGGAAGAAGACTTATGGAAAATATGGTGAAGGGGGAACTGGGAAAGGGGAAAGCCTTTGGAATGTAAACAAAGAATACAGAAAATAAAAAAAAGAGTTCTTTATCCAAATGAATATAAGTAGATTTCTAAAGAATGTCTACACCAAATATCACAATTAACTGTAGAATCCAGAAGATGGTGTTGGATTCCTGCAAATATCTCTAAAGGCAGTTTATAAGGAGCCATGTGTGTCTGGAACCCCAACTCTTATTCTCTCAAGGAGCAGCCAGTGCTCTTAAACTCTGTACCACCTATCTCTTCACCATCTTTTCCATCACTGTCTGTTACAGTATACCGATACCAAAAATTGCTTAATCTTTAACCATTACCCTACATTGTCTGAAATTGAGGGCATTATCCTCATTCTATTTGATTAGTGTCATTCTGCATCACATTTCACTCAACAATTGTCTTTCTCAGTTCTATCAGTTTAGGATGCCCTGGCTCAGATCTGTGAACACAGATCTCTTTTCACGCAGTGTTCTTTGAAATACAGTCATCAGCCACAGCAATGTACTTATATACTATTTCAGGTTATAAACAGTGGGCAGTGGAAATGTAGGAATTAAAAATACAGGTTACTGAGGAAACACAAAGTTGAGAGAAGCGACTTACCAGAATTATGATTCTTGAATAATCTAGGATTTAAGAGACTGTCATGGAGTAAGGATATAAGCAATAAATAAATAAATAAATAAATAAATAATATAAAAAACAAACAAAACCTGGGTGTAGCCACTAGCTTTTCTACCTGGTCTCCTTGTTTCTATAATAATGACTCTGAGACTTAATTATTTATGGATAAATACCTAGGTCATAAGCTTTGGCTTGTCCCGCAAATAGCTTGTAACTTATACAACATATTTTATGTCTACCATGTGGTTTGTTACCTCTCCTAAGTTTTATACTTTGCACTTCATCAGGGTTCAGGGCAAATATGCCATTCTCTTTCCAAGAATTACTGGATACCTTTGCCAGATGTCCCATCTTCTAATCCTATTTTAGTTCATTGAGTTTTTTATTGACAGGTGATGATTCCCCACAGTACAAGAGATTGTCTCAATAACTGGGTATAGTAATATTCACTTTTTAATCCCAGCACTCTGGAGGAAAAGGCAGGAGGATATTAGTTCAAGGATAGCCAGTACTACTTACAGACACCTTGTTTCAAACTTTGCACAAAACAGACAAAACCATCAACACTCTAGTTGGAGTGGATGAAGGTATATTGTAGAAAATTCCCACTGACTTTACTCAGATATTAGAAATATTCTCACCCTACAGTTCTCCAAAGGAAATATAGTGATTTGAATTAGTTATATTTGTAAAAGGCAAATATACCTAATAGTTACCTATTTGTTAAAGAAAAGCACTATTTATCACAGAAGAGCCCCACCAAATGAGAGAGATCCTAAGATGTCACCCCTCCCTCTTCCCGTCACCACAGGTTCTATGAATACATGTTCATGCTTTTTAGTAATTTCATTCATATGCTTTAATATTTCAGTGGCATCAGGAAGATCCCATAATCACTTCCCTTCTGCATGGATCTGGATTACCCAGAAACCCAGCTCTGCAGGATTTTAGAACTAAGGCGGGGCAGTAGAGGGAGCTCTTAGAGCATCTGTGCCAGGGTTGCAATTTTTCAATTTTACATTTCCAGAGAGCTACAGAGTCTCACAGTCTCTGTGAAGACATCACACCTGGCAATGCCCACAGTGATTTTCCCAAAAATATTTGCATATGGCAAATCATGGCTTTAAGGACAAAAGCACAGGAATTGTTCTAACACCCACATTGTGTTTACATTAGTAAAGATCTCAAAAATCACAGATGATTTTTAAAAGTCCCCATACCTATCCCATATCTCCTCAGTCATCTTAAATACCAAGCGCAGATACCAGAATCAATACATAAAAACTATTTGATGCAGCACTGTCAAATTTAAATGATTCTCTGGTGAGAAGGAAAGAAAATACTACTCTTTATTGTGGCTTCTTACTTATATATTATACTTATATATTCTGCTGATCAATGGTGACTTTGATTTGCTGAGTTTGAAGCCTAACCATAGGACTAAGTACCATAATCCTATGTTCTGCAAAATCTTTAGTTCACTATTCCATTAGGTTTCCACCTACCTTTTTAAATCACAGGCTAGCAGTTTGATGTCAAAAAGGAGCCAGTGACCTTTATTGCAGATGTTTTTTTTTTAAGTTATAAATTAGTACATACACTGTAAATAACCCTGCAAAGGCAATGCATTTGAAAGTTGGAGAGAAGGCACTGAGAGGATTTGGAAGGAAGAACGGGATTAGAAAATATAGTGATAATATCAAACATTTTTTAAATTCAAGCAAGCTAAAAATAAAACCATAATCTGCTGCACATATATCACTCAGTGTATGCATGTGAAGCAATCTAAATCAGCCATGAACACATGTACCCACACGACTCTTTGTTATAGCACTGTTCACATTAGCCAATTTACATAATCAGCCAAGAGGCATGTCCAATAACACTGCTGTAAATAAAGAAAATAGTGTGTCTTTCAACTAAGGAAGAGAAAGAAATCATGTCTTTTTCAGGAGAAAAAAAAAACATAGGCCTGAGCATCATCATGTTAAGAAAAATAAATAGATAAATGGGGTTCTAAAGAGCAGACCTCACATGATTACTCTTAAATGTGGCATCTAGGTATCTATAAACACGGAAGTAGGACGAGAACTGTGTGAAAAAAAGGGGGACTAGCTATAGGATCATGTACAGATAAATGAGTGTAAGGAGTCTAGGGGTCTCGTGCAATAAATGTCATCAAAGTGCATAATTACACGTATGAAAATAACATAATCAAACCTGTTGTATTAGAAGTGGATAGCACTATTAAATGTGCAGGAAACTCTGTGCTAGTACCAACATTTTAAAAATCTCAGCTCAGGGAAATCAAGTCATATGTATCAAGAACTAAGTATAAAACTAGAAGTTACAATATAGGCTTTTGTAGTAGGATCTGATGATTTTTTTGAATTTCCTCAGTTTCTGTTGTTATATTTCCCTTTTCATTTCTAATTTTGTTAATTTAAATATTGTCTCTGTGCCCTTTGGTAAGTCTGGCTAAGGGTTTATCTATCTTGTTGATTTTCTCAAAGAACCAGCTCCTGGTTTTGTTGATTCTTTGTATGGTTCTCTTTGTTTCAACTTGATTGATTTCAGTCCTGAGTTTGATGATTTTCTGTCTTCTACTCCTCCTTGGAGAAATAGCTTCTTTTTGTTCCAGAGCTTTCAAGTATGCCTTTAAGAGGCTAGTATATGCTCTCTCCTGTTTCATTTTGGAGGCACTGAGGGCTATGAGTTTTCCTATTAGCACTGCTTTCATTGTGTCCCATATATTTGGTTATGTTGTGCCTTCATTTTCATTAAATTCTAAAAAGTCTTTGATTTCTTTCTTTTTTTTAATATTTTATTTTCTATATTCTATTTTTACATTCCAAAGGCTTTCCCCTTTCCCAGTTCCCACCCAACATAGTTCCCATAGTTCCTCTCCCCCCCAACTGTTCCCCAATCATTCCCCCTCCCCCCTCGGTTTCTTTACTAAACTGGATGCAATCTTTACAGGCCCAGGGTCCTCTCCTTTCTTCTTCTTGGGAATCATTTGACTTGCTATTTGTGTCTTGAGTACTTAGGGCTTCTGGGCTCATTAATATCCACTTATCAGTGATTGCATTTCATGTGCATTCTTTTGTGATTGGGTTAATTCACTCAGGATGATATTTTCCAGGTCTAACCATTTACCTACAAATTGCATGAATTCATTATTTTTAATTGCTGAGTAGTATTCCATTGTATAAATATACCACATTTTCTGTATCCATTCCTCCTTTGAGGGATATTTGGGCTCCTTCCAATTTCTGGCTATTATAAACAAGGCTGCTATAAACATAGTGGAGCATGTGTCCTTATTGCATGCAGGGGAATCCTCTGGGTATATGCCCAGGAGTGGTCTGCCAGGGTCCTCTGTAAGTGACATGCCCAATTTTCTGAGGAACCGCCAAACTGATTTCCAGAGCGGTTTTACCATTTTGCAATCCCACCAACAGTGGAGGAGTGTTCCTCTTTCTCCACATCCTCGCCAGCACTTGTTGTCTCTTGAGTTTTTAATCTTAGCCATTCTGACTGGTGTGAGGTGGAATCTCAGGGTTGTTTTGATTTCCATTTCCCTGATGACTAATGATGTTGAACATCTCTTAAGGTGTTTCTCGGCCATCCGAATTTCTTCTGGTGAAAATTCTTTGTTTAGCTCTGTGCCCCATTTTTTGATAGGGTTATTTGTTTCTTTGCGGTCTAACTTCTTGAGTTCTTTGTATATATTGGATATTAGCCCTCTGTCGGACGTGGGGTTGGTGAAGATCTTTTCCCACTTTGTTGGTTGCCGTTTTGTCCTTCTGACAGTGTCCTTTGCTTTGCAGAAACTTTGTAATTTTATGAGGTCCCATTTGTCGATTCTTGATCTTAGAGCATAAGCTACTAGTGTTCTCTTCAGGAACTTTTCCCCTGTGCCCAAGTCCTCCAGGATCTTCCCAAGTTTCTTTTCTAATAGTTTCAGTGTGTCTGGTTTTATGTGGAGGTCCTTGATCCACTTGGAGTTGATCTTAGTGCAAAGAGATAAGAGTGGGTCAATTCGCATTCTTCTGCATGTTGACCTCCAGTTGAACCAGCACCATTTGTTGAAAAGGCTATCTTTATTCCACCGAATGGTTGTGGCTCCTTTATCAAAGATCAAGTGACCATAAGTCTGTGGGTTAATTTCTGGGTCTTCAATCCTGTTCCATTGATCTGCTTGCCTGTTGCTATACCAATACCATGCAGTTTTTAACACAATTGCTCTGTAGTACTGCTTGAGGTCAGGGATATTGATTCCCCCAGAAGTCCTTTTATTGTTAAGAATAGTTTTAGCTATCCTGGGTTTTTTGTTGCTCCAGATGAATTTGAGAATTGCTCTTTCTAGATTTATGAAGAATTGAGTTGGGATTTTGATGGGGATCACATTGAATCTGTATATTGCTTTTGGCAAGATGGCCATTTTTACTATATTGATCCTGCCAATCCAGGAGCAAGAAATATTTTTCCATTTTCTGGGGTCTTCTTCGATTTCTTTCTTCAAGGACTTGAAGTTCCTGTTGTACAGATCTTTCGCTTGTTTGCTTAGAGTTACGCCAAGATACTTTATGTTGTTTGTGGCTATTGTGAAGGGTGTTATTTCCCTAATTTCTTTCTCTGCCTGCTTGTCCTTTGAGTACAAGAAGGCCACTGACTTACTTGAGTTAATTTTATAACCTGCCACTTTGCTGAAGTTGTTTATCAGCTGTAGAAGTTCTCTGGTGGAGTTTTTTGGGTCGCTTAGGTAAACTATCATATCGTCTGCAAATAATGATAGTTTCACTTCTTCCTTTCCAATTTCTATCCCTTTGACTTCCTTATGTTGTCTAATTGCTCTTGTTAGAACTTCAAGTACTACATTGAAAAGATATGGAGAGAGAGGGCAGCCTTGTCTAGTCCCTGATTTTAGTGGGATTGCTTCAAGTTTCTCTCCATTTATTTTGATGTTGGCTACTGGTTTGCTGTAGATTGCTTTTACTATGTTTAGGTATGGGCCTTGAATTCCTGCTCTTTCCAAGACTTTTAGCATGAAAGGATGCTGAATTTTGTCAAATGCTTTTTCAGCATCTAATGAGATGACCATGTGGTTTTTTTCTTTCAGTTTGTTTATGTAGTGGATTACATTGATGGATTTCCATATATTGAACCATCCCTGCATCCCTGGGATGAAGCCTACTTGATCATGGTGGATGATCGTTTTGATGTGCTCTTGGATTCGGTTAGCAAGAATTTTATTTAGTATTTTTGCATATATATTCATAAGAGAAATTGGCCTGTAGTTCTCTTTCTTTGTTGGATCTTTTTGTGGTTTTGTTATTAGCGTAATTGTGGCTTCGAAGAATGAGTTGGACAGTGTCCCTTCTGTCTCTATTTTGTGGAATAGTTTGAAAAGTATTGGTGTTAAGTCTTCTTTGAAGGTCTGGTAGAATTCTGCACTAAAACCATCTGGTCCTGTACTTGTTTGGTTGGGAGGCTTTCTATAACCCCTTCTATTTCTTTAGGGGTTATGGGACTATTTAGCTGATCTAGTTGATGCTGATTTAATTTTGGTATTTGATATCTGTCTAGGAAATTGTCCATTTCCTCCAGATTCTCCAGTTGTTTTGAGTATAGACCTTTGTAGTAGGATCTGATGATCTTTTGAATTTCCTCAGTTTCTGTTGTTATGTCTCCCTTTTCATTTCTAATTTTGTTAATTTGTATACTGTCTCTGTGTCCTTCGGTTAGTCTGGCTAAGTGTTTATCTATCTTGTTGATAAAAAGAACCAGCTCCTGGTCTTGTTAATTCTTTGTATGGTTCTCTTTGTTTCTATTTGATTGATTTCAGCCCTGAGTTTGATGATTTCTTGTCTTCTACTCCTCCTGGGTGAATTAACTTGTTTTTCTTCCAGGGCTTTAAGGTGTGCCATTAAGCTGCTAGTGTATGCTCTCTCCAGTTTATTTTTACATGCACTTAGAGCTATGAGTTTTCCTCTTAGCACTGCTTTCATTGTGTCCCATAGATTTGGGTAGGTTGTACCTTCATTTTCATTGAATTCTAAAAAGTCTTTGATTTCTTTTTTTTATTTCTTCCTTGACCAAGGTGTCATTGAGTATTGTTCAGTTTCCATGTGTATGTGGGCTTTCTGTTGTTTTTGTTGTTATTGAAGACCACTCTTACTCCATGGTGATCTGATAGGAGGCATGGGATTAGCTCGATCTTCTTGTATTTGTTGACATCTGTCTTGTGAGCAATTATGTGGTCTATTTTGGAGAAGGTACCATGTGGAGCTGAGAAAAAGGTATATTCTTTAGCTTTAGGATGAAATGTTCTATATATATCTGTTAATCCAATTGGTCCAGAGTTTCAATTAGTTTCACTGTGTCCCTGTTTAGTTTCTGCTTTCCTGATCGGTCCATTGAGGAGAGTGGAGTGTTGAAGTCACCCACAATTATTGTGTTAGGTGTAATGTGTGCTTTAAGCTTTAGTAAGGTTTCTTTTACGAATGAGGGTGCCCTTGCATTTGGAGCATAGATGTTCAGTATTGAGAGCTCTTCTTAGTGGATTTTCCCTTTGGCCAGCAAGAAGTGACCTTCTGAGTCTCTTTTGATGATTTTAGGTTGGAAGTCAATTTTATCTGATATTAGAATGGCTACTCCAGCTTGTTTCCTGAGACCATTTGCTTGTAAAATTGTCTTCCAGCCTTTTACTCTAAGGCAGTGTTTGTCTTTGACACTGAGATGTGTTTTCTGTATGCAGCAAAATGTAGGGTCCTGTTTCCGTATCCAGTCTGTTAATCTATGTCTTTTTATTGGGGAATTGAGTCCATTGATGTTAAGAGATATTAAGGAATAGTAATTATTTCCTCCAGACATTTTTGAAATTATATTCATTTATTTTATTTATTTTTTTATATTCGAGAGGTTACCTTCTTTTGGGTTTGATGAGAGGAGGTTTCTATCTTGCTTCTTCCCGGGTGTAGTTTCCGTCCTTGTCTTGGTGTTTTCTCCCTATTATCCTTTGTAGGGCTGGATTTGTAGAAAGATATCGTGCAAATTTGGTTTTGTCATGGAATACCTTGATGTCTCCATCTATGGCGATTGAGAGCTTTGCTGGGTAAAGTAGTTTTGCCTGAAGTTTGTGTTCTCTTAGAGTTTGCATTATATCTGCCCAGGATCTTCTAGCTTTCATGGTCTCAGGTGAGAAGTCTGGTGTTATTCTGATAGGTCTTCCTTTATAAGTTACTTGGCCTTTTTCTCTTGCTGCCTTTAATATTCTTTCTTTGTTTAGTACATTTGGAGTTTTGATTATTATGTGACGGGATGTATTTCTGTTCTGATCCAGTCTGTTTGGGGTTCTGTATGCTTCTTGTATATTCATGGGCATCTCTCTCTTTAGGTTGGGGAAGTTTTCTTCCATAATTTTGTAGAAGATATTTGCTGGCCCTTTAACTTGTACATCTTCATTCTCGTCTATACCTATAATCCTTAGGTTTGGTCTTCTCATTGTGTCCTGGATTTCCTGGATATTTTGGGTTACAGCCTTTTTGCATTTAGTATTTTCTTTGACAGTTGAATCAATGGTTCCTATGGTATCTTCGGCTTCTGATATTCTGTCTTCTATCTCTTGTATTCTATTGTTGATATTTGCATCTATGGCTCCTGATTTCTTCCCAAGGTTTTCTATCTCCAATGTTGTCTCCCTCTGTGATTTCTTAGTTGTTTCTACTTCTGTTTTTAGTACCTGGATGGATGTGCTCAGATCTTTTGCTTGCTTGATTGTGTTTTCATGTATTTCTTTAATAGATTTTTGTGTTTCCTCTTTCATAGCTTCTACTTGTTGGCCCACATTCTTCTGTATTTCTTTAAGTGATTTTTGTCTTTCCTCCTTATTGTCTTCTTCTTTTTGATCCATCTTCTCCTGCATTTCTTGAAGTCATTTCTTTCTTTATTTCTTCCTTAACTAAGGTATCATTGAGTAGAATATTGTTCAGCCTCCATGGGTATGAGGATTTTCTCTTGTTTTTGTTGCTATTGAAGACCACTCTTACTCCATGGAGATCTGATAGAAGGCATGAGATTAGTTCGACAACTGGAGAATCTAGAGGAAATGGATAATTTCCTAGACAGATACCAAATACCAAAATTAAGTCAGGATCCAATAGATCATCTAAACAGTCCCATAACCCACAAAGAAATAGAAGAGGTCATAGAAAGACTTTCAAACAGAAAAAAGCAAAGGACCAGATGGTCTTAGTGCAGAATTCTATCAGACCTTCAAAGAAGAGCTAATACCAATACTCTTCAAACTATTCCACAAAATAGAAACAGAAGGAACACTACCCAACTCATTCTACAAAGCCACAATTACCCTGATACCAAAACCACACAAAGATACAACTAAGAAAGAGAACTTCAGACCAATCTCCCTTATGAACATAGATGCAGAAATACTCAATAAAATTCTTGCCAATCAAATCCAAGAACACATCAAAATGATCATTCATAATGATCAAGTTGACTTCATCCCAGGGATGCAGGGATGGTTCAATATATGGAAATCCATCAATGTAATCCACTCCATAAACAAACTCAAAGAAAAAAAACCACATGGTCATCTCATTGGATGATGAAAAAGCATTTGACAAAATTCAACATCCTTTCTTGCTAAAAAAACTTGGAAAGAACAGGAATTCAAGGCCCATACATCATCATAGTAAAAGCAATTTACTGCAAACCAGTAGCCAACATCAAACTAAATGGAAAGAAACTTGAAGAAATCCCACTAAAATCTGGGACTAGACAAGGCTGCCCCCTCTCTCCATATCTTTTCAATATAGTACTTGAGGTACTAGCTAGAGCAATTCCACAACATAAGGAAGTCAAAGGGATACAAATTGGAAAGGAAGAAGTGAAACTATCATTATTTGCAGATGATAACATAGTATACTTAAGTGACCCAAAAAACTCCACCAGAGAACTCCTACAGCTGATAAACAACTTCAGCAAAGTGGCTGGTTATAAAATCAACTCAAACAAATCAGTAGCCTTCCCATACTCTAAGGATAAGCAGTCTGAGAAAGAAATTAGGGAAATGACACCCTTCACAATAGCCACAAACAATATAAAGTATCTTGGTGTGACTCTAACCAAACAAGTGAAAGATTTGTATGACAAAAACTTCAGGTCTCTGTAGAAGGAAATGGAAGAAGACCTTAGAAAATGAAAAAATCTTCCATGCTCATTGTTTGGCAGGATTAATATAGTTAAAATGGCA
Source organism: Apodemus agrarius (assembly GCA_964023405.1). Lineage (NCBI taxonomy): Eukaryota > Metazoa > Chordata > Mammalia > Rodentia > Muridae > Apodemus > Apodemus agrarius. Next base: position 28,831,841 of record OZ030024.1, on the reverse strand, counting down.
ATCTTGCCAAAAGCAATATACAGATTCAATGCAATCCCCATCAAAATCCCAACCCAGTTCTTCATAAAGTTAGAAAGAGCAATTCTCAAATTCATCTGGAATAACAAAAAACCCAGGATAGCTAAAACTATCATCAATAGTAAAAGAACTTCTGGGGGAATCAGTATCCTGGACCTCAAGCAATAATACAGAGCAGTAGTGTTAAAAACTGCATGGTATTGATACAGTGACAGGGAGGTGGATCAATGAAATAGAATTGAAAACCCAAAATTAAACCCACACATCTATGGCCAATTAATCTTCGACAAAGGGGCTGAAAACATCCAGTGGAAAAAAGATAGCCTTTTCAACAAATGGTGCTGGCTCAACTGGCAGTCAACATGTAGAAGAATGAGAATTGATCCACACTTATCTCCTTGTAAAGACCTCAACTCCAAGTGGATCAAGGACCTCCACATTAAACCAGACACACTAAAATTAATAGAAAAGAAGATCCTTGAGGACATTGGTTCAGGGGGAAAGTTCCTGAACAGAACACCTATAGCTTATGCTCTAAGATAATGAATAGACAACTGGTACCTCATAAAATTACAAAGTTTCTATAATGCAAAAGACATTGTCAAAAGGACAAATCGGCAACCAACAAATTGGGAAATTATCTTCACCAACCCTACATCTGACAGAGGGCTAATATCCAATGTATACAAGGAACTCAGTAGTTAGACCCCAGAAAATCAAATAACTCTATCAAAAAAATGGGGTATAGAGCTAAACAAAGACTTTTCACCTGAAGAAATTGGGATGGTTGAGAAACACCTTAAAAAATGTTCAACATCATTAGTCATTAGAGAAATGCAAAACAACCCTGAGATTTCACCTCTCACCAATCAGAATGGCTAAGATTAAAAATTCAGGAAACAGCAGGTGTTGGTGAGGATGTAGAGAAAGGGGAACACTCCTCCACTGCAAGCTGGTACAACCACTCTGGAAATCAGGCTGGCGGTTCCTCAGAAAACTGGACACGATTCTTCCAGAGGACCCTGCCATACCACTCCTGGGCATAAACCTAAGCAAAGGGGTAGCCTAACCCATTACTATCAGGGATGCTTTTATTACGGTCAAGAGAAACTCAGAATGTAACATTGTAGTACCCATTAAGCTTTCTTGAATCCCAAAAGACCACCAAGGATCTGACTCCTATGAAATTACACTAAGATTGTATTAAAGATTCAGCTTTGGCCACGCTGGCCTTCTGACACAGCAGGACTGGAGGGGGAAGCCCTGAGCTATCAGTGGGACAAGATTTTAGAGGAAATGGCAAGTAAGCAAGGGAATTTCTAGCCTGGCACACATCTGATTCAGGGCAATTATGGAATTCTGTTGCCCTTTAAAAGTACTGGCTAGTGTTGGGAGCCAAACCATAAACATAAATTCTGCTTTTCTCCTGATTGGTGCTTGTTAGGAAGTGAAGTGCCAGGGGCAGCCTGATAACCTGGAGTCACAGGTGTGTTGGGGAGGAATCCTGGAAGCCTACGCTAGAGAATTCAACCTTAAGTCAGGTTCGCTAAGAAGGAGTCTGAACCCAGGATCTTGTCTCTCAACATTATGGAAGTACCAGGCTATTTACAAGAAGTTCTGCAATTCAATTGTAATAAGTAAGGACCCTAGCAAATAACAGAAAGTAAGCCATCATGAGAAGGCTGTATTTATACATCAGGCTGATAGTAATTAAAGCTGCTAACAGGATTGAGTTTATGGTTAAGGGCCTGGGCTTAGATGCACTCAGTATGATTCAAACCTTGGCTTTACCATATTAAAGCTCCACCCTGTAAACTGTTACTTAACATAACTGAGTTTGAAGTATCTCATATGTACACAGACTGATGTTTCAACACAGTTACAATGAAAAGCTGATAGTTCTTAGCCAAGGATAGAATTCTAAAAGTGCTGATTTTGGTATCAGTGGTGGAAATGGCAGTGAAAATGGTGGCTGGTAGGGAAAGACTGAAAAGCATAAAGACACTTTATTTTGCCAAGGAGGAAAATAAGTGAGAAGCATATTTCTAGAGAGTGGTGTTATTTTATTCATTATCTATCTATCTATCTATCTATCTATCTATCTATCTATCTATCTATCTATCTATGTTTAAAGTACATTAAAGTGAAATCTGTTCTATCAGGCCCTTAAGCTAAAACTGATATTTAAATATGGTTTTAAAGGGTTGGAAGGCTGTTTTCCAAAGCAATAACCCCCAAAGTGTATCAAAGAAACACAAGCACAACATATCCTGGGAAATTGGTTTTGTTTGTCAGAGTATGCTCACAGAGTCTTTTGCTTTCTATTGTGTTTACTTCCCATGGGCCTGATTTACTTGGTTCAAAGTAGAACCACATCATCTGAATTCTGATATGAAATAAAAGTGTTTAAGATCCAGAATGGTTTTTTGGGGGAATAATGCTTGCACTCATGTCTTGATTTACTTTACAATCATTTATACACTCAATTATTAAAAATAATAATACCATAAACATTAGAATGTTACAGTCCAACTAAATAAAATTGTAAATTTAACACTGTCTTCATGGCTGTTTAAACAGATTTGTGTTTCGCTCTGTAATTTTATCTCTGATTCTATTCCCATTACCCTATGTAAAAGCAATAACTCCCCTGATTTTCTTGGTCTGTTCCATTTTTACAAATGTTTATTACACTGTTATTATTTATTTATAAAGCTATGATTTTTGTTTGCAATCGCCTTTCATGTTCTCAAACATTATATAACATCATCGTACAGCATGAATCATTCAGTATCTCACAATTTTAGTAAATATAATAATTCTGGCATATTGATGCATAATATTCCAGTTCATTCACTTTTCTTTCAGAACAAGGTTCCAGTTCATAAATATCTCATTCTTTATTTATCAATGTCATGTGGATGTTTATTTAATTTGTTTCCTATTGTCCTCATTACAAACAATGCTGTAATTATATTCTCTGGTGTATTTTTCCAAATATATGCCAAGAAGTAATCACATTCCTGGGTACTAGTGCATAACTATTGTCTCTTAAAAGATACTGGGGAAACAGAGAGGATTGTAAGCAATTCATGGAGCTGAAGCAGCTCAGACATCATCTGAAGCAGCTTAAAGATGAGGATGCTAATTCTTTTAGGAGTTCCTAAAGAGTAATGAGCCTTCTTCCATGTGAGTTCCAGCAAATGAGGATAATCAGGGCACTTCTTTCTGTAATCACAATTGTGTCTGTGGACAGAGAAGTATAAATGAAGGACTTAACATTAAACCATTAGAGGTTTTTCGAAGTGTAGAAGTCTTCTATGCAAATAATTTTGTCTCAGCATAGCTCAGTAATCTCCACATTCAGCACCATCTTTGAGTTTGTGACCTGCACACATGGGTGGAATGTCTGTGTTTCTCCGACTTAAAAGTGCAAAAAAAAAAAAAATTCTACTGAGTCCTATTTTGTATTCTCTCCTTTTATTTTTTTATATTGATTTGCTTTTCCTTGCTGAGGCTTCTAGGCTGTTCAACCAAATGCAAATATGAAATGAAGTTTTTTCCTGCGATTTCAAAGCAAAGCACTTTGCCTACAGGGAGAGAAGGTGGTTAGTTGCTGATTGTTCACAAACAGAGATGCTCAGCGTTCATATGCAGATGAAGGGACCTTCTTTGCTAGAGTAGGAATCCAGGACAATAATGCTGTAGATGCAGGTGGTTATCACTGAGAAAAAAGGTCATCAAAGAATAAAAAATCACACTCCGTAGGTGAGCTTGCCTCCTGCTCAGCACCTCTATCACCTTCGGGGCAAATGGTTACTTTTTTTATTCAGTATATTATTTATTTACACTTTAAATGTTGTCCCCTTTCCTGGATCCACCCTTCCACCCAAAATCCCATAAGCCATCTCCCCTTCCTCAATCAACCCACCCCAGCTTTCCTGTCCTGGTATTCCTGTACACTACAGTATCATGTCTTTCAAGGATCAAGAACCTCTCCCCCATTTGGTGTCCAACAAGATCATCCTCTGCTGCTGATATGTCTGGAGCCATGGGTAATTCCAAGTGTACTCTTTGCCGGGCATGGTGGCACATGCCTGTAATCCTAGCACTTGGGAGTCAGAGGCAGGTGGATTTCTGAGTTCGAGGCCAGCCTGGTCTACAGAGTGAGTTCCAGGACAGCCAGGACTACACAGAGAAACCCTGTTTCAAAAAACCAAAAAAAGAAAAAAAAACCCAAAACAAAAAACCTACCAAGTGTACTCTTTGGTTGATGGTTTTGTCTCTGGGAGCTCTGGGAGTTCTTGGTGATTCATATTGTTGTTCCTTCTATGGTGCTGAAAACCCCTTCAGATCCTTTGGTCCTTTCTCCATCTCATCCATTGGGGACTCTGTGCTCAGTTCAATGGCTGGCTGAGAGTTTCCCCCTTTGTGTTTGTCATGCACTAGCAGAGCCTCCCAAGTGACAGCTATATCCTGCTCCTGTCAGCAAGCATTTCTGGGCATGCACAATAGTGTCTGGGTTTTGTAATTGTATATGGAATGGATTCCTAGGTGGGGTAGTAGTCTGAAGGAAGGTCTTTCCTTCAGACTCTGCCCCACACTTTGTCTCTCTATATCTCCTTCTGAGGGTATTGTGTTCTTCCTTCTAAGAGAAGGACTAGAGTATACTTTGTTCTTCCTCCTTCTTGGGTATCATTTGATATGTGGATTGTGTCTTGGATATTACAGATTCTAGGCTAATATCCACTTCTCAATGAGTGCATACCATGAATGTTCTTTTGTGATTGGGATATTTGGATATTTTTATATTTCGTGATTAAGGAGACGAAGGAGAGTTCACTGCAAACTCTGACTCACACAGCCTGTTTTTCTCTCTGAATGCTGATGCCAAACACATCTTTTGTTATGCTAACAATCAGTTATTAGCAAACAAGCTATAAGTAATATGCATGAACTTTGTTTGCAGATCTAAAGATTGTATTCAAGGCCTGTGCTTACTAGAGAAGCAGTAGACCACTGAACAATTCCATCAGTAATTTAGGCACAAATTAATATAATATATTACACTCATGAACCTGTGGAGAACAAATATTTATTTGGCCAAGAATTCCCTTTTTTATATATAATGCACAATATATTATTATTATTATTATATTATTATTATTGTAATACTAGAGAAGCAACAGATTACTGAACTATTCCATCAGTGATATAAGTATAAATTTATATAATATATTATATTCATGAACCTGTATAGAATGAATATTATTTTGGTCAAGGATTCTCTCTTCATATATAATTAATAATAATAATAATAATAATAATAATAATAACAATAATTGTTATAATAACAATAATCAATGAAAGATACTAATAAAATATATTTATTTGTGCTATATTTTTCTTTGTAAAATGTTTTTAAATACACAGCAACTGGGAAGCAAGTGATTGCAATTGCATACAAGTTACAAAAACAAAAATATGACACAGACTATAAACAGATTTCAACTGTTCAATGAATATACTGTACATTTTTAATCTAAAAATATAAAGTAAATATTACTGTAATCATGTACTTGTGTTATAATACTTTATTATCTTTATGCATCATTTTGTGCACCTTTTAGCCATTTCTACAGTAGGAGTATACTTTTATTTATAGTGATAAAAAACATGTTATAATTAACATAAAATATAAAAACAGGAGGAAAAAAATGGATCTGAAGTAACAACGTTGTTAAGAAGAATAAAATATTCATGAGCTCTGATATGAAACAGACCAGATAATTTAGAGGCAACTAGAATGCTTTCTGTTTTCCCTCATTTATGTTTTCTCTTGTTGTACTTACATTGAGGCAGCTAGGTATGAACACGTACAGTAGTAATCCTCCAACTAGCCAGTTCAGAGAGGAGGACCATGAGTCAAAGGCAGGCAAAGTCTCTATGCAGAAAGATACCATTTCTGAATAAATTAACTAATTACATTAACATTAAGATCAAGCTTCTTAAGGTTTGAGTGTTACTGTTGATGCTATTCCTAAAACAAATTTAGAGTAACTAGAACAAACATCTTAATTAATGGCCAATAATCTGCTGATTCTATTTTCACTAAAGAAAGAAACTAAGCAATATAGAGTCCAGATGTAGAGCTTGCTCAGCAGGCAAAGTGTATCCTTCACAAAACTGGGGACTTAGCTTTGGATCCCAATACCAATATGAATGTAGCATGGATGTGGTGGCCACCTCCTATCCCAGCAATATCACAGTAGAGGCTGACACAGAGAAACAAAGGAACTGGGATTCTAACCAGATTAGCCAAAATAGCTTCAGATTCTCTGTGATCCAAACCTCAATATATAAGGTTTAAAACAATTGTACATCAATCTTAGATCTACACACAAAGTCAGCTACCCATATGAACATGTATAACTACATTCACACCCAGTACAAATATATATTGTACACAGGTTACCACAACAGGATTAAAATACCAAACAATGAATCACAATCTACTGTGAAAAATAATAAATAAGTGACCTCTTATATCAGGAGATCCAGTGGCCACTATGTGTAAACAATCACTGGATGGGAACCCCATAACTTGTCTTGACTAGTATGCAAAGGTCTAGAGAGACTTGAAGAAGACAAGGACATCATCATCATGGAGATTTAAATGTTCATAGAATACCAATGTGTCATCATTCCTTTGTAGGACCTTGTGAGAGTGAAACCCTTGACACAAGCTTAAACGCTCACAAGAAAAAACAAATACAAAAACAAAAACAAAACAAATATTTGCTTCTTATGGCAAAGAAAAATTGTATCATAGATTGTTTGAAAAATGACCAAATCTGAAATGAGAAATGAGAAATAATACATAAAATAGAATTATGTGAGATCTCTATTAATATCTTTGTAATAAGAATATATGAACAGGAGGAAAATTGAATTAATTTGTTTCTAGACTATTGTTTGCTGTGAGAGAAGCATTGGGAGACATAGAGGACTAGAGTGAAGGATATGGGGGAAAATTTGAAGAAAAGGCACTAAACAAAACAAGTTAAAGATTAAATGATGTGTTTTTTCCTTGTCTCTTAAAATTATGCAAACAATATCAGCAGCAACAAAACAGTAATAACTATTGTAATTGATGTTAAATTGGGCTTGCCGTTTTCACTCATACCTCCAGGGACCACGGAAAGAGTAGTAGAAATATAACTACATAACACAAACTAGAACTTAGGGTTGAAAGCTTTATGTAAAGTTGGTGGTTGGAGGATGGGGGCTGGCTAATTGGAATGAAAAAGAAGCAATAAGCCATATGGAATCATACGATTTTCTAAGCCAATTAAAACTATAAATCAAATTTTTTTTAATTGTAAATACCCTGCATTGTGGGCTTAAGCTGCTTAAAAAAGTCAGAGTCTATTAAAAAAAAAATCTAACATGCCTGGTGTGATACTGTCTCAGGAACTGATGCTCAGGCAGGCCTCAGATGGCCGCAAGTCTGCATGGCTGCCTGCTAGGACTAGGTAAACAGACTTTACTGCTGTGCCATGCTGTCTGCTGGGTGAGAAATATAACCAATGACCTTATGCAGATGTGAACTCTGTGCTTTAGGATTGCTCTTCCTGCCATAAAACACCATGGCCAAGATCAACTTGGTGGAGGAAAAGGTCTATTTCATCTTCCAAGAGGAAAGTCAGTACAGGAACTTAAGGCTGAAACTGGCAGGAACTGAAGTAGAAACATGGAAGAAACAATGTTTACTGTCATGCTTCTCATGGCTTGTCCAGCACATGTTTTCAGACAACCAGAACCACCAATCAAGACAATATCCACAGTGAGTTAGCCCTGCCCCCAATCAATAAAATTCCTCACAGGCTTGCCTACAGGGCAACCTGATGACCTGTGAGGAAAGCCAACACATGCTTTCAATTGTGTTTTCTTCTTCCTAAATGACTCTAATTTGTGTCAAGTTGACAAAAAACTAACCAGCACAATGGACCCTTTGTCATTTTGACACACAAGCACATCCCTATGTGGAAGCTTTCCATTCTAATTTGTTCCCACAATGATAAATTTGGATATTAATGTCACATTATAAAAAAATATCAATTTTTAATTCCATGGTCTTTCCATATTTAAGCAATTTAAAATGCTTGGTCTCTTAAAATATCTACGGTCCCCTTCAAAGTTCATAGTTTATGTAAAAAATTCTTTGTCTATGTAAAATTTAAAAATCTCAATTGAAATATATTCCTATAAAATTCCAAAGTCTAACTTAGGCACCTTTGCATTGGTGTGTTTTTGGGGAGGTGTAGGGAGGAGAACCAGGAAACAAATAAATCAAAAGAGGAACAAAAAACAAAGGAACAAAAAAAGTAATTGTTTTCTTACTCTAAGGGGGAAGAATCAGAATAAGCAAATCAGATTACATGAGAATCACATTGCATTAAAATCATCTAGGCAAATCCAGAGCTTAACTGTATACAAAGATCAAGTACTTTATATGTGGGCCTCATTAAAGATGCTCTGTATTAAAAGTGGGCCAACTGGCAAGTCTAGTTCTCCAGCTCTGCTGTACACTGCACACATATCTTGTCTCATGATTCAGAAGCTTATGTCTTTTTGACTCTTCCATAGTATTGGAATCTATAAAACTGCAGAGGTCTCAACTCTGGACTGCAACTTCACCAATATCCTCCTCAGGGACTCTGATCTTGACTTCTTTAATGCTGGGGTTTTTCAACTGGGGCTTCACATTCACAAATGTCCTGTTACCATCAAACAGCTGTTCTTCAGGACTTCCTCATGCTCGCACTCAGTACTCTGAATGGTATATTTGCGTCACTCTCTGAACCATCAGAAGGGAAGTAAAAGAATGTTATACTGGCGGGAGGGATAAAGTGCTACAAAATTATGGCTTCTAGACATGGCATCCTTTTATTCCATGAACTCCCAGTAGCAATAGCTATCTATGTAGGGCTGTGCTCATCAATATCCCACCATGAATGGGAAAGGGCTCATAAGACTTTTAATGGCTCCCAGAGAAGTCATAAGCAGTTAAAGTTCACAGGGGAGGAAATGTCATATTCTTCAGTGATTTTGCCACTGTATCATTGCTCTCATTCCTAAATAAATTCTGCCATATATATGCAGAATTTATGCAGAGCACTGCAATTACATGCAGAACTACAAATACACACACATATGCACACACACACACACAACATGATAATTGGACAGTCTTAGTGGTGAAAAGGAATTTCATGGAAGAGAATGCAATAAGAGAGAGAGAAAAGTGGCAGTAACTGATCAAATTATATACATATGTATATATATACATTTACATATATATACAAAATTGTAAAGTATAAATGAAAGTTTTAGAAGGAAAAGGAATATTCAAGAGGATAAGAAACAGAAAATAAATAATAATAAATGATATTCAGAATAAGTAAGTATATGAAAAACATCTGGAAATATAGTTCAGTTATAAAAGACTGTTTGCCTAGCACATCAATGCCCTGGCTTTGTCCTGAAGTAATATATAAACTAAACATGCTGAATAGCTCTGATCTCATAGGGTATTTAGTAGCTAAGGCCAGAGACTCAAGGATCCAAAATTTTTCTTTGCTTCATAACTATTTGAAGACCAACTTGCAATATGCAAGACCTTATCTCACAAAACATCCCTATTTACCTAAGTATTACTAATTATAATAAATACATAACAATTAAGTTCTTTAGGAAAAAGGAATAGCTTTCAAGCTTGGTAAATAAACAACATGCAAATTATGTTATTCATAAGACAGTGATAGAATATAAGAATACAGATAATATAAGAATATGAGGAAAAAGTAAAGCAATGCAGTTACTAACACATAGCTAGCTATGCAGATGTACTGGCATTTCATAAATTAGCCTTTTAAATAAGTATTTGTTATGTAGAATGGAATTTTAGAATACTCAAGAGTCAATCTATTTGGAACTTATGATAAATATATTTAAAACCAAATTTAAAATATATTTTTCAAAATATCCCAACCAAAAAAGAAAGTACACATTCTTAGAAAGATATGTGATTATAGCTCTGAGCAGACTTGATAGAATAATTTGAAGAAATATTATACAGGTTAGTATTTGTTGTCAACTTAGTTTAACATAGAGTTGTCACCTGGTAAGAAAAATAATCCCCAATGGAAGAATTATTGAGATCTTATTGGTGTGTAAAAATGTGGTTTTGCATTTTCTTCCATGCAAATCAATAGGAGAGTCTGTCCCAGTGGTGACAACACAATCACTAGACAGATGGTCTATAAGAAAGCCACTACATAAGAAAATCACTGAGCATGAGCCAGTGAGGAAGACAATGAACAAACACAGCAAGGTTGTTCCTGCCTCCATGTTACTGCCTTGAGTTCCAGTCCAGTCTTCCTTCAAGGATGGAAAAGAATGCCAAATAAATGCTTTCTGCCCCTGAAGTGGTTTTGGTCTTGGTCTTTATAATAGCCAAAGACAGAAAACTTAAGGGGAAACAAAATCATTTATGAAAATAAAATAACCAAAATTAATGTAATTGTCCTACGTATGATTTGTGTGTGTGTGTGTGGTTTTTCAAGATAGGGTTTCTCTGTGTAGCCCTGGCTGTCCTGGAACTCACTCTGTAGACCAGGCTGGCCTCAAACTCAGAAATCTGCCTGCCTCTGCCTCCCAATTGCTGGGATTACAGGCGTGTGCCACCACCACCCGGCTTATGATTTTTCCCTAATTATTTTGTCCTTCTTATTTTCCTTTGGATCCATTTATTATTTTTATGTTGACATTTTGACTCATTTCTTCATAAATTTTATTTTATTGTTGTTGCTGGCATTAGTTGTATGACTATTAGTACAAATAGAAACTGCCAGTGCATATCATTTTCAATTGTACATAGAAATATACCAACTTTAGAATGTTAAAGCATAAATGTAGTATGAATAAAATTTAAAAACAAACATAATTGACAGTTTATTATTTTTTTTAAAAAATTAAATTTCTAGAAGGAGAACATTATTTTGGGAAATTAACTCACTGGTAGTTTTCTTGTTCTAGCATGAGCAAAGACCTACATTAAAATTTTAGCAGACATTTTACTTAGAAAAAGATGTAAATATTTAAAAATTAAGCATAAGAATTCTATGAGTCTTCACCAATGGAAGAAATAACCGTGGGAAGGAGAAAGGATAAAAATATTTAAATGGAAAATTATACACATAAAACTGAGAGCAATGTATTAGTTACAGAAATTTTTTGTATGCAATGTAAAAAGACTACTACCGAGGCAACTTACAATAAACTGATGATTACAATGGGATGATAGCCAATCTTGTTTGGGAGGCATGGTGGCAGGAGCTCTCTTTTTCATGTGAAACAAGAACATAAGTGGTTCGAAGCTTTTACTTTCAAACACTGATAGTGACAATCCACACACCTCCTGCCCTGCACCTCCCCTTCCCTGGCCAGTCACACTTCCTCCTGCAAGACTCCACCATCTAATCCTCAAATAGCACCAGTGACTGGAGACCCTTTGTTGAAATACCTGAAACTCTGGGAGACAATTTTCATTCAAACAACCACAAGAGAAAACATTGGGCTAGAGGACAGATATAAAACAGTGCATTTTAAAAGTCAGGGCATTGTACAACAAAGAGAAAATACAAATTACTAGTATTTGGAGCTAGAAAATCAATACAAATACTAATGACAAAATATAAATAAGTTTATCCACAGCATGAAGAAAATGATTTTTGTAAACTAAAATTAAATAGAAACATTCTTTGATTAAGATGAATACCAATGTGACAAGAGAAAGTAAAAAAAAATAAGAGAAATCCATATTTATTAAATTTATAGACTATCGAAGTGAAAATTTCTTGTAACCAAAGAGCTCCAGGCCTGTTGAATTATTTGTATTATCCAATGATTGGATAAATAAAAAGCACCAATATTGATTAACATTTTCTCTGTAGCATTTTATTATATTTGTTTATGGAAGCAAGCCATATGCTCCTCAAATGAAGAATGGATACAAAAACATGGTTCATTCAAACAGTGGAATACTATTCAGCTATTTAAAACAGGAGCCACCCACCTATCTCAAAATATTAACCCAGAATTGCTCCAGTCTAAAGGAAATACAGAGACAAAAAGTGGAGCAGAGATTGAAGGAAAGGCTATGCGGAGACTGTCTCACCTAGGGAACCATCCCATCTGCAGACACCAAACCCAGACACTATTGCTGATGCCAAAAAGTGCTTGCCTGGTATAGCTGTCCCCTGAGAGTCTTTACTAGAGCCTAACCAATACAGATATGGATGCTAGAATTCAACCATCTGATTGAGCACTGGGACCCCAATGGAGGAGTTAGGGGAAGGAATGAAGGAGCTGAAGGGTTTTGCAATCAACCCCATAGGAAGAACAACAGTATCGACCAACCAGACCCTCTAAAGCTCCCAGAGACTAAACCACCAACCAAAGAGTACACATGGGGGGGGGGACCCATGGCTCCAGCAGCATACATTAGCAGAGGATGGCCTTATCTGGCATCAGTGGGAGGACAGGCCTTTGGGCCTGTAAAGGCTCTATGCCCCAGCATAGGGGAATGCTAGGGTGATGTGGCAGGAATGGGGTGCGTAGGTGGTAGGGGAGCACCATCAAAGAAGCAGAGGGAAGGATATGAACTAGGTGGATTGCAGTGGGGAAACCAGGAAGAGGGGGGATAGCATTTGAAATGCAAATAAAATAACCAATAAAAAGAATACAAGAGTAAACATACAAACAAAACAAAACAGGGGCATCACAAATTTTGCAGGCAAATGGATGGAACTAGAAAATATCCTGAGATAGCCAAGACCCAAAAGGACCTAAAGGAATTTTTCTCAGGTAAGAAGTCTCTATAGACCACAAGTTAAGGACACAATATAAATTGTTTCCATGACTCTAACAAGTACAGTGAGGTTGGCAAATTGATTCCCCAACTTTATCATTTGAAAAATAAAATAATTGCTTACTTCATATAATATGATATAATGATTAAATATCTTCTCTTTCTAAATATCACTTTTCAGAATATATTTAAGTGCACACTAATTGTCTTCTCAATAATGAATCAAATGAAGGACTAAACCTTACAACTAACCAAAGAAAGCTTTATCAGGAGAGAAAATAAAGAAAAAAAATTTTGACAGAAATTACAATAGTGTCTTCTATAATAGACAAATCCTTGGAATAACTTGTGACAAGTTGGTTACAGTGTTCAGATTAATCATAAGAGTACTTAGTTTCTACTTGTACTCCTCAGACCACAAAGACAAAAACTTCCATCCAGGAGGGAGATGTTGAGAAGTTGATAGTCCACATAATTGGAAGGATTATTCTGAGGCCAGAAGAAAGGTAATTTCCTGAAATTAGATTTTGTATATGAAAGAGGATTGGAATCAAGTTTGTTTAAAAACACTTGGCTCTAATCAATTTTTAAACCACTTTTATTGAATGAAGGTTTGAATATCTGACCTTATAAAGCAGTATTAAAAATTAAATTTGGGAATATCTAGGGACATTTGGAGGATTAAAGCCTTTAATATACATAAAACAGATGATCTTATACCAAAGTTAAATGCCTAATTCCACACAGCGCTATAAAATTAATAACAATTATTATATCTACAATGAATATTATATTATCACACAATTAATTATAATGCGTTCATTGTAAAGTAAAATGAAATATAGCAAAAACATAAGTGATTGCATCCTTTCAAGTGCAACAACCAGATAATTTAGTAGGGCATACACAGATCATTCATATATATATAACTATCATGCTATTTATTTTTAGTAAAATAAGTAACCATAAACATATAAAACTGCAATAATAGTATTTATTGCATGAGTGTGTTCACCTATACTTTAGGCAACAAATATCTTATAAAACTTATATAAATTAATTAACATTGATGAAGTTAATTTTTTTAGCATTTCAATGGTAAGGCATTTGACACATCCAGGTGACTTGTATGTCCAAATTTCTATTATTCCTCTACCCTCTTCATAGGAATACAAGAAAAGTGTGTTGTAAAGCAGAATGACCAATGCTTATGAAATAAATCTAATGGAGAGAGACAGTTTTGTCTCCAGTAGATGATTATACAAACACCTTTGAATCATGGCTCCTTTTATCCTGCTTCCATTGATTTGTTCTGAGACATTCATTGTAACATGAAAATTTAAAAAACCTTCCAGATCTTGAGGGAAGAATTTCATCAAATGCTTCTGTTTTATTAACAGCCCATACAAATAGAATACATGCATATGTGAAATATTAAATATCAATGCAATGTATAGTTATTCTGAAGACATTCATTTTAAATAAGATGTTAGGTCCTGAACCTCCTTCCAATTTAACTTTGTTACTGGGTTCCTGATAGAATTTCTTCTTCAGGCAATAGCTGTGCATGCAGATGCCACAGCAGTTACATTTTGCCTTCACACTGCATGTATTACTCAATCTCATCCCATATTCAGTTAGAAACCAAAGCTTGTACAATGTATTTTTGCTTTAGTTGAGTATGCATTTCTTGTATGTTTTATGAATGTACATATGACTATTCATTACAAACAGAATATTTTGTTTTCCATAAAATCTACTTAAAACAAAATTAATATAAAATTATGACAAGTCAGAATGGATTGGAAATCTAATTGCTTGCTCCATAATAAGTCAATGAATATGTAATGGGGAAGCTTTTACTTATTTTAATTTTTGAGTTATTTCACTTTTCCCTTTCATCAATGAACCCATACCCTTTCTCCTTTTTAAATTTATTTTCTCTGTTGTAATTGTTATATTGTTATATACATATATGAGATTATATATATGTATACATACATATATGTGTGTATGTATATTCTAATTACATAAATATAGTCTGCTAAATCTATATTATCTTATTCTTATGTAAATATCTCCAGGATAAACTATTTTGACACTGAATAACTAATTGCTATGGTCTTCCCTGGAGAAGACAGGTTACTTAATTGCCTATAATTATTTGCTTACAGTTGACACCTGGGCCTTCCCCTGCTCACTTATTCATATCTATTGCTCTTATATTTGTTCAATCCAAGCTCAGGCATTCATGTTAATCAAACTATATGGGTGTAGCTTCTTACTTTCCTAGGAGACACAATCTTATAACAGCCCCTATTTCTCTGGCCCCTATAATCTTCCAGCCACCTTTCCTGCCATGATCCCTGAGCCATAATGAAGAGTTGTGTATAAGTTGAGAATAGGCTCCAAAACTATATTTTGACTGGTTGTGGGTTTTTGTCTGTTACTATCCTTGATGATGGGTAAGGGTTGAACATATCTGTGGTTACAAGACAATGTAATGTAGTTAGAGATTATGTTTGTATAGCAAAATGGCAATTGTAGGCTCTCATTCAAAATGTATGAATTCAGCAGCCCCTGGTAACTGGCTGGATAACCAGTACTAGTTTAAGATCCCTGTTTCGGGAGGGTATTGGGAGACACAATTTTAATTCTAACACTCAGGATACTGAGGAAATCAAATAGTAAATTTAAGTCTAGAACTACTAGATCCACTCAGTCAGACCAAGTCTCAAATAAATATATAAATAAACACAAAAATATTACAGATTCTGACTGTAATATCTTAAAAAGTCTATAGATTTTTTAAGGACATGAAATGTGGACTTATATCGTTCTTTCTGCATGATTTCATATCCCCTTCTCTTTACATTTACTCTTACTAGACTTCATAACCCATCTTTCAACATAAATTAAATGTCCAGTTTTTATAGTTTATTTTTTATTTAAGTTCATCATATATTTCCTTTGCCCTTATCATTAACTTTTCACAATAACAGATATTGTTTGAGTACAGATACACTATTCTTCAATTGTATTTCAACTTATATTTGTAGAAATATCAATAATCAATGCTTCCATGTCAATATTTCTTTTAGTTTTCATTTATAGTATTTGATAAATATTACATCCATATTAAAAATGAATAACAATCCCTGGAGTCCTCATTTCCTCAATTGTTTCTTTCTCTGTACAATAGTATAATTTCTCTATAATAGAAATGTAAGTCATCTTAAATAAATACTATTATTGAGTTTAGCAGCTTCATAGAAACAAGTAGAGAGACCTCAGAGATGGACATACAAACTTCACATTGTTAGTGGATTGAAAAATAGTATAATTTCATTCCAGTAAAAGAGGTTAGTTCTCTTGTAAATGTTTGTACATCTATCAGAAACAAAAGTTTAGCATACTGCCAATATCATTTTGTTTCCCTTTTGATTAATCATTTACTTACAAATGTCCTTTAATGTGATAAGTAGATACAACTAAATTAGTTGCAAATGATTTATTATTATATCACATGTTTAAAACATACCATGTTTATTTTTAATTGTTTGGGCACAGATTTCATAGCACAACAATAACTTGTTCCCTCCCTTTCTGCCTACTTTACAAAGGATACAGAATAAGGTAAGAGACAAGGTGATTCTATGGGGATTAAACAGGCACAGGGACTATTCTTTAAGAAAGCATTGTAGCTGACAAAGCTTTAAAAATGAATACTTAATATATTGTACAAATAAGATGTTTAGAAATGATCAAGAGTAACATGCCTTATGTGGTTGATTTTATGTACTGGGAGCTATAAAATAGACCAAAAGGGAGGAATAACAAGCTATGCACCCTTCAAATAATTATAGACCTCTGGAATCATTATGATTGTTTATTCAATGAAACTGTAAAGAAGGCTTTTGTTGTAGGTCTAAATATTCTCTTACTTATGAATAATGTTTTGAAAATACTATATTTTAGACTATGGAAGAAAAGCGATTCATTTGACCATGTAATAATAAAACAATAGGCCGAATGAGTTGGGAGGGTCAAGAGAATGCCATTATGCCCTTGATGAACACCCTTCTTTACAAAGCAATATAACTTCATTTCAGCTGTGCTGAAATAAATTCAATCACTTGTGGATGTGGTTTGAATTTTAAAGGCAGTGTATCACCCAGCTTGGCACTATCAATTGTTTAGAGAAAGCAAGATGGGAATCTTGATGCAAATTTACAAGAACTGAAAACTTTCAGAAGGAAGGAGAAACCAAAGGAGAATGAGAATCAGAATAGGCCAAGGGTCTCTCCATTTCCAATACAAGTCAGCTCAATTTCCATAACTCTGCACCTGTCTCAATAACTATCAACTACTAGATGAGTGTGTGTGTGTGTGTGTGTGTGTGTGTGTGCATCTATGTATTTCTCTGTTTATACTCATTTTCTCATGAGTAATGAGAAATAGACCCTATGTCCTTAATGTGAGAAATTACAGCCAGTTCAAAGAATGACAAAGCAGTATAAGAGTTACTTCATTTTATCTTATTTTATTCTGAATTCTATCTAATTTCATATTTGCTAATATATGTGCACCATGCCCTTCTCATTTGCCTCTGTTCTTGAGATATAAAAGATTTCTCATATCAAGAAGTCCCAAGGCCTTAAGCCTACACAAAGAACTATGGAAAACTTTGGATTCCTGAGACTAATAAACGCTTCCTCAGGGATGAATACACCAATTAGATATTCAGTACAAAATAGTCAACCCTTAAATTGTATACATGTAAGTACCAGCATTACAGACGTGTGTTTATGTATTTATGCATTAGGTGTGTAAATACATGCATATGTATATGCATGTATATACATACTAAATGCATAAATATATGTGTAACTACATTATAATTGCAAAATACTGAAAATATTTTTTAAATTTTCATAAATAAGCACTCTGTGAACACTTTGTATGTTTTCTAGTTCCCTGAGGATGAAATTATTTATAACCTGTCAATATCAAACAATTTTTATTTCATCCAAGTCTTTCCCAAAGAAACATACTTGATATTTTCTTAATAAAGCTTCATATTTAAGATGTTGATCATCTTACATGGCACTGGGGAGCCTGTGAAATAAATTTTATCCTTGACTTGACAGTGGTGTCCACTCATAATCTTAGTGCTTGAAAAGCAAAGCTAGGAAGATCAAAGCCAAAATTATAAGGGAGTTCAAAAATAATAATGATAATTATATTAATAATAATAATTAATAAAATATAAATATTAATATATAATAATATTCACACAGCTTGATGACATCAATTTTTTTATATTTAATAAATTAATTCTACATTCCAAAGGCTTTCCCCTTTCCCAGTTCCCCTCTCATCTATGCCTATAATCCTTAGGTTTGGTCTTCTCATTATATGCTGGATTTCCTGGATGTTTTGGGTTATAAGCTTTTTGCATTTTGTATTTTCTTGGACTGTTGAATCAATGGTTTCTTTTTTTTTTTTTACTTTTTTTATTTAAATTTTTATTTTCTATATTCTATGTTTACATTCCAAAGGCTTTCCCCTTTCCCAGTTCCCCCCCACCATAAATCCCATAATTCCTCTCCCCCCGCAACTTATTCCCCAATCATCCCCCCACACGGTTTCTCTGTTCTGGGTCTACAAAACTGGATCCAATCTTCATAGATGAGAGGGAAGATATACAACTTAAAGGGCCAGCAAACATCTTCTACAAAATTATGGAAGAAAACTTCCCCAACCTAAAAAGAGAGATGCCCATGAATATACAAGAAGCCTACATAACCCCAAATAGACTGGTCCAGAACAGAAATACCTCCTGTCACATAAAAATCAAAACCCCAAATGTACTAAACAAAGAAAGAATATTAAGGGCAGTAAGAGAAAAAGGCCAAGTAACATATAAAGGAAGACCTATCAGGATTACACCAATTTGTAGGCAAATGGATGGATCTGGAAAATATCATCCTAAGTGAGTTAACCCAATCACAAAAGAATACACATGGAATGTAATCACTGATAAGTGGATATTAATGAGCCCAGAAGCTCTGAATATGCAAGGCACAATTAGCAAATCAAAAGGCCCAGGGTCCTCTCCTTTCTTCTTCTTGGGAATCATTTGACTTGCTAATTGTGCCTTGAGTATTTAGGGCTTCTGGGCTGATTAATATCCACTTATCAGTGATTGCATTTCATGTATATTCTTTTGTGATTGGGTTAACTCACTTAGGATGATATTTTCCAGATCTAACCATTTAGCTACAAATTGCATGAATTCATTCTTTTTAATTGCTGAGTAGTATTCCATTGTATAAATATACCGCATTTTCTGTATCCATTAGTATCTTCGACATTTGAGATTCTTTCTGCTGTCTCTTGTATTCTATTGTTTATATTTGCATCTATGGCCCCTGATTTCTTCACAAGGTTTTCTATCTCCAAAGTTGTCTCCCTTTGTGATTTCTTAGTTGTTTCTACTTCTGTTTTTAGATCCTAGATGGTTTTGCTCAGATCTTCTGCTTGCTTGTTTGTATTTTCATGTATTTCTTTAAGAGATTTTTGTGTTTCCTCTTTCATGACTTCTACTTGTTGGCCCATGTTTTCCTTTATATCTTTAAGTGATTTTTTTGTACTTCCTCCTTATTGGCTTCTAATTTTTGATCCATATTCTCCTGAATTTCTTAAAGTGATTTTTGTGTTTGCCTTGTAAGGGCTTCAAATTTTTAATCCATTTTTTTCCTGTATTTCTTTAAGAGATTTATCTATGTGCTCTGCTATCAGCATCCTGACCAGTGATTTTAGATCCAAATCTTGTTCATCTGGTTTGTTGGGGTATCTGGGACTTATTTGCTGTCGGGAAACTGGGTTCTGTTGCTGCCATATTGCCTTGACTTCTGTTAGTAACGTTCCTACGTTTGCCTTTTGTCCTCTGGTTATCTCTGGCCTTAGTTGGTCTTGTAGTCACTAGCTGATGCTTGAACCTCCTGTGGGCTCAAAAGGCTATTTCACCACCACTGGATGACTGGGTTTCCCCTGGCACAGATTGCTGATGTGTTGTTCTCCTCCTAGGTGCTGTTGGACCCCTGGTGTATCTTGCTTTAAGCAATGTTATATTCGGTTATCTCTGTGCACCTGATGCTGCTTGTCTTCTCTGGTTCTGTTTGCTTAATTCGGCCAGCAGCAAGGATGCTGTCTGCGGCTGCGGGGAGTGGGGTGGGCAAAGTGCAGGGATTCCCAGAGGGCCAAGAACCCATGCCCTGCCCTGCTGGAACACAGGAACCACTGCTCTGCCAAGCTCCCATTCTTAGATGACTGGCTGGTGAACCGGGTCCAGGAGATTAAGCTTGGGAAATCTCGGGTATATGGTTCTACCCGCTCGGTCTAAGCACCCGCCACCAAGTTGGCCGAGTTTGAGCAGAGTGCAAGGTTCCCCTCAGAGTGCAGAGCCCATGCCTTGTTGGGGCCCAGGAAGCCTGCTCTGCCTGGTTTGCTGCTAGGTGGCCTTGAGTCCCCAAAGATCGCAAGTTCTGGATATCAGGGGTACCTGGTTCAGCTCTCTCTTAGTCTGGACTGCTACAATGATGCCAGCGGTGGCCGCTGGAAGTTGGGAGTACAGCTTGCAGAGTCTCCTGAAGGGCAGGGAGCCCACGCCCTGCTGGAATGCAGGAACCGCTGCTGCTCTGCCAAGCTCCTGTTCTTAGATGACTGGCTGGTGGCCCGGGTCCCCTGAGATCTTAAGCTTGGGATATCTCGGGTATCTGGTTCTGCCTGCTCAGTCTAAGCACCCACCACCAAGATTGATGATATCAATTATTTAGAGAACACAATGTGGGACTCTTGATGTAAATTGACAAGAACTGAAGACATTCATAATCATATATATTATAAATAAATATTTATTAGATATATAAATACTATCAGAATTATATATACAATATATAACACAATCATATATAATAAAATATATTAGCAATTATAATTTTATTATTAATATTAATTATTATTATTTTAAAATGTTTGATCTTTTTCCCAAGTAAGTTTATAAAGAAGGGATAGTTTGAGTTCTTAAATTTGAAGGCATTATCTTAATACTTCATAATTATCTCCAATATGATCAGTGCCATGGTTATTTACAATTCAAGTGATTTAAGGTGTATTGAAGCTGATATAATACTATAAATTTACTCCTCTAGTGTTTGGTATGCAAGGCAAGATGGAGTAATTTTGCAGCTCAAATTCTTCACCTTCAGGATACACATTACTGAATGGAAATTGTCATGAACTTTTTCTCTCACCTAACTCTATTGAGAAGATCTGGCTATTGAGATATAGACGTCATGATGTGAAACTAAGTAGCTGCACACAGAGGCATATCACTAGTATTTTATTATGACTGCTCTCTGTATGTCCTCTATATTCCAAGTGTCTAACAATTGTGCTCATGTTAGTGCATAATGACTCATGTATTAAAGGATTGGCTGTGGTTTGCACAAGGGAAATTTTACAGATAACTATGTTTAACTGCTCTATCACTGGCTGTAATAGATACAGCCATGCTGGATTTTAGAGATCATGGAGCAAGTATTTGGATGAGTGAATAAATTCATAGCATAGCATTTAATCACAGTTATATAATTTTGAAGAGTTTGACCGTTTTTAATATCCTATCGCAATTTTCAATAGAACAAGTAACTGCAAATATATCCATATTTGGATCTGGGAAGACTGCTCAGTTAGTCAAGTGCTTAATTCAGGAAATAAGGAGAATAAGAGTGAGAAGAAGAGCAGGGAGAGTAAACAAGAGGGAGGGAGAGGAGGAGACCTGGGAGAAAGCAAAAGACCCCAGAGAATCATCTTTGGGGATGTAGTGGCAGGTAACTCTGTGGACCTCACTGGACTACTCTATTTGGTGAATTTGAGTTTAATCAGAGAACTTATTTCAAAATAAATGGTAGACAGCGTCAATGGATACTACTCTGTGTGATCATGTGCTTTGTATATGTGTGCACAAACACATATAACCACACATATTCATACATGCAATGTTTACTATAAACATACATAGATGTAAGTAAATTATGCATATATGTAGACTTATCTATATATACATATGCATTTTATTCAACTTACTCTATAGTATCTTAGCCAATATTCTTATCTGATCTTGGATTTGGGGGGAGGCTTTAAATGAGGAAAATTATAAGCAAACCATTTACAACTTGGCACTTATTTATTTAGGAAGTTATTTCTGTATGAGAGGAAAACTCTGTAAAATGATACATTTTCTACCAATTACAACTTTTCTTCTCACTGTAAATGCATTGGCTCTTATTTGCTGTGTAGAAAGGACAGGTTTGGTAAATCCAATACCTACAGAAATTAGGTATTTTAATATTAATTATCTCTAGCATAAAGTCTGTTTTATCTAGAAAAATATAAACAGGTATTAATCCTGAGATTGCTTGATTGATTTTAAGAGTGTAAGTATGGCAGAATAGAAATGAGACTCCTCATAAGTTTAATTGCAATTTTATTGAATTTCAAGCACAAAGCAATGTGCTGGAGCTAAAAACAATACCTGTGTTAGTACAAGTACCTGTACATGTAGTTAGGCAAACAGAGACCTGCATGTTTATATTATACATGAGATAGTAGAATACGGAGAAATATTTTGAAGTCAAAATAGGCCTGAGAAATTCTGTAAATGTCTACCAACTCTAATAAATATCACTGTTTAAAATGCATGAAGAGTGACTTAAAATTGAATATTTATAAAGAATATTTGCAATTTAAGATGAGATACATCAAAATACTGTACTCAGTAGAAAATGACAAGCAGGAATCATTTTCTTCTGTGATTTTCTACTAGTTGGATAGTCTCAGATTTTGAACACATAAGCATCTGTCTAGCATATTCACTAAGAAAAGGCTGTTTTCAATCAAAGGTATTCAAATGCCCCTACCAGTTATATATTGCATGAATATTATTCATAGTGGCTAGTTCAACAGGAAACCATATCAGAGGAAATTACTTCCTTAGATAGAATGACTTAACTGAGTCAGTGTCCAAATCCATGACAAGGATTGATCTCCCATTAAGAAAACTGGAAACTCCTCCAGATTAAACATTCAGTGAAGAACTGTCCCATCAAATCAACAGAGCTTGTATTGAGGATACCTCCTGTCTTCTGTATTAGCAACTTAAATATTCATATTTCCTGGCAGTTTATAGATGCAAAAGTATACTGTATCAATGACAAATATTATTTATTGAAAAAATTATACTCTCTTGCCTCTCTTATTCTTCCACTCTCAGCTTCTTTCTTGCCCTCTTTGGCTCTTCTCTGTCCTCCCCTCCCCCCGTTCTCTCCATTCATTCAGCCTCTACTCTCTCCTTCTCTCTGCCTCTCTCTGCATCTACTAACCCTTTAACTCCCCTAAATAAACTCTATGTTATGCTAAAAAGAAAAAAATAATAAACTGGATACTATGCACAGCATTATACATATTTAGTCATATTTCAAAAGAAATTGTGTTTGGGTAACATATTAAGCAAGCAGTTGACTAGACTAAACCTTCAATAGTAATATGTGAGGGCTGGATCTTAATCTCCTCAGTTTACCTTTGAAGTCTTTTCCTTATTGTGCAGTGGTTTTCTGACCTCTTGTGTTGTTTTGGTTTGAGCAAAATATCAAACACATGGAAGCCTGCATTTAACATATTCTCTACACTTCTGAAGGCTAAGGTCCAATGTTCCAGGTAATAATAAATTTGAGACAAGTGGGAGATAGTTAGTGATTCATAGAGCCCAGTGCTTTCAGCTTTGTCTTTTCTTCTATCTGCTATAAGCTCACAAATTATGGAGGGAGGTCTCTTGGGATTTTAATGAGGTTTTTCCTTTTTCTTATGAGGCTGATGATATAGTGAAGTCCAGATGGCTCTGCCTTAAGGAGTTGGGTTCATTTGCCATACAGAAACTTTGTAATTTTATGAGATCCCATTTCTCAATTCTATTTTTTTATAAAATATATTTTTTAATTTTCTATATTCTTTGTTTACATTCCAAAGGCTTTTCCCTTTCCCAGTTCTCCCCTCGCCATATGTCCCATAAGTCCTCTTCCCTCTGCCCATTCCCCAATCAACCTCCCCCCCCCATTTTCTCTGTTCTGATATTCTCCTACAAAACTGGATCCAGTCTTTTCTGGACCAGGAACCTCTCCTTTCTTCTTCTTGGGAATCTTTTGATTTGCTGACTGTACCTTGAGTATTCAGGGCTTATGGGCTCATTGATATCCACTTATCAGTGATGGCATTTCATGTGTATTCTTTTGTGATTGGGTTAGTTCACTGAGGATGATATTTTCGAGATCCAACCATTTGCCTACAAATTGCATGAATTCATTATTTTTAATTGCTGAGTAGTATTCCATTGTATACATATAGCACATTTTCTATATCCATTCCTGTTTTGAGGGACATCTGGGCTATTTCCAGCTTCTGGATATTATAAATAAGGCTGCTATGAACATAGTGGAGCATGTATCCTTATTGCATGCTGGGGAATCTTCTAAATATGTGCCCAGGAGTGGTATGACAGGGTCCTCTGGAAGTGTCATGCCCAATTTTCGAAGGAATCACAAGACTGATTTCCAGAGTGGTTGTAAAATCTTGCACTCCCACCAACAGTGGAGGAGTGTTCCTCTTTCTCCACATCCTCGCCAGCAGCTGTTGTCTCTTGAGTTTTTAATCTTAGCCATTTTGACTGGTGTGAGGTGGAATCTCAGGGTTCTTTTGATTTGCATTTTGCTGATGACTAATGATGTTGAACATCTCTTAAGGTGCTTTTCATCCATCGGAATTTCTTCAGGTGCAAATTCTTTGTTTAGCTCTGTACCCCATTTTTAAGTGGGTTATTTGATTCTTTGGGGGTCTAACTTCTTGAGTTCTTTTTATATATTGGATATTAACCCTCTGTCAGATGTGGGGTTGATGAAGATCTTTTCCCAATATGTTGGTTGCTGTTTTGTCCTTTTTTTTAAGATTATAAATATAAATATTTTTATTGGATATATTCTATATTTACAATTCATTTCCCCTTTTCTGGTTCCCCACGCCCCAAAAGTCCCACATGCCCTTTTCCTTCCCCCTGCTCCATCATCTACCCCTTACCACTTCCCTGTTCTTTTATTCCCCTACACTGATGTTTTGGTCCATTCTACCACCAGTGCCCACTCCTTTCTTCTTGGGTGCAGTTCCCCTCGTTGTATTGGAGTTTTCCTCCTATTATCCTTTCTAGAGCTGGGTTAGTTGAAAGATATTGTGTAAATTTGGTCTTGTCATGGAATATTTTGATTTTCCATCTATGTTGATTGAGAATTTTGCTGGGTATAGTAGTCTTGGCTGACAGTTGTATTCTCTTAGAGTCTGCATGAGATCTGCCCAGGATGTTCAACAAAGGAGCTGAAAACATCCAGTGGAAAAAAGATAGCCTTCTCAACAAATGGTGCTGGCTCAACTGGAGGTCAACATGCAGAAGAATGAGAATTGATGCACTTTTATCTCCTTGCACTAAGCTCAACTCCAAGTGGATCAAGGACCTCCACATAAAACCAGACACACTAAAACTAATAGAAAAGAAACTGCAGAAGACCCTTGAGGACATTGGCTCAGGGGGGAAATTCCTGAACAGAACAGCAATTGCTTATGCTCTAAGAGCAAGAATAGACAAATGTCACCTCATAAAATTACAAAGTTTCTGTAAGGCAAAAGACATTGTCAAAAGGATAAATCGGCAACCAACAAATTGGAAAAAGATGTTCACCAACCCCACATCCGACAGAGGGCTAATATCCAATGTATACAAAGAACTCAAGAGGTTAGACCCCAGAAAACCAAATAACCCTATCCAAAAATGGGGTACAGAGCTAAACAAAGGCTTTTCACCTGAAGAAATTCGGATGGCTGAGAAACACCTTAAAAAATGTTCAACATCATTAGTCAATAGGAAATGCAAATCAAAACAACCCTGAGATTTCACCTCACACCAGTCAGAATGACTAAGATTAAAAACTCAGAAGACATCAGGTGTTGGCGAGGATGTGGAGAAAGAGGAACACTCCTCCACTGCTGGTGGGAATGCAAGCTGGTACAACCACTCTGGAAATCAGTCTGGCGGTTCCTCAGAAAACTGGACGTGATACTTCCGGAGGACCCAGCCATACCACTCCTGGGAATATACCCAGAATATTCGCCAGCATGCAATAAGGAAACATGCTCCACTATGTTCATAGCAGCCTTATATATTATAGCCAGAAGCTGGAAAGAACCCAGATGTCCCTCAACGGAGGAATGGATACAAAAAATGTGGTATATATACACAATGCAGTACTATTCAGCCATTAGAAACAATGAATTCATGAAATTCTTAGAGAAATGGATGGAGCTGTAGAACATCATACTAAGTGAGGTGACCCAGTCTCAAAAGAATACCCATGGTATGCACTCACTGATAAGTGGATATTAGCCTAGAATCTTGGAACACCAAAGACACAAATCACATACCAAGTGATGTCCAACAAGACGAAAGGAGTGGACACTGGTGCTAGAATGGACCAAAGCAACATTGTGGGGTAGTACAAGAACAGGGAGGTGGGAGGGGTGAATGAGGGAGCAGGGGGAGGGAAAAGGGCACGTGGGACCTTTGCGGGTGGAGAACCAGAAAAAGGGAAATGAATTGTAAATATAGAATATATTCAATAAAAAAATAAATAAAAGTAGTGAAGAAAGAGAGGCAAGATGGCACCTTGCTGCAATCCTGGAGAGCTGATCTGCAGCAGTCTGCAACCGCAGCTGAGCTGTAGGTGCGCAGATCTCCTGCCCAGAGCTCCTCTGGCTCTGGGCGCTGGCCAGAGCCTGATGGTGTTGTGTATGCTAAGCTAAGCTAGGTCTCTGTCTATGCACCTGACTCCAGCCGCCCGCAGTTCGTGCAATGTCCCGAGGCAAGATGGTGGCCCTGCTGAAAGCACAGCGAGACTCTCCCCAGAGGTCAGTAACCTCTGCTAAGCTGTAGGTGCACAGATCTGCCATTCTCCTCTGACTCTGGGCGCCGGCCAGAGCCTGATGGTGTTGTCTATGCTAAGCTAAGCTAGGTCTCTGTCCAAGCACCTGACTCCAGTTGCTAGCATTCTGTGTGGTGTCCCAAGGCAAGATGGCACCTCACTGCCAGCCCAGAGAGCCAGTCCACAGCGGGTCTGCCCTGTTTTGTCCTTCTGACAGTGTCCTTTGCCATACAGAAACTTTGTAAATTTATGAGGTCCCACTTGTCAATTCTTGATCTTAGAGCATAAGCTATTGGTGTTCGGTTCAGGAATTTCCCCCTGTGTCCATGTCCTCCATTTAGTATTTAGTATTTCGTATTTTTTCATCGACATTCATAAGGGAAATTGGCCTGTAATTTTCTTTCATTGTTGGATCTTTGTGTGGTTTTGGTATCGGCTCAATTGTGGCTTCGTAGAGTGAGTTGGGCAGTGTTTCTTCTGTTTCTATTTTGTGGAATAGTTTGAAGAGTTGGTGTTAGGTCTTCTTTGAAGGTCTGATAGAATTCTGCACTAAAACCATCTGGTCCCATACTTTTTTGGTTGGAAGACTTTCTATAACCCCTTCTATTTCTTTAGAGGTTATGGGACTGTTTAGCTATCCAATTGATCCTGATTTAATTTTGCAATTTGGTATCTGTCTAGGAAATTGTCCATTTCCTCCAGATTCTCCAGTTGTGTTGAATAATGGCTTTCATAGTAGGATCTGATGATTTTTTTGAATTTCCTCAGTTTCTGTTGTTATATCCCCCTTTTCATTTCTAATTTTGTTAATTTGAACACTGTCTCTGTGCCCGTTGTTTAGTCTGACTAACGGTTTATCTATCTTATTGATTTTTCTCAAAGAACCAGCTCCTGGTTTTGTTGATTTTTTTGTATGGTTCTCTTTGTTTGTACTTGATTGATTTCAGCCCTGAGTTTGATGATTTCCTGTTTTCTACTCCTCCTGAGTGAATTAGCTTCTTTTTGTTCCAGGGCTTTCAGGTGTGCTGTTAAGCTGGTAGTGTATGCTCTCTCCAACTTCTTTTCGGAGGCACTCAGGGCTATGAGTTTTCCTCTTAGCACTGCTTTCATTTTGTCCCATAGATTTGGGTAGGTTGTACCTTCATTTTAATAGAATTCTAACATGTCTTTGATTTCTTTCTTTATTTCTTCCTTGACCAAGGTATCATTGAGTAGAGTATTGTTCAGTTTCCATGTGTATGTGGTCCTTCTGTTGTTTGGCTATTGAAGAACACTTTTACCCCATAGTGATCTGATAGAAGGCATGGATTTAGTTCGGTCTTCTTTTATTTCTTGAGTTCTGTCTTGTGACCAATTATATGATTGATTTTGGAGAAGGTACCCTGCAGTGCTGAGAAAAAGGTATATTCTTTAGCTTTAGGATGAAATGTTATATAAATATCTGTTAAATCCAATTGTTCCAAAGCTTCATTAGTTTCACTGTGTCCCTCTTTAGTTTATGGTTTCCTGATTGGTCCATTGAGGAAAGTAGTGTTGAAGTCACCCACAATTACTGCATTAGGTGCAATGTGTGCTTTAAGCTTTAGCAAAGTTTCTTTTTCTTTTCTTTTTTTTTTTTTTTTGGATTCTTTTTTTGAGACAGTGCTTCTCTGTGTAGCCTTGGCTGTCCTGGAAGTCACTCTGTAGACCAGGCTGGCCTCAAACTCAGAAATCCGCCTTCCTCTTCCTCCCAAGTGCTGGGATTACAGGCATGTGCCACCATCCCCGGCAGTAAAGTTTCTTTTATGAATGAGGATGCCCTTGCATTTGAGCATAGATGTTCAAGATTAAGAGTTCTTCTTGGTGGATTTTTCCTTTGACCAGCAAGAAGTGTCCTTCTGCATCTCTTTTGATGACTTTAGGTTGAAAGTCAATTTTATCTAATATTAGAATGGCTACTCCGGCTTGTTTCCTGAGGCCATTTGCTTGTAGAATTGTCTTCCAGCCTTTTATTCTAAGGTAGTGTTTGTCTTTGACACTGAGATGTGTTTCCTGTATGCAGCAAAATATAGGGTCTTGTTTTCATATCGAGTGTGCTAGTCTGTGTGTTTTTATTGGGGAATTGAGTCCATTGATGTTATGAGATATTAAGGAGTAGTGATTATTGCTTTTTGTCACTTTTGATGTTTTTTATATTTGATAGGTTTTCTTCTTTTGGGTTTGATGACTGATGTTTACTATCTTGCTTATTCCAGGGTGTAGTTTCCCTCCTTGTATTGGTGATTTCCCCCTATTATCCTTTGTAGGGCTGTATTTGTGTAAAGATATTGTGTAAATTTGGTTTTGTCATGGAATATCTTGGTTTCTCCCTCTATGGTGATTGAGAGCTTTGCGAGGTATAGTAGTTTTAGCTGGCATTTTTGTTCTCTTAGAGTCTGCATGAGATCTGCCCAGGATCTTCTAGCTTTCATAGTCTTGGGTGTGAAGTCTGGTGTAATTCTGATAGGTCTTCCTTTATATGTTACTTGGCCTTTTTCTCATACTGCCTTTAATATTCTTTCTTTGTTTAGTACATTTGGGGGTTTGATTATTATGTGACTGGAGGTATTTCTGTTCTGGTCCACTCTGTTTGGAGTTCTGTAGGCTTCTTATATATTGTTGGGCATCTCCCTCTTTAGGTTAGGGAAGTTTTCTTCCATAATTTTGTTGAAGATAATTGCTGGCATTTTAAGTAGTAGATCTTCACTCTCTTCTATACCTATAATCCTTAGGTTTGGTATTCTCATTGTGTCCTGAATTTTCTGAATGTTTTGGGTTACAAGCTTTTTGCATTTTGCATTTTCTTTAATTGTTGATTCCATGGTTCCTATGGTATCTCAGCATCTGAGATTCTTTCTTCCATCTCTTGTATTTTGTTGATATTTGCATCTATGGCCCCTGATTTTTTTCCCCAAAGTTTTCTATCTCCAAAGTTGTCTCCCTTTGTGATTTCTTAGTTGTTTCTACTTCTGTTTTTAGGTTCTGGATGGTTTTGCTCATATCCTTTACTTGATTGTTCATGTTTTCATGTATATCTTTGAGAAATTATTGTGTTTCCTCTTTCATGACCTCTGCCTGTTGACCCAAGTTCTCCTGTATTTTTTAAAAGTTTTTTGCATTTCCTTCCTATTGGCTTCTATCTTTTGACCCGTATTCTGAATTTCTTTAATTGATTTTTGTGTTTCCCTCGTTAGGGCTTCTAACTTTTGATCCATTTTCTCCAGTATTTCTTAAGAGATTTATTTATGTCCTTCATGTGTTCCTTTAACAGCATCCTGACCAGTGATTTTAGATCCAAAACTTGTTTTTCTGGTGTGTTGGGGTATCCAGGACTTCCTTTGTTGCCGAACTGTGTTTGGATGCTACCATGTTGCCTTGATTTCTGTTAGCAATGTTCCTGTTTGCCTCTTACCATCTGGTTATCTCTGGTGTTAGTTGACCTTGTTGTCACTGACTGGTGTTTGAACCTCCTGTGAGCCTGGGCCCACCTGATGGATCTCTACTTGTGACCTGGCTGTAAGATGTAGACCACCACTGCTAGTGCTGGCCAGAGTACCCATTTGTCAATTCTTGATCTTAGAGCATAACCTATTGGTGTTCTGTTCATGAAAATTTCCCCTGTGCCCATGTCCTCAAGGGTCTTTCCTAGTTTCTTTTCTATTAGTTTCAGTGTGTCTGGTTTTATGTGGAGGTCCTTGATCCACTTGGACTTGAGCTTAGTACAAGGAGATAAGAATGGATTGACTTGCATTCTTCTGCATGCTGACCTCCAGCTAAACCAGCACCATTTGTTGAAAAGGCTATATTTTTTCCACTGGGTGGTTGTAGCTCCTTTGTCAAAGATCAAGTGAGCAAAAGTGTGTGTGTTAATTTCGAGGTCTTCAATTCTCTTCCATTGATCTACTGCCTGTTACTGTACCAATACCATGCAGTTTTTAGCACTATTGCTCTATAGTACTGCTTGAGGTCCGATATAGTGATTTCCCCCAGAAGTTCTTTTACTGATGAGAATAGTTTTAGCTATCCTGGGTTTTTTTGTTATTCCAGATTAATTGGAGAATTGCTCTTTCTAACTCTTTGAAGAATTGAGTTGGAATTTTCATGGGGATTGCACTGAATCTATAGATTGCTTTTGGCAAGATGGCTATTTTAATATATTAATCCTGCCAATCCAAGAACATGGAAGATTTTTCCATCTTCTGAGTTCTTCTTGGATTTCTTTTTGCGAAGACTTGAAGTTCCTGTCATACAGATTTTTCACTTGTTTGGTTATAGTAACACAAAGATACTTTATATTGTTTGTGGCTATTGTGAAGAGTGTCATTTCTCTAATTTCTTTCTCAGGCTATTTATCCTTTGAAAATAGGAAGGCTACTTATTTGACTGAGTTGATTTTATATCCAGCCACTTTGCTGAAGTTGTTTATCAGCTGTAGGAGTTCTGTGGTGGAGTTTTTTTTTTTTTTTTTGGTTGCTTAAGTACACTATCATATCATCTGCAAATAGTGATAATTTCACTTCTTCCTTTCCAATTTGTATCACTTTGACCTCTTTTTGTTGTCTAATTGCACTAGCTAGAACTTCAAGTACTATATTAAGTAAATATGGAAAGGGCTGTAAGGCAAAGGACACTGTTGAAAGGACAAAATGGCAACCGAAAAATTGGGAAAAGTTCATTACCAACCCTACATCCAACAGAGGGTTAATATCCAAGATATACAAAGAACTCAGGAAGATAGACTCCAGAGAGCCAAATAAGCCTATTAAAAATGGGGTACCGAGCTAAGCAAAGAACTTTCTGAGAAATTTGGAATGGCTGAGAAACAACTAAGGAAATGTTAAACATCCTTAGTGATCAGGGAAACACAAATCAATACAAACCTGAGATTTCACTTCCCACAAGTCAAAGTGGCTAAGATCAAAAACCCAGGAGAAAACAGGTGCTAGCAAGGTTGTGGAGAAAGAAGAATACTTCTCCACTGCTGGTGGGGTTGCAAGCTGGTACAACCACTCTGGAAATCAGTCTGGTGGTTCCTCAGAAAACTGGGCATAATACTACTGGAGGACCCAGCTATACCACTTCTGGGCATATACCCAGAAGATTCCCCAGCGTATAATAAGGATACATGCTCCACTATGTTCAGAGAAGCCCTATTTATAATAGCCAGAAGCTGGAAAGAACCCAGATATCCCTCAAAAGAGTAATGGATACAGACATTGTGGTATATTTACACTATAGAATATTACTCTGCTATTAAAAACAATGAATTCTTAGTCAAATTCTTAGGCAAATGGGTGGAACTGGAGAATATCATCCAGAGTGAAGTGACGCAGTCACAAGAGAACACACATGGTATGCTCTCACTGATAAGCAGATATTAGCCTAGAATCTTGGAATACCCAGGAAACAATTCACATATCAAATGATGCCCAAGAAGAGGAAGGGGAGGCCCCTGGTCCTAGAAAGGCTCAGTGCAGCAGTGTAGGGGAATACCAGTACAGGGAAGAAGGAAGGGGTTGATTGGGGAACAGGGTGAGGGAAGAGGGCTTATGGGACTTTTGAGGAGAGGGGATCCTGGAAAGGGTAAATCATTTGAAATATAAATAAAAAATATATCAAATAAATAAATAAATAAATAAATAAATAAATAATTTTCTCTTTTTTTTCTTTTTTTGTTTATTTTCTATATTCTATGTTTACATTCCAAAGGCTTTACCCTTTCCCATTTCCCCCTCACCATATGTCCCATAATTCCTCTCCCCCCAACTATTCCACAATCATTCCCCCATACACACGATTTCTCTGTCTGAGTCTACAAAACTGGATCCAATCTTTACAGGCTCAGGGTCCTCTCCTTTCTTCTTCTTGGGAGTCACTTGACTTGCTAATTGTGCCTTTAAAAAAAGAGTTGGTTCAGTGTGTAAATTTGGAGGGAGTTAAAATTTCTGTATTTGTAACATCTATTTTCTTCTTTAGGGTACTAGACCATGGGAAAACTCATTTTAAAAATCTTGAAAACATCCAATCTGATTTCTCAGTTCTCAAGAATGGAACAGTTGGTAGATCACATGATCTACTGATGTCTTTGCTTCCAGAATACTATGGCACTAGAGTGACCTATTCCATCTAGACTGTGCATGATTTACTTATCATCCAGTCCATAATAATGCACTCCTGTGTTGATATTACACAACTAAATCTCCTTAATAACATTCCTCATTTGAAAAGTGGACATGAAAATCCATCTTGCTACTGTGGTGAGATGTTTGGATTTAAAAGAAATGTGCTTTCATTGAAGAAATAGCAGAAAAATGATGATCTAAATTATCTCCATGTGTAAATTGGAGATCTATCTCAGAGATTAATGCAAGTTTCTCTCTAGCAAATAATGGGACTAATTAATCATAAAAAATATGTTCAGAATGGAGCTTTGTTCTGCAACTACACTGATTTATGGCCTATAAGTAAATGAAAGGCTTAGAAGTGGAGAACAATGGACTGACTGACACACATAACTTGAGTTTCAGTGCAGTGTTTGGCATCTTGGCTGAGGGCTTTCCCTTTTATATTTCATAATGAGATGATGTGTAGCAGGAGTCATGTCAGTACTGAGCAACACAAAGAAATAGAAGGATTCTGATGTATCTCAAAGTGGATCAAGGTACTTGAATGGTTCTGTAAGCAAGACAATGTGACGTTGATATCTTTATATTAATAGTTATAATATCTGTATTTGGTTTTTGCTTAGTGATTAAAAAGTTTTTCATGACTTAAATTTTTAATATATCTCCAAATCTCAATATTACATACAGAGTCAGAAACAAATTTATATGTCCACACTTAGATACGTGTTACTTTCTTTTCTCCATGAATTAGGGTTTTATCCATGCACTATAGAAAGAATTTTCTCTTTGAAAACTTTATAATTAAGTTAAAAGTTGTAACTTTTCAGTAATTAAACAGAGTTTTGAATCAGGTAAACAAGCCTCAGAGTAATTTCAGGGGTAGGGAGGGAAGAGAGTTGTTCCCTAAGTAATTGAGAAGACAGATTTATTTGTCCCTAAATAGAATCTTCAGAATCATGTGTCAAGAATACTGAATATATAATAAACTGAGAGTTGCTGGAATAAAATTGAGAGAATCATGCAATGGTTAAAAAGTCTTAAAATACAGAGCAAAGCTTAGAAAGGGAATGAGTAAGTCATCTAGAACCATGGTGCATCTTAAAATCCTGTTGATATCCTGATGCTGTATGTTGTAAAGGAGCATACCATGTTATCTCACTCAAACTTGGCATGATCT
Organism: Apodemus agrarius; assembly: GCA_964023405.1. Lineage (NCBI taxonomy): Eukaryota > Metazoa > Chordata > Mammalia > Rodentia > Muridae > Apodemus > Apodemus agrarius. Next base: position 28,797,488 of record OZ030024.1, on the reverse strand, counting down.
CGACAGTCATTTTTCTTGGCAGAAGTTATCAGTGAAAGGCTTAGCTTTGCACTGGTTGGGAATGTTAAGAAAACTCTTTTTGATCCTAGTCCTTAATTGGGTTAGATCCTGTCAATCAGCTATACTGCTATCTGGAATCTTATTTCTCTCCTAGGTGCCACTGAATTATATACTAACTCAGTTCCCATTCTATACATTAATTAACTTGATCCAGACATATCAAATGTGTCTAGTGTGCTGTGTACCGTGCTAAATAATGTTGCTTTTCTTGGACTCAATGGCATGTGAAGTGAGAATACCTTTAAATTGCTGAATCTGTAATTTAGATCATCATCCGCTTAGTACAGAATCTGCTAATTTCTACTATAATGAAGCCATTGTCTGATTTGTAATCTTTTCTAGATGAAAAATCTAAACAATCCTTTAAGACTGTCCAACTTCTACTAGTTATGAAATAATGAGTATAATGATTATGTCCAAGACCACAATTTTTTTTTTTTTGTTTGTTTGTTTTTTGGTTTTTCGAGACAGGGTTTCTCTGTGTAGCTCTGGCTGTCCTGGAACTCACTCTGTAGACCAGGCTGGCCTCGAACTCAGAAATCCGCCTGCCTCTGCCTCCCAAGTGCTGGGATTAAAGGCGTGTGCCACCACCGCCCGGCTCAAGACCACAATTATGATGTTAGTTAATCATAGCAACTAATGCTTTTCAAGACCAGTAACTATCAGGCTATATGGTAATTCCATGAATTACCTAATGCAATGCCTAGATAAATACATGCACTTCCTCACATGCAGTATAGAATTACTGTAAGCCATAGGTGAATGAACAGTAGAAAAATCTGGAAGAACTATGCAATAAGGCTATTGTGTTTAACTTTTAAACCATGAACAGATCCTACCTTCTTTCTGATGAAACACTTGGCAGTATTAGATAGTGATCGCTCTGGGCATAATAATAGCACTAGAGAAAAATATGGTCACTGCAAAGAAAGATTTTTAAACACAGAAGACATGTCTGCTAAGTACAATTTGGAATTGTCCTGCTAGCCATCACACTCAATACAGTTAAAAAAATTCAAGAAACTTTTTTTTACAGTCTCCCTTGTCATTTAGCTTACCTTTCCATGACTTTGGCCAAAGCATCACCATGGCAACAAGTCTTTTTCAACTGTGCTTGCAATGATGTTTTCATTTTAACTGCTGACTTTGAGAGTTCTAACTCTGGCTTGACTGTAAGGTAGAAAAAAATGAAAGAAAAACAAAAACCAGTTGTGATTACTTAAAATGGAAAAGCACAGTGAAAGAAGGCTTTGAGTTGAGTTCCTGAACCAGAATCCATTGCAGAGAAACTGCCCTGGATGGCAACCATAGTAATAATAACAGCTACTATTTAACAAGATATACCATGGCATCTTAGAGCTCCAGCTACATGGATTATTTCATTTTACTAGATAATACTATAGCATAAAGATTAGAGAGAAAGAAGCTAGCATACAGTGTGGTTAAGATTCTATATGGTGAAATCATATCAAATTAGGAATGTCCAGGAAAGCAAATGGTATTCTCTGTCTGTCTGTCTCTGTCTCTGTCTCTGTCTCTCTGGTTCTCTCTCTGCTTTCCTTTCTCCTTCCCTCCCTCTTCCTTTCTCATTCCTCCCTTCCTCTCTGTTTCTCTTTTAACCCAATGGCCTTTGTGTAATTTAAGAATTCCTATATTAGTCTGATGACTCCATAAAAAGTAATTTTCATGTCAGTCAATGTAAATGGGTTTTTCCAAGAGAAGAAAATGAGAATAAGATTCCTGTGAAAGGGATTTATTAACAGAAGGCTCTCAGGAAAGTATAGTAATGGAGTGTTCTACACCTCTCACTCATGCAAGAACACAGGCAGAGAAAGACAGACACCAGTTTACTCCAAATGTATATTCTATGAGACAAAAGTGTAAATTGGCCAATTTAGACCAATTACTCTTCTATAGTAGGTAAAATTCAAACCAGAAAGATAGGATCATAGACAAACACAAATGCCTCTAAAGTGCTTCAAGTAATAATAAGTTTTCAGTAAATATGAATATAAATTTATATACACCCAAAATGTACTTCCCTTTAAGCCTGAATAAATATGTGTAATGCACAGATGGTGACCTCCACTGACATTTCAGACCTGTGGACTATGATAATATGTTAATAATTTTAGTGAAGTTGGTGTTTTCTTTTTTATTTAATTACTTAACTAATTAATTAGGATCTATATATAGTACTGCCACACTTTCAGGCCTCCCTCACTGGGATAATTCCCCATCCCCCATCCTCTTCACTTAAAGGGTGAAAACACCCCTGTGTATCCTCCTACACTGGTGCATCAAATCTATGTCAGATTAGGCACATCCTCTCCCAATGAGGCCAGATAAGGCAGCCCTGATGGGGAATTGATATCATAATGAAGCTACAGCTTGAAGGAGAGCCTCCTCTTAAGTTGTTAGGCCGTTCATATGGCACATCTTCTGCATATGTGCCAAGGGCCTCATTCCAGTCCTTGGGTGATCTTCGGTGACTCAGTTTATGAGAGCTCCCAGAGGTCCAAATTAGCTGACTTGGTTGGTTGTCCTGTGGGGTTCCTATTGCTTTCTGGCCCTTTGATCCTTCCCCGAACTCTTCCATAGGAGTCCCAGAGCTCCCTCCAATGTGTGCCTAGGGGTCGTTGCATCTGGTTCAGTAAGGTGCTTGGTGGAGCTTTTCAGAGGACAGTTATGCTAGGTTCCTGTCTGCAAGCTTAACCAAGTACTGTTAATAGTGTCAAGGATTGGTGCTTGCCCATTTAATTAATCTCTACTCTGGTCATTGGTAGACCATTCCTTCAGTCTCTGCTCCACCATTGTCCCTGTATTTCTATTAGACAGGACAAAATTTGGGTTGAAAGTTTTGTGAATTGGCATTTTCCTTATCCCTCTATCAGGGTTCTGCCTGGTTCATGTTCTATATCCCCAGTGGGATATTCATTTCAATCCTTTATCTTCATGAGGATTCATTTCAATCCTACAGCTTATTAACAACTTCAACAATGTGGCTAGGTATAAAATTATCTCAGAGAAATCAGTAGCCTTCTTTTATACAAAAGATAAAAGGTCAGAGAACCAAATTAGGGAAATGACACCTTTCCCTAAATAGCCAAAAATAATATAAAATATCTTGCTATAACTCTAATTAAGCAAGTGAAAGATTAGTACAAAAAGAACTTCATGTCCCTGAAGAAAGAAGTTGAAGAAGATATTGGAAGATGGAAAGATTTCCCATGCTAAGGAATTGGCAGCATTAACAGAGTGAAAATGGCCATCTTACCAAAGCAATCTTCCAATTCATGCAATCCTCATCAAAATTCCAATAAAAATTTTATATAACTTGAAAGAGCAATTCTTCACTTCATTTAAAAAACAAAACAAAACAAAACAAAACAAAACAAAAGAACCCAGGACAGGCAAAACAATTCTGAACAATGAAAGAACTTCTGGAGGCATCACTGTCTGACCTCAAGCTGTACTACATAGCAATGGTGATTGATAATAACTGCATTGTATTGGTACAGAAACATACAGTTGATGAATGGAACCATATACAATCAAAGTCCCAGAAATAAATCCACACAACTATGGACACTTGATTTCTGACAAAAAGCAAAAACTATACAATGAGGGGAAAAAAGTATTTTCAACAATTTGTTCTGTTCTAACTGGTTGTCTGCATGTAGAAGAATGCAAATAGGAGTCTAATTTTAGTGAAGAGATTAGCTCTATAATGTAGAAGACATATTTTTTCTTGTTTTGCAAATGAACAAAGACCCCCAGAGACCAAAAACAAAACAAAACAGGGCCGTTTGTTCCAGAGGTGCAGCAAATAGCAAGGCACAATTTAAATGCTTCTTCCAAACTCCATGAATCTTCACACCTCAGTTGCTACCACAGAGCCAATGCCAGAGGAGCCACTGTAGGAGACAGAGATTGTATTTTATGATTTTCTCCCTCCTTCCTCCTACATTAAAACAAGGTTAAAAAGCCAGCTCTGGTCTCCACAGGAAACCATTCATCTTCAAGACTCCTGTCTTGTCCAGAGATGCTCCACAGCCTGCCACTCTTCTCTGGCAGGCCGGTAAGATAAGTACCTGAAGAATCATCATTTCCCCCTGTGTGTATGTATAACTCCTTTCATATTATATTCTTCTACAATTTCTAAGGAATTACTCTTATATAAGAGGGACACAACTTGACCTGAAAGAATTTCAATGGACTCATTTGAAATAAAGGAGATAGGGAACCAGAAAAAGGGAAATGAAATGTAAATATAGAATATATCCAATAAAATTTTTTTTAAAAAAGGAGAAGGAAAAAAAACATGTTTTAGATATTCAGTTTTATTGCAACATATGGAGCACCTGCCATATACCAGCACCAGAATAGGACTTGAAGATGAAAAAGAAACAGTATGTTAATAGTCCTAAATGTTAAGCAAGTATTCTCTTAAAATTAATATTCATAAATAGAAACAGATTATTTTAATATAGCTGGGGATTGTTGAATATTTGTTCTCTTCCTGATTCTACTGTTCCTACTTACAAATCCTCTCTTCTCCGATTAACTTAAAAATGTATAAAGCATGTATTCAATAGTGTACATGGCCCAAAAATAAATTCTAAGTTCAAATATTTTATTCACTGAATGGGTCTATCTAAGATGTTGTAGTTAATTTTTGCAAGGATCTCAGAGACATAGAGATTGTTAGGAAAATGTAAAAACCCAACCCTGTCCTCTGAATTCAGAAGAAATCAGAAAAAGGATCATAGATCGACATTTATAGAGCTGGTAAGTCAAAGAATACCAGCACCCAATTTGCAAAATAAATCTCCCTTTTCTGTAATGTGTGGGCATCTGTCTGCCTGTCTTGTCATTACCCATGGAATGAGGAACTGAATGACCTTGAAATGTCTTCCCAATAAATTTATATTTCAATTTCAATTTATATTTAAATATGATACTTGAATTTATATTTAAATTTATATTTAAACATAGTGTTTAAATATAATATTTAAATTTATATTTAAATTAAGTTGCAATTATTTTATTGTTATTGTTTGAGGTGTGGTATGACTATATAGCCTACACTGGTTCCAAAGGAACGACCGTGTTGCTTTAACTCCCTGAAATCTAAGATTGCAGGTGTGAGCAGCTACACCCAGTGTGGCAGTATTATATAAAAGTTTATTGGTAATTTGTGCATTACAACATCTTTTATCTGATGTCCTCAAGTTCTCACCCATTTTCCAGAGGTGGCTAATGCAGAATTTCTTTATCTATACTGGAACTGGAATTGCCTTTAAAAAAAAAAATTGCCTAAGGTCAGAATCCTCAGTTTGTTCTAGCTTTGTTCTTCCAGGGTCTTAAAATATTGATGGAATGGAATTTAGAATTCAACAAGAATAATAAAATAATAAAAGGATTTTAAAAGAATAAGAAAGAATATTTGGAACCCTTAATATAGGTTTAAAAATTCACTATTTTATCAAGTGTTCACGTAGCTAAAACTTTGCCTCAATATGACCACACTGTTTAATGAAATGTTAAATGCCTGTCCTTGCAAGTGTAATGTCAATACTATGTGGACACACTGGTTATCTCTTGCTGAATCAGCTCTGAACGGCCTCAATAAATGTCTTTGATTAATAAAATATTAGGCATCAAATTAAAAATTACTGAATGCATGTAGTGCCTTTGGGAGACAAGACAATTCGACATAAGCAGATTACAATGCTCATATATATGAGTGGGAAATAGTAACAATGTTTTATAAAAGTTCAAATCTCCTGAGCTCATTTTTTATGGTAGGCAGTGTTCTAATTGCTTTGCAAGGATTGCCTTGATAATCCTTATAATGAGAGTGTAAGAGACGTTCAGTTTTGACTTTCATTTACCAAAGAAATAAGTTTAGCATGTTACCAAAATATTAAGAATTATGGAACAAGGTCCTGATTTTTTATAATTCAATAAATATCAGCACAATGAGATCTGCAAGGAGAATGATGGCCACCCAAAGGCATCAAGTTCTGCTATCTGAAACATACAAGAATTTGTAGATGAAACAATTATTAATTATGTGAAAGATATACTCAGATACTATTAGCTGGCTTTGCATAACAGACAGAAAAGGCTTATAACCACAGAGGAGGAGGAGGTCACATGAATTTGGATGCAGAGATGGAATAGATGTGTTAACAAGCAATATATTTGCTTGTTAACACATCTAAATATATATATATATATATACATGCACATATATGTATACATATATATGTATACATATACATACACACACACACACACACACACACACACACACACACACATATATATATATATATATATATATATATATATATATATATATATATCATCAGTGAAAAAGAGCTGGAAGAGGAATGTAGTTTTGCTTCAAAGATTCCAGAGAGCATGTGAATCTCTGTAAATCTGGGAATGCAGGGGTGATTAAAATTGCTTCTAGATTATAAAAACACACATAAACACAATGTTGTGTTATGTATGTATGTATATATATATATATATATATATATATATATATATGTATTGCTTTAAGCCATGTTGTAACAATTTGCTGTTGAAACCTCTGTGCACTTCTACAAGTTAGGAGTGAAGCTAAAACAGAAACTATGAAATAATCTGTACACCTGGATAGGCAGAATAGATTCATTTTGATAATCTGTGAGAGAGGGCAGGGTTTTCAGAGTTTTCACTGGACATTTACAGGTCAGCTTGGAGTATCACTTGTTTTCTAATTGATTTTTTTGTCTTGAGCAATCATACAAAAAAAAGTTACATTTTTCTTCAAGGAGATTTTTTTTCCAATTTATTGCTGTTTTAAGCATGGAAAACAGGGTTTGCTTCTTACTACATTTTACATAAGAGTCTTATAGACTGTGTATAAATCTATACAACCTTTGCAAAGAAATTTTGCTTTAGTCAATAATATTGAAGTTTCCTTATGTTAGAACACATGGAGCCAGCTCTATGCCATTCACACCTTTTTAGTTTAAAGGTATGCTACATATGAAATGCCTTCTTTAAGAGAGGAGCACTAGAGTTTTTCAGTTTATTGGTGCATGTTGTAATTACTATTATTTTAAGTGACATAAAGCAATTAACTTATCTAAGACTTGCCATATTCTCATTTACATCATTCTTCGTTGTCAAATGCAACCAAGATCTATGGAAAGGCAACAACAAAAGAAGAATAGTTCAAGTGAGGTATTTTCTTTAATAATTGAATTTTACGTTGATGGGGGTGACATTAGATGTCATCTTACATGGTTTAGTTTTTGTATTCTTCATTTCTAGACTTGGCATAGTGTTTCTTTCTGATTCTTATCCAAAAAAGATAGTTTGAATCTCTTCTGTGTTTGTATTTCTACAAGTCTGGGCTGATGAGAGTGGGGCCAGCTACAGGGTTTCCTAGAGACATCTGAGTGTACTGGAGAGATGGATAATATATAGTTATCTGGATGTACCTGGATTCTGCCAACTGCATGTACTGAAGCAGGTTATAGGATAACTTTACACAATTTATCTAGTGGTTAAGGATAGTATTTAGGCCAAACACTCAATGCCCTACCCCCCAAATAGAATAGAATCCCTCCCCTTGGATACCTCTGAAAAAGCTATCAACTGTGCAGAACTACTCTTCAGTATCTCTATCAGTGGGTGTAGGACTAACACAGGGTACACTTGTATTTTTCTTCTTTGTTTTTTTGTCTTTCTGCCTCTTATTTATTTATTTGTTTGTTTATGTTTACTTCTTTTCTTGAATGGACAAAGAGTAGCTGACATGGCATGGATAGGAAGGGATTATAGTCAGGTTTCACTCTTAGAGAATCAATAAAAACCTTATGTGGAGACAAAAGAACTTTGTTTGGATTACAGAAGTAAATTTCTGGAAGTTAGTGGTACATAATTCAAGCAGAAGCCTCAGGACGGATGCATATTATCTGTAATCCTTAACCATGAACCTAAAAGCAGGAGGATCTGGGATTCAGGATGATACTTAGGTGTATAAAAGTGCAATTCAAGATCACCGCAAACTACGTGAGCTTGTCTACAAAACAGAAAAGAGCATCATATTCCTAGTCTTTCTTAAATTTATATTTTAAAATGTTTTGATTTCTCATCAACCTACAGTGAACATATTCAAGGGCCCCTTCTTGAAGATAATTTTACCCAGTCCTTCAAAACAGAGTAGATTTATTTTTTTCGTCCTGTCTCATACTTAGCTTAGGCACCTATTCTATTCTTTGGAACAGCATGGTGACAAGTCTCTCTTGTCTAATTTTCTATATTTACAGATTTTTAAGCTAGTCTCTGTCATCTAATTTCTAACCATACAGCCAGATCATTATTGTATGTCCAACAATTTTTAATGATGAACTAGATAATTGTAAAAGACAAATTATATCATCATTGTTTGGTCCATCTGCTCTGTTGACTATCATATGTAGCTGGAACCAAGGATCCCTCCATATATGCATTCTTTGGTTGATGGTTTAGTCCCTGGGAACTCTAGAGGTATTTGTTGGTTCATATTGTTGTTCCTCCTATGGGGCTGCAAACCCCTTTAGCTGCTTGGGTCCTTTCTCTAGCTCCTCCATTGGGGACCCTGTGCTCAGTCCAATGATTAGCTGAGAGCATCCACCCCTTAGGCACTTTTATCAGGCACTGGCAGAGCCTCTCAGGTGATAGCTTTATCAGGCTCCTGTCACCAAGCACTTGTTGGTATCCACAATAGTGTCTGGGTTTGATAACTGTATATGGGATGTATTCCCAGGTGGTGCACTCTCTAGATGGCCTTTTCTTCAGTCTCTGCTCCACACTTTGCTGAAAAAGCATTTTAACAAAATTCAACACCCCTTCGTGGTAAAAGTTTCGGAAAGATCAGGAATTCAAGACCCCTACCTAAAAATAGAAAAATTAATATACAGCAAACCAGTAGTCAACATCCAACTAAGTGGAGAGAAACTTGAAGCAATGCCATGAAAAATTGGGAACTACACAAGGCTGCCTGCCCACCCTCTTGTTACTTATTTCTCGCTCGAAGTCCTGGCCAGAGCAATTAGATAACAAAAGGTCAAAGGGATACAAATTGGAAAGGAAGAAGTCAGAATATCACTATTTGCAGAAGATATAATAGTATATTTAAGTGATCCCAAAAAATTTAGGAGAGAACTCCTAAACCTGATAAACAAATTCAACAAAGTGGCTGGATATAAAATTAACTCAAACAAATAAGTGCCCTTCCTCTACACAAAGAAAAACCGGCCGAGAAAGGATTTAGATCTATCTAAAGGATTTGTATCTATCTTCACAATAGATACAAATAATACGAAATACTTTGGTGTGACTCTAATTAAGCAAGTGAAAGATCTGTATGACAAGAACTTCAAGTCTCTGAAGAAAGAAATCGAAGATCTCAGAAGATGGAAAGATCACCCATGCTCATGGACAGGAATAATATAGTAAAAAACAAAATGACCATCTTGCCAAAAACAATCTACAGATTCAATGCAATCCCCATCAAAATTCCAACACTTCATAGAGTCAGAAAGAGCAAGTTCCAAATTCATCTGGAATAACAAAGAAACAAACAAACAAACAAAAAAAAAACCCAGATAGTGAAAACTATTCTCCAAAATAAAAGAACTTCTGGCAGAATCACCATCCCTGACCTCTAGCTGTACTACAGAATAATTGTGATAAAAATCTGCATGGTATTGGTACAGTGACAGGCAGGTAGATCAATGGAATAGAATTGAAGACCCAGAAATGAACCCACACACCTATGTTTACTTGATCTTTGCCAAAGGACATAAAACCATCCAATGGAAAAAAAGAGAGCATTTTCAACAAATTGGCTGGATCAAACAATGGTTTGCATATAGAAAAATGCAAATCAATCCATTCTTATCTCCTTGTATAAGTCTCAAGTCCAAGTGGATCTCAACATAAAACCAGATACACAAAAACTAATATCAAAGAAGTGGAGAAGAGCCTCAAGCACATAGTCTCAGTGGAAAATTTCCTGAACAGAACACCAGTAGCTTATTCTCTAAGATCAAGAATTGACAAGTAGGACCTCATAAAATTGCAAAGCTTCTGTAAGACAAAGGACATTGTCACTAGGACAAAACAGAAACCAAGAGACTGGAAAAATATCTTTATCAACCCTATATCTGATAGAGGGCTAACATCCAATACATACTAATACAGATTCTTAAGAATTTTTGTGAGTGTGTCTCAGAAGAAAATGACTAATGATGAAAAGAAAGACTTAGCCAGGTATAAAGAGAGTTAGGAAATAGACTTTGCCCCCAACACACACTTCTATATACTTTAATCACAATAATCACAATGAAACATTTAATTTTTTTCTTATATTCTCTTCTTCACTTCACCTCTTAAATGAAGACATACTTGTCTTCATTTTAAGATCATTTCCTCCATTAGCCAGATAGGATAAGTAATAAAGTAACTATATCTCAATAATTCCAGTTATAAAATCAAATAGATTTTTAATGAACCTATAAAAAAGCCATAAATTACTTTTGGAGACTGCTTAAAGTTTTGTCTTTGGGCTTCTATATTCCTTATATATTCTCTATTCAAACAACACAGTTGGGCAGTTCTTGTGATAATTGAGATGACTGTGGTCAGTGTATAAGACGGTTTGTTCTTTGGTTTTATAAATCTAAATTCAATATTCCCTCTAAATTGTGGCATTACGTTTCATTGTCTGCTCTTATGAATAGTAATTGAATGCCAGGGCAACTTGGTTAAGATATACATATAAATACACATACACATACACATACACATACACATACACATACACATACACATACACATACACATACAAACACAAACACATACAAACACAAACACAAACACACACACAAATGTGCACACACACACACACATATATATATACTTAAAATATTAAGTACACTTTAAAAATTAGAGATTTTCTTCTACCACATAAACTATAAGAAGTCAAAAGGAGCTATAACTACAAAGTAGATATAAATGCTGACAGTTTCTCAGAAGTCTTATTTTCTAGCTCGGTAAACCATAAAAAACTGTTACTAATATATTCATAGCAATGTTAAAGTAACCTCGGTTTAAGGATAACATTACCAAAGCAAACTCAACATTTTTGGAGGTATATCAGTTCATCTAGTTGTAGTATCTACTATAATATCACTTTGCAGTTACAGCAAAAGCTTTTCTCTTTTCCAATAGGTTTTGAATTTTCATAGGACAGCCTGTGAGTATCTCTTCTTAATCAGGATGTCTCTCTTTGCCCTCTGTCTTGTTATACAATAAGAAATTTAGCTAGGGCTATGAGTATCCCAGGGTTAGGACACTTGACTACCGTGAGTACCTTTCTGCATTCCATCCTCATGTCCTCAGCACTGATCCAGAAGAAAATTTCCATCTGTGCCAAGACACCATTCGGTACTACTGATCAGACAATGTCTGTTTTCATTCATCTTAATTTCTCTCAGCTAATTAAAACTCACAGAAGAAAAAACATTAAGCTGTCATAACTACATATCATAAAGCCTGGTGGGTCTTGTCTTAAAAATAATGCAACATAACCAGGTGAGACTTCTTAGGCCAAGAAACTGGGAAACTGGTAAAGACTGACATGCTGTCATTGAATGGCTTGGATTAAGAAGCAGTTTGGTTTGATAATATAACTCACATTTGATTCAATCAAAGAAGTCAATCTCTGAAGCTCTCTGTATCTACATACCTTAAATAAAAACACAAGATTTAGCCACATCTGCCTGAAATGTACGAGATTAACACCGAACAGGAAATACAGCACAGGTGAGTGCTCTATAAATAACATTCTTCCCTTTTTGTCTTCCAGAATCCTTGGTGAAAAGCAGCACCTTTGACTGTGTCTTATACAGAACTTTATATAATAGGATGAATCTTTAAGAACCATCTCATGGGGAAAAGATGAATAGCAAAATAAATAAATACTAAAATACCTTTGCCTGTTATTATTTTAGGATCTCTTATAAGTCAATCACAGAGAGAAGACAGGAGGATTCTGGGGGCAGAAACTGATTCAGAAATCCAGGGGAAATGGTAATTATTGACTTTCTCACCTTGCCCTGTTCAGTTTGCTTCATTATCCAATTCAAAATGAGTCAAGCAATAGCACTTCCCATAAGTGAGTTGATCATCAATCACTAAGCAAAGACTATAGACAACAGACCTATGCACAGGACAATTTTATGGAGTCATTGTCTCAGTTGAGATTCCCTCTCTCCAGATACAATTTTGTGTTAAATGGATAAAATACATCAAACAAGCAATAGTTAATGTTACAGGCAAATAGTCATTACAGATGTACGTTTACTGTAGAAAAAATTCACTGTGTAATTATCTATTACATACTTGTGTTTATAAATTTTATTCACGGAATTAAAAAATGATAGATGCCATTAATTTGATAAATTTCTTGGTTAGAAAAATTTAACACTTTAGTCTGCTAATGAAAGTGTCAAATATGATCAAGCTCCCCTTCTCTCTTTCTCATGTGTGCACACTTAGGCACATATGAAAAAAACTCCCTATCAAATTGCAGAGCAAATAATCAGTACTTCCTGAGGTCATCATGGAAGTGGAACTTCAATTGAATGGAAGTTCAAAGGGAGCTCCATTGAGCATTTGAGGACTCATCTTGGCCATGACTTATTATTATTAACCTCAGTGTTTCCAGCATCAGGTAATTCTGAAACACAACATCAGCTGAGATGATTTGAAATTATTAGAAACAATGAGGGAGGTGCAGACTATTCTCACAGCCTTTGGCTGCTAAACATCACTGTTATCCTCTCCCTTTGATCTCAGCTGTGAATTTTTAAAGGCAGAGAAATGATAAATGGCCCTGAAATGCAAACAAAGGCTTCATTTGTTTGCCTCACAGAATGAGACTATGGTCAAGCTAAGCAGTCATCAAGGTAAAATGATATGAAATAAATTCCAGCCACTTTGATGTGGCTTAAGATGCCAGCATTAGAGAAAGATGACTCTTTGACTCACATAATTGAATGATTATGTCTGTTAATGAATGAGCTTCCATAATTGCTAACTGGTAATTTGGCATCATGACATGAGTGCCTCTCATCCATGATCTTCACTTTGTACAAGAGAAAGAACATTGATCCATGAGATGAATGGAAAGGGAAGCCCTCCAAAGCAGAAATAATTGGATCAGAGACAAAAAGGCAGAGGAAAGGTTTCCTTGCATGGAAAAAGAATGATGACACAATGTCATCAGAGTGAGCTCTTCAATTGGTTCTTCTGACTGGTCTCTTGTAGTTAAGAACAAAAGTGAGAGGATATTGCCTCAGATATGAAACCTGAAGAGGTTTAACAACCCTGTCTTAGAGATGCAGTAAAGAAAAGTTATCAACCCTAGAGACTGTTATAATAAATATAAACCGAAAAATGAAGGAGATCTTTAAATTCAAAATACATGAATATAGATGCTAGATCTAGTTAAGGTTGTTTGCAGATCCAGTTTTTGTTGTTGTTGTTGTTGTTGTTGTTAATTTTCTGTGCTATGTAGGGAAATTACTTTATGTTTTGGTACCCACTTTTCCAGTAACTAACATATGATCATTCATCCACATCCATCATTTTGGGAAGAAGAAAGAAGGTTATGAAATTAGAACTGTGCACCAAAATATATCAAGTGATTGTTGGGTTAGAATTTATTTTCATTTTTGTACCTGAGAATAAGAATAAGTTATTAATCTCAGAAGTTTGCCAGATGATTAAAAGACAATTACTCTCCCTTAATCATTCAACACCCCCTTTCTGATGAATGTATATTTCTTTAAATATATATCAATAAGAAGCCAGTCTCACCACTTATACTATTTCTAATGTTTCAAATATTGAAGTTTGAAAGGATCATGTTCATATTTATAGCAATTTCTACTGCTTTATATACTGTGTTTTGAGTTCTTGCTCTCTCCACCATCTTCTCACAATTAAAGGAATGAGTTGCTTTGGAGTCCTAAATATAAATCATATACACATACATATTACAATTTTACAACTATTGTGAAAATTTCTTTCATGGTATCAGAATGAAATCTGCTATTCAAACCACAAAAGTCGTATTAGACAATTATCTTTATTAGTGTCTCCTCTTGGAGAACCATATTCTTTCTTGTTTTTCAACAATTTTTATTTAGTCCCTTTACATTCAGATCACAGTCACCACTTCTTCTCCTAGTCCCATCCTCATTACCAACTCCCCTTCTCCTCTGCACCCTGGCACATCAAGTAGGACTAAGTATATCCTTTCCCACTGAGGCAAGAAAAGATAACCTAAGTATGGGAAAGAAAAATCAAAGTCAGGCAACAGTGTCAGAGACCACCTCTCTCCAAGGGGACCCGGAAGAAGACCAAGCAGCACCTCTGCTACAAAAATATATGGGCTATAGGTTCAGCCCATCTATGCTCTTTGGTTGGTGGTTCAGTCTCTGTGAGCCTTACTGGGCCCAGGTTAGTTAACTCTGTTGGTCTTCTTGTGGTATCCTTGAGCTCTCTGGCTCCCTTCATCCTTCTCCCAAATCTTTCACTCGGCTCCCCAAACTCCACCTACTGTTTGGCTGTGGGTCTATGTATCTGCTTCCATTAGCTGCTGGATGAAGTCTCAATGAAGACTGTTATGCTAGTCTCTTTATGGAAAGCATAGTATAGTATCATTAATAGAATCACAGGTTAGTTCTCTCCCAAGATGTGGGTCTAAGATGGGCCAGTCATTGGTTGACCAATCCCTCTATTTATGCTCCATCTTTATCCTTGTACATCTTGTAGTCTGAATAATTTTTGAGTCAAGTATTTTGTGGGTAAGTTATTGTCCTCCTTCCCCTGGAAGCCCTCCATAGTTATAGGAGATGACCACTTCAGTCTACATATCTCCAGGAGCTACGAGTCTCAGCTAGAGTTACACCCATAGACTCTAGAAAACCTACCCTGTCCCCAGTCTCCAACTCTCCCCAGAAATGAACCCATCAATTTCTGTTCTCCCAGCCCTCTCCAGCTTACTCAACCACAGCCTCCCTCACATAACTCATAACTGATCAACCACCCCTGTTTTCAACCCATTTCCTCCCTGCATTCACCGCCAATGTCTATTTTATTTCCCCCTTTGAGTGATATTCAAGCATCATCCATGTTTTCCTCCTTGTTACTTAGATTCTTTGGCTCTGTGACTTGTAGCATGGTTATCATGTACTTTGTGGCTAATATCTACTTATAAGTGAATACATGCATATATTTCTGGGTCTGGATTGTCTCAGTCTGAATCAATTTTCTAGTTTCATTCATTTGCCTTGAAAAGTGATGGTATCCTTACTTTTAATAGCTGAGTTGTATTCCATTGTGTAAATGTACCACATTATCTTTATCAATTATAAGGTTGAGGGACAACTAGTTTGTTTCCAGTATCGGCAATATTATGAATAAAGCTTCTATGAACATAGTTGAGGATGTATCCTTGTAGTATGGTGGTATGGTAATAGTTCTTGAGGTAGAACTATTTCCAACTTTCTAAGAAACCAGTAAATTGATACACAAAGTGGTTATACAAGTTTTTATTCCTACCAGCAATGGAGGAGTATTTGTCTTGCTCTGCAATCTTACCAGAATAGTTTGTCACTTGAGTTTTTTATCTTGGATTTTCTGATGGGTATAAGATGGAATTTCAGAGTTATTTTGAGATACATTTCCCTGATGATTATGGATGTTGAACATTTTTATGTGTTTCTTGTCCATTAGATATTCCTCTTTTAAGAATTCTCTATTTAGTTTACACCCCCATTTTTCATTTGGTGATTTTACCAAATGCAATCTACAGATGCACTGCATTTCTCATCAAAATTTCAACTTGATTGTTTAGAGACCTTGAAAGAGCAATTGGAATACAAAACAACAACAACAACAACAACAACAACAACAACAACAAAATTCAGGATACCTAAAACACTCTTATACAATAAAAGAACTTCTGGAGGTATAGCCAGACTGATTATAGCTCAAACCTGACTTTAAGCTATACTACAGAGCAGTAGTAAAAAAACAAAAACAAAATTGCATTGTATTGACCTAAAAACAGACAGATTAATCAATAAAATACAATCAAAGATACAGAAATAAACCCACAAACTTACAGACACTTAATTTTTAGCAAAGATCAAATCATACAATTTGATAAAGAAAGTGGATCAAGCACCATTCCATAAAGCACCTCCACATAAAACCAGACACAATGAAACTATTAGAAAAGAAACTTAGGAAGACCCTGGAGGACATGGGCACAGGGGGAAAGTTCCTTAACAGAACACCAATAGCTTATGCTCTAAGATCAAGAATTGACAAATGGGACCTCTTAAAATTACAAAGTTTCTGTAAGGCAAAGGACACTGTCAGAAGGACAAAACAGCAACTAACAAAGTGGGAAAAAAATCTTCACCAATCCCACATCTGACAGGGGGCTAATATCCAATATATAAAAAGAACTCAAGAAGTTAGACCCCAAACAACCAAATAACCCTATCAAAAATGGGGTACTGAGCTAAACAAAGAATGTTCACCAGAAGAAATTCGAATGGCCAAGAAACACCTTAAGAGATGTTCAAGATCATTAGTCATTAGGGAAATGCAAATCAAAACAACCCTGAGATTCCACCTCACACCAGTCAGAATGGCTAAGATTAAAAACTTAAGCGACTACAGGTGCTGGCGAGGAAATGAAGAAAGAGGAACACTCCTCCACTGTTGGTGGGATTGCAAAATGGTAAAACCGCTCTGGAAATCAGTTTGGCGGTTCCTCAGAAAATTGGGCATGTCACTTCCAGAGGACCCTGGCAGACCACTCCTGAGCATATCCCCAGAGGATTCCCCTGCATACTATAAAGACACATGCTCCACAATGTTCATAGCAGCCTTGTTTATAATAGCCAGAAGTTGGAAGGAGCCCAGATATCCCTCAAAGGAGGAATGGATACAGAAAATGTGGTATATTTATACAATGGAATACTACTCAGCAATTAAAAATAATGAATTCATGCAATTTGTAGACAAATGGTTAGATCTGGAAAATATCATCCTAAGCGAGTTAACCCAATCACAAAAGAGTACACAAGAAATGCAATCACTGATAAGTGGATATTAATGAGCACAGAAGCCCTAAATACTCAAGGCACAATTAGCAAGTCAAATGATTCCCAAGAAGAAGAAAGGAGAGGTCCCTGGGTCTGAAAAGATTGGATCCAGTTTTGTAGATCCAGAACAGAGAAATGGTAGTGGGGTGATTGGGGAATAGTTGCGGGGGGAGAGGACTTATATGACGTATGTTGGGGGGGGAACTGGGAAAGGGGAAATCCTTTGGAATGTAAACAAGGAATATAGAAAAAAAAGAAACGGTGCTGATCTAACTGGACGCCTACATGTAGAAAAATGAAAATATATCCATATTAATTAGCCTGCATAAAACTCAAGTTCAAGTAGATTAAAAACTTTACCATAAAACTGGATACACTAAATAAAAGAGCAAGTAAGGAACTGCCTTGAACATATTGTCACATATGACACTCTCCTGAACAGAATAGCAATACCTCAGTCAGTAAGATGAACAATTAGTAAATGGGATGCATGAAACTGAAAATCTGCAAAGAAAAGGAAACTGTCAATAGGAAAGATTGGGAAAAGATCTTTACCAACCCTATATCTAACAGAGGACTAATGTCCAAAATATATAAAGAACTCAAAATATTAGAGACTAACAAACCAAATAACCACATTCCTCTTCAAACCCAGGTACGATTGTGATATAAATTGTCTTTCTTTGTGATTCCTTTATTCCAAAACCTTGTCACCAAAACCATTAGCCTCTAATGACCTCTTCCTCTGTCACAGGGAAGAACTATATGCCCCTAACCTGTTGCCATGCGTTGTCATAGCTACTTTCTTTCACTTGGCCAGCCTCTATCTCCATTTATCCAAAGACTGAGTGCATTATATTTAAAAAACAAGAAAATAATCTCTCAGAAAAAAATGACAAATTATTAGTTTGCTGCCTCATAGAAAATTTTCTATCATTTTAAAGTGACTATTTTCTCTTCTAGACAAAATACAACTGCCATTTTCCAATTCTGCTTATATCATTGAGCAAAATAACAATATATCTATATGTATATCTAGTAGATGAAGGGGTAAATTGTCTTCTACACTTTCTCCCCTCTCTCTTTTCATAGTAATAAATTGCCTAATGTTTTTATGACACCAAGTACTTCAAACTGTGCCAGCAAAGACTCTGCATTCACATATGGCAGTCTTCCATTACCATTTTCATGCATATAGTCAACATAAGACTGATTACATGGATATTTAACACAGCTCAATAATTTGAGTCTTCATCCATTGCTTGAGCATTCACTAGTTAAAGGTGAAGGAATCTTGTGTATAGTCAACTTTGTAAACAGCTGTACAGAATCTTGCATGGCCATGCTGAATGTCTGGTAGGTTTTTCATTCAGGTCTAAATTCTGAGTAATTGGAACAAGACAGCCAGTGACAGTTTTGTAAGTCTTACTATTTATTTAGAGCTAAGGAGAAAATTCCCTAGTAAGGGTTTTCTCTTACATTAATATGTATGGCTGCAAATTCTGTGTGACTTCCAGCCTTCGTATCTTTGCCCACTCAGTACCAATGTTGTAGAAATAATTCTTCACTGCTTCGCACCAGATAAACAAAACTCATCCTTCTAGGCCGAACATAAATTCTGCATTAATGTACGAAATCTCTCTCAAGTAAGGATAATGTGTTGCCTTCTCTTTGCTCGTGTGGCACCATATCCACTTTTGTGTTTTTACTCTTTTGAAAAGAATTTTAATATTTGCAGTCCCTCTGCCATTGCAGTAATCTTTGAAGTGAGTTTATGTTGTAGAGCGTACAGTATGTAGTGAATTATGTAACCAGATTCTAACAACTCCTAACATAGAGGAAATGGACCATTTGTTTCCTGCACTAAGACTCTGGTCTCGCATTGAAAGCCTTTGGCTTAATTCTAAATCCTAACATTTCTTCAAGATTTAGGCAAAAGCTTCTTCCTTAAGATACTGTTTTCCTAAAACTATATTTGCCTCACCTCTAAGATTTGGTTTTCTTTAATTAAATCATAATCAATTGTTTAGTGGATGTGTTGTCATTACTGTTGCTAAGAAACCTCCACTGTTCATTATTTTGTTCCCTTGTATCTTTCCTTTGGACTTGGGAAGAATACTCTAAGATTTACTTGGTTCATTGTTATGTTAGGTAGTAGTGAGACACGCATGATAGGGAAGAGCTTCGTCACTCAACTATATTCTTGGGCCCCTTTAAATTTTTAGTGACAAAAATTAAATTTTAAAGTGACTATAATGTAAATGCAATAAAATTTGTTAAAATCTATTACATTTGAGCCTCAGAATTTAATATTTTTTAATATCATGTGACCTCATGTTGGTAAATTGAAGAAACACATGTTGCATTGTTCTACAAGCAGGGTTTTCACTTCAGGGGCAGTTAGTTGGTAACAAAACACTTATTTTTGAAACATGCCATGTAATCAAGAAATGACTATTGTATAAAGATTCAGACATTACAAAATAGCAGAAAGTCTACAGACATGTTGACACATAGTGTTTAGATATGATCTCAACACTGAAAATACATATATGCACTATCTTATTTTTATATATGTTCAAAATAATTGAAGTCTGCTCTTTCTAGTAAAATCGCAACTTTTTTCCTGAATTATTTTGTTAAGTGAATAAAGATATTTTAGCTTAATTGACATGCTTCAAATGTTTCTCTCAAAAATTTCATCTATTGTAAACTTTTTTTTATTTTTATTTTTTTAATTTTTATTTTCTATATTCTATGTTTACATTCCAAAGGCTTTCCCCTTTCCCAGTTCCCCCCTCCCTATGTCCCATAGTTCCTCTCCTCCCCAACTATTCCCCAATCATTCCCCCTCCCCCCACAGTTTCTCTACAAAACTGGATCCAATCTTTCCAGGCCCAGGGTCCTCTCCTTTCTTCTTGGGAATCATTTGACTTGCTAATTGTGCCTTGAGTATTTAGGGCTTCTGGGCTCATTAATATCCACTTATCAGTGATTGCATTTCATGTGTATTCTTTTGTGATTGGGTTAGCTCACTCAGGATGATATTTTCCAGGTCTAACCATTTACCTACAAATTGCATGAATTCATTATTTTTAATTGCTGAGTAGTATTTCATTGTATAAATATACCACATTTTCTGTATATCCATTCCTCCTTTGAGGGATATTTGGGCTCCTTCCAATTTCTGGCTATTGTAAACTTAATCTCCAAGTTGTATATCAGTGGGAGGTGACCAGCATAGAATGAATTTCCAAGGCGTCTGTGATAACACTCTCTTCTGCTTAAAGTGATAATTGTATACTACAGATATCATCTTTGCTCTGTTTCGGTAATATGCCCTCTGCTAAGGTAAGATGCTTCGTGAAACTCTCACCAAATTCCAAGCTGGTGCTGAGAAAGTGTACTCCTTTTTTTTTCACGATTTCATTGTGAATCAGCACCTTTTCTTTCCAACTTAAACAATCCATAATATTTTGTTATAGAAAGGAAAAGGGGCCTAAGATGCTGACTACTTAGAAAAAAAGGAAATGAGAAGCGATGGCCGGACACAAGGGTATTGTACACTTTGATGTTAAATTGTGCTATTACCGAGATTAGTAGCACATAATTTTAACAAATAGCAATTAGAAGCCTACTTCTATTATTTAGAATTTAGGAAACCATCACTGCATGATAACTGCTTCAGTGATTTACAATGTAATGGCAGAAAAAGTATTTATAAAGAAATTATTGATAGAGGATCAGTATATAGATACAAGTGGTTAGAGAGATGTTATAATCATGATATCATGATAACTGATAGATGAGGTAGAGATAGAAAATAGAGGTAGTTATAGGATAGGATGTATAATAAATTATAGGTAGTTATATGATGTATAGTTATATGGTGTATAATAAATTATAGGTAGCTAGAAAGGTGATACTTAGATGATAGACAGAGATAGGGAGATATGTATGTAGACACATAGTGAAATACAGAGATACAGAGTTAGGAAGATACATAGAGAAATGATGGATATAAAATGTGGAATTGCCACATTTCATATACTACCTTCTTAAGTATTGACCTCCAAGTATTCAGAATAGTGGGCCCTCATGTTCTTTCTTCAATATACATATTCTTTGTGTTTGCTGAGTCTTCATTTCAGCTGTGTATTCCAGTGGATATGTTATTGTTCATGGGAATCTGTTCATTTATTTATAAACATGAATAAATTCTTTATTTGTTCGTGTTTTAGGTGTACTACAAATATGAGGTACATAGGAGAGAAATTATTTTAGCATGTTTTTAAAACAACTATCTTGAAATACCAGTGCTCTTTCTATAATTTATACATTTATAATTAATGAAGGTAAACAGCAGTAACCTTTCTTTATCACCCTTTGGAAGTTTCTTTGCAGATTTATTTACTTTCAATGTTCATGTTTATATTCCTGATTTAATTTAAAATGTCCTTCCACAGTCACCCCAAAATGTGGAAGTAAATGCTTCTGGTAGCTCTCTTAATGAGAAGCACAAAATGGTATTCACAAACACTGAATTCATCAATTAATATTTAGAATTTTCATTTTAATTTATATATCTAGTTGTGAATCTGAAGACTAAAGTTTTATTAAATGCAACAAGATGTGTGGGATACATGCCTTCAGCCATTTTCTGTTTTTCAAAGTGTATTTTATAAAATAATGCAAAAGTAATGCTAATGAGTGCTTTACTTACTGCTTGCATTAATTACAACTATTCCTTTCTTTATGACTACAAAACTCTTCATATAAATGATTATTAATTTAGAAAGCCATTGCAATTTTTGGCAAAAACTGAGGAATTAGAATGGCATCCATGTCTACAATGTACTCATTTTAGCTTTGCTAAGTTGTATCCCCTGTTTACACAATCTTGTATATGCTCAAGTCATAAGCAACTTGTTACATCTTTAAAATGTTTGATATGCAGTTCAAAAGAAAAAACAAAAAAATCAGAATAGCAAAAACAATTCTTAACAATAAAAGAACTTCTGGGGAAATCACCATTCTTGACCTCAAGCTGCACTGCAGAGCAATAGTGATAAAAGTTACCTTACCTTTGATAAAGAAGCCAAAGATATATATTGGGAAAAATAAAACATCTTCAATAAATGCTGCTGGTATAACTGGAAGTCTGAATGTAGAAAAATGGAAATGTATTCATATTTGTCATGCTACACAATTGTTTTTGCTATACTGGGATTTTGCCTTTCCAGATAAGTTTGGGAATTGTCCTTTCCATGTCTTTGAAGAATTGTGTTGGGATATTGATGAAAGTTGCATTGAATTTATAGATTGCCTTTGGTAGGATGGCCATTTTTAATATGTTAATTCTGTCAACCTATGAGCATGGGAGATCTCTCCAGTTTCTAAGATCTTTGATTTCTTTCTGGAGAGACTTGAAGATATTTTCATACAGGTCTTTCACTTGTTTGGTTAGAGTTACCCCAAGTTATTTTATATTGTTTGTGGTTACTGTGAAGGAAGTTGTTTCCTTAATTTCTTTCTCACCCTGTTTATGATTTGTATAAAGGAAGGCAAGTGATTTATTTGAGTTAATTTTATATCCAGCTACTTTGCAGAAGTTCTTTGGAGAATTTCTCTGGTAGAGTTTTGGGGTCGCATATGCCTACCATCATATCATAGGCAAATAGTGATACCTTTATTTCTTCTTTGTCAATTTGTATTCCCTTGATCTCTTTTTGTTGTCTTCTTATTCTCGCTAGTACTTCGAGTACTATATTGAATAGATATGGGAAGAGTAGGCATCCTTGTCTTGTCCCCAATTTCAGTGGGATTGCTTCATGTATGTCTCCACTTAATTTGATATTGGTTGTTGGTTTGCTGTATATTGCTTTATTATGTTTAGATATAGGCCTTGAATTCCTGATCTCTCCAGTACTTTTAAAATGAAGAGGTGTTATATTTTGTCAAATGTTTTTTCTGCATCTAAGATGATGATCATGTCATTTTTTTTCTTCACATTTGTTTATATAGTGGATTATGTTAATAGACTTTGGTATACTATACCAACCTCGTATCCCTGGGATCAAGCCTATATGACCATAGTGAATGATGGTCTTAATGTGCTTTTGAATTCAGTTGGCAAGAATTTTATTGAGTATTTTTTGCACAGATATTCATAAGTGAGACTGGTTTGAAGTTCTCTTTTGTGGTTGGGTCCTTGTGTAGTTTAGGTATCAGAGTAATTGTGGCTTCCTAGAATGAGTTAGTTAGTGTTCCTTCTCTTTCTATTTTATGGAATAGTTTGAGGAAAATTGGTATCAGGTCTTCCTTGAAGGTCTGGTAGAATTCTGCAATTCTGCACTAAATCCATCTGGCCCTGGGCTTTTTTTTTTTTTTTTTTTTTTTTTTTTTTAGGAGGTTTTAATAACTTCTATTTCCTTGTGAGATATGGGCATGTTTAGATAGGTTATCTGCTCTTGATTTAACTTTGGTATGTAGTATCTGTCTAGAAACTCATCCATTTCATTTAAATTTTTCAGTTTTGTTGAGTATAGGCTTTTATAGTAGGATCTGATGAGTTTTTGAATTTCCTCCATTTCTGTTGTTATGTCTCCTTTTCATTTCTGATGTTGTTAATTTGGATACTGCTTCTCAGTCCTTTAGTTAGTTTGGCTAGGGTTTAACTATCTTGTTGATTCAAAGAACCAGATTCTGGTTTTGTTGATTCTTTATATTTTGTTTTCTTTGTCTCTATATGGTTGATTCTTGCCCTGCGTTTGACTATTTCCTGCCTTCTACTCCTCTTGGTTGAGTTTGCTTCATTTTCTTCTATAGCACTCAGGTGTGCTGTTAAGTTGTTAATGTAAGATCTCTAGTTTCTTTACCTGGGCACTAAGTGCTATGAACTTTCCTCTCAGCACTGCTTTCATTGTGTCCCATAAGTTTGGGTATGATATGTCAATATTTTCAGTAAATCCCAGGAAGTTTTTAATTTCTTTCTTTATTTCTTCCTTGACCAAGTTAGAATGTGTCTTTTCTTTTTTCTTTTTAAATTTAATTTGAGGGTAAGCTAATGGAAAATTACAAAGAATTTAATCCCCTAGCCATATGATGTCTAAGATTCAGGTAACTTTACTTAATGAAATTGAATCAAGTGACCGGCATAAAATGCTGATTTTCAAATGGATTTCATCGAACTATTGGAACTGCTTTGAAAACTGGCATAATTAAACAGCCTGATTCTCTAAGATATGGTAATTCCTGATTCATATATTTCATTTAACAGCGTAGGGAATGAAAAGGCAAGATTTGATTTCAGTGACGTCAGCAACTATTGAAAATAGTAGAATATACCTTTTGAATGAACATGAAAGAAATGTAAATTATTAAATTACCTAAAGTGATTCAGAACAAGTGATGCCACTCCAACATCTATTATAAGTAAACTGTCATTTGTAATTTTTATGCTTTTGTACAATTTTGCTTTTGAGAGAATGAGATTCTATTCATTGAAAGGTCTCTTGGAGGATTTTTTTGAAAAAATTATTTATTCTTTTTTACACTCCATATTTTATCCCCCACACCAATCCACCCTCTGACTGTTCCACATCCCATACCTCCTCTCCATGCTGCTGTCTCCACATGAACATGGCCACCCCCACCCCACCTGACCTCTAAACTCCCTGGGGCCTCTAGTCTCTCGGGGGTTAGGTGCATCATCTCTTAATGAACACTGACCTGACAGTCTTCTACTCTATGTGTGTTGGGGACCTAATATCAGGGGGTATATGCTGCCTGTTTGGTGGTCCAGTGTTTGAGAAATCTTGGGTGTCCAGATGGATTGAGAATGCTGGTCCTTCTACTGGGTCGCTCTTCTCCTCAGCTTCTTTCAGCCTTCCCTAATTTAACAATAGGTGTCAGCCACTTCTGTCCACACTTGCTTAGAACCCAGCTTTAGAGAATCTGTTGATTTCTGACTTCCAAAAGTACTTCACACACGTGTGGTGAATATAAACTCAATTTGCATTTTAAGGGGAGAAATCCATCATTAACAAAATATGTATATTCACAATGAAAACGAAATTAGAATACTGATGATGCTTTTTTAAAAAATAAAGAAATGAGACCTTCAGTTCAGTAAGTCACACAATATCAACTGTGTATCTTCTCTTTGTCAATATTTCTTCATTAAAATATATTAATTTAAGTATTAATGTATTCATTAAAAATATTTCAAGACACAGCTGGAAAGGCCCAGGCTCTGTGGGACATCCCCGCGCACTCTGGCCGAGCACCTAGGCTGTGTTCTGCAACCAGCTCGCTGGCCCCTGGACCAGCAATAGTGGCGGGCCTCCATATTGCAACCAGGACACAGCTGGAAAGGCCCAGGTAGACACCCCTTCCAGGGCTACCCTCACGGGGGGGAGGGGGATCTGCTAGGGTCTCCAAGCCAAGCAGGCCAAGTTCCGCCTAGGCTCTGTGGGACATCCCCACGCCCTCTAACCGAGCACCAAGGCTGCATTCTGCAACGAGCTCGCCGGCCCCTGGACCAGCAATAGCGGCGGGCCTCCATATTGCAACCAGGACACAGCTGGAAAGACCCAGGTAGACACCCCTTCCAGAGCTATGCTCACGGGGGATCTGCTAGGCTCTCGAAGGCAAGCAGGCCGAGTTCCTTGCAACCAGGACACAGCTGGAGAAGCCCAGGTAGACAGACTCCAACAAGGGCTACAATCGCGTGGGTGGCAGCCAGCTTATGATCCCTTAAAGCAGCAGTCACACATATTCACCAGTAGAGAAACAACAGGTGAGCCCAACCTCACAGGAGATTCAAACAACAGCCACTGACAACAAAGCCAACTAAAGCCAGAAATAACCAGATGGCAAAAGGAAAACGAAGGAACGTTACTAACAAAAATCAAGGCAACATGACAGCATCTGAACCCAGTTCTCCAAGAGCAGGAAGCCCTGGATACCCCAAAACACCAGAAAAACAAGACTTGGATATAAAATCACTGGTAAGGATGCTGGTACCTGAACACATAGAAAAATCTCGTAAAGAAATAGAGGAGAAAATGGATCAAAAGTTAGAAGCCTTTACGAGGCAAATACAAAAATCACTTCAAGAAATTCAGAAGAAGATGGATCAAAAAGAAGAAGACAATAAAGAAGAAAGACAAAAGTCACTTAAAGAACTACAGAAGAACGTGGGCCAACAAGTAGAAGCTATGAAAGAGGAAGCACAAAAATCTATTAAAGAAATACATGAAAACACAATCAAGCAAGCAAAAGATCTGAGCACATCCATCCAGATACTAAAAACAGAAGTAGAAACAACTAAGAAATCACAGAGGGAGACAACATTGGAGATAGAAAACCTTGGGAAGAAATCAGGGGCCATAGATGCAAGTATCAACAATAGAATCCAAGAGATAGAAGACAGAATCTCAGAAGCCGAAGATACCATAGGAACCATTGATTCAACAGTCAAAGAAAATACTAAATGCAAAAAGGTGGTAACCCAAAACATCCAGGAAATCCAAGACACTATGAGAAGACCAAACCTAAGGATTATAGGTATAGACGAGAATGAAAATTTACAAGTTAAAGGGCCAGCTAATATCTTCTATAAAATTATGGAAGAAAACTTCCCCAACCTAAGGAGAGAGATGCCCATGAATATACAAGAAGCCCATAGAACCCCAAACAGACTGGACCAGAACAGAAATACATCCCGTCACATAATAATCAAAACTCCAAATGCAATAAAGAAAGAATACTAAAGGCAGCAAGAGAAAAAGGCCAAGTAACATATAAAGGAAGACCTATCAGAATAACACCAGACTTCTCACCTGAGACCATGAAAGCTAGAAGATCCTGGGCAGATATCATGCAAACTCTAAGAGAACACAAACTTCAGCCAAAACTACTTTACCCAGCAAAACTCTCAATCGCCATTGATGGAGACATCAAGGTATTCCATGACAAAACCAAATTTGCAAGATATCTTTCCACAAATCCAGCCCTACAGAGGATAATAGGGGGAAAACACCAAGACAAGGACAGAAACTACACCTGGGAAGAAGCAAGATAGAAACCTCCTCTCATCAAACCCAAAAGAAGATAACCTCTCGAATATAAAAAATAAATAAGATAAATAAATATATTTTCAAAAATGTCTGGAGGTAGTAATTACTATTCCTTAATATCTCTTAACATCAATGGACTCAATTCCCCAATAAAAAAGACATAGATTAACAAACGATAAGGAAACAGGACCCTAAATTTTGCTGCATACAGGAAACACATCTCAGTGTTAAAGACAAACACTGCCTTAGAGTAAAAGGCTGGAAGACAATTTTACAAGCAAATGGTCTCAGGAAACAAGCTGGAGTAGCCATTCTAATATCAGATAAAATTGACTTCCAACCTAAAATCATCAAAAGAGACTCAGAAGGTCACTTCTTGCTGGCCAAAGGGAAAATCCACCAAGAAGAGCTCTTAATACTGAACATCTATGCTCCAAATGCAAGGGAAACCTCATTCGTAAAAGAAACCTTACTAAAGCTTAAAGCACACATTACACCTAACACAATAATTGTGGGTGAATTCAACACTCCACTCTCCTCAATGGACCGATCAGGAAAGCAGAAACTAAACAGGGACACAGTGAAACTAATTGAAACTCTGGACCAATTGGATTTAACAGATATATATATATATATATATATATATATATATATATATATATATATATATATATAAATAAAACATTTCATCCTAAAGCTAAAGAATATACCTTTTTCTCAGCACCGCATGGTACCTTCTCCAAAATAGACCATATAATTGGTCACAAGACAGATGTCAACAAATAC
This sequence comes from Apodemus agrarius, assembly GCA_964023405.1. Lineage (NCBI taxonomy): Eukaryota > Metazoa > Chordata > Mammalia > Rodentia > Muridae > Apodemus > Apodemus agrarius. The sequence goes on along the minus strand of OZ030024.1, from coordinate 28,769,317 downwards.
AAGAAGATCGAGCTAATCCCATGCCTCCTATCAGATCACCATGGAGTAAGAGTGGTCTTCAATAGCAACAAAAACAACAGAAACACACATACACATGGAAACTGAACAATACTCTACTCAATGACACCTTGGTCAAGGAAGAAATAAAAAAAGAAATCAAAGACTTTTTAGAATTCAATGAAAATGAAGGTACAACCTACTCAAATCTATGGGACACAATGAAAGCAGTGCTAAGAGGAAAACTCATAGCTCTAAGTGCATTCAAAAAGAAACTGGAGAGAGCACACACTGGCAGCTTAAAGGCACACCTTAAAGCCCTGGAAGAAAAAGAAATTAATTCACCCAGGAGGAGTAGAAGACAAGAAATCATCAAACTCAGGGCTGAAATCAATCAAATAGAAACAAAGAGAACCATACAAAGAATCAACAAGACCAGGAGCTGGTTCTTTGAGAAAATCAACAAGATAGATAAACCCTTAGCCAGACTAACCAAAGGACACAGAGACAGTATACAAATTAACAAAATTAGAAATGAAAAGGGAGACGTAACAACAGAAACTGAGGAAATTAAAAAGATCATCAGATCCTACTACAAAGGTCTATACTCAAAACAACTGGAGAATCTGGAGGAAATGGACAATTTCCTAGACAGATATCAAATACCAAAATTAAATCAGCATCAAGTAGATCAGCTAAATAGTCCCATAACCCCTAAAGAAATAGAAGGGGTTATAGAAAGCCTCCCAACCAAAAAAAAGTACGGGACCAGATGGTTTTAGTGCAGAATTCTACCAGACCTTCAAAGAAGACTTAACACCAATACTTTTCAAAATATTACACAAAATAGAGACAGAAGGGACACTGACCAACTCATTCTTCGAAGCCACAATTACGCTAATACCTAACCCACAAAAAGATCCAACAAAGAAAGAGAACTACAGGCCAATTTCTCTTATGAATATAGATGCAAAAATACTAAATAAAATTCTTGCTAACCGAATCCAAGAGCACATCAAAACGATCATCCACCATGATCAAGTAGGCTTCATCCCAGGGATGCAGGGATGGTACAATATACGGAAATCCATCAATGTAATCCACCACATAAACAAACTGAAAGAAAAAAACACATGGTCATCTCATTAGATGCTGAAAAAGCATTCGACAAAATTCAGCACCCTTTCATTCTAAAAGTCTTGGAAAGAGCAGGAATTCAAGGCCCATACATAAACATCGTAAAAGCAATCTACAGCAAACCAGTAGCCAACATCAAAATAAATGGAGAGAAACTTGAAGCATTCCCACTAAAATCAGGGACTAGACAAGGCTGCCCTCTCTCTCCATATCTTTTCAATATAGTACTTGAAGTTCTAGCAAGAGCAATTAGACAACATAAGGAAGTCAAAGGAATACAAATTGGAAAGGAAGAAGTGAAACTATCATTATTTGCAGACGATATGATAGTTTACCTAAGCGACCCAAAAAACTCCACCAGAGAACTTCTACAGCTGATAAACAACTTCAGCAAAGTGGCAGGTTATAAAATTAACTCAAGCAAGTCAGTGGCCTTCTTGTACTCAAAGGACAAGCAGGCAGAGAAAGAAATTAGGGAAATAACACCCTTCACAATAGCCACAAACAACATAAAGTATCTTGGCGTAACTCTAAGCAAACAAGCGAAAGATCTGTACAACAGGAACTTCAAGTCCTTGAAGAAAGAAATCGAAGAAGACCTCAGAAGATGGAAAAATATTTCTTGCTCCTGGATTGGCAGGATCAATATAGTAAAAATGGCCATCTTGCCAAAAGCAATCTACAGATTCAATGCAATCCCCATCAAAATCCCAAATCAATTCTTCTTAGATCTAGAAAGAGCAATTCTCAAATTCATCTGGAGCAACAAAAAACCCAGGATAGCTAAAACTATTCTCAACAATAAAAGGACTTCTGGGGGAATCAATATCCCTGACCTCAAGCAGTACTACAGAGCAATTGTGTTAAAAACTGCATGGTATTGGTATAGCAACAGGCAAGCAGATCAATGGAACAGGATTGAAGACCCAGAAATTAACCCACAGACTTATGGTCACTTGATCTTTGATAAAGGAGCCACAACCATCCGGTGCAATAAAGATAGCCTTTTCAACAAATGGTGCTGGTTCAACTGGAGGTCAACATGCAGAAGAATGTGAATTGACCCACTCTTATCTCTTTGCACTAAGATCAACTCCAAGTGGATCAAGGACCTCCACATAAAACCAGACACACTGAAACTATTAGAAAAGAAACTTAGGAAGACCCTGGAGGACTTGGGCACAGGGGAAAAGTTCCTGAACAGAACACCATTAGCTTACTAACTAAGATCAAGAATCGACAAATGGGACCTCAGAAAATTACAAAGCTTCTGCAAAGCAAAGGACACTGTCAGAAGGACAAAACGGCAACCAACAAAGTGGGAAAAGATCTTCACCAACCCCACATCCGACAGAGGGCTAATATCCAATATATACAAAGAACTCAAGAAGTTAGATGGCAAAGAACCAAATAACCCTATCAAAAAATGGGGCACAGAGCTAAACAAAGAATTTTCACTAGAAGAAATTCGGATGGCCAAGAAACACCTTAAAAGATGTTCAACATCATTAGTCATCAGAGAAATGCAAATCAAAACAACCCTGAGATTCCATCTCACACCAGTCAGAATGGCTAAGATTAAAAACTCAAGAGACAACAAGTGCTGGCGAGGATGTGGAGAAAGAGGAACACTCCTCCACTGTTGGTGGGATTGCAAAATGGTAAAACCGCTCTGGAAATCAGTTTGGCGGTTCCTCAGAAAATTGGGCATGTCACTTACAGAGGACCCTGGCAGACCACTCCTGGGCATATACCCAGAGGATTCCCCTGCATGCAATAAAGACACATGCTCCGCTATGTTTATAGCAGCCTTGTTTATAATAGCCAGAAATTGGAAGGAGCCCAAATATCCCTCAAAGGAGGAATGGATACAGAAAATGTGGTATATTTATACAATGGAATACTACTCAGCAATTAAAAATAATGAATTCATGCAATTTGTAGGTAAATGGTTAGACCTGGAAAATATCATCCTGAGTGAATTAACCCAATCACAAAAGAATGCACATGAAATGCAATCACTGATAAGTGGATATTAATGAGCCCAGAAGCCCTAAATACTCAAGACACAAATAGCAAGTCAAATGATTCCCAAGAAGAAGACAGGAGAGGACCCTGGGCCTGTAAAGATTGCATCCAGTTTAGTAAAGAAACTGAGGGGGGAGGGGGAATGATTGGGGAAAAGTTGGGGGCGAGAGGAACTATGGGAACTATGGTGGGTGGGAACTGGGAAAGGGGAAAGCCTTTGGAATGTAAACATAGAATATAGAAAACAAAAATTAAAAAAAATTTGCAAAAGATAAATATGTAGAAAATATAAATTCCTAAAACAGTAATTGCCCATTTTAAGAATGAAAAAAATGTATCTTCTGAAGTCTTGTTTAAAAAAAAATCTTTCTAAAGACAAAAAAAAATATTTCAAAATATATTCTGAGTTATATCAAGAAAATAATCATAAAATCATGATGGATGTATTTTTTGCCTATTTGTTTCTTCTATTGAATATCCTGCATATATAGAGATAAGATTAAACATATAAAGCAAGAGAAATATTATGGGACATACCTCTAAGTCCCTGTGACTCTATATATTCAATGAAACCAAGTCATATTTCTTCAAACAAAGAATGTTGTTGGTGAAACTTACTATATTCTAGGATCTGTGAAAAGTAGCAGCTTCTGTAGAGCTACCAATGGCAAAATTTCTGTCACTGTGAAATGAAAGATATTCACAAGGAAGAAGATAAGTTAAATCTAAGATACTATGATATATTTGCCTAATGTGGTTTGTAATAAATATCATACACTAGCTCTTATCCAAAAGATGAAAGTGTTTGATTGTCATATAAATGCCCTATTTGTCTTGGTATGTCTGGGTCCATTACTTTTCAATGTGTCCCATTTTGCTCTTTCGTCATCTAACTTCCACTGTCATATTTGAGTAATCGATTTTTAAACATTGTGAAATATTGATCATATCACCTTCCCAATAGTTCATTTGTAAAAGAAAATATTTTTGTGATATTATCAGAAATTATACACACATTAGTAATAAATGTAAACAGAAAAATTTGATTGCTTAAAGAAATATGCATTCCTTTACTATATTCAAAACTACTTTTTGCATGGTAAATGATATGTTTAGATGCAACCTAAGTTATAGATTTTATTCTCGAAACAATTATGTTTACATACTACCATTAAGAAAAAGAAATTTGAGTTTTAATCAACAAAACATCATGAACAATTGGTAAAGAGAAAAAATGTCATTTTTCACATTAACTTCCACTACACACAAAGATCTGCATTTTTGTAATTCTCAATAAAACAAAATCTATGGTAACATGTTAAAAATGTGTATTTCCACAGCTTGCATCAAGTGTATATTGTACAAATACCACAGGAGCCGAAAAACATACTAAACAAACAACATTGGAGTTAAAATCCACAGTTACCCTGATACCATAATCACACAAAGACTCAAGAAAGAAAGAACTTCCAACCAATTTTACTTGTGAACACTGATGCAAAAGTACTCAATAATTTTAAAAAACATCAATATCCACTGCTCTGTTTCTGAAATGAGGAGACCCTGTGAGTAGCCATCTCTTTCATGCAGCCACAGTATTATGGACTGCATATCCTTGATCTATCTGTAAGATGAAATAAATTCTCCCTTATCTCTTTTTCTTGTCAGGCATATTGTCACAGCAGTGCCTACTGCATATTTTCTGAAATTTTGATTATATTCAATGTCCTTGTGATATGACTACCATCTAACTTTTCAGTTTTGCCTTCCATAGTCAATTGACTCTGATTTCAAGCTAGATATGATCTCTTTTTATTGTTTCTATGTACTGTAGCCTTTTCCCCCTTTGAACAATGCTAATATATTTTCAAATAATTTAAAATGAACTGTATGCTTGCACAGAAACACACAGATACAAACACAAACACTTACCCTCACAATCTACATTGAGAATTCCTCATGCCACCCATCATAATTTTTCTATATTCTTTTTTTACATTCCAAATGCTTTCCCCTTTCTCGTATCCCCCCTCACCATATGTCCCATAAGTCCTCTTTCCTCCACCCATTCCCCAATCACCCCCCTCCCATTTCTCTGTCCTGGTACTTCCCTACAATACTGGATCAAGACTTTTCAGGACCAGGGCCCTCTCCTTCCTTCTTTTTGGGAATCATTTGATATGCTAATTGTGTCTTGAGTAGTCAGAGCTTCTGGGCTAATTAATATCCACTTATCAGTGATTGCATTTCATGTGTATTCTTTTGTGTGGGTTACCTCACTTAGGATGATATTTTCCAGTTCCAACCATTTGCCTAAAAATTTCATGAATTCATTGTTTTTAATTGCTGAGTAGTATTCTATTGTATAAATATACCACATTTTCTGTATGCATTCTTCTGCTGAGGGGACATTTGAGTTATTTCCAGTTTCTGTCTATTATAAATAAGGCTTTTATGAACATAGTGCAGCATGTGTCCTTGTTATATGTTGGAGCATCTTTTTGGTATATGACCAGGAGTGGTATAACTGAGCCCTCATGTAGAGCTGTTATCAATTTTCTCAGGAACTGCCAGACTGATTTCCAGAGTGGTTGTATCAGCTTGCAATCACACCAGCAACTGAGGAGAGTTTCTCTACATACTTGCCAGCATCTGCTGTTATCTGAGTATTTGATCTTAGCCATTTTGACCAGTGTAAGGTGGCTACAGTCCTACTCAGAAGGGGGAAGAAAGTATCTCTGGGAAGTAGAGGAAGAGAGGGATCTGGGAAGGAGAGAGAAGGAGGAGGGGAAAACATGGCCAGTTCAGATGTGGGAGGAGATGGGGGAGAAGTACAGAGGGTCAGGAAATTGAATGGAGGGGTGTAGCAGTTGGGAATGGGGAACATGGGATAGACACTAGAAAGTTCCAGATGTCAGGGACTCAGCAGGGAGGATATTACCCAAAATACCTAACAAAGTAGAAATAGAACCTGTCCATATCCAGTGAATATGCATAGTCCCCAATTTAAGGGATGGGGCCACATACCAACCTCAAAAATAATAATCCAGAATTCCTTCTGTCAAAAGGAAATTCAGGGATAAAGAGTGGAACAGAGACTGAAAGGAAAGACCACCCAGAGGCTGCCCCACATGGAATCCATCCTATATGCAGACACCAAACCCAGACACTATTGCTGATGCAAAGAAGGGCTTACTGACAAAAGTCTGGTACAGCTGTCCTCTGAGAGTTTCTGCCAGATGCTGACTAATACAGATGTGAATTATGAAGCCAAACATGGGATTAAGCAAGGGGAGCCCAAATGGAGTATTTAGGGCAAGGACTATGGAAGTTGAAGGGGTTTGCAACTCCATAGAAAGAGCCTCATCAACCAACCACCCTCCCCATAAAGCTCCCAGCAGTTAAACTACCAACTAAAGAGTACACATAGGTGGACCCATGGCTCTAGTTTGATATGTAGCAGAGGATTGCCTTATCAGGTATCACTGGGAGGGGAGTACCTAGGTCATGTGGAGACTCCATGTTCCAGGGTAGGGGAATAAAAGGGTGCTGAGGTAGGAGTGGGTGGGTGGGTGGGTGGGTGGGAAAGCACCCTCATAGAAACAGGAGAGGGGAAACTTGAAAGGAGGATAACATTTGAAATGTAAATAAATAAAATAAACAAAGAAAAATGAAAAAGAAAAGAAAACCTAACCTAAGGTTGAACTCAAAATAATTTATAAAATGGCACCTAGCACCAGTTTCCAGATTATCCCCCAATAAATGTACACCTCCAGGTAACAAGCCTACCCCTGCCACTTCATTTCTCAACAACCACCAATCAGAAAGAAAACAGAAGTTAAGCTTATGGGTTGGCTCCCAGCATCAGAGGCTATAATGGCAGCCCAATCAGAAGTGTGTTGAGCTAGAAACCCCCTTCTTGCCTATGTAAATGTGGGCCTCCAACTAGACTCAGGCCTCTACCTTCCTGCTGTTTCAGGGTTGATGAGAAGCCCAAGGTGAAACTTAAATAAAGAGATCCATCACATCAGACTGCATCAGAATCAGCTCCTTTGTGGTCCTTTTGGGGTTCATGAACTTTTCCTAGCACAATACACCTGAAGGACTTAAAATAACATAGTATGTATCTACTTGCATATACTTGCATATATATTTGTTTCACGACTATTTATAACAACCAAATGATGGAATCAACCTAGATTGTTGCCAACAGAAAAATAAAAAATGAAAGTATAGCCTATATGTAAGTAGAACTTTATTTGGAAGTAAATATTCATTTTGTAGGGAAATAGACACAATTGTGAATCATTATATTGATTAGAGTAAATCAGATTCAGAAAGAGAAATGCCATATTTTCTCAAATTTGGGGATCCTAGATTTACAGTTATATGAAAATTTGTATGTGTGTGTGTGTGTGTGTGTGTGTGTGTGTGTGTGTAGATTCTTAGATAAGCTTCTTCTGTCATTTCTATTTTATACGTTGTAAATTTTAGTGTAAAATTTAGAAATCTTCCTTACTTTGTCCTGTACTTGAGAAAAATAAGGATTTATGACTCTTTAGTAAGATGCTCTTCAGATGGACAGGGTCCCTCTCTTGAGCAAAATAGGACCAAATGTCCTGCTTCCTTTCGAAGCTGTGACCATTTATGCAAATTTGAAGAGTAGGCAGGTGCAAGATCAAATTTCCTAATGTCATTTGCTATGGCAATCTTATAAAATCTCTAAATCTCTGCTCTTTCTAGTAGTTAAGGTAATGTGTTTAGTATTTTTTAACAATAAAACCTGCTTCAGACAGAATGCGAGTCTCCATGTGTCAGGGAGTGGGCTGCTTTGGTGGGAAGAGGGACTCCAAGGCTCGTCTCCAATGTGTAATGAGACAGTGAAATGAGCTATATTTTGAAATGCTGGGATGATGGTGGAGGTAGATGTAGGAGGGTAGAAGGCAAGAGAATCTGCTTTGTGCAACCGGCAGATGTAGGCAAATGGCAGGAATTCAGCTGAGCCAAGGCGATGGCACGAGTCCACATGACTCCATCTGGGGCCTGTTTCTTGGCCTTGGAAGCCAGGCAGAAGTTTCCTTCTGGTAGTCCTGAAATTCCCTTTCCCTTTCCACTCTGAACTAGTAACTGTCAATTTCTTTTGCAAGATCATGTACATCTGTGCTTTTAACCTTCAGCCAGAACCTCTATAAAGAGTAGTTAAAAATCAAAGATTTCATTCACAGGTCTCAAACTAGCAGAATTCTTCCTGCTTTGTATCTCAGGTAATATCACAATGGAAGAAAGCTGATATATATATATATTCTTTTTATGTTATATGTGCTGCCTCATAGTTCATAACATTTGTCTGTTGGTCTTGGTAATATTTCATTCACATATTTGTCATTAAGAAGGTCATTTTAATCTTAATACCAACACTCTCCTCTATCTTAGTCACTTATATTTTGTATTGATTTTTCTGACTATAAATACAGACAGATATGATATCAATTGTACCCTTAATCTCCAGGATGAGCCAAATGTTCTGTCTGTCTGGAGTAGTGCCCCATCCATTTTAACCTCCAGGAAACTACAAAAAATTTTTATAAAATCAAAAAAGGAAAGAATGAACACTTTCTAGATGGAGTCAAGCTGTATAATTTTTGACAAAGTGTAGCCCAGAGGCCATGGGTATTACAAGCAACATTTTCAAATTTATAAAATATATGACCTTCATCCTTAGTTCACATAACCAGCTCACAGTATTTTTAGTTAAAATTCCTGAGTTTCTCAGTAGTCTTGTTAGTCTTATTTGCATGGATAATTTGGAACTACCACTGATCCATGAAAAGCACACACAGAAAGTGTTCTAATCTCCTTCACTTAGATAAACAAAGATAATGAGCAAACTAGAAAACAAGGATGCTTCCATAAAACCTAGCCATTTTACATTAATTGTCTCAGGATTAAATAAGTAAATGTCATGCCAAAGTTAGACTGAGGTAACTGTACACTGTTATATAACAACCAAGGAAGGGCATGGGCTCCAATTAGATTGTCTATGGATTCATACTTCAGAGTACTGGAAGCATTTTTCTTCAAAATGTGGTTATAAGAATTAGAGAAATCTCCCTTGTGTCTTTGATATTGCCCTAGCTGATACAGGTTCCCTTGCTATATAAAGATACAATCATAGGTAAACACAAAGATGGGGAATTGAGAATTTTAGACATATGTAACAAGACAACTTGAGTAGTACTTATTTCAGTCACTTCACTTAACCATGTGTGTGCTTAGAGGTTCAAGGAGGGACACAAGTGTTTCTGTGTAATGTTCATTATTTGCAAGGACTCTAGGTCCCTAGACTATTTTGCTTTTGTCTTCTCTGTTTCTTCAGCTTTACACCTGGAGGAGACCCAAGGAATGAAAGAGTATTTCTTTGATACATCTATTGATTTCACTCTAAATTTTTATGTTATGCAATTTGTCTTCATCCATGATCTTCTTTATTTTTTGATGCTTGGCTGGTTAGGGACTGACTCTTCCTGACCCTCAGGAGTGTATGTTTCTGAGGATACCATTCTCCTTCTTTTTCAGCAAAAAAAGCTGAGGTTTTGCTTAATAAATATGGCCATGTTCTCTTCAAAGTAATTTTCTTTCTATAATCCTGAGGTCTGAATCTGAGACCATTCTCTACAAACTGTCATGGAAATGATGTGTCCAGACACTTGCCTGCTGCAGCATTTGGGAGAGTGTATCTTTCATGGACAGCAAAATAGAGCTAGGTGGTGTGGGCATAGATGATCCAGCAGTAGGGCAGGAGAGTGAGAGGGCTGGCTCTACTCTCTGTTGGCTGTCAAAATGGATTAGCTGGCCAGGTCAGTGATAGAGTGATTGCCTTAATGTTGTGGGTGCTAGGGAGTGAGTAGGAAAGTGGCAATTGTGGAAGATAGGAAGAAGGTGATGGGAAGACCAGTGGGATTGGGGTGTAAGATGTAAAATTCAAAAAATCCAATAAAATGTTTTAAAACATAACAAAATATGAGTATATTCCTTAGCTAAATGTATATAAAACTTAAAGAAAAATCAGTTTTATTTTTTCCCAGAATTGAATATTTTCATCACTCGAAATTAAATTGTTGACTAATAAATATCTCCAGTTTTCAGTAAGCAGTTGATCATTTACAATAAACAAATACATCTGTACATGCTTTTCCAATCAAATCTGGAGTATTCCTTATGTGTATCTGACTTGCTTCATATTGTACTTCATTGACTAAGTTCTCATTACACAGTCTATGAGTTAATCATTCAAAACAATTGATCTCATTTATATCATTTCTAACATCTTTTATGTTTCCAGTTATCAAAATATTTGGAGCTTTGACAACTATTCAATTTTTATTCCCAGAATCTGTTATCATTAATCATTTATAAATAAATTGGAAATATCGGAGCTTTACCAGTATGAATACCCACAGCACCATTTCCAATCATCTACTTTTTTTCCTTTTAATTAGTGAGCCATACACTTTAATAATCTTACAGACACTCTAGGAATTATATATTCTCTTTACATTACAATGATTTGATATGAAGTACAAATACATTGGTGGCTTTGATGGACAAGTTGTTAACTTCAATTACACTGTGGTTAAGGGAAAAATTCAGGCAAATATTTTGGGGTATGGGCTAAGAAGAATTAAGATATAGTTAATATTTACTAAACTGGAGATTGGTGGTGATACAAGTATCAAGTATTTGTTAAGAGGGATTACAAGCTACTGCCTTAGACAACATCATTATGAGCAGATATGATTCCTATAGTGTCAAAGTCAAGTAATCCACTAGCGAAACAATAGACAACACTAAAAATTTAAGCAAAGGATAAACAAGAGGAGAAAGAAATTAGGGAAATGACACACTCCACAAGAGTCCCAAATAAGAATTCATACCTAGGTGTGACCCTAATGAAGCAAGTGAAAAATCTATCTTTGATGAACCTTGAAATTGTTCCTTTAAAATCTATGTCCTGGAGTTCATATAGTTAATTATCATCATTGGCAAACATTTACACAGGACTTACAGATTTTAGGTGGAAGGTACTGGCATGATTTTCTATATGGATGGTGTTTTTGTAATGAGTGTGGGATTCTTTTGCATGTTCTGAGTCCATGAGGAGCCGAGAAGGTTTGGGCAAGATAGAGGATGTGCAGACAACCTGTGTCTACCAATTGGAAATCCCCAGAGTGGAATAAAGTCTAGTGGGCAAAAGGGGCTAGATGGAGTGCAAAAAGTGCTTCCTGGAATGTTAAAGAATATTGGCTGGGTTAAAAATTTGGCTCTACTCAGACTGTGTCCCGAGGGATCTTTCACTCTGTTGTTCCCTGCAAACCTGGCTGAGCTGGCTGCTGGGTCACAGCAGCCATGCAGACAGTAAGGAAGATCAATGGAATAGAATTGAAGACCCAGAAATGAACCCACACATGTACAGTCACTTGATATTTGACAAAGGAGCTAAAAACATCCAGTGGAAAAAAGACAGCATTTTTAACAAATGGTGCTGGATCAACTGGAGATCTGCATGCAGAAAAATGCAAATCAACCCATTCTTATCTCCTTGTACACAACTCAAGTCCAAGTGAATCAAAGATCTACACATAAAACTAGACACAATGAAGCTTATAGAGGAGAAAGTGGGGACAAATCTTGAACATGTGGGCACAGGGGGAAAGTTCCTGAATAGAACACCAAAGGCTTATGTTCTAAGAACAACAATCAATAAATGGGACCTTATAAGATTGCAAAGCTCCTGTTAAGCAAAGGAGACAGTCAATATGACAAAACAGCAACCAACAAATTGGGAAAAGATCTTTACCAATCCTACATCCGATAGGGGGTTAATATCCAATGTATACAATGAACTCAAGAAGTTAGTCTCCAGAGAGTCAATTAACCCTATTAAAAAAGGGAATTCTCAACTGAGGAAACTCAAAACACTCTAAAGCACCTAAAGAAATGTTCAGCATCCTTAGTTATCAGCAAAATGCAAAGCAAAATGACACTGAGATTCCACCTTACACCAGTCTGAATGGCTAAGATGAAAAACTCAGGGAACAGCAATTGCTGGAGAGGATGTGGGGAAAAAGGAACACTTCTCCATTTTGGGATTGCAAACTGGTAAAACCACTCTGGAAATCAGTTTGGCGGTTTCTCAGAAAATTAGACATAGTACTACCTGTGGACCCAGCTATACCACTCCTGGGCATATACCCAGAAGATGCTCCTACATGTAAATATGACACATGCTCCACTATGTTCATATCTGCCTCATTTATAATAGCCAGAAGATGGAAAGAACCCAGATGTCCCTCAACAGAGGAATGGATACAGAAACCATGGTATATACACACAATGGAGTACTATTCAGCTACTCAAAACAATGAATTCATGAAATTCTTAGGCAAATGGATAGAACTAGAAAGTGTCATCCTGAGCGAGGTAACCCAATCACAAAAGAACACACATGTTATGCACTCACTAATAAATTGATGTTAGCCCAAAAGCTCAAAATAAATGTTACAATTCACCCAGCTCAAGAAGAAGGAGGACTTAAGTGAGGGTGCTTTGGTTCCTCTAAGATAGGGAGCAAAATAGTTACAGGAGAAATAAGAGAGACAATGTGTGGAGCACAGACTGAAGTAAAGGCCACCCAGAGTCTTCCCTACCTGGGGATTCATCCTATAAACAGTCAACAAACTCTAACACTACTTTGGACTACAAGGGTTGCACACCAAAAGCAGCATGCCATGGTTGTCTCCAGAGGGGCTCTGCCAGAGCCTTACAAAAACAGAGGCAGATGCTAACAACCAACTATTGGACTGGGCATGGGCAATGGAGGAGCTGGAGGATGGTCCAGAGGAGCTGAAGGGGTTTACAGCCCCATGAGAAGAACAATGATCTTGGCCACCCAGATGCTCCAAGACTCCCAGGGACTGAACCATCAACCAAGGGGCACACATGCTTCCAGCCAAAAATGTGGCAGAGAAAGACCTTGTTGGGCATCAGTGGGAGGAATGGTCCTTGGTCAGTAAAGGCTCAGCAGAGGCCCCAACAAAGGGAAACTGAGGGGGGAAGGTAGGAGTGTGTTGGATGGAGGGGCATATAGGTGGAAGCAAGGGGAAGAAAGAGGGGGACAGGTTGGGGGAGTCTCAGGGGAGGGGGGGACATCCGGAAAGGTTTTACCATTTGCATTGTAAATGAAGACCATACTCAATTAAAAAAAAAAGAAATGAAATATATCACAAAGACAAAAGGACTGAGTTAAATCCCAGAGAATTAAAGTGATTTTGTTCTAAAAATCTCCTGCTTTGTTACAGCACTGTAGCCTTTGTGTTTAAAATGGTATATCAATCTAGTATGATTTCTTATTTAAAATCAAAGTTTGGTTCTAAGAAAGAATTGCAAGATTCATGCATTAATTAATTATAATTTAGAAAAATTAGGCAATTAGGTGGTTGTTGTTGAATAACTCTTATAAAAGAATTGTTGGCTATTTTGGTCCTTATTATAAAATATAGTAAAATTCAGAAATATCTGTTTGTTCTTCAAAATTTAATAGCCAAGGCAATTTAGCTACAAACATAAAAGAAGTTCATTTCAGGGATATATAAATCTTAATAAATAAAACACATGGGAGAGGGGAGATGGCTTAGTAGTGGATTTGAATTCTATATACATAGTGTTTAAACTCAGCATTGAAAGGTAACAATAGACAGAAACTAGGAGTTTGGCATTAAGCCAGACTGAGCGAAAATGGTGAGCTGCTAGTTGAAGGAGACATTGTCTCCAGACAATAAGGCAGGAAGTATTAGAGGAAGATACCCAAAGTCTTGCTGTAGCCATTTACAGGTATGCATCAACATGCCAAGCCACACACACTCATAGAGTTGTGTCACACATGCACACACATACACAAAAAGTATTTTTTATATTTTCAATCATTTTTGAGTTTAGAAGTTAGGTAGCTAATGAATTTTGAATCGATGTATGATGTATATTTTGTGCTTGTTTAGGAATAGTTTGGAAGTTTAGATATTTAAAAGAAGAAGTACCAGAACCTCTACTCTCTGTATCATATGCAGTCATACTGCTTGTCCCATATTTTAAAAATACTAATGGCATTTAGAGTGTTCTGCATGGTTTTTCCGACCAGCAGCAAGGACATGGTTCTTCAATTGTTTCGACTTTCTTGAAAACCTTCATCTTATTGTCATTTGATTTTTAATTATTTTATTGTAATAAAAGGAACTTGTGGGGAAATTATAATGTTGAACCAAAATGTAGTTCTTTTCTATTTTATCATTTTCCAAATAGTTGTAATAATTGATTAACATTTATCTCAAGTAATCCAAAATAGGAGCATCTATTTTATTCCTGTAGGGGTAATAAGTATAAAACCTATTTTATAAATTCATTTCTTTCTCAGTAAAATTTTGTGTTTCTTTATTTCAAAATAGTGCTATCTATCCATTTGTTTATTTTACACAGTTAACTTTAACCAAGTCTTTACTTTGCTTATAGGAATTTCATATTGAGTGCAGCTCAGATAATTTATTTTCATATCCCATATTAAGAAGAAAACTGATTATGAAAAAGTATAGATGAAAACAGAATTTTGCAAATATAATCACATTTTTAATCCCCAGGCAAACTCTCTGGGGTTGGTTAATGGAATAGCAGGGAAGAGTGAGATGGAGCGTTCATGCTTAGTAATTTGCACAAAGTTTAATAAAGTCACTATTTATCTAGATATGTACATACACATTATAGCAAAACCAGCAAGCAGAAGCAAAATATCCCAGGGCTAGCAATAGTGAAGAGTTATAATACACAAAATGATACAATCAGAGGATAGAGTAGGCAATGGAACACAAATGAGATAGATCAATAGATGTCCTGGGAAGAACTACCCTCTTTATTAAGGAACCTAGGAACCAAAATGAAGCTTGCGTCAGCATTTAAGTACTTGAATAAAGAGTCCTATCTACCATATTCTTGACTACTTCTTAAGTATTCTTTTATGCTGCTAATATTATAGGGGGAATAAAGCAGATCTATAGAGATCCATTTTAGAATAGAATAAGGTTGTGATATTCAAGATGCTTCTGGGGGCTACTGAGATTGCTCAGTGGTTAAGAGTATTTGTTACCTTTGTAGAGGATGGAGGTTTTTCCTCCAATGTGAGGAACCTCATCACTGCCAGCAACACTAGATCTAAGGGATCTAATATCATCTGGCTGTACTAGGAACCCTTACACATTTACATTTACACACACACACACACACACACAAATATGCACACACACACATACATACATACATAAATACACTTATAGACACACACACTGATATAAATGTAAATAACAAAAAGTAAAATCAAAATGTGAGAATATAGATTGGTAAATAAAAATGCACACATCTTTCAATTAGTTCCATGAAAGATCTGGACTTTTTAGATGTGATATATGCATGTGGAAGAGAGGGGAGAATTTTACATATATATATATCACCATACTTTTGCCTTTACTTTATATGAATATGGGTGGTTAGAAAAATTTTGTACTTTAAAGGAAAATAGAAAAATGCATTATTTAGCAAATAAAATGTACATAAAGTAATATAACTACTACTAATTACAATTTTTATAGTTTAATTGATTGATTAATATTGTCATTTAGATACTTTCTACGTATCAGACTTGCTGCTATGTGACAGACAGGTACTCTGTTATTTATCAGCATGAATTTGAAAAGATTTAAGAGGCTTGCACACAAACACACACACACACACACACACACACACACACACACACATATATATATATATGCACAACAAATCGAACAAAGGCTGAAACATAATACAATGATCTCCAGTACTAGTATGGTTGAATACTGTACTCTCTATATATTTTTTGCTTCTGTTGTTTATTTCTATCTGTTTGGCAAAATTTTTACCTTGGCATTTGTTCAGGTATTATTTTGTTTAAAAACCAATATTCAGAAGGAGATGAAACCATGAAAGATCTTTTAGTATCAATGTTCTTTAAAATAAATTACTGAAGATATATTAACCACATGGAGAGTGGCATGTAGGCTCAGGTGTAGGGATACTCGTGATTCACTTTTCTGTTACTATAACACAATACTCAAGTCTGGGGAAAACCTTAAGAGAAATGAATGTTCTAGTTCCTTATTCTTGTACTCTACATAGATACAGTGTTCTAGTTCATGATTCTTGGCTTTTGGTGAGAATGCTATCATGTTAAGTTCCTCACACCAAGACATCAAGCATGAAGACACACTGCATTGTACTAATATGCTTTCATGATAACCAATCCAGTTACTCAGAACAGTTCTTGTAATTCAACCTTCAGGGCTTTTATTTTCTTTTGCACAGGCACATTCTTCTAGGCACTACTCCCCGACATAGAATCATTAAGGAATTAGTCCAGTCCATCTAGTTTGGGTAGCTACACTCAAGCCATGAAGAGGTTTGCAACCTTGTATTCATTTTGGTTACAAATACCTGCTAGAGGGGCCACAGGAGAGAAAAGATGTTGTATTTCCCCAGTGACAATATTCAATGCAGAGTGATTATTAGTAACTATGAGTTGTCTTTCCGCCTTAAAAAAAATACTTCTATGCATTTTGATCCAATACAGGCAAGATATTTTTTCTTCTGCATTAAGTTAAAAAACAATATTAAAAAAATAAGGGAAAATAAATACCATGTGTTCTGAAGGCCCCGAATTGTACGTTCAGAAATAAAAGATATTTCCCTTACACAATTAAAGAAATTAAAGATGGTGACTTCTCTGACATCTTTCTTAAGCACTTTTCTCAATAAACACTTTTCTCCGGTTATAAACACCAGAGGATCCTATATCAGATGGTTTGGGAAAGTAAAATCAGAATATAGCTAACTCTGATGTGCTAGAAAAAGGGGGACAAAACAGCTTTATTTTGAATCTTCAGCTAATGTTCAATATAAATGTGAATCGAGACTTATCTCCAAATGTGAAATTGAAGTAAGAGGTTTTAGATAAGCTTGTTCAGGACACACATGACAAATTTTCACAGAAACAGGTTTTAAATTTTCTATCATTGACTGAAGGGACAGATTTTAATAGATTCTTCTATTTCACTAGCTAAGAAATTGTTCAAAGCAGCTCTTAACCTTTCTGACGTTTAACTGGAAACAGATCTAAGATGAGTACCATGTGGTAATATCAATCTGGTTTCTTTTTCCATTTATATCCACTTAAAATTTATGACAATTCCTCTGTGGAGAGAAATTGATACAGATGTATTCAAAAATATGAACTATTAAAAATGTTAAAGTCTCAAACAAATGAGCCATTAAAGTGTTCGGGTAAAAGTCAGACTAAGCGTCTTGTGATTCACTTGGAGATGCTGTGAAAGATCCTTCAGTTTTTGGACAAGCCTGCACCTGTCCTCAGGTTCCACTTCTCCTGTTAATAATTCAGCTGCTGACAGTGGGAGCTTGGCTTCTGCTTCATTAATCTGCTCCTGGGAAGCAGTATTTTCTCAAAATTTTGGTGACATTTTCATTTCTCATCTTTAAAGCAGTACTCTCCTACTCGTCTGGAGGTCACACATTTCTTCCTCCTCAGCCAGATGGAAGCTCTCGTTCTGATACAACCTGGCAGTGTGAAAATTCAAAAACTCGGGTATGCATTTTCCCTTTGAATAATGTGCTCATTTATATCATGGCCCATTAGATTCAGGGGGCTGTATCTTACTTAATTGTATTTTTTTCCCTCTTGTCTTCTTTAGATTACGATATACTGAACTTTAGTCAAGATACTTTGCATATTGCTAAGGATTCTAAGTCCCTTCCTACAATAAACAAAAAAAAAAAGTATGGAGAAGAATCAGTTTAAAATATTAACTCCTCAAAAACAATTTAATGAGGGAAATTATATGTTTTAAATGTAAATTTATACAGTGTATGTTCACATATGCAAGTGCGATTTAATAGTTATTTCATATCATATGCATGCATACTTTCTAGTTAGGGTTTTACTGTTGTGAACAGACACCATGATCAATGCATTTTTTTTAAAAAAGGACAATTTTAATTGGGCTGGATTACAGGTTCAGAGGTTCAGTCCTTTGCCGTCAAAGCAGAAGCATGGCAGCATCCAGGCAGGCATGGTACAGGAGAAGCTGAGGCTTCTACCTCTTTATCCAAAAGAACTGAGGAACAGACTGTGCATGCTCAGGCTTCTAGGAGAAAGATCTCCAAGCCCATCCCCACAGTGACACACTTCCTCCAACAAGGCCACACCTTCTAATAGTGCCACTCCCTGGGACGATCACATACAAACTATCACACACACACACACACACACACACACACACACACACACATATATATATATATATATATAATTCATGTTTTAGAATATTTCATTTATATAGGTATTTATAATATTTCATATTAGTTAAAACAACATTTTTACTTAGCCATTGAGAATATAATACATTGCATTTTGATGGTATTCTCCCAATACTGGGGATCTTTTTGTCCCTATACAGGAGTTAATTCATTCAAGTAGACACATATAGTTTTCATCCAAACTCCTAAACATAAAAATGTATCTGTGTTGAATAATGTTATCAAAGGAACATGCACGCTGTTGTTTTTTCAGAAGTTAGCATGCTTGCAAATTACAAGGTCCAGAAAAGAGAAAATAATGAATGCATTTGTAGATTAGAAAGTTATTTGGAACCAGTCCCCACCCAGGCTTATCATGAGGCACTGATTTGGATGCACTTCACTTTAAAGGATCTCACTTTTCTTTACCTATAAAATGGTAGCTTAGATCATGCCTCATTGGCAGAGTGTCAAAGTTCACATTTGTTCCTGATAACCAAGAGCAAATAGAAAATCCCTTGGCAAAGGATGTTGATGGAATTTCCTACACTCTAGTACTGTTTGGGTATAATGTAAGATGCTATAGATAAAACTGTAAGTGAAGATCATGAAATAAATTGACTTTGTGACATATATTAACTGTAGAGGATAATTCACACATTTGGTATGTTATATAAAAGTTTTCAAGTTCACATCATGCTATTGCCTCCATTTTTGGACTTTATGTACTTTGTCCTAAATTTTTTTTATTTGAGAGGAAACTTCATCTGCCTATCATTGACTCTGATGTGTTTTGTTTAACATAATCATCTCCAACTCCATGCATTTTCCTTGCAAACAACATAATTTGTTTTTGCTTCAATTATGAATAAAATGGAATATGGTGGCTTTTGAGGAAGATTTCTGCTATTGTTCTTTTTTTTTTTTTTTGAGACAGTGTTTCTCTGTGTAGCTCTAACTGTCCTGAAACTCACTTTGTAGACCAGGCTGGCCTCGAACTCAGAGATCCACCTGCCTCTGCCTCCCAAGTGCTGGGATTAAAGACGTGCGCCACCACCGCCCAGCTCTGCTATTGTTCTTATAAAGAGTTTTAAACTGAAAAGATGTGAATTTTTAATATTAAGGCAGTAGTCTACTGAGTTGTAGATCACATATGCAGGAGATGAGAAAAGACAGTGAATTGAAGCCTAACTAATATAGAATCAATGGTGTTCCTTCAACACTCTCACCCTGAGAACTTAAGCTCCAGGATTTGACCATGTACTTCGAAAGAACATATTTGAAGAGATAGTTAGGACAGTAATAGTAGTACTGAGCATATGGGTTGCCCCCAATTCAGTGTAGTAGTGGCCTTCTATGAAGAAGTTAGTAAATATATATATATAT
Source organism: Apodemus agrarius (assembly GCA_964023405.1). NCBI lineage: Eukaryota > Metazoa > Chordata > Mammalia > Rodentia > Muridae > Apodemus > Apodemus agrarius. The sequence continues at coordinate 28,749,328 of OZ030024.1, read as the reverse complement.
ATATATATATATATATATATTTCAAATATATAAATATATTTTATACATATATTTCAAATATAAATATATATAATCCCTGATATATATATATATATATATATATATATATATATATGTGTGTGTGTGTGTGTGTGTGTGTGTGTGTATATATCAGGGATGAAAAACTTCATATTTGGATGATCATGATCATTAATCTATTAATAGAGGTCTCAGAAAATCTGAAATAGCAGTGACTTTAGCAACATTGAGTTCATAATTATATGGTAAGTTTGAGGTGTCAAAACTTTTCACTCTGTTTTCTTTCCTACCTTAACAAATCAAAATACTTCTTCAATTTTAATGGCATTAGCATTATGCTACACATCAAAATGAATCAATATTCATTAGTACTTCAATTATGAGGGTCTTTACCATTCATTATTACTTTATAAGCATTTGCATCAGTGTATTTTACTTTTAATTTATCTTCTTGAAGTTCTGTGATGAAATCCTGATTTTTGCCTCTGTGTTTCTACATCTAGAGCCAATGACTTGCAGCTACTGGTTTTCAATAACTGATTAAGTAAATAAATATACCTTTGAATAGCAATAACACTTTTGAAGCAAAACTCTAAGATTATTTTTGGACTTCAGATAGTTAAGATCCGTGTCCATGTTATCCTTACATATGACAGATGATAGTACATATAAGGAATGTATTATAAAGTTTGTTCACCAAGTAATTCTCATTTTTTATTATAGATACACATCTTATTTGACTAATATATATATATATATGAATATGGATTGTTTCATGTTTATGTTATTTTGTTCAATATATAGGGTGTGATTGTATGAAGATATTCTAGGAGTTGACATCTAGCTCTCTTAGCTTTTGCATAAAACTAGGGTTGGATCCTTGCCTTTATGTATTAGTTACTGATGTGGGAGCTGAGAGTTTTAACTACAGTCTTAAATAAAATAAATTAACCATTCTACTCCTTAGGAAACATTAAATTTCATTTTAATGGTTTCATTGATACATAATTTGGAATATCATTTTTACCCCTTAAAGGAAAGTTAAGAATTTTAGCCATTATCCTAGTTCCTATCGTCACCAGTATTCTATTGCTGTAAAGAGACAGTATGACTGAGGATATTTTTCATAAAAGAAAGCATTTAGTTGAGTACCTGTTTACAGTGTCAGAGGTTTAGTTTATTATGTCACTGTGACAGGAAACATGGCAGCATGCAGGAAGAACTGGTGCTAGGGAAGTAGTTGACATTGACATCCTGTTCTGCTGGCTGACAGAAAAAAATCTGGATCTGACATGTGATTTTGAAACTACGAGGCATGTGGACCATGACACCACACAGAAGAACTTGTAAGGTTGAGTGAGCTCAAAACCAGTGAATCTTGGATTTGAGAAGGGTAGGAATGGAGCCTAACTCTGCTGGCTCTTGAACACATAACCATGGTACCACACTGAGAGGACCATGACAATCAATCCCATAGGGATAACTCTTGGAGTTCCCCCACCCCTTAACCCCAAAGTAGAGCATCACTAACATCTCAAAAATGAGCCAATGGGAAGCATCTACTCCTGGATTGCACCCTACACGTCAATGTTTATAAAGTCCCTACCCACGCGGAATAAATTGTGCAAGCTATTTCACATAGAATCCTCTGAGAGTGTTTTACTGAGTGGAAAATGCTTGGGGAAGAGTTTTCTCTGCTGATGCTTTTATCACTGGATCTCTGACCCAACTGGCTAGTCAGGCTCATGCTTATGGCATTGCCACCTGCTGTTTGCTCTTGCAGCTGCCTTGGCCTCTGCCATTGGCACTCATGCTGCCACTATAGCATACAATATCTGGGACCCTGGCTACCTCTTGTATGCAGTTTTCAAACCGCCCTGGTTCCCTTCTCAGAGCAGGTAGGACTTTGTTTACAGATAGATCAGAGACCCACAGAACCTATATTCATCCTGGCTTAAGACATGAAACTTCAAAGCCCACCCTAGTGACATGGGCTCCAACAAGGTGACACCACCTATTCTGGTGGATTAGTGCCACTCCCTGGTAAATAAGCATTCAAATCTATGAGCCTATGTATGCCATTCTAATTCTAACCACCAAACATCCCAAAGAAACACTACCCTTCATCTAGCTTAAAACAGAATTTTCTTTCTCCAATAAAAACATCATTTTATATAAATAAAATTATTTAATATGTGACCTTTTATGACTATTTCCATTCAAGAAGCATAATGTACCCTAGCTCTAGCCTCATTGTGAGTTATAAAATCTTCATTACAATTCATGAACAAATATTATTTCAGAAGTCCTGCATTCTGGATTTTCTCTCTTCATATTCCATATGCTATAATTAGCGTCTATCTACTGATCTAGTGTCTACCACATATTTATCCATAAGCAGTAATTTATTTATAATAATCTTACTATCTTTATTTAAATTTCCACAAACATATCCTACTTATTGCTCATTTTCTGATATGTGTGTTTGTGTGTGTATGTATTACATATATGCATGTTGTATGTTTGTACATATATATCTTAAATCATACACACACACGTTGTATGTTTGTACATATATATCTTAAATCATACACACACACACACACACACACACACACACACACATATTGTGGACTCTAATCTGATATATTATTCCTAATACATATAGATACAATTATCTTTCTGTAATTTTTCTAGATTATTTCTAGCACCCATGAAAACATTTGGGAAACTGGTTCAAAGAAAAATTTACACAAATGTGAGTCCAAAGAGAGGCAAGTTCATTGCAGTTGTTTCAAAATTTATAAAAAATAATGCCCGTTTTTGGAGTTTAAACTTGAAGACCAAGACTTCGGTATAACAATTTGGATGTTTTACACATGGAGCTTCTATCCACTAGGATATAAATAATGGGCAACAAAGACATGTTTTGGATTTTACATTTCAATTTGAGATATACAGGACCTACACTGTCTATAATACCTCCCAAAATACATGTCTGCTATTCATCAAAACACCCTGGGCCTGTAAAGATTGGATCCAGTTTTGTAGACCCAGAACAGAGAAATCGTGAAGGGGGGGGAATGATTGGGGAATAGTTTGGGGGGGAGAGGAATTATGGGACATATGGGGGGGAACTGAGAAAAGGGAAAGCCTTTGGAATGTAAACATAGAATATAGAAAATAAAAATTAAAAAGTAAGATACTGAGTTAAAATAAAAAAAAAGAAAAAAATTCCATAAGACACCTATTGATTTAATCAAGTTATGGGGTCAGATTTATAGCTACAAAGCCCTTATGATGCACACTGTATAGCAAACTTTCCATATTTATGTATTCTGATTTGGTCTAAGAACTAGAGCAGAGAGAATTTTTGAAGTCAGCTCACAGTGATATTAGAAAGATTATCAGAGAGATTGACACTGTCATTGAGGTTTTATTGGACTCTGTGAACTCACAGAGAAACCAATGTGAAATAGTGAGTCAAAGCTGTATAGAAAATGTTGATTCTGATTGCAAGGTGTCCTGTAAAGTTAAAATACACCAGTGATGTTCTTCACACTAAGTGGTGTTCAGTAGAAAAGCAATAGTTATAGACTCCTGTGACTTTTATCTTCTGAGGGCAGGTGTTTCTGATCATCAGGCAGTAATGTTTCTTCCATTAGGTACTTTTAAAAATACAAATTAATGCCTCTTTCTTATAGTTCCTCCAGCAGGCTCTTGTGATTCAGAACAGCATGAATCAATTCAGCAGGGAGAGAGCCTCTCACATTATAAACTAGTGAAATTAAGTTTGTGAATCTGAAAAGCTGAAAAGTCACCCCTGGGACTGAGGGAAATGTGAGAATAAGCCCAGAAAGCCATGATTCCTTTTCCTTCTTCCTACACTCTTACATAGGGCCTGTCATCCAGGGAGAAAAGGAAGGCTTATGCCTTGCCACATAAAAGCTATGAATGTGACCTAGATAACTCTGGAACAATTTAAGTTGAAATACTTTTTTAAATGTCCTCTGAAAGGAAACGTGAAACCTTCGTTTCCCAGAGCGATACCGTGGTCAAAAGAAGTGCACTAAAAGACATAATTGAGATGAGTAAAGATTATACTCCTAGGTAAGCTGTCTGAACATATCTGGTCACTCTCTAAAATAGTCTCTTCCTATTCAAATCAGAAACACTGGTGTGTGTGTGAGTGTGTGTGCGTGTGTGTGTGTGTGTGTGTGTGTGTGTGTGTGTATGTGTATGTGTGTGTGTATGCATGAGCACACATGTGCACATGCATGTGTTTCTGTATATAGGTATCTGTGTGTGTTCATTTACATAATAGAATGTCATTTTTTAGTCATAGAACTACTACTATACAATGAGTTTGCAGGAATATAGAAGTGACATTCAAGAAAAAGTTAATTTGATATTATAATGATATAAATACATTTCTCACTAAAATATAAGATTTTCTGCCTCAGTTGATTTCTCTTTTTACCACTCAAGAAAATGGCTGATATAATAAAGTTCAACAGTCTCAGCCTCTTGTTTTAATTAGAACAAAACAAGGAAGGGACAAGACAATTACCCTATTTAGAAAACTTTTTAAATGTCAAATAAAATGTTGCTGAATGAGTACCAGACTGAAGTCACAAATCAGAGGCATCTGAAGAGGTTTGGACCGTTTAGCACATAAAGAGACATTCTCCATATTTACATACCCAATACATAAAAAAAGAGGAAAAGGAAATTGGGCTTAATTTACCTTGCTCTCAGAGTGAGTTTAGCTCACTATACAGTAAAACTATAAACATCATTATACTATTGTTTAATTTGTTGGCCTTGACTACTTAGTGATTAAAGAGAATTACCAATTAGCTGAAGTGTCAGACTTAAAAGGGCTCTTCCAGAAATTGTTGTAAATATGTAACTCTCTCAAGATTTTAATGAAGTTTTCTGTCCATTAATGAATGGACAGTTAATATTGAGCAGTCATTTTATTTTTCTAATTGTATTAGTTAATAATGATCAGGATTGGGGAACGCATGTAGTTTTCCTGATCACCCACAGCTTTATGTACTATGAAATAGACAATAAATAAACAGACAATGTCTGATTCATATGATTAGATCTAATGCTGTGGAAGAAAGGGGAATGAGGAGATGAGTGGCTAGTGTTCTTACACTTACTCAAATCTCAAGGCACCATCCTGGAAATATATATATATATAGCAAAATATAATAATTGTGTAATTATAATTATACAATGTAATTAATATGTTCTAGCACCAAAACATAGATTGGAACATAGCTACTTAGAGTATACAAAGACAGAGCAGAATGCCCATTTGTCAACCAATTATTTTCTCTGATGGTTACCCTTGTCATATGTATTTCTTCACAAATGTCATGCTGTCCTTCAAGAGGCTCATTAATGATCTCCTGGGAAGAAAAATCGATATTAAATCATGGAAAGCTTTGGGTTAGCCATGCAAATGTTTGCTGATGTTCAGTTGATTTAACTCTCAAGATGCAACCAGTCGATATTTACTACTCAAATCCCTAGTGTATTGACAACATTTAATTTGGAATATTTCTGTCAAAGGCTCAAAATGCCAATTTACCTAGTCTTCAACTATTTGCATTCAAAAACTGATGCCAAGTAAAATAGAAAAGTGCTTTGCAAGTAATAAAAAGGGAGAAAAATACAGAAAAGGACATGAGACCAGTATTCCAAAGAACAAGGTGAGATGTCTGTAGGTATTTGCTGTATATACTCCTTTTAATCTTTTTGCTTTAGAGCACTTACTCCATTTGGAAAATATCACTTTAAAAACATGTATTAAGTGTAGAATAGGAGGGCTATGTTTAATTACTGCTATCATAGTAATTTGGTTGGTATGATGGGATATCTACTATGTTAGAAACTAGTTACTTGTGCCAGTGATGTGGATCAATGTGTAAAAGCAGAAAGGTTAGAAATGGAGTTCAAATTGCTAGAGACTATGTGATACCTAAGCAGGATATGAAAGTGCTATAATCCCAGAGGCTGCTATGGCAAAATTGAAACGAAATAGTTGATTCTTTCTGGTAAGTGAGAACTACCACCTTAGATTATATTCTGACTTCCACATGTAAAATGTATGTGGCTCACATGTGCCTGCACACACACACATACTCACACACACGCATACACATTCACAGACACAAGCTCTCACATATACATTCAAACACAGAGATTAAAAATATAATAATATTTTATTTCATTCTGCATGTCTGTCTTCCACTCAACTTGTGTAAGTCAGATTTTAGCTTGATAAGAATCCTGAGTGCTTTTGTGTGACCTTGATACATAGGCCTGCTAGACAACAGAGACATGTCATAGTGAGTAAAGTAGCTATTACTGTTTATCATTTCTATACAAGAGTTGGGAGAAAAAATTTAAGCAACTTGTTCAAGGCAACATAGTTATAAAAAAGGTATTCTAGTCTCTGAATTCATGATAGCATCAGAATTTTTTTTTTTGTATTGCAATGAACTATGGCCAATTGGCTGGCTTTTTAAAAAAATAATTTTTGATGTACATCCGGAATGTTGCCCCCTCCCAGTCTCCCTGTCCCTGTGTTCCCCAACACATCCCCTCTTCCCTTCACCTATGCAAAGGTATCCCCAGGCATCCTAGTCCTGGGATCAAGTCTCTACAGGACTAGGTGTATCCTCTCCCACTGTAGCCAGTCAAGGCAGTCGACTTTCTGCTACATGTATGCTGGAGGCCTTGCACTAGCTCTTGTATGCTCTTTGGTTGGTGACAGTCTCTGGGAGAGCCCAGGGGTCCAGGTTAATTGACACTGTTGGTCTTCCTATGGGTTTGCCATCTATGTCTGTTCCTTTAATCCTTACCCTAACTCTTCTATAGGGGTTCCTAACCCCAGTCTAATAGTCAGCTGTAAGTATCTGATTCTGTCTCAGACAGCTAATAGAGCTTCTCAGAGGACAGCAATGCTAGGCTCCTGTCTACAAACATAACATAACATCAATAATAGTGTCACAGTTTGGTGCTCACCTGTGAGATGGATCCTAAGTTGGGCTAGTCAGTGTATGGCTATTCCTTCAATCTCTGGTCCATTTTTGTCCATGTGTTTCTTTTAGACAAGAACAATTCTGTGTCAAAGAATTGATTGTAGGTTGCCATCTCCACTGCTCCACTTGGAGTCCTATCTAACTACTGGAGTTGAACTGGTCAGGTTCCATCTCCTGACTATTAGACATTTTGGTTAAGTTCACCCTCATTGAGGCCTGGGATGCTCTCACATTCAGGTCTCTGGGACTTTCCAAAGGTTTCTCCACAATCCTAGCCTAGATCCTCAGCAGCTGCATATTTCCATTTATTCTTCTGTCCCTCATGACTTCTCTTCTGTATCCCCCTATATATGCTTCTGACCCCTTTTCTCATGTTCTTCCTCCCTACTACTCAGGTCCCTCCCTTCTTCTACCTCTCATGATTATTTTGTTCCCCATTCTATGTGAGATTGATGTATTCTCACTTAGGTCTTCATTGCTGTTAAACTTCTTAGAGTCTGTGAGTAGTATGTTGGGTATTCTGTACTTTTTAGTTAATATCAACTTTTCTGTAGTACATACCATGAATGTCCTTTGGGGCCTTTGTTAGCTCACTCAGGATGATATTTATCTTCTAATACCATTCATTTTCTCTGCAAAATTAATGATGTCCTTGTTTTTAATAGCTGAATAATATTACAGTGTGTTGTGGATTTGGTCTATCACTTGTATTATGCTAATTGGGTCCCTAAAATTAAATGAGATTCAGCATGTAAGAAGCTGAGGGTCTCTGTCCCCAGTTGTTTCTGGCTGGTAAATAAAGTTGCTGGCAGCCAATGGCTGGGCAGAGAGACAGAGATAGGACTTTAGGATTCACAGGAAGGGGAATTGAGAGAGGAAAAAGGATATAGAACCACCATGATAGGAAAGGAAATAAGGAGGAGTCTGAAACATGCTGAGGAGAGAGATACCAATCATGTAAGAGCAGAGAAAGAGTGGCCCCTAAGAGATCATGGATATCTATTGAACATTTCACTCTAAAAGAAAAGAATATACCTTCTCAGCATCCCATGGAAACGTGTTCAAAATTGACCATGTAAGTGGACACAAAACAAGCCTCACCAGATACACGAAGATTGAAATAATCCCTTGTATTCTCTCAGATCGCCCTGGACTAAGGCTGAACTTTGGCAACAAAAACAACTGACTTTGAAGTGTTGAGGTCCCCCACAATTATTGTATTAGGTGCAATGTGTGCTTTGAGCTTTAGTAAAGTTTCTTTTATGAATGAGGGTGCCCTTGCATTTGGAGCACAGATGTTCAGAATTGTGAGTTCTTCTCGGTGGATTTTTCCCTTGACCAGCAAGAAGTGTCCTTCTGCCTTTCTTTTGATGACTTTAGGTTGAAAGTGAATTTTATCTGATATTAGAATGGCTATTACAGCTCGTTTTCTGAGACCATTGCTTGTAAAATTGTCTTTCAGCCTTTTACTCTAAGGTAGTGTTTGTCTTTGACCCTGAGGTGTGTTTCCTGTATGCAGCCAAATGTAGGGTCTTGTTTCCATATCCAGTCTGTCTGTCTATATCTTTTTTTTAATTGGGGAATTGAGTCCATTGATGTTAAGGGATATTAAGGAATAGTGATTATTTCTTCCTGTCATTTTTGATGTTATTTTTGTTTTTGACTGGTTATCTTCTGTAGAGTTTGATGGAAGGTTACTATCTTGCTTTTTCCAGGGTGTAGTTTCCCTCCCTGTATTGGAGTTTTCCTCTTCTTATCCTTTGTAGGGGTGGGTTTGTGGAAAGATATTGTGTAAATTTGGTCTTGTCATGGAATATTTTGGTTTCTCCATCTATGTTGATTGAGAGTTTTGCTGGGTATAGTAGTTTTGGCTGAATTTTGTGTTCTCTTAGCATCTGCATGTGATCCACCCAGGATCTTCTAGCTTTCATGGTCTCTGGTGAGAAGTCTGTTGTGATTCTGATAGGTCTTCCTTTATATGTTACTTGGCCTTTTCCTCTTACTGCCTTTAATATTCTTTCTTTGTTTAGTACATTTAGGGTTTTGATTATTATGTGACAGGAGGTATTTCTGTTCACTCCACTATCCTCAAATGGACCAATCAGGAAAACAGAAACTAAACAAGGACACAGGGAAACTTATTGAAGCTTTGGACCAATTGGATTTAACATATGTGTGTGTGTGTGTGTGTGTGTGTGTGTGTGTGTATAAAACATTTCATCCTAAAGGAAAAGTATATACCTTTTTCTCAGCACCTCATGGAACCTTCTCCAAAATTGACCATATAATTGGTCACAAGACAGACCTCAACAAATATAAGAAGATCCAACTAATCCCATGCTTCCTATCGGATCACCATGGAGTAAGAGTGGTCTTCAATAGCAACAAAACCAACAGAAAGTCCACATACACATGGAGGCTGAACAATATTCTACTCAATGATACCTTAGTCAAGGAAGAAATAAAGAAAGAAATCAAAGACTTTTTAGAATTTAATAAAATGAAGGCACAACATAACCAAATCTATGGTATACAATGAAAGCAGTGCTAAGAGGAAAACTCATAGTCCTGAGTGCCTCCAAAAAGAAACTAGAGAGAGCATATACTAGCAACTTAAAGGCACACCTGAAAGCTCTGCAACAAAAAGAAGCTAATTCACACAAGAGGAGTAGAAGTCAGGAAATCATCAAACTCAGGACTGAAATCAATCAAATTGAAACAAAGGGAACTATACAAAGAAACAACAAAACCAGGAGCTGGTTCTTTGAGAAAATCAACAAGATAGATAAACCCTTAGCCAGACTAACCAAAGGGCACAGAGACAGTATCCAAATTAACAAAATTAGAAATGAAAAGGGAGATATAACAACAGAAACTGAGGAAATTCAAAAAAATCATCAGATCCTACTACAAAAGCCTATATTCAACAGAACTGGAGAATCTGGGAGAAATGGACAATTTCCTAGACAGATACCAAATACCAAAATTAAATCAGGATCAAATAGATCATCTAAACAGTCCCATAACCCCCAAAGAAATGGAAAGGGTCATAGAAAGCCTTCCAACCAAAAAAAGCACGGGACCAGATGGGATTAGTACAGAATTCTATCAGAACTTCAAAGAAGAGCTAATACCAATACTCTTCAAACTATTCCACAAAATAGAAACAGAAGGAACAATACCCAACTCATTCCAAGAAGCCATAATGACGCTGATATTAAAACCACAACTAAGAAAGAGAACCTCAAACCAAATTCCCTTATGAACATAAATGCAACAATACTCAATAAAATTCTTGCCAACTGAATCAAGAACACATCAAAACGATCATTCACAATGCTCAAGTTGGCTTCATCCCAGGGATGCAGGGATGATTCAATATATGGAAATTCATCAATGTAATCCACCTCATAAACAAACTCAAAGAAAAAAAAACACATGGTCATCTCATTGGATGTTGAAAAAGCATTTGTCAAAATTCAGCCTCCTTTCATGCTAAAAGTCTTGGAAAGAACAGGAATTCAAGGCCCATACCTAAACATAGTAAAAGCAATTTACAGCAGACCGGTAGCCAACATCAAAGTAAATGGAGAGAAACTTGAAGCAATCCCACTAAAAACAGGGACTAGACAAGGCTGATGCTCTCACCATATCTTTTCAATATAGTACTTGAGGTACTAGTTAGAGCAATTCAACAACATAAGGAAGACAAATGTATACAAATTGGAAAGGAAGAAGCCAAACTGACACTATTTGCAGATGATATGATAGTATACTTAAGTGACCCACAACACTCCACCAGAGAACTCCTACAGCTGATAAAAAACTTCAGCAAAATGGTTGGTTAAAAAATCAACTCAAGCAAATCAGTAGCCTTCCTATACTCAAAAGATAAGCAGACTGAGAAAGGAATTAGGAAAATGACACCCTTCACAATAACCACAAACCATATAAAGTATCTGGGTGTGACTCAAACCATTTGTATGAAAAGAACTTCAGGTCTCTGAAGAAGGAAATGGACGTAGACTTCAGAAAATGGAAAAATTTCCATGCTTATGGGTTGCCAAGATTAATATAGCTAAAATGGCAATCTTGCCAAAAGCAATATACAAATCCAATGCAATCCCCATCAAAATCTCAGCCCAGAAGCTCTGAATACCCAAGGCCCAATTAGCAAGTCAAAAGATTCCCAAGAAGAAGGAAGGAGAGGACACTGGTCCTGAAAGGACTAGATCCACTTTTGTAGGAGAGTACCAAAACAGAACATAGAAATGGTGGGGTGGTGATTGGGGAATAGGCGGGGGGGGGTTGATTGAAGAGGACATATGGGACATATGGTGAGGGGGTAACTGGGAAAGTAGAAAGCCTTCAGAATGTAAACAAAGAATATAGAAAAGAATAAAAGAAAAAAAGATAAAATCTCAACTCATTTCTTCGTAGAGTTAGAAAGAGCAATTCTCAAATTCATCAGAAATAACAAAAAACACAGGATAGCTAAAACTATTATCAACAGTAAAAGAACTTCTGGGGGAATCAGTATCCTGGACCTCAAGCAATACTACAGAGCAGTAGTATAAAAAACTGCATGGTATTGGTACAGTGACAGGAACGTGAAATCAGTGGAATAGGATCGAAGACCCAGAAATGAACACACACATCTATGGCCACTTGATCTTTGACAAAGAAGCAGAAACATCCAGTGGAAAAAAGATAGCCTTTTCCACAAATGGTGCTGGCTCAACTGGATGTCAACATGCAGAGGAATGAGAATTGATCCACTCTTATCTCCTTGAACTAAGCTCAACTCCAAGTGGATCAAGGACCTCCACATAAAACCAGACACACTAAAACTAATAGAAAAGAAACTAGGGAAGACCCTTGAGGACATTGGCTCACGGGGAAAGTTCCTGAACAGAACACCAATAGCTTATGCTCTGAGATCAAGAATAGACAAATGGGTCCTCATAAAATTACAAAGTTTCTGTAAGGCAAAAGACACTGTCAAAAGGACAAATCGGCAACCAACAAATTGGGAAAAGATTTCCACCAACCCTACATCTGACAGAGGGCTAATATCCAATGTATACAAAGAACTCAAGAAGTTAGACTTCAGAAAATGAAATAACCTATCAAAAAATGTGGTACAGAGCTAAACAAAGAATTTTTACCTGAAGAACTTTGTATGGCTGAGAAGCACCTTAAAAAATGTTCAACATCATTAGTAATTAGGGAAATGCAAATCAAAAGAACCCTGAGATTTCACCTCACACCAGTCAGAATGGCTAAGAATAAAAACTCAGGAAACAGCAGGTGTTGGTGAGGATGTGGAGAAAGGAATACTCCTCTACTGCTGGTGGGATTGCAAGCTGGTACAACCACTCTGGAAGTCAGTCTGGTGGTACCTCAGAAAACTGGAGATGATCCTTGTGGAGGACCCTGCCATACCACTCCTAGGCATATACCCAGAAGATTCCCCAGCATGTAATAATGATACATGCTCCACTATGTTCATAGCAGCCTTATTTATAATAGCCAGAAATTGGAAAGAATCTAGATGTCCCTCATCGGAGGAATGAATACAAAAAATGTGGTATATATACACAATGTACAGCCATTAGAAACAATGAATTTATGAAATTCTTAGACAAATGAATGCAGTTGGAGAACATCATACTAAGTGAGGTAAAACAGTCTCAAAAGAAGACCTATGGTATGCACTCACTGATAAGTAGATATTAGCCTAGAATCTTGGGACACCAAAGACACAATCCACATACCAAATGATGTCTGAAAAGAAGGAAGGAGTGGACCCTGGTTTTGGAAGGCTCAGTGCATCAGTATAGGGGAATAACAGAACATAATCCAAAAACAGGAACAAAATCCAAAAATCCATGTAGTGGGAAGGGGTGGATAGGGGAACAGGGCGGATGGAGAAGGGCATATGGGACCTTTGCGGGGCAAGGAACCAGGAAAAGGGAAATGAAATGTAAGTAAAGAATATATCCAATAAAAAAACTAAAAAACAAAAACAACAAAAAAACCTGATTTTGGCTTTAAGCAAAATATTAGCCTAGAAACTTGGAATACCCAAGAAACAACCTACATATCAAATGATGTCCTAGAAGAAGGAAAGGATGTGGCCCCTGGTTCTGGAAAGTCTCAGTGCAGCAGCACAGGGGAATCCCAGAACAGGGAAATGGGAAGGGGTGAATGAGGGAACAGGGGGAGAGAAGAAGGCTTATGGGACTTTAGGGGATGGGGGAGCCAGAAAAGGAGAAATCATTTGAAATGTAAATAAAGAATATACCGAATAAAAAAAAGAGGTACCATAAATTTAACTTATTTTATTTAGGAACTTGAGGTTACTTACCTCTCTGCATACAAGGTTTACTGTTTCAATCTTGAGCTATTTAAAGGAAAGAAAGAAAATGTTGGAACTTCATCTTGAACCATGACCCAGCAGATCTTCCTTCTCTATGCAACTCAATGATTAGACAGTATAGATATCAATGTGTTTAAATATATATATATATATATATATATATATATATATATATATATATAACTTGAAGAGCATTATAGCATTATAATACACTAGGTTGGGCAATCAATGTGTTGCCTTCAGAGAGAAACTCTGCATTTTGTTCTGTCAGTGAAAATTCATAGTTACAAAATTGTATCTTTAAAATGTCCATCTTTCTAAGAGGTTGTGTTTTCATTGTGTAAGTAAACAAAGACAGTCAGTTATCACTCTTATTTCCTGACATATTACAGAAAATACAGAAAAAAAATGTTTGTTTTTGATGCTGTTGCTGTTCCTGCTTGTTGTGGTGATTGTGATTGTGTATATGTGTGTTTGTATGTGTCTGTGTATTTCTGTATGTATGTGTATGTGTCTGTGTTGGTGTGTTATATACCTATATTTCCTATTATGGTTCTTGCTTGCTTTATGCTTTATTAAAAAATAAATATGCTTGTGACTAAAGCCTCTTTTTCATGTCAAAAGAAAATCAGGCTCTTTAAATGATTTACAATTAAATGATTGTTTGAAATGTACTAACATGAATTGAATGGCTGGCCCTCCTAGTTTTATAAGCAAAATAAAATATAATATAATATGTTGTTTTTAAATGTATTTCTCTTTTCCTAGCATGAAAAATGGAAGGGAAGCAAATTTGGATTATGCCTTGGAGTTATTTGCCTATCTCGTCACGAAACATTTAATTTAAAGGTCTGTACAACACAGAGAGACTTCCACGTCAGTTCTCTTTGACTTCTGGTTTGTCTTTCCCAATCTTGACAACAAAAACAAGATTTCAGCCTGATAAAAATAAAATGTATGTCATTTATCATGCTACTTGCTGGAAACCATGAAAACAAAGAGCAATCAATTATGGTCACTGATCCTCAACTAAGCCATCTTTTTCCTTTTTGCCATGTGTTAAAAATATAGTTATGTGTGCAATGGTATAATACTCCTTTAATATTGCAAAAGGCAAGGTATTACTCATCTTTGCATATTTCTCAGTGATTCCTTTAGCGTCTCATTTAAAGCAGGGTCTAGCAAAATGTTGTTAGAAGTAATAATACAAAACACAGAGTGCTTTACAGTTCTGACAACAATTTATGATAATAAAAACATATATTTTCCTGAAGATTTATGTGTGACAGCATCTATCTGTTATCTATCTAATATTCCTATTTATTCATACAAATGTACATATATGTAGACATATATAAATATAAACTTATCAATTCATTAATGTTAGAAAAATATTAACTTAGAACAGGCCTCAACATGCAGACATACCATCTCAACTGAGGCAGTAGTTTAAGGTCAACCTGGACTACAAAAGTTAGTTCAAAGGCAAATTGGACAAATAAAAGAAAATATATCTCAAAAAAAAAAGAAAACTTGAAAAATCTTCTACAATGTAATATCATTCTCTTTCCATTTTGGTAACTCCATCGAATTTCACTAGAAAATTGTTTTACAGCTGTATGCTGTAAAACATTGCTGATCATCCAGCAATGGTTTTTTCATACATGATTGGAGGCAAGTTCATCAATGCATTATCTGGACAATATATAATTTAACCCCCAAACTATCTCTTAGATTTTCCATTTCTTCTGCTTTGTCAAAAGTAGTCCAATTACTTAACAGATTATTTTACTGAGTGAAAAATTCAAAAATGTTACACTTTACTAAGTCTTGCTGCCGATCTTACACATAGAGAGCATGGACTTTCAATAGTAAGTACCTTCATCACTGTTCTTCTGTTCATTAAACACAGCACTAAAGAATAAGTCAGTTAAGACACAATAACCAGCTTTTAGACCTCAAGTCAGTTACATGAATTTACAGACTTGAAATTAAGAAGATAGAATTGTCAGTCTCAGAAAGAAATAATGCCTTGTAAACTACTGGGCACATGCTGGTTTGCAGGTCAAATTAAGTGTCTTGATCTGTGCAACATTTGTAAATTTACATCTGAAAATTCCATGTCTTCTATGTAAAAGAAAGAAAGAAAGAAAAATAATAAAGACATCACTCACTAATTTGTTATTTGAATTGTACATTCATTTATGTAACAGTATGCCCTACTTTGAAGAGCCTTGCCTTACAAGTCTTTGAAAACACCATTCCGAATTTCTTCACTTATCAAACTTTAGTAACATTCTTTGTGTTCCTCATTTTATGATCATTCCTTTTATTTTGAGTAGATGTTGGATCTGAAATAAATTGGAGAAATAGAAAATTCAGGCTGTTTTATGATTATAAATTTCTATGATAGTTGATAAGTATTAACTTACTATGTTATAATTATTTTTGTCTTTGAATTGTATGATACAAGATAACACAACTAAATTTTAACTGTTCTGTGCTTATTGTATAATGGGAAGATAGGAAATCCCACAGCAGCATTTTCCAGTCTGCTTATATACAGTCGGGCCTGGGTTTCTCTTTGCATGGAATTTCTTCTATATTCAATATCCCGAAGAAAAGTACCCTCATGATTATTGGTCTTCACAGTGTGGTCTCTCACAACACCTAGAACAACGAGGATATCTTCCTAACTTACACATTAGCATCTAAATAGCTGAGATATCATGAGATAACATGAAATTCCAGATAATTCATTTCAATGTTTAATTCAGAACAATCTTTCTGGCATGATATTACACTTTTAATGATAACATATATTTCTGATAAATTTCCTTCTCATTTATGGTATCCTTAAAAAGAAATTAAATCAAAATAAATTGCTGTTTATAATTCTTCTTAGAGTAGTGATAAAGAAGGCAGCACAGAACACTAGTATAAGCAATCTAAAACTCAGCCACCACCAATTAGGAAATCTGGAGTTATGGGAAATAAATTATTAAATATCTGATCAGATCATGTATGATACTATATACTTATATAATTTGCAATAAGAGGAAACTGAACAGTTTTACTTAGTTGAAATAAATAAAAGACACATTTATTAAGCCAGGCAGTTGTGGCGCACTCCTGTAATCCCAGCACTTGGGAGGCAGAGGCAGGCGGATTTCTGAGTTCGAGGCCAGCCTGGTCTACAGAGTGAGTTCCAGGACAGCCAGGGCTACACACAGAGAAACCCTGTCTCAAAAAAACCAAATCCAAAAAAAAGGACACATTTATTATAAGAACACAGGATTTTCTGAGGTAGGATAGACTGAAACAAGACCATCCAGGAAACAAAGTCATTCTTAGTTCTCTTCATCATGATTCTGAGTGAAAATATCTTTATAGAAGTGATTCTCACATCACAACTGCATGATGCTGTAGTACATGACTACTGGATCTTTTCTCTTAGAATATGTCTTTCTCTGGCAGAACCATGGGAAATGAAGGAAAGGGCAGCAGCACTGTGTGCTCTAGGGAGTCACTACAAGGTATATTCACAGAGAATCTCCTCCATGCTCTTTTTTAAATAAATGTTATTTGATTAGGATAAATGTCAAATAATTAAATTGAAAGATACTAGAAGTTAAAGCATGATATTACAAGTGAAATAAGACTATGAGAAGAATAACATAATTTGACTTGATCTTCAAAGGATTCTAGTACATATCAAAATAGCAAACCAACTTGACGACTAGATTTAGCATTACCTTTCTTTCTAAATTAAGGACACTAGAACTGGGAAGAAACAGACTTGAAACAATCAACTCTGAAAACATAGGGTGTTGTTGGAAATTCACTTAACCATTTAATGTTTGTCTGTTATATATTACTTAGCCATATGACTTTCATATTTGAAATTATATCAATGCTAATACACTCAATTATTGCATAACAAGATTAAAGAGAATTGTGCAAAAACACACACATGTAAGACATAAACTAGATTTCTATTACTGTGAGATAATGAGGTCTAATATGTGGTAAAGTACAAGAAGATAATCACAGGTTAAATTCTGCTGAGTCTGCTACTATTCATGCTGAATAAAGAACACATCCTTTGGATGAGGCAGCACTTAATGTAAGATTGCTCTTCTATATTAAAAAGTGTATTGTGAATCAAATCATCATTAAGGCCAAGCAATTACATTAAGAAAGAGACATTTTCCTGAATGACTAGCCAAAACAAAACATTTTTCCTACATTAACTGACAAATAACAACATCCACAGAATTAAGTTGATTGAATATTTCTTAAAATGGGGCATTAAAAACAAATATAGTGAGAAAAATTCCAATTATAATAAAGGTAGTTAACATAATGTTAAAAGCAAATTATAGGACACGAAAAAGATAAGAATACATGGACAAATACCAGAACACACTTCATACTTTTAAGATATTGTCTAATAATGAAGAAGATTGAATACCTAATTCCATTATAATTATGCATTTATTGTGATAATGAACTCTGTCATGATCTTTCTCTAAAGTGAAAGTTAAGATATTCTCAATTTAGAGTTCTGTTGTCATTATAGGACTGGTAATTAAGACTCCTAGGCCCTAATAGTGAAGATCATATAAAAACTATACAAAATAGAAGCACCTCAGGGGTAGCACAAGAATATTAAGTATTTATTCCCCACATCAAAGAGGATTATCTCTGAATGGGTATGTTACACATATAAAAACTTATAGTATGAAATAGATAAACTGCTGTATAATACCAGCATATGAATCTAAATATGTGTTCTTATAAAATAATTCTTTTTTGAAACTTACTTGATTAAATGCCATTCTGTTTTAGATGGTAAACATGATTTAAATCTGATCAGCTCTGTAATGTGAAGACAAAGAAAACCTTAGACACTATGATTCTGGACCCATTTTATACCTGACTAGATTAATTTATCAAGGGTAATCCATTTGCCCACTCAAGAGAATCAGGACATGTCTGAAAAAGACTCAAAATATATTTGTGCTTCAGAGTCTATACCTGTCAAATGGGATATTCTTTGCAGTCAATCCATTGTTGTTCTAACTTAAATTCCTTCCCCACCAGACCAAAAGTATAGTAATTATAAAAATGGCATTTTAAGTGAAATGATTTATTTAAATCTCACACTGTATTTCTTTGCTTTGAAACAAGAAAGATTCATGTGCTGTTCTGTGCAGCACGTTTCCATGAAAGATTGTGGAATGAGTACAATGATACAATTTTACAGATAGAATATGAGATTCTGAATTATGTCAACATGAGCAATTGTATCCGGACACAGAAATTATAGTTAAAAAAAATTAAACCATCAGCCACTATAGAAATCCCAAGATCAACCTTATGCCATGTATTGTTAGATGGTATGACCCTTGCTCCATTGCTAAATGCAACTATAGGATCTATATCAATTCTCCATGCCTCCGTATTGGAGCTTATACATTTTATTATAGAAAATATGTGAGAATTCTGTTACAAAAGCTTTGGTTTTCTTACAACATCTTCCAGTGAATATTTTGGAGGCAGGGAGGCAAGGAGGAGTTATGGGTTAGGAAACAGTCCGAGGGTGGACCGGGAGAGGAATAAAAATTTGGAATATAAAAAGAAATGATTAAATAAAATTAAAATAAAGAAGTCTATGTTAGTATATTTTTTAAGAAACAAGCATTTTTATGTAAGTATGAAACATCCTCATTGGCTAATGTGTTTGAAATTAATCTCCCTCTTTTACCTTTTAGAAGGTGGACATTATCTGAAGGAAATATGTTTCTTGGTTGGGGGGGTGACTTTGAGATTTTACAGACCAGCCCAGTTCCTGTGTTACAAGTGTCAGCTTTATAAGTGCCAAGTAATTTGAGAGGCTGTGCACACTTTACCTACCATAATATACGTTATTATCTCTCAAACAGTAAGTTAAAATTCACCTTTTCTCCCTTAAGTTGTTTTGGTCAGGAAACTTTATAAAAGCAACAGAAAAGTAATTACCATTCAACTGTGAAATTAAATTTTGGGTAGAGGTTCTCATGAGAACAAGATTTTTGCAAAGTGCAGTAAAGTCTAACTTATACTACATCCACAGCTTTGTTTCACACTCAAAGTGGTAACTTCACAGAAGAGATTGAAGGACTCTGAAAGGATACAGCCTTATTTTGAGTATATCTTTCATTTAATTAACCATTGGTCTTCACTGATTCCTCCAAGAGAAAGTAAACAATGTTCTCCCTGTCTGTGCATTGATCCCCACATACATCTCTACTGACTAAAGCCAATTGAAAGAGAAAACACAGCTCTAGGATGGCATCTATTTCAGACTTTTACAGATTGTATGCATGTCTCAGTCCCTGTGATCCCATACTGTATTGATATTGGTTTAGAGGGCTTTGTTGTCTCGATTTCAACTGTCCCTTCTCACTCCTACACTCATTCTGACTCTACTTTCACAGATTTCACTGAACGTGGAAGGGAAGGATTTGATAGTAATATGACATTTAATGTTCCTGCTTTTGCGTAAAGTCCAGCTGTGGATCTATCAGCTTCTGGAGAGAACCCTTCTCTGAACATGATTGAGCAAGTCACTGATCAGTGAATACAGAAGACTGTCATTAGGAATGTTTTTATTGATACTTTATTTTTGTTGTTACTCTTTAGAACAGTAGTATTTACTTATGCTCTAGGTCTCTGGACATTCTAATCTCAGTTTCTTGGTCCCTCAAGCAGTGTTAGGTATTGATACTATCACATGGAGTGGATCTTAAGTCAAATCAAATATTAGATGGTATTCTCACTAATTTTGTGCCTCCATTACATGAGCATATCTTGCAGGCAGGACAGCATTGTATATCAAAGGATTTGTGACTGGTGTTTACATGATTTTCTTTGGTAGTATGCAGTGTATTTTGCTATACCAAAGAAAATTGACCATAGTGCAGAGGCTCTATATGAGTATGAGCTCTATAGTTCCATGTTCAATGAGTTGAATACTTCTTGATTTCAGCAATAGAGACATGAAATAGGTTGGTGAGGAGCAACCTTTATTCTTGGGAAGAGCCTGTGCTTGGACCCATGTGGCCAAGACCTCAATTAGATATAACTCAATCTCAGTAATCAAAGCTTCATTTTGTGACTAGAGATGACTAGTTGTCTCATATAATTGTTTGTCAGTTTCACACACATTGACTTTTTATATGTCAATATTATAGGGAGCTTCTACTCTATCAGGTTTCCACATTATGATTTAAATGATTCTTACTTTGAGCTCTCTCTACCTATATTCCCTCCCTAGTCCCTTTCTTCCCACTGTCTCTCCACACGATTCTCTTGTTCTAACTCTTCCCCACCTCAATCTATCCATATCTATTTAATTTTTCTTTCTTGGGATCTCTAACTGTTCCCTCCTATTCTTTTACTTGCTCATCATGCAACTTACAATTAATGACTACATATAAGTCAATATATGTGATATTTGTCCTTCTGGGTCTGGGATATATCACTCAGAATATATTTTTTTTCTATTTCCATTCATTTAGCTGTGAATTTCATGATTTCATTTTTTGAATGACTAAGTAATACTCCATTGTGTACATGTAAGATATTTTTATCCATTCTTTTATTGAAAGCCAGTTCAGTTGTTACCAGTTTCTGAATATTATGAAAAGAGAAGCAACAAACATGGTTGAACAAATGTCTCTGTAGTTGGATAAAGCAACCTTCATGTATATGTTCAAGAGTGGTATAGCTGGATCTTGAGGTAGGCCTTTTCCTATCTACCTGAGGGACTACCGGACTGACTTCCATAGTGGCTGCACAATTGTGCATACCCACCAGCAATGGATAGATGTTCCCCTTACTCTTGCCAGCATGAGCTTTCACTTATTTTATTAATCTTTGCCATTCTGTCATGTGTAAAATGAAAATTCAAAGTAGTTTTGATTTACAATTCCCTGATGAATAAGGATGTTGAACATCCTTCAAGTTTCTCAGACATTTAAAATTCTCTTTTGAAAATTCTCTGTTTAGATATGTAATCTGTTTTTAAAAATGGGTATTTGTTTTCTTGGTATCTAGTTTTTGAGTTCTTATATTTTTAGAGATTAGCCTCCTATAATATGTATAGACAGTAAAAATGCTTTCCCAGTCTGTACGCTGCGGTTTTGTCTGAATGACTACATTCCGTGCCATGCAGAAGCTTCTCAGTTTCATGAGGTATCAATTACCAATTGCTTGAGTCAATGATGTTTTGTTCAGAAATTCTTTACTATTCCCAACTTGCTCTTCTATCAGATTTTGTATATACAGTATTATGTTGAGGTCTTTCATTAATTTGGTGTTAAGTTTTGTGCAGGGAGATCAATATGGCTATATTTGGGTTTTTCTGCATGCAATGATCCAGTTTACCCAGCACCATAGATTTGAAAGAAGAAATTGGCACATGCTCACATTGCTAATACAGAAGTAATCTCTAATTGACAATCACTTGCAAATAAAACTAAAATTTCAACCAAGTTAGTTAGTCTTGTGATAGAAACAAAGTACTTTTTGAGGATAGGCTACAGGCCCTGAGATAATGGACAATAAAAAGTGAACTCAAATATACACCTTAGATGTCCCTTGTCTTATTGTATTTTGTTAGGAAATTGTATTCTTTCAAATTTATTTATTTTATTTTTACTTTTTAATTTCATCTTATTATTTTTATTTAATTTTCAGTTTTTTTTTAATTTTTTCTTTATTTCTAAATATTTTATTATTTAAAGAAATTTATAGGAATATAATTTTAAATTATAAAATTTATAAATTTATAAAAATAAACAAACTTTAAAAATATTTAAATATTTTCCTCAAATATTTTTCTTCTCCCTTTTCTCTGCATACATATTACAGCTTCCAGTTTAGTATAATTTTGTGGGATTCCTGCATATGCACATATGTGGGTCTCTATTTCTTGTTCTTTGTCCTGGTTCTTCTATTTTGCATGTCTTGTCCAGTGCTGAGGTGTTAGTTTTTGTTTTATCTAATTTTATTTTATTAATGTTCCTTAGAAGCCTGTTTGTTTTGCAATGAGAAAAAGAAGGGGATGGATCCACATGGGAGGAGAGGTAGAGAACTTAGGGAAGTGGAGTGAGAAGAAAGGCTAATCAAAATATATTATGTGAGAGAACAATTATTATCCAAAAAAAAGCAAAAATGTAAACAAAAGCAAATGAATTCCATTGATGAAAGTCAAACTTGTCAATTTCTCTGGACACTGGCTGAATAAGAATGAAACAGATAGAAGCTTTGGAAAGTTAGATGCTGTATAAGAAGCTCCACCAAGAAGAGAACTTGCTCAGTGCATTTGTTTGTTGGTAATGCAGTTATTTGTTTCTATAAAACACATCTCACTAATGTACAAGATTATTCTGAACTTTTCCACAAAATACTTAACCACATCAATTAATTTCTTACTTATTGGTTTATCTTAGGGAATAAAGAGATGAAGTCACTCTATATTATATTACTCAAACCCAAACTTAGAAGCTCCAAATATTGAAAAACTAGCATGAATGAATATACAAAAACTCTCAGAAATCTTCTTTAGAGTTAACATCTATGTCTGCACTTGTGCATATAACCAAGTCATTCAGTATATCACACACACACACACACACACACACACACACTTGCAACTAAGACAACTTCAAATCCAGTGAACATAGTAATGAGTGCTTATTATTATATTATATTTTGAAGATAAATCAACATATTCAGTTTCTGCTTCAGAAAGATTTGGGTTCAACAGAAATGTTACTCCCATATATCTACATGTTCATAGAAAGATATTCAAACTCTTTAAACTTCAATTACTTCAACCAGAAACATATATTGATGATTTAATGGATTTGGTGCAAAGGGGAAGAAGGCTTGATACAATATAATGATTTGGCATAGTTCAGTTTACACCTTTATTTCTCCTTTTAATATTGTATTGGGAATTCATACCCATGCGATGGGTTTTATTTAATCAACCTTCCATTTCTTTGCCTGAAAATTCACCTCTTTACATTCTCCACCCATAAATATCAGGCACTTTGGGTTAGTTTTTGTTGTTCTTTTGGTTTTTATCCACAATGAATGCATATGGTGATGCTTATATACAGATGACTATAGAATCTTTAGTTTGAGAATAGGCTGTTCTCACATATCCTACTTTCCTGGAGAATATTAACCCTCAATCTGACCATCTATACTCTCTAGCAGTCATCAATTGCTAAGAGCTCATCAGGTAGGATCTCGGCTTCAGAAAAGGAATAGTAAGAGTACTTTGCTCTACATAAAGCCCAATAACATGGAGAAATTATATTGCTGCTGCTATGCATGAGGAGAATGCTACATTTGCCTAATGTTACTGTGAATAATTAAAGTCTTTTTAGATATCAACTGTCATTTCCTTCTTGTTTTATTTTGCTAAAGTATGTCATACAATCAATAAGCAATATACAGGAAATCAACTTGTTCATCTCCAAGTGAAATTCAAGATGCTTTAAATAGAAGGTAGTGACTACAATAACTTCTTTAATGTGACATGTGCTTTAAAATCATGAGAAATGATGTGTTTCCTGGTCACACTCGTTTATCTGACCTGATGAAATTATTAGACGTGATCTAAATAGGCATATGTGGAGAAAATCTAAACACCTCTTTTACTGAGAAACACAACATCATAATTTCTTTTTCTTAAATACTAAAGGAGAGCAGAAATATTTATGAGATTACTTCTCCAAAAATAATGCAAACAAGCAAAGACATTTAGATCATCATCAATAGGAGGTAAGGAATTCACTAACTAGACAGCAAAAGGTGAGAGGCCTGCATTTCTGCTTCTGCTTAACAGCTGAAAGATACCATCTAAGTGGAAACTGAGGTCACATAGATTTACACATGCATTTGGAATCTTGATATATCCTTGTTCAACAGACTTTGACAGGGTAAGCCTAATTCAATTAGGAAGAGAACTGTTTACTCTCTCCAGACTTCCTCCGCAGAATCTATTCATCAGAAAAAGAAGCTAGCAATTAAGGGCCTCATATATATCAAGCACAAAAGTAAGAGGTTTTCATGTAAAATTTTACTTGCATGGGTTTAAAACGAATAGGAAGGAGTTATCACTGTAGATGGTATTCTTAATGTGTATCTAGGTGAATATTACAAACAGTAATCAATTTGGCTGTAGACATTTTCTGCAGTCTAATAGTTCTACTGG
This sequence comes from Apodemus agrarius, assembly GCA_964023405.1. Lineage (NCBI taxonomy): Eukaryota > Metazoa > Chordata > Mammalia > Rodentia > Muridae > Apodemus > Apodemus agrarius. Next base: position 28,724,589 of record OZ030024.1, on the reverse strand, counting down.
TTTCAGATGGTAAACAAAGCAATAATCATGAATTCTCCTGTGAGGCAGTTTAGAAGCTGTGCAAATAAGATAGGCATTTCTCATTCTGTAGTGAGACAAAAGTAAAAAAACTTTGATGCTAGAAATTACCCTTACATTTTGTGCTACTAAACAGAAGGATCCTTGAAAGCTTATAGGGATGATACACGTTTCTTCTAAAATAGAGACACCACTACATCAAATAAAAGGACAAGGAATGGGATATTGGATACTCAGGGTATTTATCCAAGAACTATTACATTGCTTGTCTGATAAAAAAATGTGTGCATATTTTGTTATCTATGATCAGCAATCCATCTCACATAAAGTTTGAGGCATTGAACAAATCAAAGAAAAAATACAATCATTTTAACATTATAATTTCAGAACTAATTTTGAGCAACATTATCTAAAATTATAAACTCAAATTCCAATCTATGAACATAGAGTAAATTCTTTCTTCAAAGGCTTTCCATGTTACATCAAAATTGGAATACAAATAACAGAAGCAATAAGTAGACACGGGCTCTGTAAAATGTAAGATATCAGAAATCTAAAAATACCTGAAACCTGAAAACTATACTACAACAAAATTTCTAGATGTTTCTTCAGTTTCAGTTTGTCTGTGTGTTTACCTACATCTTCCACATGCAGGGTATATGATAGCCTCTAGGTCTAAACCACTGACACATATATAGTAAGTGATATATGTATGTATATAGGCTCAACTAGGAGTCTGAGTCCTCATGTGATGCAAACAACAGTATTCTTTCACTATCACTGTGTGCAGGGAGTAGACTCAGAACTGACAAGTGTGAAGTGGGCACAGCTAGACTGGCATGTACTTAACTTTTCCAATTTCCCTTAATTTTCATGACAATCATTCAGTGTCTGACTCACTTTTCTGTCTTTTCTAACATCAGGGGTCTGTATTTAAAAGATTTTTACCTCTTTGATGAATAAGGTGATTATCTCCATTTTGATTAAAGTGTAATATTTATAACAGGAATATGCTTCAACTATAGGTGATGTATCATAGTTCCAGTTTCATATCATCACAGTTATAGTCTCTTGTCATCTCTTAGAAATATCCATTTGCCTTTGAATTTCATGAATTCATTGTTTTAATAGCTGAGTAGTATTCCATTGAGTAAATATACCACATTTTCCATACCCTTTCATTCATTGGGGGACATCTGTGTTCTTTCCAGCTTCTGGCTATTATAAATAAGGATGCTAAGAACATAGTGGAGCATGTGTCCTTATTAAATGCTGGAGGATCCTCTGGGTATATGCCCAAGAGTGGTATAACAGGGCCCTCCAGTAGTATCATGCCCAGTGTTCTGAGGAATGACCAGACTGATTTCCAGAGTGGTTGTACCAGCTTGCAATCCCACCAGCAGTGGAGGAGTGTTCTTATTTCTCCACATCCTCACCAGCACCTACTGTCTCCTGAGGTTTTGATCTTAGCCATTCTGACTGGTGTGAGGTGAAATCTCAGGGTTGTTTTGATTTGCATTTCCTTATTACTAATTATGTTGAATATTTCTTATTATTAAATATGGTGAATATTTCTCTGAATGGGGAAGGGGAGATGGATTATGGGACTTTTGGGAAGGGGGGAATCAGGAAAGGGGAAATGATTTGAAATGTAAAGAAAGAATATATCTAGTAAAAAAAATTATGAAATAGCCATGGACCAAAAGAGCCCTAACCTAGACTCTTTCCAAAATTCTTTCAGTGCTTGAAACTGGGTAATAATGCATAGACATTTTTTATCACATATAATTTTAAACAAATCCTCAAGCCAATAGTCTCGATAGACAGGACAAGTGTTTTAAGTGGAAAGTATTAGAACAGTCAATGCCATTAACAAATATGGTACAGCTCAGACATCTTCAAAGAAAGACCCTCCAAGTTGAGATTGAAAAATAATTTATTTTGCAGACTTGTCTTTATTTATATACTATTGAAAAAATATTCAATATTTGAAATGTTTTACTTTGTCTTCATTTAGATATATACAATAATTTATCCATAGTCATAAACATACAAATGTTATGAACACCTTAAAATATATAATGCATTAATTGTACAGTATTACTGGCCAGCATTAGAAGAAAAAAGTAGTTGTCAGGCCATTTAAATGACAGCTTTATAACATGAGGATTTATAGAAGATTGTTGACTGTCTTTTCAGATTTCATATACTCCAAAAAGTGTCTGCTTCATGTTGATATATTTCTTTTAACTGAACTTTTAAGCAACTATAGAGTTCCATTTCTGGAGTTGCAACATCTCCTTAGTCTGAACATCAAACCAAAGTGCATTGCCTGAAGATGTGTACGATACCATATGCTGCCAATTTTGCATAATCAACTCTGAGCAGATTGTGATCATGTCCAACAGTTTAATTTGTTTTTCTTTAGTCACTTAGCAGAAACTTCAAAGTTTGGAAATTCTAAATTACTAATTTTTTTTAAAAAAAATCAGTCAACTAGACATTGTAGAATAATGAAAACTTGGTGGTTTATGATGAAAGTATTTTGATTAAGTTTGGCTAAGGTTAGGAGTGGTTATGGTTAGGATTAGTGTGAAGGCTAGAGTTAGCATTAGGCTTACAGTACATTGTAAACGCTGATCAGAGTCCATTTTCAGGCTTTATAGAAAGTTAAAATTTTTACTGGAGTGTTTAAGTTTAAAGGGTCACACTTGACTAGAATTTTAAGAAGCACTTTTTAGAGTTTATCTTTAAAACATCCAGAAAGTGAAATCATAACACAGAAATTAGATCTATTTGGAGAACAAATACATTTCTAGAAAAAAATTAAAATGCATGAGTGGAACTGATGTAGGAACAGAAATAATAAGGACTATATTTATACAGTTTTGATCTTCAGTTCCTTATGTTCGTTTCATTCACTAATGTTCCTTTCACTCATTCACCAGTTTGATATTTTTTGACATAGTATTTTTATTGATTCTTTGGAAACTTCACTTCATATTCCCCAAACACGTTCACTTCCCAGTCTTTCCATGTTGCCCTTCTGATCATTCCCCAACAAACTGTAAATAAAATGTGAAACAAATCCAATTTGTTTTATCTATATTGTCACTGGAGTGAGTTCAAACTCTCAGTGGCCTGCCTCTTTAATAGAGCTGATCCCTTTCCCTCCAGGACCCCAATGATAAGATGTTAATTGAGGAGAACTACACTTCAGCATCCTTGTCACACATTTAAAGAGTTCCCTTCAATGGCTTTCTGTTTAGGCTTTTACTATTGGGGGAGGGGTATAGAGTAGGGGCTGTACCAGAAGCCTTTCATGTCCCCCCCTTTTTTGTTCAACTCTGCAGTCATTGATATCACTGACAAAGAAACTTCCTTGTTCTTTATAGTCATTGGGAACATGGATCATGAATTTCTATGTGGCTTCTGGTGGAAGCGGCATCTTCATGGGCTTTGGTGGCAATATGGATCACAGACATCAACACTTCCTCTGGTTGTATCAGGAACACTCACCCACTTATGTCCCTCAGTGACATCATGGATCATGGGAGTACAAGGCATTACATGAACATGGGCCCTACACCACAAAGCTGGACAACATCTCCAAGGCTTCAGTCAGCAGCAAGAACACATATATCCATATGGATCTCAGGCTTCATCACAGCCTGGAGCACCAGCATGGACAACAGACACCAGCATAGTCTCTGGTGGCATCATGGATTGCAGTTGTTCTTCACGGAGGGCCAATCCAGAAAATGATGCATAGCCCACCTGGGGCCTCTGTCATTGCTCAGAGCCAAGATGATCCCTTGGCTGGGTAGCATATTCAGGAGGTGAGTCTTTGTCTGCATAAGTTCCAGACTATGAAAAGTTCCCTTACTTATGCCCTTCAGCATTGACATGGTCCATTACACATCTACGGCAACTTTCACACTTGTCACTCACTGCCGTTATATCTCTTTCCACACTGCATATCCACTCTTCCACTCTACCACTTTGCTACCTCTATATCACACAGTCCTTAGTCTTTGTTTTTTATTTCAATACCATTTAACGGGGACTAAAAGATGACTCAGTAGTTTAGAGCTCTTGTAAATAGTTCATGCATTGGGCCCACATTTGATTCCTAACACCCATATAGTAGAATATTATGATCTAGAACTCCTGCTCTAGGGCACATGATGCCCTCTTATACTCTCCACTGGCACCAGCATGGGTCTAGTACACAAATAGACATGCATGCAGGCAAAACACTCATACATATAAAACTTTATTTTTTTTTAAAAAAATAACTTAATAAAGGGTTTATTGACAGATGTGTGTTCTGAATTAAACCAACTGGTGCTAGGCAAACATTCAGAGTAACTACCATCTTTAAGTCTGAAAAGTAAGGTGTGTTTTTCAGCTGAGAGCTAGAGAGCTTCAAACCAAGGCCCAGCAGAGAAGCAGGAATAGGACAAATCTTAGCTATTATTGGTTCAAACCTAGGAAGAAGTTCCAGGGAATCTGTTGCTAGAAGACAGAGACTGAGTTGCTAGATAAAGGTAGAGGACCATCAATGCAGAACCAGTACCACATACATCTTCTGATCTTCAGCTGCTCCAAAAGCAGCTCACCAGAGTCCAAGGAACAGGTGACAAAATCTGCTAAACTATATTCATTTAAGTCCTCAAGGACGGAGCTGGTAGACCTGAAAGTTTTTTTTAATGTATTTAGGAGTATATATGTGTAATATATGTATGTATTGTACATATGTAAATATATGTATATATGTATTTATTATGTATATATGTGTGTATAAAGTATACATTTTATATTTAACAATAATTAATGTAAATTGGGGACATGAATGTAAAAAGAAGCAAAGAGGGTACACGGGAGAGTTTGGAAGGAGGAAAGGGGAGTAAAAATGTATGTAATTATAATTGCAAATATACAATAAATAATAAAACCATCATACAGATTCAAACATGTTCAATAGATAGATTCATAAAAGGGACAGGATACTTCATTTTCAGCATCCACATGTCAGGGTCATGGGATGAATGAACAACCATTGCTAGCACATGCTGATCTTAGAATTATTATTCCTCCTTTATCTAGGAAAGCCACAGTTGTCAGGACTTTACTTAACCTTTAGAGCTTAATCTCAATTGTGAATACTGCCTGACTTGGAACTGAAAAATTGGTAGTGATTAAAACCCTGGGAATGATTTTTGTATATATCTAGATTGCTGCTAAAAATGACTGCTTACATAAATTATTTGTCTGTTAAGTTTAAAAGTCTTTACATTATTTGCTTTTTGGTGAGTCTTAAGTTTTTATCTCTAACAATTGTGAGGCTAGCTTTTTGTGGCTTTCCTGCCCTAGGTATGTATTTCAAAGTAGGATGAGATAGACAAAATGTATATTGTCATGAATCACCAAGTATGATGCTAAATAGATTTTAGATGTCATCACATTTGATCTAATGGAAGTTGGTATGGGTTTTGACATAGTTACAGCCCTCAAAATATTTGTGAGTTACATTATCTTTAGATTTGCTTCTTGGAACCCAAGTTTTTTTTTTATGGCCTTGTCTCTTTTGATTCAATCAATTTATCTACCAGCTGGGTACAAAAGAGATTAACATCTTTATCAGTTTACTGATGCTTGGGAAACTGATTATAGAAAAAATGACAAGAGTTGACAGTAAATGTGTTTGGGAATTTAAGTGCTGAAGAACAGCATGTAACATGTCCTGAATATCACAGAAGGCACACAGGTAGTTCGATTTTCCTCTGTGTGTTCAATTTTTAAGCCTTTTAAGCTTTTAATGTACTGTATTTTCTGGTGTTATATAAACAATATGTCACTGATCACCCAGAATTTTCTACTTTCTTTATTACTTTTTATTATTTCCATCTATTAATTTCTCGTCCTTTATTTTATAACAATTTTTTATTATTTCCATCTATTAATTTCTCGTCCTTTATTTTATAACAATTTTAATTCATCAATGCAGGCCTAGAAAACTTTTGGAAATATGACAGTCTCTGCATGACATGACAAAGGATAAAATAAGCAAAAATAGACTTTCAAAAGGACAAAAGGGTTCAGACACCCACAAAAGAAAGGAAACAGCATCTGAAAATGTAAAGAAAAAGATAACTGAGGGGCTGTTAAGAAGAATGGAGAACACAGCTTCCTACATCCAGCTCCCTAGAATGGCAAAGGGAGACTGAATCTACTCTGTTTCCAAAACCAGGTTAGGTGGCAGGAGAGACAGTCCAAGCTTCAGGACAGTGTTATGTCCAGATTGTAGAGTCCCCACAGACCAGCAGAGACCACCAGGAGTTCAACTCATATGCAAATGCAGAGTCTTTATTCAAGTTTGAGCTCAGACTCACCAACCTCTTCAACAGTAATGAATGGGTATAGCAGACCCCTGAACTGTTAAAGCCTTGTCTTTTTATCATAGTTCCAGCAGTGTGAGGGACTTTCCAACTTAGCATTTATAGGACTGGTTAACATTTGAGAAATTACAACTTGGCAAATTCCTGTTGGCTAGCAATGATTTTAGCTTGTTATGTACAATTGGGGCTAACTTAAGCAATTGATTTTGAGACATCTGGAACATTAGGTATTTTTCTCCTAAAAGCTAATTGGTTGTCAGTAAGGGTGGAGTAGCTGTGATTAAGAATGTTGTGACTGTTGCTAGGGGGTGTCTTGGTTCCTGAAACAGGTTATGGTTTTTCAAGTTTCTAGGTTTAGCCTTAGGACAAGTTCAACATAAGATGGAGTTGGAACACTAAATGGAGTTCATACACTTTAGGCTGGGCCCTTCAGATACACTAACATGCCACACAATGTTGATAAATCTCATTTGCCACTCTTTGCTACTCAGAGGACAATTGTTGGTTATCATCTTGAAGGAAGAATCTATTGAGCTACCCCTGGATTTGAGGAGATGGCTCAGTAGATAAACTGATTCTTATATACATGCAAACCAGAATTCAGATCAACAGATCCCAGAAAGAAGAACAGCATAGTGGAGGATAGCAGTAAACTAAGCACTGACATTACAGAAGTTACCAGTTCTGAGTGGTTCATCAGTTAAGATGAACTTGCAATCCTTAGATTTGATTCAGTAAAAAAAACTTATCTCAAAAAAGAAAAGTCAGTGAGGAAGAGCAAACTCGCAGGAGTCGACCTTCTTATTCTATATTTACATGTCATATACCATATAAGAGCACATAAGAGCATAGCAACACAGAAAAAGAAAACACAAGACAAAAAAACAAAACAAAAAACAAAAGCTAAAATCTAAACACCAACTTAGCTATTTCAGCGCCTGAGAACAAGATATTCACAAGTCTGTGATCCTCAATGTCATCTAGTAGTGTCCTAAAGACATAGCAAGCCCAGGAATACAGTTGTGGTGTGCAGGGAAACCAGACACAGAAGCATAAGTTTACAGAAAGTATGAGGTTAGCTGAAAGGTATAGAGACAAATAAATCTGCCCAGTGGTCTTTAGCTAGAGATCTATCTCATTAACTGAAAATAGTCTTGTGTTGATAGTCCTGATACTTAAGCCAATGGGTGGGTAAACCTATTACATACATATATTTACTAACTGCTGCAGAACTCAGAAACTTTGAATTTCAAGAATTATAGATCACATTTCCAACTTCATCACATAAACAAGGAAATTAATCAAGAGTCCTTGAGAACACAAACTGATAGCCTTATTTGTCAGGTCCAGCATGGCCTAGGTAGGAACAGAATGATATTGTTCCTGCCTCTGGAACAGGAAGAGTGGACATGGTCCTCCACAAGCATAGATGCCTGCTTTGGCCATAAGACTTGTTTGTATAATAATGTACATATTTTACATTCCTCCTTTAAGGAATCCCCTCCCTGTCAAATTTATGACTCCATGATAATCAGCAACAGCAGGAGTCCAGGAGATGAAGCTGTGGCTAATGTCTTAGCAAATGGTAAATGCAGGGACCTTCAGGACAGCCCATAATGCTGTGGAAAAGAACTCTAAAAACATGAGTTCAAAATATATACTTTCTCATCTATGCAAAAATAAGAATGCAATATGAATTATATGAGGGGCTTCATGAATCTAAAGGAACAAAGGCAGCTGCATTAATAAGCCAGATTGTCAGAAAGATATAAAGGCCGGGCGTGGTGGCGCACGCCTGTAATCCCAGTGCTCTGGGAGGCAGAGGCAGGCGGATTTCTGAGTTCGAGGCCAGCCTGGTCTACAGAGTGAGTTCCAGGACAGCCGGGACTATACAGAGAAACCCTGTCTCGAAAAACAAAAAAAAACAAAACAAAACAAAAACAAAAACAAAAACAAAAAAAAAAACAAGATATAAAGAAGGCAGATCCAAATGCAGATAAATTCTTGAGTTCAGGTCACCCTCGTATAGTGAGTCCATGCCCAGGGGTGATACAAATGGTAATTTCAGGAGAGGGTTGCACCAAACTATGTTATCTATACTTAACAGAGGTAGGCAGATTTCTGAATTCTTTTATTAAAAGAAAATGTGTGCTTGTTTTCTCTGAAGAACTAAGGGGCAGAGGTCATCTTCTCCAGATTCATAGGATAGTCAAAAGGAAACCCAAAGTAAATGACTGGATTGATACGTAAAATAAAAAGGCTGAGTTTATGATCTGCAGGAGATGAGCTTTCCAGAGAATTGTTTTTAGGAATAGCAAGAGAGAACTGTTTGGAAAACTTTATCAAGTGGAATTTAGTGAGAGAGCTGTCTAGAGAACTCTAGAGAAAGCAGAGCAGATATAAAGAAAGCAGAACAGAGAGAAAGTCAACTCAAAAGCTGCCACCAGCAGTGCATTGGCAACCAGGTTTGATCCACTCTTTGACTTCATGTCCTTTATTTCACTGTCCTAGACACCCCTGTTTTCTTCAAGCAGTCCTTTAAAAAAAATAAAAAAAAATAAAAAATGTGCTTGTCCTTGGCACTTTGGACAGCTCTCTGTTTGCTTTGCATATGACCAATAAACTTCTGAGATGCTCCCATCTACAATGTTACCCACTTAACTAGCATATGAACTATGGGGGTCTTGAGAGAATGAAAAAATCTGTCCAGTTCAGTAACGAAAACTATGTTATTAGCAGAATCCAGAACATTCTTTCTTCTTTTACTATTAGATATTTTGTTTATTTACATTTCAAATGTTATCCCCTTTCCTGGTTTCCCCTCCAAAAATCCCCTAACCCATCCCTCCTCCCCCTGCTCACCAGTTTACCCAATCCTGCTTCCCTGTCCTCATAGTCCCCTATACTGCAGCATTGATTCTTCAAAGGACCAAGGGCCTCTCCTCCCTTTGATATCCAACAAGGCAATCCTCTGCTATATATGCAGCTGGTGCCGTGGGTCCCTCCATGTATACTTTTTGTTTGGTATTTAAGTCCCTGGAAGCTATGGGGCTATTGGTTGGTTCATATTGTTGTTCCTCCTGTGGGGCTGCAAACCTCTTCAGCTACAGAAAGATCTGTAGCTCCTCCATTGCAAACCCTGTGCTCAGTTCAATGGTTGGCTGAGAGCATCCCCCTCTGGATTTGCCAGGCACTGGCACAGCCTCTCAGGAGACAACTATATCAGGCTCCTCTCAGCAAGCACTTGTTTGTATCCACAAGAGTCTCTGGGTTTGGTAACTGTATATGGGATGGATCCCCAGGAAGGGGAGTCTCTGGATGGTCTTTCCTTCAGCGTCTGATCCACACTTTGCCTCTCTACCTCCTCCTGTGGGTATTTTGTTCCCCCTTCTAAGAAGGACCAGAGTATCCATGCTTTGGTCTTCCTACGTGTTGAGCTTTGTTTGGTCTGTGAATTATGTCTTGGGTATTCCAAACTTCTGAGCTAATATCCACTTATCAGTGAGTATATATCATATGTGTTCTTTTGTGATTGGGTTACCACACTACACATGATATCTTCTAGTTCCATCCATTTGTCTCAGTATTTCATGAATTCCTTGTGTTTAATAGCTGAGTTGTATTCCATTGTGTAAATTGAACACAATTTCTGTATTCATTTCTGTTGAGGGACATCTGAGTTCTTTCCAGCCTCTAGCTATTATAAATAAAGATGCTGTGAACATAGTGGAGCATGTATACTTATTAGATACTGGAGAATCCTCTAGAGAATGCCCAGGAGTGGTATAGCAGGGTCCTTTGTCCAATTTAAGCCAAAACTTTCATAGCAGAAAGAGAACTTCCAAAATGACTACAGCACTTGTAGACATTGGTCATTTGATATATCTAGTTTCATCAATGATATAAATCATAGGAAAGAAAATAGGCATTATTCAACTATCCTTATTAACACCCATGCATGTAATTGGAAGTCACCAATTTTTGAAGGACAGTAAAGCAAATGCTGTAGCACTTCGGACTATTCTTTTTTTGTTTTGCTTTGTTTTGTTTTGTTTTGTTTTGTTTTGTTTTGTTTTGTTTTGTTTTGTTTTTCAAGACAGGGTTTCTCTGTAGCCCTGGTTGTCCTGGAACTCACTGTGTATGTAAACCAGGCCACCACTGACTGGCCTCAGCCTATTCTTAATCTCTTTTTACTTTGACTCAAATTGAGATTCTCTCTTTTCATTTTAAAACACTGCCCTCTCTATTTCCTCCTTTGCCCTACTCTCTATTATTTGAATCTTTTTATTATATATATTCTTTGTTTTACATTTCAAACATTATCCCTTTCCCTGGTTTCCCCTGCTCCCAGAAAATCCCTATATCATCCTCCCTCCCCTTGCTTCTATGCATGTGTTCCTCTCCCCACCACACTCCCTGCCCTCGATTCTCCTATGCTGGAGCATCTATCGAGCCTTCATTGGAACAAGGATCTTTCCTCCCATTGATGCCTGACAAGGCTAGCTTATGCTGCAGACGCAGTTGGAGCCAGGTGTACTCCTTGGTTGATTTTTAATAGTACTTCTATTTTTGTCCTTTTCTATACAATATAGTTTTATTTTTAATTATCTAACTTGTATTTGTCTAATATTGATGTCAGCTTCATAATACGTAGCCTCTGTTTGATGTTTCTCTTGCCTTCTATCGCATTCTTTTCAATTCTTTGTTTTCTTTTTTTCTTTTGAAGTTCTTGCCTTTCTTTGCTATTTTTCCTCTCATTATAGCTTATTTCTTTCTTCAATTCACTTGCTACATTTTATCCTAGTTAATATTTAGTTTCATAACACTTTACATATTAGTTTTAACTTTTTGTTTTATTTTATTGTTTATTGTTTTGTTTGTTCTCAGTACAACAATAAGCAATGCAGGGAAAACTGGCAGTAATATATAGACCAAAGGCTGTATAAATTACAACACAGAAATAAAAAATTTAAACCATAAAAATAACTGTTTCCTTCCAAATTTCAACTATTGAGTGGAAAAGTAAAATTCTAAGTGAATAATTCAAAAGTTTTCTTATAAAATAAATAATGATTCAAAAGAGGATACAACCAATCTTAAAAAATTTATATCAGAAAAAATTTCCCAAAATCTAGGGAAAGAAAGAAATACAAGCATAAGAGTTATTTATAACCTCAAATAGACATGACAGGAGCAGAACTTCTCCATGACATTTATAGTCAAGATATCAAAAATACAAATCAGAGAAACACACTAAAAGCTTTAAGGGGAAAATGCCAAGTTATCCACAAATGCAAACACATCAAAATAACATCAAATTTCTTATCAGAAACTCTATATTCGAGGAAACCAAGGCATGATATAGTTAAAGACTTAAAAGTAAATGACTGCCAAACAAGATTGCTCTGTACAGCAGTGCTATCTTTTAACACTGACAGAAAATAATAACATTTCAAGACAAGTATAAACTAAGTCAGTTTATAACCACCAACCCAATACTACAAGAATTACTTTTGAAAAACTATATACAGAGGAAACATAGAAACAATCTCACAAGCACTGAAAGGGTAAATATCATGAAACAAAGAAAGAAAGATAGAAAGGAATTCATAATGTAAAAAATTTAAAAAAGTGGGAAACTCCTAATATTAGTATGAAAAAATGAACAAGACATAACACAACCATGCAGCATAATTACACAAATTAGGTAATACCTCTGAATAATAACATTAAATATCAAAGGTCTTGACTTTGAATTATTGAGATGCAGGGTAGACAGCTGGATTGAAAAATAAAACTGGCTTTTGAGTCTAAGAAACACAATTCACTGTTCGTTTGCTGGACGGTTGTTTGCTTCTTTTTCATTTTTATTTGAAAATATATGTTAAATACATTATCTTATGAGTATATAATGTATTGATTTTCTTCTCTTCACCAGATCTTTGCCATTTCCAGTATCTTTCATGTTCAGTGTGCTTCTTATACCTTGATAGTTATATATCCATTTTTGGGTTAGGAAAATTTCTTCTATGATTTTATTGAAAATAATTTCTTTAATACTGATCTGGACTTCTTCTCCTTTCTTTTTTCCTTCTATTTTTAGACTTGTCCATTTATAATGTCCCAAATTTTCTGAGTGATTTATCCTGTGAGTGTTTTAGTTTTAACATATCCTTTGACTGATTCATCCAATTTTTCAATTGTACATTTAATGTCTAAAATTCTATCTTCTATCTCTTTTATTCTCTTGTTGATGCTTTCTTCTGAGGTTCCTGTTTTATTCCTAATATTTTTATTACCAGATTTCTCACAGTTTAATTTGCCTTTATTGATTCTATTTCTCCATTCAGGTCTTCAATTGTTTTATACATTTCCTTTCACTATTTGTTTGTATCAACACAGATTAAAGTAATCATTTCCTCTTGAAGGACCTCTACCATATTTATATAGGGTATTTATTGCTTTTTGTTTCATGCTTTTGCTGCTGCAACACTGGAAGGCTACTGTGCTAGGGTTCCTGGACTCAAGTAGATACACATTTTTTCTGGATGTTATTGATTAGGTTTTTATGCTGTTATCTAGGCATCTGAGTTTGGGAAGACTGTAATTATAGGTGTTATCCTTGTTGGGTGAATGTTTTATTCCTTTGTTTCTATTGAACTCTCTGTTCTTAGCAGTTTGTGTTGCCTAGTTGGACATTCTTCATTGATTCTGATTGGTAAGTCCACTGGAGTTTCAAGTAAATTGTTTCTAGGTGTTAGAATGTGACAACTAGGAAAGGGGAAAGCCTTTGGAATGTAAACAAAGAATATAGAAAATAAAAAAAATAAAAAAAAAGAATGTGACATTTAGGAATTGGCAAGCATGGGCTTTGTAGGTAGGGTTGAGTAGGTCTACTGGAGGCACCTCTTAGTTTTTGCGTAATAGACACAGAAATTGAGGAGAAGCTACAACAGTTAATCCACTACACAACTGAGATGAGACTTGGGGCTTGATTATAGAGGAGTGGAAGGATAGTGAAGATCTGAAGTTTGCCTTCCTGCTTGTCTGGCTTACTTGTTTCTCTGAGAGGTCAGGGTAATTTGTTGTTTTAGAACGCCTGCTGAAATTAGGGTCTGAGCTAAAGAGATTAATGGGGCAAGGGAAGTTTTGGGGCAAGGTATGTGTGGTCAACTGGAAATGGGCAGGGACAAAGAAGAAGGGAGTCTACTGCAGATGGTCTGATAAGAGTTGGAATAAGCCGAGAGACTGAGCTTAGAGAGCTGGGATAGGTGAAGATCTGCAGTTATTCTACCTACTTTCCTGGACAGTATAGCTTACAGGTTTTAAGGGAATGCCTGCTAGAGTTGGTAGTTGGTTTAAAGTAAGAAGAGGGGTACCGGATGTTTGTAGAAGGTTTATGCAATCCACTGAGATGTAGGCAAGGAGAAAGGGAAGTTGGCTGAAGCAGGTTGCCTGCTCCAGTGCTGGATCTGAGACTGGAGAGGGGAGTGGGGGAGGTTGGTTTGGAAATGCATAGGGAGAGATGAAGATTTGCAAAGAGCTTCTCAGATTTTCCTGGCTGGTGTGCCTGGCCTTGATCACGTTTGTACTATATTATGTTTTATATCATGAATTATCAGCAAATGTAGGCTGAATAAAAGAAGCAAACAAAATTACTAATGAGGGAACTGACAAGTGAAATTCATTATGCAAAGATGCTTTAACAAAGAATTTCAAATGTTCACATTAGTATATAAAAGGAGTAAGTTGAAGGATGGATGGATGGTTGGTTGCCAAATGCTATAATACATTCATTAAAATAGTCATATAGATATATTTACTCCATAAGTATTTGTTAAGTATACACTGAAATATATAACCCATCTTGATATTTTAATACAAAGCCTTCCAATCATTTATCATTCTCATTGTTTTAGAAAATAAGGTTTTTGTGGACATATATTGTTCATTATTTCCTCAAATTTACTGCTCAAAGTTTAGATGGGAGATTTGGAGATTCTTGAGTTATACAAAATCTTTGTGACTTTATAAATTATTTGGTTATCAATTTATGTTCAAACATTAAAATTGTTATTTAAAGAAAACAGAGCCATGGTTCAATTAATTTATTAACCGTTCCATTCATTAATATGCCTTATACCTGATGCCACAGGCATACATGTATTTCTCTTCCTTCATTCATGCTGATATGATGAAGTATTAAGACAAGAACTTCTATATTCTTATCTGTTGTAAGGTTAGTTTTTTTTGTTTTGTTTTGTTTTTCTAATGGGTTCTCAGAGAACTCCTTGAGGCTATTTTTTGGCTCTTAGTAGTTTTATCCAAACATCGTAGCAGCCCATCTTCCTGCAGGATGTTACACACAGAATAAACAACTATCAGTAATGGAGGAGAATGTAACTTTAGCATTATTTAGGAATGACTGCTTTATTTTGTCAATAATTAAGATAAATTTGTTTGAGCACAGAACATGTATCACATATTCATAGAAAGAAATTTTTTAAAAAATTAATGAGTGTTTTCTTCCAGAATTACACCTTACAAGTAAGACTAGAGAGAAGAATACTAAATGATACTATATATTTTGTGACACATGAAATTTTTTTTATCCAGCAAAAGATGATTGACAGTTGGATAATGTATTCTCTTTTCAAAACTTATGTCACTGATATGTAATTGGGCATGTCTTTAACTGGATCCATACCAGTTTTGGGACATTCATAAAATTACTGTGTATGAGTACATATATCTTTATATGGAGATGAAGAATAATTATTATGTCTACTATATAAACTACTGAAAGCTTCATAAATCTTTAAAAAATATATATTTTATAGTTCAGAAAATATAATTCTGTGTTTTATAAAAGCAGCTCAGACCTGAAATGAAACAACTTTATATACTTCTGCTATTGGATATTGTCTTAATTAGAGTTTCACTGCTGTGAAGAGACACCATGACCAATGTAACTTTCATTGCAAAACAAAACCTTTCATCGGGTTGGCTTTCAGTTCCAGAGGACCATGATCTTCATGGCCTGAAGCCTGGCAGCATCCAGAAAGACATGGTGCTGGAACAGTTGAGAATTCTGCATCTAGGTCCAAAGAGCAGATGGAGACTGGCTTCCATGAGTATCCAGCAGGAGGGTCTCTTTCCACACTGGGTTTAACTTGAACACTAAGAGCCCTCAAAGGCCACACACTCAGTGATATCCTTTTTCCATCAAAGCCATACCTATTTCAAAAAAGGGTATACCTCTTAACATTATCATTTCGCATGGGTCAAGCATATTCAAGCCACTACAGATATCTATACCCTGAGCCTAGCAGAAATAATATATGTGTTGTTAATTATGTCCTCTAAAGTAAAATAATAAAATATGTATCTACTTTCTTTTGTCTATTACACAAATATGGGTTCTTCTATAGGTTTACTCCATGAGCAAAGAAAAGTCAATTTTGTAGGGAAAAATGACAACTACAAAAAGGCTCTTATTCTTGACTTTATGGCTTAAAAATTGGCAGACATGTAATTTTTCTAATATACTAAATTTGTTTTAAAATCTCCCTTTATTATGTTGAGTTACAGTTTATGTACATTGGTGTGTTTTCTGCAAATGCTTCTGTATGAGGATGATGGACCACCTAGAATGGGAGTTATTACCAAGTTTGAAGGGCTATGTAGATGCTGGGGCATAAACCCAAATTTTCAGGAAGAGAAGCCAGTGCTCTTAACCACTGAGTCATCTCTAATGTACTCATCAAATAAATTTTAATCTAAAAGAATATCAACAAAATGAGCAAATAATAATATATTCTAGATTTTCCAAATTTCTAGAAAAATGTTGAATCCCTTATTTATTTTAACTCTCCCTTTGCTGTGTCCTGGGTTGCATCTGTAGAGATACAAACACAAAAACTTTCTTTAAGATGCTCATAGTCAGAGTGAGGAGAACAACTGCACTGTAAAAAAGATTAAAGAATAATAATATAAAAAACTTGTTCATAGTCCAGTGAGCAGTTACTGATTTGTAAATGACAATGTGCAGAGAAAATATAACTATTGAACTATTAATGAAACTATAATCCTTTGAGATTATAAACATGGTTTTTATTTTCTTCAAATTTTCAAATAAATATGACTTTTCTGGAAACTCTCCCTGCTGTAATTGCTTCCTTTGCAATTTCCCAACAAGTCTAATGACAGTCCATTGAATAATTGGACAATGTATTAGTTCAAGAAATCTCTCAACACATCAAGTTGGAAATATCTTCCAGGTCCTTTCCTCCAAGCTGATCAATACAGACTGCACAGTACACTGTCCACTCTAAATTTATGCTAGTAATTTGTCTTAGTTCTGAGTGTTGCCATAGTTAATTGTTAATCCATATTCATCGGCCCTCACAAATGAGGGCATGTAGTTAGGAGATACTTCATGTGCTTTCTCTTCTACTGTGAATGTCTCAAATTATCCTTTTCTTTTGCAGTTGCTTGATTTCCTTAAATTGTTCAAATAAAAAATACAAGACAATTACTGCCTCATATTATCAAATAATTTGCATGGTGATGCTCAGTAGGTAATGACTTCATTAAAAATAGCAATGCAATGTAAATTGCAACCATATACCAATTCTATTGCTTTAATTGGACTGTTAAAGATATCTTTTCTTGTACAAATGAATTTGTTTTTCTCAAAGCCCAAACTTGAACATTGAAACCATATTTCTCTGGAATTTCCCTTTAGTTCTATTTGAATAACCTCTAAATTAATGTGAGGTGTGACATTCAGAGATTTAATTATGAACTCCAGCCTCCCTAGGCTGGAGGATTACAGGTCTGTGCCAACATATTCATATTTAATATTTATTTTGCAAATTTTCTTAACATATTCCAAAAGCAAGGACATGCTATCTTTGGAAGATAGACAGGTGTCTTTTCTTTAAAAAACTGTGTGCTATTATGGTAGGCATTGTTTTTGTTTGTTTGCTTGCTTGTTTGTTAGCTTGTTTTTGTTTTGCTTTGTTTTTTGCTTAAGCAAAGTTTACTAGTTGGTAAAAAAGAACAATAATTGATAGTAAGTGTGTAATCTTTAAAGAACCATTAGAAAATTATTAAGTTTTAAGAATAAATATTCAAACCTAAACACAGTAGCAGCAAAATATTAATGCTGCTACTAGTAGAGTTGATCTGTGACTCTCTCTCTCTCTCTCTCTCTCTCTCTCTCTCTCTCCTCCCCCCATGTGTTTGTGTTTGTGGATATGTACATATATATTTTAATTGTAATATTTTTTCCATTCTAAAGCTAGTATTCTAAGTCATGCGCAGATGTTTTGTCATCATTAAACATTGAAAATCTAAAATTTCCAATTACCAATCCCTTGGTTTATCAATATATATATTAGACAGTTTATCTGATGAATTATGTATTTAAAACTGAGGTTTATCTTGTATTAAATAGACTGGGTCACTGAAGTATGATCCTAGGTAAATCTGAATTGCTGAAGTGACATGCATATTATAGTTCACATTCTAATCACCCTTTCTTGACTCTATGATGGAAAATTACTATCTAAAGATTTCCTACAGAATCTTCTTTTACTGTCCTCTGCGCTGCTGCTTTCTTTATATACAAGAAAACAATGTTAAATGTTTGTAAAATAAATAAATGAGGCAACATTTTCACTTATATAACACTTATATTTAATGTTTATACCTTGGAATCTTGTCCTTTTAGGTTGTATTTATATAGTATCTTCAACCTTCTCAACATTTATACCTACCTCAAAATATAGGTAACTGTTACAAATACATATTTTTATTGACAAAATCAAGAAATAAATAAGAAAGTAGACAAATATAAAATAGCAGCCACAATGAGTTTAGTGAGAATAAAATAGAAAATATTTAGAAGCAAAAAACTGGATGTCTAGGAGCTAATAAAAACATTTTTAAACCATTAGATACTTCCCGATCATTTTGAAATCCCAATGAAATAACGAATGAAGAGCATTTGACATTTTTTAACTCTTTTTAACTTAATTTTCTTCTGTTGTTTAAAACTAGAGTCTTGAGCATACTAAACATATGCCCTACCACTGAGCCACACATGGCTCTAAGAATACATGGTTTTCCTTATGAGGTAAAACAGCATTTGAACAATTGTATCTTTTATGAGTTAAAATTTTCCATAAAATAATACCATCCATTTCACAGTTCTTTCTTCTGCCTATGCCATTTTCTACTTGGACAAATTTTCTAATGCCTTTGCCATTAAAAACTGTCAAAGATATCTATACTCTGACATGTAGTATCTGGTCTAGTACATTTGCATATGTGTCCCTACTCAATTGAAAAATTAGTATTGGTTATGTGTTTATATATTCATTTAAAAATCTTTAGTTTCTTGACATTATCTACTGATATTTGAAAGATTAATGATCTCATTATTAGGCGAAGTAGAAGAAAATTAACAATTTTTTTGAAGATGCATATTCCATGGCTTTAGCTAGCCGAATGTGTTCTGATTAAAGAATAATACTTAGAACTTCATATTGTCAACACAAGGGAAATTAGCATGTCCATATTTGAATTTAGTACATCATTTGGCATTCTGCATAATATCATAAATAAGCTGGTACATACATACATAACAATTTGTGGTATGAATTACATGCAATATTTTTTTTTGGAGTTAGCTGTAAAACACATTTGGAAACCAAAATTAACCAGATGACATTTTATTATGCAGTTGGTCTTATGTAATGTAAAATTTAATTACATAATATTTCATTCACAGCTGTGACAAAACATATATGAGCTTCCAAGATTCAGGAACTAAGCTGACATGAAAATCTTTAGATAGGGTGATTGAAGTGGCTTATCCTGGCTGGAGAAATAGGAGTATATTAATATGTCCAAAGGATCTTTTCTTAAATATTCTTAAATACAACTCATACTAATTTCATCTGATAGTAGGATATGCCCCAAGTCCATTTCACACAAAAGAAGAACACTACCAAAACAGTTCACCTGAATGGTATGACAAAAAAGCAGAGCCTTACATGTATTTGGTGAGCTTGCCCTACATAAATCCCCCTAGTGTTTACAAAAACCAGATTTTTTTGCATCTAATTGCTAGCAAACTGTAGATCATAAAATGTGCTCATCAAACTGAGCAAGATCTGGGCTCATTTTGTGGCTACATTTCTTTGTCTAATTTTTTTTTCTGAAATGTACTCAATGAAAAGCTATTTACCAATTAGAAAGAAAAAGCTTAATTAGAATGAAGTGAGTGAGTTGCCAATTTTATCAATTTAGACAGCATTTATTGGGCTTTAGAACTTATTCAGCATAATGCAAGGAGCTGGATATCCATGGTAGAATGGTTTTCTTAAAGGCCTGCATTTCGTGTACACATGGCTCATTCTAAAACAAGGTCATGGCTACTGAAGAGGTCCTCTGAAGCATTCCACACTAGTGAATAGTGAGCAAGAGTGATTCCATAGGTTTCTTTAATGATTATAAACTTTAATGACTCCCACACAAAAGCAGGTCTATTTGTTCACATTCAGAACATGACTCTGTTCATGTAGAACTACTGATTATCTCATTCATATTTCTTCAGATGTGCTTCAAGTGATGAGAGCATACAGAAGGAATTGCTAGGGCAAATTGTCCTCATGATACCCTAGATAGAACTCAAAGATGCAAATCTAGCCAGAGAGTGCCATAAATTTATCAATAGATCTGGCCGTGAAAATATTCCTGACATCCAATGGTAAAAATATTCAAGTTATTGAAGGTAAATAACATTTGACAGCCAACTGGAAGCCATAAATAAGAGACATGCATAGAAGTCAATTTCTTCATGAAGACAATGAAATGTCTTCTAGCTCTATGCCTTTCTGAAATTTCACCCTTAAGAGAAATCTAGTCTTCTGTTGCAAGGAGAATAAAGAAATTCTCTCTGAAAAAATGACTTAACAGTTTCTTTCTGCCAAACTTGACCACTTTCTTTTCTATGACTCTCAGAGTAAAAGATAAGAACAGATTCCTACGGATTTTTTGGCCCAAACATACACACACACACACACACACACACACACATACACACACACACACACACACAAAGAGAGAGAGAGAGACAGAGACACAGAGAGACAGAGAGACAGAGAGACAGAGACAGAGAGACAGAGACAGAAAGTCAGACACAGAGAGGGAGATAGATATATAGGCAGAGAGACAGAGAGATTTTCTTGCTTCCAAACTTTAAAAAATAAGATTTAATAAAAGAAAATGAAACCTTATATAAACTTATAGAATATGTAATAGAAAGCTGTATTATAAAAAGAGAAAGCACAGGTAACTTGAGGCATAGAGAACACAGCATTGCTTGTTGACAGTGGAATAGTCCTTATATGTACTGGAAAAAATATTTCCCTAAACTTGGAGTAAAAAAATTAGGAGATTAAAATTATATGTACTCACAAACAAACCCTTGTTATTCAAAAGTTATATGAATTAAGACAATATATGAATTGTCCTTTTAGCAATAATAAAACAATAAAATGGTAGAAAATTAAAACCTGTGACTAACTTAAAGAAGAAACAAAACATAACAACAATGTTAAATCAGGGTAGGTGAGATGCCTCAGCAGGTAGTGATATAAAGATATTTGCTGCCCAGTGCTATGACCTGAGTTTAGTCTCCAGGATCATTGTGGTGAGAAGAGAGAAGGGGGTTCTTGAAAATTGTTCACTGACCCTTTGATTAGTAGCATATGTCTACATGTTCACATATGTAAGTGTAGGCTGACTATCCTATGTACACATAACATAGACATAACACTCACTCACTCTCTCTCTCTCTTTCTCTCTCTCTCTTTCTCTCTCTCTCTCTCTCTCTCTCTCACACACACACACACACACACAATCAGATAAAGACAAGAAAAAAATAAGTCAAGTAGTTTCTGATATTGCGACCTTTCTTATAAGATTTCTTTGAAGTGTCCATAAATGATGTGTTGTAGCAGGGCAGAGTTCCATATCAGAATACTACCAATTCTTCTCTGCTCATTTGTTAATTAGATATGATATACTAATGTCAAAAAGGTCTCAGTGTCATGATAAGGTAGAACAGGCATTAGCAATATGTCAGTGTTTTCTCATTTTAATCTTTTCATGTGATTTCCATTATACTTTCATCGCCCAGTTATTACATTGCTTATTAGAGTCCAGTCATTTACTTCTATCCTTAGATATTAGTGAAGAATACCATGTGTTTGAAAAGAAACAAAGGGAATTTCAATGTTATTACAGTGAATGTTGAAACATCACCTTTTTAAAAAATGAATGCCCATAAACTTTACTTTCTTCTAAGAAAGGAGAGTCACACACACAACCTACCCTTCCTTCATTTAAGGTTAATCACTAAGGCATGAGTACTTTGGAGAACATAACTGAATGTACAAGAAAGAGTTTATTTACAGTGTGTGAATACTATGTATTGAGTTCCAGTTGGCATAGCCACCTAAACTCTTGACTAAGCATCAGAAAGAGGAGGGAGAGATAATGCTCTGCAAGCTCATTCTGCTTATTCCTATACACATATTGATAACAGAGCATTGATGCCAGTCAGAGTTCAGGACAAAAGATTCTTTTTTTTTAATTTTTATTTTCTATATTCTATGTTTACATTCCAAAGGCTTTCCCCTTTCCCAGTTCCACCATACGTCCCATAATTCCTCTCCCCCCCAACCATTCCCCAATCATCCCCCCCCAATGATTTCTCTGTTTTGGGTCTACAAAACTGGATCCAATCTTTACAGGCCCAGGGTCCTCTCCTTTCTTCTTCTTGGGAATCATTTGACTTGCTAATTGTGCCTTGAGTATTTAGGGCTTCTGGGCTCATTAATATCCACTTATCAGTGATTGCATTTCATGTGTATTCTTTTGTTATTGGGTTAACTCATTTAGGATGATATTTTCCAGATCTAACCATTTACCTACAAATTGCATGAATTCATTATTTTTAATTGCTGAGTAGTATTCCATTGTATAAATTATAATAACAGTGAAATGAAAGCAGACCAAAATGAAATCTCCTCTTCAGTCTGCCTCATCTACACACACCACGTGCACGCACGCACACACACACACACACACACACACACACACACACACACACATACACACACACACATACACACACACACACACACACACACGTGATCTGAGAGAGAGCAGAGTGGTGGGAGTGACAGTATTTCTCTAAATCATGACAGCAGCTAAACATTGTGCCCTATGGAAACATTCTTTTGGTTAACTAATACCATGGGAATGACAAAATCACATATTCTGCCGAATGCTTCTAGTAGCTGCAACTCTTGTCACACTTCTCTTCCTTCTCAAATGTTTGAAATTCACACAAATACACTACCCTTTGGCTGTTATTCTGGGGATATATAGTCCTCCAGCTCCCCTGACACTTCTCTTTGTCATCTGAGTAGTGGCTTAAATTATAAAGCTGTTGCACTAAATAAACATGTTCCTTTCATAGCATACTTAATAAAATTGTGCAAAGCATAAATTAAATAAATAATATTAAGTCCACTGTAGGCATAGATTTTTTAAAATCTACTTTTAATAAGAGTTCTCAAATGTTTCAACCACTCTTCTAGCCCACCATCCAAAGTAGGGGAAAATGGATGGTAAACAGAACAAGGGAATGTACTACCTGTTTAGAGGTAGTTTTTTGGGATGATTCAAATCACTGTCAGCATTCCAAATCAGTAATGTCAAGATACCAAACAGGAATCATCAGGAGTGGCAGGATCCAGCAAAAACTTCCAGGCCTTGGCAAACATGAGCCAGCAAGGAACAGCTGGCCTACCAGAAGAAGTTCTCTGTCTTGCTGCTCACAAAGAAGGGAAGGTAGCAATGGTACCAGACCAAGGAAAAGACGCAAAGCTAGCTATGCAAGCAAGTGCTTTGTTGCTGTCCAGTTGAAGCCTATTTATACTCTCTTCAAACCTCATGTGTCCTTCCACAGGTCTTGCCTCAGCCAAAACCACATGACTCAGTATCACATGACACTACCAGAGACTTCCATTTCAGTCTTTATTATAAACAAGGATATTATATAATAATAAAATCAACTGTTGAAAGGCTGAATTTGCACACTACCAAATCCTTACATTAATGAATAAAGGTACATTATTATACTAATAAAAAATGACCATTCACTCTGAATCCAAGAATTGTACATGAACAAGATGTGTATGTTCATTAAGAATACAGAATTATAAAACCAACATCATATCTCTTGAAACAACCCTATTATTTCAATTAGATCTCATTGTTCTGTATACATATTAGAATTTGGGAAGAATGCATTACCCAACATAGAATAATATGTATTTTCTTAATGGTACTGAGTAAACATGATTTTCCTGGTCCTGCAATATGTTTAACATCTACTAGCTGGATTACTTCCCATTGACAAAATAGTGATACTGTCAGAGAATTCAAGCAATGCAATTTAAAATTGTCTGAATTAAATTTCAGATTAAGACTTTTCATTTCCATGGCACCCACTGAGGGTCATTTACAGTATCATTTACAGTTGGTGGAATGAGTACATAAAAACTATAAAAGTGGGTAATGGTAATGAGACTACAGATGGATGCAAATAAAGTAGAGCAGGTGGAGGTTAAGAGAATTAAGTCAAGACAGACTCATTGACTGAAGTTAATGTTAGCTCCATACATCCATCTAGCTAGAAAAACTCCCTCATCTAACAAACTCAAAAAGTATTTCCCATCACCTATTTCTTATTCCATCTCCAATTGGTGTTAATATGGCCAGTTTCGACCAGAATCCATTGCTCCCACATATAGCACAGGAATTGTATTAGTCACAGTTCTTTAAAGAAACAGACTCGATAACATGAATGATAGACACACAAATTAAATAATGTTACACGGAAAGAGTAACAACTCTAGACTGGAGAGGCTAAGAACCCAAACTGATAGTTATTTAGTCCATGAAGTCGGGAGCCCTACCAGTCCCAATCTGACCATGAAAACTTGGAGAGTAGCTAAAGAATCACTTGTCCTCAGTCAGTGATGAAACTCCAGAAAAAAAAAAAAAGCTGTTTTGATGTCCTTGAAGGAATCCACGTGTAAAAGCAAAAGAATACATCAAATCCCTGGCAAGAGGGGAACAAGGCTAAACATGCAAAGATGGATAACCTTTTTGACATGTCATTGTCCATCTGGGACACTATGAAATGGCGCTGACAATATTTACTTTAGGTCTTGCCACATCAGTTGAGTTAATTGATCAGGACAATTGCTTAATGTCCCTACACATGTTGTTCTAGCTTGTGACAAATTTACATTAAACCTCATTATCATAGAGAAATATAGAGATAGAAATTACATAGAACACACAAAACTAGATTTATTGATTAATAATCATATGAGAAAATGCATCGTGCAGTTGGAAAAGCATAGAAATAAAAACATTGATTAACAGACAGGAAGAAATTAAAACTTTGACATTTACATGGCAAATAGTAGTTGGCTAAACGATTACATTTTAAGGTTTTAGCATTTGTCACATTTGTATACTTTAATATAACGACAAAACAGATAGCACTAATACACTTATGATGAAAAATAGAGATTAGTGTCTTACTTCGACACAGTGATGGACTTTTAGTCTTTGAAATATTGCTTGCAATATTTTTTCTGTGCATATGAATTAATTTTGACAAAACATTGTGATTTAGGAAATTCATTCCTTATTTATTGATTATATGTTACAGTGTCTGAGTAATTGGCTTTGCTATCTCTTCCTCATCACTTCTCCACTTTGCTCCGAAATGCTCGCATATCTCAATAACTGTTTAAGATCAATAGAGTTTATATTGATGGAAATTTTAAGTGGAACTTTAAAAATACCACATAAACAATTTTAAACATGAATTTTCTGAGGATTAATACTAGCACTTTTTATTTAGTCAAATGTTTATCCTATTACCTGATTCAAACAAACAGTGGAGAACACATGGCAACTGTTCAATATCATGTATGCACAGAATTGCCTAAGATCATCTCTGATATCTGACTTCCAGTAAAAAACTTTGAAGATTCCTAGACATCAGATGTCATATCTTAGAAGAATGAGGACTCCATTGTTCAATTACTCCAAGGAAGGTTATGCCAACCATAGAAGTGAAGTAATGCCATTGTTTCCTGAGTCATAGAGTTGTAGTCACAAATCCTGGGCCCTGGTTACTGTTCATCACAGAGGCAACAGATATGTATGGAGATTATATATATATATATATATATATATATATATATATATATCCCCAAGTGATATCTGGAGAAAAACCTGGTGATTACTCCTATATCTTAAAATTCCCATGAATCAAATATATATGACCATTTTCCCCCTAAGTCCAGTGTCTTTTTTTTTTTTTAGATTTCAAATGTATGATCATAAAAAGGGGAACCTCATGTTCAATTAACACGCTTTCCATGAAATTTCCCAAATACAAATAATACACTAAGAAGCTTGCATCTATTCCTTGTATTTTATTTGTTTTGTTTTGTTTTCGACAGGAAGCAATACCCGCCCCTTATGTTCTAACCCATATTTGAGGCTCTTTGCTGTAATGCCCCAATTTATGTCAGCTGCTCTCTCTAAAACCTGCAATCAAAATTTAAGATTACAAAAATCCTTGGTAATCTATTTTCCATTCTTTGGATGCAAGACCATATTTCCTATAACTTATGAGGTTATTTCCTTCTAACCCTTATTTTCATTAATGTAAAATCTCCAATATTTCACACTAATGGTTGCTTATCGAGTTTTTATAGCTTCCAGATCTGTCATATGACTTCACGGACAAGTCCACTGGTAATGAGTTCTAAGCTAGAAGTTTTTTCAATGAGAATTTTGGAGTCTTTGTTCCAGTATGTCTCAGCATGCTATTACTCTAATAGTCTAATAGTCTGCCAGCTAGTCTTATGTAACTTGACACACAAACTAGAGTTATGAAAAAAGGCCTCCATGAGCTCTTGCTGTAAAACACATTCTTAATTAATCATTGATGGGGAAGGTGCTATTCCTGAGCAGGTGGTCCTGGGTTCTATAAGAAAGCAGATTGAGTAATCCACAATAACAGTAAGCAGCACTCCTCTGTGGCCTTTGCATCAGCTCCTGCTTCCAGGTTTCTGTCCTCTGTGAGATTCTGTCCTGAATTCTTTCAAGGATGAACAGTGATACAGAAGTATAAGCCAAAAATAAATAAATACATAAAACCTTTCCTCTCCAAGTTGCTTTATTAGGTGTTTCATCACAGCAATAGAAACTCTTAAGACAAATATGCCATTAATGCATTTTTCACATGACATGTCAGTCTGCTTAAAAACAGATACCATTTCATTTTCTGTGAGATTTTAAGTATTGAGCATTGTATATCCTTGGGAGTGTCTTTATGTAGTACTACTGTGTGTGTGTGTGTGTGTGTGTGTGTGTGTGATGTACATGTCTACATGTATATATGCTTATTGCACTGTTTGCTAGTGCCTTTTTCTTAAACTTTTACTTTCTCCTATACTCGTTTTCACTTTTGTTAACTCATCTACAATTTATATTAAAGTAAAGGTTTCCCAAGTATTGTTGTTGTTGTTGTTGTTGTTGTTGTTGTTGTGTTATTTTTTGGCTTTTGGGTTTTTTTTTCTGATTTTTTTGAGGCAGGATCTTTCTATATATCCCTTGCCGCCCTAGAACTTAAATGTAGACTAGGCTGGCCTCAAAATCACAGATATTCACCAGCCTCTGCTTCCAAATTGCTGAAATTAAAGTATGTACCACTATGCATAGCTGGTTCCCAAGTATTTTAATTTATGTGCTTCCTTTCTGCATTTAGATTACTCTCTAAACCTACTTTCAATATTTTCTTTGAGTTTGGGCAGTAACAAAAGTATATGTATTTTATATATTTATATGAGTAATTTATATATAAAACATTAACCTACATTTTTAGGTTCTCTACAGTTTTTATAAATACTGTTGCTTTCTGGATTTCCCATTTTGAAATTTTTCTCAATATCAGTTGCATTCTTGATTTCTCATTCCTAAAGTATTTTAGTATTATTTTTTTCTTGCAATTAATATTTAACTCATTTTATTTATACAAATGATTATTGGAGTACCTATTTCAAACTAAAATCTTACAGAATATAAGCTAGCTACTTAATCTCAGGAAAGTACAGAATTATTCAAGATGGTCCCTTTCAGCTTTCTTTTAGTAAAGAACTTTGAAAATTATCGAATTTCAAAAGCCATGTTTATATATCAATAAAGGTAGAACAACTGGATGCACTATTACTCTACATCCATGGGAAGAACTTATACTATAAACATTTCTGGTGATATAAATGTATCACTATACACATCTCAGAGTGTTATTACTTACTAGTGATGCCCAGGTGGTTTTTTTCTTAGTACATATATAATAAATTAATGTCTTCTTGGGTATATGAATGAGAAAGTTGTTGATGTTACCCACTTTGCCTGTAGGAAATAGTTCTTTCTTCCTTTCTCCATAAAAGAATTGTCTAACTAAAAATGTCAGTTGAGTCAAGACTAAGAATTTATGGGGCTCTAATCCACATATGAAGTTTCAGCTAATTGTCTATTGTGAGTTTTGCCTTAGTTGAGAAAAGATAAATGGATGACACTGAATGTGAATCTTATCCACAACAGTTCCCCACACCCTCCTGTCTCACACCCTCCTGTTCTTCTCAATGGCACCTTCTACAGAATAATGCACCGTCTCACCACAGGGATGAAGCACCTTGCCTAGTTCCCTTAAGCCATAAATTTTAAAGTGTGAACTATGAATAAATCTTTCCCATCTTCAGTTGTTTTTTCCCAGATGTTTCATAGTGAAATAAAAAGAGTTGGCAAGTGCAGACTTCAGTACTGGGTATGCTAACTACTAAGAAGCAGCCTCCTCTATGATTAAAATCGTCCTTCCATCTCGGAGAAAAGCTGCTTAAGAAAGAGGATATTATTAAAGATATTAAAAAAACAGATGGTCTAAGACAGTGGTTGTCAACCTTCCTCATACTGTGGACCTTTAATACAGTTTCTCATGAAGTGGGGAAGAACAGTCATAAAATTATTCTTGTTGCTACATTATAAATATAATTTTGCTACTGTATGTATCTAATGTAAATATTTTGGGAGAGAGGCTTTTGCCAGCAGGCTTGATCATTACAGGTTGAGAACCACTTGTGTAAATGATCCATCTTGAAGAGAAACTCCTTAACTCCAAGAGTTAAACAACTCAAAGACTGGAATTTCCTGAAACTGGTAAGATGGACTAGGATGCTTCTTCTATAGCCATAAATAACTGGAAGTGCTATTGAGAAATAGTCATACAAACTGAGTTATCCAGTAGAAGGATAGACCATTTTAGCTGGCTGAAAAAAGGCAGAGACCATCCATACTGCCTGAAAGTGATTATCACCAACTCAGCTACCTGAAAAGGATGTACTTCAACGTGTTGAGCTGCCAGTAGGTTGAGTACTATGATCCATGTGTGCTGCTCTGTGTGTGGTCCCTTAAGCTCTAAAGTACTTTTGGTGATAAGCCTATCTTTGAGTCATGTTCCTGTAACATCCATATTCTTGTAATTATCCCCAATAAAAGGCAGTGGTCCACCAAGTCAGAGGTTGGTAGTATTGTCTCATCATTTGTTTATGTGGGTTTAGTAGATATTTGGACATATCTCCTCAATAACATGATCACCAAACTGGAACTCAGAATGTGGTGTAAATCAAGTCATTATGCAGGACCCTTAGCTGTTCTTAGTACAACCTTTATACAAAAAGAAACAAGCAGTGCTCAGCCCAGTGGATGCATCTACAACATAAGTCTCATACCCAAGTCTTAGAAAACATCACAGAGGAAACTGCAGAAATATCATAAGATATACAGGGCCTGGAAATACTCTGTAATATTATTTTCACAAAATGACACACACACATAATCAAAACTAAATGCACACACACAATGCATGCACACACACTCATGCACACACACATGCATACACACACATACACACACACAAACACTGAGGTTGATTATGAGAGATAGAGGAAGAGACAATAGGAGGATTGGAAGGAGGAAAGGGAATGAAAAAGATGATTAAATTATATTTCAATGAAAATAGATTTAAAAAATAATGTGTACAAAAGAGAACACACCATGGGCAGATGAAATAAGCAGTAGCTTGATACTTTTGGAATTAAACGAATTTGAAATATCTAAAAGTCAAAGAGACTATAGGCTAAAAGACACTTGGCACCTTACAGCATTCCAAAGAAAGCTGTTTGTCACACATCTTAAAAAGTACACAGTGCACAGTCAGGGTATAGCTCTGCCTGTCTTTAATTAACTCTTAACACAATCAGCTTGTTTTTATAGATACTGGTTTTCTCATCTATAAATAATCTCAGATTGTTGGGGAAATGAGTGGTATGTTTCCATGAAATGTTGATTTTAAGATATTTTTATAAGAAGAAAAGTAACTAGAAACAAAACAGTTGGCAATAATATAATCTTTAGTTATAATCTCAATTAATAATGAGTTAAAATTTTACAGTGAGGTTTTTGATGTAGGTTTAGGCATATGCTCAAAATCAGGCACATACCCAGTATACATATATATTACGTACTGGATACTATGCATACATGAGTTAAACAATCTACATCTGTAGATTTTTAGTGATATGTCTAAACTGTATCTTTCAAACACAAAACTGAAGGCTAAATAAAGCTTTATCTTTTAATTAACTGAATGACTTCTTAGCATGACTTTAAATATATTTCTTAAAATATTAAGGAATTTGATTTTCCTTTTAATTGGTTATTTTATTTATTGACATTTCAAATGTCCCCATTCCCAGTTTCCCCACTGCAAACCCTCTATCCCATCTCTCCTCCCCCCTGCTTTTATGAGAGTACTCCACCACCCATCCTCCCACTCATGCCTTACTGCCCTAGCATTCCCCTATGCTGGGGCGTTGAGTCTTCACAGCACCACCGAAGGGCCTCCCTTCCCTTCCCGTTAATGACAGATAAGGCCATACTCTCCTACATATGCAGCTGGACCCATAGGTCCCTCCATGTGTATTTTTTGGTTGGTGGGCTTTTATAAGGTTTCTGATTATCAAATTGCATGTCTTAATTAAAGTAGCTTTCATAAGACTAGGACATTTTATGTTTCATCCTTGTAGGCTTTTGGTTTAAAAATCACATATTTGTGTAAAAGTTCTTCTACCATCAAAATAAAACTATTTGATCTATAAACATAGTCCAAAAAGATCTTAGGAACTTTTCTGACCTTTATATTGTGGAAGAGGGAAGCAGGAGAGAGTTGATTGGGGAACAGGGGGAGGGGAGATGGGTTATGACACTTTTGCAGGGGGGTGCAACCTGGAAAGGGGACAACATTTGAAATGTATATGAAGAATATATCTAATAAATAAAAGTAAAAAATGAAAAAAACATAAAGGTTTCCTGCTTGGTTTATCATGTATATATATGTATGTATATATACATATATATATATATATATATATATATATATATAAACCTATAGCTTATAAAAACTTAAAACTATATTATAGTTTAATAATGTTAACAAAACCAAGGCTAAACAAATTTTTAAGGCAGCGATTTTTACATTTTTAATGTTGTAAACCACCAAAAATTTTTAAAAGTTTAAAATCTCTTATTTTTTGTAATATTAAATGAAGGCATAGGGTCTGAAAAGAGCTGAAGGAAGACCCCAGACTTAGAGAGTATACAAACATGAAGAGTGTTTATTCCACAGAAACAACCAGCCTGTGGGGGTTAACTATTCTCTAAAATGGCGACCCCAGATAAAAGCATGCAGGCCTTCCTTCTTACAGGGAACCGGGGGGGGGGGGTGCTGTCTAAAAGGATTAGGTAATCTAAAATTTCATTGGTGAGTCCCAAGCCTGGGTAACCTAACATGCCAAGGAACCCAAGGGGGACAGAATCAAAAAGGCAGAATCAGTCCTAGTAAATGTCATTTACCCAGACAGGGGCCGGTGCTAGGAGCATGAGCAGACATAGTGCAGCCCACACAAGGAATTTTGAGAAGCCAAGCAGTTAAAATTAAAAAGTGCTGGAAAAATAAATTTCATCCAAGGAAATGATCAAACCAAGCAGAGTTAAAGAGAGGACTTCCCAATTGCCAGTGTTGCATATGTACTTAGCCATAGGTGGAACAGAAAGCAAAATCTGTCATGGTTGGTGGCAGATAGGAAACAGGGCTCAGGTCTGTGGCTTAGATACATACCAGGAGAGTCTACAGAATCTTAGCACCAGTGCAATACGGACACATGCTCCATTGTGTTCAGAGCATCCTTATTTATAATAGCCAGAAGCTGGAAAGAACCCAGATGCTCTCAATAGAGGAATGGATACAGAAAATGTGGTATATTTACACAGTGGAATACTACCCAGCAATTAAAAACAATGAATTCAAGAAATTCTTAGGCAAATGGTTGACAATGGAAAATATCATCAAGTGAGGTGACCCAATCACAAAAGAACGCACATGGAATGCATTCACTGATAAGTGGATATTAGCTCAGAAGTTCTGAATATCCAAGACACAATTAACATATCAAATGATTCCCAAGAAGAAGGAAGGAGAAGGCCTGGTCCTGGAAAGTCTTGATGCAGCAAAGTAGGGGAGTACCAGGACAGAGAAGTGGGAGGGGGTTGATTGGGGAATGGGCAGAGGGAAGAGAGCTTATGGGACTTATGGGGAAGGGGGAACCAGAAAAGTGTAAATCATTTGAAATGTAAACAAAACATGTAGAAAAAATATAATGTGGCAAAGGGGTATCTGACAGGCCACCTCGTGTCCCACTGAGAAATATATTCTGTGCAGAAGATTTTGTACAGAAAAATATTTATAAAGGGAAAGAATAGGAGTGAGAGTCTGAGGTGGGGTAGATGCAGGTAAGTGGACTCATGGACAGACTAACAGATGAGAGAAGATCCAGGAGGGCAGCGTAGCAGGGACAAAGACAGCAAAAGGGAGAGACTCCATGGGAACACACAGAGAGAATTCAGGTGGCACGTGCCCCTCTTTATACAGGACTACACCTAGCTGCCACCAGCACTGGCAGTGGGTGAGTGAACATGATGTAGGCCATTTCTAGGTCTCTGGGAAGAGCCTGCTGGGGTCACCTGTGAGCTAGCAATAATCATGTCTCTTTCTGTCTATTTTAAGCCCTATCCAGAGCACACATATAGAATATTAGGAAAGATCTCACCAAAATGAAATCCCATTACTTACACAAAATACATATATTTCAATATAGCTTGCCATTTACTTATTTTGTGATTTCTCCTATGGGCGATTGACTTGTGCCTCAACTGTGTCTCTTCCTTAATTATTTTTTAGACATTCTGCCTGTTTATATTGTTGCCTCCCCATACCCTGAAGGAGGATCCGATTCCTTATGGCAGAATACTTTGCTTCACTGATAACTTCAATTGGATTTTTCAGACCAGATAAATAGTTGCAACTTAGCAAACTGAGTTCCCTTATCTAGTTTATGTATATTTTAACAAGTCCTACTGCATCATATTTCTTGATTGAGGTTAGAAGCCTAACTACCTGAAGCTGCTAACAATTTCTAGTTGAACAAAATAGTTGGGTAATATTTTTTCTTACTCATTTCTTTTTACTATACAAGGCAGCCATCTTCAAAGTAGAAATTGAGGCACTGAAGGGTGAAATTGTCAGCTTTGAGATAAGAGAGACAACTGGAAATAGCCCATATAGATTGCATTTAAGGCTAGGAATACTGCATCAATTAAGAGGTTGCTATTTTACTCTAGAACACACTGCAGATTTGAATTAGTTGGAGTTCTGTACAGAAAACAACCAAAAGAATACTTATTTGATATAAAAGGGGAACTTCAAGATTGTTTCACAGATATACTCTGGGGGGCTAGAAAGGCTGAGAATCCTATAGCTCCTCTGTCACAGAGGGAGGGTGACTCGGCTTGCCTGAATTGGTATTGAAGGCAAGAAGGGATCCTGGATAGCTATTGATTTTCTGTCTACAACAGAAAGCCAAGCCACCTGGGCCTCTGTTGTCATGGAAGGACACAGGCAGTGGCAAAGGCAACAGGATGAATGCACTCACTAACACGCATTGAAAGCAGGTAAGGCAGACCTGATGCTTTTTCATGGGACTACATAACTTCTCAGCTACTGTGGCAATGTGTCCCTGGAGGAAGGGTCCTTTAACCCTGAGTTAATCATTCCTTGAAATGCCCTATACATCCATACAGAGGCTTTCTTTTTATTTATTAATTCTAACCAATTGATAATAAAGACTAAGGTCCTTTCAGTGTAGTGGGTGATGACTGGAGGAGATTCAAGTAAAGTCACATTTGGTGTTAAAGTATATTAGCTGTTTCAAAATGAGTGTGTTGTCTAGCAGGATGAAATATGTTTTAATTGTAATAATAAATTCACCCCTGCCTGCAAGTCCACCACTGAGGAATTATGTGTTTATTACACAGTCGGGATTATTGTCTAATAGTTCATCATGAAATCTTTTAGGCCATAGATGCACATCTCTGCAAAACTATTCACCAGGTATTACAATTAGGACCTGGCATGGGAAAGCACACCACAAAGAGAATGCACCAACAATCAAGACGACAAATGCATAAGTTTCTAGATTCTCTACTGCTGAGTCAAAGTCGCCTGTATAGGGACAAGCGAAATAAAATAAATGCTCATTAGATAAGTGAACTTGAGTGTGAGCAATTTCCATTTTGTGCCTATTTTCAAAATATTTAGTTATCCGCTACTTTTTTTGCATTTACCACCTCTCTACACTCCATTATTTCTCTCTCTCTTTCTCTCTCTCTCTGTCTCCCATTTCTCTCTTCTTCTCTCTCCTTCCCTCTCTCCTGTCTCTGTCTCTCCCTCTATGTCTCTGTCTCTCTCTCTCTCAAAATTTTCTTCTTCATTTCTACTCTTTATTGAAAGATTGTGGATAACTCTTAAGTCTGAAATAAATAGGTCAGCTGATACATATGTTTTACATAATGTGTTGATTGGTTCTTATGACATCCAGCTTGTGTCCATTGTATCTTTACATAATCAAATTTCTTTCTCATATAATTTCACTGCTCTTTCTTATTCCTTAGGCTGATTTTGCTTTCATTCTTGGTTGGTTTCAGATGTGGCCAAGGGACTGAGATGCACATTTCACCCACCAAAGTATACCTGTCCTTCTGGTACTCCCAACATCTTTCCATCCCTTGATTGTCCACCCTCCCCAACCTTGAATTTACCAGCCCAACGGTTGTGCTGCTCTTCCCCACACAGGCTCTTTGCTATATAACTCAGACATTTTTGGTTTTCCTGCTTTTCTTCTCCTTCCCACTTCTCTTTGTATATATGCTTTCTCTCTTTCTCTTCCCTAGCCCCTCTGTATCTTTTTTGATGGTGATGACTTCCCTGGTCTCCTCAGGGCCAGTAAACTCACCCATCTTCAATCAGCTTCCAAATAAACACACACACACACACACACACACACACACACACACATTAATCTGACCTGAACTAGCTTATTTTATCTGCAAAGAAATAACTTTTCAATTCTTATGAAAATATTCTAAAAAGATTTCAAGTGGAATTTCTCCCACTTGTGAAATCTGCATGTAGCTCTGTTACTTATATAATAACATGCCTCACAGGACAGAAGACTACATATTTCTTCCTTTCTTCTGCCCCTCCTTCCACATTCCTTATTTACATTGCTCTTTCTCTTTCTCTACTAATTTTTTCTCTCTTTGTGAACAGGTCTCATGTGACCTAGGCTAGACTCCAACTTCTTTTTTTTCTTTGTATCATCTCATCTGTATTCATCTTTTAAAGCAGAATGTAATTGGGCACTATCATTTCCATTCTCAAGCTTTTCTGAGTTACAGGACCTAGGTAAACTTACTTTTTATGCAACAAGAATGACCTTGAACTCTAGAATCTAACCCACATGGCCCGTGCTGAGATTTTACATATCCATTTACATTTTCACTTTTATCTGGTGCTAGGAATTCTAATCCAATGTTCCAATTCCTTGCATGCTTGATAAGCATGCTATCAGAAAAATCTACATCCTCAGTTACAGGAAACATTTTCAAACACATCTTCACTCTTCATCTCCAATACCATGGCCAATGGGCATTTTGGTTCCAGTTGTTGTCTTTTTTTATGATGATCACTATTTTTAATGGGTTGGGATAGGGCTGGTAATCTGATATATATTAGCAGACACCCAAATACATTTTAATAGAGTAGGAGAGTCCCTAGAATGAATTCCATAGGGAAAGGTATTGTGTAAAACTGTTTATCTTCTGAGAAGTTTGGATATCAGCCATAGAACTCATACTTGGAAGACTGATTGAAAATATTTTTAAAAAGTATCCATTTATTGAGCTCATATTCCAAACACCGTGACTGAGACAATCGTAGGTATAGAAGTTTGGTTAAACACCAAAATTACTGGTCAAGAGGAAAACCAGAAGTCAACTGAGTAACTGAAAAAAATAGAATGAACAGGGATTTTTAGGTATCTTTTGATCTTAAAATTTAACCTCTGCCTTGAACATCAATGCCTCTTTATTACTATCTGTTTGTAGCAAAATTATCTCTATAGGTAGTTATATATAAAGTTAGAAATCAGTTCTAATATGAAATCATCTTTATAGTATGTTTATATTCTACTTTTACATATGCAATCAACTGGAAGAAGATCTCCTGATCTCCTTGCAAACAGAGCAGGCAGTGTATTTATCATGTTCATTCTAATGCTAAATAGGCAGCCTGAGCCCAGATAAGTGTCAGTGAATTTTGGTTGGATGAGTGGAAAATTACTACCAGATAGCAACCCAAACATTTTTTTAAGCTCCTTGAAAAAAAGTGATGTGATTATGATGAAACTGCCCAGAAGTTTCTACTGAAATGTTTTACTGAGGTAGATAAATTAAGATGACAACAGTTCCTTCCTCCAAGTCACAAGCCTGTATCTCTCTGCCAGGTATGATATCAGCAGCATCCTACAAGGCACACAGTAAACCTCCAGTGACTTTGGAGATAAGTTTCCAAAGAAGCACTTTTTCGAGGAGAATGATTTCATGCTGAATTCCTCTCACTTCTGACAGGGGCTTACACTATTCCCTGAAGCAGTAGGCACTGCCTAACAGCAGCCAAGAAAGTCAGCAACTGCAGGGAGATTCCCCTACCTGCTGGTGATAGACGAGTTTTTAGAATGGAGCTTATTGATCCTTTGTAAGTGAATGTTGCAATTGTGAATTCTCCCTCCATGATGTGGAAGCAAAATCCGCCCTAAGAGAAGCTGAGCCTGCCCCACGAAGCTGACTCTATTGAATAACTTGACAAGGTCTCCCCATTCTTTAGTGATGAATTCCTGGAAAAAAGCCTTTCCAGTAAATGCCAGCCCATTTGGAGTGAATCATGTAGTTACCTATCTCTTGCAGAAGCGGGTCCATTAAGCAATATCTTTGAGGAGGGGAAGTACTATGGGCTTACGCGTCAAAATAAATTACTTGCTTAAGATGTCTGCTTGGAAAATTCTCAAAGTCAATTCTGTATCATGAAATCAGCTGTTCTCAAGAGGTAGAAAGTTTTGTAGTGGTAATTAGATGCCATAAGAGCAAGCACCAGTCTGAAACAATAAAACTCCACAGCTTAGCAGAGTTCAGAAATCACTTGGTGGTCTATGGGTTCTTAGATTCCCACAAATTTCTCATTATATAGATTCTGTTTGCAAGTAACCTCTGGCATGAGCCACTGTCTGACTTACTCTCACACAGCTGGGTACTCATAAGAGCTTAAACTGCAGCAGTTGTATGTAGATCCTATGGCTAGAACCAGTACTGGTGACTAGGGTGACTGTGCAAGCTAACTGACTGAGACAGAGCTGATATCCAGGGACTCAGTGAATATATTTATATGGTAGCTATGCTAGCTTTTTACGTTTTTCTTTTCCTGTTTGTCAGCTTGTGGCAAATTAGAGTTATCCAAGAAGAAGAGACTACAATTGAAGAAAATGTCTCCAAAACATTGGCCTGTAGGGAAGTAGACACTCACAGCCAACCATTGGACTAAGCTTGGGGACCCCAATGGAAGAGATAGGACTGAAGGTGATGAAGTGGAATGCAACACTATGGAAGAACAGCAATATCAACTAACTGGACCCCTCAGAGCTCACAGGGAGTAGACAACCAGCCAAAGACTATACATGTGTGGGTCCATGGTTCCCACTATGTAGCAGAGGATTGCTTTATCTGGCATCAGTGGGAGAGGAGGCACTTGTTGCTCCAGTGAAGGGAGATACTTGAGGTTTGAGGCAGGAGTGGGTAGTGGGGAGTACCCTCTTAGAGGCAAACAACAGAGGAGATAGGATAGGGGGTTTGCAGAGGGGATACCAGTAAAAGGGATAACATTTGAAATGTAAATAACTATAACAACAACAACAACAATAATAATAATAATAATGTAAGGTTGACCTGTAGGAAACCCAAAGGTCATTTTTTAAATTAGTACTTGAAATGTATGGGAATGAATAGATCGTTTTGTGTGGTTTCACCCCTGGGAAATAAAGGATACTCAGCAAGGCATGGAAACAAGCCAGTAAATGACACTACTGTATGAATCACTCCTCCCTCCATGTAGCTAACCTGCTTAAGTTCCTACCCAAATTACTTTCAGGGATGGACTGTTACCTTGATACACAAAATGAAATAATCACTTTCCCTCCCAAGTTGCTGTTGATTATGGCGTTTTATCACAGCAATAGAAACAGTTAATTAAGTAAGAAATTGTTACCACTTTTGTGAGATATTGCTGTGACTTATCTGATATGAAATTTTGTGGAGAATTGTGGGAGGAGTTTGGAATGGTTGGCCTCAAAAAGCAAGTGAGTACTCAGAACTTAGTGGTCTGTTCTGTGGGAGTTTAGACAATAGGAATACTGAGATAAATGCAGATGATAAAGGCCTGGCTGATGACTTTTCAGAGGAACACAAAGACTCTATTAGTGCAATTTATGTAATATTATGAATTAAAGATTTGTGGTTCAGGTCAGCTAGGGTTGAAGAATCAGATGTGATTAACAAGAGACCAGAATTATAAAGTGAAACCTTGGCTTTGCTACGATAATTGATTCTGGTTAACTAGTACTGACAAATTAGCTGTGATGAGAAAAAGACCACCATCATTGAGGGGAAGTTACTGGGGAGAATTTCTTCAGTGTCAGAACACAGATACTGTGGCACAGAAGGAAAGGCTATACCTTGCATGCTGTGGTACAGAGGGGCATTAGGCTCTACCAGTTAGGTTGCCAAACTTTATAATGTCTTAGAATTTCCTGGGTGGTATTGTTTTGGTAGTTGTGAAATTGTCATGGAGAATACTGGAGGGTGGCACTGTGACTAATTTGGCACTTCCATGGCCAGTCCAAGGATCCCTGTGTTAGCAGGACACTTTATCCCTATTTGTAGAGAGGCGACACATTTCCACTGACACCTAGTGTGGCATGTCCTTCTGCATATCTGATACATGCCCTAATAAAAGGCACCACTCCTCCTCCCATTCCTCTCTTCCCTACTTCCTTTAAATATACCAGACCCAGCCTCTGTATTTCCTCCAGCTCCCTAAATAAGAGAGACCTTTTGGTCTCGCACAGGCCTGTTGCATGCTGTTACTTTATGGATCCTGTTGCATAGATCCAACAGGCAGTGGATGGGAGGGGTCAGAGTAGGTAAGTCCCAGGCTGAATGGAGATCTCCACCTTGTGGAGATACCAATACCATGACTGAGCATTATTATTCTGTTTGTTGGTTTTGAGGGATCCATGCTGTTTTCACACGAAGTCCAATGACTTCTGATATCACTCTTTTACAACCCAATCACATTCATGAATCCTCAACTTTGGATTATTTTGTCATCACATATTGCATAGAATGTTTTCTTCCATTACTTAAACAAAAGAAGTAAAATTGCTGACTGCTTGTGCATAGGAAGCATGTGCTTATATTTGGTTATGGATGGTTTTGACCTACAATGGATTGCGGAGCTAGAACAACAGAGACCTAGAGCCATAAAGCCTCTTGATGATTTTACAGACTCCTGTTTAATAACTGGAAATGGGGATCCTGTTTATGATTTTAAGTTTCTATTAATTTATCTATATGGCTTCTTTGTTTTATTATACCAAGAAGACACTAGATAATTCCATATTTAATTTAAGAAGTTTTCTAAGAACTTCTCTCTCATGTAAAAACAGAAAAATCATTGATAACAATTATATTTGTTTGTACATATGCATGAATGAAAACATGAGCTTTCAATGTTGACAGGTCTTCTTGGAGACAGACTGGGTTTGCATATAAATGCTTCCACATGAGGTTGTGTCTACATATTCTGTGAACACAGAGGTTCTTTCTACGTGTTCCTGCCATGGAACCCTTGCTACCTCTTCACTGAAGCTATTGTCTGCTTTTCAGAGAGGCATTTAAAACATTTTGGCACTCTCAGCCAACCACTGGACTTAGCACAGGGTCCCCAATGGAGGAGTTAGAGAAAGGACCCAAGAAGCTGAAGAGGTTTGCAGTTTCATAGGAGGAACAAGAGTATGAACCATTCAGTTTTCCCAGAGGTCCCAGGGACTAAACCACCAACAAAAGAGTACACATAGAGGGACCCATGGCTCCAGATGCATATGCAACAGAATATGGCCTTGTTGGACACCAAAGAGAGGAGAGGCCCTTGGTCCTGTGAAGGCTAAATGCCCCAGTATAGGGGAATGCCAGGACAGGGAAGCAGGAATGGGTAGACTGGTGAGCAGGAGGAGGGGGAATGAGTAAGGGGATTTTCTGGGAGCAAACTGGAAAAGGGGACATTTGAAATGCAAATAAAGAATATATCTAATAAAAAATATTTTGGCATCAAGATACACATTTCTCATTTTCTGTGCTGAAGCCACTGTGTGAAACCTTGTGTAAATAGCTGTTTTTATACAGTACTGCACTGAAAGGGCAAACATAAATTAATATTTTATTTTATTAAACATTTTATCAAAAGGGTATAAAACCTAGGGATAAATGATCCCCATGTCCAAGGATCCTCCAATATTTCTGAGATTTTAGCAACCCGTATTATTACCTTTTGTATAAGATTTAGACCTTCACTGAGACTCAAGGATACAAAACAATCTGATATCTTATTTTATTCGCAAATCTAGAGGAATTATTGCATATATGTGTTGTGGAATATGCATACTTACTTTAGAGCTGATAGAGGGGAAGGAGGCCTCTAGCACGTCACTTGTACTATAATGTGGCTCACTTACTTTTCCCTGCATTTCTGTGGTCGTATCAGAAAATTCTGAATCTGGTCCAATACAGAATATAAGGAAATTGCTACTGAGTGCAGAGACTTACCACTGAAATCAAAGCAAGCTACAATATCCACTGTGTCATGTAGTGTAGAAGCCAAATAAAAATGTGCATGTCGTGATGGAGGGAAGGCCAGGACTCGCAGAATAAATAGTTTATGAAATGAACTTCCAATAGCACATTTGGCATCACTTCACATTAAGAATACATTATTATATAACATGATTTCTGCTACAATGTATGAAATAAATTATATAAAAACTGACAATATTAAATGAATGGCTATACTAAGAGAGAAACAAAACAATGACATGTCAGACAGAACAACTACTAATAGTACTGTTGTGTCTTTGTTTAAGCTTAGGAGAGTAATTTAAACTTCTTTGCTTTCAGAATGATGCTTTTCTATGAAGAAACAAATAAAATATGAAGAAAACATATAGCTGTAAAATGAATGTTATACAGTAATGTTTCACTGGTTTCATATGTTCTGTCAATATACATGGAAATGACACCTGTCGATACAGGCCTTGATATAACTAACATGACAACCATAGGACCCAAAAGATTTTTCATTTTCATAGTTTAAGATTTTTATATTATTTGATAATTTCATGCATTTGTGCTATGAAATTCAGGTGTCATTCCCCTTTGTCTTTCCCTGAAATCCTTTCTATCCAAATGATGCCTTTATTCCTGTGTTTCCTTTTTGTTTATGCCCCAGTAAGTATAAAGAAAGTTTTTGTGTACCATATGGATAGAAAGTCACTTAATGAAGTTGGTCCCAAATGTACTGACCTTGAACATGCAGTGATTGTCCTGTCTCATCCTTCCAGATGCTGGGATTCCAGGCCATGTGCCACCAGTCATGGCTCAGAGAAAAAAACTCAACTGTAAGTTTAAAGAAAGAAAAAGACATGGTTTTAAAAATGATCTTTCTTACAGCTACCTTCCATAAAATCTGGTGTCATGATATTATATTATTACTCTGTAAAGGTATTTTTATGTTGGCTACAGAAATTATGATGTCTACTGCTATAACATTTGTCCTTGATCCATAGGGAGAAGCTTCTAAAGAAACTACAGCCTCGATCACAGGCTAGTGTGATAGAGCAATTACGAAGAGTAGTCAGACACTCATAAGTCTTTGTCTAGGATGTGAGTGTCCTTCTGTGACCCTCATCTTATTCCTAGCAGATGAGTTTTCCATTGCTGCCATAACAAATTATCGCAAGCTTAATGGCTTAAAACAAGATACATTTATTACAGCATAGTTATTTAGGCCAGAAGTTACACACAAGTATCATTGGGCTAAAATCAAAGTGCTAACTAATCTCTATGATTTTTTCTTTATCTCTTTTAGTATTAGAGGTTGATGGAAAAATCTCTTTTGTGACAATTATGTTTGTAGAGGCAACACATATTTCTTGATTCCTATCTACTGCTACTATTTGGTATGTCTCATATTGTGTTAATTATAATTATTAGTATTATAGCAGCTCCTGGTCCAAGACTCTGAAATGTTCAAAATGTAAAGGCCATATTGGAGTAGTTATATTTTCTTAGACACAGATGCCAATAGGGAGGGGTGAGAATAGAACTCACTTTTTAAAAAATAATTTATTTTTTATTATTTTTAAGTTATGCACAGTTTATAGGTGATAGCAATGGGGATACAGATTTTGATGGCTAGAGACATTGGATGTGAGCACCCTGAGATTAGTACAGGGAAACAAACTCTAGTCTTCATCAAAATAAGTATGTGTTCCTAAATGTTAAGCCACCTCTCTAGTGCCTGAGAACTAATCATGCTGTCTAGGATCTGTCCACCTGATCAGAGTTCTTCCATCCTAATCACATTCACTAGGTCCATCTTCATTGTAGCCTTTGGCGGTTAAGATTCTAAGCATAAATTTTAGAAAATATTTCCAAATTATGACTTCTCTTTTGCTGGGCTTCCATTTTTGTAATATAACATTAGTCTGACTATTCTTTATCTTTTGTTTGCTAGTTAATTAATTGATTAATTAATTAATGTACATTAAATGCTGTCCTGTTTCTGGTATCACCTCACAAAGACTCTCCCTCCATCACTCTTTTCCTCTTTGAGAGTGCACTCACCCACCCCCAATTTCCCTTTACCCTAGAGCATCAAATCTCTGCCACTGTAGGCACATCATCATTCACTGAGGCCAGACAAGGCAACCCTGTTTGGGAACAGATGCCACAATTGGGCTGCTCCAGTTGTTAAGGGGCCCACTTAGAGACTGAGCTGCTTCTAAATATGTGTCAGCATCCGTGTTCAGGCCAGTGTATGTTCCTTGCTGGGTGGCTTAGTCTCTGAGAGCTCCCAGAAGTCCAGGTTAGTTGAGGCTGTACTCCTGTGGGGTTCCCATCACCTTTAGGGCCTTCAATTCTTCCTCTAACTCATAAGAGTCCCAAATGTCTGTTCAATGTTGGGCTGTT
This sequence comes from Apodemus agrarius, assembly GCA_964023405.1. Taxonomy (NCBI): domain Eukaryota; kingdom Metazoa; phylum Chordata; class Mammalia; order Rodentia; family Muridae; genus Apodemus; species Apodemus agrarius. The sequence goes on along the minus strand of OZ030024.1, from coordinate 28,681,126 downwards.
GGCATCTGAATCAGTTTTGGTCAGCTCTGCTGCTGGGTAAAGCATTCACAAAGGACAGTTATGCTAGGAAGTCCCATAATGAAAGAATGGATTCAGAAAATATGGTTCATTTACTAAAAACAAGGATATGATGATTTTTTCTGGGAAATGAATAGAACTAGAAAATATCATTCTGAGTAAGGTAACCCAGACACCAAAGGTTATACATGGTATATACTCACTGATTAATGGATATTAGCCCAAAAGTACAGAAAACCCACAATGCACCTCACAGACCCATCCTTTTGTCTTTACAATTCCATTCCAGAACCTGAATGAGAAAAAAATTGCCACATTCAGATCTCATGTGATTTGACCTTCTCCAACACTATGGAAACAAAGGTTACATTCAGCATAATATATGATGTTAAATCTATGAGGTCACTAAACTGTCATTATTTTTGTGTTTATCACCTAAAGGTCAGGGACCTACATGTAGATATTTTCAAGGAAAAAGGCATGATGTTGCAACAAAATTCAGTACATTCATGCAGAGCAGTGGACCATGAGAGGTAGCCAGGTAAGGTCGAGCTAAAGGCTTGATGCCAGCGAGACTCTGAAGGGATAGTAGGGTGGAAGTAGCTCAGAATCATGTCAAAATTCCTTCCATATATAACTTAATTTTAAAAATGTATTTTGATCTCCACTTTTTCTCCTCCAACTGCTCCTAGATCCTTCTTACTTTCCATCATCCCATATTTTTAACAGAACATAAATTGCATTTAAATAATCTTGACATCAAACACCTTTCTATTTACCTTGCAAGGAAAAGAACCAAGGGTCTCTCAGTTAAACTTATACTATAACAACAATGAAAGCATGAGATATTCAAAAGTTACTGATAATTAAAAATCAACTGCTAGCTGAGAACTGTCACTTTCACTTTGCCACAGGTTATAAGACATGGTCATTTTGGAAGCACAGTTTTGGATTCTTAAGAACAAACAACCCTGTCTCAACAGGATCACATGAAAATGCTGGGTTTTTGTAAACAAAACTAATTTGGTACCTTTTAGATAAGCTCAATTTCAATATGCTGTCACCCAGGGCCACAGAGAATATTAGAAGAAAACCAACTGGTAGAAATAGATAGGGTTATTTACTCTCAAAGTATCTTTGCCCTGTAATATGAGAGGTTTTTTAGCCATATATGCAAAACTTTGTGAATGTATTACTGATGAAAGGGCCTCTTTACCAATGCAAAAAGGCATTTGCAAGAGGTTTTATCTATGACTCTCAAGATTGTTCATATTCACAGAGAGACTTAATAAATCTAGTACCTGATTTCTTCTAAGTGTTCACTTGCTACAGATTTAGAGAAAGTGATAAAGTATTAGTCTCAAGGAAGAAATCATTGACACAACAAAAATGTGACATATTCAGTAGAAACAAAACTAATTTCCAAATGGTATGTATACATTTTTATGTCATAGATACTATTGTAAGATTGTCGTGATTGTATATTACTATTGTTACTGTTTTGTAGGAGAGTTTCCTAAATCTTAATGTTCTAAATTGATATTTGTATTTTTAAAAAGTGAGTTATGTATTAAGAAAAAGTTTGAAAAATGTGTTAGAAACAGATCCTCTATACACCAAAGTCCTTCATTTTCTAACGAAGTTTCTTGCCTGTCCAAAAAAAAAAAAATTGATGGTCATTAAAATGTTTCAGTGAATATAGATGCTTGTTGCCAAGCATGAAGACCTGGTTTCCTACACAGTAGAGAGAAATAACACTCATAAATATAGTTAAAGTATTTTAATTAATACTAGCATGGGATTCCTTCCTGTCTTAGACCATCTATGTTACCGAATAAAGGACACACAAACGCATTTATTTTACTATGCCTTATGCAGTACAATAGCTGGGAAACTAAGTGCATACCTCCTATGCTATAAGAATCTACCTTCTACCAATAACTCCAAGTTATCACTTACTAATGTCGAAATTCTGTCTGGAAGGCTCTTAACTCCAATCAGCCCTCTAGGATACATTTTCTTGTCCCAGAGGCCAGTGCATCCTCTTTGCTCCTCTACTCCATGGTGGCTCTAGTCTGTTTCCTGCACACTCTTTATGGCATGGAGGCCCTCTCCCTCCTGTTCCTTTTCTGTGGTCTCTTACCCCAGAAGCCTAAACCCTGCCTATGCTTCTTGTCCCCAAATATTATCAGCTGGCATTTTTATTTACCAGTCAGAACTAACTGGGGCAGGTTCCCAGAAGCTAAGTGTAGCTAAGTTAAGTCCAGATCTTGTTACCATTACAAGAAACAACAGCAAAAGACAAAACCTCAACACTTAAGTTATCCTTTGACATTTCACATAGGATTATTGCTCCTCTATGCAGACACACACACACACACACACACACAAACACACACACACACACACACACACACACACACACACACACACATATACACACACCAAAGATAAACAAATCTGATATGTATCTGAGTTCTGAATCATCTGAGATGTATGATACACTGATAATATTATGTATTAGAACAGGATGCTCAGTGAAGAAGTTCTGAGAATATCAGGGGGCGTGGGAAGCAATCCATATCATCCTGTCCTGCCCCAGGGAGGGAAGTCTGCTCCAGTAGCAAGAAAAAGATAACAGATAAGTGTCATAAGATTTTTTTAAGTAACAGATTGCATGTGTATATATGTGTCCATGTGTGTGGGTGTCTGTGTAACAACTTCTGAGGTTAACTACATGGAACACTGACAACACCAAATATACTCACAAAAACCAAAGATTTCTATATGTACAAATTTATGAGTCCATGCTTTGTCCAGTATAGATCCAAGGCATAAACAACATAAATTCTAAATTGCCTTAAAGGAAAATCTTTACATAAATGAAATTTGTTATTACATTTTAGTGAATTGTTAATGCTATTATTGTACCAAAAGCTTATTAAGCCACATTAAGATATTTCTGTTTGAGCTGGACAGATGGCTCAGCTGTTAAAGGCTAGACTCACCACCAAAACATAATGAACATAATTTAATTTCATTAATATAGGAGCTCTTATTCCACCATTGCTTTAACTTTCATTAAACTACTGGAGCATAGGTAAGGCTTATTTTACCTGCCACATAAGGCTCCAGAGGTTGGTTGTTTTTACATAACCTGAGAACATGCATTTCTAGACATCTGATCTGCTAATGCAATAATCTTGGAATTCCTGCCCTCTAGAACTATGAAACACTATTCGTGTCCTTTAAAAAATCACTCATCCTATGACAATTTCTATAGTAGTCTCTACTGGTTAAGAGAGTATATTAATATAAAAATTCTAACATTTTTATAGGGTTATTCCAATTTTTTTTGCTTCTTCCCTTATAGATAAAGCAGAGACAAGTTCTGAAGTCCTTTCCTTGGAATGCCTAGATCTGACTACACACTGAGCAGGAAAATGTTATACGAACTACAGAATGTGTGAGTCCACAAAATCCCTGTCCAGTAGTGAATGGTTGAGGGAGGAGATCTCCTTGGAAGATTTCATATTATAGCTCTTTGAGATAACACTAAGTGAAATGGCTGTCCCGGGATTTCGTAGGATGAAGATTCACTAGTTGAGGTTTAGATTTCTGGGGTTACCTCCTTTGCATGAAGAGGCATTCCAGGAAGTCGAACCTGTAATTTTGCCAATGATTAAGTGACATTTCTCAGGGAATATGTGGGTTTTGGAGATTGCCAGATATGGTAGAATAGAGGAAGCCCTGTTGGGAAAGTGAGTCCCCCTGAGCTAATGGGAGTTATCCAGATATGATAGACTTGGTCCTTAAGTAGCAGAGTTTCCCAAGCTAGGTCATCCCAAAAGATCAAAGATAGTCTGGATATGTGAGGAGTGAAGGCATCCATGACTAGCACATGCCACCTCCTAGGATTGTAATAGAGTCACCAGACATCAGATCATGTTAAATGTAATATGGACAGAGGACTTGGAACATCATTTATTCTGTAATGGGGAGTTTTCTTTATAATTTTATCACAAATATCTTACTGTTTTATGCATACTAGAGATTATGTTGAACAAAGACCATGCACTAACAGAAAATGTACATTTGTGGCAATGAAAACCTGGCACTGGATCTACATAAGCTTTTCAGAAAACAGCCAGTGAAGTTCAAATTTTAAAAGGTAGGGAGTTCTGAAAACATCTAACTGATTAGAAGAAGGGACTTCTAACTGATTCTTAGTAGTAAGATATTAAAATGACCAGACAATAAACACACACAAGTTCATTCCCAGATGTGTTTCTTTAGTAAACAAAAACAAATGTATTATCAGAGACTTGCATATAAGTGTTTGTACATGCTGTGTGTATGACTGATTATATACAGCCTAAATGTTTTACAAGAGGTACTTTGATAAACAAGTAAGGATATATCATTCTTTAAAACACTACTCAGCAATAAAAATCACTATACTCCTTTTTTTTTTTTGGTTTTTTTGAGACAGGGTTTCTCTGTGTAGTACTGGCTGTCCTGGAACTCACTCTATAGACCAGGCTGGCCTCGAACTCAGAAATCTGCCTGCCTCTGCCTCCCAAATCTGGGATTACAGGCATGCGCCACCACCGCCCGGTACTATACTCTTATCTTAATACCTTCCATTGTTTGCATTAAATATGACCCTTGGTAGGTTGCTCATAGTCCTTTGGATGATATCCCACATGTGCAAACCTTGGAAGTACTAATTGGACTCAATAAATTAAAGCAAAACAAAGAAAAACAAAATAAAAACTACCCTCAAACAAAGACAATAACATAAAGAACTTAATTTGGGAAAGGGATATTACACATAAGAGATTTGGGAAGAGTTGAGATGACAAATTTTGTTTATAATCATGTTTATAATCAAAAGACATTGTATACTTTCTACATGTGTATGTTCTCCAAGATTATTAAAAAAGTACATTTTAAAAATAAAGAACTGCTGATATATTGAACAAATAAGATAAATGCCTGAAACTGGCTAAAAAGTGTGTATGGGGGTAAGAAAGAAATAAAATATAAATACTTTAAGCCTAGGTCTATGGAATTGTGGGTAGTGTGAGGACAGAGAACACAGTATGGTTAAGCAGCTGAGTTGCCTCCTCACTGACTCAGAAATGAATTCATGGACATTAAGAAAGTACACAATTATTTCTGCATGGTTAAGAAAATTATATTCACTGTTTGGCTCACTGTATTAAAAGTGGTTGAATTTGAAAATAGTATATCTATACTGAAAGTAAGTTTGAGTTGTACCACAAAATTTGGTGCTTGATCCTATAAGATTAGATTGATTATGTAAAAAGAGATCTATGTATGTATGTATGTATGTATGTATGTATCTATCTATCTATCTATCTATCTATCTATCTATCTATCTGCCTACCTACCTGATTATCATCTACCTACTATCTATTGCTATCTTTCTGTATAGCAACTGTAGAACCCAGATTTATCCACTCAGAATTTCTTCCTTGAACTGCTAGTCTCCACTAATATGGGAAAATAATTTTTGTTAGCTAATGAAACAGTCTTTGTCCATTTTCTTTCACAACCTGAGATGCCTAATACAAGAAGTCTGCCTATTAAAGGCCCACTAAACTCTGTATTTTAAAGCATACATATTTTGTTATATGTAAACCATACTTCAGTAATTTTTTTTAAAATCCATAATAATGAAAGCACACAGTTATTCATTTGATTCATTGAAAAAATTTGTATGACTAGGGCAAGAAAAATGTCTAGTTACTATCTCCATGTAAATTCATTTGAGATCAGAAATAAAAAAAGTTGAAGGAAACCTAATATGTATTACTGGCAAGCAAAAGGAATGTCCATATATATTAAATATTTTAAGTTGTGCTGTGAGGGAGAAGAGGAATGAGTTGATACCTAAGTTTCTGGGCTACTGACAAGGTAAATAACAGTGAAATTTAACTGGCATATGAAGAATAATGCAGTATATGAACTGGAGAAGGAAGGTGCATTTCAGAACGACAGGTGTGCATTGTCTTGCTATTCTGGAGACCTCTGTGGTAGAGGCAAAAAGCACTGAATTTCAAAGTGACTTCTTGCTTGTCTATAAACTGGAGAATCATTAGCATTAAAATGAGAAATACAGCTATGGGAGTGGATTAGATAATCCATTTGGAGATACCTGATAAAGGAAAGAAATAACCTAAGAACACTTATACACATAGATAGGATGGAAAGAGGAAGACTATGAAGAAGGAACCAGAAGATGAAAAATAGCCAGAAACTGGAAGGAGCCCAGATATCCCTCAAAAGAGGAATGGATACAGAAAATGTGGTATATTTATACAATGGAGTACTACTCAGCAATTAAAAATAATGAACTCATGCAATTTGTAGGTAAATGGTTAGATCTGGAAACTATCATCCTAAGTGAGCTAACCCAGTCACAAAAGAATACACATGAAATGCAATCACTGATAAGTGGATATTAATGAGCCCAGAAGCCCTAAATACTCAAGGCACAATTAGCAAGTCAAATGACCCCCAAGAAGAAGAAAGGAGAGGACCCTGGGCCTGTAAAGATTGGATCCAGTATTGTAGACCCAGAACAGAGAAATCGTGGGGGGGGGATGAGTGGGGAATAGCAGGGGGTGAGAGGAATTATGGGACATATGGTGGGGGGTAACTGGGAAAGGGGAAAGCCTTTGGAATGTAAACATAGAATATAGAAAATAAAAATTAAAAAAAGAAAAAGTAAGTGAAGAAAAAATTATAAATAACTAAAGTTAACTGAATATAAACTTTTCAGAAAGGCAGCATCAATGGCATCAAATGCAAGCTTGGCAAATTGTCCATTTAGATCTGAAAACCTTTATTAGATTTGGCACTGAAAGTTGCATTGGCTGGCATCAAGAAAAAGAAATCCTAAACTAAAACTCAGATATCTGCATATATGTGCAATTAAGTGCTAGCTGTTGTGAAGTATATGATAATCATTCTACCCCCCCCATCCCATGAACCTGCACATCTGCCCTTCAAAGAAGGTGATAAAATTCAGGTTTTAAGAGGAATTCATTAATAATCTTTAAATATCATACATGTGTGATGTATATCTTTTTGTATGCTGTTTAATGAACTAGTCCCTTTTGTGGACATTCAAACTGTAAATGAATATAATTATTAATTTTACCAACATTGGTTTATTGCTACAGCAGCAATAATATCACCTATTCTGTTTTAACACAATAAATTTACTTGTCTTATCTATGTATACATGCAGCCTCACCTTGCCGTGTATATATGTTTAGTCATTCATGGTATGCTATGATATTATGCCTTGAGAATAGTTTATGGTTCACTCTAGCATTGAAAGAGAAAGCAAAAAAAAACCAACTATTAGGAATTGCATGCTTTGCCTCATGCTGTAGGTCAAGGCATCTTGTACAATGTGTTGACACATAGATACATAACTATATCCACTGTGATAAGGTTAGGAAAGTTTCATAAATGTATTTATATCATATGATTAATGTGAGATTATATAGAAGTCATTTTTATGCATGGCCAGTGTCAGTGACATTATATAAAATAGTCACTGATTTGAATTTTAGATGTATTTTGTAATTAGAAACAGAATATCTCAAGTCTCAAAGATTTACCAATTTTATTTATATAATAAAGATAGTGAACCATGTTTTGGGTTCTTTTTTTTACTCTTAAAAGTTAAATGAACTTAAATGTTGCTGGGCAAACAAAATTGGTAAAGTTTTTTTCTACATTTACACTCTTTTTTTTTTTTCTGTTGACAGTTTTAGCATAGACAAAACCATTGCGTTTTGAAATCATTGTGAATGGTCCTGTATTTGATTAGAATCAATTTGTAAAATGAGTTCTCTGCATCTTTGGAGAGCTGACTTAATTTTATTAAATAAACATATTATGAAAGTTGAGAGAAATAACCCTACCATCTGCACAGGTGATTTCTTTGTCTTGCACACATGAATCCTTGGAGCATGGAGTGCTTGTACAGAGGGGCTTTCTTGCCCTTTTTCTCGCATTCTGTTCTGTGTCTTCTTTGGAGACAGCCATTCAATAAAACTGTGTAGAACTGATGTCTCATCCCCAGGATTCAGTCTCTCATTTCCACTTTCAACAACTATGAATGATTTACTCACTCTTTCACAATATAGGAGGGTGGTGACTTAGGAAATAAGTATCGTTATGCTTCATATTCTGTTTTTATTGAATTGCACAGTTTTCTGAGATTTCATAAATCAAATCAATGCCTTAATCAGAAAGGTTGCTCAATTTCCCAAATTGTTAAAAAGATGACTATTATGCAATCAGGTATTGTCTGTTCTACTGTGTGATTGACACTTTCCATAGAAATATCTACATTTCTGGTGAAAAGAAATCTCTTTCCCAAGGGAAAATAATTACAGTCCTACCCTTAGCTCTTTCACAGTCTTGTATGATTTGTTCTGCTTCAATATCATCGGAAAGACATTTTAAATAGTGGCAAATTCTTTCTTTCAGCCCTTGTCCTGGAATACTACTTCAGTGTGCTGTAGATGCTGTTGTTTGTGTCTTGATCAGTGTAAAGGTCATAGCTTAGATGTTCAGGCCACTGACAGGCATGTGATTACATTTCCTACATTATTGGAGAACTCAGAAGTATCTCTTATTCTTGTCTGTAAATGTCGAGTTAGCATCAAGAATTTGAAAGCAGGCCATTTGCAACAGACTGAGTGATAGACTTTACATAGCAATTTTATGAAAGGAAAAATATTCTTTGGTGTGTTCTTTGGAAAGGGAATAATAAACTTTCATCACTACTATAGGAAAAGAGAAAAAGTGTAAAAATACCGTAACCTTTCCTTAGATATAATTTATTGCAGCAATGTAAGCCACAAACCAAAAAGTCATCAAATGTTAAAATATGATCAACCTTTTAAAATCAGATCAAATTTATATTAACATTTGTGCCAAATAGCAACTTCAATTTTTAAAATGCAATCGTAAGTAATAACAGTTACAGACACAAATCAAAATCCAGCTTCATTTTAGAAAATGCTTTTCTTGCTTATTTTTTAAAATAATACAAAATTAAGCTACCTCTAGTCTGATGTACCAGATTTCCACAGAACTACGCTTTAATTTTAAGTGATTTAAAGCTGAAGGGCTGATTAATAAGAACTGACTAATCCTTCTAATCCTTAAGCAGATTATCTGAAAATAGATTGATTGCTGATGGTCACTAACAGCAAATCATGAAGGGACTGGAGTCTTTTATTTATTTATTTATTTGTTTGTTTGTTTGTTTGTTTAGCTTTTAAAATAAAGGATTATTTGTGTAATTTTGTATAATTATTTGTATAATTGAAATAAAATTATAAAATTAAAATATACATGTATAAACACATACAACATTTCATAATATGTTTAAGTGTTAATAATGAAAATGGAATAAACTGAAGGTTTTATGTTATACATCAAACAATAGTTTATATTTTCATTTCTAAATTTCTTTTAAAAATTGGCCTCTAGCACATACTATCAGCCAACCATTGGACTGAGTGAGGTAATCCCAATGGAGGAGTTTGAGGGCAGACTGGAGTAGCTTGGGGAGTTTGCAGCCCCATGGGAACAAAGACAATGTAGGCCAACCAGACACCCCAGGGATCCCAGGGACTAAGCCATCAACCAAGGGATACACATGGTTCCCTTCAAAAGAGTGGCAGAGGAATGCCTTGTTGTGCATTAGTGGAAGGAGAAGTCCTTGGTTCTGTGAAGGATCAATAGATGCCCCAGCATGGGGAACTTCAGGGGAGGTTGTGAGAGTGGGTTGGGTAGAAGAGCATATTCTTTGAGGCAGGGGGTAGTAGGACGTGCTGGGGGTTTTGGGGGAGGGAGACACCAGGAAGGGGTATAACATATGAAATGCAAATGAAGAACATATTCAATAAAAACAGTTCAAAAAATTGGCCTCTAGAAGGCTAACCCAATTAAAAACTGAAAGCATGTATTTTATCTATCTCTAGATAACCATGAACACATGCAAAATTATACTCTGTGTCATTTTATTATGCTGTCTATAGTAACAAACATAGAGTGGTCACACTTATTGAATATAAATCATTCAGGACTAAAGTATCTGTTTCAAAATTGTTCTGAAGTTAACTGGGCTCAAAAAGAATATATATATATATATATATATATATATATATATATATATATATATATATATATATATACTTTCTCTCTCCCTCTCTCTCTCTTGTTTTATATATATATAAAAACAAGCCTGGTGGCTCAGATATATGGTCCCAGTTATTTGGACAGTGGAGACAAGAGGATTGCAAGTCTAATCCAATTTAGATGAAGAAAATGAAGAAAGAATAAAAGAAGCAAACAAAAAAGGAAAGAAGAAAAAGAATGAATGAATGAGAAGAAAAAGAAAGAGAGAGAGAGAGAGAGAGAAAGAAAGAAAGAAAGAAAGAAAGAAAGAAAGCCTAAAAGGGGAAAGGACTATATTTATAGATAGCAAAAGGAATCAACAACTCATTCAAAAATCAAGTTACTGAGAATTTTATTGTCTTTTAAAATAAAAATTATCATAAAAATAAGTCAAAAGGCATTACTAAGAGAGTAGGGAGGCTACCCCAGACTTCTCTGGTGCAGAAGAAAAGATTTTAATTCTGACTTAGGGATTGTATTGTTCTAAAGAGGCACCATGTCCAAGGTAACTTTTATAGTGGACATTTACTTGGGTCTTTCTTACAGTGCCAGAGGTTCAGTGCATCATCATCATCATCATCATTACTAACTTTGATCTGAGCCGATGGGGTACCAATAATTTAAGTTCTCTTGGCATGACAAGCAGGAGGTTAGCTCCTACCTTCTACATAGAACATTTTGGGCACTACCCAAGGACCCTAAACATCCACTTTTTTCTCTCTTTGTTTCTACTTGATTGATTTCAGACCTTAGTTTGATGATTTCCTCTCTTCTATTCCTCCTGGGTGAGTTAGCTTGTTTTTGTTCCAGGGCCTTCAGGTGTGCTGTTAAGTTGCTAGTGTATGATCTCTCCAGTTTCTTTTTGGAGGCACTCAGGGCTATGAGTTTTCTTCTTAGCACTGCTTTCATTGTGTCCCAGAGATTTGGATAGGTTGTACCTTCATTTTCATTGAAGTCTAAAAAGTCTTTGATTTCGTTCTTTATTTCTTCCTTGACCAAGGTGTCATTGAGTAGAGTATTGTTCAGTTTCCATGTGTATGTGGGCTTTCTGTTGTTTTTCTTGCTATTGAAGACCACTTTTACTCCATAGTGATCCGATAGGAGACATGGGATTAGTTCAGTCTTCTTGTATTTGTTGAGGTCTGTCTTGTGACCAATTATATGATCAATTTTTGAGAAGGTACCGTGTGGTACTGTGAAAAAGGTATACTCTTTTGCTTTAGGATGGAATGTTATATATATATATATATATGTATATATATATGTATATGTATATATATATATATATACATATATATATATATATATATATATATATATATATATATATATATATGTTAAATCCAATTGGTCCAAAGCTTCAATTAGTTTCACTGTGTCCCTGTTTAGTTTCTGCTTTCCTGATCGGTCCATTGAGGAGAGTGGAGTGTTGAAGTCACCTACAATTATTGTGTTAGGTGCGATGTGTGTTTTAAGCTTTAGTAAAGTTTCTTTTATGAATGAGGGTGCCCTTACATTTGGCGCATAGATGTTCAGTATTGAGAATTCTTCTTGGTGGATTTTCCCTTTGACAAGCAGAAAGTAACCTTCTGTGTCTCTTTTGATGATTTTAGGTTGAAAGTCAATTTTATCTGATATTAGGATGGCTACTCCGTCTTGTTTCCAGGGACCATTTGCTTGTAAAACTGTCTTCCAGCGTTTTACTCTAAGGTGGTGTTTGTCTTTGAAACTGAGATGTGTTTCCTGAATGCAGCAAAATGTAGGGTCCTGTTTCCGTATCCAGTCTGTTAGTCTGTGTCTTTTGATTGGGGAATTGAGTCCATTGATATTAAGAGATATTAAGGAATAGTAATTATTACTTCCTGACATTTTGGGCATTATTATTATTATTATTATTATTATTATTATTGTATTTGAGTGGTTCTCTTCTTTTGGGTTGGATGAGATGGGGTTTCTATCTTGTTTCTTCTGGGGTGTTGTTTCCCCCCTTGTGTTGGTATTTTTCCCCTATTATCCTTTGTAGGGCTGGGTTTGTAGATAAGTATCTTGAAAATTTGGTTTTGTCGTGGAATATCTTGGTTTCCCCATCTATGGCAATTGAGAGTTTTGCTGGGTATAGTAGTTTTGGCTGAAGTTTGTGTTCTCTTAGGGTCTGCATGAGGTCTGCCCAGGATCTTCTAGCTTTCATGGTCTCAGGTGAGAAGTCTGATGTAATTCTGATAGGTCTTCCTTTATATGTTACTTATCCTTTTTCTCTTAGTGCCTTTAATATTCTTTCTTTGTTTAGTACATTTGGGGTTTTGATTATTATGTGATGGGAAGTATTTCTGTTCTGGTCCAGTCTATTTGGGGTTCTATAGGCTTCTTGTATATTCATGGGCATCTCTCTCTTAAGGTTGGAGAAGTTTTCTTCCAGAATTTTGTAGAAGATATTTGCTGGCCCTTTAAGTTGTAGATCTTCATTCTCATCTATCCCTATAATCCTTAGGTTTGGTCTTCTCATTGTGTCCTGGATTTCCTGAATGTTTTGGGTTACCAGCTTTTTGCATTTTGCATTTTCTTTAATTGTTGAATCCATGGTTCCTATGGTATCTTCAGCATCTGAGATTCTGTCTTCTATCTCTTGTATTCTATTGTTGATATTTGCATCTATGACTCCTGATTTCTTCCCAAGGTTTTCTATCTCCAACGTTGTCTCCCTTTGCGATTGCTTAGTTGTTTTTACTTCTGTTTTTAGATTTTGTATGGTTTTGCTCAGATCTTTCAGTTGCTTGTTTGTGTTTTCCTGTAATTTTTTAAGGGATTTTTGTGTTTCCTCTTTTATGACTTCTACTCGTTGACCCATGTTCTCTTGGATTTCTTTAAGTGATTTTTGTTTCTCCCCCTTATTGGGATTCATTTTTTGCTCTATATTCTCCTGGATTTCTTTAAGTGATTTTTGTGTCTGCCTTGTATGGGCTTCTAGCTTTTGATCTATTTTCTCCTCTATTACTTTAAGAAATTTATCTAAGTGATCCTCAATCTGCATCTTTACCAGTGATTTTAGATCTGAGTCTTGTTTTTCTGGTGTGTTGAGATATCCGAGATTTAATTGTGTTTGCCTTGTAATGGCTTCTAGCTTTTGATCTATTTTCTCATGTATTACTTTAAGAGATTTATCTAAGTGTTCCTCTATCAGCATCCTGACCAGTGATTTTAGATCTGAGTCTTGTTTTTCTGGTGTTTCGGGGTATCCAAGATTTATTGCTGTCGGGGAACTGGGTTCGTATGCCGCCATACTGCCTTGATTTCTGTTAGTAACGATCTTACATTTGCCTTTTGCCATCTGGTTAACTCTGGTGTTAGTTGGTCCTGTAGATACTAGCTGGTGCTTGACCCTCCTGTGGGCTCGTAAGGCTATTTCCCAGTGACTGGGATACCTGAACCACTGCCCTGCAGGGCTCCTGCTCACAGATTGCTGACAGGTGGCCTGAGTCCCTGGAGGTCTTAAACTCAGGATATCCCAGGTACTTTGTTCTGCCTGTTGGGCGGCTGCTCTGCACTGCTCCTGCTCAGGGTTTGCTGTCTGTTATCCTGTTTCCCCAGGGGTATTAAAGTTGGGATATCTCAGTTATCTGGTTCTGCCTGCTGGTCCAAAGCTGCTGGGAAGCTGGCTGGGTCCGGCTTCCCCGCCACAGGCTTGATGGGAAGCTGCAGGCAAGATGGCAGCTGCCTGCAGGGAGCTCAGGGTCTGCCCCGCGAGTGCAGAGTGCAGGCTCGGCTGCTGTGCCCCAAACCACTACTCTGTGCGCAGCTCCTGTTCCAGGCCTGAGTCCCCAAAGGTCTTTTTTTTTTTAATCGTTATAATAGATCATCCGCTGATTTGTTAAGAGGTTCGAGATTTCTTTTTTTTTCTTTTCTATATTCTATGTTTACATTCCAAAGGCTTTCCCCTTTCCCAGTTCCCCCCTCCCTATGTCCCATAGTTCCTCTCCCCCCCCAACTATTCCCCAATCATTCCCGAAGGTCTTTAACTCAGGCTATCTTGGGTACCTGGTTCCGCCGGCTGGGTCTGAGCACCTGGCAAGCTGGCTGGGTCTGGCTTCCCCGCCACCGGCTCTTGTGAAGATTTTCATGTCTCAGCTGATAAGAGGTTTTCCTTGGTTAGATCTAATCTCTATGTTTGTTAGTTACCATATATTCTCATTCCCTGTAGATACACAAACATAACCACATCTCCATCTTAATACTATTGCAGGCTTCCATTCTAATGTCAGAACATTCTTATAGTATATTACTTGGCCCATTTCCTCAGTTTTTTCCCTCAATAATCCACTGTCTCTCAGCTGATGTCTATTTTTCACCAACATTAAGTATATTTAGAGTTAACAAGGCATTATTTAGTCTGTCTGGAGGGTTATTCTCTTTTTTATTTAGGTAGCATATCTTTTAAGGTATATCTTTCTATAACTGCTTGCCCTGTGGTACATCAGTAGCATGTGTTATATTGTTATATGTAAAGCATTGTTTCACTTTATTTGATACAAATGCAAGAGCATTAACAGTTTTAATTTGTGCAGGTATTCCCCATTTGCCATTATCACCAATAACTGTGCAATAAAACCATAAGGAGTGCACGTTATTCTGACTCTTTAATTGATGAATATGAACTTTTGAGCACCTTGCTTATCTGGTCTGATTTATAACCTTGCAATCCCATTTTCTTTGTATCCATATAGAATGTTGTTGCCTCTGGAATTCGTGTTAGGTTATAATATGTGGGAGTGTCCAGTTGTTCTTTTTATAATCTTTATACATTTGTGTTTCAGACATTTGTTATTAACTTTGCCCAAGTAATTAATACAAGCTCTTTACCAATCTTTATTGATCCCCATAATTACATAATTTCAGCATTTGTAAGAGGCACTATAATTTCAGCCAGATCTGTTCCTGAAATTGGTATATTCTTATTCTACCTTTTATAATTAATTCAGAGATCTATTCTGTATATATGTCTTCAATTTTTTTTACTTTGTGTGTGAACTAAGAAATCTATTCCATACTATATACTCTTTGAATAATGACCCCAGTTAGAGAATGAATTGAAGGCAAAATGACAAAATTACAAGCAAGTTTAGGATCAATTTAATCTACATATGCACCTTGCAGTCTTTGTTCTATAAGAATTAACTCTCTCTCTCTCTCTCTCTCTCTCTCTCTCTCTCTCTCTCGTGTGTGTGTGTGTGTGTGTGTGTGTGTGTATTTGCTTTTTGCTTTACCTGTTAGACAACTTGCAATGTTTAAATTTGAATACTCTAACGTTTGAAACAAAGTAATTAACTTATATGTACTTAATCCAGTTGTAGGTCTCAGACAGTTAATATTTCCCAATAATTTGTGGAAATTGTTAAGCGTTTGCAATTTGGTCCCTATGGATCTGTAATCTTTTCTGATCTAAATTTCTGTGCATTTATTTGATAACTGAAAGAACTAAGTAAATCTTCTCTTTGTGTTTTTTTCTAGAGCAACAAGTACCCCTAACATGGCAGAATTCTTGGTGTTTCATGAAACATTCTCAAAAACGTGTTTCTCAGAATCAGACAACAGAATGTCATCCATGTAATGATAACTGGTAGATCAAGGAAATTGCTTATAAAATATCTAATGGATGATGCTCAAAATATTGACATAAATTTGGCCTAATTAGCATTCCCTGTAGAGGCACTTCTCAGTGGTATCTCTTCAGTAGGTGAGAAATAGTCAAAGTAGGTACTAAGAATGTACCTACTTTGTGTCCTGCACCTGCAATGGTATTGTGGGGAAAAAATCTTTTCACTCAATTATATTGTAGACCATGACTCAGTAACAAAGATGTGAAAGGAAGTCCAGGCTGTAAAGGATCCATTGGCTTACTTACCTTATTAATGCTCTTTGATTTGTAATCATTCTCCATTTTCCTGATTTTGTGTTTATCACAAACTCAGGGGAATCTCATGGACCAGCAGACTAGTCTATATGGTGATCCTCCAGCTGTCCATTTACCAGTTGTCCAAGTGCCTGAAAATTTTCTTTTGTTATGATCTACTGCTCTTGACATGTATGTTGGTTTGAATACTATTCTAAGGGCAAGGATGTTGTTATATCATCAGTAGGCCCTTTTATAAATTTATAAGTTCGAGCTATTTGATGTCCTGCTTTTGGATAATGGTCAGAACTTCTGATTTTTCTTGAATACCAGTTTCAATACCTCCCAGAGGATCATATCACACTTAATTTCCTCAATTGCTGTTCCTGCACTTGCATTAATTTACTTACACCATTGCTGTAAAAGAACTTGTCCCCATAGATTTATGTGTATTCTGTCATACAAGGTCTCATCTTCCCTATTTACCCTTCTAATCCCATACAGTTAATCCATCAGACATTTTTGCCTAATCTTGATATTTTCTCAGTTTCTGTAAACTGTGTAAACATTACGAAGTTGCTAATCTGGATTTCAAGACTTTTGCAAAAGTATACTAACAGAAGCTCCTGTATCTACTAAACCTTCTGTGGCAACATCATTAATTTGCACCATTGATTTCAGTCTCTGATCATTAACAATTGTTTGGCAGAGCATATATTTTATAGTATGCTCCAAATCTCCTGTCCTTTCTACTGTAGTGGGCTTGCCCTTTATGTGAGGACACAATTACAGTTGAACAATTCTATCCCCTGCAACTTGCATCTCTTTTCTCACATATGCTATGATTTTAATATCTT
The DNA here is from genome assembly GCA_964023405.1 of Apodemus agrarius. Classification (NCBI taxonomy): domain Eukaryota; kingdom Metazoa; phylum Chordata; class Mammalia; order Rodentia; family Muridae; genus Apodemus; species Apodemus agrarius. The sequence goes on along the minus strand of OZ030024.1, from coordinate 28,664,128 downwards.
CCTTGCTATTCCCATCTACTATATTGGGAGATGCACAATAAATCCTTGAGAAGTTAATCCACTTCTTCCCAAGATTATCCCCACTGTCCCTGACAGTAAAGGACCATACATGTCAGTGTTCAATTTGTAGTGGTCAACTTTGCAGAATAGGTTAAGAGGCATATCTATGGCCTGATCCAAAGCTACTCTCCCTTCTGTAGCACACATAAGATCAGAAATATTTAATTTCAATGTCTTGCCTGCTTGGTACTTTCTGTCTGATCAAAGTAAATTGGCTTGTATTGTTTACCATGAGGCCTTAAGATGACAGGCTCCTCTGTTCATTTCCAGATGGCAAGGGGTTACTCTGTACATCCCTCTAGGACCACCAGTCCTTTGAACAATGTTTGCTCTTTTAAGTGCAATACCCTGTAAACATTTGTGTTTCATAACAGTCAGAATTTGCTTGTTTTCATCTATGAATTCCCTATTCTCTAGAGTCAATGTACCTGCTATTTTAAGCTCTGAATCTTCTAGCCTTACAGTCTCTTTTTTTTTCTTTTTTAAAATTTTTTATATTCTTTCTTTACATTCCAATGGCTTTCCCCTTTCCAGTTCCCCCCTCACCATATGACCCATAAGTCCTCTTCCCGCCACCCATTCCCCAATCACCCCCCCTCCCCACCATTTCTCTGTTCTGGTACTCTCATACAAAACTGGATTTAGTCTTTTCTGGACCAGGGTCCTCTCCATCCTTTTTTCTTGGGAATCTTTTGCTTAGCTAATTGTGTCCTGAGTATTCAGAGTTTCCGAGCTCATTAATATCCATTTATCAGTGATTGCAATTCTGTGTATTCTTTTGTGATTGGGTTAACTCACTTAGGATGATATTTTCCAGATCCAACCATTTGCCTACAAATTGCAAGAATTCATTATTTTTAATTGCTGAGTAGTATTCCATTGTAAAAATATACCACATTTTCTGTATCCATTCCTCCGTTGAGGGACATCTGGGTTCTTTCTAGCTTCTGGCTATTATAAATAAGGCTGCTATGAACATAGTGGAGCATGTGTCTTTATTGCATGTAGGGGAATCCTCTGGGTATATGCCTAGGAGTGGTATGACAGGGTCATACCCAATTTTCTGTGGAAACGCCATAATGATTTCCAGAGCAGTTGTACCATCTTGCAATTCCACCAATAATGGAGGAGTGTTCCTCTTTCTCCACATCCTCGCCAGCACCTGTTGTCTCCTGAGTTTTTAATCTTAGCCATTCTGACTGGTGTGAGGTGGAATCTCAGGGTTGTTTTGATTTGCATTTCCCTGATGACTAATGATGTTGAACATCTCTTAAGGTGCTTCTCAGCCATTCGAATTTCTTCTGGTGACAATTCCTTCTTTAGCTCTGTACCCCATTTTTTAATAGGGTTATTTGGTTCTTTGGGATCTAACTTCTTGAGTTCTGTGTGTGTGTGTGTATATACATATATATATATATATATATATATATATATATATATATATACATGAAATATTTATATATATATAAGCATTTCATCCTAAAGCAAAACAATATACCTTTTTCTCAGCACTGCACGGTACCTTCTCCAAAATCGATCATATAATTTGTCACAAGACAGATGTCAACAAACTAATCCCTTGCCTCATATCAGATCACTATGGATTTAAAGTGGTCTTCAACAGCAAGAAAAACAACAGAAAGCCCACATACACATGGAAACTGAACAATACTCTACTCAATGACACCTTGGTCAAGGAAGAAATAAAGAAAGAAATCAAAGACTTTTTAGAATTCAATGAAAATGAAGGTAAACCTACCCAAATCTATGGGACACAATGAAAGCAGTGCTAAGAAGAAAACTCATAGCCCTGAGTGCCTCCAAAAACAAACAGGAGAGAGCATACACTAGCAGCTTAATGGCATACCTGAAAGCCCTGGAACAAAAAGAAGCTAATCCATCCAGGAGGAGCAGAAGACAGGAAATCATCAAACTGAGGGCTGAAATCAATAAAATAGAAACAAAGAGAACCATACAAAGAATCAACAAAAATTATAGTCTCTTAAGATTGAGCAAAATTCACCATAATTAAAGCAACAAGCAGTTTGAGATCTAAGACTTCTACTATGATCTGCCCTATGATTTTAGCATGATGCTCCTGAAAACCAAGTCCAGTTTTCTCTCTTCTCCATTTGTCTGTTGAGTCTCCTCATGCTTTCAATTGCTGTCATCAGTATTTACATTTAAAAGGCCAGTACTTATATCAATGATCATCTTATATCAGGGTCTGGTATGGCTCTATTTTCAGGTGAACCCAATTTCTGTAAGAAATTCTTGAATGCTTCTATAGGTTCATGTATTACCTTTTTAAGTGAGGTACATTTTCCCCCCAGCTCCTCATTCATATTGCAAGACCTTAAAAACACAATCTAACATTGTTCAATTGCATGATCATCAGATCAGATTTGTTCTTGTAAATTAACATAATGCCCTTTACCAAGCAGCTGGGTTTTAACAACATTTTCCACCTTGCTACAATGGCTAGAACCATTGTTCTATTTTTGTGTCTTTATGCCTCCACTACTACAACTATTATAATTGTTGTACAGATTCTAGAACACCTGACACCAATTCTTTCCAAACTAGGGGATAACCCTATTCTGCATAGGCCAAGTATTTAACATTTCTTTTAACAAATGGAGAATGCAAGCAATACAATACCATTGCCTTTTAAAAATCGCTTGGATCTAGCATTTCTGTTGGAGGACAGGTCAGCTCATTAGAGGCAGGACCACAATCATAAGCAGACATATGCTGCACAAAGACTGGGAAGGCTGAAGGTACCTTGTAGACCCAAGCATATCCTCTGGTGTTGCACTCAGGAAAATAGTAGTTGTACCTGTACCATTGCTTACTATTCCTGGCCCCCAGTTTCATGAAGGTGCTCTAGACACCTGGTAATGGAAATTCGTGTATCAGGGCTAATTAGCAGTTTACATTCCAGCTTATATTTTGCTTCTCTCTTTCACCATGTGGTATATTCCCAGACTCAGACATCAAGCCCGAACCTTGCTGTTCTCCTCATACTTGCTTCTTTTGCTTCTCAAGCACTTCTACCTCTACTTGCAAGTTCTCTACATGCTTAGCTAACATGCTCTGCAATCTTCTCTAAGATGAGAGAATTGTCAGCTTTGCCACCAATCTTTTTTTTTTCAAAAGCAGCTACATAAAAACTACAAAACAAAACCAAATAACCCCAATAGGGAACAAGTAGGATACCACCCAGTGCCTATAGTTGCCACACTCCTTAAAGAACATTGCTTTGCCCTCATAACCTGACCTTTCCTCTACCACATTTAAATCAGAATTGCCCATTATTCGTAAGCCATGTTAGTTGCCACCTATAGTCTTAGAATTTTTAAAACCTATTTTAATAAATGTTCTCAAATGCTTGACACCTATTGTGGGAAATATTAAAAAAGGCTGACCCACCAACTTTCCTGCCCAACCATGGCACAAAACCATCTTCAAGCTGAATCCTGCCTCATATTACCCCAACTCCCCAACAGTCCTGCCAGCCTGGCAGTATCTCTGGTGGGGTCCCTCCAGTTCACCTTGCAAGTCCACATATCCTAAGGTTTGCCAGCTCTCACCTTAATTACTCAGTAGAAGCCTGATTCTTAAAGCTTGATTAGCTACCTAGTTAGATTCATGTATATTTAAAATCACAATTCCAAGATGCCAATAAAGTAATTTCAGAGCCAATTGATAATAACAAAACCTTAACCCAAATATTCTAACCTTTTGGTAACACCATGTCGGACTCCATTTTACTTCCCCCTTTTCTTCTGAGACCTCCATCACTTCCCAACTCCTAGCTCTGCCTCCCCTTTTTCTATCCAATCACAGGCCTTCCACTGCACTAATATAGTTGGACGTGGACAATCTTTCAACAGACACCCTCTCCTCCTAGCCCTTCATCCAAAGGTAAGTGAGAAAAATGTTAAAAAACGATAAGGGGTTGTGGGTCAGTTTAGAAGTAATTCTTTGGGGCAATTCTGGTCTCTGTTATCAGGATACTAACAGCCCAATTTAACAGTGTCAGTATACCAAACATGAATCAGCAGTTGTGGCACTATCTAGTAGAAATTACTAGGCTTCCCTTGAATCAGCCCAAGTCAGCATGCATCAAGTTGAGTCAGCATGAGTCAGCAGGAGCCACCAGAAACAGCCAGGATGGGAGGAGAGAAATTCTCTGCTGTTTCACTTTCAAGGAAGGGAAATCAGCTAAGACTCTGGACCAACAAAACCTTGCAAAGCTAGCTAGGCAAGTGTGCCACCACTATCGGTTTGGTCCAATTATACTATCTCCAAATACCATGTGTTCCTCCTCAGGTCTTGCCTTAGCAAAACATCAGTATTAGCAAAACACCACACGTGTCTTCATCACCAGGCAATTCCAGAAATATCCATTATGTTTTCATAGCTATGACAGCTTGATAAGGCTAGTTACAGAGGCAATGGGGGAGAATGGTCAGTCTCAGCCACACTGTGTGTCTGATTTTCATTCCTTGCATTGTCTACAGCAGAGGACTTCAGAAGCTCTGATAATCAGTGGGCATGGATTAAAGTTTTCATCACTAAGAACCCTAGAGTGTTTTTAGTAGAGCTACTACAGCCAAATCTACCAGTTAGAAAAGAGTAGTCACCACACCTGGCATGGATTACATCTTGAATAATGACAGTTTTTCCCAATAAAATTTTGCAATGCACACATGCTCACACTCACACATCTGATATCTATTACATATATGTGTTTGTGTTAGTTCCGAGACCTGTGACATCATATAGGTGACAGCTAGCACTGCAAGTATAGGCCTGTTACCAAGGCAATGGCCGCCATATACCCAGAATTCAATGGGCCTAACTTTTTACATGAAATTTACATTACCACTCATATATAATGGGTAGCGTTTCTTCCTCTCTCTCTTTTTTTTTTCTTTTTCCTTCCTTTCCTGCCTCCTTACCGCCAGCTGCACCTTTACCCCATCTTAAATAAAGCCACGTGGAACTGTCTGGTGTGGTCTGGTCCCTCACTGTGGCCCACATCCCCGCCTCTTCTCTGCCCTGCCCCACAGCCCGCTTGGTGGACATACAGGTAACTTGCGTGGGCTTTAGGTCACAGAACTGTGTGGAAAAACCAACAGTTTGCATCTTAGTTCTCTATCTCTGTCAATCTCTCTCCCCTCTTCCTTCAATTCTTCTCACCCCTTTTTTATTTTCCTAGAGAGATCTCTGAATGGAAACCGACCAATATCCAGCTGTACCTACTAATCCAAAAATAGCTTTATGTAAAATGCAGTGCTTCTTGGTCCTTCAGATCTAGCAGCTCCTGCCACAGGTGCATATACCACCATTCCCAGAAACCCCTTGAAACTACAGACATAAACATTCAGGTAGCAGACACCAGCCAAGCCTAAAACTGACCCCTGTTTGTGAGATCAGCTGGCTATTGCCCTTAGACTGTATGATCAAGCTTTGCCATGTGTCCACTACAGCAACCCCCATGAATGAGGCTGTGGCACTCCTGCCAACAAAATCCATCACTATACATACACCTGCAGCTTCCATACAATCAAGAAATCACAGATCATCTGTCTTAAGGTTTTGTAGTCTCAACAGAGATTTTAACACTTGTTAACATCACTTCATATCTAGTTAGACATTGTGACACATACCTGTAATTATAGCACTTGAAAGGTAGAAGCAGTAATATCAGGAGCACAGTTCCTGACATGGCTAGGATACAAAGCAAGTTCAAATCCACTTGTAGTTAGAATAAGAATGGTTCCCATAGATTCATGTTTTTGAATGCTTGGCCCATAGAGAGTGGCACTATTAGGAGATGCGTGCTTGTTGGAGGAAGTGTGTCATTGTGGAGGGCAAGCTCTGAGGTCTCATATGCTCAAGGTAATCCCACTGTTGTACACAGTCATTTCTGCTACGTGAACATCAAGATGCAGAAGTCTCAGTACCTTCTCCAGTACCAGGTCTGTCTGCATACCACCAGGGTTTTTGTCATGACACTACTGGACTAAAGCTCTGAAACTGTAAGCCAGCCTCAATTAAATGTTTTTTCTTTATAAAAGTTACAGGATCATTGTGTCTCTTCACAGCAATAAAAGCCAAATTAAGACACCAACTCTATCAGGCACAATCTTAATGATCAAGAGACATACTGAATGACAAAATCAAGATATATATGAATACCAGGGGAGGAGCTGGTACAGACCCACATCTGGGGTATCTAATACATGTAGATTACTGTGCCTGATGAGTTTTAGAATACCTTAAGAAATATAGCTAGACTTCATGTTAACAATATAATAAAGTAAAATAAAATAAAAGGAAAAGAAAGAATGAGAAAATGAGAACTGGAGGGAGGAGAGAGAAAGAAAGAGAAAAAAAGAGAAAGAGAGGGAACTTGGAATGTGTGAGGACAGTTTTATGGGAAAATAATATAGGTTTTCTCTGCTAAGTTGTTCATGGAATAGGCTTGGAATTGGTACAGACCTATGGCTGGCCTTTCTACAGATGGCAAAATCAATGGCACAAAACACCAAGCAGGAAAATTACTATAACCCATGGCACACACTATTCCATGGAACTTAGGACTTGAAACACATGGTATTCACTTCTCCCAGTCTATGGAAATATAATGGGCTGACATATCATGTGTTAAGTTATGACATATTCCTTGATTTGTCCTTTAGGCAGTTGGGACTGATGATGATGTGTATGTATGTGTGTGGTATATAATGATGAAAATCAGCAGAAGTACTAAGGATAAAGAAGATAAGGGGGTGATAGTAAATATCTAATGCCTGGAAAGGAAAATTTGTTTCAAAGACTTCCAGATGCAAGTGCAGCATAGAGACTTTGGTAACTTGGATGACCAATCTTGTATTGTTCAAAAAATTCATATGAAGCATAAAGCCATAAAATTGTATATTATTGTCATCTCCTAAATTCAGTGAAGACTATTCTGGGTTCAAGTCACATGGGTTAAAAATATACATTGTATTTTTCTACATGTTGACCTCCAGTTGATCCAGCTTCATTTGTTAAAAATGCTGTCTTTTTTCCACTGGATGTTTTTAGCTCTTTTGTCAAATATCAAGTGACCATAGGTGTGTGGGTTCATTTCTGGGTCTTCAATTCTATTCCCTTTGATCTTCTTCCCTGTCTCTGCACCAATATCATACAGTTTTTTATCACTATTGCTCTGTAGTAGAGTTTGAGGTCAGGGATGGTGATTTCCCAAAAAGATCTTTTGTTGTGGAGAATAGTTTTTGCTATCCTGTTTTTTGTTGTTGTTGTTGTTGTTCCAAATAAATTTGCAGATTGCTCTTTCTAGCTCTATGAAGAATTGATTTAAAATTTTGATGGGGATTGCATTGGATCTATAGATTGCTTTTGGTAAGATGGCCATTTTTACTATATTAATCCTGTTAGTCCATGAGCATGGGAGATTTTCTGTCTTCTGAGATCTTTTTCGATTTCTTTCTTCAGAGGATTGAAGTTCTTGTCATACAGATCTTTCACTTGCTTGGTTAGAGTCACACCAAAGTATGTAACATTATTTGTGACTATTGTGAAGGGTATCATTTCCCAAATTTCTTTCACAGTTTGTTTATTCTTTGAGTAGAGGAAGGCTACTGCTTTGTTTGAGTTAATTTTATATCCAGCTACTTTTGCTGAAGTTTTTTAGTTTTTTAGGAGTTCTCTGGTGGAATTTTTGGGGTCACTTATGTATACAATCATATCATGTGCAAATAATGATATTTTGACATCAACCTTGCCAAATTTTATAGCTTTGACCTCCTTTTGTTGTCTAATTGCTCTGGCTGGGACTTCAAGTGCTATATTGAATAGATAGGGAGAAAGTGGGCAGCCTTGTCTGGTCCCTGATTTTAGTGGGATTATATTTCTTTTACTATGTTTAGGTATGGGCCTTGAATTCCTGATTTCTCCAACATTTTTAACATGAAAGGGTGCTGAATTTTGTCAAATGCTTTTTCAGCATCTAATGAAATGATCATGTGGTTTTTTTGAGTTTGTTTATGTAATGGATTATGAACATGGATTGCGTATATTGAAACATCCCTGAATCCCTGGGATGAAGCCTACTTGATCTAGGTGAATTATTGTTTTGATGTATTCTTGGATTCACTTGACCAGAATTAGAAAAATGCAAATTGATCCATTCTTATTTCCTTGTACCAAGCTCAAGTCCAAGTGGATCAAGGACCTTCACATAAAAACAGATACACTGAAGATTAGAGAGGAGAAAGTGGGGAAGAGCCTGGAACACATGACACGGGGAAATTTTCCTGAACATAACACCAATGGCTTGTGCTCTAAGAACAATAGTCAACAAATGGGACCTCATAAAACAGCAAAGTTACTGTAAGACAAATGACATTGTCAATAGGAAAAAACAGCAACCAACAGCTTGGGAAAAGATCTTTACATCTGACAGAGGGCTAATATTCAATATATAACTCAAGAAGTTAGACTCCAGATACAATGGAATACTACTCAGCAATTAAAAATAATGAATTCATGCAATTTGTAGGTAAATGGTTAGACCTGGAAAATATCATCCTGAGTGAGCTAATCCAATCACAAAAGAATACACATGAAATGCAATCACTGATAAGTGTATATTAATGAGCCCAGAAGCCCTAAATACTCAAGGCACAATTAGCAAGTCAAATGATTCCCAAGAAGAAGAAAGGAGAGGACCCTGGGCCTGTAAAGATTGGATCCAGTTTTGTAGAGAAACTGTGGGGAGAGGGGGAATGATTGGGGAATAGTTGGGGGGGAGAGGAATTATAGAACATAGGGAGGGGGGAACTGGGAAAGGGGAAAGCCTTTGGAATGTAAACATAGAATATAGAAAATAAAAATTTTAAAAATAAAAAAAAAGCACGGAGTACACAGCTAAACAGAGAATTCTCAACTGAGGTATACATAATGTGTCCTATTGTGTAGGATCTATTTAGGGAGATCACTAGGGAAAGTGACTGTTTATTCATGTCAGGCTGCAGTCACTCAAGCAGAGACACAGACCCACATTTGTTCCTTGTCTTGCTGCACTTGGTTTGAGAGGACAGCTTTGATCATTTAAGCTCCCCAGAAAGACACATGTACAGACTCCTGATGAGAAGGAGCCTCTCTTACCCATCACGTTTCTTTCACCTATGACCAAGTATGGATTTGTACGATTACAGACATGAATCCCTAGTGAAGTTCCCAGGGTCCATCTGGCACTTATCCTAGGAAATGACAGATACTTAGACCAAATTACACAAGATTGAAAGCACCATTTGTTCAGCTATTAAGCCAATGGAAGGACTTTTGTCAAGAGAAAATAAGCAGCAAAGCAAAAATCTGTAAAAGATCAACATCTTTTCTCTGTGTCTTAGGAGTATAAAAATACTAGCCTCATGTCATAAATATTTGAAGATGTGTTGAAATTTGTTTAAGTTAAAAATACAATGGACCTCTGAAATGGTGTTTTCTTTTTCAATCAAAGAGTGTAATCCTCCTTACATAAAATTTTACTCTTTAACAGCTGTTAAAACAAAGAACACAGGTTTGCTTTGACTTAAGTATATTGAAGTGACATATTTTTAATTCTCATCCCTGCTACAAAATTAACACAGGAGTCAGTAAGGTAATATGCTAAATTTAAGGAGATATAATATTCTAAATTGAGGACAAGCCAAGCCAAAATCTGTTTCATATGCTCTCATATTCTGATTTAACATCTTTTTTCATTCTCCTATTCAAGTTAAAAATTTGCCAAAGCTAAAATGAAAAATGGTCTCATTATTTTATTTCCCTCTTCTATAACTCAGAATACATGTAAGAATGCATCCAAACTTTGTTTCAGAGTATAATATGTTGTACTATGAGGATAAATGTGTTTTGATTCCAATTATGGGTGCTGCTTACTTGTAGAGGGGGCATTGGAGCAAACTTAGGGTTTTATTGTTGGTCATTTCTCACTTTTGACTCTCATGTTTGTTTCATATTACATGTAGAGAGATAACTCACAAGAGAGAGTATATCTCATCCTAATGATTATATAACATTTCAATAGTTCTTTACTTTTGTTGGAGTAACCTCCCATGTTAGAATTCAGGAACACATGGAGGGAGCTGAGCTATGAGCACAGAAGCATACTATCACCTCAGTCTTATGTGCTTTGTTCTTGTAAAAAAGGTGTCCATCAGAAGCTGCTCAACAGGAGATCCTATGGTGGCAGCCTGGACTAAGTTTATTGAGGTTTCATGGTGGGGCCTTCCTCCCTTTCTCTTACTCTATCTGTCATATTACATTACATCCATGTTTTGTGTTTTGTCTCCTTACAAAGATGTGGACTGTGCATGCCATTTCTATATCCTTTGGGTATAGAACCAGGTCAGACAAGGAGCAGAAACCTGCAAACTGTTTGTCAAAAAAATTTAAACTGACATATGCAGACAACCATGCATGGGCAGCTAAATAAATAGTGTCGCTCAGAAGATGCATGCATGAATTCTCAAAAGTTGGTTACAGTCAACTTATGTAGATCTGTCCTTGTTGATATCTCTGTGAGGAAACACTGTGTCTAGTAATGGTGGTTTTTAACTTTTCTTATATTAACGTTAAGGTCATGTTACATTTTAGAACCTATAGGTGTTAATTTCTAAACAGGTTTATAGTCAGGAGGAAGTAAATTATGATTCAATTTTACCTGATTCAGATTACTAAAAATATAGAAAACTACACTTTTCTATGATAAGGAAAGTACAGGTATACCTTTATAATTTTCTTTTTTGCCAAAAAATAAAACTAAGGTTTTTCTTTTCTTTTCTTTTCTTTTTGGCTTCTGGAATATTTTTGTTGTTGTTAATGGTGACTGTTGCCAGCAATCAATAAATGTGAATGAATACTCAGAAGCATTGGAGGATAAAATTACAAACCCAGTATTCAAACACACACTGCTAGAAAAATTATGATCTCATTACTGTTCAGGTCAGTTTTATGCACATTCCTTTTAATTATTTGTATTTTTCCTGGAGGACAGCAAATCTATTTTGTTAAAAGGGATATCACTACAACTATTATTCTTGTTTTTATTTTCCCTGAACTTTTTTATTTTTATTTTTATTTTTTATTTTTAACAAGTTATACTGCAAGACCCCTGGCATTGTATAAGGGTTCAGAAGCTTTTTGAATGTGTATTCTTACTGTAGAATGTGCTATCAAGTAGTGAAGACCAGTACCTATGTGAGTCCATTTCCTGAAGGAGGTTTAGAATTGATAAGCACTAATTCTTACATATCTAGGGGTAGAGAGAATTCATGACTATTCTGGTAGCTCCTTAAAAGCAACTGTATTTCATGTCAGGTCCTTTCATGATCATTGCTTTATGTCCTTAACCTTCCTTTTCTTCCTTCATAATATTCAGTAATAGTAATTTTCCCTTTCTATGAGAATCAGCTAAAGCAATATCATCACTCACTAAGAGGTGTTATTGAAATGTCACTTTATATTGCCACTTATTAGAATTGTTATCTGTGTTCTTTAATATGTACATCCTGAATACTTAAAATTAATAGTACCATACATTGACGTAGGAGTATTTGTAATAAAACATATAAAAATATTTCACTGTCCCCTGTTTTCCTTCAAAGAAGAAAAGAAGCATTCTACAAGAAGCACTTTATGATTTTTCATTTTGGGATATGAAAAAGATAGTTGAATTCACTTAGTTTTTTTGGCAATTAGTTCTGTGTACTTAGGTAATATTTGAATCCTGATTATCTCCAGATTAATCAAATTTAGAATTTATGTAATATTGTATCAATAATATACAAAGAGAGATGGTTTGATTTCATTCAAACTTCACCTTTTTCTCCTTTCCACTAAATAACTAATCCATCAATTTACAGATAAATGAATATTTCTATTGTTATTGTAATATTTAGTTTGAGTAGAGCACACTACTGAACCAAGAAATAAAAATATAGAGTGAAAGATCTCAGGCAAGAATTCAATCAGATAATGGAATAGTGGAGCTAGTAAAGTGAGGGGCAAACAAATGGTGTAACTGAAGTGAACTGTTTATTAAGAAGCTTCTTGATAAACTATTATCTTGCATTTCAAGTAAAATACATAATAAGGTGTAATCTAATGGCCATGTGGTCCAATAGATCAAAAGTAAATACCCAGATCTAAAGGGTCAATCAAGGCTGGGGGTAGGAATGTGGGGTACAGGAAGTGTAGGAGAATGCTTAACTATAACTAAAGATATATAAAGAAGCATCATGAAACTCAACTAATTTATTAACTAATTAAAAGGGTTTTTTTTTAAAAGTAGTTAGCAGAGAAATACTCCACATTAGTATACAATGCTGATTCCAGGATACACAGGTGCTTAAATGCAAAATCCGATGCTGAGAATGATTTGCTGTCATACACGTTATTGGTCAAGGGGGCTCCAAAGAAATCCCAAACAATACATGCTATTGCCATTACTCTAGTAGGCTAGCACAATAAGAATGGTAATGTCTTCCTTCAGAAAACACTACACACTTGGGTTACAGGACTGTCTTAGTTAGAGAGTTTCCATGCTGTGAAGAGACATCATGACCAAGTCAACACTTAGAAAGGCAAACATTTCTTTGTAGATTGCTCACAGTATTAGAGGTTCAGTCCGTTTTCATCATGGCAGCCTGCAGAGTCCTAGTACAGAAGGAGCTGAAAGTTCTGAACCTTGATCCAAGGGTAGCCAGAAGACTACCCTCCACAAGCTCTTCCACAGGAGGGAGATCTCTTTTGTCCTAGGAGTCCTCAAAGCCCACCTACACAGTGACACAAATTTTACAACAATGCTATACCTATTCCAACAAAGCCCCACCTCGTAAGAGTGGCACCACTTCCCATGTGCCAGGAGCCATTCTCACATAGATGTCAAAACCGCCTCCTTTCAACCATCTTACTTGTTCAAGCCTGCCTTTAGAAGGAAAAATATTAGCTTTCAGGTTTGTCAAATAGCAAGTTGGTCAGCACATATAGAGCTCATGTTGGTTAGAACAAACAGAGCTCACCTACAGTTAGGTTACTATAGCAATCTTTTTCCACTTCACCTCCTCGTGACCACTTTAGTTTGCCAGCTTCCTTGAAGCCCAAGCCAGCTCTGTCATGAGATTCTGAGAGAAGATTCTGAGAGACTACTTCCTAGAGACAATGTTTAAGAGACAGTGCTTGCCCCCTAAGAAACTGTTCCCCAGGGACAATGTTTGCCCCCTCATACACCCTCCCTAATCCTGCTTGCTTTTCTTTATATATCAGTGTGTAAAACAATAAAGTTTGACAGCTTGATCAGAATACTGTCTTGTTGTCCATCTTTCATGTCTCTTGTCTCTCTCCTTCTCTTAGGTGGTTCGAGGACCCTATTGACTGTCCTGTGGTTCGGGACACCCATGGTCCAAGCATATTCACACAACTCTATTCTACTCCCTGGTCCCCACAGGCCTGATCAAACATATGAGCCCACGAGGAGCCATATCTAGCAATAGCACGAGGCAAAATGCATTTAATCAAACTTCAAATGTCTTATAGTCTATCACATTTTTCAGCAAAAGGTAAGTCTCAAATTCATAGTCTCTTCTGACCGTCATGCCATCACTTAACTGTAATCTATAAAATCGATTTTAAAAGCAGATTGTGTACATCCAACCTCACAGAATATACATTAGCATTCCAAAACATTATAATGAGAAAATACTGGACCAAAACAAGGCAGAAAACCAGCTGGGCAAACTCAAAATTTTGCATGTCTATGTCTGATGTCTAAATCCTTTTAGCTTTGTAGACTGCACCCAGCTTTCTCTTGGAATAGTTCCACTCCCTGTTAACAGGTTTCATCTACAGGTATCTCACAGCTCTGGCATTGCTAACTTCTTAGGGTATCCAAGGAAACTTCAATTCAAGGATCTTGTTTCAACATTAGGGAATTCACACACGATCTGGGCTTCTCCAAAGGGCTTGGGCCACTTCTTGATTTCTGTCCTCTGTAGTACTCTAGGCTCTGGCTAACCTTATTTCACTACTGATGCTATTAGTGGTGATCCGCCCATGGTACTTGCATCTCTAATATTCCAAGGTCTTTCACAGCAACTAGGGTTCACCAATAGTCTCTCATAGGTTCCCGTTTATGATGCACAGATTCAACTTCTTTGCATGACACCTTCAATCTTGGGCTGTCAACAGCAACTTATGCTGCACCTTTACCAATGGCCCTTCCGGGCCTCTCACAGGGCAGAGACTCAGCTGCACTTCATGACCCATTTACTCCTTCAAATCGAGTTCTACCTTGGTGATTCTTACATCATATCAAATCCAGCTACTAGCATGATTTCTCTTTGGAAAATGGCTTCTTTGTGTTCTCAGAAAAAAAAAAAAAACTTCCCAGAGAATTCTGCCCCACTTACGTTATTCTCTTTTTATTCGCTGCTAATTTCTCAGCTCCTTCTATTTTTAACTCTAAAGCTAGACACACATGACTGAAGCTGCAAAGTTCTGTTGCTTGCTGGGGCTGGAACTTGCCCCATTGTTCTATGACATTATCACCACCTTTCAATGAAGTCTATTTTTCACTATCCTGGACCTTTCTCTGTGGACTGACTTTGAATTCAGTGATCTGTATGCCTGTCTCCTGATTGCTGGGATGAATAATGTGGTCCACCACAGCTGGATATAAGCTTCTCTCTCCTTAGAACGCTCTATACAAGGCTTGCCCCAAACTCAGAGATCTACTCGTATCTGTCTCCTAGGATTAAAGGTGTGCACCACCATGCTTGTATGTATGCTTTTAATGGCCACTATGCCTCAAGATCCAGATCAAAAGCTTGTGTCATCCCATGTCATTATCTTAATCAAAAGCATATGTCTTCCATCCTCAAGATCTGAATTATAGTTATACCCTCCATTTCTGAATTATATCTCATTCCAGATTAAATGTCTAAATGAATACAATCACCTGGTAATAATAATGCCTAACATGATATAACTATCACTCATGCAGCTGCAAACATATAAACAATAAGTATAGCTAGGTGAAACCTTGCCCAAATTCACCAGTACCTTAATTCCATTTTAATATCTATGAATATATGATTTTGATACATTCTACTTTCTGGTGTCCCTTTACTCTTGGAACCATACATTTTGTATTTTTCCTTTCTAAATTCCTAGACTTGTTCAAATAACATTAAAGTAAACCAGAGCAAAAAGATTTTGCTGGACTTTCTTTGAGACTTCCTTTGTCAATGCAATTAATCTGAATCTCATCACCTTAGCTTCAGGCAGACTCAACAGACAAGGGTAAAAACAGCCACATTCTTCACCAAAACATTGTAAGAACAATCTCCAGGCAGTATCCTAAAATTTCTCTCTTCTAAAATCTCTAGAGCAAAGGCTGTAGAATTCAAATCACCCTCAGCACCAACATCTTTCTTACTCCTACTAGGATGGTCCATTAAACCCCTTAAAGCATTCCAGTCTTACCCATATTCAGTCTCAAAAATCCGATTCCTCTAAACAAAAACATGGTTAGGCCTGTCATAACATTATCTCAGTTCCTGTTAACAACTTATGTCTTAATTAAGGTTTCCATGACTGTGAAGAGACACCATGACCAAGGCAACTCTTATAAAGGCAACCATTTCATTGGGACTGTCTTCATGTTTCAGTGGTTCAATCCATTATCATCATGGCAGGAAGCATGGCAGCCTGCAGACAGGTGCAGAAGGGTATGATAGTTCTGTAACTTCCTAAAAAGACAGCAGGAATAGATTATGCTGCAAAGGCTCATCCTCCTGTAGGAGGAGGCTCTCTTCTGTCTTGGACTGAGCTTTAGCACAAGGAGTTTTCAAAGTCTGCCTACATAGGGTCATACTTCCTCCAACAAGGCCACACTTCCTAACAATACCAGGTCCCACATGTCAATAAAATTTAAACCACCACATAGGGCACCAGTAAATTGATTCCAAATATTGCAGAAAACCTCTCCAAAAAGTGGAGCTTTCACAGTACTAGAAGTTGTTATGCAGGTTTAGGAGGAAAAGACATCAATGGTTTTATGCAAGACTGGTATCTATGATATATCAATCATCCAAGCAAGAGCTGCCCATAAGTGCAATAGTAGTGGCAAGATTCTTTATGGCAGTAACCAGTCATTCCCTGGAGTGAAACATAGGAAATTAATGCTCAGTCTGGAATCAGTCTTGAAAATGTGGAAAAGAAACCAGCAATCATATAAACAAAAACAAGAAAGAAAAAAAAGACAAACAGGCAGGCAGTCAGGTAGACAGACAGACAGATGAAAAGAAAGAAAGAACGAAAGAAAGAAAGAAAGAAAGAAAGAGAAAGAAAGAAAGAAAGAAAGAAAGAAAGAAAGAAAGAGAAAGCAAAACAGAAAACAGTTATTAGGAAAGACCTTATTAATGCTTATTAATTTCTTGAAAGATTATTTTGTCCAACTACCCTCTAAGTATTCTTTTTTTTATTCAGACTTTGTGCTATGCTCAACCTTGACAATAAAAACAACCTATTGCAGTGACTAGTATTTAATGTAGAGATTTATTACTACTGAAAGTCTTGAGAATAAATACTTAATTTTCATCGGTTGATGAGACATCTATAAAATCCCCTGGCCCCCAGGCTTAGCTAACACCACAGTAGATGAGGCGAAAGAATTGTACTATATAGAGTCTAGTAAGAAACCTTCTGAAATTATGCCCTATTAGCTGTTGCATTCATGAAAACACAGCTGTTGTGGTTACCTGAAAAAAACCGACATAAATTTCTATCATCAATAGAAGAGGGACTATTAATTTACCTTTGAGAGTCAAGGAGCTATTGATAGCTGCTAGTTAAAAAGTAGGGAGTTACTTTTTATGTGGGTGACTGATGGTATATTCCCCATAGCCCAGTGGATGACTCCTACAGGTGTGGTTATAGTCAGCACCAACTGAACTCAGAGAGTTAAATAAATCAAGAAATAAATACATGGTGGTGTGAAGTCAGGGAAAAGATGTAAACAGGCTTCCTGAGGTGTCTCAGATGGGACAAGTGATAGGTTGTATGAATAAGAAACATTATATGCATGTTTGAGATTTTCATATAATTAAACAGAATAGGCCCTAAGTTCAATTTTTGTCTTTAGATGGAGATGTAACCATCTGATCTGTCCTGAAGATTAGAAAATTACTTACTATTGTGTCCTCTTAAGAAGCCTATAACTCAATTGTCCAGGGACTACCCTAAAGAAACACAGTTCCCTTGAAAATGTGCTAAGGAAATGGGATAACTAAATGTTCCCTGAAGACATGAAGAATGAACTTGTTCATTTTTAAAAGCCCCTCCTGGAGACAGTGCTGCCGTTGAACAGCATTGTGGAACTCATTTCATTTTCTGACTTCTACATCGAAAAGCAAAACTTTCCCTGTTGCTTTATTTCTCTTTTTATTTGGGATATTAGCCAAAATGCCTAAGCATGATTTCCTAGTCCCTGTATTTTCTCATTAAAAAAACAAAACAAACAAGCAAACAATTAAAATGGTTCCCTCCTGTTACTGGCTGGTTTTATGTGTCAATTTGACACAGGCTGGAGTTATCACCGAGCAAAGAGCTTCAGTTGGGGAAGAGCCTCCATGAGATCCAGCTTTGGGGCATTTTCTCCATTAGTGATCAAGGGGGGGATGGCCCCTTGTGGGTGGTGCCACCCCTGGGTTCTATAAGAGAGCAGGCTGAGCAAGGGGAAGCAAGCCAGTAAGAAACTTCCCTCCACGGCTTCTGCATCAGCTCCTGCTTCCTGTCCTGCTTGAGTTCCAGTCCTGACTTGCTTTAGTGACAAACAACAGTGTTGGAGTGTAAGCTGAATAATCCCTTTCCTCCCCAACTTGTTTCTTGGTCATGGTGTTCGTGTAGGAATAGAAACCCTGACTAAGACACTCCCCAACCTCAGTTTCCACAAGTGGGGTGCTGATAGACCCCACACTGCAAAGAACATGGTTTTGCCTTTCTCCACCACTGTTCTCAATTCTCTCCTCTTAGCAGCTACCATGGTTTACAGTCTGCTCTTCCTATTACTTTTCTCTCAAACCTTAATAAAAGTGTTTTCATGCTTCAGAAGGAAAAGAGAGAAGAAAAAGATATATTGTGATTTAACCACTCATTTTGAATGATGTTTTGTGCTTTGGTTTGCCTTCCTATATTTGGGATGCTCAATGTCCCCCAAATGCATAGGTATAGAATAGTTTGTATTTTAGGTAAATCCTGAGAGGTAGTCAAGTTAAGAAGTGTGGTCTGAGCAATTGTTGGATCAGGTCATTGGAAGTTGTCCCCTGAAGGACCATTGAAGAACCTAGTTTTGTCATGATTTGTCTTTGCTTCTCAGGCATGAGCTAATGTTTAGGTCCGCCCTACTTTGCAGCCATGCCATATTTCCTCACTGGAAGTTTAAAACAATAAAACCCACCCATTATTCACTGGAATGCTCAAAAGGTGGGGTTCAAAGTAAACTTTAAACTGACTGTATTAGTGACTTTGTTACAGTTACACAATGAGCTCTAACATAAGCTTATTTATAATTACCTCACTTCTATTTTCTTCGTATACTCTAAATCTGTATGCTTTCAATTTATAAGATTTCACAGTTTGAAAATGTTGCTAATACCATGGTAGGTAGTACTCAGTACCCAATATGCTAGTGCTGAGAAGTAGCGTTCACTCGGAGCTACAAGGACCATAGGGACACAGATCTCAAGTGTAAGTGGTGGTTCTCAACCTTTCTAATGTTGTGACCCCTTAATATACTTCCTCATATTGTGGTGATCCTTACCCATAAAATTATTATTATTGCTACTAAAATACTGCAATTTATCCTAATGTAAATATCTATGATTTCCAATGGGGAGCCCTGGAGAAACCTTTTCTTTTCTTTTATTGGATATATTCTTTATTTACATTTCAAATGTTTCCCCTTTCCTGGTCCCACCCCCCAAAATCCCATAACCCATCTCCCCTCCCCCTGTTCCTCAATCAACCCTCTCCAGCTTCCCTGTCCTGGTATCCCACTACACTGCAGCACTGAGCCTTTCCAGGACCAAGGGCCTTGGAGAGACCATTTCAACCACCAAAGGTTTGCAACCAACAAGCTGAGTCACAGTAGAACCTACTGTGTGAGAGTTTTTGGATCTCTAAAGAGAAGACTATATCATTATACAATAAATATGCATTCCCAGGTTCAGTCTGTTGCTCATATTTGCCTTTCTTTCTGCTTTCTATCTGATGTTCCAGCAGCATGTGTTCCTTACTAAAATCTCAGGAGATGATTGCACCTTGTTCTGATCTCCTAGCTTCTATAAAGAAGTAAACATAAATATTTTTTCTCAGTTATTTAATTTCAGGCAATCTATTACAGCAACATAACATGATCTAATCTATAAGAAATCCTTTAAAGTGTTTCTTAGTATGGCTCATGTTATGTTAAAAAGTCAGACATGTTATTGGTAATGATTTTTGTGCTGAAAACATCCATTTAACGCAACAACTCCCATTCTTCAGTTCCTTGCTCGCACCTGTACTATTTTTGTTGATTTGTTTGTTTCTCCCTCCCTGTAATCCAGTGTCCATGACACCCTTCCGTTCACCTCTTATCTTTATATTGCCTTTTGTACTAGACATCCCACTGTTGACTTATGTGCTGTCAGAAAATTTCTATTTTGAGAGGAATGGATTTTTTGTTAGTTCTTAAACATCGTGCATGGCAGGGCAAGAGAATGTGCTATGAAAAGTGGTAATGAAGTTCAAAGAGAGATCACACAGCCCAGAGGTTAACAGGGCTTAAACCATGGTGAACCGCAGCTGAGTACTTAGTCAAGATGAAGAAAAGAAAGCTTCAACAAGCAAGAGCCTTTACATCCCACTTGTAAATCAGGGAGAAACTGATAAAAAGGTTGTCAGCAGCAGCCAAAATTCTTTCCCCTTGATTATCTAGCTGGTTCTTCCTCTTCCTTCCACTGTACTGTCTGGCAGGGTGTGTGCTTGTTAACGCTTGTGCTTCATTCTCTTTTCCATTCTGGCATTGATTCTCTGCTACGTGATTCTCTAAGACCAAGTTGAGATTACAGACAAGAAAATGCTGAATTGATCAAACTATAACTTCTAAGTATCAGACTGAGACATCTAAAGTGAATACAAACTGCATTTGGATAACTAGTTTTTTTTAAATGCCATCCCTATTCATGAGATTAAAATTAACAGTTGTTAAAAAAGCCAAAGACATTTTTTTAAAGTGTCGGATGAGTTTTCCTTTGTTCACAATTGGTAACAGTATTAGAAACACTCTCTTTTATTACTGCTGGGCTCCAGAAGCTCAGCTTCTCTAAAGGTCAGCTAGAAATTTTCAAAAGGGCAAAGCTGATGTCATGCATGAGTCCTGTGCTGCAGGATGTTAGAGATGGCTTTCTGATTTTCTTCCCTCCTTAGTATTGCAGTGGTTTTTAAATTCCTATCTAACTTTCTTTTTTTTCAACTATAGTAGGTGAAATAAACTTCATGTACCACTGTTACATAAATAACCTGTTTCATGTAAAGCTTAACCATTAAATATAGTAATGGAAACATTCGTCTTTATAGTATCAGCATTATTTATTGTGATAAACATACATTAACTAGTAAAAATATAATTCACTATATTCATTCAACAACTGTTCCCATGTCTGCCATGATAATTGACTTTTCATTTGCATGATTAGGCATATTAATCTCTGTATTCAAAGAAAGAAAAATGCCTGATACAAAGCAAATATATAAGTCAATAATATACATGTTTGAGAGTAGTATAATTAGCATGTAAAATATTGTGTGGATGTCTAATATGTAGCCTTATATACAATATATATAGAGAACAAATTGAGCAATACTGTTGGATAAAAGAAATTTCACTAACATGCATTTACTTAAAATTTTCTCTTGAAAAACCGAAGAAGCTATAGGGAGACAGTATCTGAAATATCAAGAAAGAGAAAATA
The DNA here is from genome assembly GCA_964023405.1 of Apodemus agrarius. Classification (NCBI taxonomy): domain Eukaryota; kingdom Metazoa; phylum Chordata; class Mammalia; order Rodentia; family Muridae; genus Apodemus; species Apodemus agrarius. The sequence goes on along the minus strand of OZ030024.1, from coordinate 28,642,970 downwards.
ATAAGTGATTTATTTTTCATTTTGTTATTTATGTAACTTGCCACAATCCACCATTTTCCATACATGGAGAGTTTGGTTAATTTTAGAGATCTGTAAATCCTATAGAGGAGATATATTTAGAACTGGATTTTCATACAGGAATCAAGTAGCAGGCTTACAAAGCCACAGAGAATATAATGGCACAATTGCCAGAAATGGAAACTAGTAGAGAAAAGAATTACTGGAGGATGAGTAAATTCTACTGAAGACAAGGACGGAGCTAGAGCAATTCCAGCATCCTATTAATTCTCTGTGTAAACCTTCTGGCTTATAACAAAGAGAAGAAAATTATATATTATATGCCTAGGCATGGATAACGTCTCTCAAGAGAGAATTGTATTGATTTATGTGTAATAAATTTTCTGAGAAATAACTATAAGAAGTTCTTTCTGTGGCAATGCTGTTTGGAGATTGGAACAATATTATCATGTCTACAATGAAAATTTGGCAACTTTAATGTCATTTTCAGAAATAGCAAATAAGATACTTCAAACTCACTAGTATAGAACCACTAAATCCCTGGATACGTGTATCAATGATTTCATTACATTACTTCATTAAACATATAAGGTTAATTTATTTTAGTTCTCAAGCTAAACTATTTAGAAGCTAAGACTCATAGTAACATTGTTGATATCCTGTTGTTAAAATCAGTATAGTCTCAGTAGGAAATAAACAAAGGACCAGACAAGGACAAATATTGTCACTAAGACACTGATGTACTCACTACAATGAAAGTGAAACAAAACTATGTGTGTGTTTGTATCTGTACATGTGTATACAAATAAGTGTAGCTGTGTATAAATGTGAATATGTGTGCATATATATGCAAGTGTGTATATGAAAGTGTTTGTGTATTTGTATGTATGTGTAACTTAAGTTTGAGTAATCAAGCTGTCTCTTGGTGTTATTCCTTCATTCTTTTGCTTGATCTTATCTGTTGAAAGGAAAGATTCCCTGCATCCTAGACTATCCATGGAAGTGTACTGGCTTAACATTGGCATAGACATGCATTTTGTTATAGGTAACAGTTATAAAGTGCCATACCCCTCTTGTCTTCATTTGTTTTACGAACACAGATACAAACTCAAAAAGCAATTAAAGCAGAATGAATTCCTAGAGCAAACAGTGTACATCGATGACTAGACACTGGGTAACAATTAGTACTAAAATATTAAGTTTGAAGTATATGCCATCCCCATTATAAGTTAAGGTATGGTTTATAGCATACTGAGATAAGGAGAGGCATCATGAGGACTTGAGTTATAGAGTAATAACACTGGCTGAGAAAGCTTTGAGGACCCAAGTTTGACTATTGAGAATCCACATAGAAGCTAGCAATATCTTATGTCCCTATAAGCCCAGTTATGAGAAAAAGATACAGGTAAATCTTGGTAGCTTAATGAACAGCCACCCTACCTGCAATGGTCATCTTACAGCTTAGAGATAGACTGTCTCAAAGGAATAAAAACGATGGTCTTTGGTAGAGAAAAATATTCAATACACAACTCTAACTTCTGCACATGTGTTCCTAAATATGTATACCTATACACCTACATGCATACACCTGCATACATGATATAAAGCACACATGAGTAAACAGGAAAATATTCATAACAAAATATTGGTTTAGCAAAAGTCGTGTTTCTATTTCCCAGCTCAATAAAACTCTTCTTGATGCCTGTAAGTTTGTAAATCCTTTGTCAACCTGTTAACACATGTCTTCAATAACAATATATTAGTGGTTCGCAGGACTCTAAGTGTAGACATCAACACCCTCTGATGTTTCAAATATTTCATCTATCAGTTTGTGCCTACAGAAAGCCAGACCCACACAGGCTCTGTGATTTATGCTTCAGTTTCTGTGAACCCTAATGTGCCCTACCTAATTTATTCTGTGGGCCATGTTCTCATGGCGTCACTCATCCCTGATTCTTACAATTCTTCCTGCCCAGAGTTCTACCTTTGGCTGTGGGTTTCTGAATCTGTACCCACTAACTGTGGATGAAGTCTCTCTGGCAAGGATTGGGCTAGGCACCTACCTATTTAAGAGTATAGCAGAGTACCATTAGGAATCATTTCATTGACAGTTTTTTAACTTTTAATTAATTTATTTATTCTTTTATTGGATATATTCTACATTTACAATTCATTTCCCTTTTTCTGGGTCCCCTCCCCCCAAAGGTCCTACATGCCCTTTTCCCTCCCCCTGCTCCCTCATCCAGCCCTTCCCACTTCCCTGTTCTTGTATTTCCCTACACTGATGCTTTGATCCTTTCCAGCACCAGTGTCCACTCCTTTCTTCTTGTCAGACATCATTTGGTATGTGAATTGTGTCTTTGAATCTTCCAAGATTCTAGGCTAATATCCAATTATCAGTGACTGCATACCATGGGTATTCTTTTGAGACTGGGTTACCTCACTTAGAATGATGTTCTCCAGCTCCATCCATTTCTCTAAGAATTTCATGAATTCATTGTTTCTGATGGCTGAATAGTATTCCATTGTGTATATATACCACATTTTTTGTATCCATTCCTCCATTGAGGGACATCTGGGTTCTTTCCAGCTTCTGGCTATTATATATAAGGCTGCTATGAACATAGTGGAGCATGTATCCTTATTGCATGCTGGGGAGTCTTCTGGGTATATTCCCAGGAGTGATATGGCTGGGTCCTCTGGAAGTATCATGTCGAGTTTTCTGAGGAACCGCCAGACTGATTTCCAGAGTGGTTGTACCAGCTTGCAGTCCCTCCAGCAGCAGAGTAGTGTTCCTCTTTTTCCACATTCTCGCCAACACCTGATGTTTTCTGAGTTTTTAATCTTAGCCATTCTGACTGGTGTGAGGTGAAATCTCAGGGTTGTTTTGATTTGCACATGGTATTGTTACAGTGACAGGGAGGCGGATCAATGGAATAGGATCGAAGACCCAGAAATTAACCCACACATTTATGGCCAATTGATCTTCGACAAAGGAGCTGAAAACATCCAGTGGAAAAAAGATAGCCTTTTCAACAAATGGTGCTGGCTCAACTGGAGGTCAACATGCAGAAGATTGAGAACTGATCCACTCTTATCTCCTTGCACTAAGCTCAACTCCAAGTGGATCAAGGACCTCCACATAAAACCAGACACACTAAAACTAATAGAAAAGAAACTGGGGAAGACCCTTGAGGACATTGGCTCAGGGGGAAAATTCCTGAACAGAACACCAAGTGCTTATGCTCTAAGAGCAAGAATAGACAAATGGGACCTCATAAAATTACAAAGTTTCTGTAAGGCAAAAGACACTTTCAAAAGGATAAATCGGCAACCAACAAATTGGGAAAAGATCTTCACCAACCCCACATCTGACAGAGGGCTAATATCCAATGTATACAACGAACTCAAGAAGTTAGACCGCAGAAAACCAAATAGCCCTAACCAAAAATGGGATACAGAGCTAAACAAAGACTTTTCACCTGACTTTTTTTTTTTTGATAGTTGCATTTTGTTCTATCCTAGGTATATATCAGCTAAAAGATTTCCTTATAGAATTTTTGGGATTGACTATGTATACTATCATATTGTCTGAACATTTTGATTTTGACTTCTTCCTTTTCAAATTGTATACACTCAATCTTGCAGTTTTCTTATTGCTCTTTTGAAAACATAAATTATTATAATGAATAGATATGGAAAGTGTGGTCAGTCTCATCTTGTTCCTGATTTTAATGGAATTGTTTTGAGTTTCTCTCCATTTAATTTGATATGATCTATAGGCTTGCTGTAGATTGTCTTAATTAAGTTTGGATATGTTGCTTGTATCCCTAATCTCTTCAAGACTTTTATCATAAAGTGCTATTGGATTTCGTCAAATGCGTTTAGAGCATCTAATGAGATGATCATGTGATTTATTTTTCTTTCAGTTAATTTATATGATAGATTACATTTAGATTCATATGCTAAACTATTCCTGTTTTTCTGGGAAGAAGCTTAATTGATCCTGGTGGATGATCTTTTTGATGTGTTGTTGGATTCAGTTTGTGATTATTCTATTGATTATTTTTTTTATTAGGTGCATAAGAAAAACTCAAATGGAATTCTCCTTCTTGGTTGAATCTTTGTGTGGGTTGGGTTTCAGAATGATTGTGGCCTCATAAAACTCATTTGGCGATGTTACTTCTGTGTGTCTTTTGTGGAATAATTTAAGGAGTATTGCCATTCGTGCTATTTTGAAAATCTGGTAGAATTCTGTACTAAAACTGCCTATGCCAGGACTGCTTTTGGTTAGAACAGTTTTAATGATTGAATATCCTTATGAGTTTCAGCTTTATATATTGTTTATTTGATCTTCATTTAACTTTGATAAGTGGTAACTATTGAGAATATTATTTATTTTAGATTTTCCAATTAGGTGAAGTGCATGCATGTAAATTATGACCTAATGATTCTTTAGATTTCTTCTTTATGCCAATTGCTATTCCCCCCCTTTTTTTCTGAATTTGTGTGTTGTTTTAGTAAGTTTGGATAAGTGTTCAACTAGCTTACTGATATTTTTCAAACAACTAACTCTTTCATTGATTATTTGTATTCTTCTCTTTGTTACTACTTTGTTGATTTAAGCCCTTAGTTTGGATATTTCCTGCTGTGTATTCCTTTTGGGGTGTGCTTGCTTCTTTTTGTTCTAGAGTTTCCATTGTGTCCTGTTAAGTTGTTAGTCTGAGACCTCTCCACTTTCTTTCTGTATGCACTTAGTTCTATGTACTTTCCATTGTGTTCTACTTTCATTGTGTTCCATAAGATTGGGTATATCAGTCTTCAATTTTCATGGAATTTGGAGAAGTCTTTAAATTCTTCCATCCTTTCTGTCCTAACCAAGGGGTCCTTCAGGAGAGAGTTGTTCACTTTTCATGCATTTGTAGGCTTTCTGTTGTTCCTGTTGTTGAAATCCAGTTGTAATCCATGGAAGTCAGAAAGACTGTAAGGGGTTATTTTCATTTTCTTGTATATAAGACATGATTCGTGTCTAAGTATGTGGTTAGTTTTGAAGAAAGCTATGTGAGTTGCTGAGAATGTATATTCTTTTGTGTTTTGATGAAGTATTCTGTAGATATCTATTAGGTTTATTTGGTTTATAACATCTCTTAACTCAGGTGTTTCTCTGTATAGTTTTTGTCTGGATGTTTTGTCCAGTGGTGAGAATTAGCCATTGTAGTATTGAAGCCAAACCCTATTAATGTGTGACAGTCACTGTGTGATATAACTTTCAATAATATGTCTCAGTTGGAATTTTATTGTAAAGGTAAACCATGACAACTATTATGAAGGAAAACATGTAATTGGGGCTGGCTTACAGATCAGAGGTTAAGTCCATATAATATAGCATAATGGGATACAGGCTAACATGGGGAAGGAGAAGCTGAAAATTCTACATTGGGATTCGCAAGCAACAAGGACTGAGTCCTTACCTCAATCCAGTGACACACCTCTCCCAATAAAGCCACTAAGAAAGTCAAATATCTTAATATGTCACTCCCTATAGGCCTATGGGGGCCATTTTATTCAAACTATCACATAATATTTATGAACATGGGTGTGCCCTTGTGTTTGGACCTAGGTATTAAGTATTAAAAAGTCATCTTGGTGGACTTTTACTTTGATGAGTATGAAGTGTCTTTTGAGACTCTTTTGATCAATTTTGGTTTGAAGTCTATTGATTCAATATTAGAAAGGCTATGCTGGCTTGCTTCTTAGTTCTATTTGCTTGGAATATTGCTTGCCAACCCTTCACTCTGAGATAATGACTATCTTTGATGTTGATGTGTGGTTTTCTTATCTGAGGCAGAATGATGGGTTTTGTATTTACATCTGTTCCCTTAAGACTTCCTATTGGGGAATTGAGTCTATTGATACAGAGAGATATCAATGATCAGTGATTGTTATTTACTGTTATTTCATTGTTGATTTTGTTGTTATTGTCGGTGGTAGTGGTGAAGTGTGTATGTGTGTATTTATATGTGTATACTTCCCTTGTTTGTTTTAGCTGATGTGAAGTTGTTTCCTTGTGTTCATGGGTATGGATAACTTCTGTTGGTTAGAGTCTAGGTGCCAATAATTGAGTTTGACTTTTTTGGATGAGTGTTTTGTTCCTTGGTTTTTGTTTCTTCTCTGGTCTTCTGTCCTGTATGACTTATGGTTGAACATGAGTTCTTTGCCTAAGTTAGGGCCTGGATTTCTGGTGGCTATCATAGGGCATGGCAGTGAGAAGGAAAGGGAAGCTTGGAGATAGTGGAAGGGTGTATTGAGAGACTAGAAGAGGTATTTAGACAGGAGGCTTACCACAAGTTTGGTAGTTAGCATGGACTCTTGTCCAGCATGGAGTTTCTGCCTCACTTTACTTCCATATTCTTCTGGCTTGTGTTCCCAACACTTTAATAAAGGATGTCTATGAGAAATGGAGACAGGGACATGGCAAATTTGGCAGGGATGTTGCAGGACATGCTGAGACCAAGGAAGTGGGGAAGTTCTCCAGGAAACCTGCCTACCTATTTTTCTGGCTAGTGCTGTCTCAACATTAGTAGGGGATCTTGTTATTTATTTTTATTGAATTAACTTGTGTCAATGTCCATCAATGCTCAAGTACATCTGTTTTGTTTGAGTTCTCTCTATTATCAATCCCCATGATTGATTTTACATTTTTTTAAACCTAAGGCTATGCAGAAAATAAATGTGCATCAATAGATAAAGCATTTTATTTGAAAGCAAGAGAGCCTCAGTCAAGATACCCAGTACTCAGAACCTAGTCCAGTCACCAACATAGTAGGATGCACCAGTCATCCAAGAACATGCATACAAGGACAGATGGATCTTGGGGCCTTGTTGGCAAAATATTATAGCCAAATTATTGAGTTCAAGGTTCAGACACTCTGTCTCAAAAAATAAGGTAGAAATGTTAGTGGAGAAGCATCATGATTTTAACCTCTGAAATCTGCATGCCCACATAAGTAAGAATAACACAAGTACTTACACATACTCCAAAGACGTGCACTTGGTGTGAGATCACACCTAACCTATACAAGCAATCTACATTTACAATTACTGTACACTTTTCTTAAAATAAACATTTTCTTCAGGTCAAATGATACCCTCTGTTTTTTTGTTTTGTTTTGTTTTGTTTTGTTTTTATGTTTTTAATGTAGCAATAGGACACCAAAGAAAACAAGATAACCCTCAGTTCTGCTTCTGCTACATTGTTCTATACAGATCAGAATGGATTTTACTGGTTTTATTATAAAAGTTTAAATACACTAAATTAGAATAATATCTAATCACTCACAGGTTTTTCTCAACCAACTACAACAATTATTCCTGGCAAATTTTAGTGCTTTACTAACACAATTTATTAAAATATTATTTAAAGAATATATTATTTTTGCAGGTGAATTTCTTTGTCAGGAAAAATTTGTCGAATCCCAACAACAAATAGAAAGTAACTTTACTTTGTTGTTGTTGTTTTTTATATTTTTATTACATATTTTCTTTATTTACATTTCAAATGGAATCCTCTTTCTTCATTGCCCCTCTGAAAATTCCCTTCCTGTATCCCTCTGCTTACCACCACACCCCTACTTTCTTGACCTGGCATTCCCCTACACTGGGGTGTCAAGCATTCATAGGAACAATTACCTTTCCTCTCATTGATACCTGAAATGGCCATCCTCTGCTACATATGTAGCTGGAGACATGTGTCCCTCCATGTGTACTCTGCAAGCTCTGGGAATACTGGTTGGTACATATTATTGTTCCTCCTGTGTAGCTGCAACCCTGTTCAGCTCCTTGGGTCCTTTCTCTAAATGCTCCTTTGGGGACCCTATGCTCAGTCTATTGGTTGGCTGCAAGCTATGGGTATTTTGATCCACATTCCAAGAAGGATCAAAGTATCCACACTTTGTATTCCTTCTTCTTGAGCTTCATGTGGCCTATGAGTTATATCTTGGGTATTCTGAACTTTTGGGCTAATATCCACTTATCAATAAATGCATACCATGTGTGTTCTTTTGTGATTGGGTTAATTCACTCAGGATGATATTTTCTAGTTCCATCCATTTGCCTAAGAATTTCATGAAGTCATTGCTTTTAATAGCTGAGTAGTACTCCATTGTGTAAATATACCACATTTTCTACATCCATTCTTTGTTGAGGGACATCTGGGTTCTTTCTATTAGCTTCTGGCTTCTGGCTATTATAAATAAGGCTGCTATGAAAATAGTGGAGCATGTGTCTATATTATATGTTGGAGCATCTTCTGGGTATATGCCCAGGAGTAGTAAAGCTGGGTCCTCGGGTAGTACTATGTCCAATTTTCTGAGGACAAACTGATTTCCAGCATCCTAGAAGGTGAAATTATCTAATTGGTACATGGCAAACCACTGGTATGTTATTCTTTGTTTTGTCTGTGTTACTTAGAAAAAGTAAAAATGAGCATTTATTCCATATCTACTATATGACATAAAGTAGGTGTCATATAATGAGAAATTGGGTTTTTTTATTACATTTTTCTCAACCAAATTACATCACCATTTTCATTTATAAGTGGACAGAATGGGACAGTTTCTTACAATTGCTGATCAATAGGTAACCACTTGAAGCAATAAATCAGTATCAGAATTGATGTCAAAATTCAGTTTCTTCCTCCACAAAAAAGAATTAGAAAAAATATTGTGAGTTCAAAGGGACAGAAATGATACAGAATTCTGAAGTTTCATAGTAACTGACCAGAAACATTCTATTTAGAACAGAGTCAAAAAGGAAAGAATTCTTTGCTTTTTCTAGAAAAATAGTTGCCCTCTTTTGGTGATGCTGATTGTTAAAAAAAAATAAAAAAACAAACACACAAATAAACCCCACAACCTTTCCAAAGTCCAGATGAACAAATCCGACCCTCACGCTTGTGAATCATGTTAATAAAAACAGGTCCATGAATACCATAATGAACACCAAAAACGTTAGGAGGATGGCCTTAACTAGATGCTCAAAAGTTAAGAAGCTGAAAATTTACAATTACTTTGTTACTGTTTCCCACTTTAGAGTGGATTGACAGTTTTTTCCCAAAATTTGGGCCCTTGTCAAGGAAAGATGACTTGATAAGCAATTCAACAGAAAGAAGGAATGAGCCAAAACCATTTCATCCATGTACTGTCTCCCTGTGTTTTGTATATGTAATACCATGCTGCCTAAAGACATAATTTATTATATTTGAGACAAGATCATTATTCCTCACATTTTACTTCATCTATTGTTTAAATGGAACCATCTAAGTTCCTAGGTAAATATTTAATTGTTTCCTGTCTGAAGATCAATATTTTTCCACATTGTTAATTATTTTCTATGGTATGACAATGGGTTTTCTTGGTAAATAACTAGAATGAGAAAAAAAATGTGGGTTACATTTTTGTCTATTTGTTCTTTACATATGATAGAAAATGAGAATTTCATTTGAAATAGTCAACAACTTAGTTTCAAAAGCATATTAGAATTTAATCAAGTTATCCCATTGGCATTCTCTCCTCATGTCTATATTATTTTTGTCCTTTCACACAGATGAACGTTTTGTGATATTAATCTTTTGCCTTTATATGCCAAGAGAATATGTCAAATCCTACTGAATATTATCAAACAGGAAATGGAAATACATGTCTTTATCTCTTAAAATTCTAGGAATGACACAAGCTGAGTGATCAATAACTATTTGACACCAAAATTCTAGCCTATTTCTCAGGAACTATTTGTTTGTTTCTGTTTACTCTTTGGAATGTGTTTGGCCAACTGTTGTTATAAAAAAATACCTCAATACAGAATGCTGTTTCTATTGGGATAAGTGTAGCACACGATCATAAAAAAGGAGCCATTCAGGACACAAAATCACTACAATGGACGTTATTTCCAGAAGCCAGAAAAATGTTGTACTACCTGCTGCAGTGTTTATATTAAAAAATGTAAGAAATCCATTGTGAGATCTGCAACATTGAAGATTATTTTCATACAAGCATGACTCCTTTGAAGGACTTTAAGAAGCAAGCGATGTCTGCTTTTCTTTACTGATGGACATCAATGGCATCTTTAGGGAAATAATAGCAGATCCTGAGTGGAAAAGAAAGTCTAACACAATATCATTCTGCCTGAAAGGAACACAAGCACATCAGGGCATGGGTCAGGCTGACTTAAGCTCCTTAGTTAAGTGTAATTACTTTCTCCAGGATTACTAGGATGTGGTGGTGATACCAACCACATCCTAGGCTGACAGCACTGCTCATTGGGGGTAAAACTACATATTATATGATTCTAACATCTAAACTTAAACAGCATAACCCAAAATTAAAGGAGAGAACCGCCTCATAAGGGTTGTCCTCTGATGTCCATATATACCCCATGGTACATATATGCCAGCATTCTTATAAAACACACATATGAACAAAAATATATTTCAAGTAAACACATACTTTTGTATATGCATATATTTTTGAATATACACAATTCAAGTGTTCACTATGAAAACATTGATGTGATCATACTAATTGGCATAATCTACTACTTAATTGTAAATAGGTGTGAATAAAAAACTTAAGTTTCCCTCTTTCAGCAAATTATACAGTTTTAACCAAAGTGCTCTACGTAAGGGTTGTACAGCTTATCCATTGCAAATTTGCACATTCGATCAATGTCTCCAATTTCTCTTTTATCTTTTGTGCTGGTGATTCTTTTTCATGTTTTGTGCTTCGCTATTTTTTATTCTTTTTTAGATTCCACATATCAGAGAGATCATGCAGTGCTTGTTTTTCATATTTACCAGACCCCACACAGTGTAAAGTTCTCTGGCTCAAGTCTGCTTGTATGTATGCATTAGTGTTTTGCTCTCGTGATCCTATTTTCTACTTTGGCATTTCATAGAATTTAATTTCAGGGTTTCTCTTCATTTCTTTTTCTATATACAATGTCCTATAATCCCTACTTAGATCTCCTATGGTAATACTGACCTTCTGTTTGGCTTATTCTTAGCTCTTACCTTTACTGTGTGTATTCCAATGGTCTTATTTTTATCCTCTTATTTATGAATGCATTTATATAGCTTAACCTTTGATAACCTGTATGTTAGACAAGAGCTATTACTAGACTTAGTCTTTTTTCTCTATTCCATTTATATTTCTCCACATCTATGAACTTGAATTAAATATTACTTTATGATGCCCATAGACATAAAATAATACATACATACATACATACATACATACACACAAAATCCTACTATCATTTAAAAATTTTAAAATAGGCAGATATTTTGAAGAGTAATGATTTTTTTTAAGTATGTTCAAATTGATAAATACTGTGAGGTCTACATTTTGAAGAAAACAAAAACTTCTGTCAGTGAATATTTTAGCAATATTCCATAACTTGGACACCAAGGTTCTGTCTGGGGTCTTAGCCAGAAGTCATTTTCTCTTCCATTTCACTTCTAACTACTGAGCTGATTTTCCTAAGATATAAAATACATCATTTTATTCACCAATGTAAATGTTTTCTGTGCTTTCTACTACTAAGAAAAAGACCATCAGTTCATTAACTTTGATGTCCTTCATCCTTTCAGAATTGTCCCAACCTTCACCTTTCTACTTCTATAGTCTTGGCTCTAACCCATACACAACCATTGCCCAATGCTCCAGTGACACTGCTAATATCATTCTTACTTCCATTTTTAGGATGAGAAACACTTTGAAGCTTGTAAGATAAAACTGATATATAGAATATGGATAGAACTTTTAGTCTTCTCCGATTTAAACCTCATTGATTCTCCATTCACATACTCTAGCAAAGCGAATCTGTGTGTCCTTGATACTCTTGCCTCTGTCATGCCTGCATGCCAATAACAACAGAGGAAATACCAAGTCTCATGATGACACAAAGGGTGTAAGGGAAACCTATCAACCAGCAACATTCTTTATCATAGCAATGAGTACAATGAAATTTAAATACAAATTCAGCATGACAGAGGAGTACATGTGAGAGGGGAATGGAACAGATAAGCTAATTTTTGGTATAGAGCAGTGGGGATTTGTAAAATAAATTCCTCAAGAAAAGATATGAATGAGCGCAGGAAATCTGATGATAAAGAAATCTGAAGAATATAGAAAAAACTACAGAACACATAGGGGAACCACATGTATTTCCATCTCGTCTCAAAAAATACAGTAATATAGCAGGGTGATGGCCTGCCTATAATATCATCAGCACTTGGAGGAAGGGAATTCACATCTCTGCTTTCTATGGGATGTTTGGGACATTTGTCCACATCTATTTCTCTTTTGGCATTCTTGTAAAGATGTATATGACATTGTGAAACTACTTGTTTTTTCGTATTGTTACCTTTGTGTACTAAACACCAAAGTTTCTAAGTCATTTTGAGACTTTTCCATATAAATGAAATTCAGATTTGTCATATATGTATGAAATAACCAAGAAGGAAATTAAGATGTGAAGATTCATCTATGTCCTCACAAATTCATCTCTAATTCTACTATTGCTTCCTGAGAATTGAGTACATAAAAGGTAGCATATCTAGGCAGTGGGGATCATAGGTAGAAAAATTGCTGATCCTTTGGCTTTTGCCATTTTCCTTCGTTCTGTTGATCAGTACTTCCTGAGTCTTAAGTATAGGAGCCTTTTGCAGATGTATCCATGGGTACCGGGCTTTAGAACACTTCATTTGGATTGGTGGTCATATTCCTGTCATTATCCCTGTCTGCTACAAAGAAAACTTTCTTTGAAAGTTTTGAAGAAGGGTAATGACTACATTTATCTCTAAGTATAAAGACAAACGTTTATAGATTTTTGTGAGAGATTGTGTTAGTAAATTGATGGTTATAAATACTCCCCAACAATTTTGAATCCACTATTATTGAGTAATTAGCCAGGTTATCTAATAATACTGTGGTTTTTGTCTTGTTGTAATGAAACCTATTGGTTACTGCCAGGAATGCTTGCCACTATGGTACCCTTAGGGTTTCTTTACCATAATGGTCATTGATGTGCCTCAGGATGAGTAGGGATGTTGATGCCTCCTTTGAATGTTTGTATGGGTCCATTTGGTATGAAAGCTAGTCCTCGGGGAGCAGTCTTAAAGGTCGGGTATCAAGAAAATTATCCATTTCTTTCAGATTTTTAAAATATGTCCTTAGGATTTTTCAATGTCTTCACAGTCTCAAGTTATATCCCGGCAGAGCACCCACTTTTCTATTTGCCCTATCAGATCACTCATTTCCTGTTATTCTCTTTTTCCATTCCCTTTTCTTCCCTTCCCTTCCATTCCCTTCCCTTCCCTTCTTTTCTTTTCCCTCCCAATAATTAATTGATATTACTTTAGCTGGGTACAATAGGAACACCAACCTACCCAAAATATATTCCGACTACAAGAAATTCAGGGAAGATGGATGGAGCAGAGATTGAAGGAAAGGCAAAGCAATAACTGGCCCAACTAAAGACCCATACCATGGGAAAGCACCAATCCCTTATACTATTAATGGTACTCTGTTATACTTGCAGAGAAGAGTCTAGTATGCCCTCCTCTGAGAAGCTCCACTAAGCAGCTGACTCAGACAGATGCAGAATGCCCAGCCAAACATAGGATAGAGCCTCAGGAATCTTATGGATAAGTTAGGGAATGAATCGAGGTCCCCAAAGTGGATAGACACTACACAGAAATACCAAGAGGGTCAAAAATCCCAGGATACTTGAGAGCTCTCAGAGACTGAACTACCAACAAACTTGTATACTCAAGCTGGCCAAAGTCCATTGTATATATGTAGTAGATATGCAGCACGGTCTACATGTGTGAGCTGAAAAGTTGGAGCAGGGCCTATCCCTAAAGCAGTTCCCTGTCTGTGGAATCCATTCCCCTAACTTGGCTTTCTTGTTTGGCCTCACTGGTAAAGAGCTTAGCCCTGCAGAAATTTATGTGCCAGGTTTGGGATACCCAGAGTTAGGGCTCCACTGTTGCAGAGAAGAAGAAAGGGGATGAGGGGCTGGACTGTGGGAGTTGGGGATTGGATGGTGGACATAGATCAAGATGTAAAGTGAAAAATAGATATTTTTCCTTATATAAGCAAATGATCAAGGGATGTTAATTTTAATCTAATGAGTTTTTTGTTTTGTAATCACACTGTGAATTTATTTTAGTATCATCATTTTATTTCAATTCTATTTTTAAAGGCTGTCTTTCATAAAAGAACACTATTTTCAATGTGCCTCTAGGTTATCTTTTTATGTTTTCTCCTCAAACAAGTCTGAGATTAGCCAAGTTAAGATGAGTGGAGTTAAGATGACCAATTTAGAGATGGGGGTAATGTAGGGTAATGAATAAAATGAAGGCAAGAATTATGTAATCAGACTTGGACTTCATCAACCCCCCCACCTCAAACAGACCTATTTACTCACTTATTGAGTCACTCAGCATCATGAGTGTGGTTCAAGGAGTGATGATGTACTAAATCCAGTATAGTAGGCAATTTTACACAACAGACTCTTACATACCCAAGCTATTGTGTGCATAGAGGCATATATACATATAAATATGTGTTTATGTACATGTGGTATGTGTGTATGTGTGTGTGTGTTTGTGTTTATGTATGTCTAGGTCTGTGTGTATATAATAGTCGATGGGGTCTAAGGTCTCAATTTTGTAAGATTGCAGCTGGCTTAATCAATAACCCTTATAACTCTATAGTAAACATTTAGTCAATGGAAATAACACAATACAAAATGGTGTGGATTTTTTAATGGATAAAGAAGTGTATGTTGGGACATTGGGATAAAGGACAACAGTAAGAATTGATGCAGAAACTGCATTAAGAAGATAATTAGTGTGGTACAAGCCTGGGCTATATCTCTGGTTTAGAGCATTGGCTGTGTGTTCAAGAGCATTTGCTTCTGGATCAGAGTACCTGAGTTCAATTCCCAAACCCACTCAAGGCAGCTCAGTGACCTCTACAGCTCAAGCTCTGGGAAATCTGTTGCCTGATTCCAACCTAAACAGGTAGCTTCTAGTTTGTGATGCACATACATATACTCAGACACACATTCCAAATACAAACACATCAATACAATTTAAAAAAATCTTAAAAATTGATTTTGTGGACCACTCAACTAGGAGCATACAGAAAGTGGTCCTGACCAAATCCATCTCTTGTTTAGTATTTAATGTATCATTGTAATTTAGATATTGTTTCAAGCTTGGTGTCCCTAAGAGTTTATATTGAAAAATTTACCATTGACCTCTCCAAATATGTTGTACAAATTATTCTAACCAAGTATTTGTCATCATTTATATATTTGATTTTATTCTTTCATCTTTCTGCTCTGTTTCTAATTTTCTCCTCTTTTGAATTTTCATTAAATTTGTATTTCAGATATTTGTTTACACCAGTAGTTTTAATCAAGTTCATTATGTTGTACCATATTGTTTTCTTTGGATCTTATTGCCCTTCAACTGTTTTAAATCTTAAATGCTTTTACATTTTTATTTATTAACATTGATAATAACAATACATCCTCTGATCCCTGTTTATAACTGTGACATTGTAAAGGCATGTATATTGGTTTACTTGTATTTATTACACAGTTCACTGACAACTTGTCCTTTGGGAGTTCTAGAACCAAACTAGTATATTGGTTTACTTGTATTTATTACACAAGTCACTGAAACTTGTCCTGTGGGAGTTCTAGAACTGTTGTTGTCCTAAATTCTGCTCAAAATAAACATTCTGATATCAAAAACAAAAGAACTATAGAGAAACAAAAAAGTGTTAATATTTATAGGTGACTGGCACAGGATATTTTCTAAAAAGTTACATGAGAAACTTTCTGAACTCAGAGAATATTGGATTCAATCTACAAGGTAGTGTCCATGAATCAAATTTGGTCTATATTACTCATAGCATCACATTTTGAGACCTAGAATTACTTAACTGTTTATGTGCTAAAAAAACTTGTCTTCAAAAAAAGCTTAACATAATTGATAAGAATGGAGATAGACCTACCACTGACATAAAAATTTTGTGAAATTGAATATACAGCACATGAAAAACAGCATGCCGAAAACAAAGAACATATTATTTATACTGTAAAGATGGAACAGTTAATAAATGTGGATCCATAAATGATGTAAACATTGGAATAAATATAAATCAACACCACTGTGATTTATATGTACCTGCCGTTAAATATCAAAACTGTATATATATATATATATATATATATATATATATATATATATATATAAAGTCACAGGTCAGATATCTAAATATTAAAATTACAATATAACAGGATCAATATAGAATCATTATACATTTTGGACATTAACATGTCACAGAAAATGGTAGCAAAACTGAAAATATAGAAGTCACATTTATCAAAAAAATCCTCAAAATGTGGTGCTATGAGTAATATAGACCAAATTTGATTCATGGACACTACCTTTGAACTCCCAAAGGACAAGTTTCAGTGACTAATCTCAATATGAAACAAACAACAAAGATGAGTTTTGGTGAATTGCAGAGCAGGGATCTTTAAACAATATAATTGAATCAGGGAGAACCAGTAAAAGCATATCCAAGAAGATGGTAAGAGCTTGCTCATATTATAGGGCATAGCTGTGTTTGCAGAAGCATGGCGGAGCAGATAACCTGGTTCAGCCAGTGTTCTAACTTGTCAGTATATTTCTGCATAAAGCCATGAAGAGTTCACTATTGCTGTGATACTTAAGGGGAATAATCTGGTCGACCATTCATTTGAGAGAGGCTTGATCTCATAATGAGCTGGTCTTTCCTGTGTGACTTGCTGTAGCTTACAGGTAGCTTTGTAGTGTCAGTCCAAAGCAAAGGTCAGTACCTGACATTCCTGCACTCCAAGAGGAATGCAATGGCAAATGACCTTGGAAGGACAAAGGTCAAAGTTGAAAACAGGACAAGAAAGAAACAAAGGTGAGTTTTTCATACCAGCTCCAGGCACTTTTCTTCATTTTTCTCATGTGAACACAGCAAGTTGAGGTCTGCTTGGTGGTACGTGTAATGTTCTTTGTCAGCACTCATATCTTTCACTGCCCTCTATGATTCTATGAACCCAGGCATTTCACATCCTCAGTATTGTTGCTTCAACAGAGGGAAAGAGATACATGAGGCATGGATATTTTTCCCTGTGCAGCTGCCGTTAACAGTTTCTCTAGGGAATAAGCTATGCCAACAGAAGTCCACCTGCTCATTTATCCTTTCTTTGGCATCAAATATAAGGCCTTTGTTGTCTGATGTCAGATGCTTTGAAAACATTTTATTGATTCACTATGTTTTTAATGGAAAGGGTCAATCTCAAGTCAAATGTACCACTTTATCAAGGCATATATTTCATCTATGATTTCAAGCTCAGACTCTACTGCATTAAGATACCTATAGTGAACATTTTTTTCCTCAGGTCTGTTTTTTAAGATTAAATATTTTCTCTTTCATAAACTTACTTCCTGTCAGTTATCCTAACTTACAATAATATATATATATATAACTATATATATATATATATATATATATACCTATATATATATATATACCTATATACATATATACATACACACACACACACACACACACACACACACTATAGAATATACTACATATAGCATTCTTTTTCCATTTACACTTTAGGGAGAACAATGTCTATTGAGAGCCTTATTGGGGTATCTTGACTTCTGGCAGGAGTCTGACATTGCCCAAGGGTCTTGACATTGGCCAAGGACAAGGTAATGGGCTGCTTGGCAGTAATCTGACTTCAGGGCATGACAAAGAAATAAATCTAGGCAGGAATCTGACATTAAGGTGGGACAAAGAATCAAGCTTCAGTCATGATTATGACTTTAGGCTAGGACAAAGAAGTAGGTTCAGACATCTTGATCATCCTTAGAAACAGCTATCACCAGAGTAATCCTAGGGCTTTGTGTTTATTGTTTTGTTTGTTCCTTGACTATTGTCTTGCTCAATTCCTCATTGTACTACCGGCATGTAATTAAAATGCTGTAAAAATGGATTGGAAAGAATAAACTCACCTTCAATCTCAGAATTGACTGAAGTCACACTGCTATAATGTTGTCTAATCACCTTTTTTTTTTCTTTTCAATTCTCACTCCCGTGCTGGGGAACCTGTTGACTGACTGAGCAGGGTTGGTTAAATGGTTCAGCATAGACTAATAAAAATCCCATATATATATTATCATAATTACTCATTAAATATTGACTAAATAAATGAATCTCAGTCATGATTCTCTTTCATTCTGTCTGGTTCTCTCTCTCTCTCTCTCTCTCTCTCTCTCTCTCTCTCATACACATACACACACATACACACACACACACACACACACACTCACACTTTCTTCTCTTTTTGCTTAAAATGTATTATTTAATAGGCAACTTTGCTAACTTGCCCACTGGGTAAATTAAAGACAGAATACACATTCTTATCTTCTCTTATGCAAGAAATCACAAAGCAGGTTGAGCAGCAACACAATGGAAGTACCCAGAGTTCTGTTTTCCCTGGGAAACACTTTGGATGGACACATGTTTGAGCACAGTCTACTTCCTTCCTAATGCAGCCCTGCTCTCAGAGTGAGATGCAGGCGACCTGGTTTCTTCACTGGGAAGTGAGAAATAACCAAGAGCTTCTTAAGGAAAAAAACAGCCAGATAAGTTATTGCTGTGATAATTTGAGGGATGTCATATCTCACCTAGTATCAGTGATTTTTTTCCATTCCTTTCCCACAAATATTAGTTTGAACAACTAACATATTAAATGGAGGTCAAAAATTAGCCATAAACTACAGACATTATTCAATGATATTTTGCTTATAGTTCCTTGCTTAAGGTAAAACATTGTTGGTCTTATTAATCTTTTGTCTCAACTTCCTTATAAACAGCAAGCTCTAAAGGTATTATTTGCATGAAATTTATCCTGTTCTTAAATGTTCTATGTTTATTTAAGGTATCTAAGATGGAAAAGAATCAATTGTTATTAGGTAGGACAACTTCCCAGAGACTGTGATAGACCTTTTCACTAGAGAGTGCAGGCATAAAAAGTAGATTTTACTTATTGTTCATTAAAGACTAGATCTAGACTTTCATGAACAAAAGATTATTGGGTAAGAAGACACATGCTACCTGGTCTAAGCATGTAGTATGTTACACTGGGAAATACAGAAAAAAAATTAAACATTGTAATGTGAGTGACATATATTAAAACAAATTAGCATGAATTATAAGCTCATCTTTATTTTTTGCCAATTTTTTTTCTTGTCAGCCGAAGATAGCTCATGCCAGCACTGAAGTGCAGCACTCGGAAAAAAAATCTTATTCCTACAGTCTCCAGTATAGCCTAGACTGTAAAAATCTGCAACTACACGTGGCTTTAGATAAAAATGTAGAGACTTCTAGTTGTCTTCCTAAGGTCACTCCTCAAATAATTATAAGAATAGTAGTTCAAGGTGAAAACTAATTTTCTAGATTTACATAAGCAGCAATGTTTGTGTGCTTAAGGTTATTTTTTTCTTATTGGAGTGTAAGTCAGGTAATGAAGTTCCAGGTGTTTCTGTAGTCAGAATGTGTGCACCTGAGTGACTTAAAATTCTAAGGCTAGATGAGACTGGGCCTTTCTGCTATGTTTCCTAGGCTGAGATTTCTATCAGCCAATGATTTCCTTGGTTTAAATTTAATGCTGACTCCATTCAGGCAGAAAATGTATTTGAAGACAATGTAAAATGCACTGCGTTATTTCCCTAAGGCTTCCTCTGCAGAGTAGGCCTTGAGCAAAAGTCATTTATAGGGAGAGACAAACAACCAAATTAATTTTCCAATGTAAAAATTTATTGTGTTTCTTTCTAAATTGTTTCTACTAAGTATTGATTTCCCGATTCTTATTACTCATCCCCAAATCACAGGTCTCGGTGCAGATTTGCTTACATTCTGCTAACAAAATTCATAATCAAAAGAAATAAGAAAATAATCTCACTATGGTGCATGCCATTTTTTTATCCAGTGGAACCTCATAAATTGCTGTTAGGAATAAACTACAGTGAATGAGAAAGAAAGAAGTGAAAAATTAAATTGTTGCAAATGGTAATTCGGTCCAATGATTTCTTTCCCCTCACAAAGGGAGACATTGGAATTTTTGAAGTGAAACCTTTTCATCGCTCTTTTTCCATGCAGTCACTGTTTGTTCTGGGTTGCTCTTTTGTGCTGCTGTGATAAAAACACCAAAGAAAATCAACATGGGAGTAAAAGAGGCTTATTTGTCATTTAGGTTACAGTCCATCCTTGAGTAAAGCCTGAGGCAGAGACTGTGGAGAAGCATTGGTTCTGGGCTTCTATGCATGCCTGGCTCATTTTGCTTTCTAAAACAACCCTGGACTACCTTCGTAAGGGTGGAAACACCTACAGTGGGCTGGACCTTTCCAGATCAGTCGGACATCTAGAACGTGTTGCTTAGATATGGCCACAGGCTAATCTGAAAGTGGTAATTCCTTAATTAATGTTCTCTTTTGTTTTCATCAAGGAAATAACTAAGCATCACAGCAAATTCTGAAATTGTTTTAAATAAAGTAGCATTGTATTGATGTATAAAGCCTTTGTCATGGCTTTATAGTATTTAACCAATCTATAAGTGAGAAAATTACAAAGCTCACAATAGTTAACAAAAATAGATCTGATAAAAACAAACTTTTCTCTGTGTTATAAAATAGCCTTGATCCTCATGACTACTTCGATTGTCTATGGAAATAAATTTTATAACGATTTCAATGGTGCTTTATGATTGCATAGTCGTGTCAAAAGATGCCAGATAAAAAGGAACGGATTCCTTTGAGACAAAGAGACCAAACTGTATCTTCATACTCACTAACAGAAATCAGAAACACAAAGAAAGGAACTTAAAAATTAAAAACAGGTTCAGTTTGGTAGTGCAAGTGTGTAGACTAAGAAAACTTTTGAAATTGGAATATCATAAGTTTGTGAGAGTTTTAGATAATTTAGTAGCCCCAATATTTACCTGCTGCCTCTCCATGCCCTCTCTGGTCCAAAATCTCTGCCTGCCTACTAGCCTGTTGTTAGTGTTCTTTTGCTGTCCTGCTGCATCTAATATACAAAGATATGTGTCTGATCCGAAAATTCAAGTAGGATCCTGTAAGACTTGTCTAGTTTATTTATTGCTTTATTGTTGACCTTAAATGTACTTTAAAGATTATGAACATAGTCTCATGGCTTAGGTGTCCGGAATGTTCTCGGAACGTTTTCCAGAGAAGAGTTCTATGATGTTCTATGAAAGAGTTCTATGAAAACTTAGGTTTCTAGCATCCTTGGGCTTCCTCCATTACAGAGCGCTTCCACTACAATTCAGTTTGCATTGTTCTCTATAACCCCATAATGGTTATCTCATGTAACACTGTCTAGCCAGTAATACATTTGAGTTTGTCATTTAATACATATAATGCGACATTTGAATTTTAAGGCAGTATCTTCTTTAACTTTTCTGCACATTTAAGACCTTATTGAGATATAGATTGTAATTGGGTAGGTTTGGAGCATTTCTTAACTTGAGAAGTTCAAGTTTCCCAATGTGCAAAACCCATAATGGCAGGAACAGGAACGGGAACAGGAAACAAGCAAGAAAACATGGTGATGGGGAAGAAGCTGAAAGCTTACATCTTATCCAAAAGTTACACAAACAGAATAACAACTAGGCCTGGTGTGAGTTTTTGAACCCTCAGAGGCTATACTATAATGATACACACACACACACACACACACACACACACACACACACATATATATATATATATATATATATATATATATATATATATATACACACACACATACACATACATACTCCCTAAAACACAAATACATACAAGCTCACACTTCTGAATACTTACAAAATAGTTCCACAAACTAGGGATCAAACATTAAGACATATGAGTTTATGAGGGTCATTTTTATTCAAAACACCACAGCTTACTAGAAAGTAGCTGTAAAGGGGATAATGTTGGGGCCAACTTTATTTTAGACTATTGAATGGGACAAGTGAAATGCAATATCTTTTGCTATTGCAAATCATTGTCATGAGCATTGGTACTTGGCTCTAATACTCAGATCTTCATCATCAAGTTTTAAGTACTTCATTACACAGACATTGTGGTACATTCTTTCAGCCAAGAAAGATGATGATGACACACTTGTCTGTGTGCACATGGGTGTGTGTGTGTGTGTGTGTGTGTGTGTGTGTGTGTGTGTATGTGTTTTTCTGAGTGTATGTGTGTATCTGTGGGTATGTGTGCATGTGTGTTTGTGCCACCTTGCTTGCTGTCGTTATTTTTGTAGAGGCATACCCACCTGTGTTTGCACATTTGGCTACAAGAACTTGATGTGGAACTTACTTTTTGAGACAAGACATCTCACTGATTGGCTGTTCAATGAGACACTGGGATTATCCTGAATCAGAGCACAAGGCTCCTTCCCATCAATGTTAGGGTTAGAGGCATCTCTTGCTTCCCCTAGTTTTTTATTTAGCTGACACTCATCTGAACTGAGATTCTCATTGTTGCACAGCAAATAGCTTAGTCACTGAGTCCTCTCTCCAACGTGTGATGTCATATTTCTAGGTGATAAATTTCTGTGGAATTAAGCATTCTGATTTTCCTTTCAGAAAAGCTTATGGCTTTTGAAGGACTGGTAAAACTCAAGGTAAAATGTTCATCTTCCAAGACTTTACAGATTGAACTTCCATATAACCTTATCTATCAAATGAGGAAAATTTTTAAAAATTGCATACTATATTTTCCATTTTCTGGAAAAAGAAACAGCCAATAGTAGAACAGTTGTTGGCTATTAATGAATAGATTTCTGTTTTCACACAGGTACAAAGAATGACACAGCTATAGATTAAAGCTCTCAACTTTGATGACTATTCTCTTTCAGCAAGGCTGTGTTATTACTGAGACAACCTGTGCCAAGCTGACTAATCTAGATCCTCATCACTCACATAGGAATGGCCCCAGATTCTGAGTGCCATTAATTTACAGGCATCCCAAAATGCCATAGTACATTATTTTCCCTCTTAAGCCAGAATAGAATTACAGCCTGTTAGAAAGGAATGGACACTGGTGCTAGAATGGACCAAAGCATCATTGTGGGGGAGTACAAGAACAGGGAGGTGGGAGGGGGTGGATGAGGGAGCAGGGGTAGGGAAAAGGGCATGTGGGACCTTTGGGAGTGGGGAACCAGAAAAAGGGAAATGAATTGTAAATATATAAATTGTATATATATATATATATAGAATATATCCAATTAAAAAATGACATGAAAAATTAAAAGACAGAAGTCTGTGCCGTTCCTCAACTAATTTGAATTAGTTAATTCAAATGGGTTAATTTGTGTCATAGACATTTAAAACAATTCATTGTTTTATTCAGGTATTGATCAATATATTCACCATTTAACTGTAATGCTTGAGTGATTCTCCTCTTATGATGACAAAATGTTATTGAAATCTTGGAGACTTCTAATGTGTCAGTAGCAAATAGTCAGCCTCACATTATTTCCTGTCTATTTTGAATAGGAGAAAATAATGTATTCCAAAGCCTTTCATATTCAATAGAGCAAGAGGCTACACTGTCTAGTAGCAAAGGCTTTGACCCAAATTTAAGAACAAATCGCCTTATTCTTGAATTGAATTTCAGCTACTCTTTAGAATAAACTTTGTGGTCAAATGTGTCTACATCTAAAACTTCACTTTTCTTGTACTCAAGGCAAAATATTATTCTTAACATCTCAAGATTATGAAAGATCCAGTTTTGTAGAGAAACTGTGGGGGGAGGGGGAATGATTGGGGAATAGTTGGGGGGGAGAGGAACTATGGGACATAGGGAGGGGGGAACTGGGAAAGGGGAAAGCCTTTGGAATGTAAACATAGAATATAGAAAATAAAAAAAGAAAGAAATTTCATAATAAATATTATAAATAATATTAAAAAAAGATTATGAAAGAAAGCAGCCATGTCAGTTTTGTTGGATGTGAAGGCAACATCTTAAATGACAGAAGTGTGTTTTGCAATCAGAAGTGATCATGAAGATATGATTCTGGGTTTCTAAAAGTCTTACACTTATGCTAATTTAGTTTATTTTTTAATTGCTTAATGTGATATTAAAACCCCATCATTATCTCATGTTCATTTTAGTGATTTATTATCTCAGCTAACAAATGCTCACATTCACTAAGTTAACACTTCATGGCTTTGTTCACTAAGTTAATGCCTCTGGTACAGATGATAGTTTGAAAACTGTATAGGGTTGATCATTTATTTTTTCCAGCGTTTCTTTTTTATTTTATTAGATATATTCTTAATTTATTTTTTTTAGTTATTTTTATTTTCTATATTCTATGTTTACATTTCAAAGGCTTTCCCCTTTCCCAGTTCCCACCCACCATAGTTCCCATAGTTCTTCTCCCCCCCAACTATTCCCCAATCATTCCCCCTCCCCCCTCGGTTTCTTTACTAAACTGGATGCAATCTTTACATGCCCAGGGTCCTCTCCTTTCTTCTTCTTGGGAATCATTTGACTTGCTATTTGTGTCTTGAGTATTTAGTGCTTCTGGGCTCATTAATATCCACTTATCAGTGATTGCATTTCATGTGCATTCTTTTGTGATTGGGTTAGCTCACTCAGGATGATATTTTCCAGGTCTAACCATTTACCTACAAATTGCATGAATTCATTATTTTTAATTGCTGAGTAGTATTCCATTGTATAAATATACCACATTTTCTGTATCCATTCCTCCTTTGAGGGATATTTGGGCTCCTTCCAATTTCTGGCTATTATAAACAAGGCTGCTATAAACATAGTGGAGCATGTGTCTTTATTGCATGTAGGGGAATCCTCTGGGTATATGCCCAGGAGTGGTATGCCAGGGTCCTCTGGAAGTGCCATGCCCAATTTTCTGAGGAACCGCCAAACTGATTTCCAGAGTGGTTTTACCATTTTGCAATCCCACCAACAGTGGAGGAGTGTTCCTCTTTCTCCACATCCTCGCCAGCACTTGTTGTCTCTTGAGTTTTTAATCTTAGCCATTCTGACTGGTGTGAGGTGGAATCTCAGGGTTGTTTTGATTTGCATTTCCCTGATGACTAATGATGTTGAACATCTCTTAAGGTGTTTCTTGGCCATCCGAATTTCTTCTGGTGAAAATTCTTTTTTTAGCTCTGTGCCCCACTTTTTGATAGGGTTATTTGGTTCTTTGCGGTCTAACTTCTTGAGTTCTTTGTATATGTTGGATATTAGCCCTCTGTCGGATGTGGGGTTGGTAAAGATCTTTTTTTTATTTTTTATTTTTTTTTAGTTATTTTTATTTTCTATATTCTATGTTTACATTTCAAAGGCTTTCCCCTTTCCCAGTTCCCACCCACCATAGTTCCCATAGTTCTTCTCCCCCCCAACTATTCCCCAATCATTCCCCCTCCCCCCTCGGTTTCTTTACTAAACTGGATGCAATCTTTACATGCCCAGGGTCCTCTCCTTTCTTCTTCTTGGGAATCATTTGACTTGCTATTTGTGTCTTGAGTATTTAGTGCTTCTGGGCTCATTAATATCCACTTATCAGTGATTGCATTTCATGTGCATTCTTTTGTGATTGGGTTAGCTCACTCAGGATGATATTTTCCAGGTCTAACCATTTACCTACAAATTGCATGAATTCATTATTTTTAATTGCTGAGTAGTATTCCATTGTATAAATATACCACATTTTCTGTATCCATTCCTCCTTTGAGGGATATTTGGGCTCCTTCCAATTTCTGGCTATTATAAACAAGGCTGCTATAAACATAGTGGAGCATGTGTCTTTATTGCATGTAGGGGAATCCTCTGGGTATATGCCCAGGAGTGGTATGGCAGGGTCCTCTGGAAGTGACATGCCCAATTTTCTGAGGAACCGCCAAACTGATTTCCAGAGTGGTTTTACCATTTTGCAATCCCACCAACAGTGGAGGAGTGTTCCTCTTTCTCCACATCCTCGCCAGCACTTGTTGTCTCTTGAGTTTTTAATCTTAGCCATTCTGACTGGTGTGAGGTGGAATCTCAGGGTTGTTTTGATTTGCATTTCCCTGATGACTAATGATGTTGAACATCTCTTAAGGTGTTTCTTGGCCATCCGAATTTCTTCTGGTGAAAATTCTTTGTTTAGCTCTGTGCCCCATTTTTTGATAGGGTTATTTGTTTCTTTGCGGTCTAACTTCTTGAGTTCTTTGTATATATTGGATATTAGCCCTCTGTCGGATGTGGGGTTGCTAAAGATCTTTTCCCACTTTGTTGGTTGACGTTTTGTCCTTCGGACAGTGTCCTTTGCTTTGCAGAAACTTTGTAATTTTATGAGGTCCCATTTGTCGATTCTTGATCTTATTGCGTACGCTATTGGTGTTCTGTTCAGGAACTTTTCCCCTGTGCCCAAGTCCTCCAGGGTCTTCCCAAGTTTCTTTTCTAATAGTTTCAGTGTGTCTGGTTTTATGTGGAGGTCCTTGATCCACTTGGAGTTGATCTTAGAGCAAAGAGATAAGAGTGGGTCAATTCGCATTCTTCTGCATGTTGACCTCCAGTTGAACCAGCACCATTTGTTGAAAAGGCTATCTTTATTCCATCGGATGGTTGTGGCTCCTTTATCAAAGATCAAGTGACCATAAGTCTGTGGGTTAATTTCAGGGTCTTCAATCCTGTTCCATTGATCTGTTTGCCTGTTGCTATACCAATACCATGCAGTTTTTAACACAATTGCTCTGTAGTACTGCTTGAAGTCAGGGATATTGATTCCCCCAGAAGTCCTTTTATTGTTGAGAATAGTTTTAGCTATCCTGGGTTTTTTGTTGCTCCAGATGAATTTGAGAATTGCTCTTTCTAGATCTATGAAGAATTGAGTTGGGATTTTGATGGGGATTGCATTGATTCTGTATATTGCTTTTGGCAAGATGGCCATTTTTACTATATTGATTCTGCCAATCCAGGAGCAAGAAATATTTTTCCATCTTCTGAGGTCTTCTTCGATTTCTTTCTTCAAGGACTTGAAGTTCCTGTTGTACAGATCTTTCGCTTGTTTGGTTAGAGTTACGCCAAGATACTTTATGTTGTTTGTGGCTATTGTGAAGGGTGTTATTTCCCTAATTTCTTTCTCAGCCTGCTTGTCCTTTGAGTACAAGAAGGCCACTGACTTGCTTGAGTTAATTTTATAACCTGCCACTTTGCTGAAGTTGTTTATCAGCTGTAGAAATTCTCTGGTGGAGTTTTTTGGGTCGCTTAGGTAAACTATCATATCGTCTGCAAATAATGATAGTTTCACTTCTTCCTTTCCAATTTGTATCCCTTTGACTTCCTTATGTTGTCTAATTGCTCTTGCTAGAACTTCAAGTACTATATTGAAAAGATATGGAGAGAGAGGGCAGCCTTGTCTAGTCCCTGATTTTAGTGGGAATGCTTCAAGTTTCTCTCCATTTATTTTGATGTTGGCTACTGGTTTGCTGTATATTGCTTTTACTATGTTTAGGTATGAGCCTTGAATTCCTGCTCTTTCCAAGACTTTTAGCATGAAAGGATGCTGAATTTTGTCGAATGCTTTTTCAGCATCTAATGAGATGACCATGTGGTTTTTTTCTTTCAGTTTGTTTATGTAGTGGATTACATTGATGGATTTCCGTATATTGAACCATCCCTGCATCCCTGGGATGAAGCCTACTTGATCATGGTGGATGATCGTTTTGATGTGCTCTTGGATTCGGTTAGCAAGAATTTTATTTAGTATTTTTGCATCTATATTCATCAGAGAAATTGGCCTGAAGTTCTCTTTCTTTGTTGGATCTTTTTGTGGTTTAGGTATTAGCGTAATTGTGGCTTCGAAGAATGAGTTGGGCAGTGTCCCTTCTGTCTCTATTTTGTGGAATAGTTTGGAGAGTATTGGTGTTAAGTCTTCTTTGAAGGTCTGGTAGAATTCTGCACTAAAACCATCTGGTCCTGTACTTTTTTTGGTTGGGAGGCTTTCTATAACCCCTTCTATTTCTTTAGGGGTTATGGGACTATTTAGCTGGTCTACTTGATGCTGATTTAATTTTGGTATTTGATATCTGTCTAGGAAATCGTCCATTTCCTCCAGATTCTCCAGTTGTTTTGAGTATAGACCTTTGTAGTAGGATCTGATGATCTTTTGAATCTCCTCAGTTTCTGTTGTTATGTCTCCCTTTTCATTTCTAATTTTGTTAATTTGTATACTGTCTCTGTGTCCTTTGGTTAGTCTGGCTAAGGGTTTATCTATCTTGTTGATTTTCTCAAAGAACCAGCTCCTGGTCTTGTTGATTCTTTGTATGGTTCTCTTTGTTTCTATTTGATTGATTTCAGCCCTGAGTTTGATGATTTCTTGTCTTCTACTCCTCCTGGGTGAATTAACTTGTTTTTCTTCCAGGGCTTTAAGGTGTGCCGTTAAGCTGCTAGTGTATGCTCTCTCCAGTTTCTTTTTGGATGCACTTAGAGCTATGAGTTTTCCTCTTAGCACTGCTTTCATTGTGTCCCATAGATTTGGGTAGGTTGTACCTTCATTTTCATTGAATTCTAAAAAGTCTTTGATTTCTTTTTTTATTTCTTCCTTGACCAAGGTGTCATTGAGTAGAGTATTGTTCAGTTTCCATGTGTATGTGGGCTTTCTGTTGTTTTTGTTGCTATTGAAGACCACTCTTACTCCATGGTGATCTGATAAGAAGCATGGGATTAGCTCGATCTTCTTGTATTTGTTGACATCTGTCTTGTGACCGATTATATGGTCTATTTTGGAGAAGGTACCATGCGGTGCTGAGAAAAAGGTATATTCTTTAGCTTTAGGATGAAATGTTCTATATATATCTGTTAAATCCAATTGGTCCAGAGTTTCAATTAGTTTCACTGTGTCCCTGTTTAGTTTCTGCTTTCCTGATCGGTCCATTGAGGAGAGTGGGGTGTTGAAGTCACCCACAATTATTGTGTTAGGTGTAATGTGTGCTTTAAGCTTTAGTAAGGTTTCTTTTACGAAGGAGGGTGCCCTTGCATTTGGAGCATAGATGTTCAGTATTGAGAGCTCTTCCTGATGGATTTTCCCTTTGGCCAGCAAGAAGTGACCTTCTGAGTCTCTTTGGATGATTTTAGGTTGAAAGTCAATTTTATCTGATATTAGAATGGCTACTCCAGCTTGTTTCCTGAGACCATT
The DNA here is from genome assembly GCA_964023405.1 of Apodemus agrarius. NCBI lineage: Eukaryota > Metazoa > Chordata > Mammalia > Rodentia > Muridae > Apodemus > Apodemus agrarius. Next base: position 28,613,604 of record OZ030024.1, on the reverse strand, counting down.
TGCTTGTAAAATTGTCCTCCAGCCTTTTACTCTAAGGTAGTGTTTGTCTTTAACACTGAGATGTGTTTCCTGTATGCAGCAAAATGTAGGGTCCTGTTTCCGTATCCAGTCTGTTAATCTATGTCTTTTTATTGGGGAATTGAGTCCATTGACATTAAGAGATATTAAGGAATAGTAATTATTACCTCCAGACATTTTTGAAATTATATTTATTTATCTTATTTATTTTTTATATTCGAGAGGTTATCTTCTTTTGGGTTTGATGAGAGGAGGTTTCTATCTTGCTTCTTCCTGGGTGTAGTTTCCGTCCTTGTCTTGGTGTTTTCCCCCTATTATCCTTTGTAGGGCTGGATTTGTGGAGAGATATCTTGCAAATTTGGTTTTGTCATGGAATACCTTGATGTCTCCATCAATGGCAATTGAGAGTTTTGCTGGGTAAAGTAGTTTTGGCTGAAGTTTGTGTTTTCTTAGAGTTTGCATGATATCTGCCCAGGATCTTCTAGCTTTCATGGTCTCAGGTGAGAAGTCTGGTGTTATTCTGATAGGTTTTCCTTTATATGTTACTTGGCCTTTTTCTCTTGCTGCCTTTAGTATTCTTTCTTTGTTTATTACATTTGGAGTTTTGATTATTATGTGACGGGATGTATTTCTGTTCTGGTCCAGTCTGTTTGGGGTTCTATAGGCTTCTTGTATATTCATGGGCATCTCTCTCCTTAGGTTGGGGAAGTTTTCTTCCATAATTTTATAGAAGATATTAGCTGGCCCTTTAACTTGTAAATCTTCACTCTCGTCTATACCTATAATCCTTAGGTTTGGTCTTCTCATAGTGTCTTGGATTTCCTGGATGTTTTGGGTTACCACCTTTTTGCATTTAGTATTTTCTTTGACTGTTGAATCAATGGTTCCTATGGTATCTTCGGCTTCTGAGATTCTGTCTTCTATCTCTTGTATTCTATTGTTGATACTTGCGTCTATGGCCCCTGATTTCTTCCCCAGGTTTTCTATCTCCAATGTTGTCTCCCTCTGTGATTTCTTAGTTGTTTCTACTTCTGTTTTTAGTATCTGGATGGATGTGCTCAGATCTTTCGCTTGCTTGATTGTGTTTTCATGAATTTCTTTAATAGATTTTTGTGCTTCCTCTTTCATAGCTTCTACTTGTTGGCCCACGTTCTTCTGTATTTCTTTAAGTGACTTTTGTCTTTCTTCCTTATTGTCTTCTTCTCTTTGATCCATCTTCTCCTGCATTTCTTGAAGTGATTTTTGTATTTGCCTCGTAAAGGCTTCTAACTTTTGATCCATTTTCTCCTCTATTTCTTTACGAGATTTTTCTATGTGTTCAGCTACCAACATCCTGACCAGTGATTTTATATCCAAGTCTTGTTTTTCTGGTGTTTTAGGGTATCCCGGGATTCCTGTTGTTAGAGAACTGGGTTCAGATGCTGTCATGTTGCCTTGATTTTTGTTAGTAACGTTCCTTCGTTTTCCTTTTGCCATCTGGTTATTTCTGGTTTTAGTTGGCCTTGTCAGTGGCTGGTGTTTGAATCTCCTGTGAGGCTGGGCTCACCTGTTGTTTCTCTATTGGTGAATATGTGTGACTGCTGCTTTAAGGGATCATAAGCTGGCTGCCACCCATGCGATTGTAGCCCCTGTTGGAGTCTGTCTACCTGGGCTTCTCCAGCTGTGTCCTGGTTGCAAGGAACTCCGAGAGCCTAGCAGATCCCCTGTGAGGGTAGCCCTGGAAGGGGTGTTTACCTGGGCCTTTCCAGCTATGTCCTGGTTGCAATATGGAGGCCCGTTGCTACCACTGGTCCAGGGGCCGGCGAGCTGGTTGCAGAATGCAGCCTCGGTGCCCAGAGGGCACGGGGAATGTCCCACAGAGCCTGGGCCTTTCCAGCTGTGTCCTGGTTGCAATATGGAGGCCCGCCGCTACACCGCAGGTCTAGGGGCCGGCGATCTGGTTGCAGAACGCAGCCTAGGTGCTCACCCGAAGGCGGGGATGTCCCACAGAGCCTGGGTCTTTCCAGATGTGTCCTGGTTGCGATATGGAGGCCCGCCGCTACACTGCTGGTCTAGGGGCCGGCGAGCTGGTTGCAGAACGCAGCCTTGGTGCTCGCCAGAGGGCTCGGGGATGTCCCACAGAGCCTAGGCGGGACTCCGCCTGCTTGGCTCCGAGACCCTAGCAGATACCCCCGTGAGTGTAGCCCTGGAAGGGGTGTTTACCTGGGCCTTTCCAGCTGTGTCCTGGTTGCAATATGGAGGCCCGCCGCTACACCGCTGGTCTAGGGGCCTGCGAGCTGTTTGCAGAACGCAGCTTAGGTGCTCACCAGAGGGCGGGGATGTCCCACAGAGCCTGGGCCTTTCCAGCTGTGTCCTGGTTGCGTTATGGAGGCCTGCCGCTACACCGCTGGTCTAGGGGTTGATCATTTTTAACAATGATATACAGTCTTTACCTTCATTTTGTTTATAAAGTTTCTGGATTTGGCTTATGCAGTTAAGAACTTTTACTTTCAAAGTGTGTTTTGCTTCAACACCCCTGTTTCCCGTGGTAATATAATAATTCCCCAACCAGGCCTCTAATCCAACCTCACATCTATCTTACAGAATGCTGGGCAGGGATATCATCCATGCTAATGTCACTGCAATTTTCAAAACATCTGGAGACTCTACTGTCTCATTAGGAAAGCCTATTCTGCTACCCTCTATTCTCAAGGATACCTGACTCAGTACCCAGTATTCTAGAAATAAGGCTGGAGATTTCTTTAAATGGCATGTGATGAAAAGCTAAGTTCTCACTGAATTTTCTCTTTTATGCAAGCACATAATTCCATAAACATTAAAACATAAAATTACATAAGCTACCTAATATCTTCTCAAATTTAAAATTACTTAGTACTTGACCTAATTATTGAGTTTCAGAGCTAGTAGAGCATTACTGTTCATTGTTAAAAATATGTCATAATTATATCACTGGGGGGACAGTGAGATGGCAGGCAAGGAAGCTCACATGCCACACAAACTGATGTCATTGATAATTGGAACCCATCTTCTTAAAGATAGGGCCTCAAGGACCCAGTCTGGCACTGAGTTCGTTATACAACCAAAAAAAAAGCTTGAGCAAATCCTTCTCTCAGCTTGTCTCAAGTGCTAGTTTTATGGAGTTTTAACATAGAACCGAGGAGCCAAGGGCCTTATGATTTTTAGGTAAGTGTTCTCCCCATTGAGCTGTATACTCAGCTCCTTTTGGAACCCATTTTAGAAGGATGGAATTCGCACCTGAAGTAGTCCTGTGATGATCTCTAACACTATACCATAGCATACAGGAGGACACACTTAAGGCAACCCACAAAAAATATAAAAAAAAATACAATTCTAAATTTAAAAAAATTCTTAATTTGTTAGTAAAAAATCCACTTCTTTACTTTCAAAATACAAAATTTTCCCAAATTTAGTCCCAATGAACTGATGTTGCTCAATTCCATGGTTTGTTGGAAAACTGTATAAAATAATGCAATTCTTTTACTGTAATAAAAAGTAATCCTCTCAAGTAAGGCATTTTAGCCTTCTTGGATCCAGATCAATTGGCCTTGGGGAACATCATGGTTAAGTATATTTGAGCAAGGGGATTAGTCAGCTCACCTGTTGCTACCCACAGTTAGGAAGTGGGAAATGGAAAACAACAACAACAACAACAACAACAACAACAACAAACCCAAAAAACTGTAATGACATACCACTCTCTTATCTCTGCATAACAATAAATGAACCACTATTATGTCTAGATACCGATCAAATAATCAGGATATCTTCACTGAAATGTAAGGACTGGCTGATGATTATGCAGAAACCAGAAATATTTCTCAAAGCATGTTTCATCCAGGCAGCAGGCATCCTGCTTTTTTTTATATACACTAAGGATTCTTTTCTCTTTTCTAGAAGCAGAGGAAGTCAGAGTGATGAGTCTCAATATATATTATCACTTCATATGAAAACACTAGGTTTATTTAGCCAAAGACTTAAGGAGATTTGCCCAGTTAATATAATATTTTTTACATATTTATGAAGAGGACCATGATATATTTGTAAGTGGAAACATCTTATCTAAGATGTAGCAGATAGGGAGCTTTTTATTGGCAATGATAAACATACTAGTCAGTTAAAGTCTACAAATGCTCATGTGACTGGCCCTAGTGATTCTTGTTGTAAATACTGTTTTAAAATCTCATTAACTTGTTGGAAGTATCTCTTCTTCATCTCTCATCAAAGAAACTTCTTTTGTCAATAAATAGAAACTATTACAGAAAGCCATAACTAATCAAAATATAGAGTTATAAAACCAGTCACAATGAATTCAACTTAGGTGCACAACAAATGTACCTAAGATTCTGAGATCATTATTAAAGTATGGTTTAGAAACTTTGTAGGAGCATAAAAAAACAAAAAACAAAAAACAAAAAAAACAGGAAGTATGCTGTGATATTTTCACCTAGAGTTGTCAGAACCTATACCCTTGAAGTCTTACCATCACGGCTTTCTGAACATGACCTGAAAAAAGATACCAGTATACATGGATACATCAAATGGGAAAGCTAATGAGATTACAACATTAGCACATAACTACAGGAAAATAAGGAAAGGTGAAAATAATAGAAATCGCCTCATCCAATTGGTTAGGCAAAACTAAGTGGTCATTTGAGAAAACATATACATAAAAACTTCATTATACAAACTGAGCAAGATACACAAAAATCTAAAGCAAAAGAGGTCATGAATTTGAAACACAGTAAGTGGAATGGTATATCAGAGAGTATAAATGAAAGTGCTAATTGATGTAATATTATAATCTTTAAAAATTTAAAAATATATTATTATCTTGAAGGAGGTATATGAACCTATGGATGGATTGATAAATCACTTCAAATAAAAAGAAACCATATAAAAATTAGGAAAAAAAATCAGCATTGTAATTTAAAATATCATAATATCTTTAGGTCATTGAATGCTCTGGATATCTGAATCACAAGTTAATTTCCTTATTCAGTTTTATCAGTTAAACCATTGATAATAAAATCTTCCAACCAAATATACTGAAATACATAGGTCTGCTTATTTTCTACCAACAAATGAAGAAAAATATGGGCAATAAGACACACACTGAATGGTTTCAATCTTATAGCACTTAAGTCAAAAATAGAATAAAAAGCTGGAGAATATTTCGAGATGTTTAGAATCAAAATCATATTTCTATGTAAAACATATTTGACAACATATATTATTTATATTATCACATTTATAAACAATATGTAGTAGACATATACAAAGCTGAAATATGCACCAAAAGAATCACAACAGTTTATGACTTACTAAATTGCGTGATTTGTTGTTGAAATAGTTACAAAAGAAATATTTATAACAGTAGGTTCATATTAGAAAAAGAATTACAGTCAAGAATACATGTTTTCAGAAAATACATGAAGAGAGCAACAACATTAAAAAGTAACAGAAAGGGCATGAGCAAAACCTACTCAAATTTCTGGTGAGTGCTTCAAGCAACAACATCTCTGAGGAGAATGAAAATCATGTATAAACTTCAGAAAATAGTATGGTAGTGTTATAAAACTAAGTATGTTCTCTTAGGAAATTGTTGCTTGAGTTCCTGTTCATGTGAATGACTTAAAAACATCACAGATTTTTACTTATAGTTCAGTTGATTCTTCAGGATATCCTGCATTCAGAAATTCATGGTGTTTGTGCATAGAAGGTATATTAATCAACAAAACAAATAAGCTAGTTAAACACACTAGAGAAGGCATAAGCCAGAAGTTCTCTGTGCATTCAGAGATCCCCATCTTAGAAAGCGGTTTTCTGTATATAAGACAAATCCTGGGACACTTTTGAAATAAAAGTGTGTGAAAAGTGAAGAACTCAGCAGAAGGCAAAGGGCTAAAAAGCTGGAGAGACAGTAATTTGTTGTGCTTTTTATTTGTTAATATTTGGTGTAAAGCAGCTATTTATTTTGATATTCTGAGGACTGTATTTGACACTATGTAAGTCCTCAAAACATTATAGAACCAAACGTATAAATTAAAGGTAGAACACAAGAAAGACTATTGGCTTCATGAAAAAGCAGGCAGAATGTGGTAACATATTCCAAGTTACACTACAAATTAATGGAACAGCTTAATGGACTCATTAGTTTCAGTAGTACTGACCCTCATCAGTTACTTTTCCTTTGGCTGTGATAAAATATTTGATGACAGCAAGTTGAGAGGATAGTTTCTTTGAGCTCACAAAACAGATTGAGCCTGTCTTGGTGGAAGAGAAGGCATAAAAGCAAGCGCATGAGGTAGTTGGTTATGATGCATGTGAAGTCAGGAAGCCCATAAGGAATGCTGGGTCTCAGCCCATAGCCTTTTAGAAACATTACTTTGTATGTATGTGGTGTGTGTGGTTTGTATCTGTGTGTCTCTGTGTGTGAATATGTGGACATGCTGGTCAGTGTGCATTTGTTGTGGTCAGAGCACAGCCATGTGCATCAGTTCTCAGGGTTTGCAGATTACCGTGCTTTAACAGGGCCTGTTGTTCTCCCTAGCATATGTCAGGCTAGCTGGCCTGAGAGATTCTAAGGTCTTGATGCAGAACTTCTGGTATTAATGGCATATTATGCTGTGTTTCTTTGGGTTCTGGGAACTGAACTCATATCGTTGTGTTGCATGGCAAGTCTTTACCTACTGAGCAGAATCATCAGCTTCCTTTTTTCTTTCTTTGTATTAAGTCTGAGACATTAATGTTATGTTACTGTGAGTATTCATGTCATCCAGCATCAGCTTAAGCTTCCTATACATACCATTACAAGATGCCCAGAAGTTTGTATCCTATGTGATTCCAAATCCAATCAAGTGGACAGTATTAACCGTCACTTGACCAAGATAACTTTGTGAATGGTTGTAGATTATAAACCTGAGAATAATGAACTATTTATATGCAATGCATTCCAGGTGATATGGACACTTCCTACAGACTGCTGAGTTAAGAGCTCTGGTGATTTTGCATGTAGATTTTCATACTTGGCTATTTGGCAAATATAAGTTGTGACTCCCTGTTTTCTCACTCTTCAAATGTACTGGTAGGTACATTTGGGGGGGGGGAGTTATAATGACTTACATGGTATGAAAAGGAGCCATATTTTTCTCCATATCCCATAATCACAGTCTCATCATGGGAAAGTCAGTTGGTAAATCCCATTTAATGAATAGTCTACAAAGCACTGATTAGTACTCCTCAAAACTCCATAATCGTCTCAAGGAATGGAGGTGATTCATTGCCACAGAGTAACAATAGGCTGAGGAAAGGAGATGATTAAATATAGCTGCTGTCTTGTATACAACTATGGAGGGTGGAGAACCAGATTTAAACAACAGCACAGCTTTCACTTAAAATGCGCCAGTACAAACTTATTAACAATGACAAATACAGAATAACAATTAAATATTACAATATTCAGTTAACAGGGCATAGGATTGGGAGAATTTTGTACAGTCTTTAGAATTTTTCTATGACTTTGAAAACTTCTAAAAGTAAATTATATTAGACATTTTAAACATCACAGTCACATAGAAAACAGAACTGAAGGCAAAGTATTAATTTCCAATCCTTCAAAATTTTGACTAATATATTCTTCATCTATTTTATTTACCCAACTTGTAAAAACATATTGGTAATCCAGAAACTACTGAAAATACAATATATTAGAATTATAATGCTCATAAATAGCTACATCAGCTCCTTAACAATTTCAGTTTATGCAGGAATTGTGGTATAGGACAGTAATTCCAGTAGCTCAGATTGTACAAACAAGAGACTCTATGATTCCAACCCAGTTTGTGGTAGAAAAAAGGACTTTATTCAGAAAACGAACAAATAACAACAAAACAAGTATATCAAGAAAGCCTGCCTTACAGCAGCTCATATCAATCCTTTCCTGCTTGTCCTTGAAATTTTGCAGAAAATTATGCAGCACAATTAACAAAGCAGAATTTCTCTAGTATGATTCTAAATGCCAAACACTAAGCACTTTGATTATAGGCGAACAGCTCATAGATAGTTTTAATTTCTGCTATTAATTACATTCTTCAGTTTATTTGTAATTAAAAATGAAAAGTAATTCTGCAGTGGCAAAATAAGAAAAATGAGACTAGAATATAAATTAAATGATTTGGTGAGTAGTTAATTGCCTTTTGAGTTTTGTAAGTTTAAGTTATAAACACAAAGTAACACTTTTCATTATGGCATTTGTTACATGTATGTGACTATATACTATGTCCTTTGTGATCCCACCTACCCATCTTTTGCTAATCTTCTTTCTACCCAAAAATAGCTGCCCTTCTCCTTCCATAAATTTATGTCATTACTTCCCATACCTAAAACTCTGCCTTCCATCTCAATTTCATATATATTATAATCTATTTGTCTATCTATCTATCTATCTATCTATCTATCTATCTATCTATCATCTATTTCATTAACAGACACACATGCAAACACACATTTGTCTCTCATATAAAGGAAAACATACAATTATTGTTATGAGTTCATATTATTAAGATTGTCATAATGATCTCCAGTTCCTTCAATTTTTGACTAATGTCATAATTTTATTTTTCTTCATCAATAAAAATTCATTGTGTTTATGTGCTACTTTCTATTTATACATTTACTTAGATGAACATAAAAGATCATGAAGTGCATACCTATTGTTCTGTTCCAGAGATGTTTATTTAAACAATCGACTTGTAATATTTACACAAAAAACAGATCCAAAATTATTTTGTGATCTATGTTATTTAATTCCCAATGTAAGGCATGTATGTCAATGCCAAACTATCAATTTGATAGGAAATGTTCATTTTCAACCTACAAAGATCTAGAATAACAAAAGACAAAACCCTTAAAAAGTGTTATTTGAGAGTTATTTAAGAGGAAAGCCCCATCCTCAGTGTTAGTGGGAAATTGTACTGTGTAAAGAATATAAAACTAGTTTCTGTCTCCTTTGGAACTCCTCACTCTGCTTATAATGTGGTCATCTGGGTCAAGGCCCTATTGATATTTCCTCCCTGCCTTGATGGGCTATGCCTTATACCATGATGCAAAATAAACATTTTTCCTTAACTTGACTCTTGTTGGGTATTTTCTAAAAACAATAAGCAAAAAAGTAATTAATACAACCTATTATCTATTTATTGCAAACATTGTTCAGATTCTGACCACTATAACAAATTTGTCAGGCATCATGACCAGTTATTTCCAGACTTTGGCCTAACTCTGAATTCAGCTCACAAGTTAAATCACAACTTTACCCTTGCAAGGAGAGAAAGTATTTACTTGTGACTCCTCTCTGCCTGGAGAGAGTCCACAAGGATCCATGAAGTTTGGTAGTGTTTAAGATCCTATTGCACTAATTCATCAATTCTTTGCCAAGTGCAAGTTCTTTCCTACTACTGTTTAGTGTGAGCCTAACTTTAAAATATGAGCTTCTGCCCTGATGCATTTTCATCCTAGTTTCACATTCTACCTCATAAAATAATAATTTGTAAATGTTATTATTTACCTGCTACTACATCGTGTCTTGCTTTGTTATTATTTCATTTTGGGGGGATTATATTAGGATTAACTAATTACCTTCTTTCCTTTCTTCCCTCCAAATCCTACCATATACACCTTTTTGCTCTCTTCATAATGTGTATACTTAGTTCATACTTCTCTGTTTTAAAAAACAAACTCATATACCTTCAAGTGTTTTTATTTATATTTATCCTGTAATTGTTTGTACAGCTAACTCATGTCTTAAATAGAAAAAAATCTAAAAATGTGTAAAACATCATATGTTGAATTATCTCTCTTAGGTTGGCTGTAGAGGGTTCACATCATATACTCTAAGCCTGCAGTTATTTCTAATTTTCTGAAAAATATCACTATAGCATGATTATATATAAAACAGTTAATCTGCAGATGCTGCAAAAAGTTTAGAGCAATATTGTTTAGACATTAAAAGGAGTATAAGAAATTAATTTTAAAGTCTGTGGTAGTTTAAATAGATTTAATATTCAAACTTATATAGGCCACTCCTTGTAGTGGTTTGAATGCTTGGCTCATAGAAAGTACCATTAATAGGAGGTATGTCCTTATGGGAGGAGGTGTGGACTTTGTCTGAGGAGGTGTGAACTAGTTGGACAAACCATGCCACTGGTGAGGCAGGTTTTGAGGTCTCCTATTCTCAAGCTCTGCCCATCACGGGAAATGCCCCTTCTATCCTAAGTAAAACATATACAATTTTAAATTCTGTCAAAGTATTGATTTAAAGATTAACTAAATTCTTAATTTAACGTTTCTGTTAAATGCATCATGAAGGTCTAGAGTTCCGTGCAACATCTGCCTACTAGAATCACATCTGGAACATTTACAATTACGGATTTGTCCATTTTGTAAAACTCATTTTATATGAAATCTATGCATACATATTAATGCAAAAGTATTAGATCTTCCCTAAGGACGATCTGATAATTAGCTAAGTTATAGAAGTTTAAATGCAAATATATCATAAGATAATTTGATATAAAATCTTCTGCCTAAACAATCATTAATGAGCTAGTATTCTCTAATCACTGGAATGACATTTTGTCTTTTATAATTAACCCCCAAATAATTAAAGGTCATAGGCAAGACTATTTCATATATTGTTATTTAAAAAAATCAAAGCTATATTTAATGATTTTTAGAGATTTTTTGTTTCAAGATAATTCCTTTTTAGAGTGATAACTAGATAGTTTCATTTAGAATTTTAAGTTAGTGCTTGGATAGGCTTATTTCTGAACATTTAAGACTGTTACTTTTAATTTACTTTTGAAAATGAAAAAACAATGCACTAGCTCATCAAATGATTACATAATAACTGTTTAATACTATTTTTCTATGGTAGAGTTGAGAGGCAAAACATTAAAAATGTCCATAAAACTGCTGCCCTTCAACAATTACTTAATCACATAGCATTCATATAAATTAAAGAAGCTGATATTGTCAATATATTCCATAGTAAAGCAGAATTTTGAGCAGACCTTCTTGCCAAACATGGTTTTCATCTCTAATGGAGTGTGACAATATCATAAATTAGAAATGAGACTTGTTGGAAATCAAAGTTTGATACTTTTTTGTGGTCATAACCAGATAAAATACCTTATTGTACAATCAAAGAGGGAACATAGCTCTCATAGAAGGCTTTTGTAAAATTACTTGATTATTCCATTCTCATGAAATAATTACTACTATATATTGGGGCTTTTTCTGATGTTTTTCTAATCCCAGTAATCAACTGTAGGGCATGTCAGTGGTTCATTTCAAGACACATGAGGTCTAAAGAAAGAGTTTCAATGTGCTAAGTCAACCCTTCTTTTTATTTAAAAGATTGTTGCTCTATATGTGCTATTTTAGATAATTAATAATTTATAGCCTGAATCTGCCTTTTAGGACAAAGCTAATTTATACTTTAACATCTGTTGTTATCTACCTTTAATCTTATCACTAAAAATTTATTTGGTACCTATAAATTAACATGTCCTCTATTATCATATATTTTAGATGGTCTTTTAGCTGTTCTAGTAAAGTTTAGATATTTTTTGCTGTTTAAACCTATGTTCTTTTTTTCTCATCAATACTTCGAGAAAATCATATAATGCGTTTTGGTTGTTTTCACACATTGCCCACTTTTCTTTCCTTCTTCCTTTCTTCCTCCCTTTCTTTCTTTCTTTTTTTGGAATTTACACACACACACACACATACACACACACACACACACACACACACACACACATATACACACACACAGAGAGACATTACAATCCAGCCTTTGTACACCTCCTGTTCTCCATCTCACAGTTCCTCATCCCATTCCTTCTCCCTCTTGCCTCTGAGAGTGTGTCCCCCAATTAGTAGTCATATAAATGAATCTTCACTGGTGCCTCAAGTCTCTTGAGAGTTAGGCACTTCTCCCACTGAGTCCAGACCAGGCATTCCTCTGCTATATATGTGCGGGGGGACCTTGGAGACAAGATATTCTAGATACTTGCTGGGTGGTTTCTAGAAAGTTGAACTTATGAGTGTGCTAAGAAGTAGAACTTCTTCAGATAGGGTTCAGGCACCCCAGACAATGTCAAAGAAGGGAAGTCCTCATGGAAAAAGAAAGTTCTCTACTTTGCACTGAGGTCAGAAGAACTATCAGGACATGGTAGACCTCCAACTTAAGTAGGTTTTCCCAACACAAATAGCTTTCAGCATTTGATCTTCTGTGTTTCTAATGGGATAGTCCATTAAGCACTGTGTAATGAACTTAACCGCAAGTGGCAGTCTTCCATAATTTCTCCCCAAACTCAGCATAGTCAGGACCATCAAGGCAATAGCCCACTCCCTGAAGACTGTAGACAAATTATTCCAACATATAGACCTATGGTGGTAATTCTCATTACAACCTCCCCGGGTACTTTATCAACTTATTCCAAATTTACACATCTTGTGTAATTTTGAGCTACTTTTCCATTTAAGTTGTAGAGACTTAAACTAAGAGTGAGGCTTTTGCTTTGGTAGGACTGGTGCTAATTCAACTTACTTTGCCTATTATATTTTTCAATGAAATTCTGGAAAGTGTCTAGCAATAATTGTTCATGACATTTAATTTCAAGTGTCATATACATTCAGTGAATGGGATACTAGACACTTGACAAATAAATATTGTTAGCTTGGTCTCTGAGTTCTTATGAGAGGTTGCACATAATTTAGTAGACATAGTAAAGAAGAATTGCTGTATTCTTAGCTAAATGGACACCCCACAGTGTATTCAGTTCCCTCCTAATACAGAAATTCAGAGAATAAATCAATGCAGAGAAATGGCTAATTTATTCTCTCTCTCTCTCTCTCTCTCTCTCTCTCTCTCTCTCTCTCTCTCTTTCCCCTCCCCCTCCCCTCCCCTCCCCTCCCTCTCCCCCTCCCCCTCCCCCTCTCCCTCGTCTTCTCAATGTCATTTGTAGATGTAATGACTCCAACTTGACAACACTCTAGGACACTGCTATTCTTGTCTTTGTATCCTATTTCTCAGATCCTCAGTATTGGGATAAAAATTGTATCACTAAATAACTGGTTTGAAGGACTTCTTTTCTGCTATGAAAACAACTAGGATATAATGACAGAGTTCCATCACTATATGATTGATTCTCATCAAGATCACTTTTGTGTATCTTTTTATAAGTCATTCTAAATTAACTAACTTCTGTTATTCCAGAAAACTATGGGAGTCCTAGGATCCCACTACACTACACTACAAGTTATAGTTTCATGTGCATGACTGTTATCTTCAGCAAAGGTGAGAGACCTAATACAATCTAATTTTTTTATTGAATATCATCTTTATTTAACAATCTAAATTTTAAGAGTTATGTTCAGATGGAGCATATAGACAAATTGCTTAGTATCTATAGATTTTATTCTGCACATTTTATCCTGCTCAATATATAACATGTATTGAACACAAATTAGAATTTTAAGGTTCTTGATGAAAATCACTTTTGATCCAGAAGAATTTATATAAAACAGAAAAATGTCATTTCTTTTTGGAAACTAGCAAGATTGAACACATTATTGTTTTCATGAAAGCTGAATATTGTGCTGCTTCATGTAGAAACAATATCTGGGAGAATAAGAGAGGAGAGTCCTCAGTTGAGGACAACTTGAGTGCCATAATGAAATTGGTATGGCCCACATAGATGTGAGCAAAAAGTATTAGTATCAGCTTTTGTGATGTATTTCTTGTCTTGTCTTGGTCATTATTTTTTAAAAGCAAATTAAATTAACATTACAAATATTTCAAAAGTAAAATTTAAAATCAAGTCTCTCTAAATGAATGTCAATGTGTGGTGAGGCAAACATTTCATTTACAGGTACAGAACAACATCAGATACTGAGAATCAGGGAACACTCTGGAAGAGGGGTTAGAAAGAAGCCAGAGCATCGGGGAGACTGCTATGAGATTGTTTCTTTTAAAAATTAAGAAGCACAGAGACTCACCCAAATGACTGTCTAAACATGAGCTGAAAATGTACAATAACAATAGACATGCTTATGTGGTCTGAGAAAGATGGCGTGGCCTTAATCCTACACAAAGAACTGTAGGCAATACAAAAATGCTGGGAGAAACAGTGTTCCTCAGGTAAAAGCACCCCAGTTGTTTTTCTGTAATGAAAAGTTTGGTCCTGAAAGCACAAATATGAGTAAAATGATATAAACTGAGGAGGTCTGTAGTTACAGATATATGAGTCTAAATCTATCATCTATACATCTGTCATCTTTCTCTCTTTCTCATTCTCTCTTAACTCTCTATTCATTCATCCATCTATCATGTATCTATCTATCTATATCTGCTATGTGTCTATCTAAAATTATATATATACACATATATACATATATATACTCATACATATATGAATGAAACAACAATCAACAAAAATGGGTTATGAATTTGAAGGAAAGCAAAGGGAGATATGTGGGAGGATTTGAAGGGAGAAAAGAGAAAAACATGATAATTATAATTTCAAAAACAAATGAAATAATAAAAAGGAAAGAGAAAACTAAAAGCTGTGTTTGAGAGATTTTCAGGTTACACTTCAGAGAGAAGTTAGCATTATTGAAATCAGGCAAAACCATTTTAATGATTACTATTTCCCTGTTGAAGCAGTTCTGAATTGCTAATTCACATCATCAAGCTCAACTCAACTTTAGCTATGATACACATATTTCAAACTGAGTAAATGATATTATCCATTTATTAGCAATTACTTAGTAGTGCAGTAAACCTTATTTCTATGAACGATTACATCAAATGGATTTGGTAACTTCCAAATGGTTTGTAACAACCGAAATTTTATTTTTCACACTTCACAAACAACCTCATAATTCCTATGAATGTTAACATGTTATCTTTTATTATCTCCACTATGCTTTTGGAAAATAGAAGTGGGTGAAATTTTCACATATGTCATCATTTGTTCTAAAAATGTTAATTAATATCTAGGGCAATATGATTATCTCTTGTGATGTTTTCCCTTATTGTTAAAAAGTTGCTAGAATGTATTTCTTATTGACTGGGTACTCTACTAATTCATTATACAAATAAAATGAAGAGTGGAATCCAAGCAACATGGCACACACATCACATCACACATACTACTCACACATACACATGTACATATAATCACATATACTCACACTCTCATACTTATAAATATAAACACATATACATTCACACACAAATATGCTCACACAACATATAAATATGCACATACATGCTCAGATACACATATACAAATACTCCAGTAGTAACTAGATACCAAAGACTGATCCTATAATTTTGTTTGATAACTATGATTATATGATAAAAAGCATTAGAAGTAATCTATCGATACTCAAAAATCTCTGGAAAAATCACTCATTTCAGTATGTACATGGGGTGAGTCTTTTCTTATGTTAAATGTAAAACATTAAGTAAATCTAAGAATGCTCTGTTATTTCTCTTTACTTTGTTATCTGTAATTATTATATATGAAAGAGAGGAAGACATGATACTTTTCTTTATGTGGTTAGCTTATTTCATTTAATACAACACCACCAATTTTACTTATGTTGTCAAATGTAACTGAAATAAATTCCTTGCCATGGCTGAAATTATCTATCTATCTATCTATCTATCTATCTATCTATCTATCTATCTATCTATCTGTCATCTATCCATCCATCTTTCTATCTTGATATATCCTAAGTATTATATAGAAAATTTATATTTAAGTTTTGGGGATTTTTCAATTATTATCCCTCCTCTTCCTCTGCTTTCTCAGTCCTCTAGTTGAGCTTTCTTATCAGTTTCAACCTTTTCTTCTACTTCTATTGTTGTTATAAATAAGAAGGTAGGATTCTGTTGATAAGTCTATAAAAACACATGTATAGGTCCCATTTTTGTAGCATGCAGTAGTATTCTTCATGATCTTTCATGAACATAAGAACTTAAGGAATAAGAACCCAGGAAATTGGCCCTCCTGCGAAGTGCATTTCATAGTATTTTCATAAATACAATCTTCTAGAATGTCTGTAGTGTAGTGAATTAAAGATTTCAGACAGACATTATCACATCTACTCACGTTATGTAATCTTTGAATTTTTCAGATTCAGCTGTTGTAAGGTATGTCTATCGCTGATAGCTCCCAGGAGCAATGTTCAACGCATTGCAATTAATTTTGCTTCCTGTAGGCAAGGCACTCTGTGTCCCTGTTCTTAGTTTCCAATTGGTATTGTTATGATCTAGATTAATTCTCCCAATATATAAATCTTTCTACATTTGTTACACAGTTGCTCCCATCTTCTTACCTTACATCCAATTGTTCTGAAGTGTCCGGAAACAAAGTTTGCATTTCTTGTCACAATCTGGATTTCATGCCAATGAAGTTATTTGCAGTACTCAACTTCACTCTGGGGTCTGACCCACTAAAACAATCAAGATACTTACCTGAAAAATGCTTTAGTGTCACAGTGAATTAAAAGTTGAAAGAGAGACAAACCTGGAGAGGTTGCTGGCTTGACAATCTTAAGTAATTAATATATTATGGCAAAGAATCTCTGGGCTCCTGATTCTCCCTGATTTTAGTTACATTGAGCCTTCATTATCATATATAAGCATATACATATTTCCAGGTTTTTGTATTTATAATATATTAAACACTAAGTAGAGGTTTATATTTATTATGTCTTTGATTATAAAGAATAAATATCTGAAAGCTTTGGGGGTCTGGTTGGTTGATATTGTTACTTTTCCTATAGGGTTGCAAGACTCTTCATCTCCTTTAGTCCTTCCCTTAACTCCTCCACTGGGGTCCTAATGCTCAGTCCAAAGGTTACCACCAACCAGAGAATACACATGGAGGGACCCATAGCTCCAGCTTCATAAGTAGAAGAGGATTGCCTTATCAGGCATCAATGGGAGGGGATCCCCTTGGTTCTGCAAAGGCTTGATGCCCCAGTCAGGGGAATACCAGCGCAGGGAGGTGGGAGGGGAGTGAGTGGGTGGGTCGGGGAGCTATTAGAAGTATGGAAGGGGAGGTGGGATGGGGGCTTGTGTAGGGAAAACCAGTAAGGAGGAGCACAATTGAAATGTAAATAAATAAAAAAGGAAAAAGAAAAAAATTGAAAAGATAAAATAAACATCTGTAAGTGGATGAGGTTTACAGTTTCAGTATTTTGTGTTCATATAATTATTGCTCTATTTGAAAATTTATTTAAAAAAGAGAAAATTTATTTATCCAAAACTTCATGATAATGATGGTAAGGGTGTGTTTGGTTTATGGCAACGTTGCAAAATGGAAGTCTTATGTAGACTGGAATGAGGCAGGAGTTCAGATATGCAAAAATGGGAAGGCAGAACACTAGGCAAATGGTGGGTGAAGAGGAAAATAAAAACGTTGTTACGGATACAGCTGTGGCCAGCTGTTATTGAAAACAGAGGGAAGGGATGCTGTTATCCACAGGGCCATCATTCTTATGCCTTTCTCTTCATTCCAGCACTCATGTGTTCCTGCCCCTGGTTTCATGCAGTTCTTAAATCCATACAATTCTTATTTTTGCACTCATGTTATTAGAATATTCATCCTTCACAGTTAAAGTCAAATGCCAACACTGCTGGGATGCCTGTCTCAATCTCTCAAGCCCAAATTAATCATCTTTCATTGACATTCTCTTAGAACAGCATTTATGAATTTATTAAAGATTAATTTTACTCTACTGTAATCATTTAGTAATAAATCAGTCATCCCTCTACAAGTTTCTATTAAGATAGGGATCAGATCTTGTATATATGTGTGTTTACTGAAAGCGTTGTTCTTTGAGTAAGAAAATAGGTACAATAAACAAACCAAATAACTTTCAAATTTTAAGTAGGCAGTATTCTGCCAGATCTAAAAAAAAAAATCCTCTGCAAATACCATAAGAAACGTTCCACTTCCAGATTAAGAAAAAGAAAACAAGCCAGGTGGTGGTGGCGCAAGCCTTTGATCCCAGCACTTGGGAGGCAGAGGCAGGCAGATTTCTGAGTTCGAGGCTAGCCTGGTCTACAGAGTGAATTCCAGGACAGCCAGGACTACACAGAGAAACCCTGTCTCACAAAACCAAAAAAAAAAAAGACAAATCTTGAAATGTATCTGCATTCTTATTAGCTAGATATTGTGGAGTTAAGCTTCAAATCGCAATCTTCTTTAAAGCCATGCCACATTCAATTCAGTAATTGCTAAAGTAAATTTTATTTCTGTTTTGTTCTTTGTTTGATCACCTAACCAAGATGAAAGGCTGACCTTGGATCACAAAACTTTGTTTACATTAACATGAGGTTAACTAAGCCATGGTGTTATTGACAGTCATTAACAAGACTTTGATAGTGTCTGTAATCTTTCTTCTTTAGCATCTTGGGAAATCTTAGCTATAAACACTTCAAAGAAAATCAGACTGTCTCATCTCATAATGATTCTCTGTTTATCTATGAGAAAGGTAAGAAAATCAAGTTTACAAAAGACAGTAAAAAAGAATTCTAAAAACCCTTGTTCTCTCTCTCTCTCTCTCTCTCTCTCTCTCTCTTGCGCATGCTGTCCTCTCTCTCTCTCTCTCTCTCCCTCTCTCTCTCTCTCTCTCTCTCTCTCTCTCTCTCTCTCTCTCTCTCTGTCTTGCGCATACTGTCTCTGTCAACATTCACAGAGGAATGCAAAGGTTTTAGTTTGTTATTCGACTGAATAAAGGACAAAAATTTTGTTAGCTTGAAAAGTATTATACTTCAAGCACAGGCTAGTGAATAACTCTTGTTAATTTTATACACACACACACACACATGTATGTATGTGTGTATGTGTACGTGTATATGTGTATATGTGTATATGTGTATATATGTATATATGTAACATTCTTGACAAATTTTCAGATCTTATTTGAATTGATCATTTCTCTCTTTCTCTCTCTCCCTCCCTTTCCCTTTTGCACACACACACACACACACACACACACACACACACACTCACATACACACAGCATATACTTTTTCTTTATAATGTAGTTTCACTATGGTATTTTCAAACAAAATGTGTTTCTATTTATTCTTGTCTATCTTCTTTCCTACTCCCTGGACCCCAATTGGATCTATCTACATAAACTCCATAACCTCCTTTCTGCTTTCATATCTCAGGAAACTTATCGTCCTATCCATTTTTCCCAAACAACATATTCCTACATCGATGTGTTTGCTTTCTGGCTTCATATGCACCTCTACTTACATGTGTACTAGTAACTAAGTGTATTTGGGTTGATATTGTGACACTACCTTCTAGATTCAGCCATTCACCTACGATTTTCATGATTTCACTATAAGATAAAAATATATTAAGAGACAGCTGAAATTAAAATCTCGTTCTTATTCAAAAGCTGTGCACTTAAATTTTGTCATTCTGTGTCCTATAGCCTGAAAATATGTTCAGATATATAATATGAAATATATCACAGGACAAATCATGAATAAATGTGAAACTGAATGCTGAAATATGCCAGAGTTACTCCAAAATCAAATGTCTGTTCTCACAAAGCAGTTTCACTTTATCTGAACATCAGAGTTGTTTTTTCACTATACCTTATTAAGAATTCACTGGCTTGCTCAGTTGCAGATAGGAATAAAGCAACAAACCTCCCTAAACAAAATCTCTATTTAAATATTTTAAGATATTTAATAATTCAAGCATTTTATTACTTCAACACAGCTAGCTCTTTAGATACAATTATTCCAAATTAGTGAGGTTGGTTTGACAAGTACCTGTGGCCAGTGAGTAAAGAGAGTCATTTGTGATCATGCTGAGTCTGTAGCACATTCTATCAATACAAATATAGGCAGTAGAAACAATGGACAGCTTGGTAATGGCAATTGCTTTAAATCACACACTTGGGAAGGGCACAGAGAGTTAAAATAATGCTCAGCAGATACTGAGACAGCAAGGAAGTCCCTTATTTTTATGATCCTGTCACAATGCTCAATCTGACATCCAATGTGAATTTCAGAAGTCACTAATAGTGTTGAACTCAGCTTAGAAATCAAATCATAATGCCACAAAGTTAAGAATACCTCCAGGAGTAAAGGCAAGGTCATGACTGGCCTGAAAATTTGAAGGTAATGGGGGTGAACACTCAGAGCTTCCCTTTTGTAGTTGTCATTCACTGGAATTGAAAGGAAGATACTCCTCAAAGGGTTTACTCTAGAGCTAACAGGTTCTTCTTCCTTCTACATGCATGCATGCTTGTCAGCGTCTAAGTTCGAGTGCATGGCAAACCAGGATCATTGGAAATCCCTGCAAATGATGGAGAGGAAGTGTCACGAGTAGCCTTGATTAAGGTTCATTGAAAAGCAAACTAAATAAAAACCTGACAATCCTGAGATTATCTCTTGGGTTTTCAGTAGTATTGAAGCAGAAAAAAAATATTGGAAAGTGGAAAATGTAGGTCCCAACACACAGCAGCAAGCTCAATAACAGGTCAATAAAGAAACAGAGAGCTACATAGTACTGGTGTGTTTGAATACAGATCTCTTGCTTGGTTTGATTTTTTTTTTTTTTTGTATTATGGGTCTCAGGTACTCAGGAACCTCCTATTCTAGAAGCAGCATTCCTGATAATGTTTAAAAGGAATGGTATTTATACTATTTTAGCAAATAAGAGAATGGTAATTTTAATTCTTTTAGCAAATAAATGATATTCATATTGATAGTATTTTCTTGAATTGTGTAAATGAGTTACCATATTTCAATATGGGTCATGAACAGGGGTTAACATTTTCATGAATAAAATTGATTTAGAAACCTAAAACTATATTTTATTTCTTTTTTTATTTAAGTTTTTATTTTCTATATTCTATGTTTACATTCCAAAGGCTTTCCCCTTTCCCAGTTCCCCCCCACCATACACCCCATAATTCCTCTCCCCCTAACTATTCCCCAATCACCCCGCCCCCACGATTTCTCTGTTCTGGGTCTACAAAACTGGATCCAATCTTTTCAGGCCTCTCCTTTCTGCTTCTGGGAATCATTTGACTTGCTAATTATATTTATAATAGAGAGATTATTAAGCAATAACAAACTAAAACATTTTATTCTCATTAATATACTTGTTTTTGAGTGCTTGCAAAGAAGGCACAATGTTTCTTAGATGACTTCAACACAGGTCAGCTATAGGCAGTACATATGAACTGCTGTGTTTTTATAAAGGGTTCAAAGAAATGGTTGTGTAACTTCAATGCATCTCTCAATATGACAGCTATAGTGCAAGACATCACATCTCTTTCAGGATGCAGAATGGGAATAATAAAAATGAACGAGTATAACAGAAGTGAATACCTTCAGTGCACAAGAACAATTAGCTTCCCAAAACTTTTTTATCCTATTAAGAATTACTGAGACACTGGGAATATGGTACAGTTGAAAAAGTGCTTCATCGGCATAAGGGCTAGAGTTCAGATTACCAGAACCCAGCTACAATGCTAAGTACATATGGCCACCATGTATAATCCCAGCAACAGGGAGGAAGCTACAGGAAATCCTTCTTGGGGGTCATCTGAATAGTTAGACTAAACATATCTGGTGATTTCCACATTCAGCAAGAGAACTGCCTCCATACATAATGTAGAGAGCAAATTAAAAAAAAATCTCTCAAGGTCTTCCACAAACAAATAAACACACATATACATGCAATTCCACAGACATGGGAACATGCCCATATACACAATCATACCACCAACATCACACACACAAACATACAAAATACTTGCAGCTTAATGCACCACGTACACCCATGCACTCAAACAGACACACATGGCAAGAATAATGAATTGCTAAGAAAGAACAAGCTGAGGGATGTAATCTTTCCTCATGGTTATCACATGAGCCCAAAAATCTGCTATTGACAATCCTTAAACTAAACAATACACAGACACAAACAAATGTCTTATCCAGTAGTTCCATATGTAAGTGATATTTTCCAATGTAAATTTTTGCTGTGCTGATTAGCTTTGTCAACTTGATGCACACTAGTGTTATCTGGGAAGAGAAAAGCTCAGTTGTGCATTTGCCTCTACCTGATTGGCCTATGGGCACAATTCTGGGGCATTTTCTTGATTATAGGTTGAAGTATGATGGCCATGACACTGTGGGTAATGCTACTCCAGGGCAGATGGTCCTATTTGTCTAAGAAAGTAGGCTGCACAAGCCACAGAGAGCAAGTCGCTAAGCAGCATGTCTCCATTATCTATGTTGTAGTTTTCCTGCCTTCATTTTCTGCAGTGATGGACTATAATTGGAACATGCAAGTCAAATGTACCCTTTCCTTCTCTGGTTACATTTGGTCATGCTGTAACCATAGCAGTAAAAAATAAACTAGAAGTAATGTAAAATTGATTCTGGGTTTTCCTTAGGTGAAAAAATAAAGACAATGTCATGTCATAGGATGATTCACCTAAGGAAAAACCATCTCATAAGGTAGCATTATGTTATTAGGCCAGTAATAATGATCGTATAATAAATCAATACCATTTGTATCATTCTGTCTTTGTTCATAACACGTGTGTAGGTTTATTTTTCACTTTTATTCCTAGAATTATAAAAGCCTAATATAATCAATCTACAAAGTTTTCAGACAAGATTTAAATACCAACTATTAATTTACTTATTAAAGACCATTCTACAACCAAAGAAATAAACAATAAAGGTTCTACCCTACTCTTACACATGCACTGTCAAAATTGTATTTTCACATGAAAAAAAACTTAGTGTCAGTCCAGAAGAACATAATTTCTAAGTGTTTGAAATACCCCATCAACAAATACATATATCCTTTATTAGGTCAAAGAAATAGAAGAGTGTAATGTTGATATCAACTGTAAATAAGCTCTCTGAACTACTGACTTTTATACCTCCCCTGGCCCTTGGGATAATTAGACGAGCTCTCTGGGGCCTCTTTCTCTAGCTGGAAAGTCAGAAGTATGAATGGACTTCCTAAGGGCCCTTTTATCTATAACACTCCACACAAACATGGATTTTCTTGTCACTTTCAATCAAGTAAAATAGTCTTCACGAATCAATCTTTTCACCTTTGGAACTTTGATTCATTTTAAAGGTCTTAAATGTAGATATGTAGTTCATGGTTGCAGTACTTTCAAATCGTCCTCTTACTTAAAGTCAGCAAAGGTTCTATTTTTAGAAATATCCCAAAGGAATTGGAAGAGGCTCTCATCCATGGTTCATTTCTTCTCAGAGCTAGATCACTGGTGCCTGCTGTTTCTCACACTGCGTGCCTGGCTCTTGTTTGTAATTCTCACTGAGGTCAACATAGGTTCATAACCTCTGTCAAATTGGAGAATCAAAATGAGTTTTTTCATGCTGAAAGATGACTTGAATTTGGGTTCCCACAGCTTGAAATTGTTCAACATCAGCTACTTAAAGAAAAAAAAAACACAAATTAACCTCAAAAAAAGTTTATGTAAACAGCACTTGTAATTCCACACTTAATTCTTTGTCTTCTAAATTAAATTTATAAAACATGGATACTTCAGATTTCGAAATTTATAATACTCGTATTAATGGCACATAAAGCCAAAAGAGATGTCTTTTTTATTAAGGGTGCTTATTTTCTCTGACTGTCAAATTGCAAGTCCTAAAATTTCAATTGGAAGCTCATCTAGGCATAATAGGCAGAAATAGGAATATATGAATGTAATAGAAACAGATATTTCAGTGATAGTTTTCATAGTTTCTTCAACAGTAAAGATAAACTAGTTTAACTTTTTGCCTTCTCATTCATACACATTCTGGCATCAACTCAAAACAATTATGTATCTGGGTAGGTTACAGGCACACAAATAATCTGAGCAATCTAGAAAATCTTTCTCTTTGTCTGTATTTTGCTATCTCTGTGAGACCCAAAATATTTTGGCTTTTAACCTCTACATCTGAGTTGAAGATAGTTTTCTTGCACATTTAGACTTCATCGGACATTTCTGTATGGGTGTTCTTTTAGGTAATAGTAGGTAAATTTGTCCTGCAAAACCTTTGCAGTGACACACAAGTTTATGCATATAGTTATTAAAAATCTCAGGCTGTTTTAACCCTCCTATAATATATAAAATTATAAAGAGGGGATATGGAGTGCTTATAGACTCAAGTGAAAACAAAATTTATTATTATTTAATGAGTCACATTACATTTGGTAGTTCCTTCAACAGTCAAGATGAAGTAGTCTTTGCTTCACTCTGAATATTTGCTCCTTTAACAATAATGAGAAGCTACCTTACCATGTAGTTAGTTTCAGAAGAGTTTACATGTTTTCTAAATAGGCCATAGGTTTTTATTTCAACAGGTAATATATCCATACAATAACAAGTTAGTCTCTCCTCAATTGACCTATTTCATCAAATAAAAGGTTGGTTTTTGTTCAAATATATATTAAATGCAACTATAACAATTATAAAAGAATGATGAAAATTATGAAGCATGATGTATTTACAATGTCTAGCTGATAGAATTTGTCAATTAAGGAAAAAAAATTCTATTATATATCAGGATATATCTTGGTGTAGTCGAAATTCTGTAACTAACTTAAATGTTATCCTATCGGAATTGATGTTAACAAAAAGAATTCTACCCTAGAAAACCTATATTCTGCTAGTCAAGATAAGGACTCACAATAATATTTGATTTACAAATTCAAGTCCACATATTTCTCCACTAATTATGGTGATTGTTCTTTGTAGAAACCCAAAGGATGTTTATATAGATGCATGCCAGCAGATATGTGATAGCTATACTGTCTTCAATCCTTACATAAAAACAAGTTCTGAGCTAGTCTTACAAAGGTTAAAATTTAATATTGTGAGAAATCAACTAGGGGGGGTCATCTTAAAGGAATGTATAACTGAATTGAGATTTCTTTAAACTAGGATTACTCTGTCAGCCAAGTTATGGTGAGTCCATTTTCTCCACATTCCTGTCTGATAGCCAGAGTCTGTCTTTATTAAAAGAACTATCAGTCATCCCCCTGCTTCCTCTTTCCACCTACCTGCTCATAGCAACAATTCTTTGGATTTTTTTCACTTTTTCTTGGCCTGTGTCTATGCTTATGTGACTGACTCTTATGGCATGATTGTGTTTCCACAAGGAGTTGAAGTTACATTTTGTGTCTGACATGAAGTTCTACTAAAACTGAATGTATTTCATTGTTTTACAATTTAATGTCTGGAAAACTGGATGTTGAGGAATTATTTGCATACTGTTTTCTTTAAATTCCCTCTCAATTTATTGTTTTTTATTCTGAGGGACATTTGAGAAGTTTATCTGTAGTTTTTGCTAGCCACAAACATCAGTCCTCCTGCTTCAGCAACACAAGTGCTAAAAGTTGGAGACAAAGGGCAATACTCCTAGTGTGCTATTTGTTTTGTAGTTAAATATCTCTGTTTTTTACGTTTGCCAACTTTTAAATTATTCATATTTGTATATATATATATATATGTGTGTATACATACATATATACATATGTGTATATATATATATATATATATACATACACACATATATGGTTACTTACTTTGGAAAGCTGAGAATTGAGATTGTAATGTAGCCTCAAGTTATCAACTAGAAATATCATTTTTGAAAGAGAATTTATACATTTGACTCCTTTTATCTGTGTTGAACTGCAAAGGGTGGAAAATTGAATCCTATGCTACTATCCGGTCAACAAATGTGCCCATGCTAGCAATACTTTATGATGACTTTTCAGAGCCATAGCAAGTCCAATCCATGATTAAATACAAACCTTAACCTTCCTGCTTCACACAGAAAATGAGATTTATATCAAGGACTTTTTATCTGAGATGTTGAGCCTAGCAGAAAGTCTCATTTTGCCATTCAGATTTTCTTTCTACCACTTCTATTTGCATCCCATTAGCATAATATTGAAAAATGGAAGCAACCAAATAAAATTTTTTTCATAATTGAACAGTGAGAGAAATGGAATATCCATAACTATTTTCTCCTGCCTATTACTTTGGGGTAGGGACATTTACACACATTAAATGGTGACAAATTTTGTTTTGTTTTGCTTTGTTGTCTTGATTCTATTTCCCCGCCATATTTATTATGTCAAATATTACGTTAGAGGAGGATTAAAACAGCCTGAGGTGTTTCTTGCCTATATGTGTAAAACTCATGTGACACTGAAAAGTACATTCAAGCCATCTAAAACGATTTCCTCAATCCTGTTACAATATAGGTCCTATTTCACCTTTTGTTTGGTTACGCTTTCTTGTCACGATTCATATCTCATTGAGTTTGATGTCGTAACAGTGTTAAAGAAAATTTCCCTAAATTATTAAGACTACCTAATAGAGGCAAAAGCATTTCAGAAACACTATACTGCCTAAATAGTTAATTTAAGCCAGAAATTATCCACTCTCGTTGGCAAAACATTGCTCCTTAGATGTTTAGACTTCCCCAAAATAGTCATACTTAAGTTGGATCAAAAGATTTTGGTTGGTCTATTTTCACGAATTTATCAGTGTGAGCTACTCTCCTTGGAGAGTCAGAGTAAATGCATGCCTTATGTGGATGGTGGTGCTATGCTACAGTCCAAATAGTGTCATGTCCAGCTTGCCAATGTATATTTTTGCTCCAAATGCATATTCAAAATGGATGTCTCAATGATAGAGCCAATGTACATAGATTGGTGTACTGGTGGAGATAGTAGTTAATTTGTATGAAATGACCCAATGAATGCGTGCAATTTTCTTAAAAGAAAATGAAATGGCCATGCATTTACCATTCAGCCCAGCTGCCAACCTGTGATCAGTGCACGGTTAGAGGCTTCAATCATGAATACATTTAGTTGCTGAAATAGCCCTGCAGGGCTATAGATTGTTAACTTACAATGACAGACTTCACTGAGTCTAAAAAGTAAGCAAGTTACAGCTTAGCTTGGAGTAGTTTGTTTGTTTGTTTGTTTGTTTGACAGGCTGCAAGTCATATGTATTTTTCTCTTTGTTTTGTGTATGCAAATATATTGGGACAGAGAAGGTATAAATGAGGCTCCATGAAAGAATTATGACATTATTTATTCCTAGAATTTGACTCTCACAATCATAGGTAGATGGGAATGTCTATTTCTAGAAATGTGCAGGTCTTTCACCTGAAACAGCTTGGACTGGAAAGATTTTAGGAATAACGATAACTGAAAGGTCTTTATTGAGAAGGTAAAAAAGAAGTAAAAATTAGGGTGCTTTAAAGATAGCATCAGTGTAGACATGGGGACAGAAAAGTGGACTTATAGAGATAGGATGCACTTATTATCAATTATTTACACCAGATTATCATATTGTGTTCATTTGCCCCATTACTTATGCACCTGGCTGAGAAGTATAGGATATAAATGAATGCACTCTGTCTTGCCTAGAGTTTCATCCTGGAAACACTGGGACTGGTGTATATGAGTGGTGTCTAGATCACTCATTCCTATCCTTACTTTTGTTCTGTCCAGAGTTCCAGGGGAACACAGGTCCATTTTTTTCCTCTGACTCCCTTGTGCCTAATTCACAGTGCCTACTGGAATCTTTCTAAACTGGGATCGATTACATTTTTCTGCTTTCCTACTCACTATCTCTTTCCAGTCCACCAAGAGCTTCCATGAAATTAGATAACTGCCTTTGAAATTGTGTCACCTTTGCTTCCAAAAGGTATCATGCAGTTGTGATGCCTCCATGGCCCACTTCCTAATAAAGCCTCACAGAAATCTAAGCATTAATATTTTTATCCATGTTGAGATGGGTTCTGTTAGAACCAGAGACTGTCAACAGATCCCAGAAGAGCTGATTTATTTGAAGAAACGGTAAAGGAATTAACTACTAAGTCTAACAGGAAAGGAAGTGTAGAAAGAATAAACGAAATAAATTGAGAGTTCATGTGAAGTTTCAGATTCAGCACAAAGCCCAGTAGAGCTGTTATGAAGAAATTACACATGAATTCATCCTATTTCAAACAAACGACTTAGACTTTTATGTTCTCTCACCAGTTATTCAGTGTGGGCTACCTAGAATGGAGGACTGAGAAATTCTAAATAGTTGGGATACCCTAGCTTTTCTGATTATGGTGTGCCCAGGAAACAAACCTAATAGAGTCATGGTCTGAAGCTGTTAATAACATAGCTTTCATACAGCTGAGTGATGGATCTAAAAAGGTAATAAAGTGAAAGTGATTTCAGATCACTAGGGCCTTACCCTTTAATGGAACAGCCATTGTTGATTACTGACACTCAGGTGAGTGCTTTTCTTTGCTATATGCTTCTATCGGGATGGGATGCTAAAAGTCCAAAGTAGCTGGGATATCCTTTGATATACTTTGCAATACTCCTTGTATATAATTTATAGGAAAAGCTGTTTTCTTAGAATTGAGAAAAACAGGAACTAACATAATATTTTACATTATTATTATGTTATTCTCAATGCTAAGAATGACATTTCTTTAAAGGGCAAAGTAAGTTACAGTGAGCTTACCATAACATATAATATTTAAAGTTAAGGAAAAATGACAAGAGGCTATAATTGTTCCCTGAATCTTTTTTGTCTAAGTCATTGATCTAATAAAATGCAGTGCCTGAGAGCTGACCCTGAGAAAATAAAACATGCTGGTAGTAGAAGGGCAGCTTCTTTGTTAACTGTGCTCATTGTACAAGCATGTGGATCTTAGTTCAAATTCTCCTACCACATCAGAAGCAGGGCAGGGCTAAACGGTGGCTATGTGTGTTCTTATAGGCCCTATACTGTGGTATGGGGGAGAGAGGAAAGTGGATACAGGCTCGGTAACAGACTCTGTCTCAGTGAAAGAAGGAAGAGCATTTAAGGTAGGATGCTCAATGTCCTGCTCTGGCTTCCATATGTGAACACACACACACACACACACACACACACACATACCACCCTACATACACATACACTCACAACACAAACACACGCATACAATACACATGACATGCACACAGCAGTTGGAATCCTTTCCCTTATGCTTTAACCACGATCTCTTAGCACCCTTCCCATGTGTCTGTATATTCATCATAAGTATCATTGAGGCTCCTGAATGTTACTTATGTCCCAGTAAATTGTAAAACTTAGTCCCACTTTCTGATTCAGTATCAACTTTCCACTAATTACTGTAAGAAAAAAAAAAAAAAAACAACCAGACAGCATGAAATTAAAGTAATTTAAAAAAAAATAGGAAAGAAAAAAAGCAATGTATGTTAAAGGACATATACATTCTCACCATAAAATTCATATTGTTGATACTGACTTGTCCTTTCTCCCTCTACTTTGTGGCTTTAGAATATTTAACATTCTGATTAGCTCACGCTCTCTATCAAACATTTTCTTTTTCAAATCAGAAAAATAAGCACATCAATTAGGGCAAAAGTAGATAGGCAAATAAAAAGAATAAAGATCACTGCAAGGATTGTTAAATGAATACGAAAAAACATAGCTGCACTTGCATGAGTACCACATGTATTCCAGTACATACTAGATTTAATAATATCATACTGAACTGAAAACAGATAAACATAGACTCTGCAATGCAAATCTCAGGAACTATCACTTGCCTTATTGGAAATGGTCTGACAGTCACAATGGAATTTTAAAAATGACTTCGGCTTACAGAAAATACTGAATTCCTTCCATAGCCTGGGTCAAAGACACTTAGAGAATTGTTTCATCTGGCATAATTGATCTTTTAATGTGTGTGTGTGTGTGTGTGTGTGTGTGTGTGTGTGTATGAGAGACTTTTTCTAATGACTGAATTACAAAGCAGAAACAAAGGAAAGATTTATTTTAAAAATATGACTTGAGTATACTATGGAGTGGAAGTCAAGGTTTGGCCACACAGTTCACAGTTTTGGGAATATAAGCATGTGGTCAATACTTTACATGTAACTGTCAACCAGAAAGTAGAGAGTTGGAAATAGGCCAGGAGAGAGGTGTGATCTTCAAAGGCTTCCAATAGGAATATATTTCTATATTGTCCTTTTTTTTTTGAAGATGCCTATTGTTTCAAAAAATGGCAGCACCCACTGGGGACAAGTTTTTAAACAGGAACACATGGAGAACATTTTATAAGCAACCCCTAATAGTCTTTGTAGTCAAAGTGTGACTCAGAAAGGAAATTTAACTTTCCCATAGGCACAGTCAGTATGATGTCATCAGAATGTCATTAAAATGTATAGCCTTTATGAGTTTTAGTCTATTATGACTGTGAATCTTAATGTCATTCACAAGTACTTCTAAAATGTCCTACTGTTATCAGGCACATCCATTCTCAATTAATTCTCCATATTGTGCAATGCAATAAAACTTGGTTTTTGGTTCTATTTATCATTGCTTGTGTTTATTGTGGACCTCCCTTGTCATGTGCCATTCTATTTCTATGCTTTCTTCTCTTTATTATTTGGGGTTCTCTAGAGAACAGAGATTGGTGTGTTAATAAATAAATCATATATATATATATTAAATATTGATTAAATATTAAATATATACTGAAATAGTAAGTAAATTGTGTCACACTTAAGAGGCTGAGAATACAATATTTGCTCAGTTTCTTGAAGCTGGATACCTCGACTATCAGAGCTGGTTTACAGTGCCAATATTCTACTGGGGAGGCCAAGAACCTGGTAGTTTCTTGGTTGTCAGGACTGGGTTCCTCAAGAATGACATTCTGGTTCCAAAAAAAATCTGTAAAGTTTCTGTAGATTCTCTGATCCTTAGTCAAAGATAAAGGCCTGGAAACTGTGGTTTTGATATCAGTAAAGAAATCAGTACTAATAAGAGGCAAAATAAACTGAGTGGCAAGAGAGAAGGCTAAGCCAACAAAAAGCCAATAATCTTCCTCTGCAATGTCTTGTATATTTGGAATACTACCAGAAAGTACTGACCCAAGACATTGAATCTTCCCAAACTAACTAAGGAACAATTCTTCAGCTCAACTAATAAGAATTGTCAATTTGTCTCTCAGATGATTCTAATTTATGGAAGGTTGACATTAAATCTAATCACAACACTCCTCTGGAATACTTCTAAACCTTCATTTCAAAAGTTAGACTGCATATATATATATATACATACATATATATATATATATATATATATATATATATATATACACCACACGCACACATGAACATACATATATCTGTATATATAATTTACAATTTTCCTATCATTCTTTCTTCTGTTCATATTAATTGTTCCTCTTTGGAAGCACTTTTCTTTCAATGGTTTTGTAGATTATCTTAAATGGAACAAGCATACAAGACCTCTCACATTTTTGTGTTCCGTGTTCCAGCAAATTTGTCTATATAACTACCAGAGACTATATTACCCAATTTTATCATGATGTTAGTTACTATCTCTGTCTTCTTCACACAGTAAAAGTGAAGGTTTTGCAGTATGAATCATATAGAGTAAGTATTCTCATTATGGAATCTGTAAGAATAATAATACAAAAATTACTAATATATCTTTGCTTTCTTGAGTATCCAGAATGACCCCTTAAAGATTAAAGACTTCAACATAAAACTAGGATGTGTGGAATTGTCTTGAAGTCATTGCTACAAGAGACAACTTCATGAAAGGAGACCAATGACTTGGGCACTATGATGAATAATTTATAAACATGACCTCATGAAAATGAAAAGATTCTGTAAAGCAAAAATAAACACTGTCAATAGGACAAAATGACAGCCTGCAGATTGGGACAGGATTTTCACCATTCCTGTCTGATATAGACTTAATATCCAAAATACATAAGGAACTTAAATAATTAGACACCACCTATCCAAATAACCCAATTCCAAATGGGCTACACAGCTAGACAGAGCAGTCTCAGTAGATGAATTTTGATTGGCCAAGAAGCACTTAAAGAAATTGTCAATGTCCTTAGTAATTAGGGAAATGCAAATAAAAGTGACTCTGAGATTCCATATTACACCTGTTGAAATGACAAAGATTAAAAAACTGAAGTGATACTACATAATGGCAAGGACATGGAGCAAGGGAAACACTTCTCCATTGAGTGTGGGAGTGTAAACTTGTACAACCCCTTTGACAGTTTCTTAGAAAATTAGGAGTAGTTCTACCTCAACACCCAGCTATTACACTCCTAGGTATGTATCTAAAAGATGCCTCAGTATACCACGGGGACACTTGCTCAACTATGTTCATAGCTGCTTTATTCACAAAGGCCAGAAACTGGGAACAATCTAGATGTCCCTGAACTAAAGAATGGATAAAGAAAAAATAATATATCTACACAGTGGAATACTACTCAGCTATTAAAGTCAAAGATAAAATGTACTGATAAATGGATGGGACATGTGAATATCATCCTGAGTGATGTGATCTAGACTCAGCATGACATCCACAGTCCCAAACAAGTCAAACAAGTGGGAAGGTTCAAGGGAGGATGCTTGAATCTTACTTGGAAGGGTAAATAAAATAGTCATACATGGCAAAATGGAGGGAAGGAATTTGGTTGGAGAAGGGACAGGGAAGGGAATGGGGAGTTTGGGATCAGGTGTAGGAAAGATAGGAGAGAGGGCCAGAGGTCTAGGAGAAAGAATGAAAACCTACTGCTGTTGGGGGTAACAGGCATCTTGAGAATGTGCCAGAAAACTGGGACTGAGGAGGCTCCAGGAAATCAATGGAGATGATATTAGTTGGGATCATCTTAGTTGGCAGCTAGACAATAGCCTCATTGGAGCAATAAGGGCATCAACCCTCCCAGGAAACTTTCAACCCAAAATTTATCCTATCTTCAAGAAAAGCAGGGATGGGGGATGGAGCCAAGACTCAGGGAATGACTAAACAATAACTGGCCCAACTAGAGACCTATTCTATGGGCAAGCATCAGTCCCTGGTACTATTAATTATACTGATATTTGTAGAGAGGAGCCTAGCATACCCTCCTCTAAGAAGCTCATCCCAGTCTCTGGCTAAGACATATGCAGAGACCCACAGCCAAACATGGATGAAGTTTGGGGACTCTTATGGAAGAGTTGAAAGAAGAATTGATGACCCAGAAGGAAATAGGAACGCAACAGGAAAATTAACCAAGTCAATTAACCCAGACCCTTGTGGTATATCAGAGACTGAACCACCAACCAGAGTGGACACCACCAGGCTGGACCAACCCCTGACCCCTCCCACAAATATGCAGTGGATGTGCACCTTGGTCTTCATGTGGGTCTCCCAACAACTGGAACAGGTCTGTCTAAAAAGTTGTTGCTTGTCTTTGTAACATACTCCCCTATCTGAACTGTATTGTCGAAACTCAGTGGAAGGGGATCTGCCTAGCCCTGCAGAGACTTTATGGGCCAATGTTAGTGGGATTTGAGGGGGTAGAGGGCATCACCGGCTGAGAAGAGTAGGCAAAGGTGCAAGGGATTGGACTATGTGAAGGGGAACCTAGAGGGAGGGCAGCAAATGGGATATAAAGTGAATTTAAAAAAACAAGAAAAGCACTGAAATGTCAGAGTTGTAGATATTGAGTAATTTCCTCCTCTCCTTATCTAATTATCAATAATAATAATAATAATAATAATAATAATATATCTAATAATAATAGATTCAGAGCTATTAATTGTTTTTGTTTGTTTTTTAGTTATTGAGCATAAGATTAATGATAATCTTGTGAGTCTGTGTCTTTTTACGCACAGCTCATTGCTAGGTTAATGATTCTTTCCAGAAAGAAAATACCAAAACGAAACCAAATAATCAAAAGGGAAAGAAAACAAAACAACAACAACAAAGACAAAGACAAACCAAACCAAACCATACCGAAAACTGGGATTATGTGTTGTTTTTGTACTGTTCAAGGTACTTATAGTTGCAAGTAGCCATGTAATTTATGGAAGATAAGCTCTTGGTTTATCTGATTGGTGACCTTAAGGTTGGCATAAGGAATAGAACACCACAATGAGAACCACAAACATCACCTTACTGTCCATCTTCCTTCTCTATTAGCATACCAATTTTAACTAGTCAACTCAGATGCCATCTCCCACATTAGAGATAATTTACCTTATACACTCAATAACATCCACTTGAGGATCTCAGGTAGAAGGAGACTATTTTCACTAAGTTGGCAACACATTATCTATGGATTAAAAACAACTGGCATACAAGGAACCATTGGAAAATTAAGGGTCTATAAGGATCATGTGAAATACCTTCTATTAGAACATGTGAAGGAAAGTCAGCCTTCTAGAAATCACAACAGGTGTTATCAGGAATATTTGGCTTATCAGCACATAAAGGGTAGTTTTCATGAATGGTTAAGTGTCTGACATAGATAGTTAAAGAGAATGAACTAATGAAATCTAAGACTATCAGTAGTACTGGGGTCATCAATGTAATAATTCTCTGATTAAAATAGAAAGTCTTCAAGTCACATTCTTGTGTGTGTGTGTGTGTGTGTGTGTGTGCATGTGCACGCGTGTGTGTGTGTGTACACACACATTCGGAGAGAGAGAGAGAGAGAGAGAGAGAGAGAGAGAGAGAGAGAGAGAGAGAGAGAGAGAGAGAGAGAGAGAGAGAGAGAGAGAGAGAGAGAGTGGGAGGGAGAGAGGGGGAGGGGGAGAGAGAGATGCCATACCTATATTCAGGTACAAAACAAGTGAATTTCCCACATATACAGTAAACTTATATGCTGTGAAAAACAAAACAAAACAAAAGAAAACAAAAACCAACCACCCAAGAAAGCCAACCAAATAAACCAAATAAACACAAAACTGCAACCTCCTGGTTTTGTTTAAATGGCTTACCTTCAAGAACATATACCAAAACTTTAGCAATACTCAAGATAGCTATTTGAGTCTACAATTGTTTTACACATCTTACTTATACCAGAGGCAATAACAAGGCTTTCAAATATCTCTGCATATAATTTCTTTGTTTTATCAAAAAATATATTTCATATCCACATTGTAGCATTAAAGTTGTTAATAGATTTTGTTCAAGGTAAAAAAAACATGTTAGTGTTATTTGTCATTGATGTCCAATGTGATGTATTCAATGATTTCACATTACACTATTTTGAAATACCAGGTAGTAATGTAGTAATGTCTTGATATGGTGGTAGGTCAGCAAGATGGAGGAAATGTCCGAAGTAACATTTCCCATGCCAGCTTCATCAGAGTTAGTGGCTCTAAGAAGTAACCTTTATGCTCAATGCATGAAGTTTAACTGACAGTAAAACGGACATATATAATACACAATGGGAAAATTACTAGTAGTAAATAGTATGAGGAATATTATTCCAATTATTGATACATGCAGTTATAATAGATATTATGAATATTTTATTTCTCAAAATTATGGAGAAACAACCTGATTGATCTTTCCTCTCACTGGCTATTTATTAATTAGAAAATCTTAAGTTCTTAATGTATTTAAAATCTTTGATATGGCTCAGTGATTAAGATCACTTGCTGCTATTGTAGAGAACCAGAGTTCCCAGCACTCACAATCATCTCTGATGACAGTTCCAGGAGACCTGTCATGCTCATCAGACCTGTGTGGGTACCAGGCACACATTTGATACACAAACATTCATGCAGTCAGAGCATTCATACATGTAAAATAAAATAAATATAAGGAATTAAATGTTTTTATTATGTACCTGATTCTAGCCATATGAAAATGGGTTAAAATTTTTGTGAAAATGTAAGCAACAAATGCTATGTAAAAAATATCCGGTGGTGGATTTCAGCCAGGAGTCTTTGGCCATCAGTGGACAACTCGAGGTTGAGGTTACATTAACCTTTCATTGATAAAAATCTGTGCAGTTCTGGAAAGAACAAATGGAATGGAACGGCAAGGTATAGAGTGTAAACAACTTAAAAAACTATTTAGTGACAATTTGACTTGGAGGGAAGCAGGCTTTTTTGTGTTTGTTTTTGTTTTTGTTTTTTTTTTTTATTCTCTGGTTAAGATAGACAAAGGAATTTTCATTGATATGTTTTCCAAAAATTCAATTATATGATTTCCTCATAGATTAGATGCAAAATTTACTGATAGTTCTAATTCAACAGTGATGTTTGCTAGATTTTTAAAAAGAATATCCTAGATGTCCACAGTAAAAAGAATTTATGTGTGTATGAGTGTGTATGTGTACATGTTGTTATACATTGTTATGTCTACATACATGCACGTGGAAAACTATGGTTCAATTCAGCTATTTTCTTTGGTTACTTGCTCACCTATTGTTTGATCCACCATTTCTCACTGCACCTGTAGCTGACAGTTAAGAGCTGGAGAGCTACAGTAAGCCCCAGGACTCCATCTATAAAAATATCCCCACAGCTCTGATTACAGTCTCACAGGCACACATGCCAAGATTTTTAAATGGATGGTGAGGATCCAAACTCAGTTCTTCATGCTTAAGTGGTTACTATATTACTAACTGAGCCATTACTCTGTCCCTTGATTTTAATTCACAATTGTATAATGCATTGAGTAAGATTTGGAAAAAAAAACATGACTCATCTACCATTGTATGACGATTATAGAACTAAAGACAGAAGATGGACTTGATGATATTTTACCCCTTATCTTTCCTAACAAAGGAGAAATATCAAATCTCCACTTTTAGCATACATACCATGCTAGTATTGATGAAAATTGATCCATTTGTGTCTCTTTCATATACCATGGTTTTGTAAATTCATAGCAAATGTAGCTATTAACATTTAGAAAATCTTGAAAAAAAGCATTTGCACAGGCACACATGTCTACTAAGTTATTTCCAGAAATGTCTAATATTTTGATATTTGTAGTATGTATACGTAATTAAACATCACAGTAAGGAATCATGATTGTACTAGTGCATACTGTGTAGCTTTTATGTCAATTGTTTTATGTCCAACATAATATAGACACAGCCTAGACCTGTCTTATTCTTGTATTTACAGGAAAACTGATGGAAAGTACAAGAGTGAAACTTCATATCACTCCATCCACCTGATTCACTTGAAGTCTTTTGTTTTCAAAGCATTAGTGCAAGCTCTCAAGGAGGACATATATGGGATGAAAGAGCTCATGAAACTTCCTCTTTCAGAACTGATTTAAAAGTTACATCTGCTTCCTCTATGTTTAGCTAGACAAAATGAGAAACTGGATTTTACAAAAGGTAAAGAGTGTTGAGTAGGGAAGTAGCATTTGGGATGTGCAGTATATTGTGATATAAAGAATAACATACATATTCCTAGTATAAATAAGCGAGGCTGCAACAGCAATTCGGCAAATTTTATGAAGAATTTCTTGAAGATTGATTCGACCATTATAAAATGTATATATCTATGATTTTAATTGCCACTTTTTTTTTTACCTCCTCTCCATTTAACCTTATCTCCCAGAATGCTAAGCTAAATGAGTATTATTTGGGCTAGAAAAATGCCTTGCTGGCTGCTCTTCCAGAGAATATAGTTTTAATGTTTAGTACATGCATGGTGGCTCACAAACACCTGTAACTCCAGTTCTAGATTATCTGAGACATTCATGTAAACTCTTCAGAGATAAGGCATGCCTCTGGTGAATCGTCATACATGGAAGGCAGGAAAAGTATCCATGTACATCCATACACTTATGTAAATAAGCACATGAGTGAGTGAGTGAGTGAATGAGTGAGTAAGCAATCAGATAGATAGATAGATAGATAGATAGATAGATAGATAGATAGGCACAGATAAAACTTTAAAAATGTTAATGGTATTTAAAGCCCATTCCAATTCTTTAAATGTGATTTACACTCTGATTCCAGGATTTCCTTTCCAATTGGTCCATAATTTGTCTAATATTCACTTAACATTTTGACTAAATATCATTAAGTCTTTTTGTTACATCTCACAAGAAATGTTTCTACCTCTAATGTACCTTCATGAAGAAAAACATATCTATTCTTATGTGTTACTATATTTTGCTTGTAATATTTTTTTTCAAAATGAAGCCTCCATTAATATTGACATTTATAAAGTACATTCCCTTACTGTTTTGTAATTTCCAGGAAGTATAGTCTCATAATTGAATATTACAAGTTTTCTATCCTCAGTTAATGGTTCATTGTATAGTATAATGTGAGAGGGCCTCAAGTTAATCAGATACTGTTTAGTCATTTCCACAAGTTCTGAGACACCATTATGCCAGCAGATCCTAAATGAAGGACAGATTGTAGGTCAAAGCTCTTGTGGCAGGATTAGTGTCCACTTTTCTCTTTTTGTACCTTGCTGAGTATCTTCCCATATCAACTAGTATGTTCCCATACTAGAACATAGGAGTGAGGACTCCAAGTACTGTCGAGCCCAACCTCGACCCGCAAGGAAGGACACAACACCGATGATCTTCTTCAAGCAGTCTAATCAGGATTCTTGTACCATGGTGTATCCCCCCACCTCGACCCCAGCACTCTCTTATATCCTAAAGGCTGGCCAATCCCTGAGGGACACGTGGGCAAAGCACATAGGCTACTTCAAGGTTGAAGGACAGCATCTGATCACATGAATCCAAATAAGGAGTTGTTTATCTCTAAGGGCATTCTCCCCCTGGGGGGAGGAAGGCGGAAACCAGTGCCATCTTTAAGGTGCAGCACTTCGCAGCCCTCTACAGTTCCCCCCTTTTGTTTAATTAAGACTGCATGGGTGCCTGGCTTAGGTCATCTCCTTCTCGGGGAGATCTTACCCATCATTGACTGTCCCCTCTCCAAGTCTCGAACATGAGAGTGCCTGTCTTAGGTTGTCCCCCATTCAGGAGGATCTTACCCGTCATTGACTAACCCCTCCTCTGGTCTGTAGCCCTCCTGATCATTTCGCCTGCTCTCCACATCACTGAGTAGCCATGTTATCCCCATGACTCTCTTTCTCAAGAGAGCAAGATCACATATTAAAATCACAGGAGTGCCTCCCCAGGGGAAATAGGGGGGTCATTTTGCTTCTGTCTTCAAGACAGAAAGCCAAGCTTGGGGGGACTGGCCTGCCTTTATGGTAGTAAAGGCCTGTAAGATCATAGCCACCTGTCACCATTGAGCGAAACGCATTCTGCAAATGCACCACAAGCCAACAAGGGAGACCAGAACTAACAACCCAGCCATAGCACCCATGCCCACCCACTCTTTCAGATGATTCATGTTGGCAGCAATCCAGAAAGACAATCCTGTAGCAAGGCCAGAGGTCGACTGGGGTAGAATTCACATGGATGATGGCAATCCTCAATTCTTGTAGCAGATGATCAAATTCTCTGGACCAGTTCCCTGCAAGATGACTAGACAAGCTCTTTGACAAATTAGCAGCATGGGTAAAATTCTGAGAGGGCACCGAGGTAATACATAGCCCCATGTATCGCCATTCACACCCTAACTGAGCAACCTGCCAAAGGGTATCAACTTGTTCCTACACCAAATCAATTCTTTGATTAAGGATTATTATGCCACTTTTAGGTGGGCATTAACATTGGCCTGAAACTAGACCCCATTCTATGAGGGTCGAATAATAAAAGGAACCTGAAATTTGAAGGTTCCCAGAAAAATTCTACTAGCTGTTTTTAGTAGTCATATCAACAAATTTTTGAAACAGTTCAAAAGGAACTTGTTTGATATCAAACAAATTCCCATTGAGATCTCCTTTTCAATCTTGGGTGGTTAAATTTTGCTTCTACCACTGTATCCAATAATGCTTGTGAAAAAGTGGCAACAGGCCTATACTGGCCACAGCTGTTTTTAACTTATTCTTGAATCATCTTAATTACAAAATATGAGTGAGTTAAGAATCATAAGCCTCAGATCAGACTCCAAACTTCAGGCAATGGTACACTGGCAGTTGTTAACCATAATTCTTTCTCTTGCAATATTAGAGCATAACTACAACTTTGGAAAGCAAAACCCAATTTTAAACAATTTATTCTCTTTAAAAATCAATGGCAAACATGTTATTTCACATTACAAAGTTTGTCTGTAAGTTCTTATGTTTGAATGTTTCCTGGGTTGAGTCATGCCATGTGTTGTTAAGATAACACCAAACCTGAGTTACCAGTTTTAAATTATCTTTTTGTTACCAATGTAATAATTTTTAATCATGCCCAATAACTTATAAGCCAATATTCTATAGTTAAAACATGCAAAACATATTTATACCTTTAAGACCAATCAGAACCAAAAATGAAACCACATGAATCTTATAAATTTGAACCAAACAATTGTTTTCTAGCTGTAATTCAAGAGAAAAAGCACTTTGTACCCAAAAGGAGAAATAACCATCAGCCTACTTGTCCTAGAACTTGAGCAGCTGCTGGCCCTTTTAAAAGCAGCTTTTCTCCAGCTGTGCTTGACTCCTAGCTAATTGCAGGGCATCTTAAATCAGCCTCTGCTGTGTAAACTGAGATTGGATCAAGAGATGGACCTCCAGCAAAGTGTTTACCAGTTTTTTTTTAAAAATAAAACATAGAACAACAATTACTGAAACAACAAAACAAGGACAGACACACATGGACAAATTGGTGCACCAAAGTCAAACAATACTCAGAGAGGGAAGAGCACTTGTACCAGTACTAAGAATATCTCCATTGGGGTCCATAGAGGAAACAGGACATCTTCATGTTTCCCCTTGTCCCCAAGAGAATTTTGAAAACCATTTTCCTTTTCTCATTTTTCCACTATTCCTTTCTTCTTAACAAATCTTGTTCTAGGGCTTCTTGACCCTTTTCAACTGCTTTATACTCCTTTTCAACTCTAATTTCTTTCCCTTTAACAGCTCCTTTAGAGGCACAAAAAGTGGATGCGAAGTAGAGTTACCCATACTTTTGCTTTTCCTTTCTAGCCTCTTTACCAAGGACTTTATAGCCTCTTACCTGAGGACTTTATTGCTCCTTCCCGGAGACTTGAATTGGCCCCCTTTACCCAGGATTTACCAGGATTTGCTGCCCTGACTGCAAAGAGTTCTGAACTGCATTATCTCGTGAAGGGAAAGTGGTTGAGAATACAGGCCACCACTTGTTGCAACCCTACCTGACCAGCAGAGGAACTACAAATGCAAATCCTTCTCAGAGCAGTTTATTCAGGATTCGTTTCATCGTTATGACAATCTTTGCCGCTTACCCCCGCGGCCGCCGCCTATTTCCGCAGCTGTTTGCCCCACTTACTGTGGTTACCTACCAGTGTTGCCCTGACTGCAAGAAGTTCTGATCACCTTCAGCGGGGGAGAGAGTCCCCGTACGGGTCACCACTGGTTGCGCCCAACCTCGACCTGCAAGGAAGGACACAACAACGGCAATCTTCTTCAAGCAGTTTAATCAGGATTCTTGTACCATGGCATCTCTATATTATGTTGAACCATGTTCCATGTAAAACTAATCTCTCCAGTACTGTTGTCATGAAGGTTTGTTGCCTTTTGTCAGAGAACATTTTTTGCATCTAACGAAATAATCGTGTTTTCCCTCCCTCAGGTTGTTTATAGGGTTGATTACATTTACTAACTTTTGTTTCTTGAACCATCCTGCAAATCCAGGATGAAGTCTACTAGATCACAATGGATAATATTCTTTGTGTATTCTTGGATTTGGCTTGTAAGTATTTTATTGAGTATTTTTCATTAGTTCATAAGAAAAAAAATGATCTGTCATTCTTTTTTGTTGAGTCTTAATGTGGTTTGGGTAGTAAACTAAGTGTGACCTCATAAAATGAATTAGGAACTATTCCTGTCTTTATATTTTCTGGAATAACTTGAGTAGTATTCGCATAACTCTTCTTTGAAAGCACAGCAGATATCTATACTAAATCGGTCTGACTGGCCCTGATATTTTGGTTGGGAGACTTTTATGGCTTTCTCAGGTGGTTGCTGGATTTCAAACTCAGGTCCTGGTGCTTGGATGCAAGACAGTTCCCCACTGAATAGCTTCCTCATGGTTCCCACAAATGGACTTGATTTGCTATTTTTAACAGGAATTTATCATTTTTTTAAATATTGATATACTTTTTAGGAAAGTATTGCATATCAACATCATAGTTAAAGACAGGTACTTGCTGTATAGTTAAAAGTTTTAAAGGAAATGCTTATTTTACTGGAAAAAGCTGACAGCCCAGTCAAAGTTATTTGAGAATCCTGATTCTGTTCTCTTGCTATACTTTAAACATATTTGAAGATCCCATGTTCATTACTAGGAAAGTGCTTCCAGCTATGTCTTCATTTTATTATTTATCTGTTTGTTTGTTTGTTTGTTTGTTTATTCATTCATTTTATTTATATTCCAAATGTTGCCCCCTTTCCTTGTCTCCATACATAAGTTCTTTACCCCACACCCTCTTCTTTGTCTCTGAGAGGGTGCTCCTCCATCTACTGGGGCATTAATTTTCTATAGAATTAATTATATCCTTCCATACTGAGGCCAGACAAGACTGTTCTCAGTTATATATGCAGCAGGAGCCACCGACCAGCTCAGGTATGTTCTGTGTTGGCAGCTTAGTCTCTGGGAGCTCTGAGGATTAGTTGATACTGTTATTCTTCCTATGGGGTTGCAATTCCATTCAGCTCCTTCAGTCGTTCCCCTAAGGGAGCAGATCTTAGTCCAATGTTTGTCTGGAAGTATCTGCATCTGTCTCAGCCAGCTGCTGATAGAACCTCTTAGAGGACAGACATCCTAGGCTCATTTGTCTGCCAGGACAACATGGCATCAGTAATAGTGTCAGGGTTTGGTGCCTGTGCATGGGATGGACCCAATTTGGGCTGTCTTCTTTTTTTAATTTTTTTCTTTTATTATTATTAATCATTCCATTCATTTACATCTTGAATAATATCCCACTTTGTGGCTACCCCCTCCAAAAGCCACCCATCCCATAATATTCCACTTCCCAGTTACCCCTCCACCACCATCCCCATCCCCCATCTGCCCTCCTCCCTTTTGCCTGTATGAGTGCTCCCCCACTCACTCACACTCTCCCTTTCCACAACTCCAGCATCCCCCTACTCTAGGGCATCAAACCTACCCAGGACAAAGTGCCTCCCTTCCTGTTGCTGTTAGGTAAGGCCACCCTCTGCTACATATGTATTTGGAGCCATCTTATTGAAGGGTGAGTGTAAATTGTCAAATCCAGGAAGCAAAGAAATGCAAGCCGTTACTTACTATTCTGACAATTAAAATCATTAAGTGCATAAAACTTAATTTTTCTTCCAAAATGCTAA
The DNA here is from genome assembly GCA_964023405.1 of Apodemus agrarius. NCBI lineage: Eukaryota > Metazoa > Chordata > Mammalia > Rodentia > Muridae > Apodemus > Apodemus agrarius. The sequence continues at coordinate 28,570,216 of OZ030024.1, read as the reverse complement.
ATTACTAAAAATTATAACATAAATTAATATTATATGTTCCCTGATTATTTTTAGACCTAAATAAAAAAATAGTGCTAAATCCAATGGGTAAAGAACAAACTTCTATAGTTCAGAATAGTCCAGCTTTATTTAGGCCTTTTAATAACATCTACTCAAATCTATCTTACAACTGAAGTTGACAAGCATATGTTCTCTTCAAAAATAAAACACTTGGAGATACTGCACAACCCACAATTTTATCTGCAGTGAACATTGATGTTTTTTTCTAAATATTGCTAAATTATTTGCTAAATTGGAAAGCAGTAGTTGGATTTTATTATAACTCCTAGAACTACTGTCTAAATTGTGGTGCTTTGAAAACAGATAACTGTCAGTATTCATCAAATGATCAGATATAAACAGGTTCTTCGATTAAATAAGATCAAATTGGATTTGAGGCTGTCAGATTTTTACTTGGCTTTTTCAATCATGATTTAAATTGTATTTCTGTCTGTACTATGATATGATAATTTATCAGACAACGTATGCAAAAGTTATTTATGCTGCATTTTAAAAATTGGTTAAGGACTGGGTCATTGAATTTGTATGTTGTATAATGAAACATGAGTTTTGTAGAAATCCCCCCTCCCCGGTGGTGAATGATAATGGGATGAAGCCTGACTTAATTATCCTTTCTTTTTTTATTTTTTTATTTCACATATTTTTTGTTTACATTCCAAAGGCTTTCCTCTTTCCCAGTTCCTCCCCTCACCATATGTCCCATAAGTATTCTTCCCTCTACCCATTCCCCAATCACCCCCCCATTTCTCTGTTCTGATACTCTCTTACAAAACTGGATCCAGTCTTTTCAAGACCAGGGTCCTTTCCTTCCTTCTTCTTGGGAATCTTTTGATTTGCTAATTGTGTCTTGAGTATTCAGAGCTTTTAGGCTCATTAATATCCACTTATCAGTGATTGCATTTCATGTGTATTCTTTTGTGATTGGGTTAACTCACTTAGCATGATAGTTTCCAGATCCAACCATTTGCTTACAAATTGCATGAATTCATTATTTTTAATTGCTGAGTAGTATTCCATTGTATAAATATACCACATTTTCTGTATCCATTCCTCATTTGAGGGACATCTGGGCTCCTTCCAACTTCTGGCTCCTATAAATAAGAGAGCTATGAACAGAGTGGATCATGTGGCTTTATTGTATGCAGGGAGTATGTATGTATGCCCAGGAGTGGTATGACAGGGTCCCCTGGAAGTGACATGCCCAGTTTTCTGAGGAATTGCCAGGATGATTTCCAGAGCGATTGTACCATCTTGCAATCCCACCAACAATGTAGGAATGTTGCTTTTTCTCCACATTGTCGCCAGCACCTGTTGTCCATTGAGTTTTTAATCTTAGCCATTCTGACTGGTGTGAGGTAGAATCTCAGGGTTGTTTTGATTTGCATTTCCCTGATGACTAATGATGTTGAACACCTCTTAAGGAGCTTCTCAGCCATCCAAATTTCTTCTGGTGAAAATTCTTTGTTTAGCTCTGTACCCCATTTTTTGATAGGGTTATTTGGTTCTTTGGGGTCTAACTTCTTGAGTTCTTTGTATATATTGGATATTGGACCTCTGTCAGATGTGGGGTTGGTGAAGATCTTTTCCCAATTTGTTGCTTGCTTTTGTCCTTCTGACAGTGTCCTTTGCCTTACAGAATCTTTGTAATTTTATGAGGTCCTATTTGTCAATTCTTGATCTTAGAGCATAAGCTATTGGTGTTCTGTTAAGAAACTTTCCCCTTGTGCCCATTTCCTCCAGGATCTTCCCCAGTTTCTTTTCTATTAGTTTCAGTGTGTTTGGTTTTATGTGGAGGTCTTTGATCCACGTGGAGTTGATCTTGGTACAAGGAGATAAGAGTGGGTAAATTCATATTCGTCTGTATGTTGACCTCCAGTTGAACCAGCACCATTTGTTGAAAAGGCTATCTTTATTCCACTGGATGGTTTTAGCTCCTTTATCAAAGATCAAGTGACCATAAGTCTGTGGGTTCATTTCTGGGTCTTCAATTCAATTCCATTGAACTACTTGCCTGTTGCTGTACCAATACCAGGCACTTTTTAGCACACTTGCTCTATAGTACTGCTTGAGGTCAGGGATATTTATTCCCTCAGAAGTCATTTTATTGTTGAGAATAGTTTTAGCTATCCTGGGTTTTTTGTTACTCCAAATAAATTTGAGAATTGCTCTTTCTAGATCTATGAAGAATTGATTTGGGATTTTGATGGGGATTGCATTGAATCTGTATATTGCTTTTGGCAAGATGGCCATTTTTACTATATTGATCCTGCCAATCCAAGAACATGGAATATTTTTCCATCTCCCGAGGCCTTCTTCGATTTCTTTTTTCAAGGACTTGAAGTTCCTGTCATACAGATCTTTCCTTTGTTTGGTTATAGTCATGCCAAGATACTTTTTATTGTTTGTGGCTATTGTGATGGGTGCTATTTCCCTAATTTCTTTCTCAGCCTGCTTGTCCTTTGAGTACAAGAAGGCTTCTGATTTGCTTGAGTTGATTTTACAACCACTCCCTTTGCTGAAGTTGTTTATCAGCTGTAGGAGTTCTCTGGTGGAGTATACTATCATATCATCTGCAAAAAGTGATATTTTGCCTTCTTCCTTTCCAATTTGACTTCCTTATGTTGTCTAATTGTTCTTGCTAGAACTTCAAATACTATATTGAAAAGATATGGAGAGAGGGCAGTCTTGTCTAGACCCTGATTTTAGTGGGATTGCTTCAAGTTTCTCTCCATTTATTTTTATGTTGGCTACTGGTTTGTTGTATATTGCTTTTACTATATTTACGTATGGAGCTTTAATTCCTGTTCTTTCCAGGACTTTTAGCATGAAAGGATGCTGAATTTCATCAAATGTTTTTCAGCATCTAATGAGATGACCATGTGATTTTTTTTCTTTTAGTTTGTTTATGTACTGGATTACATTGATGGATTTTTGTATATTGAACCATCCCTGCATCCCTGGGATGAAGCCTAATTGATCATGGTGAATCATCATTTTGATGTGCTTCTGGATTCATTTAGCAAGAATTTTATTTAGTATTTTTGCATAAATATTGATAAGGGAAATTGGCCTATAATTCTTTTTCTTTGTAGGATCTTTGTGTGGTTTTGGTATCAGCATAATTGTGGCTTCTTAGAACGAGTTATGCAGGGTTCCTTCTGTTTATATTTTGTGGAATAGTTTGAAGAGTATTGGTGTTAGGTCTTCTTTGATGGTCTGATAGAATTCTGCACTAAAACCATCTGGTCCCGTACTTTTTTTGGTTTGGAGACTTTCTATAACCCCTTCAATTTCTCTAGGGGTTATGGGACTCTTTAGCTGATCTAATTGATCCTGATTTAATTTTGGTATTTGGTATCTGTCTAGGTAATTGTCCATGTCCTCCAGTTTCTCCAGTTTCTTGAGTATATGCTTTTGTAGTAGGATTTGATGATTTTTTGAATTTGCTCTGTTTTTGTTGTTATATCCCCCTTTTCATTTCTAATTTTGTTAATTTGGGTACTGTCTCTGTGCCCTTTCGTTAGTCTGGCTAAGGGTTTTTCTATCTTGTTGATTTTTATCAAAGAACCATCTCTTGGTTTTGTTGTTTCTTTGTATGGTTCCCTTTGTTTCTACTTGATTGATTTCAGCCCTTTGTTTGATGATTTCCTGTCTTCTACTGCTCCTGGGTGAATTAGCTTCTTTTTGTTCCAGGGCCTTTGAGTGTGCCCTTAAGATGCTAGAGTATGCTCTCTCCAGTTTCTTTTTGGAGACACTCAGGGCTATGAGTTTTCCTCATTGTGTCCCATAGATTTGGGTAGGTTGTACCTTCATTTTCATTGAATTCTAAAAAATCTTTGATTTCTTCCTTTATTTCTTCCTTGACCAAGGTGTCATTGAGTAGGGTATTTTTCAGTTTCCATGTGTATGTGGACTTTCTGTTGTTCTTCTTGCTATTGAAGACCACTTTTACTCCATAGTGATCTGATAGGAGACATGGGATTCATTCGGTCTTCTTGTATTTGTTGAGGTCTGTCTTGTGACCAATTATATGATCAATTTTGGAGAAGGTACTGTGCGGTGCTGAGAAAAAGGTATATTCTTTTGCTTTAGGATGAAATGTTATATATATATATATATATATATATATATATATATATATATATATATATATGTTAAATCCAATTGGTCCAAAGCGTCAATTAGTTTCACTGCGCCCCTGTTTAGTTTCTGCTTTCTTGATCGATTAATTGAGGAGAGTGGAGTGTTAAAGTCACTGACAATTATTGTGTTAGGTGCAATGTGTGCTTTAAGCTTTAGTAAAGGTTATTTTACAAATGAGGGTGCCCTCACATTTGGAGCATGGATGTTCAGTATTGAGAATTCTTCTTGGTGGATTTTCCCTTTGACCAGCAAGAAGTGACTTTCCATGTCTCTTTTGATGACTTTAGGTTGAAAGTCAATTTTATCTGATATTAGAATGGCTACTCTGGCTTGTTTCCTCTGACCATTTGCTTGTAAAATTGTCTCCCAGCATTTTACTCTAAGGTAGTGTTTGTCTTTAACATCGAGATGTGTTTCCTGTATACAGCAAAATGTAGGGTCCTGTTTCTGTATCCAGTCTGTTAGTCTGTGTCTTTTTATTGGGCAATTGAGTCCATTGATATTAAGAGATATTAAGGAATAGTAATTATTACTTCCTGACATTTGGGGAGTTATTTTTTATATTTGAGTGGTTCTCTTCTTTTGGCTTTGATGAGAGGGGGTTTCTATCTTGCTTCTTCTGGGGTGTAGTTTACCCCCTTGTGTTGGTGTTTTTCCCTTATTATCCTTTGTAGGGCTGGGTTTGTAGATACATATCATGTATATTTGGTTTTGTCATGGAATACCTTGGTTTTCCCATCTATGGCGATTGAGAGTTTTGCTGGGTATAGTAGGTTTGGCTGAAGTTTGTGTTCTCTTAGAATCTGCATGAGATCTGCCCAGGATCTTCTAGCTTTCATGGTCTCAGGTGAGAAGTCTGGTGTTATTCTGATAGGTCTTCCTTTATATGTTTCTTGGCCTTGTTCTCTTACTGCCTTTAATATTCTTTCTTTGTTTAGTACATTTAGGGTTTTGATTATTATGTGACAGGATGTATTTCTGTTCTGGTCCAGTCTGTTTGGGGTTTTGTAGGCTTCTTGTATATTCATGGGCATCTCTCTCTTTAGGTTGGGGAAGTTTTCTTCTATAATTTTGTAGAAGATATTTGCTGGCCCTTTAATTTGTAGATATTCACTCTCATCTATACCTATAATCCTTAGGTTTGGTCTTCTCATTGTGTCCTGGATTTCCTGAATGTTTTGTGTTACCAGCTTTTTGCATTTTGCATTTTCTTTAATTGTTGAATCCATGGTTCCTATGGTATATTCAGCATCTGAGATTCTGTCTTCTATCTCTTTTAATCTATTGTTGATATTTGCATCTGTGACTCCTGATTTCTTCCCAAGGTTTTCTATCTCCAATGTTGTCTCCCTTTGCGATTTCTTAGTTGTTTCTACTTCTGTTTTTAGATTCTGGATGGTTTTGCTCAGATCTTTCTCTTGATTGTGTTTTCATGTAATTCTTTAAGGGATTTTTGTGTTTCCTCTTTTATGACTTCTACTTGTTGACCCACATTCTCTTGTATTTCTTTAAGTGATCTTTGTGTTTCCCCCTTATTGGCATCCATTTTTAGATCCATATTCTCCTGAATTTCTTTAAGTGATTTTTGTGTTTGCCTTGTGAGGGCTTCTAGCTTTTGATCCATTTTCTCCTCTCTTACTTTAAGGGACTTATTTAAGTGTTCCTCTATCAGCATCCTTACCAGTGATTTTAGATCTAAGTCTTGTTTTTCTGGTATGTTGGGGTATCTGAGCCTTATTGCTTGTGGGGAAACTGGGTTCAGATGCTGCCATATTGCCTTGATTTCTGTTAGTAACGATCTTACATTTGCCTTTTGCCATCTGGTTATCTCTTATGTTAGTTGGTCCTGTAGTTACTAGCTGGTCCTTGAACTTCCTGTGGGCCTGTAAGGCTATTTCCCCATGACTGGGACACCTGAACCATTGCCCTGAGGGGCTCCTGCTCACAGATTGCTGACAGGTGGCCTGAGTCCCCAGAGGTCTTAAACTCAGGATATCTCGGGTACCTGGTTCCACCTGCTGGTTCTGCCTGTTGGTTCCGCCTTCTGGTTCCGCTGGCTGGTTCAAAACTGCTCGGAAGATGGCGGAGGCTGCAGGGAGTGCAGGGTCCACCTTCGGGGCACAGAGCCCATGCATGGCTGGGGCCCCGGACCTGCTCCTCTGTGCACAGCTCCTGCTCAATACCTGAGTTTAATTGTCCTTTCATAGGTCTATGGTGTGTGCCTGTGCTTGGTGATAGCATATAGTCTTGTAACTAAAAAAAAAAAAAAACTCAACTTGTAGTAACTGAAAGAATTTTGATCATTACCATAATGTATCATGGTGTCATTAGAAAAAACATTTATTCTAGATGTAATTGCCTCTTTTGTAATTCTTCCTCTGTACTTTACCTGCAGGATATCTTGTCCTTCAGTTACTCATAATTTCTTTCCCTCTGTTAGAATTCAGATCTGGAATGTTCCCTCATGGGCACCATTTGTTAAAAGTATGAAGCCCAGCTTCATATTATGGGAAGGCACTGAAACTTTGAACTCATATTGCCATTCAGGAAGGCTTGATGATTGAATGCAGGACCTTCTTTATTTGTTCATTGTCTGTGTCCTTAGAACCTAGCAGTCTGTCATAGCTGTACAGATCAACTTCATGCTGTTTACTTTGACATTAGTCCTATCCTAGGTTCCAAAGTAACATGGCCATCAGTAATGGACTTGAAAAATACCAAACTTTTCATATCTATTCTTTATTTAGTATGAAATTATTTCATTTATTTACATTCCAAACACTGTCTTCTTCCTGGTCCCCCCTCTGCAAATTCTTCACCTCATCACATCTCCCCTTTGCCTCTGAGAGGGTGATCCCCCCATCTAATGCTACTTGACCCCCGCCAGCATCTCCCTTCCCTGGGTCATCACGTTTTTACAGGATTAAGGCCATTCTCTCTCAATGTGGCAGGATAAGGCAGTCCTCTGCTGCATATATTCTGGGTGTGTGCCATAGACTAGCCCATGTATGCTATTTGGTAATGGCTTTTCTCTGGGTGATCCCAGGAGTCCAGGTTAGTCGATACTGTTATTTGTCCCATGCAACCCCTTCAGCTCCTGCAGTCTGTCCCCTCTTCTATAAGGGTTCCCAAAATATGTACAGTGGTTGTCTCTAAATATCTGTGCATCTATTCTAGTCAGTTGCTGGTAGAGTCTCTCAGAGGATACCATGGTATGAAATCACTGAAGTAGATATTAGCCAAAAAGTTCAGAATACCCATGATTCATCTAACACACCATATAGAGCTTAAGAAGAAGGAAGATCCAAGTGTGGATACTTCAATTCCACATAGGAATTGGATAGGGGAACAAAAGAATCATGGGAGGCAGATGGAGAAAGCCTTTATGGCAGAGAGGAGGGGAGGAGAAAAATCGCAGGATTAAGTATGTGGGGAGACAGAAAAGAAGCCCGGAGGGCCAAGAGAGTAAGTGGAAACACACAGCAATGTGGGGTTTAGGGCTGGGGAACCTCTAGGTAGTCCCAGAGTCCTGGTATATGAGACGCTTTCAGGATTCAGTGGGAATGACTTTAGCCAAAATGCCCAACAGTGAGGAGATGGAACCTGAAGAGACCACCTCAAGTAGATAGGCATTCCCTCCAGTTGAGGAATGGGCCCACCTACCCATTTTTTAAATTTTTATCCCAGAATTGTTCCTGTTGAAAGGAAACACAGGGACAAAAATGGAGGACAGACTGAAGGAAAGACCATAAAGTGGCCAGCCCAACTTGGGATTAATCTATTTACAGGCACCAAACCCTGACAGTATTACTGATTCCACATTGGGCCTCCAAACAGGAGCCTTTCTCTCAGGCAGCTTTGAAAATACTACCAAACCAAAACAATATACTCACATGCAGCCAAGTTTCAGGTTTTAATAAAATGGTTCAGTAGGCTCTTTCTCGTCACCTTTGAGCAGTTATGTAGGAACATGTATTCCTGGACATGAACCTACATCTGTAGGTTCTGGACCCCTGAAAAAGCATCACAGACACAACAGGCAGCTTGAACATTTACTTACCTTCCTTCCAGATACATATGGACAGAAGGCAATGCATGCGACTTCTGCATACTTGTTAGCATTCACAGAAGAAACAGTGGTAGAAGTATAGTTATGGTAGTACTGTCGAGCTTATACTGAGGACCTGGGTTATCAAGAATCTTAAGTTCTTAGTTTCTATGGACTATTTTGGCATTAGAAATATTCCTGGAATTTCCCATACAGGAAAAAAAATAGAATAAATATTTTCCAAAAGAATGCACTATGTAGGTTGGGCAGTGGTGGTACATGCATTTAATCCCAGCACTTGGGTGGCAGAGGCAGGCAGATTTCTGACTTCGAGGCCAGCCTGGTCTATAGAGTGAGCTCTAGGACAGCCAAGACTATACAGAGAAACCCTGTCTCGAAAAACCAAAAAAAAAAAAAAAAAAAAAAAAAGAATGCACTATGCACAGATGAAAGTTGAAAAAAAAAGCTAAACAAGAATTCTGTAGGTGGCATCAGAAGCATTAGTACATTGTTTAAAATGCTGCACTAACCATAAAATGTCAAATATGAGGATGTGCAAAACTGTCTATAATACAATAACTGCTTCCAATAAAGTTATACTGAAAATTATATTGACACATAATTTATTCTACAACTGTGAGCATAGACATGTCTATAAATATGTGAGTGTAAATACTCAATATAATAAAACAATGACAGTCACACATTAAGTCACCCTTTGTGGCTGGAATGTTTACTCAGCAGTTAACTCAATAACAAATAACTCAATAGTTGCTTAAGGAGGTATTAAATAAGAGCATGTCACTCAGCCTCTCTGTTATTTTCTTTCATAATTTATCCTTTTATATTTTCATAACTTAAAAATATGATACCTAGTCCAGATGATGGGGTGTCATGAAGCATATAAACCTGTACAAGAGAAACATTCAGTAAACATTCAAGTTACATGTCACAGATAGAGATTAAAAGTATATTTAGTGAATGGAGCTAGCCATGGTTGTATTTAGGGATACCTAGTTTACTATTTTCTTTTATATCCCTTTACCTTCTGACCTTGCTAATGATCTCTAATAAATAGCATCGCACTTACCATGTAAAAACCCCTATTTCAAATGACTCTATTATGTCTCCTTTCAGCTCTACTGATCACTAGGAGAACTCTCCTTTCTATCAGGGCTCTATGGGAACAGGGAAAATGTTTACAGCTAATAATATAAGACAGCATCCTTCAAAATAAAATGTAATCAGTGTTGCTGTGAGTTAAATAATATTTGTTAGCCAACATATCTTCATATTTAAACAAGAAAAAAACAAATCAATCTCTGGCTCCTATTTTATTTAGAAGGCACAGGCACAGCAACAAAATTTGGAGCCTGGTTGTCCTACATCAAAACTTACCTTTAAGAATATAGGCAATATGTCTTCCCAGTGCAATGTTAAGTGAAATTTACTCAGTTTCTTCATTTACTCAGTTTTTTAAGAGATCATTGGTCAGACATGCTAATCAAACTTAAAGATCTAGAACTATAAATCAAGCCAATATTCAATGAGTGAGAATATGTTCCTTGGAAAACCCTAGAGACAGATTATTATATTGTACATTATGCAAAGCTTTATTGCCACAGGCTAAATAAGATGTAATGTTGATAGTTAGGCCTCTATTTTTAAACCAATTCTCCCAAAAGTTTTGGACAGTTATCTAGTCTGTTGTGCTTTTTCTGCATGGAAATATGCACACATGTTGAACAACATATGGCCAGGATTACCTGAGCAGTGTTCATTCTTCTGCATTGTGTACTCAATGTAGCAAGCAAAGGCTGATGGCCATGCAGGGTCAGTGATACAGTCCTCATTAATAAGTCAGACTCAAAAGAAATCATTTTCTATCTCCTTCTATTTTCCTTTCCTTCCCTTACTTAGTTTTTCTCTCCATTCTTCCTATAACTTACTTCTCTGTTCTTCCTTCATCCCTTGCTCCTACGTTCTCATGTAGTCTAGGTTGCCTTGAGCTTGCTATGTGGCTGAGGACAAACTTGAAATTTTAATCTTCCTGGAGACTGCGTGGAAACCTCCTAAAATAGTTCTACTTATAGCATCATTTAGAGTCAGGCTCTGCATCGCATTATAGTTGTGACTTAGCCAGCATCTCTGCAGTTTCCAGTCTATGCATTTATATTCTATTCTAATTACTCGGCTGAAAAGGGAGTTTCTGTTTGTTTTCTAAGTTAAGCTTTCTTTTACTATCTAATTTTTTTCTCTTCATAAAAATAATGAGTAAATTGCCACAGCACTTAACTTGTAATTACATTCTTACTCTTTATTCATTTGTGTTACCTTAGTTCATTTTAAGTGCTAGGAGGCAGTAATTTTGTAAAAGCAAAATAAGTTCTCCATTCTGCCACTTAGGAAAGGAATTATCATATGGAGGACTCATATGTCTACAAATGTTGTGGGTATGCCTGTGGCATAATAATTTTGTTATTTGAATCTAGCTTTGTATATATGTATGTATAGTCATGGATTTGTTCTCATGTAAAATGTAGATTCCAAAGAAAGCAGAATACTGCAGATTCTAAAATCAAGGCCATGCAGGTTTCTAACCTCAGTGTGATATATAAATCACTTTGTTACTATAAGCAGTATAAATTAATTACAGGATTTGAACTTATTGGTTTTTCAAACTGGATGTTTTAATGCCTTCAAAAATTGAAGTTATTAGGGCATTTTTTCCTATAAAATGTACAAAATTGACAATGTCTTTACATGGCTTTGATGTTGAGTTGGTCTTTTAAACCTCATTATGCTATGTATAAAGTGATTTACTTGGTAGAGTTTAAGAAGATACACATAGATAGAAAGAAAACTTGAGTCCTTTCAGCAGGGTTTCAAATTGATTTCATGGATACACAGTATGAGGGTCCAGATACATAAATCTTACATGGACAGGATTAGGAAGTGAGTCACAGGGCTCATGCGTCTCTTGTGTATAGACCTTGTGGCTTTTGATTTTAAAGCCAATATATTATATCATCTTGCTCTCACTTTGCTTTTCTCCACTTCATCTTTCAGTCCAACTTAGATCATATTACATAGGGCAAGTTAATTTGTGTTTTATAAATATGTTGCTGCCAGGCGGTGGTTGCGCACACCTTTAATCCCAGCACTTGGGAGGCAGAGGCAGGCGGATTTCTGAGTTCGAGGCCAGCCTGGTCTACAGAGTGAGTTCCAGGACAGCCAGGGCTATACAGAGAAACCCTGTCTCAAAAAACAAAACAAAAAAAAATAAATAAATATGTTGCTAACCACACACAATTTTGCCTCATTTCCCCTCTTCAGTATAATCAGATAATATAGGAAAGTCTGCCTTTCCTTTTTTTATTTTTGAAGGGGGGGGGACAAATGTTATGCATGTTAATAAGCAGTACAGAACATTAGCTAAACACGTTCACTTAATTTTGTAGCTAATCCTTGTTGACAGGTGCCATGCCCTCCAATTTACAGCAGAGGAGCCTGTCAGAGACATTTAGGAAGTTGACAGGACATGACAGGACATGAACCATTTCTATTGCTCCACACTCTATCTCTCTGTATAAATCTAGTTGCATAGTGTATGTGTGTGTGTGTGTGTGTGTGTGTGTGCGTGCACATGCGCGTGTGTGCCTATGTGTTTGCTTTGTTGTTCTTGAGATGAGGTATTACTCTATCCTAAATATTGACATTTAGGTACTCTGGTTCTTGGCTTTCATATACTTAGACCAATTTCTTAAATTGTTAGAGAGTAATTATCATTCTAAAATTTTTCTAGGGTTATTTTTGACTTGAAATATGGTGGTTTCTAACAGGACAAACTGATGGTATGTTCTCTACCAGTGAAACAATACCTATGCACAATTCTTCATTTATAGAGTTTATTCTTTGAAAATTTCATATGGTTAAAAATTATATTCCTACTTTACTATCCCTTGCATCTCTTTTATTTATTCTAACTTTTCTCTTTATATAATTTCCAAATTGTTGACATTTTGCTCTTGTTATTATCACTTTTATACTCATGGAACTTAAGAAGGATCATCAGTGTAGTCTTGGATTTGGAAATATCCATTGAACCCTGACAGTCTCCTCTGTGTGTACACTCCTGAAGGCAGTGGCTGCTCTTTCCTTTGTAGCTTATTGCAGTTCAACAGGGAAGAGGAGGGTACTGTAAGTTCTTGACTGATCCTTGATCAATGGCTGACTGTTAATAGCTAAAGCTATTGTGAAGTCATGACTATATTTCCTATGCTATAACAAAAAGACAGCATTTTGCAGGCCTTTCCCCATCTTAATAATCTAATGTTCTCTTTACTCCTACTTCAATGATATTCTGTGAAGCTTTGATGCTTTGGTACACATATACTGGTAGAGGATGAGCACCAGTGAGTAGTTATACATCTCTGCATTCACTGGAATTCTTCTCAAAAGGAGGCTTTTCTGACTAAGGGTAAGGGGGAACATGCTATTTTTCTATTGTTATGAACCTAAATATTTAGATTGCAACTTGGTATCACCTTAAGTATTCAATAATAATTCTTCATTAAGTCTAAGCTGTACTCAGTTGTGAGTTTTTGAGTAGGTCAAACCCGTCTTATGGAACAGCCTCATGTCCAAGTAGAGAGTGGTTGTTGACATTGTTGCACCAGTGGACACATCTTACCAGCAGGTTAGTAAATCATAGAGTTCATAAGCGGATAAGATTGAGGCAGCCTTTATCCCTATATATATCACCTTTCAGCACCATTAAAATTAATCAGCAGCAGAAAGCTTCAGCTCACTTTCAGTTTGATTTGTCTGTACCTTAAAAACAGCATATGCTAGTCTAGTAATAGGTTATTAGCAAATAGTTCTGGTGGACAACCATAAAGAGTTTCTTTGTCTATGTCTTCATTTTTAATGTTTGATTGTTGTTATTATTTATAGAAACATAAACTTGTTATATAACCTTTGTCTAGGTCCTTTGTCTAGGACTTGTTTCAAGAAACCCAACTGACCTAGAAGTTTTAGCAAACCTTTTCTCTTTTCTTCTCAAACTCTGGAATTACATGCATGCATGTGGCACTGTGCCTTTTAAAGCTGCTAATATGCCTTTCAAAAGAACTATCAGCCAGCTTTCTTATAGTCTTTCCTTGTTTGTCTCAATAAAAGAATATATTAAGGAGCAAGTGGCATACATCCTGAATCCATAGTTCTTCAATAAAGGAACAAAAGTCACTCTCATTACAAATGATTATTTAGTTCATACATTAACATTTTTTTTGGCCAAAATCATTTGTCACTTTAATAATAGCTTACTTTATCCTCTTCACTTCCCCAGTCCTGTTACAGATAATAACACAGTACACATAAGCAAATTTGGACCTGATTTGTTATCCCGATATCACTCACAGTATACTAGTGCTAAAGATGTTAATTAATTGCATAGATGTAAAAATCAACTGGAAAGTGTGGCAGAGTTCACACACACACACACACACACACACACACACACACACTGCTGCAACTATTTTTAGAAAGAAAGCTTACACAAACTCCAAAGTTCAAGGAACCAGAAAAAGAACCTCTACTGAATGAGATTTGGCAAAGCTAACTCATAGCAAATTGAAGGTAGAGAAACAACTTCCAGTGAGTGGGAAGAGAATAGGAAAGGGGCCTGGGAGAGGCAGGGACATGCTGACAAAGACAGGGCAGAAGGAGTAACATGGGTTGGCATTATGTTGTATAGCAGGAAAATAAAGGCCCATGATTTTAGACCAGAAAAAGACTGATTTTCAGAAATAACACTTAAGCCCCGAAGTGGCATTTAATGATTTCTTTTTCTTGTATTACTATGAAAGAAATGCCAGGACAAAACTGAATGATGTCTTTAAAGCAGTGTATATAAGGGGGCTAATGGTTCAGTGACGTGGGTAGGGAAATAATAGGAATAATGTCATAAATTATAGTGTTTGTTGACTCCTTTTCTTCATTTATTTCAAAATGTTATTATTTTATTTTTTTATTTATTCTATACTCTTTGTTTACATTCCAAAATCTTTCCCCTTTCCCAGTTCCCCCCTCACCATATGTCCCATAAGTCCTCTCCCCCCCCAACTATTCATCAATCACACCCCCCCCCCATGATTTCTCTGTTCTGGTACTCTCCTACAAAACTGGATCCAATTTTTTTCAGGACCAGGGTCCTCTCATTCCTTCTTCTTGGGAATCTTTTGACTTGCTAATTGTGCCTTGAGTATTCAGAGCTTCTGGGCTCATTAATATCCACTTCTCAGTGATTGCATTTCATGTGTATTCTTTTGTGATTGGGTTAACTTGCTTAGGATATTTTCCAGATCCAACCATTTGCCTACAAATTGCATGAATTCATTAATTTTAATTGCTGAGTAGTATTCCATTGGATAAATATACCATATTTTCTGTATCCATTCCTCCTTTGAGGGACATCTGGGCTCCTTCCAACTTCTGGCTATTATAAATAAGGCTGCTATGAACATAATGGAGCATGTGTCTTTATTGTATGCAGGGGAGTCCGCTGGGTATATGCCCAGGAGTTGTATGACAGGGTCCTCTGGAAGTGTCATGCCCAATTTTCTGAGGAACCGCCAGACTGATTTCCAGAGTGGTTGTACCATCTTGCAGTCCCACCAACAGTGGAGGAGTGTTCCTCTTTTTCCACATTCTCCCCAGCACCTATTGTCTCCTGAGTTTTTAATCTTAGCCATTCTGATTAATCTATTGGATTAAGCTTTATTCAATTTCTTTTATCTTTTTTTAAATTATTTTATTTATTTACATTCCAAATGATGCCCTACTTCCAGCACCCCCTCCAAGAATTCTTCACCCCATGTTCTCCTTTCCTCTGAACGGGTGAGTGTACATCCTTAATTTGTATTCATATAAATGATATATGTGCATGCATGTATATATGTAAATATTCCTGTGTATGTTTAAGGGGGCATGTGGCAGTGTTCTTGTAGAAGTCATATCCTACCCACGGGCACAGTTCTTGGCTTTTTTCTTTATTACTACTGCTTATCCCAGGCTAGCTAGCCATTAAGCTTCCCAAGGTCCTCTTTTCTCTGCTTCTTATCTTTCTGCTGGTGCTCTGGGATTCCATACATTGCTCTAGGTAGCTTTACATGAGTTCTGAAGATTCATTTTACACACTACATCAAACCATCAGACTCTAAGGATAAATGACAAAGTGAATATAAAAAGTGGGCAAAACCAGAAGAGTAAAAATGAATATATAAAAGATGGCTAATATGTACACAAGGTTTGCATGTGTCAGTTCAGAGATTTCTAACTGGTTGCCTCCAGACACTAGCACTGAGGGTGCCAACTGCCCGCTTGTCCTTACACACACAGGAAATGAATAGAGTCATTCTTCCTACAAATTTTTAATAGAATACTTTTTCACCCAGAAAAGGTCCATTTTAAAAATTTACAGGAAATCACTGTAGAAAACTGTATGCTTCTCAAGTTTTGAATGCTTCAGAAATACTTATCTTCATGAGGCTACTTCTTCACCTATTAAACAAGTTTCCTCTGCACTAACCCCTTGATATGTCTCTCCTTGAATATCCTTGCCTTTTCTCTTAAAATTAACCATGTTGTGAAAATAGACAAAGGCTGTTAAAATCACTAGTAAAACTTCTCCAACTAAAAGTGTGCAACCATTTTATTTTGAAGACAAAATGGAACAGCAAAACAAATACTAATGATGGTTGGTTCATGGTATATTAAGTAGCCTTGAAATTGTTGCCAGGGAAAAATATAGAGGTACAATCTTCTGAGGGGAATTAAGCAAAAAGTCCAATTTGGTAAATCTTTCTTTCAGAAGGGAAATAGGAAGCAATCACAAAGGACACAGCAGGGATCCTCTATTACACAGATTCATTCTCACAGTTAAAAAAATCATCCAACTGAAGGGTCTATAAAAGCAGAAAACCTAGCTTGTTATGTTCAGCTTATGATACACTCTAAGCACCTACTCCTCTATGTCAAAAATTTCAATTCATCTACTTACCTTATTTAAGGTTAAAGAAACTTCTTCCTGGCTTTGCAATTTTGCTCCAGTAGGACCTTCCTTTCTAGTGATTTTCAATACTCATAGACTATTAGGAAATGATGAAGCAGGCTTATCTAAAGTGCTGCTATGCAAGAATCTCAACATAAAAAGCTTGGTAGCAGTTCCTAAATGTAATCCCAGCATTCTTGTGGAAAGCTGGAAGATAGAATTAGGGGAACCTCCAGAAGACCATTGTCTAGCCATTCGACATTTGAGGTACTGAACAACCAGAAGATTATCTCAAAAAACAGGGGGAAAGGGAAGAGGTAACCCAGCACCCAGAATTTTCTAAATTCTCCAAGTGAGCTATGACACATATCTAGCCACACTCATATACGTGCACACACACACAAACACACACACACACACACACACACACACACACACACATACCACATGCAGTGGGAACAGATGGAAGATGGTAAGGAAGTATAGCAAGATGGTAAGATGAGTAGAGCAGAGGAGAAGGAGGGGGAGGAGAGGAGAAGGTGCCATTTGCTACTTAGTATTTTATATGTAGTTATTTATTAACTGCGATAAAATTTGCCTTTTGGAAAGTCAAGAAAATGACAATGATATTATGAGAGAATGTCATTTTTTTCAGTGTTTCTATTCATTCAAATAAATGATTCCTGAATGTTTATTGTCTTTCATTGATTTAGGGGACACAAATGATACTGCATAGAACAGATTTAGTTATTACCTTTAATATTGGGGATATTTTCATTTTTGATAGAGAAGTGACTTCAAAGGAAGTTGTTCTCTGCCTGTTGTTCTCCTGGAAATCTTGCCTTCCTTCACGTCCCAAGAATACTTTCCTCATCGGCCTCAGAACCATAACCCACCTCTTAAAGCTCTGGCAGACCACGCTGTTCTACTTTCTACCTCATCTGAACCTTGTGTCTCATGCACGGTTCTTCTTATAGTACCTGTTTCCATTAGTCTATTTTTTTAGCCCCTGTGAAAGGTTAACCTGGCAAATGACAGAAATAATTATATCTGATCCATGTTTGATATCTCTGTAATATGCGATGTTAATATGTATTCACATACTTTGCTTGAGTTTTACATTCATGCAGCCTTGAATCTGAGCTAAGGAGTCATTACTTGGTATTTGTGTCCATTTTATGTAACTGTTTTCATAAGTTAGTACTTTTCAGGATTTCTAAAGTTTCAGATGGGACCATAATCATACAATATCCACTGAGTTTTATAGACATTGCCAGTAAGATATAAAAGGGCTAGGCAAACAACGTCAATGTTTGTGATAGCTTGATAGCACAAGATGGGCAATGGTTAAGTACAGCAACCTTTGATTATATAGGTAATGAACACAATAGTGGTGGAATAAAATAATAAATCTATACTTAGTATTTCTCATGCTGACACTTGAGTCTAAATGAGTCCAATGACTAAAGCCCAAAGTAGCATTTCTTTCTATGATAACTACCTTTGCACCCTTTTACAAAGATGTCACTATAACTACATCAAATCCATGAAATTTTATGCAAGTGAGGAATGCTGCGTAAAGGAGAAGCAGCCATGTCCATGGAATAGCATATTGATAGGTGTTATAGTGCCAAATGATCAGTGATGAAAACATGCATAAAAATAATATCATGAAGACTGAACTGGGTAGATTTAGGAATACATATGTATGTAGGAATACATCATATGTATCAATCTATGTAAGGAATATATACATGAATGCAGTGCTTTAAGTAAAAATTAGTAAAAAAAAAAGACCATAAATTTATAAATTTGAATGAGGGAGAAGAGAGTTACCTGTAGGTTTTGGAGTTGACAAAAGGGAGGGAGAAATGTTGCAATTATATTATGATCTAAAACATATAATGAAAACTAAAACCTTTGGTGCTTCAAAAGAAGTCAATAAAGTTAAGAGATAACACCCATGAAATGTAAGACAGATATATATCATGCATTTGATAATAATTTATCTAGAACACATAAAGAATGTTAAAGAGCCAATGTTAAAATTAAGTAAGCAAAAACAAACAGGTATTTTTTTTTTCAAAAAGATATCCAAGAAGCCAGAATCATTAAATGTTATTACCCACAAGGAAAATGTAAAACAAAATCAAAATGAGATTCCACTTCATACCAATTAGAATGGTTATCAAAAAAGATTCATAATATGTCTTAGAAAAAAATATAGAGAAATTGGGATCACCATAGACTGCTGACAAGAATGTAAACTGGTGTGGCTGCTCTGGAAACGAAGTTGCTTAAGTGCCAGCCATTGACTTGCTACATGAGACAGAAATTCTGCTCTAAGATATAAATGATAATGTGCATCCATAAAAAATTAATCATAAATACATGTAACAGCATGTTCATTATGGCAAGATTTAGAAACTAGTCAGTGTCTATGACTATCGAATCAACATATATAGTATCCATAAAATAGCATTGTCTTCAATTCAAGTCTGAATTTGCTCTCTCTCTCTCCTCTCTCTCTCTTCTCTAGAGAGAGAGGGGAGAGAGAGAGAGAGAGAGAGAGAGAGAGAGAGAGAGAGAGAGAGAGAAACCCATACAACTCATAAATTGAATGGATACTCAGTTCATAAAGGTATCAGAACTTGTCAGAGAATGTAGCTGCAGTGACATTTACTGGCTGGCATTTATTTAGCTTTTAAGCACCAGAGGAGAAGGAGATATCGGGTGTAGTATTATTGTTATGTGAGCTCTCCTAAGAATTGCCTGTCTCCTTAGCAAGCCTTGCACTCCCTTCTCTCCACACTGCTATTATTCACAGACAGATTAATTTTTGTCTGGAGCCTGGGAGTTCCATTCGATTGTTTTTGATGACTAAACTAACAACACTTGGAAGACCTTTGTACTGGATTTCCCAGAGAATCAGAGGACTTGCCAAGAGGAGTTTTGTAGGGGAGCCAAAGCTTTTTATTGTACTGGTGATTTCACACCCGGTCTAGAGAGAGAGGACCTTTAATTCTTTTACTTTGCAGAAATCATCACATAACAAATTGGAATATGAGCCTCTTGTGGAATTACTCTTTGGGTTTCTGAACTGCTTTCTTTGTGCTGAGTGAGGCTGAGCATTGCATACTGCAAAGGGGGATGTTATTGATACCTCCCGGATTCTTAATATCTCTCTTGTGGGGTTTTCTGATTTGTTTATACTACTTTTGTTGTGATGCTCATTCGTTTATACCAAGTGCCTAATATGAAATAACCATTGTGCTATGACTATCTATAATAATTTCACATTTTAATTTAATACCACTCCTAAATGTAGGTATGGAATTTTGGATTTTATGGAATATTTATATTTTATGGAATATTGTATGGAATATTTACATAGTTTATTTATGTGGTCTGAATAATGAGACAGGCACCTGTGTTCTTTCTTGTTAATTAAGTGTGGAAATTTCTAAAATTTAAGTGCCATTGTTAAAAATCATTGCAGATAACAGTTTATGTAATGATTACATTTCATGACATATTTCTTTGATTGGTACTAAAGACAAAACTGGAAAACTATACATATAAACTTGTAAAAGACTACCTTGTAATCAAGTAATCCTAACCCCCTCACTCACTGTTTGTTGTCATTTTAATTAGAAATTTCATGTGTGCTAATTTATTAATATTTATTTTTTATTTTATTTTGACTGATTGATTTTTTAATTATTCACTTTACACTGTGCTCAATGCCCCCTCTCCCCATCAGCCTCTCACACAATACTTCCCCAATACCCCCTCCCCTTCTCTTCTGAGCATGTGGGGGTCTCCATAGTATCTCCCTACCCTAGCAATCAATTCTCAGCAAGTCTATGTTCTTCGCCTCCAACTTAGACCAGACAAGGCAGGACACTTAAAAGGACATATTCCAAATAGAGGCGACCATTCTTTGGACAGCCCCTGCTCTGGTTGTTCAGGACCCACATGAAGAGCAAGCTGTACATCTACTACATATGTGTTGGAAGGTCTAGATCCAGAAGGTATATGTTCTTTGGCTGGCGGTTCAGTCTCTGAGAACCCCCAAGAGCCCAGGTTAGTTGATTTTGTCGGGGTTTCTATCTCCTCAGGGCTGCAATCCTTCTTCCTATTCTTCCATAAGAGTCTCCAAGATCCATATGTCTGAGTCAGCTGGTGAGGGGAGCTTCTTAGAGGTCAGCCATAATAGGTTCCTGTCTGCAAGCCTAGCAGAGTATAATTAATAGTGTCATGGATTGGTGCTTGTTCATGTAATGGGTCTCAAGTGGGTCTAAATATTTGTTGGATATTAACTCAGTCTTTGCTCCATCAGCATTTTCTAAATTTCTTGAGACAGGATAAGTTTTGGGTTGAAAGTTTTGTGGCTGAGTTGGTGTCACTTTTGCTCCCTCAGGGTTCCTGCCTGGCCACAGGCAGTCTTCCCAGACTCCATATTCCCAATGCTGTGAAGCACAGCTAAGAACATTCCCATTGATTCTTGGCTGCCTCCTCTATCCCAGGTCTTTATCTCTTCCTAGATATTTCCCCCAACTTATCCCCTACCCATCAATTTTGAATTACAGATTTCCATTCATTTTGATGGACATCCAGTCATACCCCCATCCCTCCTCACACCCACAAATGAATCCCCCATTGCCTTCTAGATACCCTCTTCCATTGAGTTCCCTTCCTCCATCTGCCTTCCACGACCATTCCATTCCTCCTTCCAAGTGAGACTCAAGCATCCTTATTTGGGCTTTCCTTCTTGTTTAACTAATTTGGGCCTGTGAAGTATATCATGAGTATTTGGTAATTTATAACTAATACCCATGTATCAGTGAATATATAGTGTGCATGTCTTTTAGGGACTGGGTTACCTTACTCAGGTTAATATGTGCAGATGTGCCACATTTTCTTTATCTAACAATGGTGTCAGTACACTGAAAATTCTGAGAATGTGTTAGCTTCTTTGTTCATTGGGCTGGAGATCTTAACAGCCACAATCTGGAACTGAGGGCCTAATAGCTGCTGGCATTCACTTATTAGAAGACCAGGTAAACTGGATTTTGATCCTGGAAAAAGAAGGCAGGAGCAACCATTTTCCATGCACTCATCATCAAGAAGGGAGAGGAGAGGGCTGAAGGGATGTCTCAGGGGTTAAGAGCACCGACTGCTCTTCCAGAGGTCCTGAGTTCAATTCCCAGCAACCATATGGTGGCTCACAACCACCTGTAATGGTGATCCAACGCCCTCTTCTGGTATGTCAGAAGACAGCAACAGTGTATTCACATACATGAAATAAATAAATATATCTTTAAAAAAACAAATGTGGGGGGAGGAGACAGGCACAAACAACCTTAATTTTCCCTGATCCATCTTCATATTCAAGTCTCTGATGAAAGTTTCTGCCTAATTTGAAGAAAGATAATTATCAACTTATCCTTCTAGCAAATACCCTAGAGGGTGCATCAAAATACCTGTCCCTTGAATGATTCTAAATACAACCATGATAATCCATCACTAACAAGTCTCACTAAGTTGCCTTGGTAGGCAATTAACTCTGCAGACCAGGTATGGCTTAAAGTGGTAGTGTGCTGCCTTAATCAGGCAAGTAACTGGGATTACAGGTCTGCAGTATCAAACCCCGATACTATAGTCTAAAAATAAGTCAACTGTAGGAAACATACTTCACAGTTGACTGTGGTGCATGAGTATACAGCATAGTTAGTGATCACCCACAACACTACCTGCACTGTATAGGAAAGATTAGATATTATGAACAAATATTTTATTATGTATAGACAGAAATGGATCTATTTACATTACCTTATCGTCTGTGGTAATGAACCTCTGTGACATCTAATGCAATTTCATAATGAAAAGATAGGATATTCAACAAAGATGACAGATAATATGTCTTAGTAAGGGTTTCCATTGTTGGGAGAAAGTGCCATAATCAAAAGCAACATGGGGAGTAAATAGCTTATTTCACCTTATACTTCTAGCTAACAGTTAATCTATTATGTGGGTGGCATAATAGATTATGGTCTCAAGATAGGGGTCCATTGTGAGAATTGAAGAATAAGCCATGGAGGAGAGAGCTACTTCCTGGCTTGAACCCCCTGCTGTTTTTGTTTTTCTTTCTTTTTTTTTTGTTTTTTTTTCATTCGATATAGTCTTTATTTACATTTCAAATGATTTCCCCCTTTGTGGATCCCCCCACCCTGAAAGTCCCCTAAGCCCTCTTCCCTCCTTCTGTTCCCCAATCAACCCCTTCCCAGCTTCCCTGTCCTGGTATTCCCCTATGCTGCTGCATTGAGCCTTTCCAGGACCAGGGGTCTCTCCTACTTTCTTCTTGTGCATCATTTGATATGTGAATTATTTCTTGGGTGTTCCGAGCTTCATGGCTAATATCCACTTATCAGTGAGTGCAGACTATGTTCTTTTGTGATTGGGTCACCTCACTCAGGATGATATTCTCCAATTCCACCCACTTGCCTAAGAACTTTATGAATTCATTGTTTTTAATAGCTGAGTAGTATTCCATAGTGTAAATATACCACATTATCTGTATCCATTTCTTTGCTGAGGGACATCTGAGTTCTTTCCAGTTTCTGGCTATTATAAATAAGGCTGCTATGAACATAGTGGAGCATGTGTCCTTATCACATGCTGGGGAATCCTCTGGGTATATGCCCTGTGGTGGTATAATGAGGTCCTCGGGTAACATCATGCCCAGTTTTCTGAGGAACTGCCAGACTGATTTTCAGAGTGGTTTGTACCAGCTTGCAACCCCGCCAGCAGTGGAAGAGTGTTCCTCTTTCGCCACATCCTCGCCAGCACCTGTTTTCTCCTGAGTTTTTGATATTAGGTGTTTTTGTTTGTATGATTGTTTTTCTTTACAAAAATCTTACCAGAATATAGTGGAAGACAAAACAAACATTACAAGATGAATGGAGCTGAATTTAAGTGAGTATATATAATGAGTTCAACATAATGAGTTGAAGTCTCTCTCACTGCAACCCTAGACATATGATGCCCTTCTATGTTCAAAAGCATGTCTGATAAAATTTTTAAAAAATGTTTTAAGAGAGACATAAACAAAACAAGAATTGGAAGACTAAAATAAATGCCAATTCTTCTGTGACCACGTTATGTTTTGTTTCTAGAATATTACTTGAAGACCCATGTTATAAAAGCTTTTCTACAGAGTGATGCTATTAGGAGGCAGGGAAAGCTTTAATATGTGGGCCTTAGTAAGAGGATTTCAGATCACTAGGGTCTTCCCCTTTAATGGAACAGCCATTGTTGATTACCGACACTCAGGTGAGTGCTTTTCTTTGCTATATGCTTCTATCAGGATGGGATGCTAAAAGTCCAAAGTAGCTGGGATATCCTTTGATATACTTAAAGCTTTAACACTGTAATATGAGTAAACTTTCTAAATTGTTTGTCCCAAATTCTATTTATAGTGATGAAAACTTACTAAACCCAACAAAGAAATGCCACAGACTTTCAGGGAACCATGACTTCACAGAATGATCTGTACCAAGTACAGGAAACCGAGTATAAAGTAACAGTAATGAAGAAACCCTCACATGTGGAATTTAAAATGTTTTACAGAAACGTAATAAGCTTTAAAATATAGAAAATACCTAAATTTAACATACATCTGGAAATAATTCTTTTAAAAAATTCCACCCTACAAATCTCTCCTTCTATAATGCCCTGGCCCTTTCCTTAGAGAAGGGGAAGTTCCCCTGTGTACCACTCCACCCTGGGACATCAAGTCACAGTAGGACTAAGAGCATATTCTCCCACTGAAGTGAGACCAGGTAGTACAGTTAGATTATCAATAGCAGGTAACAATCAGAGACACCTGTGACTCTCATAATTAAGGGACCCAGATGAAGACCAGATGTTTACTCATCCTGGATGCAGACTGTGTGTGTTCTATAGTTGATTGTTCAGGCTCTGGGAGCCCCCATGGTATCAGGTTAGTTCTTCTTGTGGAACCCTTGGCCACTTCAGCTTGCTCAATCCTATGGCCCACTCTTAAATAAGACACTTATAGTTCCACCTGGTATTTGGCTGTGGGTGTGTACATCTGTTTCCCTCAGCTCCTGAAGATTCTCAGGAGACAGTTATGTTAGACTCCTGCCTGTAAGCATAGCAGAATATCATCAATAGTCTCAGGGATTAGCTCCCTTCTATGGGATGGGACTCATGTCGGGTCAGGCATTGGTTGGTCAACCTCTGATTCATTTTTATCCTTGTTCATCTTATAAGAAGGAATGTTTTGGCTTGAAGGCTTTGTGGGTAGATTCATGTCCACTCCTTCCACTGGAAGTCCTGCCCACCTGGCTCCTGGAAGTGATCACTTCAGTCTCCATATCCTCAGTTGCTAAATGTCTCATATAGGGTAACTCACATAGACTTCTGGTAGCCTCACCCATCTCCCATCTCCAAATAGCATACAGATAATTGCAAATAGTTCCATATTGATCACCCTGCATAAAATTCAAGGCTAAGTTGATCAAAGACTTCAACATAAATCCAGGAATAATTAATCTAATAGAAGATAAAATAGGAAACTGTCTTGAACACATGGGCACAGGAAACAACTCCCTGAACAGAACCAATAGCTCAGGCACTAATATCAACAATGAATAAATGGGACCTCATAAAACTGAAAAACTTTTGCAAGGCTAAGGGCACCATCAACAGGACTTAACAGCAACCTACAGAAAGGGAAAAGATCTTCACCAACCATATGTTCAACAAAGAAATAATATAACAATATATAAATAACTAAAGAAATTACATACCAGCAAACCAAATAACCCAATCAAATATGGGGTACAGAGTTAAACAGAATTTTCATTGGAGGAATAGCTAGTGGCCAAGAAGCACTTAAGAAATGTTCAACATCTTTTTTCATCAGGGACATGCAAATCAGACAACTGTGTGATTTTATTTGACACCTGTTGGAATGGCTAATGTTAAAAACTCAAGTTTTGGCGCATGATGGCAAGGATGTGGATCAATGGAAACTCTTCTCCATTACTGATGAAACCTATACAACCACTCTGGAAATCAACTTGGTGTTTTATCAGAATGCTGGGAATAGTTCTGCCCCAAGACCCAGTTATACCACTCCTGGGCATATACGCAAAAGATATTCCATTATACCAAAATGACACTTGCTTAATGATATTCACAGCAGCCTTATTAATAATAGCCAGAAACAGGAATAACCTAGATGTCTCTCAACTAAAGAATAGATCAAGGAAATGTGATTCATCTTCATAATGGAATACTATTCAGCTATTAAAAATCAATGACACCATGAACATCACAGGCAAATAAATGGAACTAGAATATTTCATCCTGAATGAGGTAGCACAGACCCAGAAATGGGTGTATGGTATGTTCTCAGTTATAAATGGATATTAGCCATAAAGTACAGGATAACCATGCTACAACTCACAGACCCAAAGAAACTAAGTACTGAAGAGAGCCAGACGATGCTTGAACCTCACTCAGAAGAACAAAAAAATAGACATCTGAGGTGGATGAGGAAACTTATGGTAGAGGATGTGAGGAGAGAAGCAGGGAGAGGAATCAGGTGTGGGGAGTGGGAGACAAGAGACGGCTGGGAGAGAAAACAGAAGTCAGTGAAGGAGGGCAACTGTGGGCTTAAGCAGAGTTTCTGAAGGCAAGAAATCAATAGCACATGTGAATATCTTAGACTTCATAAGAGAAGACTTCTGAGTAGAAAATTATAGGTCAACAGAAATAAACCACACGTTTACAGGCACCTGAATGGGGAAGAAAACTTACCAAAAACAGTATCCAGCAAAGCAAGCAACAGTTTGGCAACAGTGCAGAGATAACAGCCTGCCCAGGTAAAGCAGGATATGAGAATTTATGACCACTAAACAATTCACACAAGAAACAGTACAGGGGCTTCTTCAAATAACAACAACAATAACAATAATCAAATAGCAAAGAAAATATTTTAAAACTGACTGGTGAAATAAAATATCAGATACATTCCCATTGCTCTAACACTGCATAAACTATTTGAATTTTAGAGTGATATTTAAATGATAAAGTATAAACAGTTAATATGATATTTTAAGATATAATCAGTATAGAAAAATAAAATAATATATTAAAGATTCAGTTCTTCAGACAAATGAAATATGTTCTGAAGAATGTCCTTTTTACAATATTTTCTCCTTTCTGTCTCTTTTATAATAACAATCATATTATAAAATCATTCCAAAACACATTTTATAATCAATAGGTATGTTGTTTATAACTTATAGTAATCACAAAAGGAAAATTCTACTACAAAATAAGTTAAAAGCCATAAAGTTATCCAAGTACATAGCTAGAACAATTAATTTAGAATTTTTTCATAAAGAAAGATACAGGAAAAGGAATATAGAAAACATAATTATAATCAGACTATAGAATAAGTTGCAATATGGGTACAGCAGAATTTTAATGAAAATCACCTTAAATATACATACATTTTTTTCAGTCAAATGACACAGACTGAACACATTCCTAGAAAACATCACCCAAAGAAAATATTATTTACTAAAAACTAACTCATTTACTCATATAACTAGAAATATAGACTGAAAAATGTAGTGATATGAAAATATTGTGTACAAATGAAATGCAAAGGAAATCTAGAGTAACCATACCTGTCTAAGATAGTACAAAAGCTGATAATAGTATGAAAAAGAAATGAAGAATTTTATAAAATGAAAAGGATCATCTCATTTGATATTATATGATGACATATTAACTTAAAGCAAGAAAAATATATATATATTAATGTATCTAATATAGAAATCTGGAAAACATACCTGGAGACATACCTCAGTTGATAGAGTACTTGCTAAACTTTCAGGAAACTTCAAATTCAGTTCCATAGGCTACTACACATTAACCTGGTGTGAAATATATACACACATATATGTAATTAATATATAATAAATATGTATTATATTACCAATAATCACAAGATCAGCTTTAGTCCAAGGAGTAAAAATATCTATAGCAAAATCCTTAAATTATTGAGGAAAGAAATTGAAGAAGACAAATGAATATGTGTTAGTATAAATATTGTTCCTGGGTTGGAAGAATCAATAGTTAACAAGTCCACACTATCAGAAGAGATCTGTAGTTTCAATCACTGTCCATTTAAACCTGGATAACATTCTTCACAGAAATAGGAAAAGTATCCTTAAAAACCTTATGGAGCCACACAGATTTTCCAAAGAACTACATGAAAGAATTAGAGTTCACCTGGGCGTGGTGGCACACGCCTGTAATCCCAACACGTGGGAGGCAGAGGCAGACGGATTTCTGAGTTCGAGGCTGGCCTGGTCTACAGAGTGAGTTCCAGGACAGCCAGGACTACACAGAGAAACCCTGTCTCAAAAAACAAAAAAACAAAAAACAAAAAAACAAAAAAAAAAACAAACAAACAAAAAATTAGAGTCTTCAAAGCACACTACAAAGTTTTGATGATTAAATGAGAATGATACTGGAAACACAAGAGAGAGAGAGAGAGAGAGAGAGAGAGAGAGAGAGAGAGAGAGAGAGAGAGAGAACATAGAAGCAATTAAATCATCTATAGAAAAAGTGTTTTCAGCAAAGCTGCAAATGCGATTGGAGTAAGGTTTTTAGTAGATGGTACCAAGATTGTCTACAAACAAAAGAATGAAACTAACTTCCCATTTCCCATAATTCCCAAACATTAATTCGAGACACTAAAATACTTAAATAAGTAAAACCTGAAACTTTGAAATTAGAACAAATACATAGATGAACTTCTTTAGGAAATTATACTGTTGAAATAAATCCTTAAACATGGAACACAACAATAGAATAAGAAAAATACAGTAAACATACCAAATATTAAACAATAATTATCTCCCACAATGAGATGAAGCTATTGCTGCAATGAAACACCATGTCCAAAGCAATTTGGAGAAGAAATGGTTAGTTTGAATTACACTGTTCATCATCAAAGGATACACACAGGCACTGAGATAGAGCAGCAACCTGGAGTCAAGAGCTAATGCAGGTACTATGGAGTCAAGGACTTGTTCCTCTCATGGCTTGCTCATCATGTCTTTTTATAGAACCTAGGACTACTAGTCCAGAGTGGCACCACCCTCTCACCTCAATCACTAATTAAGAAAAGGGGAAAGTCTTTGGAATGTAAACATAGAATATATAAAATAAAAATTATATAAAAAAATAAAAAATAAAAAAATAAAAAATAGAAAGAAAATGACCCCCAGTCTTGCCTGTAAGGAGAAGCTCATTTGATTGTAGCTATCAAGTTAACATAAAAATAGCTAGTATAAATATTTTCAAAACTTATCTGATAAAGACTAACTATTCAGAATGCAGTCATACAAAACTTGCAATGGCATCATTTAGTAGGTGAGAGAAACAAAATTTATTTTTTTAAAAAGGGCTTAGACTCCAAAAAAAATCCAATTAAAAATGGGGTGTAGGGTTAAACAGAATTCTCAACAGACGAATCTTGAATGGCTGAGAAGCACCTAAAGCAATGTAAAAAGTCATTAATCATTAGGGAAATGTGAATCAAAACAACACTGAAATTCTACCTTATCCCAATCAGAATGGCCAAAATCAAAAACACAAATGACAGTACATGCTGGCAATGATGTGGAGAAAAAACAAACACTTCTCCATTTGCTGGTTCAAGCACTCTAGAAATCAATCAGGAAGTTCCTCAGAAAATTGGAAATGGCTCTACTTGAAGATCCAGATATACTCCACCTGGAAATGTACCCCAAAAATGCTCCACTCTACCACAAGGACATGGGCTCCAGTATGTTCATAGCAGCCTTATTGATTAGAAGCTGGAAACAACCCAGATGTCCCTCAACCAAAGAATGGATAAAAAAAAAGTCATTTATTTACCCAATGGAATACTATTTAGCTATTAAAAATGAGGAAATCATGGATTTGGAAGGCAAATAGATGGGACTAGAAAATATCCTGAGTAGGGTAACACAAATCCAAAAGGACATACATGATATGTTCTCACTGATAAGTGGGTATTAGCCAAAAAGTCAGAATACCAAAGATAAAACTTATAGACAATAGGAAACATAAAAAGAAGGAAGACCTAAGTGTAGCTACTTCAATCTCACTTAGAAGGGGAAAGAAAATAATCATAGAAGGGAGAGGGAGGGAGGGACCTGGATGGGAGAGAGGAGGGGTCTGGAAAATGGATCAAGTTTGGAGGGAGACAGGAGAGAAGCCCAGATGGTCAGGAGAATGACTGGAAATATGCTGCAGTCAAGGTTGAGATGCAGGGAACTTCCAGAGAGTCCCAGAGACTTGGGATATAAAAGGCTAACAGGACTCAATGGGAATGAAATTAACCAAATTGTCCAACAGTTGGAAAATGGAACCAGGGGTGACCACCACAACCAGTGGGTGGACTTGGCCCCCAGTTGAGGCAAGGGGCCACCCACCCATCTTCAAAATTCATGACCTAGAACTGTCTCTGTCTAAATGAAATGCAAGGATATAAGTGGAGCAAAGATTGAAAGAAAGGCCACCCAGTGACCTGCTCAACTTAGAATCCATCCCATGCATGCACAACAAATCCTGACAGTATTACTGAGGACATTTTGTCCGTGTAGACAGGAGCCATGCATGGCTGTCCTCTGAGAGGTTCTACCAGCAACTGATTGAGACAAGGACAGATACATTGAAAAGTTAAGGAAAGACTGCGAAGCTGAAGGGAATTATGACCCCACAGGAAGAACAACAGTGTCAACTATCCCAGAGGCCTCAAAGCTCCCAAAGACTATGTAAAGGACCAAATAGCATACATAGACTGGCTTGTGACCTTGGACACATTTGTAGCAGAAGATTGCTTTGTATGGCCTTAGTGGTAGAGAATGTGCATAATTCTTCAGAAAATTGATGCCCAGAGAAAAGAGATGCTGGTGGGGGTGAGTTGGGAGCAAGGAAGAGGTGTTTGGGTGGGAGAGTGGCCTCTCAATGGTGGATGGCATGGGGGATGGAGTGAAGAATGGGTACAAAGAAGGGTGGACAACTTTTGTAATGTAAATAAAATAATTTAACAAATATTTTTTAAAAGACTATAGACTATTCCACATTCAGTGGAAGAACATTCATTTAGGGATATTTGATCAGCACAAATAGCCATTGATGAGGGAAAATGGCACAAAACCGAGAGAGAAAAAATGAGGGTTGGTTCAGGGACTAGTATGGAAGACAAAGTGAATAGGACAAAACCACTTTGAATGAAAATGTCAAAGAAAAGCCATAATGGTAAAAATATAAGTAGCCCAATTAAAAATGGGATGCAGACTTGAGCATAAATTTCTCCAAAACAACTGGACTCTGTCTATATGCAAATCAACACATGAATGAAGAATTGTAGTATGTATATATAAAGGGGTTTTACTCACAATTATGAAAGAAATTCCATAATTTCTAGGAAATGTGGTGAAATTTTGGATCATCATAGTCATAATAAGCAAGAGTGAGACATACAATGGCTTAATGTTTTGTTGTTTACACAGATGTAGATGTCACAAAAACAATAGAGAGAATCCATGGAAGTAAATGGAGAACTTTCAAGGAAGGGAGGGGACCTGGAAAGGGGAGTAATGAGATATCATAAGGGGTGAAGATGCTTAGAGTATATTATATATATTTCTGAAAGAGCAAAGTGATGTTCTTGTTTTGTATTATTAATAAATGCTAATAGGATGGATGAGAACACAATATGTCTGGAACCCAAGCACAAAGCATGCTACTCAGATATTTCTGTGAGTGAATGGAAGTTGTTCATTTGTTGTAATGTGAGTGCAGCACTTGTCACTGTACTATGTGACATGAGCATAAGCTAGACCTATCAAGTCAAGTCTTATATCATGTCATTTAAATGTAGAACATGGAAGATTTGACCTAAATGGGTGGAGGGAGTGAGAATAAGGTGGTTTTACAGAGCCAGGCAAGAGTAGTGGGTGGTTGTGAATAGATGTTGAATAGTAGGTATTATGTTTCTGAAACTGTTCAGAATCATGCTGGGCCAAGTGTTGTAAACATAAAGATGAATGGATCACATATTATAAAAAAAAATAAGGGATTTTATTGCCTCTGCGTTAAGGACAAATGCATTCATGTATTCAAATACTAATTTTAACACACAAACATGTTCAATTTTTAAGTTCGCAACAATACCAGTTTATAATAATATTGAATCTAAAATTTTACAAATAAATATTTGTAGTAACTTTATTTTTATTATTGTTAAATTGCAAAGAATATCAGGGCATACATAAATTAGCAAACAGTAATATGCCAGAACTTGTCATATTATTCAGCAAGAAGAAATGAACTCTCCAGACAGGAAAGCATTTAGAGCAAACAATTCAGCATTGTTTAATTCAAGAAGTCAATCTGGAAAGTTTACATGCTGTATGATTACTGGATACTAATGCATACAGAGTTCTTGTTTTATGTGGGAACAATTAAGAATGATTACTTGTGTTGTTTCTGCCCCATAATTTTCAAACATGTCATATGCAGTTCAATATGATTATGAGATTATCTTCAAGTCAATGGGATATTTGTCATTTTCTAAAAGTAAATAGTGGGCACAAGGCACACTACTTTCAGTGAAACATACATTGTATCTGCGTACATACTGCATCTGAAGGTAGAAGTTGGGTGAAGAACATTTATGGATCATACTTTGTAAACA
Organism: Apodemus agrarius; assembly: GCA_964023405.1. NCBI lineage: Eukaryota > Metazoa > Chordata > Mammalia > Rodentia > Muridae > Apodemus > Apodemus agrarius. The sequence continues at coordinate 28,538,089 of OZ030024.1, read as the reverse complement.
ATGTACTAATAGATTGGCAAAAGATATTTTCTTCCATAAGATCATATTTGGGGAGTAAATAAATACCTTCTCATTACCCAATTAAACATGAAAGTGCAGGACACTTACAGTACAAAGAACACACACACACACACACACACACACTCACACACACATACACCCCAAACACACATGCACACATATGCACAAAAGTACAAACCCTATGTTTATTCAAATATACATAGTGAATTTTAGAAGACAGACTGAGCAGAATGCATTTATCTCTTAAGAAATATTTATATGGGTTTGCTTTTGTGCCTTTGTAGCACTAACAGCTAAAGCTAAAGATGTCATGATTTTCAGAGGACAAAATGATAGTGCACATAGGAGTGTTTGGAGGGAGGAAAGGGGGCAGAAATGATAACATATTTTAATTAAGATTCGGATATAGGACATAAATATAAGATGATTAGTTTTCCAAGGTTACATCACAGTGAAAATATTATTTTGAATAGAACCTAGTTCAAAACTATTTCTACAACATGATACACAAATAAATAAATAAATAAATAAATAAATAAATAGCTAGCAGGTAGGAGGAAATATTCTTTTTGTTGTTATTGTTGTTGTTTGGTTGGCTGGTTTTGGTTTTTGGATTTTGGTTTTTTGAGACAGGGTTTCTCTGTAGCCCTGGCTGTCCTGGAACTCACTTTGTAGACCAAGTTGACCTCGAATTCAGAAATCTGCCTACCTCTGCCTCCCAAGTGCTGGGATCACAGGCGTGCGCCACCTGCAGAGGAAATATTCGTAATAGCTGCTTTGGAATCAAGATAGTAATCACACATATTTTCCTTTACAATTATTTTTTAATTTTCCCATAGAAGTCAGTATTTTAAAACTGCATACATAAACAGAGATTTCTCTAAATTCAAGAAGAAAATTCTGTTCTGAACGTTTAAAAGAGGTTGTGGACCTAGACAGATGGCTCCATGGTCAAGGGAACCTGGTGTTCTTGCTGAGAACTAATCTTGGTTCCCAGTGGAGTATAATTTAGCTCCAGGGTCTTATACCCTTTGACCTTCTGCAGCATATGTGTGCACATGATACACATGAATTTACAAAAGCACATGTGTATACATAAATTCAAGTGTAAATAATCCTTTTATAAAGAAATTAGAAAGTCAGATTTCCTAGAAAAACATTTGCATGTTCACTTTACTTAAATTATGATTCCGTAATCATTCACAAGCTCTATCTGATGTAATCATTTATCAGATTCAAGTTGATTAGCATATCACAGAGTCAAGTTTAGACCTAAATAAAAATCTTCCTTTGTGGCCTACTGAGAATTCACATCTACTCTTGAGGAAAATTTTGTTTAATATTTTTTTCTGGTGAATAGAATGTCATATTCTGCCTTTTTTTTCCTTAAGCAGCCATCTGGCCTTGGTGTAAGAAATCAATTCCCCAGCAGTCATTGAACCCCAGTGCACTGAGAGGCATGTCCAAACTATGTTTCTCTCAATATCTGGAGCACAACTGACCTTTTGTTCTTGCAGAAGCAGGCTCAATTGGAACAAGAAGGAACCTGTCAAGCCATTTCCCTGCTACAATATTCATTAGTTGAGGGCCATGATCTTCTGAGTCTCTACAGAAGATTCTTGTTAACAAGCCTCAAGTCAGCAATCTGCTCTTTTTCCCCAGCCTCAGTAATGTTTTAGCAGGGTAACTAATTCTTAAATGAGCCTGATCCAGTGGCATAATCTCTTAATGCATTTGAACACTATTCCCTCAGAAGCTCCACTTTGACAACAGGAGTCTGCACTGCACAGCTTGGCATTTAGCTCCCTCCCCCATAGTCCAGAGTTTCTGCAATCTCTACTGAGCCTGTCTTCTTGGTTCATCCATTAGCACATGATCTTAGTCATCAGGAACTCTGGGTTTGATATTTTTACTTATACTTCCAAAGGTGAGTAGTTTGCTTCCAATTTGAACCCTTTCTGTTGTCTATACCAACAATGTAGTTTATTGGTTCTTTATAGTTTCGCAACCATCAAATCATTTTGAAAAAATGCTACAGTTTTTTTACAGCTATGTAAAGAGAATAAAATTCAGTACAACATATACTTTACTGAAGAACATATTTGAGAATAATAATATCCAATCATGCCTTGCTTAATAAGAGTATTACATTCTGAAAAACACATCAGTGGACCATGTTTTAACACTGTAGAATAAGTATACTGAGTTCAAAGAGATGGCATGAAGCATGTTCTCTGGTTATACATTGACTGTTCCTGCTCACAAAACACAGCATACTCATATACAGTAAATTTTTATAGCTGCAACAAAGAGTGAATTTTGAAATAATGATAGCAAGCACATATTGTAAACACAGAATGGTTAAGAAACAATCTTTAATGTAATCAAATGTTACGTGCTCTAAATAATCTTATCTATTATGCTTTTTTTCAATACATGTGTTTACACTAACATCCCAACCCAACGGGGAAAATGGCATCACATACAATGACAGGAAAGTAACAAAATTACTGAGATAGTTTTCTCGGCTCCATTATAACCTTATAGATATCCTTTTATATGCCTGTATGAATAATTATATTGAACATGTTGTAAGGTGCATGACTCTACTCAACTCAAATACATGTTATAATACATTTTTGATTTATATATTTCTCCTTCATGTGATGTTCAGACGCACCAAAAGAAGGTAGAAGGAACAAATAAGAAATGCTGAAAGAAAGCCAATTAAAATTGTTGATGAGACTTTTCTGGTGATCATGCATAAGTCCTAGAGAACCATGTTTTGATATTTGAAGAAGAAAATTATAAAGTAATAACCCTTTTCAACTTTGTGAAACTCAAACGTGGAGAATTTCAAGAAGGTCGTTTTGGAAGTTCGTTTATGTGATCTGATGTTGTGTTTAAAAATATGTAGAAAAATTTGATTTTTCTACCTAATTTGTCATTGACTTCTTTATTGTTCTCCTTCTAAATCATGCCACATACCTCTTCTTGCGCTCTTTGAAATTCACAGCCTTCTTTTCACTCATTGCAATTCCATGCTATATGTAATATGTACAGAAATATATTATAATATATTATATATTCCTAAATGTAATCTGCTCAGTCTATATAATATTACTTATAAGTATACTTTCTGGCCTGAGTCTAAGACCTGCAAAATGGGGAGACCCCCACAAAATGGGAAAACCCCCCACTCAAGTCTCAGGATAAAGCCCAAAGAATCAGCCAAAGACCGTTCTTGCTGCAAAGCACACAAGGCCTTTATTGGAGGACCAGTGCACTGGGATCGACTCTTAACCATGCAGGGTCAGAGGAGATCGATTCCCTGTGTCCAACGCAAAAAGATTATTTGAAACCAAAAAGTCGCAGATGGGGGAGGGCTTGGGGGATTCAGATAGGGAAGTTACACGTAGATCATGAGGCAATGTGTCCCCAGGGTTAACTGCATTCTGCAATAGGTTGGGCAAACATCAACTATCTATATAATGCAGAACAACCTTTGCGGTTAGCTAGTTCCTGGAATAGATGTCAGGGAGGGTGGGAATTACAGAGTACAGATTTAAGACTTTTACAAAATGGTGCCACTCTGGCCTTCTAAAGCAGGATTTTCTGGGGGTAAATAAAATTTCAAGGCCAGATCTTTCATGATCATTTGGTCTTGAATAACTAATTTGTATGCTCTTCCCTAGAGAAAACTTATTCTCCTATTCCCAACATTGCCTATAGTTCCTCTTGCAGGGGTGAGACATTCTGGTGTTTTCTTCATCTACTTTAGATGTGACTTTGTTCTTTTGGTTCAGCTTATATTTAGGAAGTCCAACTGGTATGATACCATGTGTGTAGCTTCTGATATGACCAATTGGTGAGTTCATCCAAGGAAGACTCTTTATCACACTCTCAGCTTTCTTTACTTGAATCCTCCTTGTCTTGTCCCAGACTACTTTAGCATGAAATTTTCAGCTCATAAACCTAGCTAATTACCCAGAGATAGAAAAGAAATGGATATTGGAGAAGTGTTTGTAGCCATCTTTTAACTGAACTTGAACAATCCATGACTATATCATAAATATTATCACTTATGCTCACAGATAAAGATCTCATCAAAGAAAATTTTCTTTGCCATAAATAAAGACTGTAGAGATCTGTACTGGGGTGCTATGCAACCTGTTAGGAACTTGGCATTGATCAAGGTGAAGTTCTTCTCCCAGCCTTAGATCAGGAATTCCTCTGTTAGCCATAATCCTGCTCCACCTAGGGTGGAGTGCTCAGACCAAGGTGAAGTCCTTTGTTCTACAAGGACCAGCACCAGCCACCTGTGGAGCAAACAAACCAGTTCTGCAGACCTGTCTCCAGCCTTTGGAGGAAGGGTCTTCTCCCTCCCCTGCCCCCCCACGAGCCTATATATATTTGGAGACCTCCATTAAACTTTGAGCCTTGAACAGGAAATTCATCTTGGCTCCATGTTTCTCCCTGTCACCCTCTTCCTATTCCCAGCTTTCCTTACAGGTGACTTGGTAACCCAGTCGAATGTGGCCGCAGACAGCTACAGAAAAACATTACAGTAGACCACAACCAACAAAATGCATAAATGTGGAGCCCAGACACATTATACATCCAAAAATCTTTTTTTAATTTTACCAAAATTATAATTTTATACACATTCCTTAAATTAATATAAAAATGTTTTTACATATTAAGGAAGAAGAGACAGAAAAATTGGAAGAGGAGATTTTTGGGAAAATAAAGATGATAATTATTTACTCCCTAAAAGCATTCTTAGCCAATGTAGTAACTCTCTTACACATTTGGGATTAAGAAAAGCAAACGTGCGCGCGCGCACGCACACACACACACACACACACACACACACACACCTCTCACTTCTCTTAAGAATCTGTCTTCTTTTAAGTCAGCTCTATGATTCTCCAAACTGACTCAGTTCTACCAGAATTTATGATTCTAGATATCTGAATACAGAAAAAAAATGTGTTTCTTTACTTGTAAAGAGTATCTTTTATTGTTATTGCTGCTAAAGGGCTTATATCATTTTTAATTTAACTAATACTAAACATAAACTTCCTCTGTTTTTTAAATAATCTGGAATTTGAATTTTTGAACTACCATAAAGTGGGAAGGTAGTAGACATACTTTTATCATGGATATAAGAACTATTAGCCATTGATGTAAAATTTTGGCTCAAAATACTTATTTTTTTCTAATGCTACATAATAACTATAATTTTACTTGATGGAAGGTAGTTTTGTACTCACAAAATTTTAGCCTAGAAGCAAAAACTAGATGTGGGATAGAATCCAAAATCCAGCTACCTGCTGGTAAAGCAAAATTATACCCAGGAAGACATTTTATTCAACCCACCAATTACATGCAAAAGATTTGGGTCAGACACTTCCAGTCTGGATTAAGTACTCGAATATGACAGGCCACATTTGAGCATAATATTGTTCTATTTAAAATATAACAATAATGCTATTTAAATATCTGTAGCTTAGAACTCAATACAACAGCACAGGAGAAAAATGGAATAAAAAGATGGCTTTTTCATAATACTATTTACATTTTTAAGTCTGTCATTCTTCAACGTTTTGTGCTAGCAGTTGCCTGAAAGAACATAGTAAAGTGTAAGGAAATAGCATGCAATCATTGCTCCATTTATTTACAGAAGAACCCCTAAGTCCCAGGTATTTTAGTAATTCACTCTCCCTTAACATTCACTCCTTGAATAGTAGCTGCTAACCATCCTCTTTAGAAAATGAAATGAACTGAGAAGTTAACCTGCAAGTTCAAGGTCAGAAAGTAGTGTGACATATCTAAGATTTAAACAAATTTCTTCAAAGTTCCAGATTTCTACAATTGCTAATATGTTTCTATGAAATAACTTTTTCATAAGAAAAAGATTTAATAGGGACAAAGAAGAGAGGTCAGAGACAAAAAACGATGAGAACAGATTACAACCTTGTGACCTTGTAAGCAATTTCTCAGCTGGCTCAGAGTCTCTCAGTAATTCTAAAACAATTATTCTGCAGTTAACTGCAGTTAATGACTAAGTTTAAGATCATTCTACTTGTAATTATTTTTTATTTTTGTCTCTTTGGTCCTTCCTTAAGCATAACTACGGGAATTTTAAGTCTCTATTGTTGGAATAGCCCCATCTAAAATTACATCAAACCTTAGACTTTTTCATACATTAGAAAAGGGGAACAATTGAACAGTGAGGTAGATAGCCTTAATATTTTGTTTCCAACTCTTGTGTGATGTCTAACTCCACAACTTTGCCTCTTTTCTGAGCAAAGTATTGGTTAAATATACTTCAGGGGACTTAATGACTTTGTCCCTGCTTGATTTTACTTTGCTTTTGAAGAGACATGATCCTATGGCCCTGTCACTGTCTTCATACTATTTCTACAAGTTAAAAAAAAACTTATTCATTTAAAGACAAGACAAAGTCAAACTATATATTGTGGCTTTCCACTGTTAATGTTTACAGTATTGGAGACTGAGAATCCGGGGGAAAAATACAGAGGGATGAGTGTAGTCATCAATTAACAGAGCTCCTAGGGGCTCACAATGACTGAATCAGTAATATAGTTGTAAGGGCCTGAGCTAGGTCCATTGCATACAATGTTGTTATAATTCTGAAGATTACTGTATTAATAGGACTTCTAAAAGTGGTAGTTTGGGGGAGGGTTTTCTGACTCTTTTGACAGCTCTTAGATCCTTTTTTGTCCTACTGGGTAGCCTTTCCAGCCAGCCTGGTTATGAAGATTTGTGCCTAGTTTTCTTGTAACTTTCTGTGGTGTATATGATTGAATTCCCTGGGATGCCTTCTCTTTTCTGAAAAGAAATGGAGGAGAAGTGAATAAGGGGAGAATGAGGAAGAGGTAGGTGAAAGGACTGGAGGGAGTCTGTGGTTAAGAAGTCATGTATGAGAAAATAAGACTAAGATGGCAAAGTAAATGAAAAACTTTGTACCAATTCTTTCTCTATGTACAGGCTTAGAGAAGTAGTGTATTATAATAATTTGCTACATATTAGTGGTTGGAAACGTAAAAAATATATGTTTCCAACCACGAATATGTAGCAAATTATTTTACACACACACATACACACACACACACACACACACACAGAGATATAGATAGATAGATAGATAGATAGATAGATAGATAGATAGATACATTCAAGACAAAATAAAATTGTATACCATTGGTTTGAGTAGTTAAAATGGGTTTGAACGGCCATTATATGTCCAACCTTGAAACTTTTGAACTGCCTTCAAGTGTTGCATGGGCCAGTTTGCACTTTACCAATGCCATATTTCAGATCCTGCTGAGCTCTATGTAGATTGGCAGGACATCTAATCTCATGCATGAAAAACAGCTGACATTTTGATAGGAACAATCAGAATTTCCTATTATCAAGCAAGAAATGTATACAAACACACATGTTGGCAGCTTAAAGCTATAAATATGGGCACAATTTTATGAAGACTCAAGTGATACTTTCAAGATTGCTTATATCGTTATTTTCCTAGATTTCAATACTAATTAACTCCAAATAGGAGTAATTTTCTTTGTTCTCAACTGGGCTGATTATGTTCACGGCAGTGTGCCTGAGCTACTTTTACATTCAAATAAACAAAAATGTGTTTAATTTCGGTCAAACACTGAATACGGTGAAGGGGCTCGAGGTTTCATGTGATCATTTGCAGAGGTGTTTTAGGGCTAAAATACACTCATTCTATAAACTTGCTGTCAAGATGTCAATTTTCTATTTGTTATTGCAAAGTCCTCAAAAGTGCACAGGCAATCTTTAACTTCATGTGCATGAATTTTAAATAAAAGATGGATACTTGCACTGGTCTAATTCAGTAAATTACATGAATCCTGCATGTCATGAAGTACACACACACACACACACACACACACACACACACACCTAAATTCCTTCAATAACTTCCCACTTCTTCCTAAATAACAATACTCACTAATATCAACACTATACTAACTCCTTCCTAACAACAGCCAGAGTTAGAAATTTATCACTTTTGCTCTATAATAATTGATGAATGGGTATGATAATGCCCCCAATATTATTCTTCTCACTCATGAGATGAATCAAAGTCCTCAATCTCAAAAATTGAAACTGCTGGAGAAGTTAGAATACATTATAAAATTCAGGCATAAGTAAAGACTTTCTCAAGAAGACTCAGCAGCTTATGAAATAAGACCAATAATTGGCAAATAGGACCCTAGGATACCACAAAGTGTCTATACAGCACAGGAAACAAGTAATAGTTTAAAGAGGCCTTCCAAGCAAGGGCTTAAAAGTTTTCCTAACATAGATTCAATAATAAATTGCTATCTAAAATTCATTTAGAAAAATTAAGCAAGTAATAACTCAAACTCATTGGGCTATTATCTGGATAAGGAGTTCTCAAAAATATGTATAAATGAACAACAAACATTTCAAACATGTTGAACATTGTTGGCTATCAGTATTGAGATTCCATCTACTCTCTATCTGAATGGCCATCTTCAGAAAAATAAATGATAAAAATTCTGGTGAAAAGAGCAGTCATTCTGTACATGCTGTCAACTGCTTAGGCCTCTGTGAAAGTCGGTATAGAAAGGCCCCCAAAGTCTAGGGTGACAGCTACCCTTTAATACTGCTTCAATATTTCTGGGCATATACCCAAAGAAATCTCTCTCAAACTATATTGGAATTTGCTTATCTGAGTTCCTTGTCACTCTATTCACCTTAGCTAGAATCAGGCTAGATATGCATCAATAGTGGGTGTTAATAAAATATTTAACCTACACACAGTGGAATTTTATTCATCCATAAAGAAAAATGAAATTATATTTTTTTATTAAATGGCTACAACTGGAAAATAAATTATATTGATTGATGCAATTGTCTTAGGATATTCCTGCTGAGAACAGTCACCATGACCAAGGCAAGTCTTATAAAGGACTTTTCATTGGACCTGGCTCACAGGTTCAGAGGCAGCATCCAGGAAGGCAATGTTAAAAGTTCAAAGTTCCAGGACCAGGGGCCTAGCAGTGTAGGGGAATACCAGGACAGGGAAGCTTGAGGGGGTTGATTGTGGAACAGGGGTGCAGGGGTGAAGAGGGCTTATGGGAGGGTGATCCAGGAAAGGGGAAATCATTTGAAATGTAAATAAATAATATATCCAATAAAAATAAATAAATAGCACATTTTACTAAAACAAAACAAAACAAAAGTTCAAAGACTTTTTCTGAGATTCATCCAATCACTTAACTGTAATCCCCAATGCAAAACAGAAAACCAGCTGGGCAAACACCAAACTCTGCATCTCGATGTCTGATGTCAAAGCATTCTTCAGATCTCCAACTCCATTTTTATCTTTATTGACTGCACAAACTTCATTTCTTGTGTTGTTTTCACTCCCTGTTAGCAGCATGTCTCACCTTCAATGTTACAGCTTCTTGTTTCAATGTCTGGGATCCACAGATGATATTCTGGGCCCCTCCAAAGGGCTGTCATCACTTCTGGAGCTCTGCCCTCTGTAGCACTCTAAGCTCAGGTTGATCGACTCCAATGCTGCTGCTGTTCTTGGCGATCATCACCTGGTATTGGCATCTCCAATACAATGGTGTCTTCTGCTGCTACTAGGCTTCACCAATAGCACCTCATAGGCATGGTACCAAGCCTCAAATCCTTGCATGACCTGTTCAGTCCTGGGCTGGCCACTACAACTGAGGCTGCACCTTCACCAGTGGCCTTCTTTTGCCTCTCACAGTGTCAAGCCTCAGCTGTTCTTCATGACTGCTTTATCCCTTCAAAACCACCTGGGTGACTCTTACACATTACCAAGTACAGCTGCAGCACTAGGTATGAGCTTGGTGATCTCTGGAACACAGCTACATCATGCTCTCAGGAAACACTTCCCAGAAGATTTCACCTCAGTGATTCTGGTCTCTTCTTAGTCACTGCTAAGCTAATTTTTTAGCTCTAGCCATCCAGCATCAATTGTCCCAGTAGTTCCTTGTATTCTTGTCTCTAAAGCCAGAGCTATATGGCCAAAGCTGCTGGGTTCTGCTTGGAGGAGCTGGAACATGCCCCTTGTTCTATTACATTATCACTAGATTTCTGCTTTCCAACTGCTTTACTGCCTAAGCTTGGCTGTCCTGGATCTTGCTCTGTAGATTGACCTTTTACTCAGAAATCTACATGCCTGTCATGAGTGTGATGTACCACACCTGAACTTTTCTTCATTTAGACCCTGTTCTGTCCCAGGCTGGTCTTAATCTCAGAGATCTGCTTGGCTTTCCCTCCTTGTATTAAAGGTATACCACCATGCCTAGATCTAAATTTACTTGGGAAGGATCTTGTTCCAAAATACCACTACCTTAATCTGCTATCACCCAGCACACAGGACTCAGCTCCATTTCACTTCCTGGTGTCTCTTAATACACAAACCATATAGTTTCTATATTTTTTTTCTTTTGAAACTTGCTACACTTGTTCAAAATGCTCTTCATGAGACTTAGCCAGAGGACAGTCTCTACTGGTCTTTTTTTAGATTTCCTTTTTTAATGTAATTAATATAAGTCTCTTTACCTTAGACTCAGGTAGACTCTTCAAAGAAGGGCAGAAAGGAGCCATAATCTTTACACAAAAGCAGTCTCTAGGCCTCATACTAAAATTCTCCACTGAACCTTCTGTGAACAAGTCTGCACAGTTCAAATCAATCTCAGAAACAAAGTTTTTCGTAATCTTAATAGAATATCCCATTAAAGCGTTCCACTGATTTCCAAATCCAAAGTCCTCAAATCCACATTTTTCCAGAAAAAAAGCAAGGTCAGGCCTATCACAGCAATAAACTTCTATCTTAGTTAAGGTTTTCTTGATGCAAACTTAAAGCATGAAGGACACAATTGGTGCTGGCTTACAGATTCAGAGACAACATCCAGGAAGACATGGTACAGAAGGAGCTGAAAGTTCTCCATCTTCATCTGAAGTCTACTAGCAGAATACTTGCTACCATGCAGCTTGGATAAGGGTCTTAAAGCCCTCAACCACAGTGATACACTTACTCCACCAAGACTGCACCCACTCCAACAGGGCCATCCTTTCTAATAGTGCCACTCCTTGGAGTGAGCAAATACAAATAACAGCAATCTAGAAAACAAAGTAACAAACTCATCTTTTCTCTCATATGTAGATTTTAGCCTTTTGTTTCTACTCTTATCTAATCCATTTAGAATACTATTGAAGCTAGGAAACTAAGGGTCATTGTTCTAATAAAGTCTTAGGGTAGAAACATAATAGGAAGCAATATTATGAAAGGAGGTGTGGAGATGGAGGAGGAGGGCAAGTGTAAGGAGTCAAAGAGTTGAGGAGATAGAGAAAATCAGTATTGCAAGAATGTTAACAAAGAACAGGGGATAGCAAAGAACTGTATGGACATCAACTATCATGTCACTGAATTAAAACATAAAAGTTATATAGAAAACAATGTTTAAGGGATATGCCATGCATGACTCTCTAAGCTGTGTGTTATTAAACAAAAGTTTTGTGTTAGTAGTTGCATAAATCTTTATGAAGTGTTAGTTAGTGAGTCCCCAGAGGTTCCTCAAACTATATAGGCTCTTGGCATTTCTATTTGCTGTCCTCTGTCATAGAGATAGGAGTACATCTTTCCATTGTTTAGTTACCTGCTTAATTCAAAAGAGCTGAAGTTGTGAATGGTAATTCATATAGGGTTATTATTAAGTGGAATAATTGCTACCACTTCTAAAGTCATGGAGGTCACATTACTCAAACTAAAACTTGTTATTAAGACATTTATGAGTTGTCATATCTTAAATACATGTAAAATAAAATATGCTTTTTCAACAAAGGCACCAATTTGTACTTGTAAAAATTAACCATGTTTAAAAGAGAAAGCTGAGGAGAACATAAGAGAAGCCTGCTACTTTATACTTAATCTAAGGAAGACATTGAGCCCTGTGCTGTTCAACTCTCAGCCAAGCTCCCTACCCTATAGCTTTCTTTCTATAGTGCTCCAAATAGGTCCAGAGAGTAGATCAGAACTGCCAATTGGGTTTAACATATTTGTGATTAGGGAAGGAATGAGAATGGCTGGAATGAATGAGAAAGGCGCGAGCTCATCTAAGTGGAGCAATGAAATCTGTCAATCTTCACTTTGCAAACAAAATGCCATTGCTTTTCTTCTTGTTTCCATTTTTCCAATGCTGAACCCCAGTAGATGGAAATAAAAAGAAGACTTGAAAAGGCAAGACTCAATATCTCTAGCATGGCAGAATCTGGAGTACTCAAATCTCACAAAAAAAGGATCATTTTCTTTTCTTTTTGATGAAAGAGGCAGAAAGAATAAAAGCAAAAAAAAAAAAATGTAGGGAATGCCCAGACAACTTATGGCTACAACTAGGTGACATGAATGTCAAGGGTAATCAAATCCTTACTGCTGTACTACTACACTAAGAGACTCGACACTGTGTGTGTGTGTTTGTGTGTGTGTAGTGTACTGTGATGCCAAGGTTAGTCCTTGTTTTAGATCTCCATATTTTCTATTTCTCCTGAAATGCATTCTCCCTATGGTCTTTGTAGGTCTGTTATGAAGCACTATCTTAAAGAAGAACCCGAGATTCAGAGCACAGTGGGTCCTACTTCTCTACTTTGCTCAATGACAAACTGACCCATGGTAGCAGTGTGCCCTTCATTTTGTAAACCTTCAAATTCACAAACACAAAGGAATGAATGTAGTCATTGCTCCATGGTCTTGTGTTTAGCCAATGAAAAATTAAAAAAAGAAAATAGAGTCTGTTTTTACTTGGTTTATACAGAGATTTCCCTATTTTTATTTCATTAACAGCAAAGAATAATAATTATGTGCATAAATTTTACATTATATTAAGTATTACACATACTGGAGAGATTATAAAATTATATGGACAATGTTAATATTTTAAATGCGCACAGAATCCCAATTAGTCAAAAGGATTGGAGCTTCCATGGATTTTGCCATTCAGAAGTGGTATGGAAGTTTTCCCTCACAGACACCAAAAGTATCTAGGGAAGACGTGGCGAATACTTTCATTGTTTAAATTAGCAGTTTGTTTAAAAATTCATCTCAAAGTCTCTAGTAGTCATGGGGAATTAGTATATTGTTTCCTTAAAATTCACTTGAGTAGATTCAAATTAAAAATGAATCAACTTGCCTGAGGTCAGCAGGGCAACAGGAACTTTAAGATTTCAGGTTCTAAACCATACAGTCTGTCTATGGAATGTCTAATACAGCAAGATACCAGATTGTGTGTGGCTCTACTCTGTAGATATGAGAAGATAAAAATCTATAAAATCTGTCACCCTTTTCATGTGTAGATGATGCTGAACTCAAATTTGACATCCACCCTATGCCCCTGTGATTCATTGTCCCTGTACTGCATGTATCCCAGCAATGCCATGAATGTAACCCAACACAAGACTTTAAACTTATTTCTAATATGTAGGTTGTATTGTCACCTGATTTTGCTTTTCCATAGGCAAGACTGTGTAGATGCCATTGTCTTGCCACAGTGACAAAAGAATACACATGCTGTGCTTCTATTTTATCCATATACCTTATGTATGTCACTATAACTTGTTCTTTTCTACTTAATAAAGGCTGTTGCTCCCTTTGCAGAAAACTGGGAAAGAAAAAGTCTGTTGTATATATTTCCATTGTCTCCCAGCTTCTATCATCTCAACCCTTCCCTCCCATTCCCAAGCTCACTGTGCCTGGCAACTTATTTACAGTATTGCACCTTCACACTTCTGTTTAATTTTTCATTGGGCTTGTCTGATGCAATCACATTAGCTGTTAAT